>LR991052.1:490162-1740162 GCA_905163555.1 Notocelia uddmanniana
GTTGGCGTCAATAAGGAACAGTTATATGTAGATATCATATATATACTCGTACATACTAATATCATAAACAGCATACTGATATCGAAATTAGATCTTTCTGGACCATGCTTGAATAAATCATTAAAAAATAAATGTTCATTCTTTCAATATTCGTCTTTTGCAAATGTAGATAAAGTTTGAAGAACCAATAACCGTTTGTGTCATGAATAAATACAGATCTACAGTTTTGATCAACTCAAAACTCGTCAAAGATTGATGAACAGCGCCCTTAAAGCAATTTTTGGAAAGTAGATATTTAGGACTATTAGAAGCAATTAGATTATTACAGTTAACTCGATAAATTTTCTCCAGATGGAATGCACATAGAAGATCAAGACAACAGCCAAGCCAGCCAGTCGGACGGCGACGACGACATCTCAGTCGGCGACAACAGAAGCGACACTTCATCCAAATACGAAAAAAGCATTGGCAAGAAATCCGACACTGCACGTTCCACGCCCATCGACTTCAACAGAACAGAATACAACTTCAAAGACGAGGAGTACGGCAACGACCGTGTGAAGCTGTACAACGGTGATCTCTTTCACTTGTACAGGCCGGAGCCTGAGGGGAACAAGGAGGAGGATAGTTTCGCGATTTCGGACAACCTTTACGGGAGGTCGATGGATTTGTCAAAGAGCTCGTTCCAGAGTCAGCTGTTGGCTGGGTTCGCGTCGGTGATGGCTGGCGGCTCGCAACGGGAGTCTCAGGAGTCACAGGGTATGTTCTACTTGGACTTTTTTATATTAAAAATGGGATTGCTCTTGGCTAGCATCTAGCCAGGAGGCAAAGATGAGGCCGATGATGAAGCGAGCTCACCCAGAAGATGCCTATTCACTCTCTTTCACTGATACTGGCTGCAGCTATTGTCCGCTTACCGAAGCCTCCCTTTAAACGAATGCGTACAGTCAGCTGCAGAGAAAACTGACCCCCCCTTGTACACAAACTTCTATGCAGGAGGGGGTCACGTTTCTATGCAGCTGATTACCAATTAATCATCATTGGCCTTGTACAAAATTGTGTGAATATGTGTGAATTTGGGGGACGCCTATGTCCAGCAGTGGACGTCCTTTGGCTGATATGGTGGTGGTGGTGGTGGTGGCCTTGTACATCCATAAGAGGATGATTTAAGCAGCGTCTACGTTATGATGGCACGACACCTGCGCACATGACTCGTGAGTCCAATACGGGAGCGACAGCCACGACTACATACTGGACACGTAAATGTTGTGCACGGTGATGTAGGACCGAAAACGGCACGCTGGTGTCGCATTTCACGCCGGAGCGACAGAAGCTCGAACCAAGCTTTAGCATGCGCCTAATTAATACCAGTGATTAAAATAGATGGTGCTAGTCAATTACAGAGGATCTCGTTAAGCTGCCGCCATCTACAACAGATTTTTTTATTTCGAAGGAGTCTGTACATTTTGAGTATCCCTTGTTTATATGGTACCCTGGTCAGTTCTTTCAACCATGATACAACCAAAGCTGTTCAGAATACTAGATCTGACATCAAATAATAATATCACAGTACTACCAAATGAAATAGTTGTATACAATTCTAAATAACAGCGACATTGAGGGACATATCATTTGTTGTGTTAGCCATTGTTTAACGTTATTTTGTTTGCCTCAAACTATTTGATATGAATTTGCCGCAAACGATCGATTAATGCCCAATTTTAGAAGATTGTTCGCGGTAGGCTATTAGCCATTTTAATCAAGTTCTCAATTTAGCTGGATACAAGTTTTTTCCTCTCTCTCAGAAGCGTAATGATACCATGTTATTCTTTCTAAGAACGAAAGTAATGTCCTCAGATCGGCAGCCGCGCGCCGGCTCGTCGCGCAAGCCCCGGCGCCGGCGCACCGCGTTCACGCATGCGCAGCTCGCGTATCTGGAGCGCAAGTTCCGCTGTCAGAAGTACCTGAGCGTGGCAGACCGCGGGGACGTCGCCGACGCGCTCAGCCTGAGCGAGACGCAGGTCAAGACCTGGTACCAGAACCGACGGTGAGTTGCTCCTGTCTGTTGCTGCTACCCTAGTGATAAAACAGAAATAATGAAGTTCTTAAGCACGGAAGATCTGGAAATCCAGGAAAGACTGGGGCCTATTGCATTGTGGTACAAGCTAATGTTAGTAAGTAGTGAAATTCTAAACAAAATGCAGCCACATAATATGATATTTTCTTTTCTAGAACAAAATGGAAACGTCAGAACCAGCTTCGATTGGAACAGTTGCGAGCGCAAGCATCCAACGGGGCCGAGAGAGATGTCCACGCCTTGCCTCTCGCTTGCGCGCTTCTGCCCCCCTACCCCACATACATGCACTGTCATCTGTGAGCGGGTACAACAAATACTACTCTTTATCAATGTTATCCTGGTTGATTTGTACGCGACAAAAAATAGTATGACCTTGATTTGATATCCCTATCTCGTTATCTTATAGCTTCGTCCTCTCATGCCGTCCACCACGCAGGGTTGTCGGGATGCAGCTTGTCACCACCCTTCATTTTAACGACATAAAATTAAATTAAGTAACTAAGGCCCGCCGTCGTGTTTCCGGAAGTTCCAACATGGTTATGGAATTTTACAGCGCCAATGGTCTTATTCAAGCGCTGTCAACTGTTCTGACAACAAGCGTTCGAATATGATAACACGAGTTGATGCTACGATATCGCTTGCTCTGCAGGGGGCTCAGGTTTCTCCGCCGCTGACTGTACTTGTACATAATATGATGGTCCTTTCCATAATTGATGTCGTGACTCTAACAGCAGCGGTCACTGTAATCGGAGTGTGCACAGATTCGAACCTCTATAGGAGATCTTGCATTCGACTGGTTGTTCAACCGGTTAACATGTCCAGTCGATATGACACCCACGTTATGACAAGGTTTCACAGGTAACATAATCAAAGAATACCCAATGAAGCATTAGGCGCCTTCCTGACTTGTCGATGCGGGGGCGGTACGATATGAGAAAACTGTCATCTGTCAGTGTCAACCGATACTGATGCAGTACTGCCCCACTCCTGCGCATGGTATTACTCCTGCGCAAACGTATTACTGACAGTATTTCGTCAAGTGAGGAAATCTCACATCGGTAAATTCACGTCAAAGAGCAAAATACCTATGACATATCGCTCCCGCCCAGCCAAATCAGGAAGTCGCAGTAATCGACAGTAGACAGTTTCGGAATGGCTGTTTACGACACGTGTTTTGTACACAATTTCACGTCACCACTTGGCCAAAAAGTGGGATTTCCGGACGCGCAGCTTTTTGGCAAAGTGTGGTGTAAAAATATACCGCCGCGTTTCGAACTATAGTTCATATATTTTGATTTTGTCAGTTGAATTTGATCAGTTTCCCGAAATCCTATTGAATAATTTTGTAAAGGTAGTATTGGAATAGAAGGCGGAACTTCAAATGCTTCAATGACTAAAAATTTACAACAATGTCACATAATGTAAACGTACCAATGGCCGACACCTGAATGCCCAATAGATGACACCGATCTGTCACTTCTATTGTAATGACATTAGATTGAAGGTGCCAAGTATTGGGTCAGCGACGACCACTGGTACTTTTACCTTAAGAGGGCGCAGTACGATCGGTGTGGATCGGTTCTCCATACAAACGTATTTATGCTCTCATTTTAAAATGCCATGCTAGAATAACATGAAAATTTGTATACACAATGGGATCCGGCATATCTAGGTCGGATCATAGTTTCTGTTGCTAGAAATTGTAAAAGAATAAAAATACAGCGGCTTTTTGAGTTTTTTACGGCTTGTATGAAAACCTTAATAATAGCTGTATTTTTTCTCCATTATAATTTCAAGCAACAGAAACTATGATCCGACCTAGATATGCCGGATCCCATTGTGTATACAAAGTTTCATGTTATTCTAGCCTGGCGTTTTAAAATGAGAGCATAAATACGTTTGTATGGAGAACCGAACGTACTGCGCAGTCTTAATATGTATTAATATTTAATACTAACACTGTACGGGACACGGGACTAATCCCCTTATTCATAAAACTTGACATACCTTTGTTAACAAAAATATTTTGTGTCTTTCTTATAAACATAAATGTCAAAGTGACAGTATAAGGACCATCGAATTAGCAGTATTTTAACTAAAATAGGCTTATTGGAAATTGAACAATAACGAGTGCAGTTTTATTTATTTATCTTTTTGGTCAGATGAAAGGATGTTATGACACATTCCAAACTAATTTGTGAGATTCGTGCACGTTTAAATCAATATAGCAATGTCCCATGGTCCCGTACCATGCAATTTCCGTTGTAGGCATTTGCTTACTTCTTTCATTTTAGTTACTATTTAGGTATATTATAAACTGATTGTTTTGTTAGGTATGACCGTATTATTTTGAAATATTTGTTTCTCAGAATAATAGTTAGTATAACAGGGTTTTTTAAGCTTTGTCTAGCCGTGGACCCCTTTTGAAATTTCCATGATCCCACGGTCCTTCCATAATAGTTAACCCTTTTTCAGGCCGCGCCAATCTAGAAGGCTTCACAAAAAAAAATATACTCAAAATAGTTACGTTACGGCGATTCATTTCAAGACGAGTCACTTTTTACGAAAATGCAATGTAATTTGAGCCTTAAATCAGAGAGCTAGGATTGAAATTCTATTGACACGTATGTGGTCGATGAAACGTACTACGCCTGGAAAAAGGTTAAAGCGTGTCACAAACAGGCGCGGCCTGCGGTGGCGGCCGCGGTGGCGGCCAGTTGTAAAGTATGACAATCCAATGATTCAGACACAGGCGGCCTTGACGCGGTGGTTGCGCGGCTGACCGCGGCCGCAAGCCACGCCCCCTTCACCACTGCGCATGTGTGAACGGCCGCGCGGCCTGTTGCAAATTTTTACAACTGATTGCCATTAACCATAGATAAAAATGCATAGTTAGATTATTTTATATTCAATATAATTAATATATTTTTAAAAACTATTGATCATACATTTATCAGCTAGACAGAGTCAAACTGCAGGCTCAAGTTTACTTTTGAGTGTCCAAAAGTTAGCAAAAAAGTGGTTTTTGGTTATGTATGTAACCGGTTTGACGTTTGGTTTGGCGCGAAAATTGACCTAGGCCGCCACCGCAGGCCGCACCAGTGTGTTGTTGTTGCGGCCTGTGAAGCGGCCTGCGGCCAGCCGCCACCGCAGGCCGCGCCTGTTTGTGACAGGCTTAAGAGGATTGTGTTCTAGAATTTTTCCATACAAAGAGCAATCCTGAAACGATTTGCATGATTTTTGGCAATGGCGTAGATATCGTTAAATACTAGGTTTATACGTTTTGATTTTACATAATAGCTTTTATTGGCCATGGACCCCTGGCGTTCATTACACGGGGTCCGTAGAGGACCACAGTTTAAGAAACCCTGAAGTATTTTAATGATGGCTACTGTCTTACTACTGTAGGAATTATTATCTTAGTTTTAAGTAGCATCGTATTTGAATGTGGATCTCATTGTAAAGCTTTAGAAATAGATTTAGAAATTTGGAAATAAAATTATGTTTCATTTTTATTACCCGTGTTTCATTGGCGTTAGCCCCTTATTCATCATCATCAACATCAACATGCCGTACCGCTCATAATTATTTAGGCACCCATACCTTTTTCCATACATCGCCGCAAAGTTGCTAGTCTTTCGGTTTTCTATCGGTTGCATTTCGGGGAGTGTGCTGAGGAACTGCACAGTATAATACCCCCCGCCCCCTTCTACCATCGGACGACCAGGGATACGGCAAGGCGACATCGTTTTACGGTGGCAGTTCCAAAAACTCGCACGAAACGGCGTTGCGCTTCCTCTTTTAAGGATGATTCACAGTAGGCCGTTCCGTGTCCGGGCCGGCCCGTTTTCTTCTAGAGAAATACGCCGGCCGTTGCGTTTGCTGTCATAGAAAACGGGTCGGCCCGGACACGGAAGGGTCTACTGTGAATCATCCCTTATTGTGAGAACAGCCAAGCTGTGGAACTCCTTGCCGGAGTCCTTGTTCCCTGATAACTACAACCTTACGGTCTTCAAGACGAGAGTGAACCGGTTTTTACTAGGTAAGCGCGCTCCATCATCAGGTGATTTGGGGTCAAGCGCAAACCTATCCAAAGTAAAAAAAAAACAATCTGTATACATAAATGAAATGACTTTCAAAAATACACTACCAAGTCAGAGTCCCTTGACAGTTTTGCGTGTATTTTGCATTTTTTATTTAGCTGACCACTAATTACTGGTTCATACAAACACACTACACTTTTCTATGAACCAGCAATTAGTAGTTATTTAAGTCATTGCAAAAAGAAAACTCCCCATTTTAAAAGAGAGCACCGATTTAAGGCTCAATAAAAATGCAAGATGCACGCAAAACTGTCAAGGGACTCTGACTTGTCAGTGTATATCTGAAAGTGATTCTTGTATACAGATGTATGGAAAAAGGTCATCATCCTCCTAGCGTTATTCCCAGTACAGTTGCATCCTGAAGAATGCCTGGGGTCCGCTACCTGATCCCAAGAATTGGCGTAGGCACTAGTTTTTACGGAAGCGACTGCCATCTGACCTTCCAACCCGAGGGGCAAACCGACCTTATTGCGAATAGGCTTGTCAAGTGAGTGGGCAACTTGACTGTTAGAAGTTCTCAAGCCGCCCTGAGGCCTCTAACTTGGCTTAACGATTGCTATCATAGACAGCAACCGGGATCAACGGCTTAACGTGCCTTCCAAAGCACGAGAGCGCTCAGTTAGTAACCACTCAAAGCGGTCACCCATCCAAAAACTGACCTGCGCCCACATTGCTTAACCTCGCATACCGCACGCGCAAGTCGCGCAACTTGATTAGTCAACGTCAAATGCAACAGAATGGAACCTGGTAATATGGTGACATGACACATGACATGTTAATTTGTTAAATAATACGGTAATTGATTGACAAGGCCAGGTCAGAACTACTTGCAACCGACGAGCATGTATGAGAAGATGTATGGATGTGATTGAAGCTAAAGAAGTATGTAAGGACCGTAGTATTTGGCGTTCTTTAGTCTCTGCCTACCCCATGGGATAACGGCGTGAGTTTATGTATGTATGTATGCATGATTGACACTTCTTCGGGTCTATTTCGAGTTTAGACTATGGGAAAGCATTATTCACAATATAAGCATATCAATTGTAATATGTTTGAGAAAAAAATAAACGTGTCTAATAATCAGTGATCGTAACTGATATGTATGGGGAGATGAGACCAAACACGGAGTTACTTCAATGGCGGTTTAATAACGACTAAAAACTACGATCAATTTCGAGCGGTATACCCACACTTTGTGACATCAATACTTATGCCTACATGATATACTATAATATACTACAGTAACTTTTGTAGCATTTTCGGTGCAGCGTAGTGGTGTTAACGGAATTGGGATATAGTACATTACTACAGAGGCCGGGACGAAAGGGGTTGCTGGCCGAAGACATATAGAGATAGGATAGGTCTGAGGCGGGCAACCCCATATTTCCCGCCGAGGTATGTATAGTGATTTTCTCAAACATGCAATGAAATAAACAACAAATAATCAAAGTTTTATTTTTAATACGCATAGTGGCAGAATGTCATGATGCCTGTGCCACAAATTTAAGTGGAATGGAAATTAAAAAAAGAGGACTTTGCCGGCCTAGGCCTGCAGGATTTGTATGAAATTCCATTAACGACCTCTTGTCCTAGCCGCACCTGAAACGTCATACTTCGCAGCCTATTGTAAGGAACATAACATCAATATTTCATTGCATGTTTGAGAAAAATAATTTAAATTCTTATGATTTATTAGCGTTAATAATGTTAATATTATGAACCTTAATTGTCCATACAAACTCCGTTAACACCACACCACTACGCTGCACCCAAAATGCTATGAAAGTAACGATCACTGCTAATAATCAACTAATAAATACTTTGGTGACAAATAATCAATAATCATGAAGTTGGTATGGACAAATATAAGTACAATTTAAACGGTTAATCAAGGTTAATGTTAACGTTATAACGCTAATGAATCATAAGAATTTAAATCATTTATCCCAATTCCGTTAACACCACTACGCTGCACCGAAAATGCTACAATAGTTACGAACACTGCAAATAATAATAGCACAACGCTGAGATGGAACTACTTATTTCGTTAAATACCAACAAATATAACTATTTTTACAGTTTCTCTTTTGTTGTCACGAATAAATGTTTTCTATTTATTTTCTACACATTAAGGCATCATGAATCATTTACTAAAAACATGTTTTGCCGATCCTTTCAAGTGTGTATAAACAAACAGATATCCAACAAAAGCGCGTAATGTCAAATTGTAAAACGCCGGGCGTGTAATCACGGCCAATTTCTGCCGCGATCAAAACAGCACAATTACAGGGCTTAAATAACAAGATGGTTACCAGAGTTAGCCCGCAGATTGGCGGGTAATGCGACCCCGGCCACCCCGCCAGCGGAAAGCGCTTTACCACAATATAGCCGTCCTTTCAGCGCGCTAATACCGTCTATGAGGCAAGACCATCTAAATATCTTTCGTATGATGGTCCGCTTGATTTAGTAACCTTCGTTGAAATCTAAATACAAACAGTACTTACTTCTTCTTCAAAAACGGTCAAACACCTAAAACTTTCGTGGATAGTTATTTGTTACTTCATCATCATCATGTCAGCCGAAAGACGTCCACTGCTGGACATAGGCCTCCCCCAAAGACTTTCACAATGACCGGTCCTGCGCCGCCCGCATCCAGCGGACACCGGCGACCTTTACCAGGTCATCGGTCCACCGTGTAGGGGGCGTGCCCACACTACGCCTTCCGCTACGTGGTCGCTAATCGAGAACTTTTACGCCCCAACGGCCATCGGTTCTAGGTGCAATGTGCTCGTATTCTAGTACCGTGAATCAAGAACCAGTTTTTAGACTTGGTATCTGTTAGCCATTTCAAAAAAATTGTAGTGACACGAAACAAACGCAATTCATTTTTATTTTATTTTGATAAAAAACATACAAAATCCCAAAAAAACATGGTTACCCTACTCTCTTTGACGGATGGTATGGAGAGTTGACAGTGCGGTAGGGTGACCAAGTTGAATGAAAAAGCATTATTTCCCATTAAATTTTGTAAAAAAAAAAGAAATTTGAGTCATAAACCTTCATACCGACTGTGATGTTGTCTACTTTGAATTTTCGACCATGTACAACTATTTCGGATCACGACCCCAAAATCACCCGTATAGAGTACGTACGAGACTCGTGAGTTTCACTTCATTGCGCAGTTTGAAAGCTCGATTGAACTCATTACACAACGGTAACCTGCAGTGTAATAAAAACTCGCATGCGAGTCTAGTATTTCTTTTTATAAATAAATATTGGGGGACATTCTAACGAAAATCGACCCAGTCCCAAACTAACCAAAGCTTGTACTACGGGTACTAGCCGATGATAAGATAAATACATACTTAAATACATAGAAAACATCCAAGACTCGGGAGCAATATTCGTGATAAATGCACAAATAATGCCCTGACCGGGATTCGAACCCGGGACCTCCGGAATCGTAGGCAGGCTCACCACCAACTAAGCCAAAGTGGTATAGTATGTGTGTACAGAGGTCTTAAGTCTAGATCACAAATTTAGTATTTTTTCATAGAAAATAGAGCTACTTAAAGAGAGGATATTGGCGTCACAAGAGAACGCCACTTCTCTATTCTGCGCCACCACGCCACGCCTCACGCCATGTGACTACTCCGCGGTTGGCTAGGTCTTTGAGGGTTCCAGCGGTATCTGGGACGACCAAGCGGCCGTCTTCATTGGGCCGATCGAGCCGGAGGCGGCGTTAGGCGTGGGCCGCGAGGCCGCAGGGGGCCTTTCGCCCCTTTGATTTTGACACTAGGTAAAAACCGTGAACGCGCTGATCATTTTTGAGCGGGCAGATTGAGGGCCTCGAAAATGTATCTTGCACACATAAAATTGTGGTCTTGCCCCGCCACTGTCGACCCACAATAAGGCCTCATAAATACGAGACTCGCATGCGAGTTTAATTACGTTACGGGTTACCATGTGAGATATAAGTGTATCTTGGGGTTGCTAGCGTGCAGGGTTGCAGGGTTGAGTCGGAGATGATGGAAACTGTTAAACTCTAGAGGTGACTAATGACCATACTTCACCTCCCCCGAAAGTTCCCTTCAGTGTATTAATGAGTTCAATAGATACGTCAAACCGCACAATGCAGTAAAACTCGCATTCGAGCCTCGTCTCGTACGTGTGAGGTTAAGGCTTAACGCGCTCTTCAGTGCACGATCCCATCCCATCCAACTTACCAAACCAACAGAGTCTATGAAAATGAATGTTAAAATATCATCATCATCATCATCATCATCATGTCAGCCGAAAGACGTCCACTGCTGGACATAGGCCTCCCCCAAAGACTTCCACAATGACGGGTCCTGCGCCACCCGCATCCAGCGGACACCCGCGACCTTCACCAGGTCATCGGTCCACCGTGACTATCATCATCATCATCCTAACGTTATTCCCAGTACAGTTGCATCCTGAAGGATGCCTGGGGTCCGCTACCTAATCCCAAGAATTGGCGTAGGCACTAGTTTTTACGAAAGCGACTGCCATCTGACCTTCCAACCCAAGGGGGGAACTAGACCTTATTGGGATTAGGCTTGTCAAGTGAGTGGGCAACTTGACTGTTACAAGTTCTCAAGCCGCCCGAAGGCCTCTAACTTGGCTTAACGACTGTTATCTGTGACTGCAAACGGGATCGACGGCTTAACGTGCTTTCCAAAGCACGGGAGCGCTCAGTTAGTAACCAAGTACTTCTTAAAATGAATGTTCAATATGATGTAATAATGTATTTACATTTTCATTATTTGGGTCAATCAACTTTTTTCGTTGCTCGTTACCATGGTTACGTTTCCTGAGTCACTCTTTAAAACCGACATTTTATAGGGCATAACTCTACCAAACATGAGTTTAGAAACCCATTCTTACGTGTGCCATCTCTGGAGCATACTAGAAGTCCATGTTATATTTTTTTAAAGAATCCGCTTACTGTTGTCTTCTCGCTGACGGGACCGAAGAACAACAAGGAAAAGTTGATTGACCCATTTAACAACAATGACTGCCCATGACATGTACTCTCAGGAGCAATTAAAACTGGTCAGTCTGTAAGGAGATTTATTTATTTAATTGCACAAATGGAAAAACTTATATTACAAAAGGCAGACTTCATTCCATAGAGCATTTTCTACCGGTCAACCTGTGTAAGAGACACAAGACACAAAGTGATTCGACACAAAGTGTATAAATTATATTTGCTATTGACCATATTTATAATAGTCAGCCAGCCACCAGCCACTGGCAACTACTATAAATATGGTCAGTTGACCATATTCATAGTAGTTGCCAGTGATGGCATACGGTACTGAAACGTGGTCGCTTGCTATGGGCCTCATAAGAAGGCTCAAAGTCACCCAAAGATCAATGGAGAGGGCTATGTTGGAAGTTTCTCTGCGTGATCGCATCAGGAATGAGGCCATCCGCAGCAGAACTAGAGTGGCAGTGGGTGGGGCACATAGCACGTAGAACCGATGGCCGTTGGGGCGGAAAGGTTCTCGAGTGGCGACCACGTACCGGAAGACGTAGCGTGGGCAGGCCTGGGAGGCCACGGTGGACTGATGGCCTGGTAAGGGTCGCGTGTGTCCGCTGGACGCGGGTGGCGCGGGACCGGTCACTGTGGATGTGGAAGTCTTTTGGGGAGGCCTATATCCAGCAGTGGACGTCATTCCGCTGTCATGATGATGATGATATTTATAATACAATTAGGAGCCCTAATCACAAAGTGCAATATATTTACTGACATAGAAATACCAGTGAAATACTCCACATAGATCGTAGCGCCGTTGTATATTTAGTAAGAACTAACCGCACGACCGCTGCATCCCTGTCGCTTCAATATGCAAGTGCGATAGAGATAGCACCCAGTGACATCTGGTACAAACAAGTTAAACTAACATTTCCATAGAAAAAATCGTACTTCGAGCTGAAAGGCCCCTGGCCCTAATAAGACACTCACAGCCGTAACGTCAAATCTATATATGCCAGTACATTTATTTTTGCTTTATTTTATATTCAGGTATCGTACTTTCCGTGCTAGTGTCGTAAAATTGACGTCACACTGCATATTGGCTATGTGCACGTCAGAAACGTCAAACGTCACGGGTCCCGGGGCAATGTCAAACTCAGAGTTGTCAAATAATGACACATGAATATTTAATTTATTTTAGTAAGCGAGAAAGACCCCTTACTGGAAATTTGACTGAAATAAATAAGAAAATAAATAAATAAATACAAACGAAACGAATCGTAGGAAACCAATAGGAAACGTCGAAGTAAATTTGACATATAAGTCCCCGGAAATTGCACATTTCTGCCATGGTGTGCGCTGCGATCGCTTAGTTTACCCCCACCACCTACTTCGCACATAGCCAATAGGTGATTCCAATTGGTGTTATGGTAATCATTAATATTTAATCATCAATCATTTAATTATGCATTTATAATTGTATTTTTTCTTATACGACCTATTGCATCCGAAGATTATTAAGGATTTCTTTTCATATTTAGAATTTTAATTTATAAGCAGGTAAGGATCTCAAAGTCTTTTAAGTTTTACAACAGGTTATGGAAATGTTGAATCTAAATATGAATGTAAACTCTCTATGATGATGAGGTTTGTTTAATTATTGGTAATAACTGATATTACACATGAACCAGTCACAAAAACTTGCAGTATACCTAATGTTGTACTTTATAAGTTGTGATGTGACAATCAAATTGCGTTTGTAACACGGACATAATTCTAAAAAGTGTATATAATATATAAATACATGATTATTGATTAATGAATGATGATTGATTGATTACAATAAGACTAATCTATATTAATAATTTCGTGCAGGGGTACGGTAGACCCGAACGAGACCTGTCTCAAATTGAAGAACGTATAAAAATAACGATTTTTGAGTTGAACATATGTATCCGCAAAATTCGGATTGTCGCGTATTTTGCATTTAAAAGTGTTAATTTTACGACAAAAGGTCCGCCATATTAAATTTGTTGGTTGACAGCACAGACTACTAAGAAGATACTGTTGACAGCGTCGGGTTGGGTACGTTCGGAAATTGTAAACTATGTTTGCGTCCGGTGTGTTGGCCAGGTGGCCATTTTGTTTTTGTAGTTTTCAAGCGTTCTATACACCTATCAGCCTAGCTAGCACGATAACTTATACCGTCACGTTATATGGGCGAAATGTATTAAAACGTCACATAAAACGTAACGGTATCATCTATCGTGCTAGCTAGGCTGATTGTCACAACAACCGCCTTCAAGCGAATGTATGGGGCCTGTTACATGGTTATTATTATCACGTGATACATTCATATCAGGATAAGTATCACGTGAATATTGATGCAGAATCCATACAAATTTCAAATCTGCGATAATATTGACACCCCAGTATTGTGATAATATTAATCGTGTAAAGGACACCACTTGAATGTTTGCTGAGTCTGTCCGCCATCTTAAAGCTGCGTCGCTATTTTGTTGTGACAAACTACTAGGTGACTTATGGCTTTTAAACGTCTAGCAAAATTCTATCCCTATCTCGCTCTTCTTCTTATATCTTATAACTTAGTGGTACTGGGGGTCTACTCCGAAATTCGAAATCCAAACTTCGTATGGTGCCGTCCCTTTCACACATATAGTCTATGACAGGAGAGTGAAAGGGACGGCATCATACGAAGTTAGGATTTTGAATTTCGGAGTAGACCCCACCCCCAGCTCATGCCGTTCGCCGCGCTCGGACATTAGAGGCGCTACCGCGAACCGAAAACGAAGTATCTGCCTCTCTCTCGCACATGTATATTCGAACGACAGAGAAGAAGATAGTTCGTTTTTGGTTCGCGGTAGGCCCTCAGGCGTCAACTTTAAAACGAATAGGGTATTTTACTATAAGAGGAATAAAATTCAAAATGTAATAAAAACCAGCCAAGTGCGTCGAAGTCGCACACTGAGGGTTCCGTACAACTAATAAACAAATGTGATTTATCAATATATTGATATTTTTGGTAAAATATACTTCATAATAAACATTATCACTTAATTTCAAGTTCATAGGTCGATGGGAAGCTAAAAAATTATATGTGTGACAGACAACACACGGAATGTTCTTTGACTTTCTTCGACCGTCCGCCACGCTCGGACTAAGGTGCTACCAACCGAAAACTAAATATACATGCCTCTCTGTCGCACTTGCATATTCGAGCGCGGAGAGGGAAATACTTCGTTTTCAGATCGTGGTAGGCCCTCTGGTCTGACGGCTCCTATTCCTGGATGGTGCGCGTATCGGAATGTGAAATACCTTTGGCAAAACGGAACAAGTTGTTAAATAGCATCCATTAATTGGAGAAAATATTACCAACTGTTATTATTATCACGTGAAACACTGAATATTGAAGCAACATCCATAGGGGCCTGTTACATGGTTATTATTATCACGCGATATACTCATATCACGATCCGTATCACGTGCAATGACTATTGAAGAAAAATCCATACGATTTTGAAAACCACGATAATATTGACACACCAGTATTGTGATAGTATTAAGCGTTTAACAGACTCCATACAATTTTAAAAATCGCGATAATATTGAGTGTAAAGGGCCCCACTAAATAGAATTAGGCGGAGAATAGAGAGCTGCTATCGCGAAACGAAAACGAACGAACATCGTGTATTTCCCTCTGTGTCGCTCGAATTTGCAAGTGCGACAGAGAGGGAGATACACGAACTTCATTTGTTTTTCGCGTTAGCAGCTCTGACTTCGCACCAAAAATACTGACTGGCACATCAATATTTAACAATGCACATCTGAATTGAATTTTAATGAACGATTAGTATTTTAGCTATACAAATCAGTACTGATTACGGTGTCAAATTTTTTATGTGCCTTACTTACCTTAAATACTACCCTTATAAAAATGCTTAGGATTAACTTGCAAAGATACTAGCCTTTGCCCGTGACGTCGTTTGCGTAATCTCTTACTCCCAATTCCATATAATTCCATTCCATACTTTTATTCCCAATCCAGACTACAGACTATATTTCTATACGATTTGAAGTTTCATTATTTTTATTTTATACATTTTTGTACACTATTTCTTTCGTCGTTTGCATAACTGTCACGAATAAATGTTTTGTTTATTTATTTCACCCGAGCGAAGCCGGGCTTTCATCTATCTATATTAATAATTTCGTGCAGGGGTACGGTAGACCCGAACGAGACCTGTCTCAAATTGAAGAACGTATAAAAATAACGGTTTCGAGTTGAACATATGTATCCGCAAAATTCGGATTGTCGCGTTTTTTGCATTTAAAAGTGTTAATTTTATGATAAAAGGTCGGCCATATTAAATTCGTTGGTTGACACTGTTGACAGTGTCGGGTACGTTCGGAAATCGTGAACTATTTTTCCGTCCTGTATGTTGGCCAGGTTGCTGGGCTGCGTTCTGGGTAATGGGCCATCAACGCCCATTGTGTGGTTCGGCAAGCCGCATTTGCAGTGTTTTGTTTTTGTGGTTTTCAAGCGTTCAATACACCTATTAGACTGTCACAACAACCGCCTTCAAAGCGAATGTATAGGGTCTGTTACATACGGTTATTATTATCAAGTGATACGTTCATATCACGATACGTATAACGTGAATGTTGAATATTGTGATAATATTAATCGTGTTACGGACACCACTATAGTGTTCGGCGGTTAAGAAGTCAATTCTGACACCTGTCATATCCATACAGTTTATAACCCCAAACTGACTTTTAGTTTATAAACTGTATGGGAATGGCAGGTATCAGGATTGACTTCTTAACCGTCGACTTCTGTAGAATGTTTGCTGAGTCTGTCCGCCATCTTAAAGCTGCGTCTCTATTTTGTTGTGACCAACTACTAGGTGACTTATGGCTTTTAAATGTCTAGCAAAATTCTATCCCTATGTCGCTCTATCTCATAACTTAGTGGTAATGCTCATGCCGTTTGTCGCGCTCGGACGTTAGAGGCGCTACCGCGAACAGAAAACTTAGTATCTTCCTCTCTGTCGCACTTGCATATTCGAACGCGGAGAGGAAAATACTTCGTTTTCAGATCGCGGTAGGCCCTCTGGTCTGACGGCTCCTATTCCTGGATGGTGCGCGTATCAGAATGCAAAATACCTTTGGCAAAGTTAACGGAACAAGTTGTTAAAGAGGTTCCATTAATTGGAGAAAATATTACCAATTGTTATTATTATCACGCGAAACACTCATATCACGATCCGTATTACGTGAATATTGAAGCAACATCCGTTGGGGCCTGTTACACGGTTATTATTATCACGCGATACACTTATATCACGATCCGTATCACGTGCTGTTTAATGAATATTGACGCAAAATCCAAACAAAGAGTTGAGAGAATTTGGCGGAGAATTGAGAGCTGCTACCGCGAAACGTAATCGAACGAACATCGTGTATTTTCCTCTGTGTCGCTCGAATTTTCATGTGAGACAGAGAGGGAGATACACGAACTTCATTTGTTTTCGTTCGCGGTAGCAGCTCTGACTTCGCACCAAAAATACTAACTAGCACATCAATATTTAACAATTGGACATCTGAACCGAATTTTAATGAACGATTAGTATTTTAGCTATACAAATCAGTACTGATTACGGTGTCAAATTTTTTATGTGGCATTATTGGCTATGTGCGAAGTAGGTGGTGGGGGTAAACTAAGCGATCGCAGCGCACACCATGGCAGAAATGTGCATTTTCCGGGGACTTATATGTCAAATTTACTTCGACGTTTCCTATTGGTTTCCTACGATTCGTTTCGTTTGTATTTATTTATTTCAGTCAAATTTCCAGTAAGGGGTTTTTCTCACTTACTAAAATAAATAAAATACTCATGTGTCATTATTTGACATCTCTGAGTTTGACATTGCCCCGGGACCCGTGACGTTTGACGTTTCTGACGTGCACATAGCCAATACTAGCCTTATAAAAATACTTAGGATTAACTTACAAAGATACTAAGCCTTTGCCCGTGCCTTTGTCAGTGTAATCTTTTACTCCCTATTGGGGCCCTTTAGACGACTAATATTATCACAATACTGGGGTGTCAATATTATCGTGGTTTTCAAAATTGTATGGATTTTGCTTCAATATTCATCAATAGACACGCGATACGGATCATGATATGAGTGAATCGCGTGATAATAATAACCGTGTGAACGGCCCTATTCCATAATGTTAATCCAGACTACAGACTATATTTGTAAAGGAGTTTGATCATAATCCGTTGTTGTAATGTTTTTATTTTATACATTTTTGTACACTATTTCTTTGGTTGTTTGCATAACTGTCAGGAATAAATGTCTTCTTTATTTATTTCTTATTTATTTCACCCGAGCGAAGCCGGGCTTTTATCTAGTTAATATCATATTGACGTCAATCATAGTGACGTCACCGGCACGAAAAGTACGACCCCTGTTTATATTGTTTGCGTCTGTGTCGTCCTTCCATAGTTTTAAGGCAGGACCCCACTGAAAACCTGCGTCGCGGATGGCCTTGGCATGCTGAGTGCGGCCGTTTTAGCTTCGTCTTTAGCGTGTAATTTGTGATTTGTGTGAAGACAATACAAACTAAGCAAAGCTTGTACTATGGGTACTAGACGACGATATAAATACTTATATAGATAAATAAATACTTAAATACATAGAAAACATCAAAGACCCAAGAACAAATATCCGTGAAAAATGCACAAATAAATGCCCTGGCCGGGATTCGAACCCGGGACCTCTAGCTTCGGAGGCAGAGTCACTACCAACTAGGCTAAACAGGTCGTCGTCTTTCTAATAAATTACTATGACTACGACTACATATTTTCATTTATCAACTTGCACCGTGGCGCGCTTGAAGCGCTGAGCGGTTCCGCAGACTGCCGCGGGCCGGGAGGCGAAATGCCACCTCATTTACATAATACCCTCTGAATGTTAATGCTTTGTAACAGTCTGATTGAAATGCTGTGTCAAATTGTCGCGAGCCCTCGTTTGCTTACATTTTAAAGTTACGGTTGGTTTAAAACATCGAGGGTATTCCAACTGGCCCGGGGCGTGAGACCGGTTAATTCGCGACAAAATGCTACTCGTACTGCCATAGGAGCAGCAGGGTAGGTTAAAACGTTTTTAAGACGTTAATTGCCAAGCGGTATTGTTAAACTATGCTTACATGGCCACAAAATAAAACACTTCCCTAGTGGCTAAAATACGGCCGTTATTTTATGGCTCCGAACATAATTGACGACCTAAAACTATGAACATGACCATTGGGGGTTGGGCAGCAGCATCCCTGGAGTGCGGTGGAGATACTGCGATCGCCGACCCGCGCGCCAAGCGTTGCGATTATGGCATTTAGCCCCCATGAAAGTGAAGCCCTTCAGCTGAGAAGGTGGTGGAGGAACACAATTGTTGTGGCCGGCGTAGCGGTCTAGGCCGCTTCACGCGATGTCGCATGATATGGCAATTAATGTGTTAAAATGAACCTCTCTCATGACATCGTTTGAATATGTGAGTCTCAATGTAATGCGCATATACGCGTACTTCAAATGTGAGTGAAAACACAATGCACTGAAGGGGCGTTCATTATAATAAACAGGGCAAGTCGTATCGGACTTCGCACATTCGGTTCCATACCAAATGTACGATATAAGGCCTCCGAATAGCAGAATTATTCACTTTGTCACTACGCTCCACGCTTAGACATGTAGCAGTGGCGTGCCGCCGCCCACTTCCCTTCTGTGCTACGCTTCTGACCGCAAAATCTAGTCAGTTGTGATAGGCAAAATGAGGGAAGTTCAAAGAAAAAAAAATTAACTCCAAAGACCTCGGTTTTTAAATTTCAAATAAAAAAAAATTGAGAAAAATTGTGCTCTGAACAGGAAATCTGCGAGATATTATGCATAAGCGGCCAATCGCTCTAGCCACTGAGCTATCGGAAGCTCAGGCCCGAAATCCTTCACTAGTTCCTTCTTAAAACGCCTTAGGGAGGCATACGCTAGTTTTTGTTACCTACTAAGATACACGTGTTAATAAACACTCACCAAATTTCAAGATCAAAAGAAAGTAAAAAAAAAACTTTATAAAATATTTGTTCAGTAAGCTGACTTTGAGGACCACTAATTCCTTTATTATCCAATATTTTTAAAACGAAAAATACAGTATTTATTTATGTATTCCATGAGTTATTAAAACGGCCAATGGAGTAATTAAGTAATTTTTCTACGCCCTCCTTAAAAAATTATAGCTACGAGTATATGGAGGCCCCTCTTAACCTAAGGGTGGGTTGCACCAACTTACGGTCTAATTATAACTTGGGGTCGCGTGATTCATTAAGAGAATTATTCAAAGAAATAGATATTCTAACCCTGCCGTCCCTATACATATTTGTTCCAACGAACGCTGATAAACCAGTAGCCACGAGAAATACTGGGAAACTCAAAATAACCTTCTATAGACTAGTAAAGGGGAAAAAGTCGTTCAAATTCTACGTATCAAATTCTACAATAAAATTCCTAAACACATTACTGAACTTAGCAATTGTAAATTCGAATCTGTAGTAAAACAAACACTTATTTCAAGAGCATATTATAAGATAAACGATTACATCATGGATAGGGATGTTTGGCAGTGATAGCGTCCTGCACGGGTAATCTATTGCGAAAATATATTTTCTACTGTAGCATTGTTATTTATACGTATTTTTACATTTAACTATATACAATGTATATTGTTTTGAAAAAATGACACCTCGCCGAGTTTTTTACGCCGGTTCTTCTCGTGGCAGAGGTATATTTTTCCGAACCGGTGGTAGTTTATTGACGTTCATAGGTGCATGTAATATGCCTAATTTGAAGAATAAACTACTTTTACTTTTTTCACTTTTTTACGATTACAGACTGATCAACGTTAAATATGGCGCTGGCAGCTGGCTCCCATACAAACTTGTCAGACTTGTACTGTACTTGTACTCATCCTAAAGGATGATTCACAGTAGGCCGTTCCGTGTCCGGGCCGGCCCGTTTTCTTCTAGAGAAATACGCCGGCCGTTGCGTTCGCTGTCATAGAAAGCGGGCCGGCCCGGACGCGGAACGGTCTACTGTGAATCATCCTTAAATCTCTCTATGTTCCTCACATCGTTCTATTTATAAGAATTATAATAAGTACTTAATACATGCACATTCAAGTGCAAAAGTATGTATCAATTTGATTCTGTCATACACAATGTAGCGAAATCTTATGTCGCCGATCTTTTCACTTGACTTACGAGTATGTAACTGATTCTTGTGGTGTCCCCGAAATGAAGTCTCAATTACGCGTCTACAAGAACGGGGGGAGGGTAGGTCCCAACTAACAGAGCTCTCTGAATAGATTAGATAAGTGGTAATAGCGATAATCATTCCTAATACACGGTTAGACTTCATCAAAGCTGTCAGCGCTGTTGCAAAACCGCCCTTATGTCGTTGGCGTAGAGGGTATGGTAAACACGCCCTTTTCTCTTTGGTAGCGTGTAGGGTGAGTTGAGTTTTGATTGGGATGTTTTATAAAATACTGTAATGTGAGTGGGAGCAATTTGTCGTGATAAGCCGGCCAAGTGCGAGTCAGATTTGTGTCTGAAAGACCGCGTACGAGTATCACAGTGTAATATTGAAAATTTGTATGTATAACTATCATTGTTAAATGAATATATACTTGACTTATGTCTGTTTTGCTCGAAATATTGTACACTATACTTCTGAAGCAGGAGAGAAGCCCGGAGTCCCCTGTGGCACCTAATTCCATGCCCATACATGTTGATAGTACCATTAACTTGAAATGCAGGCTATATCTGTACCTAAACATATTGTAGAAAACTTAAGATATGCATGCAGATAATGTTATGTAAGTATGCGACTGTACAAATTAGACATTAAACACTCGTGTGATCTTATTGTGAGACTTACCTTCGGTTCTTTTTATCAACTCACACTCGAATTTAAATGCCTTTCATTATGTAACAGTGACATAAAGACTATTAATTTTATTAATGATAATGAGACTAATAATGAGAACGCTGTAAGAAATGCTGAACATCGCAGGTATCAAGGAACGAAAACACATGTAACTCGATTAAGTATCATATTTAAATGAAAGATTAGGACTACATATTCATAACAGTCTCGGCCAGTCCTATCCAGTGCGTGAGCAGTTCACACTGCACATCGTACTGTTTCAGCTCAGCAATCTGCAGGTCTATCACATCCACGTCATTCGGACACGATTTCGGATCGAACGTCACTGACTCATCGTAGTACTCAAGCGGATCGAACTGGTACTCTGTATCTCTTCTCCCCTTTTTACCCCTCTCTTCAAGCTTCATTTCGACTTCTTCTACGGTCTCTAATGGTGTCTTTGTTGCTGTTTGATTATCAAATTTCATAACAGCTGTTAATGTACTCCTTTGTGTTGTCATAGTATTTTCTTTTTTGAGACAGGCGGCTATCTTAAGCTCTTCATCATCGACACGCAAAGTTTCAGAGGCTACGTAGTTGACTCTGCCGCCGTCGTTTTTCAAAGTCTTTCTCACGGCTTCGACTATTTTCGGGTCAGCGGCGGCTAAGCAATCTTCAACGTCGTCTTCGTTATGGTTGCTTTTTAATGTTGTTACTTTGAAGTCTTTCATGTCGAATTTTGATGGTGGTGTGTTAGTTGTAAATGACTTTGTTGTTTGATCCACATTTATATCAAGTTTTGGATCAGCTCCTTTATCACTGGATTTCGCGTCGTTTGAAATTGTCTGTGGATCAATCTTAGTAGTGAGCTCATCTCCTTTGACTTTAGTGAAAATATATAATACTAAATACAAGATGGCTATGAAAATGTGCATGTTCAATGTAGTACCTTACTCTAACGTATGTTTGTGGAGTGTATCTGAGCTTAATAATGATTTAATCAAGTTTGTGAATGTTTATGTTACGCTCGGTTGTGTTGAAAATCAATCTATCTCGTAGGTAGCTATAGCCGAGAAACCGAGTGGCCGGGCTACGGCGATCTTTAATGGTCATTCAATACGTATGAGGGCCAGGCACAAATTTTCGGACGACAGTTAAAAGTATTTTAATTGTCTACAATTTAAATAATTCCGTTTCAACAAGATTTTGTTATTTAATTTATATGGACCACTTTCGTGTCACAAAGGAATCTATCACATTGTTGACGAAATTATAGTCCAAACATTTGGTCGTTACCCGTGATTCATACACCTACAAAGCTTTTTCTGTTTTTTTTTTCAACCTTCATTATTTTTTACTAGATATGAAATAAAAATAATCATCATGTCAGCCGAAAGACGTCCACTGCTGGACATAGGCCTCCCCCAAAGACTTCCACAATGACCGGTCCTGCGCCACCCGCATCCAGCGGACACCCGCGACCTTCACCAGGTCATCAGTCCACCGTGTGGGGGGCCTGCCCACGCTACGCCTTCCGGTACGTGGTCGCCACTCGAGAACCTTTCCGCCCCAACGGCCATCGGTTCTACGTGCTATGTGCCCCGCCCACTGCGGAAGAATTGAATTTTCATTCGTCTTAAGAAAATGAACCATTCCATTCAGGGAAAGTCACCGAGTGCTTTTCAGTAATTTGTGCTTTGTACACACTACACAAGGAATTACGTAGAAATAAAGTCAAATTACCTGATATACTATATATATTACTTTCTAGGATAAAAAAATATGCATGACGAGCGCCCTCTATCGATTTAAAATTATTTACATAAACTAGCAAAGCATCCACGGTTGACGAACTGAACTCTGAACGCAAGGCAAGTAGTACGGAAAAGTGACCGTAGATGGCGCTGCGTGGGAAAGCAGCTCCCTCGCGGACAAGAGGGAAATTTCTATCCAAAAATTTTCGTAAGATGTGTATTTTTTTGACGCAACGATTTGCATCTCTTTAGTAGGTGCAGAGCCAGAGTCGACGTGATCTCTTAAGAGCGCACCAATGCACGCCGGCTCGAGCGATTCGGTACCCCCGTTACTGGAGCTCAGTCAGGTCCCTCAGCACTTCGTCGCCCTATTGGTACCCCTAGTCCCACAAATCAGTCCAGCCGTTCTCAAATTGTTATATAAATGTTTTAAAAAGATAAAGACAATAAATGAATAAAACGATAATGATTTACTGATTTGTTTTATTTATCTTAATCAACTGCATATTACAACAACTATAAAACAGTCAAAGTTGTGATCCCAAATATTTTGTCATCATTCTTAAGGATGTTCATAAATATCTGAACGTGCAAATCAACACCTTGTTAATCAAATTGTTTTCTTATATTTATGAACAGCTAATTCGATCTGATTAGGTTTAATGTTTAAATTACACATATTTAGAAAGTGGAAAACACATTTTGAACAATAGCGTCTATTAAATAACAAAATAAAAAATATATTTGTAATACAAAAAAAACTCTTAAAAATCTTTTCTGCTGCATTTACACATTCGAACGAATAGCGAGGCGAATGACGAATACGCATGTGTAAACAATACATTCGCTTTTCGCCTCGCAATCCAATGAAAGGGCACGAATAGCGAACACGAACTTACTGTTCCCACATGCGCTTGCACCCGAGCCAAAAGGACGTGTAGACAAAATAAAATGGAGACAAGTGCGAATTTTATAAATCAATTTTCTCTTCATCAACAGAAAGAGCTCATTTGGATAATGTAGCGCGCATGCCGCTATTATTTGAACGTCCTCCATATTCGTGTGCGAAGCGAATGTGTGAACAGTAGTCCGCGACGTCACTAGTATACGAATGTTTCGTCGAATGACGAGGCGAATAGCGAACAAGATTGTGTAAATCTATTGTTTCCAATTAGGTCTCTTTTATCATACCTAAATAAATATAAATATATATTAGGTACAATGAAAGCCACAAACAGTTGAAATACACGTAAATTTGATGCTCACAATTCATAAAATATAAATTATTTTTTATACAAGTGTTCATTTTTAAATCTGTACGCCAAAGAAATACTTAATATTAACTAACAGTATATAAAAATAAATCTACAACAAAAATAAGTAATAACAAAAAAACAACGAAAACTCTTCGAAAATGTATCTTATCTTTTGCGTCTTGTTATGACACATAAAAGGAAGTACCTACACATAGGTAAATTAACATGAATAAAAATAAAAAATAACTTCGAAATCTCTTCGAATATACTTATACATCTCCTTTAACGTTTCTAATTCAATAAAAGCACAAAACGTTGAAGTATAAAAATTGATAAATCTATTTTTTATGTCATTAACGTTCTTAAATCTATAAGTTTAACTAATATTACTAAGTAACAAAATATATCTCTCTTACATAAATCATTAGGCTCTTATTACATTTTATTATCATTAGGATTTGGGGTGTCATTGGGTCATCTTTGGTTGGGTTTAGAGTGGGTTGTTGTCCACCATTGGGTTTCAGTGATAGTGTTAACCCCCATTGGTCAGTGGCACCAACCAAACCCATTTCGATGACTATTTGTTTGTTTTCGATGACTGTAACATTTGGTTGACATTATTATTTTCAAATCTACCCACTAAAAAACTGGGGTGTATTGCATAATTATTGTTATGTAATAGGCCCCACTTTACTTCTCATAAACAGGGTACAGTTCACAAAAACTTATAACACGAGAGGAAATAATTTATACCAAAAAAAACAGAATCCAATTTTGTACTTGCTATGCCACAATTTGTGGTTTCCGTGAGCTAATGCTAAATCGGCATATGCGTGCCTATCAAATTCGAGGAGTTCCTTCAATTCCTCATCATCAGACCTTCACTAAATTTATATGGAACCAATGTCGAGGTACCTGCTCTGAAACAAAAAAATAATTATCAAACTTGGTCCCATTCCCATATAAATTTGATGAAGGTCCGGTGATGGGACCTAGGAGGAATCGAGGGAACTCCTCGAATTTGATAGGCAAGCTCACGGGAACCACAAATTGTGGCATAGCGAAGTACAAAATTGGAGTCCGTGGTATAAATTATATTACTTTAAGTTGGTTTGTTATATTACTTGTGAGTGTGTCGGACATCTTGTTCACAGCCATCTAGAAGAGCTACAGGTCCACATTGTTCAGGTTGGAGCCTGAATGCGTGGGCAGGTCGTCACTGACCAGCAGCGTGCCTATCGGGATCACAGCCTCATCTCGCTCTTTCAGCTTCCTCATCTCGTTTCGCAGCTTCTCTAGTACAGCGTAGTTGGGCTCGTTGGGGCGCGCCTGTAGAAAGCATCCGATAGTTATCATTATCACCATAGAGGAAATTATTGACGACCTGTTTAGCCTAGTTGGCAGTGACTCTGCCTCCGAAGATAGAGGTCCCGGGTTCGAATCCCGGCTAGGGCATTTATTTGTGCATTTTTCACGGATATTTGTTCTTGGGTCTTGGATGTTTTCTATGTATTTAAGTATGTATTTAAATAAATAAATATTGGGGGACAATCTTACACAAATCGACCTAGTCCCAAACTAAGCAAAGCTTGTACTATGGGTACCAGACGACGACATACATACTTATATAGATAAATACATACTTAAATACATAGAAAACATCCAAGACCCAAGAAAACATCCGTGAAAAATGCACAAATAAATGCCCTGGCCGGGATTCGAACCCGAGACCTCTAGCTTCGGAGGCAGAGTCACTACCAACTAGGCTAAACAGGTCGTCAATTTATCTATATAAGTATGTATATCGTCGTCTAGTACCCAAAGTACAAGCTTTGCTTAGTTTGGGACTAGGTCGATGTGAGCGACGTAATCCAAATACTTACGTTTTAGTTAATAAGTTTCAAAATAGTTTGTCAAAGCCGAGGAGTGCGCGGGGAGAGCGAGATGCGCAGGCGCGGTGTGCCCGTGACTGTTAGCTTACCTTAGCGTTGCGAATTTAAAAACCAGTCGATAAGAGCTATTGCACTCGCCGCACGTTCCTTCAGCTTATTTTTTTTATATGTGTACCGACCCTCTCAAAAATATAACGTTGTCGTGATTTTGGCTATTTTTCATACCTATAGTAAAACGAACCCCAATCGATACAAAAGTGGTCTTCAAACCGGATCTCGATGTTTTTTACGCCACAGTCGAAAACAATGGTCAATACACGCAGCACTGTGAGAAGAGAGCAGGAGAAGAAGAAGGCTAACGAGGTTGAACATAAAGCTTCTACTAGTGGAACTCAAGTGAAAAATGTTGAAGTGAAGGTGCAAATGAACAAAACGGTTGCGTTAGATGTCGAAAGTGTAAAATCCGAGATGCCTAAACCCGACGATATACCTGATGTACCTGCCAGTCGTAAATCTTCATCAAGAAGATCTTCAACATCTTCCCTAGAAGCTCGTAAAAAGAAGTTGGAACTACAAGCGGCCGAGGCAAAAGCACAAATACAAATGCAGCTTATCGACAAACGCTTAGCAGCGGACCTTGCCGAACTAGAAAATGAATACAGTCCACCGCCGTCAGTTACCGATAACCGGAGCGAGGTTGCTAAATGGGTAGATCGCAGTTTAAACGAATTGGAATCGCAACAAGTCACCAAGCAGAATAAACCTTCTGACCTGTTGTGCCCGCCGGCTGCAATGGATGCCGGCACTGATGATCCAATTAAACAGTTAGCCTGCGTACTTAAGGATATGCTCACTACCTCTGCCAGCAACCATAACAACAGTGGCAATTTACTAAGCCGCATCAGCACACCCAAGGAACTACCGCTGTTCGCTGGTGACTCATTGGAATGGCTACAGTTCAAGATGGCCTACGAAGAATCAACCCAGTTGTGCCAATTTAGTGATTCGGAGAACTTGTGGCGCCTACGAAAGTGCCTACGTGGCGCAGCCAAAGATGCTGTCCAGGCGTTACTCATCACGGCTACATCTCCTGAAATAATCATGTCCACGCTGGAACTACAGTTTGGGAACCCAGATAGAATATTATCCCATATAAGGCAAGAGATCAATAAATTACATCCCGTGTCTTCAGATTATCACAAAGATATTGTGATATTTTCAAACAAAATAAAAAACTATGTCGCCGCCGTACGTGCACTTGGCCGTGAAAACCATCTAGAAGATTCGAGCCTAATCACCGTTGTGTTATCGAAACTACCTACTATTCTGCTGTCTAAGTGGGCAGACTACAGCTTCGCGCACAACACTAGAAGTTATACGACTAGACTCGACCAACTATCGGATTTCCTTAACCAAGAAGCAATAAAAATATCACAGTGCAGTGTCTCTCTAATAAACCCGCCAAAAGACAATTATAGGCGTAAATATGCGGACAATAGTGCAAACTCACAAACAATACTAGTGCAAAGTCAGCAAACTAATACTAAGTGTCGTTATTGCCACGGACCTAATCATAAACTATCAGACTGTAAAAAATTTAAAAGGTCATTAAGAAAAGATCGTTGGAGCTACGTTAAGCGGTGCGGACTTTGTTATAAGTGCCTATCACGTCATCAAGATAAACAACTGTGCCCGGCACCCGTGTGCGATATCGATAACTGTGGCCTAGCGCATCACCGATTGTTGCATTTCGTGCCGAATAGTGAAAGACAGTCAGAGAACAATAGTAGTACAGTGCAAGTGACAGAAATCGAGACCGAGTCTAACTCTGAGGTAGTAGCGCGTATGAACTCATCGTCGAAAGTTTTACTAAAAGTAGTGCCTATAAACATTCATGGCCCGCGCGGCGTAATTAGTACTAGTTGTTTGCTTGACGACGGCTCTTCGGTAACGGTAATAAGCGCTAACCTTGCCGAGCGAGCGGGCCTGCGCGGGCGCCGGGAGTGCATGCGTGTGCGCGGCGCCTGGGACAATTCCGAACTAGTGTGCGACTCCTACCTACTCGACTTAACGTTATCTAATCGAGATGGACAACAGTTTACGATTAACGCGCGAAGTGTTAAAGAACTTAATTTACCAAGTCAAAGTGTAAACTCAGTGAACTTTGAAAAGGTTACGCACCTGCAGAAACTTAAAAATGAGTTATGTTTTGAACAATTGAGACCGGAGATTTTGATTGGTCAAGATAACTACCACCTGCTATTACCTTTGGAAGTTGTCGCCGGTAACCCTCAAGAGCTGTGTGCCACTCGCTCAGCTCTCGGCTGGTGTTTACATGGAAGAGCCCCTGTCCGTATGACGTCATCCGCGCGAGTACCACAGCCGCACTCAACGTTGTTTATCTGCGATAATGACGTAAGCGATGACGTTGCCGAGAACAAACGACTGCTGTTAGATCTGCACGAAGAAGTACGTCGTTCTTTCACATTTGACTCATTGGGCATAACCAACAAGCCTCGTGAAAACCAGAACGACGTATGCGCCCTAGAAAAATTGGACAGAAGTGCTGAACTTATTAATGGAAGATGGTACGTCGGTCTGCCCTGGAAAAATGAAGACTGCGTCCTGCCCGACTCATATCCACACGCCATGTCACGACTTAAATCAGTGGAACGAAAGATGATAAAATGCGAAGGCTACAGAGAGAGATACAACGATCGCGTCCAGCACCTGTTTGAAAACGACTACGCACAAGAGTTACACAATAATGAAAACACTAGTAAAACATGGTACCTACCTCATTTCGGGGTAGATAATAAAAACAAGAAGCGCCTCCGGCTCGTATTCGACTGTGCTGCTAAAACCAATGGCTTATCGCTGAACGATTACCTAAACAGGGGCCCGGATTTACTAAGGTCACTCTTTGGAATAATGTTGCGATTCCGAGAACAAAGAATAGGTATAACCGGAGACATAAAAGATATGTTCCTAAGAGTGAAGATACGAGAAGAGGACCGAGATGCACTAAGATTTATATACCGAAACGAACCTACGGAACCAGTAAAAACATACGTCATGACTTCGTTAATATTCGGAGCAAACTGTAGTCCTTTCGTGGCCCAGTACATAAAAAACAAGAACGCTCAGCGCTTTGAGTCTACGATGATGCCTGCCTGTGAAGCGATATATAACCAACACTATGTAGACGATTATATAGACAGTATTTCAGACGAAACAACTGCTATCGATTTAATAAAGAACATAAAAAAATATTCATCAACAAGGCGGCTTCGAACTACGAAACTGGACTTCTAACAGTAAACAAGTCCTGGAATCCGTGCCAAAAGCAACCCTCGGTGAAGCAGCCGTAAAGTTCAAAGTTGGCGAACAGTATGAAAGCGAGAGGACCCTTGGTTTAATCTGGTTTCCACGTGAAGATGCACTGGGGTTTGATGTTTCGTTCAAAAAGATCCCTGAAAATATAATTAACGGAACACAAAGGCCGACAAAAAGGGACATGTTAAGAGTTGTCATGTCCATATTCGACGTCTACGGATTTTTATCTCCGTTTACAATTAATGGGAAACTTATTTTACAACAATGTTGGCAGCTAAATATCGATTGGGACGACGAAATACCAGACGCAATTTATGAAAAATGGTGCAATTGGGTTAGTTGTTTGAAATCACTACATGACATTAAACTGCCCAGATATTATTATAACGCAGCAAACCTGAACATGAACGCGCCGGCGGAATTGAACCCGGCGCCGACCGCCGACTCTAACCACCCAGCCGCTGCGCCTGCGCCCGGCCGGCCGCTGCCGATACCGAGCGCCAGCGCCGCCCGCTATACAAACCTACAGCTACATATGTTCTGCGATTCGTCTGCTAAAGCGATGTGCACCGTTGCATACTGGCGCTGGGAAGATAACTCGCATGTAAACATTGCATTTGTGGCTAGCAAGTGCCGCGTTTCGCCTAACAAGTTACAGTCAATACCTAGACTTGAATTAAATTCAGCTGTTTTAGCTGCTAGATTGGCTGACACTATAACGAAAGAGCACAAAATAAAAGCGGATCGAAGAATATTCTGGAGCGACTCGAGCACAACATTGCACTGGATAAGAAATAAGTCGCGCACCTATAAACCTTACATAGCCAATCGCTTAGGAGAAGTAGACGAACTTACCTACACTGATGAATGGAGATACGTTCCGACGCACCTTAATATAGCGGACGTAGGTACACGAGAAGCATACGATGTTACTATTCTGCAGAATCAATGGCTTTATGGACCGGCGTTTTTATACGATAATGAGCGCACTTGGCCAAAGGATTTTTTGCAACCTGCAATGAATGAAATTGAATTAGAATGCATTTCAACTATACAAACTGCAGATAAAGACTTACCTGTTCCTGAGGCTACAAGATTTTCGTCCTGGCTGCGTCTGCTCAGAAGTACCTACACAGTTTTGATGTTTATAAAAAAGTGTCGTAAACTTACCAATGACGTCACTCTCGAAACAATGGAGGAGGCCGAGCGCCTTTTGATAAGATATTCACAGGCGCAAACGTTTAATGAGGAGATTAATATCCTGAAAAAAGGAAAATACATAGAAAAAAGTAGTAAACTACTTACCTTGTCTCCTTATCTCGATGAGCACGGAGTCCTGCGCGTCGGGGGCCGGATCGATGCTGTCGCCGACGTGTCACCTGAAACAAAAAGACCCGTAATTTTGGACGGACGAGATTATATAACTAGACTGATCGTTAAATCTTACCACGTCAGCGCCGCTCATGAGAACCAGGAGACTGTGGTGAATAACCTTAAACAAAAATATTGGATTGTTAAACTACGTCCCACGGTGAAGAATGTCGCATCTAGATGTATGATATGTAGAATAAAGAAATGCAGACCAGAAATCCCGAGAATGGGTAACTTACCTGAAGCACGGATGGCTCATCACCAAAGACCCTATACCTTCTGCGGAATCGACCTCTTTGGCCCCCAAGAAGTTACTATTGGTAGAAGAAGGGAGAAGAGGTATGGAGTGATATTTACGTGTCTTACCGTGAGAGCTATTCACCTGGAAACAGTTGCTTCGCTGACAACAGATTCCTTGATTATGGCCCTTCGGCGCATGGCGGCTAGGAGGGGATGGCCTAAACACATCTTCTCTGATAACGGCACTAATCTGCGAGGCGCTGATGTTGAACTAAAAAGGGCAAGTCAGGAACTGCAAAATGACGAGGAACTTCAGAACACAGCCGTTCAACATGGTACTAAATGGACCTTCATTCCTGCCGCAAGCCCACACTGGGGTGGGGCTTGGGAAAGGCTCGTGAGGAGTGTGAAGAGCTCGCTGAAAGTAGTCCTGAAAGAACGTGCGCCTAAAGAGGAAACATATAACACCCTTCTAGCGGAGGTGGAAAATATAGTAAATAGCCGACCTCTTACACACGTCTCTGTCGAACCTGGAAGTAAGGAATCGCTAACACCGAACCACTTTCTCTTGGGGTCATCGTCGAACCTACCTCAAATGGGAACCTTTGATGACTCCGACCTGTATTTAAGAAAACAATGGCGGACCGCGCAAAGACTTGCCGACTTATATTGGAAGCGATGGGTCAGAGAGGTACTGCCCGATATGCTACCGCGACGGAAATGGAATCAGGAACAAAGGCCCTTGCAAGTGGGGGACTTAGTTTTCCTCGCAGACCCTGATGGGGCCCGAAACACTTGGCCGCGAGGCATAATCGAACAAACCTTACCCGGAAAAGATGGGCGCACCAGAATGGTAAAAGTGAGGACGAAAACTGGTGTACTTACCCGATCCGCCGCACGCGTCGCTCGTATACCTATTGGTGAAGAGTGCCGCTAGGGCAGCACTGGGGTGGGGCATGTGAGCGACGTAATCCAAATACTTACGTTTTAGTTAATAAGTTTCAAAATAGTTTGTCAAAGCCGAGGAGTGCGCGGGGAGAGCGAGATGCGCAGGCGCGGTGTGCCCGTGACTGTTAGCTTACCTTAGCGTTGCGAATTTAAAAACCAGTCGATAAGAGCTATTGCACTCGCCGCACGTTCCTTCAGCTTATTTTTTTTATATGTGTACCGACCCTCTCAAAAATATAACGTTGTCGTGATTTTGGCTATTTTTCATACCTATAGTAAAACGAACCCCAATCGATACAGTCGATTTGTGTAAGATTGTCACCCAATATTATTATATTATTATTATTCAGGATGGTTGTTAATTAGGTGCAAAAGGATGATAGAGGAGGTAATTTGAAATATTTTATACACTACATGCGTTAGTACAAAGTCTCTTAGTTTCCAAGGTATCTTAAAGTCGGTGGCAAACAAGCGTACGGCCCGCCTGATGGTAAGCGATCACCGCAGCCTATGGACGACAACTACTGCCATATATTTGGAAAATGTTAAGATTTTTTTTTTAATGTTCCCTTTTTTTCTGCCTTATCGTAATTTTTCAGTAGTTGTAGGAACTAAGGAAGTTTTTGAAATCAATTGAATTGGGACTAATGACTTTTTACTACCTGTATTAACATGGTATTCAGATGCGAATAAATTTTCATAGAAACGGTAAAAGAAATAAAAAAAAAACCTAATCACTCCAAAATTATCCTATGTGATTAGGTTCTTACTTCGAACTACAAGAACATCGAAAATAATAGGTAATTCTTTTAGCTCCTACTATGAAAATGTATAGAGAGAAATTCGCATGTGAATACAGGCAGTAAAAAGTCATTAGGCGCCTTCCTGACTTGTCGATGCGGGGGCGGTACGATGAGAAAACTGTCAGCTGTCAGTGTCAACCGATACTGATGCAGTACTGCCCCACTCCTGCGCATGGTATTACTCCTGCGCAAACGTATTACTGACAGTATTATGTCAAGTGAGGAAATCTCACATCGGTAAACTCACGTCAACGAGCAAAACACCTACGACATATCGCTCCCGCCCCGCCAAATCAGGAAGTCGCCTTAGTCCCAATTCAATCGATTTCAAAAACTTCCCTAGTTCCTACAGCTACTGAAAAATTACGATAAGTCAGAAAAGGAAGGAAACTTAAATACATAGATATATAGAAAACATCCAAGACCCAGGAACAAATATCCGTGCTAATGCACAAATAATGCCCTGACCGGGATTAGAACCCGGGACCTCTAGCTTCGTAGCAGTGTCACTACCAACTAGGCTAAACAGGAGGTCTACTCCGAAATTCGAAATCCGAACTTACTATGTTGCTGTCCCTCACTCTCTCCTGTCATACACTATATGAGTGAAAGGGACGGCACCATACGAAGTTCGGATTTCTAATTTCGGAGATCTCCTGCTCAGGAGTGTTCATCAGCAACGAAACATTTGCGTCGAGCGGGGAGATCGCTAATGTACTTATACAGTGCACTTTTGCCACTGATGCACTCTCCTAAGGAAGAACTCCCGAAGAGTTCGAAACATGTCGCGCAGAGTACATGGGTCTTAACCGTATTTTAGTGGTATAGTGAAAATGTGAGTTAATACTTTTTAACCCCCGACGCAAAAAAGAGGGGTGTTATAAATTTAACGTGTCTGTTTGTGTATCTGTGTGTCTGTCTGTTGTATCGTAGGTCCAAAACGTATGAACCGATTTTCGTTTAGATATTTTGTGTCATAGATAACTTTATCCCGAGTGTTTTTAGCCATGTGTCATGAAAATTTGTTCAGCCGTTTTTAAGATATTGAGCTTTGAAATGAAAATTTCGCGGGTTTTTCATTCCACTATAGAATGAAAGTAGATGTTCTCACCTTTTTCTGTAGCTGTGTGATCTGTTGCTCTTCTATCTTTTTCTCTTTACAGCTCTTGACGGAGTGGGACCCGTAGAGACGCAGCAGTGAGCCCCAAGAACGCACGTGTGGATGCAACTTCTGCAAACAATATAGTACATTGTTTAACGAGGGGCGTAAGCGAAAAATTGCGAACGAGAGACTAACAGAAGGGTTTTCGATGACTCGAGTTTGTAATTTTCTTACGGCCGAGTTAATCACAATGTTTTTCATCACATTTGCGAGGAAATAAACAAATCCTGTAGCAATCCTAATAAAAAAAAAATAAGAATTCACCTCCAGTATCAGTCCATGATCGTGGGGGCGTCCTTGCGAGAGGAGTACGTGGCTTCAATATTTCAACCAATCACGAAGCAGTATTCTTGCGGCGCGCAGCTAATTAGATATTCAGCTTCATTGCCTTAACCAATCACAGAGCAGTATTCTTGTGGAGCGCGGCCAACTAGATTTTTTAAACCAATCAGATCACAGGCATACTCATAACTCCCTAGGGAGTTATGAAAATCCGTAACTCCCGCGGGAGGTAAATCGGCTCTAACTGAACTCTTCGGCTCTTGAAAATGCATTTAACTGATCGTCAAAGAAACGTCAAAAACGCTCGGTAAGTATGAAGTTTGAAGCGAAATCCATACGAAGTCGTTTTCGCGCATCTGAAAAGATGCCCATCACAGGGCATCTAATAGATGGGCGTTGACGGCAAGCAGCGGTGGACGCTGTTTTGAAGACTTCATAAAAAGGAGGAGGTTCTCAATTCGTCGGATTATTTTTATGTACGGAGACTAGTAAACAGATTTAAAAAAAAAATTGTTTGAATGGGTATGTTTTTTACTTGGTCCCATTGTCACCAAGTCTGGATCTGATGACGGGATCTTGGTAAAATCGAGTCTCCTCAAATTGTATAGCAGGAAGGGCCGAGTGTGAGTATGGAAAAGTTTGGAGTCCGTGTTTTTTTGTTAAATTGTTGTATGAGTTTCTATACAAGATACTAAAATCAGTTGCATACTATGCGGAATTGTGGACGCTTACTCTACTGTAAGGAGAAGTGTAAAGTTATATTCCGTGACAACATGCTGAGTGATGAGTGAGTGCGGTGGACCGATGACCTGCACGGCTAGCACAAGACGGCGCACGAGCTATATCGCGCGCGAGATAGACTATCCGTCTCTTTCCGTGTGTACCCATTAGAAAGAGACGGATAGTCTATCTCGCGCGCGATATAGCTCGCGCGCTGTCCTGTGCTAGCCGTGCTGGTGAAGGTCGCGGGTGTCCGCTGGATGCGGGTGGCGCAGGACCGGTCATTGTGGAAGTCTTTGGGGGAGGCCTATGTCCAGCAGTGGACGTCTTCCGGCTGACATGATGATGATGATGATAATAATAATAATAATAATTTATTTACCACAACAACATGATGCTGAGTGATTGTCATATTTAGCACTGAGATTATAAAATGCGTTTCAATTCTTTTTAAGGCTAGGTCGTCAAGCGAGTTAGCGTTTTCGAGTTTTCTAAAAACAATCTGAAACGTAGAATAAGGGTTTTAAAAATTTGAAAAAAATATATGTTTTACTTAAGGATCTAGTCTAGTCAAAGTTGCACTCAGTTACACGATCTAATGAACTTCGCTCGATAGAAAGAGACCCCAAAGTTACTCCTTTTTGTAAAGCATTTACAATCTGACGACTAAAGTATTGATGTTTTAAATAAAGTTTTTGAACTAAACTAAAGCCATTCAGTATTTCTAGACATTTTTGCAGAATTTAAAAAGATAAAATGATTGTATTAATTAATATGTTTAAATACCTACAAAATGCCGAGCGCGGAGGCTCGGCAGGCCCGATCAGTCGCGCGCTGGCGCTTACGGACAACGGACCTGTGTCAGTTTTATCCGCGACAGTTTCGTGCATCAAACAAGCAGTTTTTGACGAATTTATATAATTGTTGCAAGTTATTTAAGAAGGGCAATAAAAACCCAAACGAAAAGCGTCGTATTTATTAACAAATAAATTATGGTCATAGTGCCACAGTATAGAAATGACAGTATAACAACTAAACTGAACCCCTGCAGAAATGGAACCAAAGATGGTAAAATTATAAATGAAATTTTTATTACCAGAAATTATAGATATAGTAAGAGATCTACTGCTTTGCACATGAATATTTTTATTAAGCTATGAGCTTCACCACATTAATTCCGAGCGTCTTTTTTTTTAATACCATGTCAGTGGCAAACTAACGGCCCGCCTGATGGTGAGTGGTTACCGCAGCCTATGGACGCCTGCAACTCCAGAGGTGTCAAATTCGCGTTGCCGATTCTTTTAAAATTTATACACTATCTATCTTTCTATAAATCTTCTTTTAATAAATCTCCCATTTCCAGGTAGCTACCGTGGCAAGTTTGGTATCATTTCATATACCATATTGATTCTTTTATCATCTTTATGTAAAAATCATTTCTGGTATTTATTTTAAAAGAATACAGTAATCTTTCGCGTAAATAGTAAAACAGTAAAAACTTCGCAATGTTTTTTATGCTTTGCGAGCTAATAACTTTAGACGAATAAATTAAACCAAAAATATCTGTAATTTAATAAATTAAATTAACGTTTTTTCCAAGCTCGTGGCTCCTAAAGTGCTAGCTGTTACAATAAAGCTTAAAACTAGTGGCTCTGTGAGCTGTAGACCAGGCAAAAAGAAATATTTTTTCAAATTTCAAAATTTACAAAAACCGTCTCGACAAAAATATAATTAAACCTATATAATTATCGAATCTGCTCACAAAATGTCACGAGAATCGGTTGAAAAATGCGACCTGTAGAGGACAACATTCGAACAGACAGACATACGAAAGAATTTTTGTCGAGAGCTGAAACGGAGACGCTTCGCTCTCTCGGTCAAAAAACTATGTTAGTATAATTTTATGACAGTCGTGGTTCACTACTACTGGGCCTGTATATATGAAGAGTTGAACATTATCAACTTATATTCATACGCTTCGTCCGGTTTTACAGTAGACTGAGGAGTATACCCTGTTGCCTGTGCCCTCTGTTTGCCGTTTGTGGACTACGAGAAGGCCTTCGATTCGGTTGAAACCTGGGCTGTACTACAATCTCTCCAGCGGTGCCAAGTAGACTACCGCTATTATCGAAGTACTGAAGTGTTTGTACGACAACGCCACTATGTGAGTCCGACTCCAGGACCAGAACTCGATACCTATTCCGTTGTAGCCGCGAGTCAGGCAGGGAGATGCTGTTTCTCCCAAACTGTTCTCCGCTGCACTGGAGGATGTGTTCAAGACTTTGGACTGGAGAAGCCTAGGCAATAGGCATCAAAATAAACGGCGAGTACATCCTTCACGTTTGGTTTGCTGACGATACAGTAGTCTTGGCTGAGACCATACAGGATTTAAGTACCATGCTCAATGACCTTGGTAAAACCTCCGTGAGAGTTGGTCTTTAGCTGAATATGTACAAGATGAAGGTCATGTCAAATGCCCATGTAGCACGAACTTTCGTTACTATCGGACACTTTATACTCGAACTTGAAGTTGATTATGGTATACTAGCGACCCGCCCCGGCTTCGCACGGGTGCAATGCTGATACTAATTATAATTATATACTACAGAATGTATTTATATACAACCCGGCCGATACCGCCGCAACCGCTATGTTCCTGCATTTTAAATCAGTAATATCTTCAAAAATATTCATTTAAATTACATGCTGTCAAGTGCCATATTGATCTATATAAAATGCAAAATGTATTTAAGGTATTTTATTGGAGAAGGATTAATGCTGTATTGCTTAAAATCGCTTCGTAAATAAGCCATTATTTTTCGTAAAAAGTAAAGGATAAAAAATGGTTATTGTGGGTTATCCCTAAGAGATAGACATATACCATAATGAACTTTTTTGTAGACCTTTTTAAGTTGTACAATACTGTAGTACATTATTTTGATTTATCTCGTAGGGTTCAGCCAGCGTTTGCAATGTAAGCGCAATAAAATATGTTTATTTAGGACATCACAATAGAAACCTATTAAATTATCTGTGTTTCTCTACTATACACCTGTAACCAAGAGGAAAGAGCAATGGAGAGGGCTACGCTGGAAGTATATCTGCGCGATCGTATCAGAAATGAGGCCATCCGCAGAAAAACCAAAGTAACCGATATAGCCCTCCGAATCGCTTAAATGGCAGTGGGCGGGGCACATTGCACGTAAAACCGATGGCCATTGGCGCGCAGACGAAGGTTCTCGAGTGGTGACCACGTACAGGAAGGTGCAGCGTAGATAGGCCCCCACAAAGTGAACTGATGACCGGGTAAAGGTCGCGAGAGTCCGCTGTATGCGGGTGGCGCAGGACCGGTCATTGTGGCACTCTTTAGGGGAGGCTTATGTCCAGCAGTGGACGTCCATCAGCTGATATGATGATGATGATGATATATTTACTTACATGAATAGTTGTTATGGTGTATACAAGCTTATTAGTTTTACGTGTATTCATAATCTGTCATTGCTTTTCTTAAATATCCGTGTTTGTGCAAAATTAGTTTGTTGCCTTCTGTACTAAATTTATTCTTCTCATTTTCTCGAAGGTTATCTGGAAGAGATCCCTTATAGGGATAAGTTCGCCTTTGTACTTTTACATTTTGTTATTTTGTTTCGATTGTTATTATTTTTTGTGCAATAAAGTGTTATACATACATACATATACATGATGATGATAACACGCACACGACAAATAAATATAACACCCTGTATAATATAACACAATTAGATAAAAAATTGCATGACCTATTAAACAAATCGAGTAGAAGGGAATAAGACATATTTCTTAGGTTCTTAGGTTTCATAGATTAAAATAACGAATTTCAGGGTTGTAGGTATGTACTACGAATTCTGTTTTTTTTTTTCATTATAATGGATCTTACCGTAAGTTCGACTTTCAATTATTTATTTACTACCTTATTAAAAAAATATATCAATTACATACTAAAGTTTAATCATAATTAATGCATTTCTTAAGTCAAAATACAGTTATATTTCTATACTGTGACCAGTATGAAGCTAGCGGGGTCATCCGAGTTCACAGTCGCTTCGTCCGCGCGGGCTTGTTCACGCACCGCCAGGACAGCGCTAAATACCTACTCTCGCAGAACTAGAGGGCCTTAACCGTCTTCAATAGGAGGAAGGAGATTCTCATTTCGTCTGCATATATTATTTGTTTTTTTTTATGTATGTACATATGTTCCCCGCTAACTTTTGATCACGTAGGCCGATTTAGATAATTATTGTTTTGTCTCAAAGCGGTTACCCCCAAGATGGTCCCATATAAATTTGGCGAAGGCCTGATGATGGGATCTAGGAGGAATCGAGGGAACTCCTCGAATTTGATAGGCACGCATAGCCGATTTCGGTATTTTCTGTAGGTAGAAGCTGTCTGTAGAAGCATCCCCTTACGAAAACCACCAATGACAGCTCGAAAATGACAGTTTTGCTGCTTGAAACCAGTGAGCGAAATGCAATTTTGCTGCGAGTGTGAAGAAATCTTACTTTTTAATTTTTCATATCGTACGTTAGTTTAAGTAACTTCATTATCTCTATCACTATTCCTTTGCGTTATATGTTCTCGCCGTTGAGGTGAAAAGCTGTATGTTTCACACGAGAGCAAAGATATTTGCATCTCGTGTCTTTGAGTCCCTCGCTACGCTCAAGATTCTAATTTTATAGATTATAGAGTCTTGAGCGTAGCGAGAGACTCAACATAAACACTCGCAGCAAAAATCTACTTTGCTCTCTTGTTCAACAAATAACTATTGTAATGGTGTGCTAAATAACTTCTTCTTAAGTTGAGACTCACCTGTAGTATGGCCTGACTGGCGGATTGCTTGGCGGCATTCTTATTCTTGCCGACGACGGTGGCAGAGTGTCGGCCCACGCGCATAGTCAGCTCCATCTTCTGGTGTTCCAGCTGCTTCATCTACAAAATAATAATAACATTAATAAATAATAAAAATATCATACTCGTAATAGTACATTTCGATGCTAGTGCGGAAAGTATGTCATTTCTTCACGAGTACCGAGGGATGCCACGAGCCGCAGGCGAGTGGCAACACTCGGGACGAGTGAAGAATGACATTTCCGCACGTGTATTGAACGACGTTTTTTAATACAGTTGCGAAAAAATAAGAAAAACAACAAGTAATATTTATAAAAACAATATCGAATGTTGCCTTTAGAAACTTAAAACATGCTTGCAGTAAGTAAAAACGCCTCTTCTTTGACAGGCGTTTCGGCAGCTATTCCGTTCCACTCAGACAACTTATTAATAACGGTTTTTCAATATTCAATATTAAAAAATAAACGTGTTATAATGATGAAGAGGTAAGTAATAAAATATGAAATGTGTATATTTTTCGTATTCTGATATTAACAGTAGGTTTTTATGTTGATTACGACGTTTAAAGGAAACTAATATTTAACACCCAGCAATAAGGAGTCATGCATTGGAACAAGCATAAATTTAAAAAAATTGGAAAAGCGCGTTTTTCCGCACGGTGCGCGTCCGGTAAAACCCACGTTTTGGCCAAGTGATGACGTAAAATTGTGTACAAAACACGGGTCATAAAACAGGAAGCCCTCTCTCGCATATTTATGACCCTCGCCTGCGGCTCGGGCTTCAAACATCTGCGATATCGGCCTTTCTTTGATTTACGACTCTTGTATCGTAATAGTACATTACGATACAAGTGCAGAGAACAGAAAATTCACAACGAGCGGTGATAAATTAAAACACGACCGAAGGTAGTGTTTTAAATCGACACGAGTTGCGAATTACCTGTTCGCACGTGTATCGTACAACGTTTTACAGTACATATGGCTCTTTAAAGTTTCGACATATGCACATAATCTGCTGATTACCGCACTCGTGCGGTAATATAGCACCATATGTACTGTAATAGTACATTACGATACAAGTGCAGAGAACAGGAAATTCGCAACGAGTGGTGATAAATTGAAACACGACCGAAGGGAGTGTTTTAAATCGACACGAGTTGCAAATTATCTGTTCGCACGTGTATCGTACAACGTTTTACAGTACATATGGCTCTTTAAAGTTTCGACATATGCACATAATCTGCTGATTACCGCACTCGTGCGGTAATATAGCACCATATGTACTGTAATAGTACATTACGATACAAGTGCAGAGAACAGGAAATTCGCAACGAGTGGTGATAAATTGAAACACGACCGAAGGGAGTGTTTTAAATCGACACGAGTTGCAAATTATCTGTTCGCACGTGTATCGTACAACGTTTTACAGTACATATGGCTCTTTAAAGTTTCGACATATGCACATAATCTGCTGATTACCGCACTCGTGCGGTAATATAGCACCATATGTACTGTAATAGTACATTACGATACAAGTGCAGAGAACAGGAAATTCGCAACGAGTGGTGATAAATTGAAACACGACCGAAGGGAGTGTTTTAAATCGACACGAGTTGCAAATTATCTGTTCGCACGTGTATCGTACAACGTTTTACAGTACATATGGCTCTTTAAAGTTTCGACATATGCACATAATCTGCTGATTACCGCACTCGTGCGGTAATATAGCATCATATTTGGAACCCGTGTTATGACATCTATAATTCTAAAATCGAAAGAATTCAGAAAAAGTTTATTCGTTTTCTGAGTTACAAATTCAAAATTCCTAAACAAAGTTATACTAAGCAATGTGTCAAACTCCACTTGCTACCTCTCCACATCCGGCGTAATATCTCTGACGTTATTTATATTATGAAAATTGCTCAGAGTCATGTAGACTGTCCTGATCTGCTAGCGAACTTGAGGTTCTCAGTCCCCTCACGCCTATCCTCTCGCAATAAATTAACGCTACATGTTCCCTTCGCTCACAGTAATTATAGAAAAAATTCCTTTTTTCTAAGAGCTGCTCGGTCTTTTAATCAGCTGTGTAAACGTCACGGTCTCATCGATCTGTTTTGTGATAGCCTTAGTTCAACACGCAAACTAATGAGTCAAGATTTCTTTCTTTGTTAATACTTTGTTATGATTATATCTTGTTCCTAATCATTGATCTTCTCGTTCACTGTTACACTGTTCGAATTCATTCTTGCTGTTAGCAACACAATCATTTTTTTTTGTTAATAATTACTTTTAGTGCTTCCGCATGCTACGTATTTTATGCATTTTCTACATGTGAAAACTTGTAATTGGCTCAATGTTTTTGTATCATCACCAATTTTGTTATTTTAGCTGTAAGTTTTCCTTTGAAAAAAAAAAAAAAAAAAATAATAATAATAATAATAATAATAAAAATATGTACTGTAAATAGTTATTGTATGAAGCAGTAACGCTGCCAGAACAGTGTTGTTACTCTGTACAAAACATACATTTTTCTCTCTGTACAAAACATACATTTTTCTTCCTCCAGAATCGATAGCGTTTGGGACTCTGAGTCTAATAAGCCCAAAAAATCTATGTTGAACAACTATGCAATTCTGCAAAAAAATATCCCAAGTATTAGTGCCATAAAGTTGTGCATTTACACAACCGCTCATAATTATTTAGGCACCCATACCTTTTTCCATGCATCTGTATACAAAAATGACTTTCAGATATACACTGCCAAGTCAGAGTCCCTTGACAGTTTTGCGTGCATTTTGCATTTTTTAATTAGCTGACTTATTGAGCATCGGTGCCAGAGACCCCCCTTTTAAACTTTTGAACTACTAATTGCTGGTTCATAGAAAAGTGTAGTTTGTTTGTATGAACCAGGAATTAGTAGTTATTTAATTAATTGCAAAAAGAAAACTACCATTTTAAAAGGGGGGTCTCTGGCACCGATTTAAGGCTCAACAAGTCAGCTAAATAAAAAATGCTAAATGCACGCAAAACTGTCAAGGGACTCTGAATTGGCAGTGTATTTCTGAAAGTCATCTTTGTATACAGATGTATGGAAAAAGGTATGGGTGCCTAAATACTTATGAGCGGCAGTGTAACACATAGTAGGAATACAAAGTTACCATGTGCCGACAGGATATGGGTAGTAATCATACTAATCACCCTCGTTCACGTCACTATTACTTATTCTGTGACAGGATGTAACATTTAGATCGGTATGGGAAAGTTTCAAACTATAACACAGAAACAATGCCTCTCACCAACTACACAAATTAATACAACAGTTTCGAATTTGATCAAAGTGAGCCGAGATCTTTACCTACCTATATACATTCGCACTCCTGGTTACACTAATTTGGAGGTAAACGAGGAAGTCCAACAATATGACACATACCCTCATTTATCTCATTCTGACAAAGCATATGGTGTTTTCACTGTTTAGAAACCAAGTGGCAGAAATACTCAATTGTTCCAGATTGGGAGGTGAATTTTCTTATGAATTTTTCCGTGACTATCGATCTTACTATTGTATTTTGCATCTGCAGTTTTCCTTGTTACAAAAATCGATGACATGGTTCATAAGAACAGATCTTCGTACGTCTTACAGTTTTAGACTTTCCAATACTGACTGATCCAAACGCCACACCCTGTATACACAAACAGTCATCACTACATAGTATAAAACAAAGTCGCTTTCCGCTGTCTGTCTCTATGTATGCTTAAGAGGGGGCATAACGCCAGGAAAAAAGTAGAAATCACCCGCGCGTCCCGTCATCTTCAAAACTACGCAACGGATTTTGTTGCGGTTTTTAGGGTTCCGTAGTCAACTAGGAACCCTTATAGTTCGCCATGTCTGTCCGTCCGTCTGTCCGTCCGTCCGCGGATAATCTCAGTGACCGTTAGCACTAGAAAGCTGAAATTTGGTACTAATATGTATATCAATTACGCCGACAAAGTGGTAAAATAAAAAGTGGAAAAAAATATTTTATTAGGGTACCTAAAGTATAGTATACGTAAAGTGGGGAGTGATTTTTTTTTTCATTTTAACCCTAACGTGTGATATATTGTTAGATAGGTATTTAAAAATAAATAGGGGTTTACTAAAATCATTTTTTGATAATGTTAATATTATCGGAAATAGTCGCTCCAGAAGTAAAAAAAAATGTGTCCCCCCCCCTCTAACTTTTGAACCATAAGTTTTAAAAATATGAAAAAAATCTCAAAAGTAGAACTTTATAAAAACTTTGTAGGAAAGTTATTTTTAACTTGATAGGTTGAATAGTTTTTGAAAAAATTACAAAAATAATTTCTGAACTAACTTTGTAATTTAACCGTATAAACAGGTGTTTATTGTACCTGTCATTTCTACAAAATCACAATGAAATGACGTGCTTTTTAGGGTTTTGTGTTTCTGTACTTAATATGTCAACTTAATGTGACGGACGGAAAACTACGGAACCCTACACTGAGCGTGGCCCGACACGCTCTTGGCCGGTTTTTAATAGATAGAATGATTCCAGAGGAAGGTTTGTAAATATGTATAATACATGCATAATATGTAGTAGAGAAACTCCTGAGAAACTCTGATAATTTTAGAGGTTAGTAGGAACACATTTATTGCGCTTTCATTGTAAACGCTGGCTGAACCTTACGAGATAGATCAAAATAATATACTACAATATTGTACACCTTAAAAAGGTCTACAAAAAAATCCGCGATGATATATGTCTATCTCTTAGGGATAACCCACAAAAACCATTTTTTGTCTTTTACTTTTTACGAGAAATAATGGCTTATTTACGTAGCAATTTTAACCAGTACAGCATTAATCCTTATCCAATTAAATACCTTAAAACATTGTACATTTAATACAGATCAATATGGCCCTTTACAGCACGTAATTTAAATGAATATTTTCGAAGATAATACAGATAAAAATGCTGGGACATAGCGGTTGCGGAGGTACCGGTCGGGTTGTATATAAAGAGACATTCTGTAGTATATTTATACGAGGTTATCAGTATTTCAACCGTGCGACGCCGGGGCGGGTCGCTAGTTCTACATACATAGTACATACCTCGTTGTGTATGTCGCGGTCCTGGGCGCCAAAGTTGCGGAGCAAGCAGGTGCGGAGAATTGTGTGCGGTGAGGGCTCACAGCTCGCCGCGCAAAGCTCGGGGATACGCGGGTCTTCAATGCCCACTTGGTCGAAGAACTGTACATAATTAGAACAGTCACATTTGTTACTCGTCCACTGCTCGACATAGGCCTCCCCCAATTTTATGGGTAAATGCCGTAATCGCCTCGATTGGCATGCGGATTGGCGATCGGAGTATCTCCACCGCACTCCAGGGACGCTGCTGCCCATCCCCCGGTGGTCTTTGTCGTAGTTTTAGGACATACCCGAGTCATACAAGCAACAGTTATTAGTAAATATATATTGCAAAAGTGCCATTGCGGCCTACTTTCAGAAGAATAGTACGTTATTGTCAAGGCACGGAAGGAGGTAATTGCAGCCTGAGTGTTAGTTTTAAACGGACGACCTTGGGATTCCGTTTAATTAATACGAAACCTGCAATTGACATTCCAGCCGAGGCTAATATAGATACTCAAAAAGACTAAATTGGAATTAAGTTTTCCTCAAAATATTTATACTATTCCGCCGTTTTTTTTTTAAACAGAATCGGAAGTGTATTTCTCCCCCGAAAGGCGTAAATTATTTCTGATGAGTACAAAAACGTCGCGTTTGCAACAGAAAAATACGACTTGCAATTGGCTTTGTATGTCTGTTAGTTTGACAAATAAAGCAATTTATATGTAGGTATGTATCACTGTGGTTGTACGTTGCGAGCCTGCAATGTTTGTTTTTATTTTTATTTAGTTGGATCATTAAACTGTACACTTCGCCTTTTAATATGTAGCGAGTAACGTCCACTTTTACGGCCACTTTTGAGAAAAGCAACTTAAGCCCCGCGTGTGTAGTTGTGGCGTGTTCGAATACATATTTATATAGACATTACATATTTAAAACTCGACGAATTTTTCGACAAGGTGTCATTAACCCACACACACAATGTGTAATTTTATAGTGTTTCTAATTTGAAATTATTTTAATTCAGAAATTTTATTTTTGTAATTACTAATTTAATATTATTAATACATTTGTAATTGCCATTGGTGTAAATATTTTTTGTTTTACGTTTTGATTTTGTTATAAAAAAATATTGATTGTACCAATTACATTTATGTAATCATTTATTTTGTAAAATCTTGGACGTGTAAATTATTTTATCAACAAAAAAAACTAGTAACACTAGTGGCTCTGTGACAAAAAGCCCAGCCGGACACCGAAGCCTATGGACACCCGCAACCCCAAAATAATCAAAAGCCTTTTATTAACTTGAGGCTGCGTTGTGTTGAGCGTGGGAGCAGATGTCTCCAGCTGTTTTGTTTGTGTTCCACATTTTAAATAAATATGTAATGTCTTTTCGAACACGTCACAAATACTGCAACAGGTTTTTTCTTTAGCTTTGCACCTATAATGTCGTATCATCACCATCAGGGGTCGTACTTTTCGTGCCGATGGCGTAAAATTAACGTCACACTGCATATAGGTGATTCCAATTGTTGTTATGGTAATTATTAATATTTAATCATCAATAATTTAATCATGCATTTATAATGTTATTTTTTTCTTATACGACCTATTGAATCCGATGATTATTAAGGATTTCTTTTCATATTTAGAATTTTAATTCATAAGCAGGTGAGGATCTCTGTCTTTCAAGTTTTATAACAGCTTATAGTAATTTTAAATATAAATATGAACGTAAACTCTCTATGATGACGAGATTTCTTTAATTATTGATAATAACTGGTATTACACATGAACCGGTCACAAAAACTTGCAGTATTACCTAATGTTGTACTTTATAAGTTGCGATGTGACAGGCAAATTGCGTTTGTAACACGGACATAATTCTAAAAAGTGCATGTATACACGATTATTGATTAATGAATGATGACTGATTGATTACAATAAGACTAATTAAAATCACCCCTGATCGTCATCATCGTCACCCCCATGCAGTCACTGAACATAGGCCTCTCCCAAGGCGCACCACAAAGTGCTGTCCTCTGCTTTACGCATCCAGTCGTTCCGCCCTCGGACATACGTCGTCTCGCCACCTGCCCAGCGGGGGACCCACACTACGCTTGGTGAGGCGCGGCCTCCACTCCAGGACACGCTTCCACCAGCGGTTGCCAGTTCTACGACAGATGTGGCCAGCCCAATGCCGCTTCAGTTTGCTAGTTTTAAAAGCTATGTCGGATACTGACGGTGAAGTCCGGTTCGGTTTGCGGCGCCGGCGCATCGAACTCGTCTCGCATCTCCGGTATGAGGATGTGTATGGAGGCGCGAGCGGCGGCCGTCTTAGCCTGCCGCTTGCTGGAGCCTTGCCCCGACCCATACTGCATGCCATCGATGTACACCGTGGCTTGGTATGGGGCTGACGCGTTCTCTGTAACGACAGCAACGTCATCACTACATAATATAAATAAAAATATTGGGGGACAATCTTACACAAATCGACCTAGTCCCAAGCTAAGCAAAGCTGATACTATGGGTACTAGACGACGGTATACATACTTCTATAGATAAATACATGGAAAACATCCAAGACCCAGGAACAAATATCCGTGCTAAATGCACAAATAATGCCCTGACCGGGATTCGAACCCGGGACCTCTAGCTTCGGAGGCAGTGCCACTACCAACTAGGCTAAACAGAGGGCCTACCGCGAACTTCGAAAATCGAACTTGGTGTCGTGCCGTCCCTTTCACTCTCGTGTTATACACAATATGACGGAAAGAGACGGTACAATACGAAGTTCGATTTTCGAAGTCCTCTGGCCAACATCAGGCCAGCTCCATTGAGATTGGTACAACGGCTTTCTACCGAATCTGGGGTGTGGATTTCAAAATGTATGTGGCGTACACCGTCAATAAAAGAACAACGCCTAACGTCAAAGAATGAACAGCGACAAGCAAAAAAGTTAGATGCAAAGTGGCTCCCATAACTGAAAAGCTCAGAGAAAGCAGACTTCGCTGGTACAGACATATAATGCGCCGTGACGATAAATGCTCCGTGAAGACAGTGCTTAACATCAGTACACAACCCAAAGGAAGAGGCCAGCCACCAGCCACTTGGTAGTCATATAATAATCGTCGAAAGGGATCTAAAAGCCCAGAAGCTTTCACCACTGACAACCCGGGATAGAAAATCCTGGCGCCGTTGCACAAGGAGGCCCGACCCCAAATGAACTGGGATAAGGGTAGGAAGAAGAAGAAGCAGGTTAGGTTGTTTATATTTATAACTGCGGACAATACGAATGTCAATGTTAAATCTATAACTTGTTGAAGCGTCTAGAGCAAAGAAAACTTACCAAGTTCTTTAAATTCGTACACGGGCTGTTTCTGAAAGGTGCGTCTCACATACTCGTGGAACACGGAGAGGCAGCTGCGCCCTTTCATGTTCATCACCCAGTCACGCTTGCTCGCCTTACCGCCTACGAAATAAAGATCAAATTGCAGTACCAACATTTATATATCTATGCTTGAGTTTTTGTTGCTAGGCTTGAGTAATTCGAACATGTATCTCCACCGTCGCAGCGGGGGAAGGCTTATTAGGTTGAGTCAACATTTTACTACCACAACCTAATCGGGTATATTTGAAAATATATGAATCAGGTTGGAAAAAAACTGTAGCGAAAGTTTACACTCAACATCACAACAGACACTATCAAAGTTTTACAGGCAATAAGTACTTCAAAAACATATAAATGTAAAACCAACATTATTTTTCGTCTTTGGCAAATAAGAAATACATCAGTAAATACATATTTCAAAATTTAATGCGGTATTTAAGGTTTCATACTGAACTCATTGAACCAAATTAAGGATGATTCACAGTAGGCCGTTCCGTGTCCGGGCCGGCCCCTTTTCTTCTAGAGAAATACGCCGGCCGTTGCGTTAGCTGTCATAGAAAACGGGCCGGCCCGGACACGGAACGGTCTACTGTGAATCATCCTTAATACCCTGTCCATGATATATGACTGGTTTGCAGCCAATAACTTAGTGTTAAATCCGAAAAAAACTAAATGTATGGCATTCCCTCTAGCGAACTCATCAAATAGATGGGACGAGTGCTGGCGTGGGATGCCACATGCGTTGATACGCTAGCACCGTCCCATCTACCACGAACTTCGTCCAGGGCTGGCGGGGCAGCGGAGGCAGCCGAAACAAAAAAGGCCACAAAATACCGGGGTCTCAGCACTCAATACCATTTCATGGCTTTCGGTGTCGAGACCCTCGGGCCGTGGGGTCCAAGCGCTCGGGAACTATTTAAAGAGCTCAGCAAAAGACTCGTCGACACCACTGGGGAGCAAAGAGCTGGCAGCTTCCTCGCACAGTGCTTAAGTATAGCCATACAGCGAGGAAATGCTGCCAGCGTCTATGGTACGATGCCACGGGGCCCTTTTTAGAAATAGTTTAGTTTAATTTTAGGTTTTGTTTTAGTTTTTTTTTTTAGTATTTTTTGTATTTTGTTTTAAGTTATGTTATTGTTATATTCCTTATCATGAAATAAACTTATATGGTTAAATTAAAAAAAAAAAAACAAATAGAAACTTAGACACAAATATTAATGGTCAAACGTTAGAATTTGTTAAGACAACTGTATTCTTAGGTACTATATTGGACTCAAAATTGCAGTGGGGTTCCCATATAACAGCGATAGGAAGTAGGTTAAGCTCTGCTGCATTTTCAGTCAGGAGAATAAGGCAGCTTACCAATGTGACAACGGCGCGGTTAGTTTACTTTGCTTATTTTAATAGTATAATTACTTATGGTCTTATCTTGTGGGGATCAGCTGCAGATATTGAAACTGTTTTTATTTTGCAAAAAAGGTCTATCCGAGCAATTTATAACTTGGGGTCGCGTGACTCATTAAGAGAATTTTTCAAAAAAATAGATATTCTAACCCTGTTGTTCTTATACGTTTTTGTTTTGTTTGAAATAATAACGTATGTTAGGAAGAATTTGTGCTATTTCCCAACGAACGCTGATAAACCAATAGCCACCAGAAACACTGGTAAACTCAAACTAACCCTTTATATATTAGTAAAGGCGAAAAAGTCGTTCTTGGGAAATTGGATCAAGTTCTACAATAAAATTCCTAAACACATTACTGAACTTAGCAATTCAAAATTCAAATCTGTAGTAAAACGAACACTTATTTCAAAAGCATATTATAAGGTTAACGATTACATCATGGATAGGGATGTTTGGCAGTGATAGCGTCCTGCACAGATAATCTATCGCGAAAATATGTTTTCTACTGTAGCATTGTAGTTTTGTGGTAGCTGATACTGTAATTTTATATTTAACTATACAATGGATATTGTTTTGAAAAAATGACACTTCGCCGAGTTTCTTTCGCCGGTTCTTCTCGTGGCAGAGGTTTATTTTACCGAACCGGTGGTGGTTTATTAACGTTCATAGGTGAATGTAATTATGCCTAATTTGAAGAATAAATTACTTTTACTTTATTCAATTATTTGTTATGATACCATGTTAAGAATACATAAATAAAAGTTAAAAATAAATAAATTGTAAACTTATAATCTCACAAAGTATCTGTTGACGGTTCTAGTGATTTTGTTATACGTAATTAATTTTAAAATATAGGAAACTCTACGTCTAGTTATATTTTTACTGTAAATCTATCAGCTACGAACCTTTATGTATTTGCGATTGTTTGTTTCTAATAAAAAAGAACGGTTTTTAATGTTACACTTCAAAACGCACTTAGAAAAATAATATAAACGATAGTTTTAAAAACAAAACTACTAGCTGGCTCCTGGACAAATGCTTTTATAGTGTAAAAAAATATCTAGATCATGTTTGACATTGTTATATTCCTGTTCACATTTGTATTATTATTTATTACAGTTCTATGTTTGTTTTTCTTTGTTTATTGACATTGTATCATTTAATTATATTTTTATATTGAATGAAAGAATTGTAACGCTCCTCAACAATGTTTGCACGCCTGCATGCAGGCTGAATGCACTGGACATGTATTATTACCAACATCTCATCAACTCACGTATTCAGAGCAAATAAATTTGTGAATCTTTGAATCTTAATAGTAATTGTATAGTATACCGTTATCTTGACCGTTAGCAGGCTGCGCCGGTATGGTGATGAGTTTGGTACCTTCAGGTAATGTAAGGCACTGAAGCGTCTTCCGAGTCTTAGCATACTTCCGTCGGTCTGCCCAACGCCTGAAAAATAGATCTGAAGTTTACCCCAAATATCTGGTTTTACATCTTGAGAAGTGACAGTCGTCAGTTTATAGCTTCTACTTGACACTTGAAGCAAATGCTCACAGTAGTCATTTATCAGTGTAAGCCAGCTTTAAGCATTACTTATTTATTTATTTAATGGTGAAATTTGCGCTGTGGTTACCATATAGCATCACTAAATGTAACCGAGGGGTATGAAAATCATATTTAACTTACTTAAAATGCATAACGTTAACAGTATTAAACTTGAACAGTTTCTTGCAATAATCGTTGACCTGATCATGTGTTAGTTGCTGGGTTTTCCAGCTAGTATTGACCGTTTCCACCCTCGGAGGCGGCATTACTATACCACCAGGTAATATCACAGGTTGCTGATTCAGTGGAGTCTCGTTATCAGAATTTTCTTCATTTTTATTTGTCTCTTTCTGCTCATTATATGCTATTTCGTCCAGATCTTTTATATTTTCTACTTCATCCCTATTACTACCTACATTTTTTTCTATACTGTCTACATTTTCACAACCATTATGTCTTAGATGTTTATAGGGACATTCTAATTTCACATCCTCTTGGTCAACATTCATGTTTTTTATATCTTTAGCTATTATTTCTTCATTCATATCTCTTACTTCTTTTGCTAATTGTTCTATTGCTTCGTCTATTGAAGGTTCGTTAGGTTTAGAAGTATGGTTAATAGCTTGTCTTCTATTTTCATTGTAATTTTTCAGGTTATGTTTGCTTTGTTTGTTGGCCCAGGCGCCACTCTCGATTTGCTCTTTAATCTTATCGTCGATTTCCTTTTGTTTTTCTTCCTCTTCTAAGGCGCGTCGGTACGCAAGGCACGGAATGGCGCTGATTGGTATATCGTGCCCCTGAAAAACAAATGATACAAAGAAAAGCAATAACAAACTTCATTTCACAATAACTACTATACAATACAATATGCTTTATTGCACACCTCAAAAAAGAATGACAGATAGAAACAGCATAAAGATACAAGAAGAGGTAAACAACAGGCGGTCTTATCGCTAAAATGAGTGATTTCTTCCAGACAACCTTTGGATAGCGGAGAAAAAAAGTAAACAAACATGATAAGTGGGTGGTGCAAACAAAAGGAGTAACTACTAGAAATAAAAAGAAATATAATAATAATAAAAAATATAGCACTATATATAAATATATATACAATAAACATACATAAATAAGTAAATAAATAAACATACATATATACCACAAACTTAAGTCACTGTAACTACTTAACATGTCTGACCATTATCCGTCTGTTACGCACTTACAGGCTAGAGAGAAAGACCCATATCTTTTTAAGTATTATTGTGTATAACTGTGTTTCCATAATCGACACCTTAATGGCAGTTTGCAAAAAAAAGCTCAGCTAGTGCTTATACTAGTAAAAGTAGGATTGAAGAAACGTGAGAAGGCTAAAGCTGCGTACGCATTTGAGCGGCTCGCCCTGAGCGTTCATGTTTCGCTCAAACTCGTACGCGCCTCACGAACAAACAAGTCAAAACGTGTCCTATCGCGGCACGCTCAGATACACGTCCAAATTATACGAACCACGCACACCGAGGCGCCTTTGAGCACGGTCAAAAGCGCCTCTACTCCGGTCGGCTGCTCGCTCGCTGCTCGTACATGGCGCGCGATGCGCGTACGCATTTTAACAAACAGGCGAGCCGTGCGTGCCTCAACCTAAGGCTGCCTCAGATGCGCGGGTGATTTCTACTTTTTTCCTGGCGTTATGCCCCCTCTTAAGCATCAAGGTATACTGTCGCGAACATCTTCCTGGCACGTGACAGCGCTCTCACCCCGTTCACTCGCTTCTACCGTGCACTGAAGGTGAATTACCCTTATGTTACCGTCTCCAAGCGAGTATGGCTTCGCCAGCGTGCACACGCGCGTTCCGCGGTGCATGTACACGGGCATGCCGCTGCAGTGCCGGACCATCGTCCAGTCCAATGGTAGCACTTCGAACTGGTTCACTCCCTTCTCTGTAAAGCGGCCGTGAAGGTGGGACATTAATGTTATCGTAGATAACGAATTCTGTAACTAAAGGAAATGACAGGGAAAGCGGGTGACAATCGCACCAGCGATAAGAGTGATTGTTAAATGGAAAGAGACAGGATGTTTCGTACAATTGAGTGTCTTTTGACCCTGGCTTAAGGGGACCTCGACTGAACTCGATTCTCCATACAAACGTAGTCTCGTTCTCATTTTAAAACGCCGTGCTGAAATAACATGAAACTTGGTATAGACAGTGAGATCCGCCATATTTAGGCCGGAAATTAGTTTCTGTTGCTAGAAATTGTAATAAAAAATACAGCGCGTTTTTAAGTTTTGTAGGTGTTGTAGCTATGAAAACCTTTATAACCGCCGTATTTTTTTCCGTTATAATTTCAAGCAACCAAAACTAATTTCCGGCCTAGATATGCCGGATCCCATTGTGTATACAAATATTCACGTTGTTCCAGCATGCTGTTTTAAAATGACAGTGAAACTACGTTTGTTTGAAAAACCGAGTTTCCTGCGGTCTTGACAATATTTCAATTTTTTAAGTAGTATGAAATGTTAACTAATTTCGTTAATTTGTTAACAAGTAACCCAAATGTATTTTTTAAATAAGTTTATAGCTATTCGTTTTCAAGATATACACGAAAATATGAAGAAAGCCTACCATCGTCTATATGACGTCACAAGGCTGAATTGTGACAGTCACAACGCACAAAGAAAACAGCGGGACAATTTCTTTTAAATCCGCCTTATTAATTGTATCTGTACGATTTGTTACGCTGTGACGTCTTACTTGTCACTTACTTTCTTTTAGAATGACAAGCATTAGAAATTGATTATTGAATTTGAAATGGCGTAATTTTCGAGATGTCAAAAATGTGGTTATGTTTAATTTTTTATCCTATATCGGATCGAAACGGAAAAATGCCCCCATAAACAATGAAATGTTGTCAGTTGACGTTTGTGAACTGGGCATTGCACAGGACTTGAACATTTTAATAAGACTCACCTTCTAAGACAATTTTCTGTCTAGTTATGTACGGTTTCTCCTTTGGTTTAGGGGCGGCCTTGAAATCCTCCGGAAGATCTTCTTCCAGCATCTTATCTATCTCTTCTTCAGGGACACCCTCGGATTTGCCTGCATGAATGGATTTGCAGCATGGTTCAAATGATATTGCTACTTTTAAGTTCAAACATAAATCTTCATACATTTAACACATTTGTAATTTTCAGTGAATAAAGATGTAATCGTGCCAATTGGACTATTTCAAACATGCAGATCAGATTTATCTTCCTAAGTATGTACGTATGTAGAGCAATACGTAAACAAAATCAATCCGTAAGTACACTGTAATTATAGTGGAAGGCGGTTAAGAAGTCAATCCTATGACACCTGTCATTTCCATACAGTTTATAACCTCAAAGTGACTTTAGGTTATTATTATTCTCTTTATTTTTCTTATAACTTAAGTTAGGTTTTTTACAAAACATTTATAAAAGTAAAATATAATAATACACTTACAAAATATAAAAGCAGTATAAAAAACCTAACCTGGAGTGCCGCCGGCAGCGAGGCGGGGCCTAAGCTACCGGTGGTTAGGGCGACAGAGAGAGGAACCTCCGGACTATCCGTGCCGTGTCCAGGAGTACCGCCTTCTGTATCTGACCCTTGACCCAGCCATCTAGCGAGAGTCTCTTGAGATGTTGGTCGTGACTCTTCGCAATTAGACCGTTCGCAGAGACGACTATCGGGACAATAATCGTTGAATCAACATCCCACATGGCGGTTACCTCATGTGCCAAGTCTAGGTACTTGCTGACTTTGTCCCTCTCAGCTTTCACGAGGTTCTCGTGATGGGGGATGAAGCGCTATAATAACGTTATAGGCTATCTCTGTCTCGCACACAGTCTCGCTCTTACGTGCGCTGTGACATTTACGTCAAACTCGAGCACGTCATTGTCGCCACCGCCACAATTTTAAACGATATTATAACGTTATTTTAACATTATCATATAAGCTTATGATTTTCATTTTGTTATGATGTGAAATATCGTTATGACGAGTATCGATTATGATTATAACGAAATTTTAAACACTAACGAAATATATCGTCGTAATATCGTAATCGGACCCGGGTATGTCCTTAAACTACGACCAAGACCACCGGGGGATGGGCAGCAGCATCCCTGGAGTGCGGTGGAGACACTGCGATCGCCAACCCGCATGCCAAGCGTGGCGATTATGGCATTTACCCCCTATGAAAGCGACACAAAGGCCACGGCCCCGAGGTTCCGGCGGCCCCCGGTGCCCTGGTTTTGGTAGCGGCCAGGGTACTAGCGGGGCCAGGGGTGCTAAGAATCTCCGGCAAAGATCTAGCTACCACCACCGACGACTCCTGGCCCTGGCAACGTACAACACGCGTACACTGCGGACCGACGAAAAGATAGTGGAACTAGAGGAAGGATTGAGCAAGTTGCGTTGGGATGTCGTGGGGTTATCTAAAGTCCGAAGAGAGGGGGAGGATACGATAACCCTAAAGTCCGGCAACTTGCTCTATTTCCGGGAGGGCGACCAACAGTCCCAGGGAGGTGTCGGGTTCATCGTCCACAAGTCCCTCGTAAACAACGTGGTGAAGATCGAGAGTGTGTCGGCTAGGGTGGCGTACCTTATACTCAGAGTATCCAAGAGATACTCGTTGAAGGTCATACAGGTGTACGCGCCGACCTCGGCACACTCCGACGACGAGGTGGAGGCTATGTATGAGGATATAACTAAGGCCATGCATAGTTCCAAAACCTACTTCACCGTTGTTATGGGGGACTTTAACGCGAAACTGGGCAAGAGAGACGGCAATGAGCTGAGAGTGGGGCAATTTGGAGTTGGAAGTCGGAACCACCGGGGCCAACTACTGGCTGGTTTCTTGGAGAAGGAGGGACTCTACATGATGAACTCCTTCTTCAAGAAACGCGAGCACAGGAAGTGGACCTGGATGAGTCCCGACGGTGCAACAAAAAACGAGATTGACTTCATTATGTCGACGAAGAGGCATATATTCAATGATGTCTCTGTGATCAATACGGTTAAAACCGGAAGTGATCATCGTCTGGTAAGAGGCACATTGAATATATGCGTCAAGCTAGAGCGCTCTCGCCTGATGAAGTCTACGCTCCGTCCAGCAGCAGTCCAAATCCAAAACCCCGAGAGCTTTCAGCTGGAACTCCAAAACCGTTTTGATTGTCTAGGCGGCGACGTGGACGATTTCAATGACGGGTTTGTGGAAGCTGTCCACAGCATTGGGTCTAAGTTCTTTAAGGCCCAACGGACTCACAGAGCCAAAGGGCTTTCTATCTCTACTCAGAGGCTCATCGAGGAAAGGAATGAAATGATTCTGCAGTCTTCAGCCGATGCGACATTATACAGGCAGCTCAATAAACGGATCTCCAAGTCCCTTACCCGCGATCTGCGCCAATTCAATACAAATCGTATTGAAGAGGCCATCGAGCAGAATAAGGGCTCTAAAGTGTTCTCAAGAGATCTGTCTATTGGGCAGAGCCAGCTCGCCAAATTAAAAACTGAAGACGGTAGAATCGTTTCATCCAAACCCGAGCTTCTGAAAGAGATAGAATGCTTTTATGGACAGCTATACACGTCAACTAGCAGACCCGAAGTTGGTCTGGCGGAAGACCCTAGAGCCAGATTAACCCGGCACTATACCGAAGATATCCCGGACATCAGCCTGTACGAGATTAGAATGGCTCTTAAACAGCTAAAGAACAACAAGGCACCCGGTGAAGACGGAATAACAGCTGAACTCCTGAAGGCGGGTGGAAAACCGGTCCTTAGGGCCCTTCAGAAGTTGTTCGATTCCGTCTTACTGGAAGGGAAAACTCCAAAGGCATGGAACAGAGGTGTGGTGGTGCTGTTCTTCAAAAAGGGTGACAACGCATTACTGAAGAACTACCGCCCCATCTCACTTCTGAGCCATGTCTATAAGCTGTTTTCAAGAGTCATTACGAACCGTCTCGCACGCAGGCTAGATGACTTCCAGCCTCCCGAACAAGCCGGATTCCGAAGAGGCTTTAGCACCGTAGACCACATCCATACGCTTCGTCAGGTTATACAGAAGACTGAGGAGTATAACCTGCCCCTCTGTCTAGCGTTCGTGAACTACGAGAAAGCCTTCGATTCGATTGAAACCTGGGCTGTACTACAATCTCTCCAACGGTGCCAAGTGGACTACCGCTATATCGAAGTGCTGAAGTGTTTGTACGAGAACGCCACTATGTCAGTCCGACTCCAGGACCAGAACTCGAAACCTATTCCGCTGCAGCGGGGAGTCAGGCAAGGAGATGTTATTTCTCCTAAACTGTTTTCCGCTGCACTGGAGGACGTGTTCAAGACTTTGGACTGGAGAAGGCTAGGCATCAACATAAACGGCGAGTACATCACTCACCTTCGGTTTGCTGACGATATAGTAGTCTTGGCTGAGACCATGGAGGATTTAAGTACAATGCTCAATGACCTCAGTAAAGTCTCCGAGCGAGTTGGTCTAAGGATGAACATGGACAAGACGAAGATCATGTCAAATGCCCATGTAGCACCAACTCCCGTAACAATCGGACACTTTACGCTCGAAGTTGTAGACGATTACATATACCTAGGACAGACTGTCCAGTTAGGTAAGTCCAACTTCGAGAAAGAGGTTAATCGTCGAATCCGACTCGGTTGGGCAGCGTTCGGGAAGCTAAGTCACATCTTTTCGTCCAATATCCCGCAGTGTCTCAAGACGAAAGTCTTTGACCAGTGTGTGTTGCCAGTGATGACATATGGTACTGAAACGTGGTCGCTTACTATGGGATTCATAAGAAGGCTCAAAGTCACCCAAAGAGCAATGGAGAGGGCTATGCTGGGAGTTTCTCTGCGTGATCGCATCAGAAATGAGGCCATCCGCAGCAGAACCAAAGTGACCGATATAGCCCTTCGAATCGCTAAACTTAAGTGGCAGTGGGCGGGGCACATAGCACGCAGAACCGATGGCCCTTGGGGCGGGAAGGTTCTCGAGTGGCGACCACGTACCGGAAGGCGTAGCGTGGGCAGGCCCCCCACACGGTGGACTGATGACCTGGTAAGGGTCGCGGGTGTCCGCTGGATGCGGGTGGCGCAGGACCGGTCGTTGTGGAAGTCTTTGGGGGAGGCCTATGTCCAGCAGTGGACGTCATTCGGCTGAAATGATGATGATGATGAATATCGTAATATACAAAATATAAGTATATGCATTCGGCCATTACCACCTTAGTCGCATAATAACCCGCCCCTAAACGTTCCTGCGGGGTTATGATGGTTGCCATTTTATCACTTATCGTCGTGGATGAGACATTCGTCACGTTCTGACAAGTATGCGAGTGCGAGAGTGACGCGCGTCTTATCCAAGACGATAAGTGATAAAATGGCAACCAGGATAGAATACGCCCGCTGGTGCAATAGTGCCCATGACACTAGCGGCGTTTCCTCGTTGAATAATTTATGGAAATGACAGGTGACAGGATTGACTTCTTAACCGCTGACTAGTATAGTCCGTTTAATTGTTTATTACAAGTTTTTATTTAGTTTCGCCTGTCCCGTTGTCTGTCTGTAATCAAATCTTGCAAGTTAAATTTGATTCACTTCCCGGTGCCCGATTGAGCTGAAATTTCGCATGCATGTATAAATCGGATGACAATGCAATATTATTATGACTGATATGGCGACAGAAGGTGGTCATAGCAATTCCTAAACTACACAATATATGGCGTCACTCGTGTCATCCGTCAAATCTGACATGTTCTGCAACGCGCTATCGAAGTTTCTTAAATCAGCTGCATATATATATAACTTCTAACCAACTCTCAATGGACTTCGGTCCCTGAGAGATCTCTCTATTGTCGTTTCTTCTTGTGACTCCTATCTATTGTATATTATGTATATAGTTTGTAGATAACCCTTTCCTGTATATATTCCTCCTTGTACATATTTTCCTACCTAGGAGCCGCACATCTCTCATATCTACAAACCCATCGTGTTTGCGCTCATTCGAAACGACTCAACAAGTAGTTTATGATCGTCGAAAAAAGTGCAGTTGGCAATAAAAGCTTGTACCAAAAATGAAATAATTTTTGACCAAAAACTTATACCTAGATACGCTGAATAGCTGTAAAAACGATTATAATGTAAAATTATTCTACAACCCTTGCCAACACACGAATTATAATAGTACATTACGATACAATGGTGGTAAAGCAAAGAAAGGCCGATATCGCAGATGTTTGAGGCCCGAGCCGCAGGCGAGGGTCATAAATATCCGAGAGAGGGCTTTCTGTTGGCTTGAGCTGAGGGCTTTTTGTACACAATTTTACGTCACCACTTGGCCAAAAAGTGGTTTTTACCGGACGCGCAGCGTGCGGAAAAACGCGCTGTTTGGCAAGGTGTGGTGTAAATAAGATTAAAATATCTTTACCATCATCATCATCATCGTAAGGCTCTTCCTCGTCGCTGCCATCATTGGATTTGACCTCATCAAGCACCTTGAACTCGCTTAGCCTGTCCAACTCCTGAGGCGTCACGAAATTATCAAATTTGTCTGTCTCTATTTGGAAACTTCCGTCGTCCACGTCTTCGGTGAAATCGTCGACTTTCTGCTTCTTTGCGGACGGCGCATCGCTCATCCTATAAAAAAAATAAATAACTTGGGGGACAATTTTAACAAATCGACCTTGTGCCAAACTAAGCAAAGCTTGTACTATGGGTACTAGACGACGATATACATACTTATATAGATAAATACATACTTAAATACATAGAAAACATCCAAGACCCAAGAACAAATATCCGTGAAAAATGCACAAATAAATGCCCTGGCCGGGATTCGAACCCGGGACCTCTAGCTTCGGAGGCAGAATCACTACCAACTAGGCTAAACAGGTCGTCGTAATAATAAATATTACGGGTCATTTTTTTTATTTACACAAATCGACCTAGTCCCATAGCAAGCTCAATAAGGCTTGTTTTATGGGTACTAGATGACGATATAAAAATATTGTTTAAGAAAAAAAAACCGACTTCAATGGGGGAGGCCGGTGAGAGATTATTGTACTTAGATGGTGCACTCTTAGATTCCATACAATAAAATAAAAAATGGCTATAAGTATATTGATAACGGTAGAAGACTAAGTACCCTCAATTCCTCATGGAATGCTCCATCAGAACTCAAGCTTGACAAAAATGTGTCTTGAAAACCTAGCTTGCTTGGCAAACAAAATGAAGAGAACAAATCGCCAAACGTGAACTACGCGTCGTTGAAGGGTTCCGTACTGATCATCATCAGCAGTTCCACTTCATCAAATGTCACTTTTTTGAATGAAAATGCTTGATTAGCTCATGAAAATACTAAAATCACTATTTGTCTGCCTTTCATATTTGAGGAGTTCCCTCGATTCCTAATGGATCCCATCATCAGAACTCAAGCATGACAAAAATTAACCGTGAAAATAGAACTTGCTTAACAAGCACAGCTAGAACGACAAATCGCCAAACGTGAACTTTTCGTCTTTGAAGAGTTCTGTTCTGATCATCATCAGCAGTTCCACTTCATCAACTGTCACATTATTGTATAATAATGCTCGATTTGTTGATAAAACACAAAACTCACTATATGTTTGCCTTTAAGATTTGAGGAGTTTCCTCAATTCCTCATGGATCCCATCATCAGAACTGCGTTTTGACAAAAACGGAACCAACTTGGTTATATATACATATAAATCGGTTAAGAAATGACGGAGTTATGGAGTAACAAACATGGAGACCCAAGAACAAATATCCGTGAATAATGCACAAATAAATGCCCTCGCCGGGATTCGAACCCGGGACCTCTAGCTTCGGAGGCAGAGTCACTACCAACTAGGCTAAACAGGCCGTCAAATAGAAGAGATATAGAAATTATACTGGAAAAGAATACTAATATTTAGTATTCTTATCTTGGACAAAGTACCTACAGTTTTCCACGGTGGTAGCAAAAAAACGTATGACGGTAAGCAGACATCTTACTCGTTATATCATTTGTAAAGTTTTATTTATTTCCATGTTATTAAAATTTAAGAAAAATGACACTATTGGCCTTAACAATCAAATTACAAATACCTTATGTCTACTGTTGTTCTTGGGCATCTGTTAAACAAAACTCCTCATCGACAGAACTAATGGGACAAAAAATCCCAGTAGTTCTGTTAACAGAACTAATGGGAAAAAAGGATCTATGCGGCTGAGAACTTAAATTGAAAAAAAAAGCTGGCCAAGTACGAGTCGGACTCGCGTACGAAGGGTTCCGTACCATTATCTAGAAAAACGGCAAAGAGTCCGACTCGCACTTGGCCGTTTTTAAATATTTATTGTTATAGAGGCAACAGAAAAACTTACATCATCTGTGAAAATTTCAACTGTCTAAGTCTAAGGTTGAGTTGCACCGACTTACGATCACAGACTGATCAACGTTAAATATGGCGCCGGCAGCTGTCATCCCATAGAAACTTGTCAAACTTTCAATACATTCAAATTTTAACGAACACCGCTTACAATTACAGACGGTTTGGTGCAACCCAGCCTAAGTCTAAGTAGAAGAACAACGGGGCTTTCGAAAACATACGTCCATAAATGTGGCTATTTTTGATCTGGTTAAAAGAGCCTTAAATAGTCTTGATAAGGGAAATCCGTCTTGTTCCATATATATGGACATGACGAAAGCTTTTGATCACGTAGATCATAAGTTACTAGTAGACAAGCTACATCACTGTGGAATCCGTGGTAATGCTCAGGACCTTGTAAAATCATACCTGGCGAATAGACTACAAATCACGGAACTAACTCAATTATGTCCTACTACCAGGGAAGAAAAAACATATGCCTCCGATAGTAGTCATAACGCATATGGAATTCCACAAGGTAGCATTTTTGGTCCTTTATTATTTTTAATATATATCAACGACATAACAAAATCTAGTAAATATCCAATGATACTATATGCTGATGACAGTACCATATTTATAGAAAAGAGTTACCATAACGACTATGAACACGAAATAACATATTATTCACTGGTTAAAGTGTAACAATTTAAAAGTTAATTAAGAAAATACCAAATTAATGCAATTTAGATTAAGGAAAACACTTCCTACAATAGATATTAAATACGAGGGCAACAGTGTAGAAAGTGTACATGTAACTAAATTTTTAGGAATTTATTTGGACAACAACATGTCGTGGAAATCGCACTCTGCAAAAGTTTGTAAAAAATTGTATCGTTTTTCCTATGCGCTCTATAGACTAGCAAAAACTAATGACCGCAAGACAGTGCTAACAGCATATCATGGATTTGTGTTATCAACCCTGCGGTACGGCGTAATTTTTTGGGGAAACTCTTCTTATCGGGTCACACTATTTCGAGCCCAAAAGAGATGTATATGAGCCATTTGTGGACGAAATCCTCAGCAAAGTTGCAAGCCTTATTTTCAGTTACTGAAGTTGTTAACGTTCCCTAGTTTATATATATTTGAGTGTTGTCTCTTTGTAAAAGCGAATCCAGGTTTTTTCGTGCAGAATAAACAAACAGATAATTTGAATCTTCGCCCAAGACCAGCGACAGTAGTAGTTAATAGGAGTAAGACGGCGTTAATGAGAAAATGTATAATAACAATGGCCCCAAAGCTGTATAATAAATTGCCTGAAACCACTAAGTCTAAATTTAAATATTTACTTTATACATTGTTATTGGACAAATGTTATTATAATATAGAGGATTATCTTAATGACACTAATATCCTAATTTAAATCTATTGAATAGTTTTATTGCATAGTTGTTTTTAATATTTTTCTTTTTAATCTGTATTTTAACATTATTGATATGACATTTGACATTGCCTTTATATTTAATATTTTGAAATTCAACATGTAAAACCAGAAATTCGTACGCCAAAAGGCACATCATGGCTTTGTAACTACATTTACTTTTTTGGTTCTTGAGATACAGCCTGGTGACAGACAGACGGACGGACAGACAGCGAAGTCTTAGTAATAGGGTCCCATTTTTACCCTTTGGGTACGGAACCATAAAAAACATGTCGACTTTCACTGCAATAAACTTAGTATCTTTACTTTTGCTCCGAAATGCTTGATAAATATTTTCACACACTATTCTATGACGTACGGCTGTGACATAAGGACGGATGTATGAACACGAACGGACAGACATGACGAAACTACAAGGGTTCCGTTTTCGCCTATTTGGCTACGGAACTCTAAAAAGAAATGACGCAACTACGTTACAAGACATTCATTTACCGACGTCCAACGCCATTGATCAAATCTATACAAAACCTGTAATATCAATAGGTATTTTATAAAAAGCACGTCCTTTTTATTTATGTACAATTCTGATATTAAAATAACTTGAAATTAGCAATGTACAAATTGCAGAAATGTTCTTAAAATTTTACGAGATATTACCTACATGAAAGAAACTTAGAAAGTTCTCTGTGAGAATGTTCCCATGAGAACTTAAACATTTTGTGTAATATATAATATTACGAGTACACGCCACATATAAGTAAACGAGCCCGGCTAGTATGATAGCTTATACCGTTACGTTTTATGTGACGTTTCAGTACATTTATGCCATATAACGTGACGGTATAAGCTATCATACTAGCCGGGCAGGCAGGCATAATATTCAAAATGGCGTGTGTCTACGTCGGTCCTGACACGATAAGATTGTTTATTAAATTTAAGTTCCAGATAATGTTCTCCATAGAAGTTTCGCAACTTATGAAACTTCTCGGTGCATTGCTACGTGTAATGCAGTCCATATTTATTTCATTGCTTAAATGGCAAGGTATATTGAGTAGTCGCAGTGTACCTCTAGAGCATGCTATACTCAACAAACCTGAGAGCATACTTCGAACTTCGTATCGTACCGTCCCTTTCCGTCATATAGTGTATAACACGAGAATGAAAGGGACGGCACGACACGAAGTTCGATTTTCGAAGTTCGGAGTACGCTCTCTGGCATTTTTTTCTAGATAATTTCCAACATATAGTGCACATAATAAAGGGTACATGGAAAAACAAGTCTAGTCCTTTAAAATTTTAAAGCCAATTTGCACCTTATGTCTTTATGTGTTAGGTTGCTTTTTGTTTTGAAATTTAAATGGACGAGACATGTTTTTTATAGTAATAAATAGTAAGTATGATGTATGTGACACTAAATTTCACCGTAAATGCAATCTTAACTACCACGTGCGAGTTATTGGCACCATCAATTTATATTTTAGAAAGATTTTACGTATAAAAAAAACATATTTACTTTGTAACTCCGCTGAGGTTTCCTCTTCGTCACTGACCTTGAGCAACTAAAGTGAATATCTGCCACAAGTAGACTTTTCATATTTTAATAACATTCTACCCTTTATTCTTTATTTGTTTTTTTTTTCAATGTTTATGGCCTTGTTGCGAGCCCTTTAAGCCGAGTCTTTACGCGTATAGGGGCTTGTTACGCGGTCACTATTATCACGCGATTCAGTCGTATAATGATACGTATCACGTAAATATTGACGAATATCGCAGTATCATGATAATATCAGAGCAAATCCATATATTTTGAAATCCGCGATACCTAACAACTCAATTGCTTTTGGTAATAATCAATCACACGTATTACAAGGGAATGGAGTACAACTCAAAAATCAAAGCGAGCTGGTAAGGGGTGTGGCTCCAATAATACTGTTCAACTAACGGCATATCGATAATGTCACAATATCATTAGTCACCTTCCGTCAAATCTTGTGTATTTTCGTCATCGCCGCTGGGTTCAGATTAGGATAACCAATAAATAAATCTCACGAAAATATTCAGAATATATCACGCTTCTAATTATTTTTGCCATTTTAAAGATTTTTAAATACATAAAGAACAATAAAGGGATGCTATTTGATCATAGAAAAGGCGTGACGTCACTTGTTCCTATTTCTTTAGAAACTTCATACTAACAGAGCGTTCTTGACGTTTCATTAAAAGTTGCTGATTTGACTAACAGTCAACATCCCTATACTTAAATAACTTGTATTGAATCAATAAGGTTGTAGAACTCAGAGTACCCAGAGTAGACGTCAAATATTAACACCGCTAAGAGCGAGAAGATCATATACTTAATTGAATAAGAGCGACAGAGAGGGATATATCATTTGTTGTCCTTGTCATAGTACCGCTTTTCTTTATTTGCCTCAATGCCATCTTAACGCGAAGTCAAATAGTTTGAGGCAAATAAACGATTACCCGGCCAAATTAAAGTGGTTGTTTATTGTAAGCCGCCAGACGTTTAAGGCGAAGGGGTGGGCAAGCTCTTTCCATACAAACTTTGTGCAAGTTTTTCTTCGTTTGTGTTTGCACTCCAGTTACTATGTTTGGTCCATATGCTTATTTTTTTGTTAGCTATGTCTTGATGTTTTTCTTTTTTAATTTTAATTATTTTGTGTATTTTTTTATTTTCATTTTTTTTAAATAATGCAGAATTTCAACATCAAGTTCTGCGTATATCCAATATGTATCAACAAATAATAAAATTAAATGCTGTAGTGCCAAAACTAATGCAAAAAACTTGCACAACCTTTGTATGGAGAATGGTTAATTTAGTTTAACTGAATGTAATTAGTTATGTAGTAGAATAAATGGCTTTTTGACGTGGTAACGTCTTTAAAATCGTTTTAGTCGGGTGACATGTTCAGAAACTTGTGTCACACCAAAACCTCACGAGCGCGATCGCAGGTATAAGTGAAGTGCAAGTGAAGTAAGACGTTATCACGTAAACATCTCGATCGTAAACCTACTTTACAAACAAACAATTTTTTTTATTTTATTTATAATGTTCGATTCAATATATAGATATAGCATATAAAAGAAAGTTTTAGGAACTTCGTTAATTAAAAATACGATTTTTTATTTCCTTTCTCCAATTCATTCTACCAAGCGAAGCCGATACAATAACTCTCTATAGTCGCGATCCTCAGTGCCCAGTGATCCTCAGAGCGCTCGTGGCCCAGTGGCACCCGCGTACTGCGTGCGGTATGCGAGGTTAAGCAATGTCGGGCGAGGTCAGTCCTTGGATGGGTGACCGCTTTGAGTGGTTACTAACTGAGCGCTCCCGTGCTTTGGAAGGCACGTTAAGCCGTTGATCCCGGTTGCTGTCTTTGATAGCAGTCGTTAAGCCAAGTTAGAGGCCTCCGGGCGGCTTGAGAACTTCTAACAGTCAAGTTGCCCACTCACTTGACAAGCCTATTCCCATAAGGTCGGTTTCCCCCTCGGGTTGGAAGGTCAGATGGCAGTCGCTTCCGTAAAAACTAGTGCCTACGCCAATTCTTGTGATTAGGTAGCGGACCCCAGGCATTCTTCAGGATGCAACTGTACTGGGAATAACGCTAGGAGGATGAGTCGCGATCCTCAGTGCTATCATGTACTATCAATGAAAAACTTGACTAAGTAATCTAAGTATGTCTGTTTTGTTTATTCGAAATTTTGTACACTACATACTCGTAAACTTCTAGAAGAGGTAAGAGGATAGGTAAAATACTGTATTAAAAGCAATAAGTATGTGAGTGTTGTAATGGGCGATAGAGAAGTATGAAAGAAAACTACAACCCCAGTAGATATCACATATTATCAAAGTCTCGCTTCGCTTGTGATTCAATTATAGAATCCTTCACTTGCTGGGGGTCTTAAAATCTCCACCCGTAGCTAAAATCAAATTTGCACTCTTACTGCCCAAGTATGATATTAAAATGGCGATATGTGACAAATATAGGGAGCGTTCGTGGCCCAGCGGCGCCCGCGTACCGCGTGCGGTATGCGAGGTTAAGCAAAGTCGGGCGAGGTCAGTCCTTGGATGGGAGACCGCTTTGAGTGGTTACTAACTGAGCGCTCCCGTGCTTTGAAAGGCACGTTAAGCCGTTGATCCCGGTTGCTGTCTATGATAGCAGTCGTTAAGCCAAGTCCGAGCGGCCTCCGGGCGGTTTGAGAACTTCTAACAGTCAAGTTGCCCACTCACTTGACAAGCCTAATCCCAATAAGGGTCTAGTTTCCCCCTCGGGTTGGAAGGTCAGATGGCAATAACGCCATCGCCGGCATATTTACGGTCGCTTCCGTAAAAACTAACGCCTACGCCAATTCTTGGTATTAGGTAGCGGACCCCAGGCATCCTTCAGGATGCAACTGTACTGGGAATAACGCTAGGAGAATGATGATGTGTGACAAATACAGGAGGACGAATCTCCGAAACTTCAAAACCCTCGTTTCTTACGTCATTGTCAGCTCACGCACGTTTATTTGATTTCGGTAAGAGTAGGAAAAACCGCGAGAAATTTTATCGAATAAAACTTGGATTCTATATTGGTTCACGCTTATAACAGAAGTTAACACTCTGGTTAGGTACTATTTTTCACGAATCAAACTATTTTATTATAAACTTTCCTTTGTATTTGTTCTCTTTATCAAATAAAGTAACTCTGGTTACAATCTCTTAACAAATATGAAATTAAAGGAACAAAATGAAAATTTTAATGCTCCGAACAGGATTTGAACCTGCGATATCTGGTATACGCGGCCAATCGCTCTAGCCTCTGAACTATCGGAACAACCAAGCGCGTCCACGAAATCCTTCAATAGTTCCCTCTTACAACGCCTCAGGGAGGCGTACAGCGACATCTATCGTATAAGACTTAGGCTTCTATTAATGGCACCAACGTCTCAAATTACATTGAGAAATCGTCAGTAACGATGCGCCATCCCATGAATACTAAAATTAATTTTGTATTAAGCAGAAACGCTGCTAACGAAAACTCCAAATTTCAAATAAAAGGGAAAGATTGAGAAATTTAATGCTCCGAGTAGGATTCGAGCCTGCGACTCTTTTAACAAATAAATTAACTCTGGTCACCATCTCTTTTCACAAAATTTCATGAGACGACAATGAAAACCAATAAACGCCGTAATAACTCTGAATATTCCTCCAGGTCTCAATGTAGCGATTTATAAGAGGCAGGCCAAGGAACCAAAAGACTCAATTATCATGTATAAATGAAAGATTAGAAGCATAGAAGAAGAAAAACATTTATTGGAATACCAACATACAGCACCAAAGCAAAAACAAAAAACTAAACATGCAAGTAAAAAGGAAAAAATAACATTTTGAAAATATAAATTACAAGCAAATAGACAAAGAAAGACCTTATTAATACTAGGTGCTGTTATGGTGGCTACAATAGGACACCACTCAGCATATGATGTAGCACAAGTATACCACAGCGCTGGTCTTCCGTGGGGCCCAGGGCCGGAACAGAACAGAAGCACTAGTGACGAGAATACAACTGTACAATTTATGAAGTAATTAGACACCAAAATATTCGTAGCTATACAATTCTAATATTAAAGCCTTCAAAACAACATGCGGTTGGGAACGGGATCAATTCAAGGGAGAGGGTTGGTGTAAAAAGAGGAAAATGTTGAACAGTACGTATTACGAGTATATGAATATGATATATGGTACAGTAATATTTCAAATGAGTGGGTATTAAAACTTATGATCTGATCACAAAATAACATACACTACGGACGCGGCAGTTGCAAGCTACAAAGATATTTTCTAAACTTGAGTTTAAAAGTAAATAGCGATTACATATTCATAGCAGTCTCGGCCAGTCCTATCCACTGCGTGAGCAGTTCACACTCCACATCGTACTGCTTCAGCTCCGCAATTTGCAGGTCTATCACATCAACGTCATTCGGACACGAGTTCGGATCAAACTTCACTGACTCATCGTAGTATTCAAGCGGATCAAACTGGTACTCTGTATCCCTTCTCCCCTTTTTACCCCTCTCCTCAAGCTTCATTTCGACTTCTTCTACGGTCTCTAATGGTGTCTTTGTTGCTGTTTGATTATCAAATTTCATAACAGCTGTTAATGTATTCCTTTGTGTTGTCATAGTATTTTCTTTTTTGAGACAGGCGGCTATCTTAAGCTCTTCATCATGCAAAGTTTCAGAGGCTACGTAGTTGACTCTGCCGCCGTCGTTTTTCAAAGTCTTTCTCACGGCTTCGACTATTTTCGGGTCAGCGGCGGCTAAGCAATCTTCAACGTCGTCTTCGTTATGGTTGCTTTTTAATGTTGTTACTTTGAAGTCTTTCATGTCGAATTTTGATACTGGTGTGTTAGTTGCAAATACCTTTGTTGTTTGATCTTTAGTATTTTGATCCACATTTAGATCAAGTTTTGGATCAGCTCCTTTATCACTGGATTTTGCGTCGTTTGAAATTGTCTGGGGATCTATCTTAGTAGTGACCTCATCTGCTTTGGCTTTAGTGAATATATATAAAACTAAACACAAGTTGGCTATGAAAATGTTCATGTTCAATGAAGTTACTCTAACGTGCGACTGAGTTTGATTATGTTTTAATTAAGTTTGTGAATGTTTGTGTTACGCTCGGTAGTGTTGAAAATCAATCCATCTAGTAGGTGGCTATTGCCGAGAAACCGAGTGGCATGCTACAGCGACCATTAATGGCCACTCATTACATATAAGATGAATACTAAGTTTTAAAAATATATATTGGTAATCACTATTTATTACTTGATATGAAACCAAAATGATAGGGTTAATGATACTTGTTTGTATTATGACAAAGTTGAATTTTTATTGTTGTTAGGAAAAGGAACAGTCGCCAGAGTGTTTTTCTGAAATTTCAGTACTTTAAAACACAGACGGAATTACGTAGGAATAAAGTAATACAATTTTATGCAACAGTCATTGAATAAGGTTTATTATTCTCGAGTCATTAATAACAAAACTCGCTACGCTCGTCTTGTTACAGTGACTCTCGAATTTTAAGACCTAATTATGTAACGTTGCATACAGTATTTTTTCAACGACAGGAAAATAATTTAATTCAATTACGTCGGCCTGTTTAGCCTAGTTGGTAGTGTCATTGCCTCTGAAGCTAGAGGTCCCGGGTTCGATTCCCGGTAAGGGCATTTGTTTCTGTCGTGAGCAGAGACATTTGTTCCTGAGACTTGGATGTTTTCTATGTTTTTAAGTATATATCTATTAAATATATCGTCGTCTAGTACCCATAACACAAGCCTTATTGAGCTTACCGTGGGACTAGTTCGATTTGTGTAAAAAATGTCCCCTAATATTTATGTATTTATTATTTATTTAATTACAAATAGAAGTGATGGCAGAATACGGGCATCAAATGTATGGAAATCCATTATGATTCTCCCACCAGTCATATAATGAAGTCTTTGGTAACTACTCGCGTAGACTTACATTAGTAGTATAAGGCTGGGTTGCACCAACTTACGATCACAGACCGATCAACGTTAAATATGGCGCCGACAGCTGTCACCCCATAGAAACTTGTCAAACTTTCCATACATTGAGATTTTATCGAACACCGCTTACCATTACAGGCGGTTTGGTGCAACCCAGCCTAAGTGTATTGTTTTAATACTGCCGTCGGTAATTTAATTGACATATTACAATGCTGGAGTAGAAAAAAGTACCTAATATACCTTTATTTCATTTAAAATATGCCTGAAGAGCGCCCTCTATCGAATTAAAATGATTTACATAAAATAGCAAAGCATCCACAGTTGACGAACTGAACTCTGAACGAACGTAGTACGGAAAAGTGACCGCAGATTGCGCTGTGCGGGAAAGCAACTCATTCGCGGACGAAAGGGAAATTTATTTCCAGATAAGTTCGTTAGATGGCGGCTTATGTGTGTTATTACGACGATTTGCATCCCTAGTAGGTGCAGAGTCGACGAGATCACTTAATTCATATACACGATGGAGTCATAACTTCATAAGACTAATAATGTGGTATTTCATAACCTTTCGCTTGACTCCATTCAATCTCGAGCAACCCATTCGAGGCCAAGCAACGCTAAGTAGCAAATTTACTTAGCGTTACTTGGCCTCAAATGGGTGCCGAAGCGCTTAGCACCATTTTTAACCGCCTTCAAAAAAAGGAGGAGGTTCTCAATTCGTCGGATTTTTCTTTTTTTATGTATGTTCACCGATTACTCGGAGACTAGTGGAGCGATTTCAAAAATTGTGTGTGTTTTCTAGTTGGTCCCAATGTCACCAAGTCTGGATCTGATGTCGGGATCTTGGAAAAATCGAAGGAACTCCTCAAATTATATACCAAGAGGAAGGGGTCTGGCAAATTTTGGCGTCGGTGTTTTTTTGTTAAAAATTATCTTGTTCCGCTTAGTATCGGTAATCAGTTGTAGAGGCAAGACTTTATTGATGTGAGTCATTGACCTTGAAAGTGTTAACTTGAGTGCCACCAATGCCACCAGAGTTCGCAAAGATGGGCTGAGTAGAGGGCCTGCATTGTGCTAACACATTCAAACTCCAAATAACAAAGTTTACGATCTGCTGACTATCAGGTGGCCCGTATGAATTGCCAGCGTCATATTAAAAAAAACCATAAAGGCAGTGAACGCACCAAAAACACGTTGAGCTAAATACCTTGATTTCCGCCGGGGTACGGCTTCTAAGCCGGATCGGCCACACTTACAAGATTGCGCTGTAATCGCCTGAGTAGTCATGTAGTCCTGGTACCGGCGGCTTGGCGACGACTGTTGCGTAACGTGCTCGCGGCGCGTCCTCCGACGCGTTGAGCGCATCGCAATTCTACAATATCATTAATAATTATTATTTAACTTACTTCAATATAAATCAAATGGATGAAATTTGGCACAAACCTTCAAGAAAAGAACGTACTCCCATCTTAAAGGCCGGCAACGCACTTACAACCCCTCTGGTGTTGCGAGTGTCCATGGGCGCCGCTAATCGCTTACCATCAGGCGATTCGTCTGATCGTTTTTTTTTTTTTTTTATTAAAAATGGGATTGCTCTTGGCCAGCATCTAGCCAGGGGGCAAAGATGAGGCCGACGATGAAGCGAGCTCACCCAGAAGATGCCTATTCACTCGTGCCTTAAAAAGGTCCAGGTTATATGAACTCGGAAATACAGACGCCGGCAGAGAATTCCAAACCTTAGAAGTGCGCATTATAAAAGAAGAAGCAAAGCGCTTGGTTCGAACTACTTGGTTCTTGGTTTGCCTCCTATGTCATAAAAAAACAAAGGCAGATGAAACAGTTGAATTCATAAATAAATATACTCATATGTTGTCAAAAGGTTCATAAATACCTGTCCAACCTTTACATTAAAGTGGTGTCCAGTGTCCACATATTTGCGAAGCTATTAGCAGGTTAATCTAAATAAACATAATGGACTATACAGAAGTAAGATTTCGTATTTGCATGGCAGTGGCAACGGCACAGTATTAATAATAATAAAAAGTTTATTTCCACAAAAGAAATACAGTATTAATAACTATTACATAATCTCTAAAAACTACTTATATCTAGTGAGGCAATGGGTCCCATTCTCAGCATGTGCTGTTGTGTATTACAATATATTCCCTACAGTAGTGAAACGCCTTTGATGTCGGGCGACGCCGCCGCTCGTGTAAGTACTTACGCTGTCACGCGCGGATGTGCCAGGGTTGTCACAAACATGTACACGCCTGCCTTGAATGTTAGAGAACGCAGACTGAATGAGTTTGCGTCGGCGGCCCGCGCCGCCCGCTCACCCGCGCTAGCCCCCTCAGTTGCTCTGTGCAAATACATTCGTTGCCCAACTGTATGTTGTTAAACTGTGGCAACGGCCACCAAATCTAACGTCTCAGTTTAAATTCCTTTGAAATCGTACATAAGTAGGCACTGGTTTTTGCGAAAGCGTCCGCCATACACAGTGTTTTATAAACCCCTTTTTTGTCTCACCCACTTTTTTTGCAGAATCCTATAGTTTACACGATTCTAAACAGCACACTAAAACTCCCACGTTGATACGGCTTGCAGTTTTTTTGTAAAAAATATCAAAGTTTGCTTTATCAACAAAAAAAAAACAACTGCTAATTTTATATAGAAAACTCCCGTGAGTTTGAGACATGTTAAATATAATGAAACGGGTCACTCACGTCTTAAAGGTCGAATATCGCTCGACATGTTTCAGACCGGTTCGCAGCAGTGCTAAGAAAACCGCCGCCGCGATAGGTGCTCATGATTAAGGACCGCGAACCGGTCTGAAACATGTCGAGCGATATTCGACCTTTAAGACGTGAGTAACCCGTTTAATTATATTTAATAAGCTGCTAATTCCGTGAAACTTAGAAGTCATCAACATTTTTGTTTTGTGTTCAGGGTTGTCACCTTGCATATCCGGATCCCATGGATGGTTATGATCCGGTTTTTTATACTTGAAATCAGTCAAGTTATAAATTAACTATATTTATGTCACCCAGGGTCATGATAATACGATATAATGTTATTCGGGGGGGGGGGGGTTGTTGGAGTTATTCGGGGAAGATGTTTTTAATCGGCTACATAAGCCTAAAATCGTGCAGTCACCAAAATTATACGGATTACCGAAAGTTCACAAGCCTAACGTGCCAATCGTAAGTCAAATTGATTCTCCTACTTACAGTCTTGCAAAGTACGTTGCATCGGTGTTACAACCGCTCGTGGGTGGCACGACGTCTTTCGTGAAGGACTCTCGTCACTTTGTGGACATTCTCAAGGACGTAACGTTGGAACCAGAAGATATAATGGTGAGTTTTGATGTTGCATCGCTGTTCACCAATGTTCCCGTTGGTGAATGTCTCAGGTCGTCAGAGGAAGGCTGGCTGTGAATGGGATGCCGGAGTCCATCATGGTGTTGCTGAGAAACTGCTTGGAGGGTAGCTACTTTTTGTATCGTGGAAAGCATTACCTCCAGATTGATGGCGTAGCTATGGGTAGTCCGGTGGCACCGGTTATGGCAAATATCTGGATGGAACATTTCGAAGCCACTATAGATCTGCAATTATGGGCAGTGAAGTTGTGGAAGCGATATGTGGATGATGTTTTTTGCATAATGAAAGGTGGAAAGCAGGAAGTGGAGGAACTACTCCCACACCTCAATTCCATTCACGCGAATATTAAATTTACGAATGAATTGGAATCAGAACGCAGTTTGCCTTTTCTGGACGTCAAGGTGATTGGTCGAAGTGACGGATCTTTGACGCACACAGTCTACAGAAAGCCGACACACACGGACATCTAAACGCTCTGCCTCACCATCATCCCCGCCACCTCCAGTCTGTGGTTAACTCTCTGCTGAACAGAGCTCAAGACCTTTGTGACCCTGAATTTTTAGAGAGTGAGAAGGCACATATTGAAGATGTTCTTAGGAGAAATGGGTACAAAGTAGACAGACGGAAACCCAGACGGAAGCCTAGAGGAAAATATCCTGATGTTCCGAGGCAACCGGCATACATGCCCTATGTTAAAGGGGTAACTGACAAAATCGGTACAGTACTAGAGAAGTACTCGATTAAAACCGTATACGTACCGTTATCCAAGGTTGCGGGGCATTTAAGATCGCCAAAGGATGTTATCCCCTATCAATCACCTGGCGTTTACAAGATCGACTGCAGTTGTGGGAGTTCCTACATTGGTGAGACTAAGCGAACCATTGCAGAAAGGGTCAAGGAGCACATCACAGCTGTCAGAAATCGTCAGGTTAATAAGTCTGCCATAGCCGAGCATTTACTGGAGTCAGGACCAAACCACTGGATTGAGCTTCATAAACCGGAAGTCCTTTCTACAGAACGTCATTTTTACAGTAAAAAGGTACGTGAAGCCGTTGAATTCAAAAAACATCGTAATTTCAACCGGGATGAGGGTTTTAAGATTTCATCTTCGTGGAATCCAGTTATTAGTAAGTGCAAGCGTCAAAATACTTCTTCCATTACATTAACGGATGTTGTTAGTGTTGTGTGTCGGGCGAGTGACAACCCTTGTGTAAGTGTGAATAATAAAGACCAAGTGCGGGTAGTACGGAAAACCCGTGCGGCTAGAAGATGTTGATACCCGCTGAAGCCAGTCAGCTCGTGACCACGGATGTTGCGATACATTCGAAACGTCGGGCACACCTCAGGTGATTAATTTTTGTACGCGATTAAGTCCCGTTTACCAATAATAATGTGTAAAAATCGTGCAAGTTTAAATCAATATGGGATATAATGTTATTAATAACTTTAAGAAAAAAAATTACACGAATATTAACAACTTTGATTAACAAACTTGAAGTGACAACCCTAGACACAAGCAATCCGGGTAAAACTTATATCACTCGTATCTTCTAAGTTCCACGGAATTAGCTATTTTCTCTTGCTAAAGCTAAGCGTAAAATATCGTTTATTATTGGTTTCCTTTGCTACTACGGCGGAACTCCAGAGTAAAAAAATAAAAACTTAAAAAGAGAAAAAAGGAAATTTCTCGTTAAAACATAAACAAAAACGTTATTAAAGATGTAACATTGAATGTCCATTCAATAGGTATAATTGATATTTCCGTAAGTAATTTACTACAAATTCACTTTTAGATTTTATGAATTTCATGACCCGATTTTAAGCAAACATTGATATTTTTTTACAAAAAACTACAAGCCGTGTAAACTATAGGATTCTGAAAAAAAAAGCGGGTGAGACAAAAAAGAGGTTTATAACACACTGTGCCATATGACCTTCTAACGAAAAGCGGAAACTAAGGCTGGGTTGCACCATCTGTAATCGTAAGCTGATGCATGGATAGTTTGACAAGCTTCTATGGTATGGCAGCTGCCGGCGCCATATTTAACGTTGATCGGTCTGTGATCGTAAGTCGATGCAACCCAGCCTAAGCCCCGTATTGTGCTCATACAGGGGCCTTTCAGCTCGAAGTGCGATTTTTTCTACGGAAATGTTAGTTTAACTTGTTTCTACCAGATGTCACTGGCTGCTATCTCTATCACACTTGCATATTGAAGTGACAGAGATGCAGCGATCGTGCGGTTAGTTCTTACTAAATATACAACGGCGCTACGATCTATGTGGAGTATTTCACTGGTATCTCTATCACAGTATATATATTGGACTTTGTTGTGCTTATAAAAGTCAAAGTCAAAAAATGACAATGTTATTTATTCTTCAACTCAGGTCAATTATATGTATTGGCTATGTACATACGAAGTAGGTGGTGGGGGTAAGCTAAGCGATCGCAGCGCACACCATGGCAGAAATGTGTACTTAACGGGGACAACTGTCAAATTTACTTTCACGTTTCCTATTGGTTTCTTAATGGTTTTCTACGATTCGTTTCGTTTGTGTTTATTTATTTATTTATTTTCTTATTTATTTCAGTAAACTTTCTAGTGAGGGGTCTTTCTCGTTTACTAAAATAAATAAAATGTTCATATGTCATTATTTGACATCTCTGAGCTTGACATTGTCCCGAGACCCTTGACGTTTGACGTTTCAGACGTGCACATAGCCAATAGACTGGGCGATGGGCGGCAGCATCCCTGGAGTGCGGTGAAGATACTGCTATCGCCAACCCGCATCGCAAGCGTGGGGATTATGGCATTGGACCTCCATTAGCTGGTATGATGCACTGCACCTATGATAAAATAGCTTGGCTACAGAAAAAGCTGGCAGTACTGCCATTCCAGTACAAACTGTACAAAGTGTGACGTTGACGTTGATGACAGTTAAATGACAGCAGCCCAGAATGCAAAAAAACTCGTTGGGACCTATTGGACTTTTATTTTAATTTATTTTGGTAAACAAACAGTCACTACAAAAAAGGTTAGATGGATTTCTTAAAATAAAGGTTTACAATATGTGTGACCAACACCGTTCACCACTTATTAAACTTTGAAGAATGGATTGAACATTTGATGGCACAAAGAAAAATAAGGTTATATGACCCTGTGGGGGATGCGCCTACAGGTTTTCAATGATCTAAATCGGCCAAGAGCATGTCGGGCCATGCTCAGTGTAGGCGGAACCTTAGTTGCCCAATAACTTACTTAAAAAAAACAATAACAAGCAAAAGGGAATTCGCAGCGTTTCATACGTCTTTTACTAAGAAGGGAAGACTTTTTACGATAACTCAAAAAACTCAACTGATCATGTCCTATATAGTTTTCGTTGAAAGTCTTTATTAAGCTTTACTTTCATGACACATTTTTTTATCTTTTGATGTGAATATTTCCTAAAATATTCACTTCATCAAAAAAAATTTAACGATTCATTTTGGAAGACCTATCCAACAACACCCCACATCATAGGGTTGAAGCAAAAAAAGAATTGTACGACCCCACTTTACGTGTAAGGGAGAAATAGTTTTAAAAAAAAATTTTAGATTTTATTTAACGTCTTTCTCAGTTTTATTGATTTATACAGGGTGTGTCGTGTAATAGGAGCAATAAATTTAAAGGACGCTTCCTTAGAGTATTTGCATAACCTTTTGTGTCCAATTTTTTTTTATCTTTTTTCAATTGGGAGAAATTTTGAGTAATGGATCTTGGCACCCAGAGATTATAGCGCGGCAGTCAATGCTGATTTTGAGGTTGCTTCAAGTTATGACTAATAATCGTTGTTGCATTTTTGGTTTGAAAGAATATTTTTGAGTTTTTTTTTTTTATAAATTTTAAGTGTTTTTTGATTAAATTGTTATTAATATCACTCCAGTAGAGTAAAAAAATTCACATAAGCTACATTTGCGAAAAAAATATCCAAAAAAAACTTTTTTTTTTAATTAAAATCATTTGGAAATAATTGCTGGAAAGCTCAATAATGTACCGTTTAATTTTTTGCTCCTATTACAGGCCACACCCTGTATATCCATACCAATTTGCAGCTTTCTAGCACTAACAATCACAGAGCAAAGCCTCGGACCGACAATTTTTTTTTAGATTTTTTTTACGACTTTCTCATTTTTATTGATTTATATATCCATACCAAATTGCAGCTTTCTAGCACTAACAATCACAGAGAAAAGCCTCGGACAGACAGACGGACAGACGGACATGGTGAAACTATAAGGGTTCCTAGTTGACTACGGAGTCGTAAAAAAGGACAGTCGCGCGGGCAGTATTCAGTGCACCAGCTATTTAATAATGTGTACTCTAGTAAGTGATGCTAAATGTTAATCTGCCGGCTTGCATTGTCAGGGTGGTCGTACAGAGAAAAAGAAAAATGTAATAATACTCGACAGCTTCAGATTAAATCCGTGCTCTAGTGAATCTCAAACTGCCCGTCTTGGGCTCCCCTACCAAAGGGACTTCGTCAAGTGAGTAAGTAGGAAGGCAATATGATTGTCAGAAGGACTCACTCCAAACGTAGATATATTTTTGAAATTTTACCATGAACTTTGAACTTTCACGTAACAAAAGTAGTACGAGATTGAAAGCAAATTCTCGCAGAAACAAACGAATTCAACTAAGACCTCACAAAAGCGAAGCAATTTCGTGGAATAAAACTGACAGCCACGGGCGATAATCAGTTCAGTTCAAACAGCCCTCACAACTACAAAGTTCTAACTTGATACAAAATGCATAGCGATGTTCAACTTAACATATTAGCAATTAAAGTTCATTTTGGACTGGAGCGGTGTTGAAGATTACGGCAGGATTGGTGCAACTGCTGGCTCCCACGCTGCTAGACTCTTTCATTTCCTTTTACCCTGGTACTTGCAAGTAATAGCAACACGTGGCTACTGCAATGCTACAAACTTCGCACTTGAAAAATGGTGATTCCCTGAAATCTAAGGTTCCGTTTGATGAAATTCTCGCTGATGGGAATAGTTCAACTACTTGCAACTTGCACGTGTGTTGCCCTTTGAAAAGCTTGTACACCTTCCCAACAATCCCATGCTGCAGTAACCCGGGAAGCCGTTGCAGAACTTTCTATAGCCGCAGCGTTTGTTGGAGGACATTGCTGCACCGTAAGCATTGGCCATTGTACTTTTTTTGCAGTGATGGCGTCTAACGGCATACCATACCTCATAGCACGTAGCGTGACATGACGAAACTGTTCAAATGTTTCTGCCATGTTATTATAATCAACGCCTAGTCATAGTATAATCACAGATATCAGAGTAACGCCGATCCGCTCAGTTAAGTTGAACGATTTCTGTACATCTGACCTATTATCACTAATGCACAAATCAGTAAGTTTGGGAGAGACAGATAAGTGATATCTGACTGGTCTTCACCTGTCAGTATCTCCGTTTTCATAACGGAAAATGTACTGAACTGACGTTTCGGTTCAAATGGGATTTGACATGTTGGTGAGTTTTTACAACAACGAACGAATCCATTTAAGTGGATACAATTTTTTCACGACCTGTTTAGCCTAGTTGGTAGTGACACTGCCTCCGAAGCTAGAGGTCCCGGGTTCGAATCCCGGCCAGGGCATTATTTGTGCACGGATTTTGTTCTTGCGTCTTGGATGTTCTCTATGTATTTGAGTATGTATTTATTTATATAAGTATGTATATCGTCGCCTAGTACCCATAGAACAAGCTTTGCTTAGTTTGGGACTAGGTCGATTTGTGCATTAAAAAAAAAACGTTATCAGCTGAAAATGATCGTACTATCTGTCCCGTTCTAACTCATCTTGGTTAACCATAAAGATTCAAAGGGACAACTATATGAAAAATCATCTTGCTTTAAACTACGGATCTGTTGGTATTATAAATCTAAGAGTATGTATAATAATATTCTGTGCATCGCACTTCGCATCTTTGTAATAGCGGTTGTCAGTTGAAGTCACTATTGTACCTAAGTTGATTCGTTGAAATGAAAAACTCAGTCAAATACAATGAAAATTATAACAATAGCTCCCTCCGTCTTCAATTAGCATATGTAAAGTTGAACTTTGATATTTAATTATGCAATTTTATTATCAGTACTTAACAGTCTTACGCGTCGGACACTTTTCAAGGAGAAATATACTTAAAGCACGTAGCTTTACCTATTAAATTGGTTTAAACGTGTGTCAATGTCATAATCGCCAACAATTCCAAATTGAAAATAATACGCTACATTGTTAATAAAACTCTCACTCATTTGTAATAGGATTGAATTTCGAATGCGACACAACGTAATGTTACCGCTCCGTAGATGAATTTCCTAAGCCGTTCCAACTGAAAGCTGTCTTAGATAATAGGAAATAAGGTCTGGTTCAAATTGAGCTTGGAAACCGCAGTGATGGTTTAGTTTCCTGTCGCCCTAGTCGGAGATGCCCTTTCGCGTGACGTCATTTAATGGAGCCGGCCGCTACATTATGTTTATGACATCCTGGTAGTTGGTAGGGCTGTGTCAGCGTCTTACTTACGACACTGTTTAAGATCGACATGGGCAGAATTATAGAGGGTTCTCTCCATTTCGCAAGATTCTGTTTTCGACGTACTTACAGTCGCCGTCAGAAATATAGAAGCGGACAAATGTTTATAAAAGTCATAAATATCTGAACACAATTCTACTGAACAGGTCTACATGTAATCGGTATCAATTTTGCATATCACAGTATACAGGATATTGATGGAAACAATGAAATTATATCTTAACTCAAGGGAGCAAAATTAGTACATTACTACAGAGGCCGGGACGAAAGGGGTTGCCGGCCGAAGACATATAGACTAGACAAGGATAGATCTGAGGCGGGCGACCCCATATTTTCCGCCGAGGTATGTATAGAGCTTTTCTCAAACATGCTATGAAATAAACAACAGAAAAATCAAAGTTTTATTTTTAATACGCATAGTGGCAGAATGTCATGATGCCTGTGCCACAAATTTATTTGGAATGGTAATTAAAAAAGAGAACTTTGCCGGCCTTGGCCTGCAAGACTTGTATGAAATTCCACTAACGACGTCTTGTCCTAGCCACACCTGAAACGTCATACTTCGCAGCCTATTTAGAGAGATTGCCCGACGAACGAAGATGGCGTTCATGAGTTTCCTCAAGTTTAAAGAGGGATTTGAGATATTCGGAACATTGTGGATCTTCGAGAATGGAGAGGACAGTGCAAAGGACGCGGATGTTACGTCGTTGGCTAGACACGACAATACATATCTACAGAGTCAGTATACATCACATACAGAACAAGTAGCGGTGGTATCGCGGTATCGGTCAGAACACGAACAAGATGCACACAAGTTACGGCAGAAGTTTCTGAAACATTTAAATAAATAAATAAAATATTGATTGAACCTCCAGGTCAGTTGTTTATTTTTGTTTTAGTACATTTTTTATTTTATGTACTGTGAATTGAATGTTTATAAGACTGTCTGTGTTCTAAATTAAAAAAAAAAAAACACCCAAGTCGGGTCACGCACAGAGAAGGGTTCCATACCGACACCATACATTTAAAACCATTTAAAACCACTATACAATACAGTAAATCAAAAAAGATCGTATCTTCACAGGGAAGTCACGGCACTTACGCTCTTTTGTTTGGGCAAGACAGTTTTTCAGCAATAACTCAAAATTTAAACCTATCTTATTCAAACCAAAAATCGTTGAAAGTATTTATACATAATTAAATCATCTATGGGTATGGTCTCAAATAATTATCCTGGTATGTCCTGGACCCGGGTATGTCCTAAAACTACGACCAAGACCACCGGGGAATGGGCAGCATTCGGTGGTACTGCGATCGCCAACCCGCATGCCAAGCGTGGCGATTATGGCATTTACCCCCCATGAAATTGGGGGAGGCCTATGTCCAGCAGTGGACGTCCTAGGGCTGATATGGTGGATGGCGGATTGTAAATCATCTTGACTTTTTCACAATTTTAAACTTCATAGTTTGGAAATTAGAAGGTAGGGGGGGGGGGCACATTTTTACGACTTTGACAGCTAATATCTCACCAACGGTTGACTTAAATGGAAAAGTTTTTTAGAAACCTCAATGTCATTTTTAAAGGCCTATTCATTGATAAACCACACGCCTATGTGCATTGAAAAAAAATTGATCCCCCTGTTACATGTATGGGGTGCTCCCCCTGTTTAATATTTTTTTCGTAATTTCACATCATATTTCTGTAGCGGTAGCTCCCCACGCAACGACGCTGCGCCGCGCTCTGTGTGTTCAAGCTTAAGGCATTCACTGCAACCGACGCACATGTGCGTTTACTTCTATGCAAGTTTGTTCCTGGGGGGCGCGGCTGGCAGTGAATGTGTTAAGGCGATTTGTGGTTGACCACAAATCGCCTGATCACAAACCTATGAGGCCCATTCCCGGGGCCGTTCGAGATGATGTTTAGTCCAGATGATCTCGATTGACGCAATGTCGATTGAAAAATCTCACCAAAATGTCATACAAAGCAAAATTTCTTATTCTGGGGCACGATCGAGATTATGTCGATCGACGATCTTAATGTCTATTGTAATACACATTCCGTTTTTTATATTGTGTTAGTGTAAACTAACACTAGATATATTTTTCACTAGATTGTAAAATCTAGTGAAAAATAATGAATAATTTTATAAGTTTTTCCACTAAATTATGCCAAAAACAAAATTATTATTCATTTACAATAATCTAATAGTTAATTATGGTGATTAATGACACCAAATATATTTAAGAGTAGTTGCTCGTTTATCTACTTACGTGAAATGGAGCGCATGAAAACTGTTTTGACATGACAGTTTTGAGCCAAAGACTTCTTTCAATATTTGTAAGCTGTCAAATATTTTCGGCCAAAACTTCCGCGATATCTGCAACGTTGGACAATAAGTAATTCAAATAAATCGACATATTTTTCGGAAATATGTTTATTTTGTGCTGCTGTAAACTGTCGATCAACTACTTAAGTTGTCAATATTACTGCCACTGGCAGATGAAATGTCAAAATCATTGTGATAAAACCATCTCGATCGCTACAGGGGGCCAATTCTCGGTCCAAGCGAGATGCATGTCTATCGTGACATTGTATAGAATGGTAGAGTCACTTGTATGGAATCTCGAATAGAGATCATCTCGATCGAACCCGAGAATTGGCCCCCTGACCACTCGTTGCATCTCGAACGCTGGGAGTAGACATAAATATCTCGAGTGTGAGATTTCGAGAATACGCAAGTTGGTTTTCGATCGATATCCGCCATTTTTTTTTCGAGATATGTCTAATAGACATCATCTCTAACGGCCCGAGAATTGGCCTCCAGAGTTAAAACCGTTGTGCCCTACCTCTCCAGTCTGCAGTGCTGGTACCTAGCAAGCGCTAGGCGCGCCTGGCACGGCGTGTTCCGACCTCGTAACTCACTAGAAACCATGATGGAGGTATCTTCGACACGACAACACAGCGCAAGTGCACCAGTACCTTCACTCGGTGGCTTGGTGACATTGCAAATGAAGTGACATATATACATGTCCACAGTGGCACAGCTATTTTATGCCTTATAAGGCATAAAAGCATATATAGTTGTAGCTCTGTGGACATCTCCGATACATATCATCATCATATTCATCATTATAGCGTTATTCCAGTATCTCATATATATTATACGAGTATGTTGACGAAAAATAAATTTCATTTCATTTGGGTTTCGACATAAAATAAACTTACTCTTACACACAATTCTTCATCATCATCAGTCGTTCCCTCAATGCTGAGGATCGTGGCATCATGTCCTTTTATTGCCGACCAGACTTCTCCATAGGCTCCTATCACCCGCGTTATGCATGGCCTCGTGCAGATGTAGTTGCAATGGTGCAGTGATTTGGGTGCTCCATCTAGCGGGTGGTCTGCCCCGGAATCTCCAGCCCTCAACTTTTCCCGTCATGATAATGGACTCCAGGCTATCCGAAGAACGTCGTGTGAGGTGACCGAAATATGAGAAGACGTGTCGTGGCATACTGACGACAGTCGGTGAGTTACGCGTACAACTCTTATAATCCTTAAAAGGACAGGTAGAACACATGATTGGTTAGTAGATAATGCCATTCGGCATGAAGCTCGCCACGGGTAAATTTCTGTTTTGTGCAATAAAGTTTAAATAAATTAATAAATGATTGTTAACTGTCAGTGCCACTTGTAGTATTTTTTCTTTATTGAAGTAGAGACTATAATATTCCGTAATTTTTCTTTATTGAAGTAGAGACTATAATATTCCGTAATTTTTCTTTATTGAAGTAGAGACTATAATATTCCGTAGGTTTTCTTTATTGAAGTAGAGACTATAATATTCCGTAATTTTTCTTTATTGAAGTAGAGACTATAATATTCCGTAATTTTTCTTTATTGAAGTAGAGACTATAATATTCCGTAATTTTTTTTTATTGAAGTAGAGACTATAATATTCCGTAATTTTTCTTTATTGAAGTAGAGACTATAATATTCCGTAATTTTTCTTTATTGAAGTAGAGACTATAATATTCCGTAATTTTTCTTTATTGAAGTAGAGACTATAATATTCCGTAATTTTTCTTTATTGAAGTAGAGACTATAATATTCCGTAATTTTTCTTTATTGAAGTAGAGACTATAATATTCCGTAATTTTTCTTTATTGAAGTAGAGACTATAATATTCCGTAGGTTTTCTTTATTGAAGTAGAGACTATAATATTCCGTAATTTACGCCATCTATTTTGTATATGTTGTATAGTTTAAATAAATGGATATTGTTATATTGCTTCTCTTTGAAACAGATAAATTTGTGTGAGGTGTCCTAAAACTACAACCAAAACCACCGTGGGATGAGCAGCAGCATCCCTGGAGTGCGGTGGAGATACTGCGATTGCCAATCCGCATGCCAAGCGTGGCGATTATGGCATTTACCCCCCCATGAAATTGGGTGATGCCACTGTCCTGCAGTGGACGTCCTTCGACTGACATGGTGGTGCAAACATTGCAGAAGCCGGGAAAAAGTAGTTGGTTTTGACGGAAGGCGCAAAGCGAGCACAGTTTTTTAACTTTTTTTTTAATTCACGCAAGTCAATAACGTGAAACTTCACGGACTATTTTTGAGACATTAAGAAGAACATTTCCGAGCTTATTGGAGAAAAGAATATTTGTATTGAATTGTATGGGTTGAAAGACATATAATATCCGGAAATGGGGGCCGAGCCACAAGTTGCCCAAACACAGGTATGGTGTAGCTCAGGAATTTCATATACAAAGTAAATTGTTTGTGTCCCGTTGGGTGTCCTAGGTACCGATGGGGCGACGAAGTGCAGAGGGACCTGACTGAGCTCCAAGCCTTCGAATGGAAGGAAACAGCCATGGACAGGGAAGCCTGGCGGTCTTAGGTGTCGGAGGCCAAGATCCACTTCGGGTCGTTGCGCCACAGCAGTAAGTAAATTGTTTAAAAAAAAATCGTCACCGAGTTTTTACGCCGGTTATTCTTGTGGCAGAGGTTTATTATTCCGAACCTGTGGTAATTTATTAATAAATGCATATAATATGCCTTAATTGGAGAATAAACAACTTTGTCAATGACGAGTGGTTATGTACTGCCGAGCTCTAAAATATCTGCTCGGACCTAGTAATAAGAAGTATGTGAATACGACTTGTATGACCTGGACCCGGGACCCAGGACCCGGGTATGTCCTAAAACTACGACCAAGACCACCGGGGGATGGGCAGCAGCATCCCTGGAGTACGGTGGAGATACTGCGATCGCCAACCCGCATGCCAAGCGTGGCGATTATGGCAAATACCCCTCGTGAATTTGGGGGAGGCCTATGTCCAGCAGTGAACGTCCTTTAGCTGATATGGTGGTGGTGGTGGTGGTGGAATACGACTTTGTTATTGAGGCCATAAGGACACTCAGATATATTGATAATTTGGGAATGTACAATATATTCATGAACTCGACTGTACTGACGCCCGACAATCGTACGCGTCGCCTATCAATATATAATACTGGTCGATACTTACACTGTGACGCCAAATAGAATCGACGAGAATACTGCTACTTCAACACCGGACTTAAGTAATTGGCAAGGCACAAACGAGTATACGTACCGATCACTCGCTTAACAAGTACCTAGTAGGGTCGACATCAAACATATGTTCAGGTACTATTTCGCACCTTATACCATTGTATTAAGGGCGAAAAATGTATACATATCTTTGATGTCCACTGTCCCTAATAAAGCGATCGAACGTCTATATTAGATATAAAGTAAGTAAGTAATTTTATTCCATAACAATTTTACAATCATGTTGGAAATATGCTAATATAATTAACAATGTTCAAAGTCACAATTTTAAACTAACTAAAATAAAAACAGAAACAAAAAGAATGTCGGTTAGCTAATAAGAAATACAAAATTGTCAGTCCAATTACATTATACTCCAAATAATTTATTGTTTGTTAACGAAAACGTTCACATGGTAATAGCATTTCTTAATTAAGAAGTCTATTAGTCAACGCTTGTTATAGCTACTCGTACGCATTGTAAATGTTTTTTTTTAATCATTTTTGTATTCATACTCAGATTTACTAACTCACCGAGCGAGCGAAGCGTCTCCTTTTCGGCTTTCGACAGAAAAAAATCTATTATTGCTGCTGTTTGGACTTGTGATATTCTAAGATAGTGCTCTGATCGTTTGGCGATTTCGGTATTTTCTGTAGTCGGTTTTATTTGGGTATAGATTATTAATGCTACAAGGTTACAGGTTGCCATGACTCCACCCGTCAACACAACGAATCCTCGAGTCAGTAGAGAGTCGGCTACGCGATTTTTAATCGCAATATACTTAATTATGATTGTGTTGGCAGCACCGAGCGATGAGCGGTTTAAGCGTTAATCCAGCGGGCAAAGGTTAAGCCCCGGCTCACTCGAATAAGGCCAAGGCTGGCAATGCACGATTTTCCGCATTTATGAACAGGACAATGTGGAAAAATAAATTTGTCGAAAGAATAATAATAGTACATTACTACAGAGGCCGGGATGAAAGGGGTTGCCGGCCAAAGACATATAGGATAGATCTGAGGCGGGCAACCCCACATTTCCCGCCGAGGTATGTATAGTGCTTTTCTCCAACATGCAATGAAATAAACAGCAAAAAAATCAAAGTTTTATTTTTAATACGCATAGTGGCAGAATGACATGATGCCTGTGTCACAAATTTATGTGGAATGGAAATTAAAAAAGAGGACTTTGCCGGCCTTGTCCTGCAAGATTTGTATGAAATTCCATTAACGACCTCTTGTCCTAGCCGCACCTGAAACGTCATACTTCGCAGCCTATTATAAGGAACATAACATCAATATTTCATTGCATGTCTGAGAAAAATAAGTTCCTGTCAAAATTTGCATTTTGATATATCCGACACCCGACAGTATCTTTTTAACCGACTTCAATACAAGTAGAAGGAAGGTTATCAGTTCGTCTGCATGTTTGCTTTTTTATATGTATGTATGTATGTTCCCCGATAACTCTTGACCACGTTGGCCGATTTTGATAACTCTTTTTTGTTTCAAAGCAGGTACCCCCAAGTTGGTCCCATATAAATTTGGTGAAGGTCTGATGGTGGGATCTATTAGGAGGAATCGAGGGAGCTTCTCGAATTTGATAGGCACGCATATGCCGATTTTTTTTAAATTTGCACAGATTATGTATTTCTGTTGCCGCTATAACAACAAATATTAAAAACCTGCCAAGTGCAAGTCGGACTCTTTTTATAGATCATGCGGTACGGAACCCTTCGTGCGCGAGTCCGACTCGCACTTGTTTTTATTTTTTATGAATAGAAGATAATCGAGCAGATGAATCGCCTGATGGTAAGCGATTATCGCTGCCCATGGACACCCTAAATTTTTTTACACAAATCGGTCTAATGCCATAGAAAGCTCAATAAGGCTTGTGTTAGGGGTACTATATAGACGACGATATATTTATCATAATAATCATAATCATAATCATTTATTCAAAATAAATTCTTGCCGAACACTTTTTGAATGTCAATACTTTACATTTATATAGTTCTTAATTGACAGCTATAAATTTAGGTAATGGTAACAACATTTGACCATATATCCTTATCTCTTACATATTCGTCTAATCTGTAATACGCTCTCTTTTTTAATGTTTCCTTTACAGTGACCTTAAATTTGCTTTCTGACATATTTAAAATATGATCTGGTAGCTTATTGTAATAACGTGTACAGAGCCCCACAAAAGACTTTTGAACTCTACTTAACCTAGTTCTTGCTGCTAACAATTTAAATTTATTCCTAGTGTTCACATTATGAACGTCACATCCTCTACGAAATATATCTGGGTTCTTCCTTACATACATAATATTTTCGTAGATGTATTGACTTGGTACAGTCATAACATCAATTGATTTAAACAATTCTCTCAGGGAATCGCGGCTTTTCAAGGAGTATATCGCCCGGATTGCTCGTTTCTGTAAAATAAAAATTGTCTCGATGTCAGCAGCTCTACCCCATAACAAAATACCATAACACACTATACAATGAAAGTAACTAAAGTAGACTAGCCTTGCCGTAGCTTCGTCAGTGAGCAGTCTAATTTTTTTCACAGCGAACACAGCTGAACTTAATTTTTTTGAAAGGGATGCAATATGAGAGCCCTATTGCAGTCTTGAATCAACCGTTATCCCCAAGAAAACTGTATTTTCGATAACATCTAAATTTTCGTTATTAATGTTCAGTCCATTTATATTATTTTTTACATTAGGAAGCTTAAAATGTATACACTTTGTTTTCTTGGCATTCAACACAAGATTGTTGATGGTAAACCACTCATGTATCAACTGCAGAGCATTATTTATATTGACTACATCCCGAGACGTTCTGTTGATTTTAAAAATGAGGGAAGTGTCGTCTGCGAAAAGCACGATTTTAGATCGGTGACTCGCCATGAAGGGTAGGTCATTTATGTAGACCAGAAAAAGCAGCGGACCCAATATTGATCCCTGTGGAACACCGATTCTAACCTGAGACCCTGCTGACCAACTCCCGTTCACTAGAACTTTTTGGACTCTGCCTGACAAATACGATTGCAATAAGTTCAGAGCCTTTTCTTTAATACCATAATGACTTAGCTTGGTAAGCAGAGTCAGATGGTCCACGCAATCGAACGCCTTGGTCAAGTCACAAAAGACAGCAATCGCGTCATGCTTTTCCTCCCATGCCTCGAAGACGTTCTTAATTAAATATATTCCCGCATCAGTGGTAGATCGTCCTCGGGTAAAACCATATTGCTGAGGATGGAGTAATTTATTCCGATTGAAATGCTTAAGCAGCTGATTCATGACTACCTTTTCAAAAACTTTACTAAGCACTGGTAAGATAGAAACCGGTCTATAGTTTCCTGGGTCTTTGTTGTCACCTGCCTTAAACAATGGTATTACTTTGCTATCTTTCATCAAGTCGGGAAAGATACCTTCGTCAACACACTTATTAAATATTATGGCTAAATATGGTGCCAGTGTAACAATGATGGCCGTACATACTTTTACAGACATCCCCCACAAGTCTTCGGTAGATTTAACTTTAATCTGCTTAAACGTTCTTACAATGGTTTCTGAATTCGTGAACTCAAATTCAAATTTAGTGTTACATGGCTTTACATGCTCATTAAGCAAAGCTTTCGCCTTGGCACAAGATGAATTGAGTGATTCAGTAGTTTTGATCGGAGCATTAGAAAAGAAAGTTTCAAATTCTTGGGCTACTTCTAAGTCTGAACTAGTTACTCCTTTGAAAGTTCTCAATGTACAGGCATGGTTTGGAGGTCTAATTTTCCCCGTTTCTCTTTTGATAACATTCCAAATAGTTTTAACTTTATCACTAGCTGTTTTAATTTTAGTACTAATAAACTGTGCTTTAGCTGCCCAACACACTTTTTTGAAAAGTTTTGAGTAGCGTCTGACATATTCTGTAAAGTTCTCAGTAATGATTAGATTTTTGAGTTCGTATAGCTCATATAATCTTTCTCTACTTTTACGAATGCCGGTAGTCGCCCAGTCACTGAACTTAAATCTATGTTTGACATTCTTCACTTTGATAGGGAATGTTTTCTTAAATTCTACTATTAATTTCGAGAACATGCTACTGTAAAGATTGTTACCATTAAGCATTGGTGTATCCGGATGTGGTAATTGAACATGTAATCTATCATTAAATTGTTGTAACCGATACTGTGTTATTGGACGAACCTTAATCTCAACGTTAGCATCTAATACCTTATGTGTTAATGTAATTTCTTGTCCTGAGTGATCAGACTGAATGATATTTACAATTTTTTGTCTAGAAATGTCAAAATTCACGAATATATTATCCAAACACGAAGCAGTGGATGATGTCACCCTAGTTGGTTCACAAAATGTATTTTTCAAATCAAATGAGCTAAACAGATTTAATAATTTGCTACACAACACATTTCTATTATCTAAGATATTTACATTAAAATTACCACACACTATTATTTTTTTATTTGCTTTATAAATAACGGTGAGTACGTCTTCCATAGCAGATTCAAAACTAATAAAGTTTTGAGTATTTGGGGGCCTGTACACACTGACTATTATGTAGTCTCCTAGCTCCACACAAGACACTTCGATTACTCGTTCGATCGACATCCCCACTATATCCTTACGTTCCTTAAATTTAATGTTTTTCCTTACCAATATAAGAGAACCACCATGTATTGACGTTTTTCGGCAAAACAAGCTGGCCAAAGAATAATTTTCATAACTTAATGATATCGCTTCGAAATCTTTTTGCCAGTGCTCCGTTAAACAAACAACATCGTATTGGAATTTGTCAAGACAAAGTTCTAGTTCTAGTTTCTTCGAGGAAAGGCCCTGAATATTTTGGTGAATTAATTTACAATTTTTTTGTTTGCATGTCGTCAAATTCTTATTACTAATATGAGTTGTGCCGGAAGAGGTTTTCTTTTTGTTAGTATTTATGTTAACAATTTCTTCCAAAACCTTTTCCTTTGTCGAATAGCTTAGTTTAAAAAATCTTTTCCATTGTTATAGAATTTAATGTTCCTATTTGTGTGTGGGTTGAAAATATTGTATGCCATTAGCTTTGCAATACTTCGTTTTGTTGATTTAGATAGGTACATTGAGTTCTTTGTTAGAATGAATTTTTTTATAAATTTATTTACGTCAAATAACAAAATAGAATTATGTTGATATGTTGCATTGTGCATAAATGAATTGATTCTATAAATACCTTGATTGTGCTGTTCGCTCATATTTGAACAATATGGGAATGTACTTAGAATCACTTTACAATTATGTTTATTTTCGATATCAAGTAGTGATTGTATGTTGTCGTCCAGAGATTTCTTCGTAACATGTGCGTGATTACCGGCCATCACGACGATGGTGGTGAGTTCGTCATAGTTAGCCGACTTAATTTTGTCAATAAGTCCACCGAATGATATCCCCGGGTAGCACATATTATAGGTTTCTTGATGCAGCGACTCGTTTAACATTGATCCAATACCTAAACCTATCATGTCAGAGAACACAATAGTTTTCCTATGTGTTGGAAGAAGAGTTGACTGTTTCGATATTTTAGAAGAGGTTGAGGTTTCTTCACTTGAAGGAATGTCGACCGTTGTGCTGGGGCTCTGGGGGGCATTACGTCCGTTTGTCAGTATATTCGGCTCAGAAGTAGTGGGTAGTGTTGTCGACAAAATTGAAACGGAGCTTGATTCTGCTCTGTGTTGACGTTGAAGCGAAGCGCGAGCTTGGCGGGCTCGCGAACGACGACGTTTGGCTGCGCTGCACTTTTTCGTCTTCCGCAATTTTACGCCGAGAGCAACGCCCTCCACCGATCGTGTAGTGGTATCGTTTTTTCCGGTTGATTTTGACTCGTGACCCATCATCGAACATTTGGTATTTTCAGTATTGGCTTCTACTTCCAGCTGGTTTTCCAAGATCCACTCCGTCAGTTCCCGGTTTTGTTGGCTTAGCTGAGTAAGTTCTGCTGTAGCAGTCGACAGATTTTGAATTTGTTCATTTGCATATCGCAATTTCATAGCCAACGTCTCAATCTCAACTTTTTGCTTTAATAGAATATCCCTCATATTTAAAGATTTATATTTGAGACTTACATATTTCTTGCTGATAATTATATTATTTTTCATACTTAACTTGGAATGTATGGATCTACTAATCTTTCTATATTTTTTAAATTGTATTTTATTATAAGGGCAGTTTTCTCTTCTTGCAACGCCGAAACTGGTAGAACGGCCAGGTTCAGAGAAGGATGACAACTCCTCACAAAGAGAGACAGTGTGTGTCCAGTCATTTTCTTTGCGTAAGTTTAGAGCATCTATTTCATTCCGAGCCTCTGCCAGCTGTTGTTGAAGAAAAGTTATTTTCTCGAGGGCGGCATCATGTACAGATTGACACTCTAGAAATTTGTCTACAGCTAAATGCAAAGAGTTGTTCTTCGCTTGGGTCTCTGCTAGTTGGTTTGATAAGTCGTTTAACTGTCGCTTAAGCGTGGAATTACGACACACGACTGACTTGATTTCCGCCTCATTGTCGTCCCGTTCCGACAATAGTCTATCACACAGAGCTTTTTGGTCTTTCAGTTCGTCTTGGACTTTGCTCAAATTTTGTTCGAGGAACATCCGACGGGTTGTCATATTTCTTTATTTATATATAATTTACTCAATTTAAATCATTGGTTATACAATATAAAATAATTAATTTTTCTTTCAATGATTCACTTTTGTTAGGTGACGTTTTGGAACGTTCCCTTAATCAGACTGACGGTAAAACTCTAATTTTAACTTCATTACTTTGAACGCACCCACATTGATGTCATTGTCACTTCAAATGTCAATGTCAGTTCTTTGGACAGCTGATAATTACCGCAGTTTATTTTTATAATTTTAAGCAAGAATTCTGTTAATTTAATACATATAATATACTTAAATACACATAGAAAACATCCAAGTCTCAAGAAAAAATGTTTCTGCTCACCACAAAAACAAATGCCCTTACCGGCAATTTGAACCTGGGACCTCTAGCTTCGGAGATCAAACCTCTATTAACTAAAAGTTCTCAAACATAAATGTCAAAGTGACAGATAAGGACAAACCAACTTTAGCGGCTTGTTAACTAAAAGAGGCTTGATGGACGTTTATGAATAAGGAGGTTAGTCCACAGCTCCGTATTTGTGATCCATTGCGGCCAAAAGATGCGAAGAATTTGCCATAGACATATATTAATTTCTTTATTAAAAATATGTTAACATGACATATACGTCGTTGGCGTTGAAAAGGTTAAACTATCCAGTCAAGCAGCGCAGTTGGTGGTTCCGCACAGCGATCTCGTTCAAATATTCATTGTCGAACATAATACTCAATATCCGTTATGCGGCGCACACCCGCTGGCAGTACTGGGAATAAGCACTTAAGGGACTGACTCGTGTGAAGAAGATGCCTTTAGGTTTCTGTGGCCCATAATATAAAAGAGGATATTTTTTTTTATATAGGAAACTAAAAATCATAATATACTTGGTAAATATCCCGTTTCGAACATTAATTCTATAGGTAATGTCAATGGCCATGTTAGTCAAAGTCAAAAGTCAAAGTCAAAATATTCTTTATTCAAATAGGCCTAGCAACAAGCACTTTCGAATCGTCAGTTATAACATGTATTAACATATATATTAATTAATTATTTAGAGCAATTTATTGATGCTATTATTATTCTTTAAAATAAATATTGTATTGTTGTAGACATGTCAAAGTAAGAAATTATTTTGTAGTAAAATTCACAATAGGATCGTCAAAACATAAATAATAATAATAATAAAAATATAAAAAATAGAAATCTAGACAGTTTCTAGAATAAAATCAAAATATCAAAAAAAAGATCATATTAATATCTAATGCAATAATGATTAATTCATTAATATTTCAATCACGATTAATCCCACGGTGTTTTATCATTCATGTAGTCATGTGTGCTATAATATGCTTTCGATATGAGTTGACGCTTTACATAATTTTTAAATTTATTAATAGATAATTCAGTTACGTTTCTTGGAAGCTTATTATAAAACTTCACACCATTACCCATGAATGAGATTCTAATTTTCTGTGGCGAGTGGTGGGCACCGCGAGTTTGTGTTTATTTCGAGTATTAATATTGTGTATGTCACAGTTCTTCCTTCTTCTTATCCTTCTCAATATGCTTTCGATATGAGTTCACGCTTTACATAATTTTTTAATTTATTAATATTAGCTTGAAATCTTATATTGATGATGATGATATTATTCCTCGCCTGCTATATTATAAAATCGGTGATAGATTTAGAGATCATAAATGTAAACAAGTGAGTTGCCACCATAAAAAAAATTAACGTATGCAGTGGGTTATTGAAAATCATTGGAATCATCATGTCAGCCGAAAGACGTCCACTGCTGGACATAGGCCTCCCCCAAAGACTTCCACAATGACCGGTCCTGCGCCACCCGCATCCAGCGGACACCCGCGACCTTCACCAGGTCATCAGTCCACCGTGTGGGGGGCCTGCCCACGCTACGCCTTCCGGTACGTGGTCGCCACTCGAGAACCTTTCCGCCCCAACGGCTATCGGTTCTACGTGCTATGTGCCCCACCCACTGCCACTTAAGTTTAGCGATTAGGAGGGCTATATCGGTCACTTTGGTTCTGCTGCGGATGGCCTCATTCCTGATGCGATCACGCAGAGAAACTCCCAACATAGCTCTCTCCATTGCCCTTTGGGTGACTTTGAGCCTTCTTATGAGGCCCATAGTAAGCGACCACGTTTTCAACCCGTCGTTGAATTCGTCCACATCGCCGCCTACACAATCGAAACGGTTTTGGAGTTCCAGCTGAAAGCTCTCGGGGTTTTGGATTTGGACTGCTGCTGGACGGAGCGTGGACTTCATCAGTCGAGAGCGCTCTAGCTTGACGCATATATTCAATGTGCCTCTTAGCAAACGATGATCACTTCCGGTTTTAACCGTATTGATCACAGATACATCATTGAATATATGCCTCTTCGTCGACATGATAAAGTCAATCTCGTTTTTTGTTGCACCGTCGGGACTCATCCAGGTCCACTTCCTGTGCTCGCGTTTCTTGAAGAAGGAGTTCATCATGTAGAGTCCCTCCTTCTCCAAGAAACCAGCCAGTAGTTGGCCCCGGTGGTTCCGACTTCCAACTCCAAATTGCCCCACTCTCGGCTCTTCGCCGTCTCTCTTGCCCAGTTTCGCGTTGAAATCCCCCATAACAACGGTGAAGTAGGTTTTGGAACTATGCATGACCTTTGATATATCCTCATACATAGCCTCCACCTCGTCGTCGGAGTGTGCCGAGGTCGGCGCGTACACCTGTATGACCGTCAACGAGTACCTCTCGGATACTCTGAGTATAAGGTACGCCACCCTAGCCGACACACTCTCGATCTTCACCACGTTGTTCACGAGGGATTTGTGGACGATAAACCCGACACCTCCCTGGGACTGTTGGTCGCCCTCCCGGAAATAGAGCAAGTTGCCGGACTTCAGGGTTATCGTGTCCTCCCCCTCTCTTCGGACTTCAGATAACCCTACGATATCCCAACGCAACTTGCTCAATCCTTCCTCCAGTTCCGCTATCTTTTCGTCGGTCCGCAGTGTTCGTGTGTTGTATGTTGCCAGGGCCGGAAGTCGTCGGTGGTGGTAGCCGGATCTTAACCGGAGATTACTCGCACCCCTGACCCCGCTAGTACCCTGGCCGCTACCAGAAACAGGGTACCGGGGGTCGCCGGAACCTGGGGGCCGTGGCCTGTTTGTGTATGTCATGAGGGGTAATTGCCATAATCGCCACGCTGGGCATGCGGGTTGGCGATCGCAGTATCTCCACCGCACTCCAGGGATGCTGCTGCCCATCCTCCGGTGGTCTTGGTCGTAGTTTTAGGACATACTCGGGTCAAATCATTGGAATACTTGAAAAAAATTACCGTGTTCAAAATTTAAGCGAAATAAATTTGAATTAATTAATAAAAAAAATAACCACTCTAAATTAAATAGCGTTTTTAATGACGTATTGGTGTTGTTTTAATAAAATATGTGGAGATATGATTTATGCTACTGGTAATGACAAGAGGTTTGAAAAAGGAAAGTCATATTCTTTTTTAACGATCTATCCAATGGTAACCAACACAAGTTTTGCTAAAATACATCCCCACTTTGCTTGCAGGGGAGGTACCCTAAACATATTACTCAAAAATTTCATTATACTGTTTTGTTGGCGTTATTTATGTATACCCATACCAAATTACATCTTTCTAGTAGTAACGGTTTCTGAGCTAAGCCGTGTGGATGGACGGACGAACATTGCGAAACTATAAGGGTTGCTTCTTTACTACGGAACCCTAAAAAAGGGCCCCGTTACCATCTAAAACTAATAAAAGCATAGTATCCTTTAAAGAGCTGTCATATTCATACAGTTTATAACCTCTGGTGTTGCGAGTTTTTTTTTTATTAAAAATGGGATTGCTCTTGGCCGGCATCTAGCCAGGAGGCAAAGATGAGGCCGACGATGAAGCGAGCTCACCCAGAAGATGCCTATTCACTCGTGCCTTAAAAAGGTCCAGGTTAGAGAGGGTCCATGGGCGGCGCTAATCGCCTACCATCAGGCGATACGTCTGCTCGTTTGCCTCCTATGTCATAAAAAACCTGTCCTGTGTCAGGACTGACTTCTTAACCGCGGACTGCTATAGTAGCCCTCGCCCTCAGCGGCTGTGTTTTCTATTTAGGCGGCAGAAACGGCGCGGGCTGCCAATCGTTATTATAATTCTAGTTACAATTATTTATAACCCAGTATTGACTCGACTCTACTTTTAAGTACAGTCGGCTTCATTCTCCTAACAATGGTTCGTAACCTTTATTAGTACATTACTACAGAGGCCGGGACGAAAGGGGTTGCCGGCCGAAGACATATAGACGGCCGAGCGAAGCGAGGTCGGATAGGTCTCAGGCGGGCAACCCCATATTTCCCGCCGAGGTATGTATAGTGCTTTTCTCAAACATGCAATGAAATAAACAACAAAAAAATCAAAGTTTTATTTTTAATACGCATAGTGGCAGAATGTCATGATGCCTGTGCCACAAATTTATGTGGAGTGGAAATTAAAAAAGAGGACTTTGCCGGCCTAGGCCTGCAACATTTGTATGAAATTGCATTAACGACCTCTTGTCCTAGCCGCACCTGAAACGTCACACTTCGCAGCCTATTATAAGGAACATACTCGTAACATCAATATTTCATGGCATGTTTGAGAAAAATATATTAACCCCCGTGACGTATTAGGGAAACAGATTATAACCCCCATTTAGACAGTCGCTAATAGCCTTATCTATTCATCCACTTTTTTTTTAATTATAAATGGGATTGCTCTTGGCCAGCATCTAGCCAGGGGGCAAAGATACTCATGAAGTAGCCAGAAGATGTTGATACCCGCTCAAGCCAGTCAGCTCGTGACCACGGATATTGTGATACATTCGAAACGTGGGGCACACCTCAGGTGAATAATTTTTGTACGTGATTAAGTCCCGTATACCATTATTATTGGTGAAAATGAATGCAAGTTTAAATCAATATAATTTCATTTTTGGTACAAGCTTTTATTGCTGACTGTTATTTTTTTCCACAATCATAAACTATTTGTCGAGTCGGTTCGAATGAGCCCAAACACGATGGGTTTATCTGTGTAGGTTAGGAATTGCTATGACCACCTTCTGTCTCCATCATCAGATCAGCTCTATGTCATAATAATATTGCATTGTCATCCGATTTATACATGCATGCAAAATTTCAGCTCCATCGGAAACCGGGAAGTGGATCGAATTTAATTTGCAAGATTTGATTACAGACAGACAACAGGACAGGTGAAAGTAAATAAAAACTTGTAATAATAATAAAAGCTTGTAAAGTGGCAACCAGTACAGTTGAATCCTGAAGGATGCCTAGGGTCCACTAGCACCAAGAATTGGCGTAGGCACTAGTTTTGACGGAAGCGACTGCTATAGACCTTATTGGGATTAGGCTTGTCAAGTGAGTGGGCAACTTGACTGTTAGAAGTTCTCAAGCCGCCCGTAGGCCTCTAACTTGGCTGAACGACTGCTATTGTATACATTAGCAGGGATCAACGGCTTAGCGTGCCTTCCAAAGCACGGAAGCACACATAGATATATACATCATCTAACGCCTATATTCCAAAGAGGGGTAGGCAGAGCACGAAAATTAATTTCAGTGCCATTTTTAGCAATTGTAGGTTTATACAATACATAGATGGAGAAAATGTGATATTGCAGTGACAGGTTGCTAGCCCATCGCCCACAACACACTTCAACTTGATTTCCATAGTCGACGGAGTACGGGGTGTTAGTGTTAGCAGTTAATAACCACTCAAAGCGGTCACCCATGCAAGAGCTGACGTCGGCCGACATTGGTTAACTTCGCACGGGGTACGCGGCTGCCGCTCCGTTTTCATGTATGTATGTATGTTGTATGTAATTCCCCTTTCGTTGCCAACTGTATTATAAACGTTTCGATTTGGCGGCCACTGGCCCGGTGCATATTCGATTTGGTATCGCAAATTAATCCCTTAAGCTTTTGGTTAGTTTGCCTGGCGTATGAGAGGTCCAGGGTTCATTTCTGGCGTGGGTTTTACCTGTTGTTCATTAAGGCCCGCGTTGCTCCATTTTTTTGTCTTACAGGCTCGCTGCCTACCTGATGGTAATGAGACACCGACACCGTAGCCTATTGGACGTTTCTGACATCAGCAAAACAATCACAAGCACTTCGCTGACCCTTTTTAAGGTTCAGTAGTAAACCAGGAACGCTTATTCGTCATGTCCGCCCGTCCTTCTGTCCGTGGTTTAGCTCAGTAACTGATACTACTTGTACAAACGCCTATGGCCCTTATTACAATGAGAGTAAATTGCACTATAGGTCAGTTAACCGCGTTGGCGATAGTGTTGGTCGACTCAAGTTTTTCGAGTCTCGAATTCAAGAACTCGACTCATACTTACGGGACTCCAAGCTTAAAAGACTTCAGAGTCTTTTGAGCCATGAGTCGAGTCCTTTTTCGAGTCTTATCGAGTCCTGTAGTCACAACTCAAGACTTAGAAATGACTCGAACGATCATATCTTTTATAGTATTTTCACTTTAGGCGTGCCTCAAAATACTTGAATCTAATAGCAAAGACTCACTTTTGAAGTTTCTATCCATAGAACTGATTTCTACAGTACCCACTTCACTGAGTAGGTCGCGTAACCTTACGTGTTTCTACAAGTACAGCCGAGTTCTAATCATAATGAGTTAAAAGCCTTTTGTTTACACTTAGTAAACAAAATTCTCAAGTCTCTATAGAAGACTCAAGTCTTTTTAGAGGACTCGAGTCTCTACAGAACACTCAAGCTTCGATTAGTCTAAAAAAACCGGCCAAGAGCGTGTCGGGCCACGCTCAGTGTAGGGTTCCGTAGTTTTCCGTCCGTCACATTTTTTATATTTTTTTTGAAAAAATTACAAAAACTATTCAACCTATCAAGTTCAAAATAATTTTCCTACAACGTTTTTATAAACTTCTACTTTTGAGATTTTTTTCATATTTTTAAAACTTATGGTTCAAAAGTTAGAGGGGGGAAGGACACATTTTTTTTTACTTCTGGAGCGATTATTTCCGAAAATATTAACATTATCAAAAAATGATTTTAGTAAACCCCTATTTATTTTTAAATACCTATCTAACAATATATCACACGTTAGGGTTAAAATGAAAAAAAAAATCACTCCCCACTTTACGTATAGGGGAGGTACCCTAATAAAATATTTTTTTCCACTTTTTATTTTACCACTTTGTCGGCGTAATTGATATACATATTAGTACCAAATTTCAGCTTTCTAGTGCTAACGGTCACTGAGATTATCCGCGGACGGACGGACAGACGGACGGACAGACATGGCGAAACTATAAGGGTTCCTAGTTGACTACGGAACCCTAAAAACAGGTACAGAACGCCAGATACCTGTAATGCCAGTTGTGCTGCTAGGGCTGCGGGCTGCGGTCCGCTGTAAAGTGGAGGTATTTGGAGATATCTAATTATTTGAGATTGCTGTAAAATAGTGACACTTGAGACTATTATATTCTATTACATAAATTATTCTAGAATACCAAATTCATCAATCAATGTCAACCACAAAGAATGTTGATGAATGTTGATGTCATCTTTGACATATAGTGCACTTCATTTCACGCCACATATCATTGTTACCTCCACGTATACAGGACTAAAGATGGCATGTCACGATCGTGCTAAAGGATACCTATTAGTCTTCTGAATGATCCCAATTTAATTTAGTCAGGTATAAGTCTGTTCCTTTTCGTGATACGCTAATTCTCCTTCTACAGATAGGATCCTCTTTCTACGTAGGGTAAAGATGTAAAGTGGTATGGTATCATCGTTACACTTCAAGGAGGTTAGCAGCTATTGTGCTCATGTCACCTTACGAAGAAACGGAACACGCTCGATATGACATATTTTACGTCAGTCAAAGGTCCAGTGAAGTCACAGTGATGTTTCTATCAAAGACTACTATGAATATATGTTTCTATCTTCAAGAAAGGAGACGACAGACTTCAATGGTGAATTAAGGCTTCCGGCTAATTAAAATGCACGTTCCGTAAATCTAACTTACGTCACACAGTATTTCCAAATACAATGATTCTTTCAGCCACGAGTTATCAGCACGGTGGGCTCGGTCCAGCCATGTTCGCTTTGACCATATTTAGTCTAAATTCCAAATTAAATGTGTGGTATTTCGACGACGGCATCCTCGGAGGCACTAACTGTCTTGGCGGGTTTCTCCCAGACCTAGTACTGATTCAGTGAAGCGTGAAAAGTTTGACGTTGTATGACGTAGTGTTTATGCAGTGTTGTGCTTGACCAATGTGGAATCCTCTACAAGAGTTTCCTAAAAGAAGCAGTGAATGTGGAACGCGGATGCCACCTGGAGACACTTGAGGATCCAAACACGATGGAGGTCAGTCACAACCAATCTACGAAGCCACATGTCGTGCCGGGTTAGTAGAAAATTAGGCCTCCTCCAATTTCAAGGGGGGGTAAATGCCGTAATCGCCACGCTTGGTATGCGGGTTGGCGATCGCAGTATTTCCACCACACTCCAGGGATGCTGCTGCCCGTCCTCCGGTGGTCTTAGTCGTAGTTTTAGGACATACCCGGGTTCCAAGGTGGCATGGCTAATAGGTATCTAATTGACAAGCGTAATTAATGTTAAAATGACTTAAAAACTAAATTTCAAATTAAAGGAATAAATTTAATGCTCCGAGCAGGATTCGAACCTGCGACATCTGGCATACGTGGCCAACCGCTCTAGCCTCTGAGCTATCGGACCAACCAAGCTCGTCCACGAAATCCTTCACTAGTTCCCTCTTACAACGCCTTAGGGTTTTTCCCTTTAATTTGAAATTTTCGTTAGTAGCGTTACTGCTTTAGTACAAAATTAATTTAAAAACTAAATAATACTCATCATGGCTTATGCTACCGAACGTATTTCCAAATAATGGAGTGGATGTCTGTCTCACCAGGGGTTTCAGTTTCAGGATTGGCTGATCTGTAAAATCCTAAAAATTACAGGGATTTTGTGGAAAAGTCTCTAAGATTACTGGAACATTATGAAAAGTCTCGAAAATTACCCGGATTTCCGGAAAAGTCACAAAAAAAATACCAGGAATTTCGGGGCTTTTTGTACAAACGCCGTCCTGGGAAGTATCACACACTGCACCTCGGCACGTCCGACTCATATAATACAGTAATACATCGTCATATAATACAGTAATACATCGTCATATAATACAGTAATACAAGGTATGACACTTCAGGGAAAATTCGTTGTGCGAGTGACAAGCCTACGTCGTCACTGCTGTCGAGCCAATCGGTCGTAATGTAACGTAGGCTTGTGTCACGATCCGGAGTACTTCTACTTCGGATCGTGACACAAGACCACAGAAGATCTTCACCTTGTTTCCTTAGACCGCGGTCTGACTCGTGTCCGACCGGCGCTCGGTCACCGTGCTGTCCATGCAATCCGGCCGTGCCGCGTCCGCGCGTCGGCCGGCAAACGGTTCCCGTCATTATTAGATGAGACTTTTCAAGACATTGTAAAATTAAGCTGTGAAATACTGTAATGAACAATTTATGTCGGGTTAGGTTACGGTTTACGGTATTGTGAGTCATGCTTTATATCGCCCGTGTAACTATGTCTTGAGGCACGGAAAAGCAGTAAACACCTTTTATGCCCCCATTAGATTTCTATTAATGAATTGATTGAATTCCACAGTTTGCTGACTTATTGTATGTCTGTATTACTATTACCTAGCGAAGTAGCGGAGCTCAGGATGGGTTAAGACAGTATTTTCCAAATACGTCAAAGTGTATGACGAAAAAATCTATATAATTATCGAACCAGCTCACAAAATTATACGAGAATCGGTTGAGAATTGAGATTTTTTGAGGAGAACAACCGGAAATCTGGACATCTGGAAATCTGGACATCCGGACATACCGAAGGGGTATGAATTGGTCGTCGTTGTTTACTTACGAAATAACAAACATGAAAATTAGTTATAAGCTAGGTAGTTTTTTTTTACCAAATAGATACCGTACAACTATTGTCTAAACATTAATGCCCGTACTGTAATATATTATACATATATAACACTTACTTACTTTAACGGCGCAACGACCCAAAGAGGATCTTGGCCTCCGAAACGAGAGCACGCCATTTTTCCCGATCTTGCGCAGCCTCCTGCCAGTCTTCGACCTGGAGCTGCCGCAGATCCGCCTCCGCACTGTCTTCCCAGCGATACCTGGGTCGACCAACCGGGCGGCGGCCACTCAGTCGCCCCAAGTATGCTTTCTTGACGGCTCGAACCTCCCCCAATCTCAGTAAGTGGCCGAACCAGCGAACTCTGTGCGCCTTTGTTTCGCCGATTGGCATACATATACAATAATTATTATTTATTTATTTCCAGACAAAATGGGTCCATAGTCACATCACATTATCGTTAGAACACAACACAATTGAAACATAAATAAATAAATTTATAAAATAATATAAAAATTACATTATAACATAACTTAGGAAAACAATCATCATCCTCCTAGCGTTATTCCCAGTACAGTTGCATCCTGAAGGATGCCTGGGGTCCGCTACCTAATCCCAAGAATTGGCGTAGGCACTAGTTTTTACGGAAGCGACTGCCATCTGACCTTTCAACTCGAGGGGGAAACTAGACCTTATTGGGATTAGGCTTGTAAAGTGAGTGGGCAACTTGACTGTTAGAGGTTCTCAAGCCGCCCGGAGGCCTCTAACTTGGCTTAACGACTGCTATCATAGACAGCAACCGGGATCAACGGCTTAACGTGCCTTCCAAAGCACGGGAGCGCTCAGTTAGTAACCACTCAAAGCGGTCACCCATCTAAGGGCAGACTACGCCCGACATTGCTTAACCTCGCATACCGCACGCGCTACGCGGGCGCCGCTGGGCCCAATAAAAAAGAATGTATCATCGCTCATACCAATTTTTTTATTTTTTATATAACGGACCAGTCTAAAAATCTACGATATACTTAACACCTATCTAGCAATGCTGAGACTCGTACCAATGGGTACTCAGCAATTGGTACTAATTCATTATCATCATCTCAGCATTATGAGATAAAATAAATTAGCATTGACCGATATAAAAGTTTTACTTTCGGACCATACTTGCTCTTAAAATATACTTGGGAGCTTAGTACCTCAGCAATTGACAACATTTCATTTTTTTAAGCAGGCTTTTTCCGATGAAATCCAATAGAGGATAAAAAGTTAAGTAAAACCACATTTTTAAATTCCCGAAAATATCCCCATTTCATATAAATAAATCAATTTCAAAAGTTCCTCATTCTAAAAGAGAGTAAGTGACAAGTAAGGCGTCACAGCGTAACAAATCATACAGAAGCACTGTTACTAAGACAGATTTACTAAAGAAAGTGAACTGTGCGCTGTGACTGTCACAATTTCATAGTAGTGACGTCATTACTACGATATGGGCTTTCTTCACAGTTTCGTGAATATTGAGAAAAGTAATGGCTATAAAAATTTAAAATAATATTATGGGGTTTCTTGTTCCCAAATTAACGAAATGAGTTAATATTTCATACTACTTAAAAATTTGAAATGTTGTCAATTGACAACTATCTCATCTGATGGTAAGTGGTGGTGAGGCCGAAGGTGTTACTTGTGTAGTAAAATGGATAAATGTCAATCAATTACCGCATTATTTAATATCTGTCATGTTGTGGTCATGTCAAATGGCAAAATATTATCAGGTTCATTATGACATTTTACATTGACTAATAAGTAAAACTTTATTTATTAAAGCTCGAAACACGGGCAAAGCGCGGTACGGCCAAAGGCGGTATTGCGTTTTTAACCGACTTCAAAAAAGGAGGAGGTTCTCAATTCGTCGGATTTTTTTGAATGTATGTTCACCGATTACTACTAGACTAGTGGACCGATTTCAAAAATTCTTTTTTTATTTGAATTGGTGTGTTTTCTAGTTGGTCCCATTGTCACCAAGTCTGGATCTGACGACGGGATCTTGGAAAAATCGAAGGAACTCCTAAAATCCAAGAGGATGGGGTAAGGCAAAAAACAAGGCTTTTTTTTTTTTATGACATAGGTGGCAAACGAGCAGACGAATCGCCTGATGGTAAGCGATTAGCGCCGCCCATGGACACTCGCAACACCAGAGGGGTTGTAAGTGCGTTGCCGGCCTTTAAGATGGGAGTACGCTCTTTTTTTGAAGGTTTGAAGGTCGAATCGGTCCGGAAATACCGCAGGCGACAGTTCATTCCACAGTTTAGCTGTGCGAGGCAAGAAATTTCTGGAGAAACGCACAGTTGAGGACTGCCAACCATCTAAGTGGTGAGGATGGAAATTTTGTCGCGTTGGGCGATGGCGGAAGGAAGCGGCAGGGATTAATCCGAACAACCAACTCAAATTACCAAGAGGATGGGGTCTGGCAAAGTTTGGAGTCGATGTTTTTTTGTTAAAAAATTACTTGTTGAACTTTCCGAAGTACAGAGAATCTTTCCGAAGACAGTTTCTGTCGGCTCCGCTCTACCGCGGTAACGTATACCGCGCGGTTTTTTGGTGCGACGTGCCCCAGACCGCATTCGATTTACCGCAAAACCGCCTCGGCTTGTAACGGCACTGCGCCGCGCTCTTTGCGTTACATGAATACTGCAAACTGTAATCAGTAATCTAATCACGTACAGTTAAACTATTTTCGAGACGTTTTTGCAACTGTATTAGTATTTGTATATTCACAGGGCCACACGTACACGTTGACGTATACAGACGCACACACGTCAACGTGTGTGAGGCTGGCTACAAACTGGCTACAGAGGTCACAACTACAAACGCAAAAACGTCTCGAAAGCAATTTACATGTAAAAAGTTATTTTTAACACCTATTTAGATGATATAATACATAATAATAGCTTCTTGACTTACACAGTTGTTTACTAACAAACAGAATAAGAAGTGAAAAAAAACGACTATAGCATATACTAAACTCCACACATTTTACATAAAATACGGCAGAGCCATGTAAATGTTATGCAGAAAAACAAATGCTTCAGTTAGTGAAAAGAACGTCACGGCGGTTGAAAACCCTATTAAGTGAGATATTTCATCTCCAGGCGACTCGCAAGTCACTGGCATATTCGGCTCAGAAGCACCAGTGTAAAGCGGGATTCATAAGGTTGGTAGGTGTTGATTGTGTCCAGTCCATTGTCCTTGTGCGGTTTTGGTACCTCATTATCGTCCGTCATAAGATATAAGCGTACATCGTAGACAAAGAATTTTATTTGCCATATGTATAAATTGCTATAATAGAAATCTGACGTTAGACGGATTTTACATTTAAGGCGAACATTTTTTTCTAATCTATTGCTTCCACAGATAGAGTCGATAATCAATTGAAATTTCTAGGTGGCTGGGACGACATTTTAAAAAAAAGATGGTCATTTTGGTATTTTGCGGTTTTAGTAAATGAAGCCTTTATTTATTTAAGTGGTTTTGCCAAAACTAAATCCCAAATACCATACCTATGTCTGACGTGACATGATTTGACGCGACGCCACGACATCGGTTTCGTGTAGTTACTAAAATATGTAGGGCACAGCGAAACGTCATCTCGCTCATATATGGAGCCCAACTGTTGAAGTACCTCCACCCACCACTTATTTATTTATTTATTTGGACCTTCAACAATAAGTACACTGTTTCATATTAGAACTAACATGCACACCTAAAAACTATGCGCCTTATTACTTACAGAAGATCACCACATGCGTTAAACAAAAATACCTACATTGCATATACTTATACATAATAATTATGGACTTAGTTTGCACACATAATAAAACTATCTAATATTAAGCATATGTTTCTTAATGGCTATGAATGAGGTTGAATTGAGGTCGATCTCGTCCTGATGTTGTTTGTAAATACTATACATACGCGTTAGAGGACAATGACGCCTGAGGTTAGTGCGACTTTTCGGTACAGAAAATAATCTAGTGTTACATGTTCTTGCCACTTAAGTTTAGCGATTCGAAGGGCTATATCGGTCACTTTGGTTCTGCTGCGGATGGCCTCATTTCTGATGCGATCACGCAGAGAAACTCCCAGCATAGCCCTCTCCATTGCTCTTTGGGTGACTTTGAGCCTTCTTATGAGGCCCATAGTAAGCGACCACGTTTCAGTACCATATGTCATCACTGGCAACACACACTGGTCAAAGACTTTCGTCTTGAGACACTGCGGGATATTGGACGAAAAGATGTGACGTAGCTTCCCGAACGCTGCCCAGCCGAGTCGGATTCGACGATTAACCTCTTTCTCGAAGTTGGACTTACTTAACTGGACAGTCTGTCCTAGGTATATGTAATCGTCTACAACTTCGAGCGTAAAGTGTCCGATTGTTACGGGAGTTGGTGCTACATGGGCATTTGACATGATCTTCGTCTTGTCCATGTTCATCCTTAGACCAACTCGCTCGGAGGCTTTACTGAGGTCATTGAGCATTGTACTTAAATCCTCCATGGTCTCAGCCAAGACTACTATATCGTCAGCAAACCGAAGGTGAGTGATGTACTCGCCGTTTATGTTGATGCCTAGCCTTCTCCAGTCCAGAGTCTTGAACACGTCCTCCAGTGCAGCGGAAAACAGTTTAGGAGAAATAACATCTCCTTGCCTGACTCCCCGCTGCAGCGGAATAGGTTTCGAGTTCTGGTCCTGGAGTCGGACTGACATAGTGGCGTTCTCGTACAAACACTTCAGCACTTCGATATAGCGGTAGTCCACTTGGCACCGTTGGAGAGATTGTAGTACAGCCCAGGTTTCAATCGAATCGAAGGCTTTCTCGTAGTCCACGAACGCTAGACAGAGGGGCAGGTTATACTCCTCAGTCTTCTGTATAACCTGACGAAGCGTATGGATGTGGTCTACGGTGCTAAAGCCTCTTCGGAATCCGGCTTGTTCGGGAGGCTGGAAGTCATCTAGCCTGCGTGCGAGACGGTTCGTAATGACTCTTGAAAACAGCTTATAGACATGGCTCAGAAGTGAGATGGGGCGGTAGTTCTTCAGTAAGGCGTTGTCACCCTTTTTGAAAAACAGCACCACCACACCTCTGTTCCATGCCTTTGGAGTTTTCCCTTCCAGTAAGACGGAATCGAGCATTTTCTGAAGGGCCCTAAGGACCGGTTTTCCACCCGCCTTCAGGAGTTCAGCTGTTATTCCGTCTTCACCGGGTGCCTTGTTGTTCCTTAGCTGTTTAAGAGCCATTCTAATCTCGTACAGGCTGATGTCCGGGATATCTTCGGTATAGTGCCGGGTTAAACTGGCTCTAGGGTCTTCCGCCAGACCAACTTCGGGTCTGCTAGTTGACGTGTATAGCTGTCCATAAAAGCATTCTATCTCTTTCAGAAGCTCGGGTTTGGATGAAACGATTCTACCGTCTTCAGTTTTTAATTTGGCGAGCTGGCTCTGCCCAATAGACAGATCTCTTGAGAACACTTTAGAGCCCTTATTCTGCTCGATGGCCTCTTCAATACGATTTGTATTGAATTGGCGCAGATCGCGGGTAAGGGACTTGGAGATCCGTTTATTGAGCTGCCTGTATAATGTCGCATCGGCTGAAGACTGCAGAATCATTTCATTCCTTTCCTCGATGAGCCTCTGAGTGGAGATAGAAAGCCTTTTGGCTCTGTGAGTCCGTTGGGCCTTAAAGAACTTAGACCCAATGCTATGGACAGCTTCCACAAACCCGTCATTGAAATCGTCCACGTCGCCGCCTAGATAATCAAAACGGTTTTGGAGTTCCAGCTGAAAGCTCTCGGGGTTTTGGATTTGGACTGCTGCTGGACGGAGCATAGACTTCATCAGTCGAGAGCGCTCTAGCTTGACGCATATATTCAATGTGCCTCTTACCAGACGATGATCACTTCCGGTTTTAACCGTATTGATCACAGAGACATCATTGAATATATGCCTCTTCGTCGACATAATGAAGTCAATCTCGTTTTTTGTTGCACCGTCGGGACTCATCCAGGTCCACTTCCTGTGCTCGCGTTTCTTGAAGAAGGAGTTCATCATGTAGAGTCCCTCCTTCTCCAAGAAACCAGCCAGTAGTTGGCCCCGGTGGTTCCGACTTCCAACTCCAAATTGCCCCACTCTCAGCTCATTGCCGTCTCTCTTGCCCAGTTTCGCGTTAAAGTCCCCCATAACAACGGTGAAGTAGGTTTTGGAACTATGCATGGCCTTAGTTATATCCTCATACATAGCCTCCACCTCGTCGTCAGAGTGTGCCGAGGTCGGCGCGTACACCTGTATGACCTTCAACGAGTATCTCTTGGATACTCTGAGTATAAGGTACGCCACCCTCGCCGACACACTCTCGATCTTCACCACGTTGTTTACGAGGGACTTGTGGACGATGAACCCGACACCTCCCTGGGACTGTTGGTCGCCCTCCCGGAAATAGAGCAAGTTGCCGGACTTTAGGGTTATCGTGTCCTCCCCCTCTCTTCGGACTTCAGATAACCCCACGACATCCCAACGCAACTTGCTCAATCCTTCCTCTAGTTCCGCTATCTTTTCGTCGGTCCGCAGTGTACGCGTGTTGTACGTTGCCAGGGCCAGGAGTCGTCGGTGGTGGTAGCTGGATCTTTGCCGGAGATTCTTAGCACCCCTGGCCCCGCTAGTACCCTGGCCGCTACCAAAACCAGGGCACCGGGGGCCGCCGGAACCTCGGGGCCGTGGCCTTTGTGTCGCTTTCATAGGGGGTAAATGCCATAATCGCCACGCTTGGCATGCGGGTTGGCGATCGCAGTGTCTCCACCGCACTCCAGGGATGCTGCTGCCCATCCCGGTGGGCGGGGCACATAGCACGCAGAACCGATAGCCGTTGGGGCGGGAAGGTTCTCGAGTGGCGACCACGTACCGGAAGGCGTAGCGTGGGCAGGCCCCCCACACGGTGGACTGATGACCTGGTAAGGGTCGCGGGTGTCCGCTGGATGCGGGTGGCGCAGGACCGGTCATTGTGGAAGTCTTTGGGGGAGGCCTATGTCCAGCAGTGGACGTCATTCGGCTGAAATGATGATGATGATGAATGATGACATGTTCTTGGAATTTTTGGTGGGATGTAAAAGTTTATTTTTCGCAACAAATCAGGACAATTTAAACCCCCCGTGACAATTCTTTTTAGAAAAACAATATCACTCATAAATCTTCTGTCGGACAATGTAGCTATTTTGAAATACTGTAGGCGTGCACGGTATGACCGGAGTCTTTTAGAATTGTAAGTACTATAAGTAAATGTCAGGTGGGAAAGGAATTTCTTTTGTATTCTTTCTATCCTGTTGATATGGAAATCATAACATGGTGACCAAACGGCACTACAGTATTCCAAATTGCTTCTTACGAGTGCATTGTACATAATTATCTTGGTGGCAGGTTTCTTCACTTGTTCGTTAGATATTTGCTGCGTTCCTGGTGGTGAGTTGGGAGTGGGGGACCTGCATGGCTCCATGTTGACAGCCACACAACGAATCCAAAACACACAACAAAAGGTTTGGGGAGACCCTACGGTAAATGATTGACACTTTTTCGGGTCTGGTCGTATTTCGAGTTTAGCCAATAGGAATCTAGACACGCGGCAGCGTGTCCAGCCAAGTTCATCCCAGCAACTGGCGGACAGTAGCCGTGTGTTATATTACACGAACCGTTTGGAGCCACTTTTGACCTCCCAATAACACCAAATCTATCTAACATAAAAACATGAAATTTGGTACATGTATTAAGATCCTTTAGAACAACTAGAATCCCTAATTTTAAAAATATAGGTTGAATAGTTATTGAGATATTGAATTCCAAAAAACCGCATTTTTACCACTGACTGACTGACTGACTAGTAATCAAAAACCTAACCCACTTCCAGGTGACCTAGAAAGCTGAAATAAAAAACAGAAAACAGTGATTTTATTATTATTGTATGTCTTTTCCGCTCACGGGACGGGATTATTATTATTTTTCACTTTATTTATTTCTCGTCTTAGGTTGGTTTTTACAATATTTCTATAAAAGTAAAATATATAACTATAAATACTAAACATAAAATCATTATAAAAACCTAACCTAGGGTGTCGCCGGCAGCGAGGCAGGGCCTAAGCTACCGGTGGTTAGGGCGACAGAGAGAGGAACCTCCGGACTATCCGCGCCGTGTCCAGGAGTACCGCCTTCTGTATCTGACCCTTGACCCAGCCATCTAGCGAGAGTCTCTTGAGGTGTTGGTCGAGACTCTTCGCTATTAAACCGTTCGCAGAAACGACTATCGGGACAATTATTATTTTTATTATTATTATTATTATTTATGCTAGTTATCTGAGAACTCTGTCATTTATTAACCGATTTGGAAAATTCTTTTTATATTTGAAACGGTATACTTCCGGGGTGGTCCCATTGTCATCGGGTCAGAATCTGATCATAGGGTCCTGGAGAAATCGAGGGAACTCGTCAAATATTTTAGGTGCACATATAGCAGGTTGGGTATTTTGTATAGTAACTAGTGCATTCGTTTTGGGAAAGCACCATTGGATGAAGTTTGACAAAAAGTAATGATATCCCATCAAAAACATAAATGTGAAAATGGCAGCCAAGTTCACCGACAAAAGAATTGAGATCTAAATGGGCGCCAAGTTCCGTAGATTACCTATCTGAAAAGTTGCCAAGTTTGGCACTAGATTGTTTACAGTAAAACTAATTTACTGCGGCTTAATGCATTTTGAGCTTTAACTTGGCAGTTTTCTTAAATATCCAACAGCTTTTATGGTATTATAACATACTGCATAGAAAACTGCCAAGTTAAGGCTCAAAATGCATTAAGCCGCAGCAAATTAGGTTTACTGTAAACAATCTAGTGCCAAACTTGGCAACTTTTCAGATAGGTAATCTACGGAACTTGGCGCCCATTTAGATCTCAATTCTTTTGTCGGTGAACTTGGCTGCCATTTTCACATTTATGTTTTTGATGTAAGTACATTACTAAAGAGGCCGGGACGAAAGGGGTTGCCGGCCGAAGACATATAGACATATTTTCCGCCGAGGTATGTACTTATATAGTGCTTTTCTCAAACATGCAATGAAATAAACAAAATAAAAATCAATGTTTTATTTTTAATACGCATAGTGGCAGAATGTCATGATGCCTGTGCCACAAATTTATGTGGAATGGAAATTAAAAAAGAGGACTTTGCCGGCCTAGGCCTGCATGATTTGTATGAAATTCCATTAACGACCTCTTGTCCTAGCCGCATCTTATACGTCATACTTCGCAGCCTATTATAACGAACATTTTTTTCCCTTATAATAGAGCGCTCGTGGCCCAGCGGCGCTCGCGTACCGCGTGCGGTATGCGAGGTTAAGCAATGTGGGCGCAGGTCAGTTCTTGGATGGATGACCGCTTTGAGTGGTTACTAACTGAGCGCTCTCGTGCTTTGGAAGGCACGTTAAGTAAGAATTAAGCCAAGTTAGAAGCCTTCGGACGGCTTGAGAACTTCTAACAGTCAAGTTGCCCACTCACTTGACAAAGGGGGGTCGAAGTTGCACCACGTCCGTAGGGAGTACCCACCGTACCCTAAACGTGACCCCTGGGTGGTGCTAAAATTGCAACAAAAACTGGCAACCGTACTTGTCTTCTCGAAGATCTCACGGTCCGTAAATAAATGCCATTCGATTAAATTAAAATAAGGAACATAACATCAATATTTCATTGCATGTTTGAGAAAAGCATTTTTCATTACATCTGCATTTTTTGTTATGCTAGTGAGGAGTGAGGAGGTGGTTCGAGACCAGTCGTGAATGGCCGAGTACGGCCGGACGATCAGAACATGATCTTAGGGCATGAATAAGAGATGCCGTCCAAATGTATGGTAATATAATTCAGACCGGATTGGAGGTTTGGATTCGAGGCCCGAGCGACTATATCTAGCGTGTAGTTTTGTTATTAACAAGAAAAGAAAGTGTTTTGATCTTAAGGACAGCCTATACAGGGTGATTTTGGGGTCGTGATCCGAAATAATTGTACATAGTCAAAAATTCAAAGTAGACAACATCACAGTCGGTATGAAGGTTTATAACTCAAATAATTTTCTTTTTTTACAAATTTTAATGGAAAATGATACTTTTTCATACAACTTGGTCAGCCTACCCCACTGTCAACTCTCCATACCATCCGTCAAAGAGAGTAGGGTAACCATGTTTTATGTTATTTTGTATTTTTTTTCATCAAAATAAATTAAAAATGAAATGCGTTTGTTTCGTGTCACTACAATTTTTTTGAAATTGCTAACAGACATTAAGTCTAAAAACTGGTTCTTGATACACGACCCCGAAATCACACTGTATACAGGATGGAAAAATATGGGTCCTGGAGGGGAACTAACTACCTTAAAACGTTGAGATAGCTCAACTTGCTGAAAGGAAACATTATTTTATTTCTCCTAAGTAATAAAACTGCATTCAAAGATTTAAAAAAACTTATCATTAGTAATTGTACATAGGGTAAGCCGTAGTAATGTTGCCTCCCCTCCAATCATTGGCCTCTTGAATGTTAATTCAATGTATTAAGCGCAATCCTTGAGTGCAAGGACAAAAATATATTTCATATTTTTCTTTGTTTGCTACACTCTAAAATGTAGTAGGTCGTTTACAAACTTGACAGGTCGACTACAACTTCGAGAGTGGTTTGCTATGAACATCTTATGGATTAAGTATTTTCGTTTAGATTTTTACCTACTTTCTTTTTTAAGTAAGTATTTTCATATATTAATTACCATTCCATTTTGGTTTATATACTGTAATTGGTGAGAAAAGGCCCAAGATAACGTAGAAACGGGTAGGCCAAACTAAGTACCTTCATACATCAGGGTCCAATGATTGTACTTTTCGCACCATTTTCATATTCAACTCATTTAAGTTATAAAAGAGTTACAGTATTATTACGGTTGTAACTTGTTCGAATTCTCGGGTTCATAAGCAACAATTTGACAGTAAACATTAAATGACTTTGGACCTTGCTTTGAATCTAAAAATGTTCAAAGTCAATGGTCGCCTTAAGGAGCCAATGATTATACCGCTTAACCTAATTCCTTTTTTTGTATTTGTGGCCTCTTGTATCCTCGACTAGGTTAGTCTCTAAGAAGTTTTTGTTCCTTGATACAAATAGGATCGATTGGCATCAATTGGCACCGAACATTTTTTTGACAAATGTGACAAAAATGTTTTTGTTTCGCTGCCTATACATTTTTTTTTTCAAAATATGCGATACGTTTTATTACTTAGGAGAAGTAAATTTTTTTTTCTATATGCAAATTGAGGTATTTATCTTAACGTTTTAAGGTATTTCACCTACAGGGTCCATTTTCTTTTTCACCCTGTATATCCAGAGACTACTTTGTCTTTAGTAAAAGGACAAAAATATATTTTTCTCAAACATGCAATGAAATATTGATGTTTTGTTCCTTATAATTGGCTGCGAAGTATGACGTTTCAGGTGTGGCCTAACAAGAGGTCGTTAATGGAATTTCATACAAATCTTGCAGGCCTAGGCCGGCAAAGTCCTCTTTTTTAATTTCCATTCCACATAAATTTGTGGCACAGGCATCATGATATTATGCCCCTATGCATATTAAAAATAAAACTTTGTTTTTTTTCGTGTTTATTTCATTGCATGTTTCAGAAAAGCACTATACATACCTCGGCGGGAAATATGAGGTTGCCCGCCTCAGACCTATCCTATCTATATGTCTTCGGCCGGCAACCCCTTTCGTCCCGGCCTCTGTAGTAATGTACTATTTAAGGACTAAAAAAAACAAGTATCATCATATCCGATTGTAATTGGACGCCTTAGCCTATGGATGCTTGCGATTGCAGAAGAACGACTAGCGCATTGCCGGCTCTTTATTGACTTGAGGATTCGTTGTGATCGACATGGTTGTCCTGACGGTGAAGCTGCCCAAAACAAGCTATTGATTCAAGTTATAGACCTTTTTAAAATAAATTGCCATAAATGTCACTTCATAAAAGTAATAAAAATACACGTAAGCCATCTCTGAATACGATACTCCAAATACGAACGCAAAATAGTCCACCGTTTGATTTTTTGCTCCTGTTACAAGGCCCACCCTATGTAACATTCACGTTATTCACCAAATGTTTCAGGTTGATTTTTTCTATCGCTTTTCTTAATAAATTATTCTAATTCAAATTTAAAGATCAAACAGAAAGACGAAGTGAAAAAATTAAAAGCGCGCAGTCCCTACGAATGCTATGATCGTAAATATTGAGATGAACGCGCAAACTGTACCAACTATTTCATTTAATGTCGCCCTATAACATTAAAAATAAACACGAAAACGAAAGACAAACCATGAACCACTCAAACGATTGTATCGCATTAAAAATAGACCGAATATCTACGAACATATGATTGCTAGCGAAAAAACGCGTGGAAAATACGCCGAGGCGACACCGAAACTTGCCAGTTCAACTACAAACACACTCGTACTCGGTCGCCCTCGTCGCGCCACGCGTCGAAACTTAAAAAAAAACGTAAACTTGTCGTTGATTTGTAAAAAAAAATGTTTGCCGCTGTGTGAGTGATGGGGGATTTTAAAAAGTTATTTCGGCGGGAAAGCGCGCCGATTTTGACAGATGACGGGCGCTGTAAACAGGTGCGTTCGCGTATAGATAATGGATATAGATTAGCTATTGTGTTTTTAAAATGTGTTTTTTTTAAAGGTTTCAGTGCGATTTTTCTTGAAACCTTTGTGTAAAATGAGAAAGGTTCTTGAGACAATTTTCTTAAGCTGTTAAAGATGAAGACAGCTTAAATGTTTTAAGTTCCTTATCTAAATTTACGTTCCTATTGATAGTTATATATATTGTAGGTGCTGTTTTCGTCACGCATTCTAGGTAAATTGTAGGTATGACCTTGACCTAATTAGGCACTTTGTATTTTTTCTACAGGCGACCACGATATTATATTACCGGTATTCTTGCTTACATTTTTGGCTGAATGAAATAATACTTAAGACATTCAAAAGGCAGTTATGTAGATTAAAGAAAGTTTAAAAACAAAATTGCTGCATTCTGTAGCATTGAGTTTGGCAAAGTTTCAGTTATTTGTTTAATTTTTACTTAAGTAAGTAGGGAGTTAATTTTGCATATAAAGTCTAATTAAGTAGTTAGTGTTGTTAGTTGGGCTAGTAACCTGTCACTGAAATTCACGTTTTCTCCCTCTATAAACCTGCAATTGCTAAAAAAGTGGCAATGAAAATTAATTTTCATGCGCTCTGTCTACGCCTTTTGGGAATATAGGCGTGAGTTTATGTATGCAGTTAGGTCCTTTTTGTTACCACACATTGTACGTTACGTGATTAGTTATGGAAATGAAAAATGTTTATTTTGGTTAACAATAGGCTTTCAGATCACATAGGTTGGGATCTCCTGGTAAGTATTGAAATACCTGTGACAGGAGATCCCGCATTATACAAAGGTTGTTTTGACAAAACAAAGCTAATGCTGTTAAAAATTTCAAAATAATATTATTTTAGTTCTTATTGCTTTTTATTTAGTACAAAACATGAATAAATCTGAAAACATTATGAAAGTATGGTGACAATGCAATATTAAGGCACCAATGAGCTGATTTTATGATGGAAACAGAAAAGAGCTTACTCCCATCACGCACTTACAACCCCTCCAGTTTGCGAGTGTCCACGGGGGGCGTTAATCGCTTACCATCAGGCGATTCATCTGCTCGTTTACCTCCTGTATAATAAAAAAGAACGTGCATCCATAACATCTCGATATTCCAAATAGGTACTATGTCTCACCAGACCGCCGCTAGTTAGGTCAATTACGCGACCTGCCTCAGTCTACGGCCGCCTGAAAGAACGATATTATCATTTAGATTATCAATTTGGATGGATGTCCTGCAGACGGCGAGCGGTGCTAATGGTATACCTAGAAAGCGGCCGTGGGCATCGTGTCGAACAATTATTCGATTATCGAAGACCTGCGATTGTTTCTAGCTTTTGTTTGTTCCTCAAATCAATAAAGGCTCGGTAATTTGCTCGTTCCACGTCCTATGTGTATAGTATCTGCTTACCATGGCGTATAAAATATCATCATCATCATGTCAGCCGAAAGACGTCCACTGCTGGACATAGGACTCCCCCAAAGACTTCCACAATGACCGGTCCTGCGCCACCCGCATCCAGCGGACACCCGCGACCTTCACCAGGTCATCAGTCCACCGTGTGGGGGGCCTGCCCACGCTACGCCTTCCGGTACGTGGTCACCACTCGATAACCTTTCCGCCCCAACGGCCATCGGTTCTACGTGCTATGTGCCCCGCCCACTGCCACTTAAGTTTAGCGATTCGGAGGGCTATATCGGTCACTTTGGTTCTGCTGCGGATGGCCTCATTCCTGATGCGATCACGCAGAGAAACTCCCAACATAGCTCTCTCCATTGCCCTTTGGGTGACTTTGAGCCTTCTTATGAGGCCCATAGTAAGCGACCACGTTTCAGTGCCGTATGTCATCACTGGCAACACACACTGGTCAAAGACTTTTGTCTTGAGACACTGCGGAATATTGGACGAAAAGATGTGCCGTAGCTTCCCGAACGCTGCCCAGCCGAGTCGGATTCGACGATTAACCTCTTTCTCGAAGTTGGACCTACCTAACTGGACAGTCTGTCCTAGGTATATGTAATCGTCTACAACTTCGAGCGTAAAGTGTCCGATTGTTAAGGGAGTTGATGCGACATGGACATTTGACATGATCTTCGTCTTGTTCATGTTCATCCTATAAAATATGTAACCAGAGAAATGAATACGCGAAGAATAAAAAATAAGCGTTTGATGGCGTGACGCGCTCAGTTATTATAACAAAAGTAACTTAACATACATACCTGAGATGTACATTACCAGCTTATTGGCTAAGGTTTTTTATTACAAATTTTTGATTTGACCAAATGTTCTTAACCAAATTAAACCAAATATATCTTCACATGCAACTTTGTGAGTAGAAAAAAAAAACACATTCTAGCTAAAAGTTTCATGGACATAAGCTCTAACCAAGTAGGATACAATTTGTTAGTAATTTGTATTCGTATAGGTTAGGCCATCCATTCCTTTATTTTCGTTTTTTTAATATAAAACTAAATAATGGAGTCTGTCTTAATATATTAATTTGTTTAAAAGTTATGTACTAAAAATGCTCTCACTCTTTGCCCATAATAATTGTGAACCCTAGGTTGGCTGGTTTTATTTTAGGCTTTCCACCAAAGATGTTTGAATCCACCAATCATATTAATTGTTCTACATAGCATAGTGGTGGTGGTTTTCGTAGCGTAGCTCTCACTTCCTCGCAGCATGCTCGTAGCTGCCCAGCACACGTTTAGTGGAAAGACATCCTAAAAACACGACTTTGGATGGACATTGTTTAGACTATATTATAATGCAATAAGGTGTAAGAGTGTGACATCTTATTGAAGTCGACTGTACAATCAACTGCAAAAATATGGGTGCATACAACTTGCTCGAAATTATATCCTATTGGCTATGTGCACGTCTGAAACGTCAAACGTCAAAGGTCCCGAGACAATGTCAAAACTCAGAGATGTCAAATAATGACACATGAATATTTTATTTACTTTAGTAAACGAGAAAGACCCCGTATTGGAAATTTTACTGAAATAAATAAGAGAATAAACAAATACATACAAACGAAACGAATCGTAGCAAACCGTTAAGAAACCGATAGAAAACGTGAAAGTAAATTTGACAGTTGTCCCCGGTAAGTGCACATTTCTGCCATGGTGTGCGCTGCGATCGCCTAGCTTACCCCCACCACGTAGCTCTTATTATGTCGGCGGATTAAAGTTACGGTTCGTATTTACGAGAGAATTTACATAACCTACGCCAAGCACTGATGCTACTTAATAATATTTTTAAACAGTGACAGCCATCTCGACGTATTTTTCACACCTGAGAATCGTTTCCTGACCGCATCTAGTCACTACCTAGAATCGATTGTCACACCTAGCACCATCTAATTATGTACCTATTGAATATTTATTATGAACCTATTATAATTGATATTCAATTATTGTATTTTTAAACCCATGTTAAATTACTTTAAATTCATTAAAAATTAGTACGTAAGGCTTGTCTGTTAGTGCTAATTTTTACATTAAATAAATAAATAAAATCACGCCTTAATTCCCAAAAGGGTTAAACAGAGCGTTTCACTTTTAGGAAACGGCATTCCTCTTAATTTATTTGTCTTTGTTAGTGCTTCCAGGAATATTCTGTAGCGACTAATTTGCCACACGCAAATACACATTTTGACAGATGTCACGTTTTGACAGCTCGACAGTTTTGATAAATACGCCCGCGCCGGGAATAGTGTAAATGTGGGTGAAGCTGATAATTGTTGCAAAATAGTTGAGCTTTTCTTGAATGAGTGAAGTCAGAGCTATATAGTCAATAATTTTGGCATGGTTTTTATGATCGTGTTTATATTTTGTACACACTTTGACAGTTTGTTTACCATCCGTATACACAATGTTATCAAATTTAACATGAGACCAATTCATCATTATCAGCCCTCTTCTTTTTAACCGACTTCAAAATTTCAAAAGAGGAGTTTATCAATTCGGCTTTATGTTTTTTTTTTGTTTTTTTTTTAAATGTTTGTTAGTCCATAACTCCGTCATTTCTTAACCGATTTGGAAAATTCTTTTTATGATTGTAAGTATATATATCCAAGTTGGTCACGTTTTTGTCAAAACGCAGTTCTGATGATGGGATCCATGAGAAATTGAGGGAACTCCTCAAATTTTCAAGGCAAACATATAGTAATTTTTGTGTTTTTATCAACAAGTCAAGCATTTTCATCCAAAAATGTGACATTGGATGAAGTGGAACTGCTGATGATGATCAGAACAGAACTCTTCAACGACAAAAAGTTCACGTTTGGCGATTTGTCCTCCTAGCTGTGTTTGTTAAGCAAGTTCTATTTTCACGATTAATTTTTGTTATGCTTGATTTCTGATGATGGGATCCATGAGGAATTGAGGGAAATTCTCAAATCTTAAAGGCAAACATATAGTGATTTTTGTGTTTTTATCAACAAATCGAGCATTTTCATACAAAAATGTGACATTTGATGAAGTGGAACTGCTGATGATGATCAGAACAGAACTCTTCAACGACGAAAAGTTCACGTTTGGCGATTTGTCCTCCTAGCTGCGTTTGTTAAGCAAGTTCTATTTTCACGATTAATTTTTGTCATGCTCGATTTTTGATGATGGGATCCATGAGGAATTGAGGGAACTCCTCAAATCTTACATATAGTGATTTTTGTATTTTTATCAACAAATCGAGCATTATCATACAAAAATGCGACATTTGATGAAGTGGAACTGCTGATGATGACCAGAACAGAACTCTTCAACGACGAAAAGTTCACGTTTGGCGATTTGTCCTTCGAGCTGTGTTTGTTAAGCAAGTTCTATTTTCACGATTGAGTTTTGTCATGCTCGTGTTCTGATGATGGGATCCATTAGGAATCGAGGGAACTCCTCAAATGTGAAAGGCACACAAATAGTGATTTTAGTATTTTCATGAACTAATCAAGCATTTTCATTCATAAAAGTGACATTTGATGAAGTGGAACTGCTGGTGATGATCAGAACGGAACTCTTCAACGACGCGTAGTTCACGTTTGGCGATTTGTTCTCTTCGTTTTGTTTGTCAAGCAAGCAAGGTTTTTTCATGATTTCATGAGGAATTGAGGGTACTTAGTCTTCTACCATTATAAATATACATTATAGCCATTTTTATTTTATTGTATATCTATCTAAGAGTGCACCGTCTAAGTATAATAATCTTTTACCGGCCTCCCCAATTGAAGCCGGTTTTTTTCTTAAAAATTATTCATGTGCCATGTTTCATGTGTCAATTATTATTATTATTATTTTTTAAATTTATTCAGAAACAAACAGTCATACATAGTTTTAGGAACCAAAGTTTAAAGAAAATAAAAATAGACCTATAGTTTCATACAAATACTTAGTCATAAAAAGAACAAACTTAAGTTGTATTTTACAATAAAAAAATCCGTAATTCGCGCCACTGGGTGTCCTCAGCTCTCCGCATCCAACCACTTCTCCATCCACTGGGTCCATGCCGGTCGTGAGACCAAATTAGCACAAGTTAAATAAATTACCTAGGACAGACTGTCCAGTTAGGTAGGTCCAACTTCAAGAAAGAGCTTAATAATCGAATCCGATTCGGTTCGGCAGTGTTCGGGAAGCTACGGCACATCTTTTCGTTTAATCTTCCGCAGTGTCTCTAGATGACAATCTTTGTTGTCACCTGTATGTGTTGCCAGTAGCTAGTAATTATTACATTTGGCACTGAACGTTTCAGTGTCGCTTACTTTTGGCCTCATAAGAAGGCTCAAAGTCACCCAAAGAGCAATTTAGAGGGCTATGTTTTCTACGTCAGGAGTGAGGTCGTCCGCAGCAGAACCAAAGTAACCGATATAGCCCTCCGGATCGCTGAACTCAAGTGGTAGTGGGTGGGGCTCATTCCTCTGACGACCGACGGCCGTTGGGGCGGAAAGGTTCTCAAGTGTTGACCAGGTACTGGAAGGCGTAGCGTGGGCAGACCCCCCACAAGGTGGACTGATGACCTGGTAATGGTCGCGGAAGTCCGCTAGATGCGGGTGGCACAGAGCCGTCGTTGTGAAACTCTTTGGGGGAGGCCTATGTCCAGCAGTGGACGTCCTTCGACTGATATGATGATGATGAAATAGTTTACGTCGACCCTGATAGACGATGATCACGATTTTAAATGGCAATTGCAACCCGCTACGAAAGAAAGCCTCACTTCCTCAAATCGTCAATGTTCTTACGAATAAACGCCAACTTAGTAACGTTGCACTGCGTTGCGTTGCGTTTATGAATAGAATCAAGATAACGACACCGTGGGAACCTATTCATAAACGCAACGCAACGCAACGGGGCAGTGTGGCTCGGCTCATAAGTAACTGGCCATTCGTGACCCTTATTACAATGCGCGTAAAGTGCACGAATGGTCAGACATCTGTTAACAGTGTTGATTCAGATTCAAGCATTTATTTCAGAACGAGGTTGAAATATGAATCCGATGAGAATCTAAATGTGATAATTCTGATAATTATCATTCAACCTGTATTTTCGATTTCCGACGTTCCTTTGTCTACACTGTAACTATTCAATGTAGACCAGTAACGAAATAATTAAATATCGACTTTGTGTCGACGCCGGAAGGTTGAGATCAAGTCGAATGTGGGTTATTGGCGTATTGAGACGTAATGTAGATGGCTGATTTCTCGCTCTTCGTCTCCTATAGAGCTATGTTGTCCTGGTACATGAAAGAGTGTTGCAATGTACAAATTTACCGCTGAGGTCTGAGAAGCATTTGCGTTTTATTCTGTCACATTCAGGCAGGCAAAAAAAAAGTTTGCTCTGCGCGTGAAATGCGAGTATGCGAACAAACCACAAAAAAATCGTGAAATAAATTAAATCTTCAACTTATAGCATACTATACTGATTCTGAGCTTGTAGCGAAAATTATACATACATAGAACTTTTTTGATTTAAAAAATAGATATTTTTGGAAGCTTTCGAGTCTCGCATTATTTATTCTTCTGTTTTTATTTTGTAATTTTCATTTTATTGTGTCAATTTGATGGTACAGTATCCATATAACGGCTATATGCTACAAAGTTTAACATTGCATGAGAAAACTACCCTATTTCATGCCACTAAGCGTTTAAGCACGTAGAGATATTTTGAGCACCCTGAATGGATATATGGCGGCTGTACGGGTCCCAAACTGGCAACAGCGTCCATGGTCGGGGGTACACTAACGAGCCTGTTTATTGGTTCGCTACTTTTTACAGCACTTGCCCAGTTCTTGCAAGTCTGTTCTGAGCGTTAATGTGGTGCGCCAGATAGACCAGTCCGTCCGTTTTTATAGTGACTCTCCGCTCGTTTCTAAAGTCATTGTCAGGTACACGATTAGCACAAAGGTAGGGTAAACCGCGAGAACTTTGAGCAAATAAGACTCAGAACCGATATTGGTTTACGTTTTTAACCAACGTTAAGTTGTACATTGACGCTTTAAGGACTTTTTAATTAAACTGTCGTACTAAATTTCGAACGGGTGCAAGCGATAAGGTACCAATTGTTTTGCTACTTAGGAGTTCGACTGTATTGGTCTATATATTTAAGCCTTAGAAAAAAATTGTCAATCGGGAAGCATATTTGATAATAACAACAACAACTGAGTGACAAAAGATATTTCTAGATACCTACATACGAACAGTGCAAGTTAATGTTAATGTAAAGCTTATTATAAACGTACCTAATATAGTCAATTTTTGTACTTGTTGTACTTATAAAGAATGTCGTCATGGTTCCTGAATTATAGATAGATTACACAAATACATGTAAGTTGCAGCACTGGGTCGGGCGCGGACAGCGGTCTCGTCATAAGACTCGAGCTGGTACCTAACTATCACAAGTAACTAAATACCCGCATTTTACCAGCTCGATCGTGTGGCGCAGCCAGCTGTCCGTCCCAATCGAGTAAGCAATATATTTAAAATACGAAATACGTAGAGGGTAGATACATATTTTCTGCCAACAAACTGTCATACAGTTTGGCAGATCAGTGAAAAATGTTTTAAATTATAACTTTTTTTGTGATAAATAAAAAAAAAACAAAAAAAATATTACGTGTATCATGCGGCAGATACAAACGTCACTAGTATTTATTCTTAAATAAATACTAGTTTAGTGGCCACCTTTGGATGGACACCAAACCGTCTGTAATCTTAAGGGGTGCTATTCAAAAAGTAACTTTGTAAAGTTCGTCAATTTTCTACGGGATTACAACTGTCAGCGCCCTATTTAACATCACCTAGTCGATCTGTGATTGCATTTTTGTACCACTCGATTTAATATGGATTTACACGTACCATCTCAAACTTCTCTGAAAATACATTATGACCCGAACAAGCAAGACGAAATATTGTCTTGCTAGCGAGTTCGTTATGCTGCTCTCCTCAACCGCGTGCGGCAACTTGGAAAAATCAGCATGTAAAACAAGTATTTTAGTCAAAACGGATCATATACTTTAAAAATGAAAAAGAAACAAGTAATTGAGTTCATAATTTTGGATTGAAGATTACTAAATTTCATATTTTTCCGATAAAAATCCAGTAGTCAAATGGTTACAGTTGGCAAAATCTCTCGAATTAATTTTATTCTGGGTTTTGAAAAAAATCACGTTATACTTTATATTTTTCTGGTATTCAAATTGTAATAGTAAATGCAAAAAATGGTTATAAAATGAAGAAGTTTTGTAGTGTAAAATAATCGTTAAAATGAGGATTTCCGGCTGTTCTCGTCTACAGATCGCATTTCTCAACCGATATTCGTGAAATTTTGTAATTTTAAGAAGCATATAGATTTTTTTTAACCTTTTTTGGTCATTTCGAAATTTGTATCAAAAAATCTTGAATTCTACAGCTCACAAGGTAACTAGTTTACGTAGGAAGAGTCTTAAAAGGCGCGTTTAACTAAAATGAGCTTTTTGATCATTTTTAGGTCATTTTGAAATTTGAAAAAAAAAACCTTGAATTCTACAGCTCACAAATTAACTAGTTTACGAAGAGAGAGTCTTAAAAGGCGCGTTTAACACAAGTAAGTTTTTGTCATTTTTTGGTCAGTAAGAAATAAAATAAAAAAGTCTTGAATTCTACAGCTCACAGGGACTAGTTTACGAAGGAAGTGTTAAAAGTCGCGTTTAACTCAAGTGAGGGTGCTGAACTTGTGGGTCGCACCCTGCCCGTCGTTACGGAGGACGTTAGGTTTATCAGTCACATTTGGGTTGCCACTGTTTATGGATGTTCGCCATACTTTATAATTGACCCCGAACTAATGGCAACACCTTCAGTGATGATCGTTACACATCGATTGAGAAAGTACGGTAAACCAATTTGATTTCTGGGCCGCGTCGTACCTTGTCACAGTGACAACAATATGATTGGATCTCTTGCATCTTTCATATTGATTTTTCACTGTGACAAGGCACGATGTGGCCCAGAAATTAAATTGGTTGACCGTACATACAAGCTCGTACTCACAAAAAGGGTAGGCAGCGCGTTTAGCATTGAAGTCTCAGGAACTTCAAGCAATTGTAGAATTAAAGAGGGGATATAATGTGGAGTTTCGATGATTGGTTGTGATTTTAGTCCTTATTATAACTAGGTTAAGAATGGGTTTGAAAATGTAGATATACATACATATGTGCAATTCAATAATCATCCATAACATATGGTTTGAGTGCAAAGGGTTAGAGACTAGTGTATTAAACTTTTTATAGGCTGAGGTGAATCTTACCATCACGTGGGTCGTACGCTTGTTTGCCACGGGTGTGGTATTAAAGAAACTATTTTTGAATGTACAAATCGAATTCATTAAATTCGAAATAATTGAAGTCCCCAACTGTTTATCTTTTTATGATTATAATAACATTATAAAAAAAGCTTCTGCCAGAGCCAGACATTGACATAAACGTCAATACCATGAATTGGAAGTTCAAGTTTTTCATCTCCCATCATCGCATCATTAATGTAAAGATGAACACGACACAATCCCGCAGCACGCGTCGGATGTACCGGCCGTATATTGCGGCAGGTCATCAGATAAGCTACGTGACAAAATGGCCGCTTCCTTGCTTGCCGGCGGCCTGTAAGCCTTCAGGCTATGGAGTGCGTGCTCACGCTCTATTTATGGCTTTGTAAAATATATATCGTTGAGGTTGTACCGTCGCCAATATGCTGTACTCGTCGCCTGTAAGCGGAAAATTAAATTTGCAAAAAGTCAAAAAAACATGTTATTACGAAATGAAAACCATAAAATTACACCCCTTTCTTCCCTCGGGTGTCGTAAGAGTCGACTATGGGACCTGGCGTGTGTTGTGGAGGACAGGCTAGCAAACTGTCACTACAATATCACATTTTCTCCATCTATAAACGACCTGTTTAGCCTAGTTGGTAGTGACACTGCCTCCGAAGCCAGAGGTCCCGGGTTCGAATCCCGGCCAGGGCATTATTTGTGCATTTAGCACGGACTTTGTCCTTGGGTCTTGGATGTTCTCTATTTATTTAAGTATGTATTTATCTATATAAGTATGTATATCGTCGCCTAGAACCCATAGTACAAGCTTTGCTTAGTTTGGGACTAGGTCGATTTGTGTAAGATTGTCCCCCCAATATTTATACACCAACAATGGCTAAAAGTGGCACTGAAATTAATTTTCGTGTGCTCTGCCTACTCCTTTTGGGAATATAGGCGTGAAACTATGTATGTATGTATATATGTATAATTACATAAACATCACAAAGGCCAATGGGTAAATTTGTATAGGAAATGTCGCCAAATACGGTTTAAAGAAAACCCTATGGGGTTTTCATACACAGGGTGATTTTCGTCATAGTTAAAATCATCAGATTGCCAAGATCTTTTCGCTTCTGTTGATGGGTGTGTGATGTGATGTCTTTAAGAGTTTACGGAGTGCTCGTGGCCTAGCGGCGCCCGCGTACCGCGTGCGGTATGCGAGGTTAAGCAATGTCAGGCGAGGTCAGTCCTTGGATGGGTGACCGCTTTGAGTGGTTACTAACTGAGCGCTCCCGTGCTTTGGACGTTAAGCCGTTGATCCCGGTTGCTGTCTATGATAGCAGTCGTTAAGCCAAGTTAGAGGCCTCCGGGCGGCTTGAGAACTTCTAACAGTCAAGTTGCCCACTCACTTGACAAGCCTAATCCCAATAAGGTTGTTTCCCCCTCGGGTTGGAAGGTCCGATGGCAGTCGCTTCCGTAAAAACTAGTGCCTACGCCAATTCATGGGATAAGGCAGCGGACCCCAGGTATCCTTCAGGATGCAACTGTACTGGGAATAACGCTAGGAGGATGATGATGGTCCTTTACGAGCTACTTATAGGTATCTCCATCTGACTCTAGATCCGCCTCCTTGATATCCTTATACATGATTGCTAATTTTTTAGGCTTCCGTACCCAAAGGGTAAAAACGGGGCCCTATTACTAAGACTTCGCTGTCGGTCCGTCCGTCCTACTGTCACCAGGCTGTATCTCAAGAACCGTAATAGCTAGACAGTTGAAATTTTCACAGATTGTGTATTTCTGTTGCCGCTATAACAGCAAATAATAAAAACAAAATAATAATAATAATCAAGGGGGAGCTCCCGTAAAAAGACCGTGATATTTTAGCCCTTTTTCATGGCTACCACTCGCCGAGCTAGATGATTATGTATTTTTATTGTGGCTGCAACATCATCATCATCATCGTCCAGCCAAATGACGTCCACTGCTGGACATAGGCCTCCCCCAAAGACTTCCACAATGACCGGTCCTGCGCCACCCGCATCCAGCGGACACCCGCGACCCTTACCAGGTCATCGGTCCACCGTGTGGGGGGCCTGCCCACGCTACGCCTTCCGGTACGTGGTCGCCACTCGAGAACCTTTCCGCCCCAACGGTCATCGGTTCTGCGTGCTATGTGCCCCGCCCACTGCCACTTAAGTTTAGCGATTAGAAGGGCTATATCGGTCACTTTGGTTCTGCTGCGGAAGGCCTCATTTCTGATGCGATCACGCAGAGAAACTCCCAGCATAGCTCTCTCCATTGCTCTTTGGGTGACTTTGAGCCTTCTTATACAACAACAAATACTAAAATCAAAATAATAATAATAATTAAGGGGGGCTCCCATACAACAGAGCAGTTGCCACTAAAATAACAAATACAAAAAAAAACTCAATAAAACAAGTGTTTAATGGCACCAGCTTTTTGCCTTTTTTCTGGTATGGAACCCTTCGTGCGCGAGTCCGGCTCGCACTTGGCTGGTTTTTTTTTAATACCACGTCGGTGGCAAACAAGCGTACGGCCCGCCTGATGGTAAGCGGTCACCGCAGCCTATGGACGCCTGCAACTCCTAGGGGTGTCACATGCGCGTTAACGACCTTTTAAGAACCCCATACTGTAGTACATAGTCCGTCGGGAAAACCTCGGCAGGGAGCTCATTCCACAATCGGAGCGTCCGAGGGAGGAAATTCCTCTGAAACGGTACCGTACGCGACCATTTAGGTATTAAATGGTCATAATTTTTTTTTAAGGCCTGTTGTGTGTTTTCGTCGGCCTGTTTAGCCTAGTTAGTAGTGTCACTGCCTCCGAAGCTAGAGGTCCCTGGTTCAATTCCCGGTAAGGGCATTTGTTTCTGTAGTGAGCAGAGACATTTGTTCCTGAGACTTGGATGTTTTCTATGTATTTAAGTAAGTATATATCTATTAAATATATCGTCGTCTAGTACCCATGACACAAGCCTTATTGAGCTTACTGTGGGACTAGTTCGATTTGTGTAAAAGAATGTCCCCTAATATTTATTTATTTATTTATTATTTATTTATTTATTTTTATTTGTTTAATGTAACTTGTCATTGGTCTTAACCCATCCTCGCTTGCCTTCAGCTTATATCGACCAGAGCGCGGCGCAGCGTCGTTTTGGGGCGGAAGCGTTTTTGCTGCAAAGCGAACGCGGTCTGAGGCACGTCGTACCAAAAACCGCGCGGTAGAGCGGTAAAGTAAATAATTTTTAAGAAAAAAAAACCGACTTCAATGGGGGAGGCCGGTAAAAGATTAATATACTTAGATGGTGCACTCTTAGATAGATATACAATAAAATAAAAATGGCTATTATGTATGTTTATAATGGTAGAAGACTAAGTACCCTCAATTCCTCATGGAATCATGAAAAAACCTTGCTTGCTTGACAAACAAAACGAAGAGAACAAATCGCCAAACGTGAACTACGCGTCGTTGAAGAGTTCCGTTCTGATCATCATCAGCAGTTCCACTTCATCAAATGTCACTTTTATGAATGAAAATGCTTGATTAGTTCATGAAAATACTAAAATCACTATTTGTGTGCCTTTCACATTTAAGGAGTTCCCTCGATTCCTAATGGATGGGATCCATCAGAACTCGAGCATGACAAAAATCAATCGTGAAAATAGAACTTGCTTAACAAACACAGCTAGAAGGACAAATCGCCAAACGTGAACTTTTCGTCGTTGAAGAGTTCTGTTCTGATCATCATCAGCAGTTCCACTTCATCAAATGTCACATTTTTGTATGATAATGCTCGATTCGTTGATAAAAACACAAAAATCACTATATGTTTGCCTTTAAGATTTGAGGAGTTCCCTCAATTCCTCATGGATCCCATCATCAGAACTGCGTTTTGACAAAAACGGGACCAATTTGGATATATATACTTACAATCAAAAAAAGAATTTTAAAAATCGGTTAAGAAATGACGGAGTTATGGACTAACAAACATTAAAAAAAAAACAAAAAAAAAACATACAACCGAATTGATAACCTCCTCTTTTGAAATTTTGAAGTCGGTTAAAAAGTAAAAGTAGTTTATTCTTCAAATTAGGCATATTACATGCACCCATGAACGTCAATAAACTACCACCGGTTCGGAAAAATATACCTCTGCCACGAGAAGAACCGGCGTAAGAAACTCGGCGAGGTGTCATTTTTTCAAAACAATATACATTATATAGCTGCGGAGGCGGCGTGTGTGACATATGAAGCAGTAATCGACAGTCAACAATGTCGGATAGAACAAAAATGAAATACCGCCTCCGCACCGCGCCGCGCCCGCTCTGTGCATTTCGAGCTTTTTTTTACATATAAGATAGCAATGTGGGGCGAGGTCAGTTCTTGGATGGGTGACCGCTTTGAGTGGTTACTAACTGAGCGCTCCCGTGCTTTGGAAGACACGCTAAGCCGTTGATCCCGGTTGCTGTCTATGATAGCAATCGTAAAGCCAAGTTAGAGGCCTCAGGGCGGCTTGAGAACTTCTAACAGTCAATTTGCCCACTCAATTGAGAAGCCTATTCCCAATAAGGTCGGTTTCCCCCTCGGGTTGGAAGGTCAGATGGCAGTCGCTTCCGTAAAAACTAGTGCCTACGCCAATTCTTGGGATTAGGTAGCGGACCCCAGGCATTCTTCAGGGTGCAAACTGTACTGGGAATAACGCTAGGAGGATGATGATAAGATAGGTAAGCATTTGACCACTATCTCACCTGATGGTGTGATGATGAGGTCGAGGGTGTTACATGCGTACCTAGATAGTGCCTATTCACTTTCGTTTTGAAAAGATCCAAGTTATAAGTATGTGGGAAAAGCTTATCCGGAAGAGAATTCCACTCCTTTGCAGTCCTCGCAAGAAAACTAGAAGCGAAGCGCTTCGTGCGAATCAGTGGCATGTCAACAATATAGGATGGAACCAATGTCCGCGCCTTGTCCCACGATGGCGAAATGGTGAGGGAGGGATTAATTCGTGTAATCCCAGCGCACACTCTCCGAAATGTATCTTGTAGAACACCGACAAGCAGGCGATTTCCCTACGATGATCTTTCATAGGTATTATACGCTTTCATATTATATATGTCGAAGTGGAGTAATCGCCTTCTGCGCCCTCTATTAAATCTGTCGTAAATTTGTTTATCTTGCACTTCGCTGTTATTCTACAAATGCCACTGATTGAAATGCAACGTACAAGGGTGTTAAAGTTAAAGCATATCTGAGTTAAGTCGATTGCTCGATAGTTCCGTTGTACGTCAGCAGAGGGCTATTGAAAGGAAAAGATGATTACAGAACAAGAGACAAACGAGCGCTCTGTCAATTGTGATTGATGAGAAAAAGCTTGTGGAGATGACGAAGGCTCCTGGCGGAAAACTGGAGTTGGTGTGACGGCATCTGAGAATCGACATCACTAGTTCGTTGTATTTTGCATGACATTTGTAACAATGTTGAAGTGGAAGTAAAAGGTTGACTTTGTAAAATGAGTATGGTCTTTTGTTAATAACCGAGGAACCCCTGAACATGAACCTTCCCTGATGGAATACGCCCACGATCCGACATATATAAAAATGTCATGTAGAAGATGACGATCAAAATGGTTAGATTTGGAATAATTTTTAAGAAAAAAAACCGACTTCAATGGGGGAGGCCGGTGAAAGATTATTATACTTAGATGGTGCACTCTTAGATTCCATACAATAAAATAAAAATGGCTATAAGTATGTTTATAATGGTAGAAGACTAAGTACCCTCAATTCCTCATGGAATCATGGAAAAACCTTGTTTGCTTGACAAACAAAACGAAGAGAACAAATCGCCAAACGTGAACTACGCGTCGTTGAAGAGTTCCGTTCTGATCATCATCAGCAGTTCCACTTCATCAAATGACACTTTTATGAATGAAAATGCTTGATTAGTTCATGAAAATACTAAAATCACTATTTGTGTGCCTTTCACATTTGAGAAGTTCCCTCGATTCCTAATGGACCCCATCATCAGAACTCGAGAATGACAAAAATCAATCGTGAAAATAGAACTTGCTTAACAAACACAGTTAGAAGGACAAATCGCCAAACGTGAACTTTTCGTCGTTGAAGAGTTCTGTTCTGATCATCATCAGCAGTTCCACTACATCCAATGTCACATTTTTGTATGATAATGCTCGATTAGTTGATAAAAACACAAAAATCACTATATGTTTGCCTTTAAGATTTGAGGAGTTCCCTCGATTCCTCATGGATCCCATCATCAGAAATCAAGCATCACAAAAATTAATCGTGAAAATAGAAATTGCTTAACAAACACAGCTAGGAGGACAAATCGCCAAACGTGAACTTTTCGTCGTTGAAGAGTTCTGTTCTGATCATCATCAGCAGTTCCACTTCATCCAATGTCACATTTTTGGATAAAAATGCTTGACTTCTTGATAAAAACACAAAAATCATTATATGTTTGCCTTAAAGATTTGAGGAGTTCCCTCAACTCCTCATGGATCCCATCATCAGAAGTGCGTTTTGACAAAAACGGGACCAACTTGGATATATATGCTTACAATCAAAAAAATAATTTTCCAATCGGTTAAGAAATGGCGGAGTTATGGAGTAACAAACATTAAAAAAAAAAAACAAAAAAAAATACATACAACCGAATTGATAACCTCCTCTTTTGAAATCTTGAAGTCGGTTAAAAATGGGGAAAAATGATAACGGGGCAAGATTAGTAAATTTACCCACTCGACCAATCCTCTTGATCCGCCATTGAGTATATATCTTGTAATCGACTGTATTCGGGTACTGTATTAAGAATAAGAATAAGAATAATTTAATAAAAACTCATTTTACAATTATGTTATTAGAGCCTAAACTTATCTATAGAGAACAAATATCACGTGCCTGAACTAGGATGTTTCCTGTGTTTCAGGCAAATGGTCAGAGTTATTGCATTCATCTACGAAAATTAAAAACGCGTTAATTCTTATTATTTAGTACAATTACTGATAACAGAAAAAACATGGTTAGATTCTTATTATGTAAGTACAACTAATTAAGACTAAATAAACTAGGTATATACTAACATATAAAAGACAAAAATATGATATTTCATTTCACAATAGACAATAACTCCTCTGTATCTTCGTATGACTATGATTTAGTGTAGTTAAGTGGGTATATGTTGAACTTTGCATTCAGCCTATTATAAAGAAATGGGCCAAGGAAACAAAAAAATCTGGACGAAAAAGCATGTTTGCTTTTTATAGTTGTTGGGCAAACAAAATCTTCACGTCGTTTAGTAGTGTGATCAGTGCTGTAAGGTATAGCAATGTGCTGTTTTAAAGCTGTGGTCAGTATAAATAGTTGCCGAATTGTTAGAACTTCGCATGATTTATAAAGCAGGTTAGTTGGATAGAGGAAAGGCCGGTAAGTAGAGACCTTGAGAATCGCTCTTTGGGCTCTTTCTATAGGTAGGTTTAGCAATGTAGTTTTCGCCAGACCACCCCATGATGAAATGCAGTAGGTTAATACAGATTGGCATATATAATGCAAGATACACTTGTTTCATTCGGAATGGATCCGCGATGGGGCGTAATCTTTTGAAAACATATATTAACTTTCGAATTTTGCTGCATAAATTAGAACAGTAACTAAAGCCAACCTCTTTTAAACTTAGATGAAATAATTATTAAATAAACAATGCAAGGCATAAAACCGCACTAACCAGAAATATAGAACTCGCGCAAATTATTTTATTACTGTCATTTTTATTGTAATTAGAATCGTAAAACTATGCACACAAGATCGGATTTGCAATACAAACCACACTTCCATTAAGAATTGACGACGACGATTGTCCAATAACATTAAAAGAACGTATCTCCGTCGACTATGTAGTACACTAATCAGTCTTAACAATTTAGTAATAAGGTACAAATTAGAACGATTGTAAACTGCTCTGCGGTTCCCAAAGCTGTGACACGCAAATCTGTCTCTGATTGCTGGTATTAAAACTTATAAAGCGAGTGCAGTTATTTAAAAGATATCTTCAAATTCACCTGTTTATTTTATGGATGGTTTTAAGTAATGTAATATTTATGCTTGTGACCATTTTGACTACCTATATGAGTGTGCTCACAAATAAGTGAATATCATTCGAGCTTTCGAACAATGGCTGAAGGTAGGAACATTGGTAACGAGGTTCAAGCTCAAAGTTGACGACAATACTTAGAAAATATTATTTTTACGTCTCTTAATAATCCCGCATAAAAACTGAGTAAATATTTCATTTGAATCCATCACAGCATTGCGGGCCTAGTCATTACAAATAATGGCATTCAAGTAGTTTATAATTTTACTATAGGCAATAAAATCGCCTACAAAAAATGAAATTTTTGACCGAAACTTATCGGGAATCATAATTGTTGCGGTGTTTGCACGATCTCAGCAATTGCGGAGATTTGTACCTATATTATTCTTAGGCTGGGTTGCACCAAACCGTCTGTAATCGTAAGCTGTGTTCGTTAAAATTTGAATGTATGGAGAGTTTGACAAGATTCTATGGAATGACAGCTGCCGGCGCCATTTTTTTTAACCGACTTCAAGATTTCAAAAGAGGAGGTTATCAATTCGGTTGTATGTTTTTTTTAAATGTTTGTTACTCCATAACTCCGTCATTTCTTAACCGATTTGGGAAATTCTTTTTTTGATTGTAAGTATATATATCCAAGTCGGTCCCGTTTTTGTCAAAACGCAGTTCAGATGATGGGATCCATGAGAAATTGAGGGAACTCTTCAAATCTTAAAGGCAAACTTATAGTGATTTTTATGTTTTTATCAACAAATCGAGCATTTGCATCGAAAAATGTGACATTGGATGAAGTGGAACTGCTGATGATGATCAGAACAGAACACTTCAACGACGAAAAGTTCACGTTTGGCGATTTGTCCTCCTAGCTGTGTTTGTTAAGCAATTTCTATTTTCACGATTAATTTTTGTGATGCTTGATTTCTGATGATGGGATCCATGAGGAATCGAGGGAACTCCTCAAATCTTAAAGGCAAACATATAGTGATTTTTGTGTTTTTATCAACAAATCGAGCATTATCTTACAAAAATGTGACATTTGATGAAGTGGAACTGCTGATGATGATCAGAACAGAACTCTTCAACGACGAAAAGTTCACGTTTGGCGATGTGTCCTCCTAGCTGTGTTTGTTAAGCAAATTCTATCTTCACGATTAATTTTTTTCATGCTCGATTTCTGATGATGGGATCCGTGAGGAATTGAGGGAACTCCTCAAATCTTAAAGGCAAACATACAGTGATTTTTGTGTTTTTATCAACAAATCGAGCATTTTCATTCATAAAAGTGACATTTGATGAAGTGGAACTGCTGATGATGATCAGAACGGAACTCTTCAACGACGCGTAGTTCACGTTTGGCGATTTGTTCTCTTTGTTTTGTTTGTCAAGCAAGCAAGGTTTTTCCATGATTCCATGAGGAATTGAGGGTACTTAGTCTTCTACCATTATAAACATACTTATAGCCATTTTTATTTTATTGTATGGAATCTAAGAGTGCACCATCGAAGCATGATAATCTTTCTCCGGCCTCCCCCATCGAAGTCGGTATTTTTTCTTAAAAAATATTTATTTTATTATATAAGATAGGTAAGCATTTGACCACTATCTCACCTGATGGTAAGTGATGATGATGAGGTCGAGGGTGTTACATGCGTACCTATATTTTACATTGATCGGTCTGTGATCGTAACCCAGGCTTAATATTAATTTTATTTTTTTATTGATTCATGAACAATCTTACAAATTGTATTTGAATATGACTACTTACTAAAGTACCTTAATCTAACAATTTTACAATCTAACACATTAATCAGAACAATATATAATGGGGCATGTTTATCTTAATTAATTAAACAGATTACAAAAAAACTTATTTTTAGAACAGTTCCCTCCAAAACTGTTTCAACATTTTGTCTGCAGTGAACCTCCATACTCGTATGTCTATCGAAGTCATAATCTCTTAGTAGTAAGTTAATTATATATTTTGAGTATGCTAAAGCGTTTGCAGTAGGTATTTTTAAGTGTTTCTACTGAACGCTCCTGTATTTTGGAAGGCACGTTAAACTGCTGACCGAGTTGTTACATATCTATGGCAACAGTTGTTAAAACCGAGTTTGGTTTCGAGCGGCTTTAAAATAGCAGTCAACGTTCTCACTCGCTTGTTAAAAAGGTCTAGTTCCCCCTGTTATAAAATCAGGTGCTTATACCGCACCTCTCATCGTTACAGACTTCATTCATGTGCTTCGAATACAGTGAAACACCCAAATGAATGAACCGATGGCCGTCGGGGTGAAAAGGTTCTCGATTGGTGAACACGTACGGGAAGGTTCAGCGTGGGTGCCCAACAAGGTGAACTGATGAGCTGGTGTACTCGTTAAGTCGCGGAACTCCGCTGGATACGGGTGGCACAGGGCCGTGCATTGTGGCATTCTTGTCCAGCAGTGGACGTTCTTAATGCCCTTATTCATAAACATATTATTTTAGCTGAAATGCCGTTAAATTTTGTTTCTCTATATCTGTCCTTTTGGAATTTATTGTTAATGAGATGAGAAAGGAATATAACACTTTTTAGTTAATAACAGAGATTTAATTATTGGCTCCGGGTTCTTGTTACTTATTAAATACCTGTGTTAAACTATTTACACTTAAATCAACCGTACTTGCCTTCTCGAAGATCTCACGGTTCGTAAATAAATGCCATACGATTAAAAAAATACACTTAAATCGTTTAACAAACAATAATAACAGTAATAAGTGTTAATACACAAACAACGGAAAGTTATAATTTTCTCAGACTTCCTTCTGTGCTGGAAAAAGGTTCGAAATTTCGTTATGTACAAATTGTACAATATTTTCAAATTAATTTTGTACTAAAGCAGTAACGCTGCTAACGAAAATTTCAAATGAAAGGGAAAAATTTACTGCTCCGAGCAGGATTCGAACCTGCGACATCTGGCATACGCGGCCAATCGCTCTAGCCTCGATCTAGATGTCGCTGTACGCCTCCTTAAGGCGTTGTATGAGGGAACTAGTGTAGGATTTCGTGGACGAGCTTGGTTGTTCCGATAGCTCAGAGGCTACAGCGATTGGCCGCGTATGCCAGATGTCGCAGGTTCGAATCCTGCTCGGAGCATTAAATTTTTAAATTTTTCCCTTTAATTTGAAATTTTCGTTAGCAGCGTTGCTGCTTTAGTACAAAATTAATTTGAAAATATTGTACAATTTGTACATTTTTCCTTTTAATTTGCAATATTTTCAAGTTTTGTTCATTAATAGAAAATTGATAACTTTTACCACTTATGCCTTAGGTGACTTCCTGCCTTGGCGGGGCGCGAGCGATATGTGATAGGTGTTTTGTTCTTTGACGAGAGTTTACTGATGTGAGATTTCCTCACTTGACGAAATATCGCCATTATTACGTTTGCGCAATCGTAATACCATGCGCAGAAGCGGGGCAGTACTGCATTCGTATCGGTTGACACTGACAGCTGACAGTTTTCTCATATCGTACCGCCTCTGCATTGACAAATCAGGAAGGCGCCTGCGAAGTGACCCCGCCTATACCGGAGTGGAGTGAAAAAATTGAGGCGGTCTCTAACGTGAAAGTAGAAGAAAAAAAATTCTGAAAAGTTCAATTGGATTTTTTTATTTTATTTTTCTATATCATAATGAAAATATAATTATGGTCATTTAATCATCTTTATAAAATGTACAATATATGCCAAGCTCGTTGAAATAGGTTGACTAGAAAAAAAAATATCAAAGAAAAATTAAATTTCGATTTTTTTTTTAAACAAAAACTATAACGTTTAGGGTGCTCAAATTTGGCACAATGATGAGTAATGTAGAGCCACATAATCTATAAAAATTACAAGCCCAAACTCAAGGGGGGCAGAATCACTTAGCTTATCCTGGCACGGCCTTTATGAAACTTTGACATGTGTTTTTTTTATATAAAAAGTGGTGATATGACAAAACACGTCCCCATTCTTTATTCATGTTCTCCAACATATAACGGAACCAGTAATTAATTATCAAATTTTTTGAACAAATCTCTTCTCAGAAATTAGAAGGTTTGGTCAATTTTCAGTACTTTGAAGGCCATTTTCTCCTAACAAGTTGAGTTTGGGCAGCTAAACAAAAATACGTGCCCGTTATTTTAGACTACTCTATAACATATATCAAAATAAATCAAATAGGAGTCGGACAGTTGGGTACCCTCCCTTGTTAGTTGCTACCCTGCCTACGGATTCCGAGGTCCCGGGTTCGAAACCTAGTCGGGGCACTATTTGTGCATTTAACACGAATATTTGTTCCTGAGTCTTGGACGTATCCTATTTATTTAAGCATGTATTTATCCATGTAAGTATGTATATCGTCGTTTAGTATCCACGGTACAAGCTTTGCTTAGTTTGGGACTAGGTCGATTTGTGTAAGATTTTCGCCAATATTTATTTATTTATGAATGAGGTGGTAAAGAAATTATCTGTTTCCGTTAATTTATATAGAAAGAGGTTTGATGAGTTGAGTCCTAGAGGTGCATTCTCCATTGAATGCGGGCGACTATTCAGCGTGTCACAATGGAAAAGTTGCACAATACAATTTTCAATTTAGTTTGCTGTAGCAGATAGAACGAAACTCCGTCGCTGTTCTAAGTTACAGGTGTGATAAGTGATTCTAAGTTAATGTTATTCTTAGGAAACAATGTACAATGTAAAATATCATCATCCTGACAGTGTTTTCCCAGTTGCATCCTAGCCACAAGAAAAAAATTTTTGAAGTAAACCTTGCTCGACGCTAGTGGCCTACAAAAAGGCTCCTACAAATTGTCAATTGCTTATGACGGCACGCGCCACTTATCGAAGCAACCGTTCTATGTGAAAATAAGTATATTGCTTTTTAGTCGTGAAATACTACTTTAAAGAACGGTGTCGGACTTTAGTTGTTGAGCCATGTAGAGCTCACTTTATACTGGATACTTTATAGCCAACTATGATTCCCAGTATGAAGGGAGCTCTAAATGGCTCGACAATTAAAGTATAGGTATATCTGTCTATTTATTGGAAAATATTTTTTATAGAAATCTTTAAATTCTGTAAAGGAGAAGCTCAGGAGAAATGCATTAGTTTTTTTTTATTTAGGCTACTGATGTAATTTTGATTATTTAGAGTTTTTGGCTTGTACTCACTTAAATGGCTCGATTGCAATAAGTCCTGCAGGTCACCTGGTAATTTGTCAAAAAGCCTGGGCCCAATGTATGCTATTCTTAGGTATTACATTGGACTCAAAATTGCAGTTGGGTTCCCATATAACAGCGATAGGAAGTAGGTTGAGCTCTGCTGCATTTGCAGTCAGGAGAATAAGGCAGCTTACCAATGTGGCAACGGCACGGTTAGTTTACTTTGCTTATTTTAATAGTATAATTACTTATGGTCTTATCTTGTGGGGATCAGCTGCAGATATTGAAACTGTTTTTATTTTGCAAAAAAGGGCTATCCGGGCAATGTATAACTTGGGGTTGTGTGACTCATTAAGAGAATTTTTCAAATAAATATATATTCTAACCCGGCCGTCCCTATACGTATTTGAAATAATAATGTATGTTAGGAAGAATTTGTGCAATTTCCCAACGAACGCTGATAAACCAATAGCCACCAGAAACACTGGGAAACTGAAAATAACCTTCTATAGACTAGTAAAGGCGAAAAAGTCGTTCTTGGGAAATTGTATTAAATTCTACAATAAAATTCCAAAACACATTACTGAACTTAGCAATTCTAAATTCAAATCTGTAGTAAAACAAACACTTATAAAGCATATTATAAGGTAAACGATTACATCATGGACAGGGATGTTTAGCAGTGATAGTGTCCTGCACGGCTAATCTATCGCGAAAATAGGTTTTCTACTGTAGCTTGTTATTTTTGTAGTAACTGAGACTGTAATTTTATATTTAACTATACAATGTATATTGTTTTGAAAAAATGACACCTCGCCGAGTTTCTTACGCCGGTTCGTCTCGTGGCAGAGGTATATTTTTCCGAACCGGTGATAGTTTATTGACGTTCATAGGTGCATGTAATATGCCTAATTTGAAGAATAAACTACTTTTACTTTTGTATGAGTAGTGCTTCCTCGCTGCAGCACATGTGTACAAAGTTGTTCTACAACTCCTCCCTCGGACGCTCCAGTTGTGGAATGATCATTGGCAGGGAGCCGAGGTTTTCCCGAGGAACTACTGTATGGGATTCTTCAAGAAAGGACTTGAATTGACTTGACTTATATTCCTGTGTCCCCTAGATGGGGCAAAGGGCTTCCACATTGCGCCGCCATCCCGGTCGGTCTTGAGCTTTGCGCTTCAACTCGCTCCAAGTCTTCCCTATGTTCTTCGCCTCTGCGATGATCGTCCGCCGCCAGGTTTGCTTAGGGCGGCCACGCGGCCACGCCTACGCTTTCCTTGGGGATTCTAGGCTTGCCTCGGTATGTAATCAGGGTCCCTTCGGAGCGTGTGGCCCACTGACCACTTAACCCTTAGGGTTAAGTGGTCTGTGGTGTGGCCGACCCAGTTCCACTTGCGGCGTTTGATCTGCCGGTCGATTGGAGTCCCACTGCAACGTTCCCACAGTTCTGTGTTGGACAGTTTCTCGGGCCAGTAAACTCCGAGAATACGGCGAAGACAGCCATTGATGACGACTTGAAGCCGGCGCGAGATGTCCTTAGTAACTTTCCACGTCTCACATCCGTCCAGCAACACGGTTTTTACGTTGGACCGGAATATCTTGAGGTTAACTCTCCTAGTCAGTTTCCGCAATTGCCACACATGACGGAGCTGTGCGAAGGTTGCTTTTGCCTTGGCGATTCTTTTCAAGAAAGGGCCGTGTATAAATTTTTAAAGGGTCGGAAACGCGCATGTGTCACCCCTGGAGTTGCAGGCGTCCATAGGCTGCGGTGACCGCTTACCATCAGGCGGGCCGTACGCACGTTTGCCACCGACGTGGGATAAAAAAAAACATGCTATTGGTACCTTTTAATTTACTTTTGAACCTTAAGAAAAAGTAAATTTTTAATTTTTGAAGTGTGTATGTTTTTATGATTTTCGTATCTTTTATTATATACAATTTATTGTGATCTTTGATGAATTTGATGATTTACTATCCATTGAGTGACACCATATTATAATATTAAAATTTAGGCAAATACCCAATATAATTTAATAATAATACCTATAATATTTTATGCGTTTCATTTCATTTCATTTATTTATTCAATAACAATGTCAATTGTGTTTGAAATACAAAAAAAAAACATAAAGTAAAAATGCAATTAATACATAATTTAATAATAATAATATTCTTTATTTCACCACAAATACAAGAGTAAAATGTGTAAAGATTTGGCAGTATTAACAACGGTGACAACAGGCGGTCTTATCGCTTTAAGCGATCTCTACCAGACAACCTTTGGGTAGCAGGAAATATTTGAATAAGATTAATAACAGGCAGTGCAGAAATACAGCAAGAAGAGCGTAATAATAACACATACATCTAAATTTAACATAATCATAGTATACAATAAATACACAGATAAATAGATATACATGATAATAAAAACATACATAAACATACATACAATCTCACAAATATATGTACATACATACACCTACTAAAAGGCATTTTAAGGGATTTTAATACATATTGTACATAATACAACAGTTACATAATAAGGGTTATTAAAATTGGAGACCCGCTGTAACAAAACGAGCGTAGCGAGTTTTGTTATTAAAGACTCGAGAATTTTAAGACCTAATTATGTAACGTTGCACACAATATTTTTTCTAAACCGGCAAAATAATTTGATTTAAATTAAACATCGACATGGTGGCAGGATACGGGCATTGACGTGTGCCTCTTAAAAAAAACCGTTGTATAATAGTATGGAGATCCATTTTGATTCTCCCACCAGTCATATAACGACTTGTCTATGGTATAGACTTGCGTTTGTATAAAAAGATTTTTTTTTAAAATACTGATGTCGGTAATTTAATTGACGGATTATTATGCTGAAGTAGAAAAAATAAATTTCCTTTCATTTCATAATAAAAAACATATTTGCTCTTAACTTTACACGTATCAGAAAGGATACGCAAGCAAACTCGAGCCGCCCTCCAGTATTTAATAAGCGAAAACCCCTAATCACGTAATACGGTGATATAGGGTGTCCCGAATTTTTATCTACCGCCGTTTTCGCCTAATCGTCGCAGAGGGACCCCGTGTGGCCAGAGGGGGGAATGGGGGGAAATAGGGAGGAGCTGAGGGTAGCCGTAAATCGTGGCGCCGGAGAAATATTTGGAGCATCCTGTATTATATGAGATTTGGTAGTTTGGTAGGTTTTTGGGTATAACTTTTGACCTATTTGTCTGTATTAAAAGGGTAAGGCTTGTCTTTGTCACACAGTTGCAGGAATATTTTAAAAACATAAATACCTTCTTTGTATAAACACACGTAAAAGTTCTACTTTTGGAGAATATATATAGACCATCATTATCATCAACATCTTAGCGTTATTCCCAGTACAGTTGCATCCTGAAGGATGCCCGGGGTCCGCTACCTAATCATAAGAATTGGCGTAGGCATTAGTTTGTACGAAAGTGACTGCTATCTGACCTTCCAACCCAAGGGGGAAACTAGACCTTATTGGGATCAGGCTTGTCAAGTGAGTGGGCAACTTGACTGTTAGAAGTATCAACCCTCCCGGAGGCCTCTAACTTGGCTTAACGATTGCTATCATAGACAACAGCCGGCCGGGATCAACGGCTTAACGTGCCTTCCAAAGCCCGGGAGCGCTCGGCTAGTAACCACTCAAAGCGGTCACCCATCCAAGGACTGATCCCGCCCGACATTGCTTAAAGCCCCAAAGACTTAGAAGAAGAAGAAGTAGAAAATTTATTTTGCAAGCCATTACACTGGTATACTTAAACTAAACTTAGAGACTAAAGTAAAATGGTAGCAAAAATGGCATCCACTCAGCATATGTCACGCCGCCGATTGAACGCCGCGACGCTGATCTTCCGTGGACCCAGAGTGGTAAAATGTGTGCAAGACAAAACAAGCGGTGCAGTCACATCTGTATAATATACCTATACACCCAGTATATATTTTATTTTTAAGAAACATTTTCTTTAAGACTTAGGTTAGGTTACAAAAAAAAGGGTAGGTTAAATTGAAGTTTTAAGATAATCCAAAAATAGTATTTTATGCAACAGGTTCACGTAAACTTAATAATTTATATATTTATTTAAACTAAAATAACAAAGGTATACACACAAACAAATACAAAGTGACAAACAAATCTAAAATCTATTTAAACCTAATAAAAACAAAACCGAAACTAAAAACCTAATTTTAAAAAAACTGCGAGAAAACGGGACCCTTTGGTAGGGTATCCATACGAGTAACGCAGGCAGCATTCCCGCGCTGGATAGCGATTGCTATCCTTTGCGCGAGAAAGCTGCCTGCCCTCGGGTCACCTGTCGATAATAAACTTAATTGTATTCGTGTTAAGTTCTCATGTAAGCGAATTGTATAAATTCTTATGAGAATGAGGAATCTTTAAACCGATAATAAGGGTTCTTTAAATTCAAATTCTGTAAAAACTGAGCGTATCGAGTTTTGTTATTAAAGGCTCGAGAATCATAACATCTAATTATGTAACCTTGCGTACAATTTTTTTTCTACGACAGTAAAATAATTTGATTTCAATGAGTAATCGTAATGGAGGCAGAATATGAGCATTGAAGCATGCCCCTTTTGACAGTTAAAAACATCCTGGATATACATGGAATATATTAAAAAATGAGGAACATTCGTGTTCATCACACAAATCAATGCCCTGACCGGGATTTCAACTCGGGACCTCCGACTGGGCATCGTAGGCAGGATCACTAAGATCTCAGCCAAAGTGGATTATTTGATGTTACCATTATCATTTTACGACGGATTTATATGATTTTGACGGCCTGTTTAGCCTAGTTGGTTTGGTAGTGACACTGCCTCCTAGAGGTCCCGGGCTCGAATCCCGTTCAGGGCATTATTTGTGCATTTAGCATGGATATTGTTCATGGGTCTTGGATGTTTTCTGTATACTAGTTAGATATTTTTTTGTGAATTTCATTAAAATCGTTAGAGCGGTTTTCGAGATTTCAATTACAAACAAATAAATATATAAGTGTTGCTCGTTTAAAACTATAGGATTTAAGTATTTTTTATCTATATAGTATATATAACGGCGCCTTTGCTTAGTTTGGGACTAGGTCGATTTGTGTAAGATTGTCCCCCAATATTTTAGATCTGACATGTAAAATCTACTTGTAGAGCCACCTAAGTCAAGAAAAAAGGCAATTGAAAGGTTACCTAAGTTACAATCAAAAACCAAATGCAAATAATGTGGTACATAAACATTCAGTTTAGGTATCGAAATGTTTAAAAACGAAAAAATTAAAAACAGGCTACACAAATAAAATCCATATAATTATTGAACCTGCTACCAAATTTTCACGAGTATCGGTTTGTGAAATACGACCTGTAAAGGAAAACAGCTGGATATTCGAAAGCATTTTTGTCCAAGCTGAAGCGGAGCCGCTTCGCTCGCACAATCAAGATAATATTGGCCACATTATTACCTACCAAATTCACCACGATATTCGACTTATTCACGAACATGTTTACCGGATTGTTTCAGTAAACTCTCAGAACTGCTCACTTCGCTCGCTCGTTTAACTAAATTGGCTGTCGCAACGAGCGTGTTTACAATCCACGTTATTTTCATACAACACGAGGGTGTTTAGCGCACTTCGTAATCATACTTAGTGCGGGCCGGGGCAGCCACGACTCCCCGAGGCCCGGATGAGTTACTATCCGACCTTTGGAACATTATACGACCGACGGTATTCCCAACGTTCGCCTTTTCACCACCGGACCAAACAAGCTTATTTTGACCCCGCTGTTGACTGTACAGCAAACGTAGATGATAATTTTAGTACCTTGTCACGTTCACTACTTTGACGCATCTCAACTGCCGCGTATTGTTACGTTAGTGCGAAAAAGTACTAAAACAAAATCATTGCTTTTGACGATACTATCACCATCAAGTTAATGTTTCCACTCACCACAGAAACAATTGCTCTTAGCGGGGATTCCCGAGACCTTTTTTATTTTATTAAAAATGGATTGCTGTTGGCCTGCATCTAGCCAGGGGGCAAAGATGAGGCCGACGATGAAGCGAGCTCACCCAGAAGATGCCTATTCACTGGTGCCTTAAAAAAGTCCAGGTTATATGAACTCGGAAATACAGACGCGGGCGAAATTCCAAACCTTAGAAGTGCGCATTATAAAACTTCCCCCCTAAACCTCTAGCTTCGGGGACAGTGCACTACCAACTAGGCTAAACAGGCCGACAGAGACAATGGGCAGTTAAAGCCTTATTTACACACGTGTGAGACTCATAAGCGAGTTTCACTACATTGCGCGGATTGAAACTCACGTGCGAATCTCGTATGTACAGTACCTCTAGACAATATACATGTATACACACTGGCACCGTCTCACCTCCAACGGACTACAGTAAAAGCGGGTGCAGCGGCGGAAAACGCAAAATTTTAAAGCGTAATAAATACAATGGCCTCGGCAGAGAGTACATGTTTGTACCTTTTGGCGTCGAAACTCTAGGTCTATGGGGTCCCAGCGCGCATAAGTTATTTGCAGAAATTGCGAAGCGTCTGTTTGACGTAACTGGTGACCGAAGAGCTGGCGATTTCCTCGATCAACGTATCAGCATTGCGATACAGCGAGGGAATGCCGCCAGCATCCTCAGTACAATGCCTCAAGGGCCCGTTTTAGATTTAAGTTTTAATTTTCTTTATATTATTTTGGTTAAGTATTCTTGTATATATTTTCGTTGTACATAAATAAATGATTTCAACTCGACTGTTAATATATTTTTACAAACTTTCAAGTCTCGTATTTTATGAATATTCTGATTTTATTTTGTAGTTTTCATTTTATTGTGTTAATATGATAGTATACTGTCCATGGATAGTATACTATCAAATTAACAATATAACGATGACAATATGTTATAAATTTCAACATGTGGAAACTACCCTATTATATCGTCGCCGCTGTTATCAATTACAGTTCAAGTCACATAAGGTATTCACTTTGAGGAGTTGATCCAACTGAAAGCCGCATTGCTGACGTCGCTATTCATAACCAGCTATGTACGAGTAGCTACTATTTCCCAACGCTACGGGTCCACACCTCTAGGATTATTTTCGAATGCACTTCACAGAGTTCTTTATTTAAATTATCTACCAATAGAAACGGCCGGCCTGCAGACGATTTTGTTGAAAGTGTTAAACCGTAAGCGTTGGCCGATAGCACAGTCGCGGAATGAAAAGTATCGTCACTTTTCGACTCTACTTATTTTCACGCTGTTAAAGTCGATCATACCTAGTATTCACAATTGTTATGTTCACTGATAGCCGAACGAGAATTTTTTTATGAAACTTTTTACAATCGGTTTGAGTGAACTTTCTAACGAGTGCTTTTGATTTGATGGTACAAGTATTAGTTGAGAATTTGCAAATTAGAAAAAGTAAGTTAAGTGATATTTTCAGAGTGTTTTCGTGAGTTTTTATTAATTATATACGAATTATTAAGAGAGGGTTATGTGTCTGAGCTATCCCCTCGTAACTACTTAGCGTCAACTTTGATGTTTACAAATGATTGTGAGAGGGTTATGTGTTTGACCTGTACGTGTGTATGCAGATGTATGTTCGTCTTTATGTCGCCTCGTACCTACCTACTAAGTGGCACAACCGATTTTGATAAACGATAAGTACGTCATTAGATTCGTCTTGATGGCGTAAAGGTGAAGATTTTCAAAAAAATAATAATTGGTGGTTTTTATGCGCTTTACTGTGCGGGCTTAATAATTTAGCTTTTTAAGAAGTGGGGTATCACAATAAAGCGCTTTTAGCCTTTAAAATCGAACACGTAGGTGTACAAAACGTCAAAAAAATCTTTTAATTCACTTGTCACTGTTGTCAATGCACGTAATTCTTAACCCTTTGAACGCCAAGAGCGTATAAAGTGGTCGTGTGTCGTCGTGCCTAGCACGCCAACAACCACTAAAAAGGTTGGAAGTGAAGGTGTACTTTGATCATGAAAAGAAAACTATTATGAATTCTTTTTATTTGTTTTATTGGTTTAAACGTTACGTATTTCACGCCGGCCCATCGCCTACAGCTTTATAAGGCACAGGTCCGCCCACATATGGAATACTGTTCTCATCTTTGGGCAGGGGCACCACAGTACCAGCTTCTCCCTCTGGACCGCATCCAACGGAGAGCGACTCGAATTGTCGGCTGCCAGCGGGATTCGGAACAGCTTGACTCCTTGGCGCTGCGTAGAAATGTAGCCTCGCTCTGCATTTTCTACCGCATGTATTACGGGGAGTGCTCCGAGGAATTGTTCGGATTAATCCCTGCCGCTTCCTTCCGCCATCGCCCAACGCGACAAAATTTCCATCCTCACCACTTAGATGGTTGGCAGTCCTCAACTGTGCGTTTCTCCAGAAATTTCTTGCCTCGCACAGCTAAACTGTGGAATGAACTGTCGCCTGCGGCATTTCCGGACCGATTCGACCTTCAAACCTTCAAGAAAAGAGCGTACTCCCATCTTAAAGGCCGGCAACGCACTTACAACCCCTCTGGTGTTGCGAGTGTCCATGGGCGGCGCTAATCGCTTACCATCAGGCGATTCGTCTGCTCGTTTGCCACCTATGTCACAAAAAAAAAACAATTTTTGAGACCTTGGCGATTGAGTGATCACTTCATTCAAATATGAAAGCGTTCAAAGGGTTAAAACATTTTGAAACTCACTTTTGCTTGTTACTGAATTCTATTGTTGTAAGGAAAGGATTAGTGTAATACATGGCCAAAAATTGTTTCTTTTTAATAAAATTGTAAACTTATACATATTTAGTGCTGTTAGGTACCCGAATTCCATCAAGTGCGCCGTACGCTTGTTTGCCATTAATAATACAAAAAATGTAAATGAGTAAATCCTTGGAAACCCTCCTAATTGTCTGTTTAAAAGGCCTCGCAAATCTTTTGGCTTTAACGTACGGAGTCGGGGCGGGGACCGTTAAGTCATGGCAATGGCGAGCGTTTGTCTTTTCCGCAGGGTCAAGTGCGAGTCGGCATTAACATACATTAACTCACGCATGTATTCCAAAGAGGAGTAGGTGGCAGTCGCTTTCGCAAAATTATGGTCTACGTCAAATATTTAGATTAGTGGCTCTGTGAGCTGTAAATTACGCAAAAAAAAAAACAAATTCCAAATTTCCAAAAAGTGACTCGCCAAAAAAAATCTATTTAATTATCGAACCTGCTCACAAAATTTCACGATATCCGGTTGAGAAATGCGACCTATGGAGGAGAACATCCAGACAGACAGACATACGAAAGATTTTTTTGTCGAAAAAAATATTTTGTATGTCTGTCTGGATGTTCTCCTCCACAGGATCGCACACAACAATCCTACCGACAATCCTTCGTTCGCTCGGTCAATAAGATTATATTTGCAGCTAAAATGTGGAATGAACTGTCGCGTATTTCCGGACCGAAACGATCATCAAACCTTCAAGAAAAGAGCGTACTCCCATCTTAAAGTTCGGCAACGCACTTCCAACCCCTGCGATATTGCGAGCGTCCATGGGCGGCGCTAATCGCTTACCATCAGGCGATTCGTCTGCTCGTTTGCCTCCTATGTCATAAAAAAGTGCCAAAGTAGAACAACTAAGCTCTACTAACGGCTAGGAGCACTTATCAGACTGTTTAGCCTGGTGTTCGATAGTTAGATCTGCCTTGCGCAGCTCAAAAATGTCGCTTAATTAATCCAGAATATGTAAACGGAATTCGGAATATGTAAACTCTATCACAACATGAAATATGCGGTCACGAAAGTCATTTCACAAAAGCGAATTATAAATACGACTAACTAAAATCCGATGCTCAATTCAGGCTTTCCAGTGTGTACAAACGCCAACACATTTAACATGATCATATGTGACCCTTATTACAATGAGAATAAAGTGCATAAATAGTTAACTGTGTTGGCGATGGTACAATCAGGGCTGCATTGAACCGACCGCGTTTTGTTTGTATTTACAGCGACATATCCAGAACAGACACCGACAATAGCGTGGATTATGCATTCATTCATTCATCTGTCAATTTGAATGAATGGCCGCTAAATCCATGATTCCCGTGGTGGCAGAAGCATAAAGAAACGTATGAGATAATACGTATAAGTAGAATATCTGCAGCCAAAAACGCGAGTGAAAGAGCACTTTAGTCTTACGGTGTCCCTTCCTAATATGGGTGGCAATGAGAGCGAGAGGGACTTACTAAGACAAATTGAGGCTCTTTCGGACTCGCTTTCCAGCTTACCTATGGTTCCAAGTACATATAACAGCAAACTGCAAAATTCACTTTTTGTAAACATTTAAGAAACAGAGAAGAATTGTTTGAATATGAATTAAGATATTTAGTTTCAATTAGTATTTATAAAAATCTGGTATATACAAGATATGCTATATTATACGCAACATAATCCATTTAGAATAGTTATTTACAAAAACGAATTGAATACAATAGGTTTCTGAAGAATATATGGGAGTTTCTTAGGAATAACCGCCTTGTGCACCCTCTATTAAATCTGTCGTGAATTTGTTTATCTTGCACTTCGCTGTCATTCTACAAATGCCACTGATTGAAATGCAACGTACAAGGGTGTTACTAGCACATCTGAGTGAAGTCGATTGCTCGATAGTTCCGTTGTACGCCAGCAGAGGGCTATTGAAAGGAAAAGATGATTACCGTTGCCATATTGGTAAGCTGCCTTATTCTCCTGACTGCAAATGCAGCAGAGCTCAACCTACTTCTTATCGCTGTTCTATGGGAACCCCACTGCAATTTTGAGTCCAATGTAATAGTAGCCGCTCTCGTACCCCCAATATATGCCCAATACATGCTGGGGTCAGAGCCGATAAATCGTGTCTTCTCCGTCAAGGATCTGGGCGTAGTTTTCGATACGCGGCTCACTTTTCACGAGCATATTTCTTCCCTCGCTACAAGCTGCTTTCGGAGACTGGGTTTCGTAATCCGAAACCTCCGTCATTTTCGTGACCCGGTGGCCATAAAAATGGTTTATAATGCCTTAGTAAGGTGTAAGCTGGAGACTTCGTCCATCATATGGAACCCCTACGAATCGACGTATGCCTTACTGCTTGAGAAGGTTCAGAAGGAGTTCTTGAGGTTCCTGTATAAAAAAGTATTTGGATACTACCCGTTTCTGTACCCAACAAAGTATCTTCTCGGTTCCCTTGGATACAACTCCTTAGAGGTCAGACGGAATTATCAACTTGTGATCACAGCATGTCGAGTCTTACGTGGTGAGTCGGATTGTCCCGAACTTGTGGAGCGTCTCGTGCGACTGTTTGTCCCGGATGTCCCTAGGATACCCCTCAGGCCACGACGACGCGACCTGCTGGCCGTGCCGCCGGCGCGCACCGTGTCGTGCAGGAACTCGCCGCTGCCCCGCGCCCTGCAACTGCTCAATGCGCTCCTGGCATCAACACCTGAATGCGACTCGTTTGCGTGGCGATGGGCGGCAGTGTGTAGGGAATGCTTGAGATTCTGTGAGGTGATGGATGCTAGGTGCTCAACTGTTCCAATGTAATGTATATGTTTCTGTTACCTATTATGTATTGTAAAAGATAATTTGCTTGTCTAAGTTTCGTGACGCATTGGTCATGTACTGTAATGTCATGTAAACGTATTTATCAAATAAATAAATAAATAAATAAATCTGTTCAGTAATACCTAAGAATACAGTACACCTACACAATAACTTAGGTTTACCATCATAAACCTTAATGAAATGATGATATACATATATCGACCATCATCATCCTCCTAGCGTTATTCCCAGTACAGTTGCATCCTGAAGGATGCCTGGGGTCCGCTACCTAATCCCGAGAATTGGCGTAGGCACTAGTTTTTACGGAAGCGACTGCCATCTGACCTTCCAACCCAAGGGGGAAACTAGACCTTATTGGGATTAGGCTTGTCAAGTGAGTGGGCAACTTAACTGTTAGAAGTTCTCAAGCCGCCCGGAGGCCTCTAACTTGGCTTAACGACTGCTATGATAGACAGCAACTGGGATCAACGGATACATATATCGAACATATTAAAACATATTTTTATTTTCTCGCATTTTTTTTTTGAAAAAGTGCTCATGTGCAATTGTATTCTTAGATTACATTCACTCATGAATACGTTAATTCACTACGTTGTTGTTTGCAATTACGAGTAGTACTTTATATAGCTGTGCGTGAGGCAAAGTATCCTCAACTCTCCTGCCGACACCTAGAACTGTTTTGCTAGCTCTGACAGTCGGTAACTTCTCATTGAATGTTTAGAGGTTATAATTCCGCCATCTTGGCCCGTTTCCCGCCTTTTCACATTAATTGTCAACGTGACAGTTGAGCAGCCCTGCTGGAACCAAGTTTAGACTCACGGTAAAAGGAACTTTATTCTTTGACGTTAGAGTTAGAAATTGTAGACCAAACCGGTTGAAGTACTATATCGAAAATTTCTTTTTAAATGTTACTTTTTTGATGCCAGTTAGCTTTTTATGAATGATGTTTTAATGCGCTGTGATTTATTTATTAGCGTGCAAATTTATTAGCGTGTTAAATGCGGATGATGATGATAAAGAATATTGTTCGACAGAAGCGTTCGTGGCCCAGCGGCGCCCGCGTACCGCGTGCGGTATGCGAGGTTAAGCAATGTGGGCGCAGGTCAGTTCTTGGATGGGTGACCGCTTTGAGTGGTTACTAACTGAGCGCTTTCGAAGGCACGTTAAGCCCGGCTGCTGTCTATGATACCAGTCGTAAACCCAAGTGATAGGCCTTCGGACGGCTTGAGAACTTCTAACAGTCAAGTTGCCCACTCACTTGACAAGCCTAATCCCAATAAGGTCTAGTTCCCCCTTCGGTTGGAATGCCAGATGGCAGGCGCTTTCGTAAAACAAGTGCTTACGCCAATTCTTGGGATTAGGTATCGGACCCCCGGGCATCCTTCAGGACGAATCTGTACTAGGAATAACGCTAGGATGATAATGATCGACCGAGTGGAGAATTGCATGATCTCTTAAATGGTAACGTAAATAATTAATACACAAAATACCGACTCCAATTTTGTAAGTTCGCCATGCCACTCACATGGGATTTTCACATTTCTTTTCCACTTCGTCACATGCACTAATGAGGTGGTTACTATAGAAAGCCAAGTCACTTTATATTTGACGACCTCCGTCGATTCCTCATCCCACCCATACTGACCTTTATTGAGTAGTTCCTCATCATAAGTTCTACTTCAAAATGTGTATCGTGAAACAATAAAAGTATTATCAAAATCGGCCAACTTGAACAAGAGTTTTCGGGGAACATAAAATAATAATAATAAAACAAACACGATTACAAACTGAGAACCTCCTGCCTTATATTGAGGTCGGTTAAAAAAGTGACCAGCCCCTTCGCTGCAAGGAAATTCTGACGGGATATAAACCGGATTCATATGTTTCTAATGTGACGCAACAGAATGATATCTATTTACCATCTGAATGCGTTCTGACGTGAGACGTGACGGCCATGTTTGTCAGGCGTCAGAACGCATCAGAGCATCGCGTCAGATAAGTATGACACCTGCTTTAGACACCATTGTGCTATAAAATAAAAAAAACTCCGTAAAACTGTGTAGTCTGCAAACATTTGGAGGGTTCCCTGAAACGCAACCGAGCATTCCTGCTAGGGTATATATAAATCAATATGAAGTCATCGCGTTTACGGGTTCCGCAGCCCGGGCCCTACTGGTGTCGCCAGGGACTTAGAGATCTAGAAGAGCCCTTTACCTCACTGCGCATAACACAAATTCGTCTATCAAACTTAGTTTATTTAGTTAAAGAAATATTTTATAAATATCGAGACTGCTCACAAAATGCCTCCGGTAGAGGATAACAATCCGAACGCCGCCCACAGGAACATAAGAAAACATTGAAAACAAAATAGGCCTCCCCCAAAGACTTCCACAATGACCGGTCCTGCGCCACCCGTATCCAGCGGACACCCGCGACACTTAGCAGGTCATCAGTCCACCGTGTGGGGGGGCTGCCCACGCTACGCCTTCCGGTACGTGGTCGCCACTCGAGAACCTTTGCGCCCCAACGGCCATCGGTTCTGCGTGCTAATATTAATAAAAAATAATAATTAAAGATTCCATCCAATCTATCATAAAATGTCAAAGTCACATTGACGTCTACTATTGTCAGTACGACTTTCCAGGTGTACCCAACCAACACGGGAAAGCAGATAATATAATACAGACTAGTAATTAGTCTAATTACACAAAACACAAGGAGAAACACGAAATACTTGAAGTTTATATAATTATTGTGAATAATATAATAATACATATATGTCATCCAAGAGAAAGGAGGGGTAAGAGGGGTATGGCACAGCGAAATATCAAAGAGCTCATATGTCTTTAGAGCAGCCCAACTGTGGACGTAAGTCCTTACAGAATACCCCCGCCACAATAACACCACGACATCATCATATTCATCATCATCAGCATATCAGCCGAAGGACGTCCACTGCTGGTCATAGGCGTCCCCCATAGAGTGCCACAATAATCGATCCTGCGCCATCCGGATCCAGCTGACTCCTGCGACCTTTCCCAGGTCACGAGACACCACTACAATGCTCTGTATAAGTAGATATATGGCGTTGTGGATCTGATGCCAGGTGGGGAGAACGTCGCCTGAGCTCTCGAGGACGCGTTGTCTTGAGAGTGATGGATCTGCTTTAGTATCTAGTTCAACATCTCACTGCTCTTATCCCGCTTATGCGTGGGTCGGTGCAACATGTTTTCTTCTTCCATTCCTCTCTATTATTCGTCACATCAGCGCTTACTCCTTTCTTTCTCATATCCTCTCTCACACAATCTATCCATCGCTTTTTGGGCCTTCCAATCGCTCTTCGTCCTTCGACATTCAACCTTAATATTCGGTTATCAATATGACATTCATCCCTCCTCATTACATGCCCATACCATGCTAACCTACTGCTCCTCATTTTCTCTGTCACGGGTGCCACTTTCAAACTTCCCCTTATATACTCATTTCTATTTCGGTCTTTCCTCGTCACTCCACACATCCATCTCAGCATTCTCATTCCTGCGTGCACTCTTCTTTCATCCGTCACTTTCGTTGCCCAACATTCTGATCCATACATTACGACAGGTCTTATGATCGTTTTATAATTTTTTCCCTTAAGTTCTTTTGTATCTAGCTGTCATTACGAAAGGAATCCTCAAGCCATAATAGGCTCGGCTGGTGTTGAAGTTGTCCATAAGCCTTGTGTCTGCTTGGATTTTTGAATCAGTTAGACTGTATGCCTGCTTGCCATCTTCATAGTAAAGCGGCAATTACACTTCGTCGTTCACCGCATGCTGCATGCGGCGGCCGCAAAAGTGTATAAAGAACACATTAGTCGGCCGCATTCGGCGATCGACAGCTGCCAACTCTTATAAGTAGGTGGACATACTAATGTAAAGACGACGTTTGTTGGCCTAAGTAGTTTAAAATGAATTCGACGACCGCATTAGGTGAACGACTAAGTGTAATTGCCGCTTAAAGAATAATGTTGGCTGCAAGTTCCTTACTGTTTTGTTTTTATTTATTTTTAGTAGGAATAAATAGTTTGTATTATATTCTTAAAGGGCAGGCAGAATGTTATTAGGTATGCAAAGATTCTTGCGCAATTTCTTCGCTTCCAAATATTATAACCGTTATATTACGAAAGTTGATTTTGCAGAAAAGGTTCACAAAATGAGTCCAATACTTTGACACTTGAAACTTTGTTAATTTTTGTGCTGAGTTTTCCTTATTGGCACCTTGTTCCCCAGTCACCTTCGTTTACGCAATGATTATTATCCCTTATCACAATACTGGGATATCAATATTATCGCGGATTATAAAATTGTTCGAATCAATATTCGCGCGATTATGAGTGTATAGCCTGACCAATTTAATCTCCAATTTTGAAATTATGACTAAATAAGTCATGTCTGTTCCCAAAAGGGTTAGACACAGAACATTTAATTTAATTTTAGATTCAGTTAGAAATGGTTACTGCCCAAACCACTCCAGACACTTGTATTTACTTATTAGTACTTTTTCAAAAAAAATAAAATCACTACGCAGTTGTCTCCTTGCTTTCTCCATTTTTTTTAATTTTTCCCTTAATTTTGAAAATTAAAATGAAATCGTTGAGAAGTATGTGTGGCGTTACTTCGAGAGATAAAGTGAGAAATACAGTCATAAGACGGAGGTGTGAAGGAATAGTGACGAACAAACATTATAACATTAAAATTGAAATAGGTATGTTAAGATGGTTTGAACATGGATGATCTTTTTTCATCATACGAAGGACTTTTTCATCCACTCTTCCTTCATACGAAGGAAGAGTGGATGAAAAAGTTGCAAAGTGAAGACCTCGGTGAACGTACTCCGACCAAATCGGAGACATTCTGCAGAAAGGCCAGGTCAGGAGTACCCTAAATCGGCGCACATGCAGGAAGAATGTTATGAGAGTTCATGAAGCGAAAGTTGTGTCAGGATCGTAGCAAATAGAAATCCGTGATATCTGCCTACCCCTCTGGGAAACAGGCGTGATTATATATGTTATTTTAAATTTAGAATTTTCGTTAGCGACCCTGGTTGTCCTAAGACTACGACCAAGACCACCGTGGGATGGGCAGCAGCATACCTGGAGTGCAGTGGAGATACTGCGATCGCCATCCCGCATGCCAAGCGTGGCGATTTTGGAATTTACCCCCCCATCAAATTGGGGAAGGCCCATGTCCATTGTAGTAGTGGACGTCCTTTGGCTGATGTGGTGGTGGACAGTGACGTTACTGTTTACGTAGAAAAGTTGAAAAACCCCCGACATTTTCATTTCACAGCTCAATATCCAAAACGGCTGAACAAATTTTCATGAAACATGGCTAAAAACAATCGGGATAAAATTATCTATGACACAAAACATCCGATCCGATCCCACAAACAGACACGTTAAACTTATAACAAGCCTCTCTTTTTGCGTTGTTCCAGCCTTCTAAGTCTTCGGTCCTCTCCCTTATCGGGCAAATAAGTACCGCAAATTGTCCGAGCGCCACACGCTATCTCAACCCTCATATTAACGCCCTGAGAAGTCGTCTCGGCAGGACCAGTGCCTGAGCCGCGGTCACGAGCAGTTGCCACGAGACTAGGGGACAACTTGGACCGGTTAATGGTGACACGGATCGGCGCGTTTGCGAATCGTATTTGCAGTTAAAACAGGGCGTGTAACTTGCACAGTGTAAGCGTGTTCGAGAGGGATGGACAAAGCTAAGCTTGAAAGTTTTGAAAAACCGGCCAAGTGCGTGTCTGGCGACGCGCAATGGGTTCCGTCACCTACAACTGTTACTCCACCAGCTGAAAAAAAAGTTAACAGTACCCCAAGTGTTAGCTGCTAGTAACTAAATCGGAGGACTGGCAAACTGAGAGTTTACTATTAACCAAATTAGTTGTTGAAAATTAGCATAATTTTAGTTACTACTAAGCACACAAAAATGTACGTCCTCAGTATAAATACAACCTCATTTTGCCAAAAGTAAAAAAACCGTGTTTTAAAAAAGGTTTTACATTATGGCCATAAAGGTATTTAACCATCTACCCTTAGAAATCAAAACCTTAGAGGGCAATCAATTTAAAACAAAGGTTAAAAATTGGCTACTAGTGAAAGCGTTTTATAACTCAAATGAGTATTTTTTAAGTGAGAATTTGTGAATAATATATATAATTATACTTTTGTTTAGGTAGGTAGGTGGTACTAAAATTGTTGAGGTTGGACCAAATGCTACACTGAAATTATCGATCCAATCAATGCTCTGTGTTGAGAATGAGGGAACTGTATTGGTCTATATCGACACGACCAATTTCTCAAATCAATAAAAGTTCGGTAACGCGCTAGAACCAAAGTGACCGATATAGCCCTTCGAATCGCTAAACTTAAGTGGCAGTGGGCGGGGCGCACATAGCACGTAGAACCGATGGCCGTTGGGGCGGAAATGTTCTCGAGTGGCGACCATGTACCGGAAGGCGTAGCGTGGGCAGGCCCCCCACACGGTGGACTGATGACCTGGTTGCGGGTGTCCGCTGGATGCGGGTGGTGCAGGACCGGTCATTGTGGAAGTCTTTGGGGGAGGCCTATGTCCAGCAGTGGACGTCATTTGGCTGAGATGATGAACGCGCTAGCTTTGCCACCGTTCATAGGCAACGTTATCTGCAGCGGTTTTTAACCCCCGACGCAAAAAGATAGGGGTATTATAAGTTTAATGTGTATGTCTGTGGTATCGTAGCTCCCAAATGGATGAACCGATTTTCGTTTTTTATGTGTCATAGATAATTTTATCCTGAGTGCTCTTAGCCATGTTTTATGAAAATCTGTTCAGCCGTTTTTGAGATATTGAGCTTTGAAATGATTAAATCGGGGGATTTCCAACTTTTCTAAGTTGTATAGTTATTTATGAAATAGGAGTCAAGCGAGCAGCATTCCTTGAGTGCGGTGGAGATACTGCGATCGCCAACCCGCATGCCAAGCGTGGCGATTATGGCATTTACCCCCCCATGAAATTGGGGAGGCCTATGTCCAGCAGTCGACGTCCTAGGGCTGATATGGTGGTGGTGGTGAGCAGACGAGTCGCCTGATGGTAAGCGATTAGCGCCGCCCATGGACACTCGCAGCACCAGAGGGGTTGTAAGTGCGTTGCCGGCCTTAAGATGGGGGTACGCTCTTTTCTTGAAGTGGTTGCTGTAGCAACGGTATCCCGTATGCGATATGCTTCTTCGCCGTTACCGTGGTAAGATAAGATAAGATAAGATAAGAACTCATTTATTCAAATAGGATTCATTGAACCACTTTTGCATCGTCATCAACCACAACAATCTCAAATAGGTACATTAAGGTCTGTTAAACCTATCAAAATGACATTAAATATAATACTAATATAAATATACGAGCATGTTTACATGTGATTCTATTTTAGAATTAAAGCTTCTTATAACTAACATGGTAAATTATACAGCTACGATTAAATGCATCGTCAAAAGAACAGTAAATATCACACACATTATATCATTAATTAAAAAAAAAAAACATGTCACCCACCAACACTATAGGTTCCACCAATAATAGTAATCGTATGGCATTTATTTTCGACCCGTGAGATCTTCGAGAAGACAGTACGGTTGCCAGTTTGTTGCACTTTTAGCACCACCCAGGGGGTCACGTGTAGGTAACGGTGGGTACTCCCTACGGACGTGGTGCAACTTCAACCCCTTGTCAAGTGAGTGGGCAACTTGACTGTTAGAAGTTCTCAAGCCGCCCGAAGGCCTCTTAACTTGATTTGACGACTGCTGTCGTAGACAGCAGCCTGGAGCAAGGCGTACCTTCCAAAGCACGGGAGCGCTCAGTTAGTAACCACTCAAAGCGGTCACGCATCCAGGAACTGACCTGGCCCCACGTCTGAATTCCTAAGTGGTTTCGTTAAAATCTATTTGTATGGAAAGTTTGACAAGTTTGTATGGGATGACAGCCAGCGCCATATTTAACGTTGATCGGTCTGTCATCGTAAATTGGCGCAACCCACCCTAAAACGATAATCACTTGTTCCATTTTCAAGAATAACATTTTTTTTAACAAATCGACACAATTATAAACAATGCTTCCTTTACGACCCGCCATGACAGATTTAGTTCAATTTTAACTAACGTTTTTAATGTCGTGGATCGCGGACAATATGTTTGGAATGGTTGCATATTGTCGTAAATGAAAACACCTACAACACTAACAACCTTAAACCTCAAATATCAACCTTATTACATAAGCATACGGCTCAAAGCGAATAACAAACGACTAGGGAGACCTACAAACCCGTATCGTATAAGACAGTGATGTAAAATACACCTTGTTGTAATAGACATATAGTTTATAGTTGAAAACAAACACGTAGCAAGATCTGATGTATTGAAAGTAAATTTAATTAGGGCTGCCTATTTTAATACTCTATAAACAAAATCATATCTATTAGGGTTTTATTTGTGTTCACCCACGGTTCTCACTCAGAACTGGAAGGGAGTATATATTATATGTCATGTGAAGCCAACGAATTTACAGAAGTGACAGTTGAAATGTGAAATATGTTAGGTCGATCAGCAGTATCTTGTTATTCAGTCCCGTTAGCCAGGAGACATGTAAAGCCAGAGATCACTGGACGACAGGTCGAGACCACTCGCCAGAGGCTGGCCACGTGAGATTTGACTTGTTAGTCAAATCAGTTACTTTGGATGAACGTCACAAACTCTGTTGATATGAAGTTTGTAGTGAAATTGCAGCCGTCATGACTTTCAGACGTGTATTTTTTTATTTGTATATAATTAAGAGTGGATGGAAAATTTGGCCAGGTCAAGAGTGCCCTGAATCGGCGCGCGTGCCTGAAGAATGTTATGAGAGTTCATAAAGCGAAAGTTGTATGTCAGGATCGTAGCAAATGGAAATCCGTGATCACTGCCTACCCCTCTGGGAAACAGGCTTGATTATATGTATGTGTATGTACCCGGTATGTCCTGGACCCGGGTATGTCCTTAAACTACGACCAAGACCACCGGGGAATGGGCAGCAACATTCCTAGAATACGGTGGAGATACTGCGATCGCCAACCCGCATGCCAAGCGTGGCGATTATGGCATTTACCCCCCATGAAATTGGGGGAGGCCTATGTCCAGCAGTGGACGTCCTAGGGCTGATATGGTGGTATGTAATTACAACCCAGCCCCGGATTATGATGGACCCAGATATGTTCTAAAACTACGACCAAGACCACCGGGGGATGGGCAGCAGCATCCTTGGAGTGCGGTGGAGATATTGCGATCGCCAATCCGCATGCCAAGCGCGGCGATTATGGCATTTCATCATCATCATCATCAGCCAACTGCAGTCCACTGATGAACACAGGCCTCTCCCAAGGCGCGCCACAAAGTGCGGTCCTCTGCTTTACGCATCCAGTCGTCCCGCCCTCCGACATACGTGGCCCGGCGGGCGACCCACACGACAGACGTGGCCAGCCCACTGCCACTTCAGCTTGCTATATTTAAAAGCTATGTCGGTTACTATGGCATTTACCCCCATGAAATTGGGGGAAGTCTATATACAGCAGTGGACGTCGTTCGGCTGATATGGTGGTGTTGTTGTTGGATATAATTTAGTATTCTAGTGACTATTTGGTAATGTCAGAGACCGAGTTAGAATGGGAACATTCGAAATGTAGTGCTAGAGACGAGTGGAAGGCACCAGTTGGAAAGAGTAAATAATAAAGGAGGAAGTGTTACATAGAGTGAAAAAGAAGAGAAAGATCATGACGCTGTTAAGAATAGAAGAAGGGAAATGGTTGGTATTTTGATAAAGCGCGAGAACTTCTTCAAAAACATTATGGAAGGAAAGATAGAAGGACGGCAAGTCAGTGGAAGACCAAGGTGCAGTATGGACCAAATAAAAGAAAAAGGTGGCGTCCTGTCATATCAGGAGGTCAAAAGGCTGACTGTACAAAGAGATAAAGAAAATAGTCCATAGACAGTAGGAAATTCTTAAATTTGTTGATGATGAAGAATAATTTATTTTTACTGTCGTCAATATCCTAATTTCTCGTGTTCACTTTACGCATGTCGCCTCAGAATAAGTATTAGACGATGTGGCTAGTGAACACCTGTCGCGGGGGACTCGTTCCCAATGATACCCTAGCTCATAACATGCACGAATATAGGTTAGTTTCTATGAAAAAAATGGTACAGTCAACAGCAAATGCAGATGATCATTTTAGTACTTTATCACACTGACGTCGCACTGCGACAGTTGGAATGCGTCAAAGTAATAAAAGTGACAAGGTACTAAAATGATCATCTACTTTTGCTGTTGTCTGTACGAGCTTTTATGGTCGACTGTTCCTTTTTTCTCCAGCCATCAACGTTGAGATGGTTCCAATGAGCCCAAATACGACGGGTATATTTTTGTAGTTTAGGTACTGAGCCTACCTTCTGTCATCGTCAGATCAATTGGTGTTTTTCTTAGTGCTTATACAATGCCTATTAATAAATCTACATATCTGTAGTTAACCTCCTGACGCCCGGCGTCCTACACATAGTACACACTTGTAGGTTCCAATCAAGTTTTGACTTATTGGGGCCTGTTACACGGTTATTATTATCACGCGATACACTCATATCACGATCCGTATCACGTGCTGTTTAATAAATATTGACGCAAAATCCATACGGATTGGAATACCACGATAGTATTGACACACCAGTATTGTGATAATATTAAGCGTGTAACAGACCCCATTGTCAATTTGACAGTGTATAATTTATTCTGGCAGTTTTTTATACCCAGTCGTCAGAAGGATAAGTAACGGTCCTACTTTGATATGTCTACTCGTACATTGCGGCCCTCGTGATTCATTACTCCATACTTATAATATAAGTTATAACAAATTTCCAACAATTTACGATTCGTCCCGTGTCTGTGGTCATCGTCATCAACATCAGCGTTTCGCAATGCCGTTTGACAGTAGTTATACAAATTAGCCGTTTCACGTTATAACAAATAGTTTGTATAAAAATAGTCGCCGTAAATCGTGCGCGGGAGCACCGCGCGGGTTGGGCCACGAAAAATGAGTTAGATAGTTTTTGATTTTTTTTATTCGTACAGTGCATATCCATATGGCTTGCCTAATTGTGAGAAAATAGCGTAGCCTACATACTTATATAAGCGCTTGGAAATACAAGTGTCACAGCAAATTATTGACATTTGATTTGAGGATCATCGGACAGTAAGAGGCATATGCAGTCCACTTTCACACAGCCCATCCTCGCGAGAGTCGCGAGCTTTAGCGATCTTTCTCACCACAAGGACCAACATCACATACATCAAATACATAATAAGTAGATGAAGATGCAACCTCAATGGAAAACAATCTCTAAACGCGTTCGTACAAAAGTTGCCTTGCTATGAAAATAAATGACCTCCCACGCGCCGTCGACTATCCTTTGGTGCTTTTTGCTGATGACAGCACAGTAATTGTCACAGCTGAAAACTTAGCCACATATGAATATAATATAAATAGAGCACTTAGATTAGTAATCGAATGGTTGAATAGAAACAATTTAAAAATAAATTTGACTAAAACGAAGATTATGAATTTTACACAAAGAATTAACAAATTTCCGAATCTAACTGTGACATACAATGGCCAAAACATTGACAAAACTGACGTTGCGAAATTTTTAGGACTAAGCCTAGATAGTAAGTTGACATGGGTAAATCAAACTGAATTAGTATGTAATAAATTAAATAAATTTGCGTATGTTTTGCAGAATCTTAGAAAGGTAGTTAACCCATCGACAGTATTTATGGCATATCACGCGTATGTTACGTCTACATTAAAGTATGGTATAATATTTTGGGGAAACTCAACGGAAAGAGAATTAGTGTTTAGGGGGCAAAAAAAATGTCTGAGAGCAGTCTGTGGTATCCGACATGCGGAGTCATGTAAACCATTGTTTATAAAACACCGAATATTGACATTCCCGTGCCTTTTTATACATGAAGTGACTTTATATGTAAAAACAAACCCTAATCAATTTACTAGTTTTAATAGTGTGCGTCAGCGAGGTAAAATAAACAACAGACCAATGAAAACCGCCTTACTCGGGAAAAGTGTATTTGGTATGGCGCCTAGAATATTCAACCGTTTGCCTAAGTCCATACTACAGATAGATAATGTAATCGAATTTAAGAACGAAGTTTATAGGTTTTTATCAAAAAAAGCGTATTATTCGATAAAAGAGTATCTGGATGATGCAAAGCGTGATGACATATAAGCATGGAAATATTTTATACCTACCTATTAAGAATGACGTTGGATGAATATTATTTTATATTTATTATATTTTTTTGTGAACACAATTTGACATTTTATTTTATTATTATTTTTAAATTTAATTGTATAAGTTCGATCATTTATAGATGCTAATTAAAAATTTTAATGTAATAATAATGACATCTTATATTTTAAGAACTTTGTATGTCTTATGGCAAAACACAGTTGGGCCTTATAAATTTATAACATTAACACCTTTGTACCTGTGTTTGACAAATAAATTATTTTGATTTTGATTTTGATTTTTGAAAAAAAAAATATACGGCCCAAATGAGTGGATATCAAAAACTTTCATCGATAGAGCTCTGGAGGATAAAATAGCCCGCTTGTAAATATTTTACAAGTCTTGCTTAATTAAATACTCGTATTAACCTCACCTAAACGTATAAATATGTAGTATGTAACATTAATAACATTATTATTCGAACCAAGCGCTTTGCATCATCCTTCTTAATGCGCACTTCTAAGGTTTGGAATTATCTGCCGGCGTCTGTATTTCCGAGTTCATATAACCTGGACCTTTTTAAGAGGGCGCAGTACGCTCGGTTCTCCATACAAACGTATTTACGCTCTCATTTGAAAACGCCATGCTAGAATAACATGAAACTTTGTACACACAATGGGATCCGGCATATCTAGGTCAAAAATTAGTTTCTGTTGCTAGAAATTGTAAAAGAAAAAAAATACAGCGTTTTTTGAGTTTTTACGGCTTGTATAAAAACCTTAATAATCGCTGTATTTTTTCTTCATTATAATTTCAAGCAACAGTAACTAATTTCCGACCTAGATATGCCGAATCCCATTGTGTATACAAAGTTTCACGTTATTCTAGCATGGCGTTTTAAAATGAGAGCGTAAATACGTTTGTATGGAGAACCGAACGTACTGCGCACAAGGCACGAGTGAATAGGCATCTTCTGGGTGAGCTCGCTTCATCGTCGGCCTCATCTTTGCCCCCTGGTTAAATGCTGGCTTACAGCAATCCCATTTCTATTTAAATAAATATATATCAGACAAAATAGACAGTTACGTTCACATTTCTAATATAAAGGGCGAAACCATCTGTAATCATAATAAGCTCTAGGAGTCTGCTGGATGCGGGTGGCGCAGGACCGGTCATTGTGGCACTGTTTGAGGGTCCCTATGTCCATCAGTGGACGTCCTTCGGCTGATACGATTATGAAGATCAAAATTTGCTCGTATGCAAGTTTGACAAGTTTCTATGTGATGTTAGCTACCAGCGCCATATTTAACGTTGACCAGTCTGTAATTGTAAGTTTTTTTTTTTTTTTAACCTGCCTGTAGTTGAAATAATTTTCCAGCCAAGCCTCTGATTTAATGGCCCCATATCGCAGTAACATCAGTTTTATGAGCTATAAATCCGTTATAATAATAACCTGCCAGCTACGCCAAACAAATATATCAAAAATCTCTCGATAACTACTGAATGTTAAGATTGGTCCATCAGAATCTTAGGCATAGGTTTCGCAATCGCTTTTTATTTTAATATGATTTACATCTATCGCCCAGAAGACCTGCCTAGCACGATAGGTTATAGTCACGTTTTACGGCCGAAATGTATTAAAAGACACATAAAACATGACGTTATAATATCGTGCTAGTCAGGCAGAGCGAATATACAGCGTTCTCAATTCGGTGGTATGTTTTTTTTTAAATGTTTGTTACTCCATAACTCCGTCATGTCTGAATCGATTTTGAAAATTCTTTTTTTGATTGTAAGTCGTTTAAGTGCAATTTAATTGTCGTCATCTATTCCACATCTTTCTCTTATAACAAAAGCCAAAAGCTTCTAAAGCTAAAGCTATTTAAGGCAAAGCCAAGCTGGATTCTAAAAAGCTAGGTGTGCTCAATAGAGCGAAGCGATACTTCACCCAGAAGTGGTATTCTTGTAAAAGTATTGGCTTGTGGCGTAAAGACGTACGTCTCCACCTCTAGTTATCACCTCAACGCTCGCCCCACCTTAAACGCTCGCTCCATCTGTCATATGTCAGCCAGTACAGTCTAACTCCTATATACGTAACATGGTTTTAATTTGATAAAATGTAGGCTTTGCAGTTGATATTTCATACACAAATTTTGTAAAAATCATTTTCTCTTTCATTCGTAGTGTTTTTTTAATCAATAAGCGGTTTATATTACTTGAATCAGGATAGTTTTAATGCATAAATCCATCGATTAGAACATCACTAGAGGTGAGATGGTTTGACAGTTACACGTATTCGCAAAGTATTTTTGAAAAGGTGGGGACGCACGCCACGACACGTTAATGTCAAAAACGTTGTCCCCACCTTACACCTCTAGCAATGTAGGTGTAGTTGCTATGGTGGTTGGCCGTCGCGGGCGTAGTTGCTAAGGCAATTGACATTTGGTGTCAGTAATATATTTCATGTGCTAAGATGTTTAAAATAGACATCTATAATGTAACAAGAAATCAGTATTTCAGTCTGAAAAATTAATTTCCTTTTGTTGGGGATCATTATTTAACCATGCCTTTGGTTCTCCACATAGAATAGATGTCTTCTATTGTAAATTCCAGTGATGTGACGGACAGGTAACCTATTATGTAAATTTGTTTTGCCGAGTGTTTATGAAAATTAACATGTAAATTGGAAAGAAAATGTGCCTAACACTTTGATGAATCTAATGTCCACCTACCTAAATATGTATTTCATGTTAGCTGGGAGAGGTTTGCCGATGATTTAAGTACCAAGTACTAGTTGCCGAAAGCATGTTAAGTGTTTTTTTATTGCAGGATTATGGAGAAATTCTACTTGGTGATCATGCAATGTAAGCTGCAAAATGAAACAAATACAGCTGTAAGCAGTACAAGGAAAAATATTTCAACCATTCATAATGATAAATATATTCCGGCTTAGTAAATTAGTAAAATGAAGAACCAGAAGTTAATGACAGTATAAGGACCCTTTCAATGCTTATTCATTATTTACTCTTTCTTCATAGGATAGCATTTGTTGTAGATATTATATTTTAGAATAAAATTAAGAATATTTTATTTTATTTTTTATTAATACATTATAAAAACACCAACACAAAAAGAGAGCCTAGTCAAACAACCCCCCCCCCCCAACCCCTGTGTTGTACTGGGCGAAAAGGTACCCATCACACTTGCTGCGTTACCACTTTGGATCAGTTGGATGGCGATGGACAACCTTTGCACCAGACAAGAATAGAGCATCAAACCCTCTCCTAGTTTCGTCGCCTTCCTTCATTTATGAAGGCTAAAGCGTCAGGCTCCCAGCACCCTATATATTTGTCTCGCTTTTAAATTTTTGAATAAAAACAGGCTTGTATGTTAGTAACTATTGTTCCCGTTATATGTATAATTGTTATATAAACAATTTTAGACATACGCACTTATATACACATATTATTATATCATTCCCTGACCGTGATGGCTCCAACATCACCTGTGGCCCTTATGTGGGCCCTGGGTACTAGATCTCCTGTAGCTTATGAGTAAGTAAGAGAATGTATGTATGTAATACAAGTGGTATCTGTGTATCTTCTGAGCGTCCGGTGAGCGATGGACATCTCTTGTTGTGTTCTCTTATAGCCTTTGATTTTTAATTTTAAGATACTGTAACATAGTGTGTAACCTTAGTTCATATCTTGTTTCTATTGGTGAGTTTCTGTTATTGGCTCCATATTTCTATTTAAAATGTCAACATGTTTAAAAAGCTGTTGAAACTCCTTTAATAAATAAATAAATAAAATGCAAGTTATTATAAGTAATTATGTATAGTTCAGGTACTCTTTAATTATAGTACAGGTCGCCCATTTCTCTAAAATATAATCAACAAGTATGACAATGCAGGATATCGATAATTTTTATGTTTGTTCTTTTGCGTTGTATGTTCTCGATCAGTCATATACGACATCTTATCACTGCTGCCAGTTGTTTTAATTTTTCATTCAGTTCTCGGTTTCTCGGTGATCGGAAGCCGTTACTCCATCATGACAGCTGCAGCATTAGACCCGGCTTGTTGCATGCTTCGTATCTTCCTTTGCAGGTCGTGTTTGTTAGTGCATATGCTGCGCGCTTGTGGCCGTATATGATTACCATTATATCATGTACAAAATTACAGAAAATTAAGAGCATAGAATTAAAATTATATAAAATCAAATAAAATAAAAATAAAAATCATTTATTCATTATAATTTGCCTATCGTTGCTATGCGATGCGACCGAGCGCTGTGTAAGCCGGAAAATATTCTCATCAAAGACATTGTATAGAACTATACGAGACCGCTATCTTTTAAAACCTTGACAGTTAAAATTAAACTTTATGTCTAAAGTCACAAGTCTGTTTTTAAATTATTCACAGATGTAGTGCTAGTGCTTGAAGTTATCAATGCTGCTCTCAAGTGGCGGTCGTGGGTTCGAAACCTGCCTCGTATTAATGAGTTTTTTGGAACTTACGTAATACGCAGTTTAATTTGATATTTACCATCGGGTGAAGGAAAACATCGAGAGGAAACCTGCATAGATCTTGAAAGCTATTTCTGTTTTGAAACTTGCGTGTTTACATTTTTGATCACTAATTCTGTCATCGAGGTCAACGGTCCCTAATCATGAGTACTTATAGCGGCGGCGTTTCTTTTAGCATTAAAGGGTAAAGGAGGGGGTAAAATGACTGCCGCTGCGATAAGTACTCATGAATCTCACGATTAAGGTCTGCGAACCGGTCTGAAACATGTCGAGCGATAGTTGACCTTAACAACGTGAATGACCCGTTTCATCATATTTTAATATGTTTGAAACTCACGGGAGCTTTCTGTATACAATTTTAATAATATTTCAAATTAGGGCGCAGTTTGACCATAGAAAATTGTGACGTCATTAGGTAAATTTGCTTACAAACAATACTAAGCGAGCGTTTTTGACGCTTCGTAAAAAGTTGCTGATTTGACTATCAGTAAAATACAGTATAATCTTATACGCCCCGACCGACAGGATTTCAGGGCCCTTTCCAGCGCTCGTATATTTTTTCTCTAACAAATTGGACCTTTACCTATTTATACTTCTGAGTATTTAAAAATTTGGTTTCATTCAAGATGTATATATAGGTCGATTCACAAGAGCTGGCGCGGAATATCTATGAAATTAATGACAGTTACATACATTTTTCGCGCCAGCTCTTGTGAATCGACCTATAATAATTCCTTAACTTGTGATTAACAACTTTTAAGTTAAAGATTGTTTTATTCTTTTTATACCACGTCGGTGGCAAACAAGCGTAAGGCCTGATGGTAAGCAGTCACCGCAGCCTATGGACACCTGCAACTCCAGGGGTGTCACATGCGCGTTGCCGACCCTTTAAAAATGTATAAACTCCTTTCTTGAAGAATCCCATACTGTGGTTACTCGGGAGAACCTCGGCAGGGAGCTCATTCCACAACCAGAGCGTCCGAGGGAGGGAGTTCCTCTGAGACCGTACCATACGCGACCGTTTAGGTTCTAAGGTGTGAGGATGAATGCCCTGCCGACGGCGAGCAGTGCGATGATAGAAAGCGGCCGTCAGCATCATGCTTCGATCAGTAATAAACCTAGATACACTATTTGCCTGTCAACGGCGTCCACGCTCAAGAGTGCTTAAATTCCGTTTAAGCACTCTTGCGTTCACAGTCGCGCGCTAGCCATCGGCGAGTCAACATGCCTAAGTGCTCCGTGAAAAAGTGCAAAAACAACACGTTAACGACGTTAAAAAAGGATGGAATTTCGTATTTTCGATGAGTATTTATTTAAAGTTTCATAATTTATTGAATTTGTAGTTATATCAGGCTATAACACGCTTATAAAAAATATTTTATGTAAATATTTGAAATACTCAAACAGCCAACCAGCTACGCTACTGTCTCTTTCCCTCACGTTGAGTTAGTCGTATATTGAAACGAAACGGAGAACGGACGAATTGGACTATAGTAAAATTTCGAATGAAAGGAGTCGCAGACTGAAAACTTTTTTTACGAAAGTTTACATGTATTGTTTTTATTGTACACACATAATTATGTATGGAGTGTATTTGTATTTTACTTTATTCATATATCAAAATCGGGTGGTAACAGTTTGTTTGTCTGACATGTCGCTCTGCTCAGTATACGTTGTTTAAATCAAAAACTTTTTTACTCATTTTGATACGGTTTTCACTTACATGTAGCTTACTAACCTAACTTACTATTAACCTTGTTACAGTTATCCAAAAAATGAAATTGAGAGAGATAAATGGAGGCAAATTGTAGCTAAAGAAAGAGGTGAAGAATATTTTAAACCAAATGATTCCAGCGTGGTTTGTTCCTGTCACTTTTCAGAATTTAGTTTTATGACAACGCATATAACTGATAAAAATAAACTATGTATTCAGTTTTCATTTAAAATTATTTCTTAATAATTGCCACTAAACTGACATTGATTAACTTTTTTAACAACTCACGCTAATTGGGTATACTTATTTCTGAAAATGCCCTTGTAACATTTAGTTAAAGCAAATTGTTTGTGATGATTTATATGGTATGATAATAAAATAAAATATGAGGGTACAATCTTACACAAATCGACATAGTCCCAACCTTAATAAAGCTTGTAATATGGCTACTACATAATATATACTACTTATATTTAAATATAAATAAATACATACTTAAATATAGTTACATAAAAAAACATCCAAGACTCAGGAACAAATATTTATGCTCAATTGCTTACCACACAAATAAATGCCCTGACCGGGAATCAAATCCGAGACCTCCTGCTTAATAGACAGACAGGGTCGCTATCAACTAAGCCAAAGTGGTCGTGGTGGTATAAATCGACGTTACCACCTGACAAGTCGTATGCTTGTATTCCACCGATGCCTATTAAAAAAAAAAAACAATTTCGACTCCACGGCACACGATACGGCCTCTGTTCCAATATTAACATCTAATCAGTGGAAAATCAACAGAAACGAAACTGAACCTAATTGCTCTTGATTTACGGTGTACAATCTGTTAACATACGTAATGCGGACTTTTGTGGAAATTTTCCACAATCGATACGTGCATTTTGTAATGTTATAACCGCCAAACACTATCATTCAAAATAAAACGTTATGTTTGTGACGTAAGGCTTAATATCGAATAAAAGGAAATGGTACAAAACGTATTACTTTTTTTTGTGTGTCTCCTATACACGCACACAGTCGCAATGAAATTCGGACACTTTTTCGACTTGAATTTGCAGGTGATAGTGTATCTAGGTTTATTACTCGTATTGATCGAAGGCATCATGTTAAAAAATTGTTCTTTCACTCTGTTGATTGAAGACCTCCATAACATAAGTTTTATTCCAATGAGTAGGTACTATCAACAATCTTGTGGTTTATTTAATACATAGTCCAATTTTATTTGTAATATATCTCTCAAGTTATATACGTAAATTTTGATCAAAATAGTAAATAAATTTCCTTCGGCCCGCTACTACAGTAGTCTCTCCTTTTATTAAGTATTTTGTACATCTATGATACCGGTTTAGGCATTTGCTGTCAAAATTTACAATCGATGAGTTGATTTTCTTGTAAAGAGGTTTAGTAAGTAGCAAGTCGAGTCAGAAAAGGCAGCGGGTTGTAACGGAGATCCAACCATGAATTATGTATGAGTAAATATTACTTAAGTCTTAATTTTCACTTCTAATCATTCCGTATGAATTAGAGAAAATGTAATAACAAATCTATACTCAATTTACAAAGAGCGGTAATACACGTCTGATTTTTAGGGTTCCGTAGCCAAAATGGCAAAATCGGAACCCTTATAGATTCGTCATGTCTGTCCGTCCGTCCGAATATGTCACAGCCGATTTAGTCAGGGACTATACATATGTTATATATTTTGATTTAACTTGAATGCTCATCCGGTTTTTAGATTATTGTGTTTGTGTTCTGTACTAACTAACAGTAGTTTTGTAAGACTTTTGTAATAATTATTAACACTTTATGGGCAATGCCTGAAATAAAAAATGGTGTCCTGGACCTTTGGAAGGCGTGCGCGGAGCCGAAGTACCGAGGTACCAAGTAACAACCGAGTACCACATAGCCAACACGAAGAGGCCCTTTTGACAATTTAATGAAATGCAAGGGGTACACCGAGCGGATGCTGTCCCTGCCCGTATCATGGGACGCACGCAGAGACAGCAACACAATTTATTATTATTATATGAGCACTACAATTACGAAATTTGGTAGGAAGGTGTATTCTATGAACCGATATAGAAATATGATGTGAAATTACGAAAAAAATAATTAAACTGGGGGGCACGCCATGTATTTAACAGAAGGGTCATAATTTTTTTTTCAATGCACTTTTGCATGCTAGAAAGTAAGGGAGAAACAATCAAAATAAACAAAGGAGTAAGACAAGGAGACCTACTTTCCCCAAAGATCTTCTCTGCAGTACTTGAGGCAATATTTAGAAACATTAACTGGGAAAGGAACCCTAATTACGGATTTAAAATAGATGGCACCATACTTACTCATCTACGTTTCGCAGATGACCTAGTCTTAATCTCGAACACAGCCGATGCTCTACAAACTAGTTAACGAGAGTGAAGTAATGGGTTTGCGAATAAATATGGAAAAAACGAAAACAATGACTAATTCCAAGAAGATACCAATAGAAGTCAATCAGGGAATTGTTGAGTATGTAGATGAGTACATATACTTAGGACAAACAATATCCATGATCAATCAAATGGAAAAGAGATCGACAGGCGAACAACCAATGCTTGGAAAAGGTACTGGTCACTGAAGGAAGTCATGAAAAACAAGGAAACAAGGCTTTTTTTTATTTCTACCGTTGTTGGTGAGATATTAGCTGGCTGGATAATTTCCAAGCAATGAAGTTTAAAATTCAGAAAAAAATCAAGATGATGTACATTAATAACTACTTTCAACAATTTTTGGTTTGAACAAGATAGATCTAACTGTTTTGAGTTTTTGCTGAAAAAATGTCTTACTCAAACAAAAGGGCTTAAGTGCCGAGAATTTCCTATGAAAATACAACCTTTTTTGATTCAATATATTGTATTGTGCTTTTAAATGTAGATTAGGTGTCGGTACGGAACCCTTCTTTGTGCGTGATCCGACACGCACTTGTCCGGTTTTTTCTTCGTATAGTCGGAATTGACTGTGGTCATTTTCAATCCTTTAAGTTTGGGGAATTGTTTATAAATAAATTACATAGGAAATCATGGGCGTCATTTGAGTATACTTACTCATAGCACAATAGAAACGATGCAAATTGTCATGACAGCCTGAAATGGCTGAAATGAATTGCTGTCTCATTTTAACTAAACCTACAACTCTATCGGTTTTTGTGACAAACTGCAAGATGTGTAATATGTAATGGCCTTATAATGACGCTCATAAACGACCATGAATAAGTCGTATCTTCAGAACGATTGGAATACATATTAAACTATGAAGCCATAAAAGAACCATGAAGTGCACATATTTTTGAACTGCTTTTTCATACAAGTTTACAATCAAAGAAGTATCCAGCTGCAAAATGCGACTAATTTGAAAAATCTCAAGCTGTTAACCCCGAATTACATAGCAATATGCGCAACATTCTTCAAGCTTTAAAATAGACCGAGAAAATACTTTTTACTTTACTGCTATAGATCTTAGTCTATCTTATAGGATGACTGCAGAACTACGTGAGACCGCCTATCCAGCTAGCATGATAGCACAATGGCAGATTTTATGGTCACGCTTTATCGTCAAAGTCGGGTAAAAATTGACTCCGACAAACCGTGAAGCTAAAGTATGCCGCAGACCTTACGTATGTACTACCTAAAACATGATATGATATACCTAGACAATATTATCGATAAAATAATACCAATGCGGATGAGTCAATCCCTACCACGCCAATGTCTCGGTCGTTCGTCTCTTCTTGCACCCGTCGCAGACTGTCAATGTCAGAAGCATGTGAATTAGGTGCAATGTCAAATAGACGGACGTCTGGTGATGACTCGAGCGGACCAATGCGTTAAACCCCCGATTACGTATTGTTATTATGAGCCCCGGCGTCAATATATATTAGGGGTGGGCTGTGCCGTCATCGGTCTTGGACGTGCACCCCACCTCTGGCTTGTTTTGTGAATAACATAGCAGAACAGAGACTTCTATTATCAAGCAAGTCCGTTCCCACATGGAGTATTGCTGTCACCTATGGGCTGGAGCACCTGGATACCAGCTGGGGCCTTTGACTCGCTTCAGAGACGTGCTGTGCGAATCGTGGACGATCCCAAGCTCACGAGCGATATTGAGCCGTTGAGTTTAAGGAGAAATTTTGCCTCCTTTTACGTGTTCTATCGCTTACATAATGGGTTGTGCTCCGAAGAACGGCCGCTTTCTACCATCGCACCGCTCCCCGTGGACAGGGCATTCATCCTCACACCTTAGAACCTAAATGGTCGCGTACGGTACGGTTTCATAGGAACTTCCTCGCTCGGACGCTCCGATTGTGGAATGAGCTCCCTGCCGAGGTTTTCCCGACGGACTACAGTATGGGGTTCTTCAAGAAAGGAGTGTATAAATTCTTAAAGGGTCGGCAACGCGCATGTGACACCCCTAAGGATTTGCAGGCGTCCATAGGCTGCGGTGACCGCTTACCATCAGGCGGGCCGTACGACTGTTTGCCACCGAAGTGGTATTAAAAAAAACATTTTTTTAAACGATCACACAAACGTAGTCCGCACATGCTTCATAAAGCACTCATTTCTATCGCATTCAGTCTACTCTCATACTTTTTCTGCCATACCCAAGTCTCACTTCCATACATCAGCGTAGGGGCAAGCACTCCCCTAACTGCAAGACGAGACTTTCTTTTCTTTTGGGTGATCACAAATGCGCGCAATGCTCCATTCACCTGTTTTCCCGCTTTTGCTCTTGGTTCAATATCACCATCACACTTTCCATCATTTGTAGATGAAGAACCCAAATACACAAATTCAATCGCTTGCTCCACTCTTTCACCACCAATTAGAATACTGCACAAAGTCAGACATCCTTCTTTTGCCTTTTTTTTTGCCTCACACTATTATGACATGGATATGGTGGTGATTTGATATGGTAAATAAACGATTATCCGCCCAGCTTAAAGATTTTGTTTATGATAAGCCGCCGGCCGTTAAAGACATGTTATCAATTTAGCTGCATAAGAGCTTTTCCGTCCCTCTCAGTGGAACGCGTATATGATCTTTAAAGAAATCCTTACTCTCAGGTGTTGTCAAATATTTGTCAAAGGAGGTGATCGAATTTTGATATGAACGTAAACCAATATCCGTTCTGAGTCTTATTTGAACGAAGTTCTCGCAAGTTAATCCTGTTGAATATCGTGTGTGTATGACTTAAGTGTATTAAGCCTATTTTATATATACTTGGCTATGACAGTTAGACCCTTGTATATGTCGAGAACGTCATAAGAACCGAAGACACTCGTAGCTCTTATTTATTTATTTAATCTTTATTGCACAATAAGAAATCTTAACGTACAAAAGGCGGACTTAATGCCATGAGGCATTCTCTACCAGTCAACCTTTAGGCAGAACAGAAAGACTGTAGGCGGTGCAACTATAAAATATCAGAGAACAAATTTGGTAAGCTTGTATACAAGATATTGATTCAAATATATACATCTGTCATATAGTTACATAAATAATTATTTAAACTATTACATAGACATACACAAATACATAATTATAGATAAATAGATATAGGTACTTATATAATAACGAATACCTACTAAACAGCTTATTGCTTTTCACATGTACGTGGAGGTCCTCTATTGACAACATCCTGATTGTGCTTATTTGGATCAAATAACAGGCTGGAGTCATATTCCCGTGAGCCAGTTAGACGCTGGCCACCAACTGATACGAGAGGTTATTTAATACAAAGAGTTACCACAGCGTCAGTCTCTGGAGGTATAGGTACCGTTGTGAAATAATAGAGTGTAAATATTATCGAATTCGACGCTCCTTGTCTACGCCCTCTTTCCTATCGTACAGCGACCAAGCTACACGCACTACTACTATTATGATGTGAGTTATTATCATAAGTACGAGGCTTGCACTGAAAGTGGCGGGAATCGAATACTTATTAATTTATTTTTAACATGTATTATACCTTTTTATAATCTCTGAAGTTTCCTTATCTCAACACACTGGCCACTTAGAAAAAAAAAAGTATGGTTCGGTTTCAATTGTTTATTGAAGTCGTCGAGTCACTGCTTAAAATGGAATTGTGCCGTGAAAATTTCAGAGCTATGATTTATTATGACTTTAAAAGTGGACTAACACAAAAACAATGTGAAGAGCGGATGGTTGCTGCTTTTAATATTGAAGCTCCTTCAAAGACTACAATATACAGGTGGTATTCAGAATTTCAACGTGGCCGTGTATCCCTCACCGACGAAGTGCGTGAAGGTCGACCAAAATCGGCAGTCACGCAAGAAAACGTCGATGTTGTGCGTCGTCTGATAAATGAAGACCGACATGTGACATATCGGGAAATTCAAGAGCACCTGGGTATTGGAATGAGTCAAATACAAATTATTTTAAAAGAAGAATTAGGCGTGAAAAAGTTATTTTCCCGTTGGATACCTCACCTATTGTCTGACGAGCAAAAAATAGTCCGTGTCAATTGGTGCCGCAAAACTTTGAAAAGATTTAACAAGGGACGCTCAAATGCTGTTTTTAGCATAGTATCAGGTGACGAGTCGTGGATATACGCTTATGAGCCTGAAACTAAAAACCAATCCCGAGTATGGGTCTTCGAAGACGAGCTCAAACCCACAAAAGCTGTTCGTTCTCGCAGTACGGCTAAGAAGATGGTGGCTACGTTTATCTCTAAATCTGGTCACGTAGCTACTGTGGCTCTTGAGGATCGTAGAACAGTCAATGCTGATTGGTACACCACTATTTGTTTGCCGAACGTCTTTGCTGAACTCCGAAAAACAAACCCTAGTCGTCGCATCATCCTTCACCACGACAACGCCAGCCCACACACCGCTTGGACAACAACTGAGTACCTGGACGGTGAAAAAGTCGAAATATTGGACCACCCTCCATATAGCCCTGACTTAAGTCCCAACGACTTTTTTACATTCCCCAGAATCAAGGACAAACTGCGTGGTCAGCGGTTTCAGACGCCAGAAGAAGCAGTGGAGGCCTATAAAATAGCCATTTTGTCGACCCCTACTTCAGAGTTCAAAAAGTGCTTTATGGACTGGTTTGAACGCATGCATAAGTGCATGAAATACAAAGGAGAATATTTTGAAAAACAATAAAAATAAATAAACTCACTTATACTGCATATTTTCTTCTATTCCCGAAACTTTCAGTTTTACCCTCGTAGGTACCTTATTTAAACTGAACAAGAGATTAAATAATGTGACGACAATATTTGTTTATCTACCTGTGCACCTCGCTTCGCTACAACTGAATGCATATTTGTTAGTACTGAACCACTGCAACTGCTGCACAACTATCAAGAAATCCTACCTATGTATAGATAATCATGTACCCGACAATTACTTTATACAAGTAAGCATTTCATACAAACCTTACGGATAGGCTGCACATATATTATATCTATATGTGATTGAGGAATAAGGTCACGCAAACACACCTCCCACGACCCGGAGGTACCACAGGTTTAAACGGTAATCAAAATGTAATGAAGAACGAATGAGGTGCTTCGCCGTAGTAATAGCTATTCGTATAGATAACTTCGTCGAAGTGAAAGATCCAACCATTTAGACGTAATAGCTGAACACTCTAAAGCCCAGACTAAGTTACAGCTTTTTAATTTTTGGCAGTATGCACTTAATGCCAGTGCCAAAGTGCATTGAAGAAAAAAATGAAGACTCGCCCGGAACCGCCCGGAATCGATGGATGCATCATCGGCTTTGGGACTTCGTAATATTCTGATGTTGTGAACGGTATACAAATATTGCAAATGGAAGCCAAGTCGGTATGTACAGTAGAGTTCATATTATAACTAAGATCAAGCGGGGCTAAACAAGTAAATTTAACCCCTATATTAAAAAACAAAATTAATTGCTCAAAATATTACGTTTTTAGGGTTCCGTAGCCAAATGGCAAAAAAAAGGAACCCTTATGGATTCGTCACGTCTGTCTGCCTGTCCGTCCGTATGTCACAGCCGATTTACTCGGAGACTATCAGCACTACAGTTATGAAATTAGGTAGAAAGGTGTGAACTATGAACCGCTATAGATATATTTCGGACAAACTGAATCCACTGACCGCTTCCGAAATCGCTCAAAATTTTAACAACATTGCCTTTAACATAAAAATAGTATCGAAGGACAGTCTGCACCTCCTCGGCTCCCCCATCTTCGAGGAGGCCATTCCTCTTCTCTTAAATAATTCTACAACAAAATTCAGTAAGTATTCGGACCGCCTTGTCAAAATAGCCACTCAGCTTTATTTATTTTAAAATTTTGTCTGTTTCTTCCTAAATTTACCTACCTACTTCGCTGTTGCCCGATTTGGAAATTCCCTCATTTGATCACACCTATTGACAACCTAATGAAATCCCAAATTGAAAACATCCTAAACATTCACTTCAGCGAACAGGCATGGACCCAAGCCGCTTTACCAATAAGGAACGGCGGCTTAGGAACCCGCAAAACTTCAAGTGTAGCCTTGCCGGCATTCCTGTCTTCAATCCACAGCACGCTAGATCTCGCAGGTAGAATACTAAAAGCTCCACCGGGCATTGACTGCGAGATTGCATGCTTAAACGAGGCCACGAATGCCTGGCTAGCTGGACCAAGTCCAAATCTCCCGTCCAAACCACATAGGCAAAGGGCCTGGGATACCATAGCCTCCGTCGCCACCTTACAAAATTTAATAGAGCGCTCAACAGGCCGGGACCGTGCCAGGCTGCTAGCTGTGTCCAAGCCAGAATCTGGATACTGGCTTCATGCATATCCCTCACCCAATACTGGAACTTTCATCGACCCAGGCACTTTACGAATAGCTGTCGGTCTCCGGCTGGGAGCTGGGATCTGCACAGGTCACACCTGTGTTTCTTGTGGGGCTCCAGTGGGCCGACTCGGCCACCATGGCCTATCCTGCTCCTCGGGCGCCGGCCGTCTATCCCGCCCGCCACGCCGCTCTCAACGACATTATCAGAAGGGCGCTCGTCAGTGCCAACGTTCCCGCTGCTCTGGAGATTCATCAGATTGTGCGGAGCGATGGCAAGCGCCCTGACGGTATGTCGTTGATACCCTGGAAGACGGGCCGTGCGTTGGTGTGGGACGCCACCTGTACAGACACCCTGGCGGCGTCCTACCTGCCAGCAACTACCAAACGTGCGGGGGCGGCGGCAGACGCCCGGGAACGCCTGAAGGTCTCGAAATACAGCTGTCTCGGCGCCCAATATCATTTATTTGCTTTCGGCGTCGAGACACTGGGTCCTTGGGGTAAGGGTGCGCTGGAGCTCCACAGGGAAATCAGCAGAAGGTTGAGGGAGACGACAGGCGACCCTCGCGCCGGTGGCTTTCTCGCGCAAAGAATCGCGATAGCAGTTCAGCGCGGGAATGCTGCCTGCGTGATGGGCACACTGCCAAGAGGCCCAGGTCTCATATTTAATTAATTATTTAATTAATATTTTTTAAGTTTAAGGTTTAGTTTTATTATAAGTATATGTTTTTATCAGACTATTCGTAATTAAATTGTGCTCCTATACATAATACATACTAGATAGGTTTAATGGTTTTTGAGTTATTTATTTATTTATTTAAATATGAAACAAACGGTCACACAATAGACATTGTTACAGTTTCTTCACTTAATTCTAGACCTCTAGTTTCCATTATTAATTACAAACACATATTATTATCTAAGCGATGTAACACGAGCGACAACCATCTGACCTTCCAACCTCAGGGGGAAATGTAAGTACCATTATCTATAAAAAACGGCAAAGAGTCCGACTCGCACTTGGTCAGTTTTTAATATTTGTTGTCATAGCGGCAACAGAAATACATCATCTGTGAAAATTTCATCTGTCTAACTACCGCGGTTCTTGAGATACAGCCTGGTGACAGACAGACGGACAGACAGCGAAGACTTAGTAATAGGGTCCCGTTTTTGGGTGGAATGCAAAAGTATTGTACATAGTTAAGGCCTTAATTTAATCTACGCTTTAATTTTCTCAGTTTCGTAACGACAATTAGTCATATATTTTATATGGGTAACTTTCGTTACGAAACTGAAAAAATTAAAGCGTAGATTAAATTAAGGCCTTAACCATGTACAAGTTTTTTGCATTCCACCCTTTTACCCTTTGGGTAAGGAACCCTAAAAAGTGACTGGATCCTGAGCAACGCTTTGAAGCGCTCAATGGAATTTCAATGGCGCTTATTCGCGGTGTCTATAAAAGGGTCTTCAAAAAATCTATTTTATAGATAATCCCTTCGTTTCAACAACACTTATATTTTTAATTTTGCGCATTTAGAATTTCCGCTCGAAAATATCGCAAACAATGAAAATTTTGCATTTCACGCTCACGTTGTTTCAACAAATGAGCAGTCAATTAATTTAAGAATTTAACAACAAATTCCGCAAAACTATGCCAATAATTTATTGGCAATAAAATAACAAAACTAATTCTACACACCCCAATACAATACGGAAAACGGACAATGATGTAAACGATGACGTCACAATTCACATTCGCAACGGCGGCTAGTGTTTGGCGCAAAGACCTTATATAGTGCTAGCCGTTGCCCGCGACTTCGTCCGCGTCTTCGCTCCTATTGGTCGCAGCGTGATGTTATGTAGCCTAAAGCCTTCCTCGATAAATGAACTATCCAACACAAAAAGAGTTTTTCAATTCGAATTAGTAGTTCCTGAGATTAGCGCGTTCAAACAAACAAAATACACTATAACAAGACCATGTTCTTTCAAAACCTAGCCAAATAAAAATGAACATTATGTTGTGGGAACTGTTTTTATATTAACCACAGAAAAGCTGAAAAATGAGCCCAAAGGGACTAACTTTGTCTTACAGTGTACCTCTCGTACTCATTGCCGTATTAAAAATATAAATACATATGTCCGTATATACAGATAAAGTTCCTATCTGTATTAGAATAAATAATTTTTAAGAAAAAAAAACCGACTTCAATGGGGAAGGCCGGTGAAAGATTATTATACTTAGATGGTGCACTCTTAGATTCCATACAATAAAATAAAAATGGCTATAAGTATGTTTATAATGGTAGAAGACTAAGTACCCTCAATTCCTCATGGAATCATGGAAAAACCTTGCTTGCTTGACAAACAAAACGAAGAGAACAAATCGCCAAACGTGAACTACGCGTCGTTGAAGAGTTCTGTTCTGATCATCATCAGCAGTTCCACTTCATCAAATGTCACTTTTATGAATGAAAATGCTTGATTAGTTCATGAAAATAATAAAATCACTATTTGTGTGCCTTTCACATTTGAGGAGTTCCCTCGATTCCTAATGGATCCCATCATCAGAACTCGAGCATGACAAAAATCAATCGTGAAAATAGAACTTGCGTAACAAACACAGATAGGAGAACAAATCGCCAAACGTGAACTTTTCGTCGTTGAAGAGTTCTGTTCTGATCATCATCAGCAGTTCCACTTCATCCAATGTCACATTTTTGGATGCAAATGCTTGACTTGTTGATAAAAACACAAAAATCACTATATGTTTACCTTAAAGATTTGAGGAGTTCCCTCAATTCCTTATGGATCCCATCATCAAAACAGCGTTTTGACAAAAACGGAACCAGCTTGGTTATATATACTTACAATAAAAAAAAGAATTTTCCAAATCGGTTAAGAAATGACGGAGTTATGGAGTAACAAACATTTAAAAAAAAAGCAAAAAATAACATACAACCGAATTGATAACATCCTCTTTTGAAATCTTGAAGCCGGTTAAAAAGACACACTAAGGCAAAGTAAGTCTTTTTCAGCTGGCGTTATAGGCCACAGACAGCACTCTTATACATAGCATGCACTATCAATTGCAATCAATTATTCATAAAACATAACATATATATCCAGCATTGGACATCCTTCGGCTGACATGATGATGATGATTATGATTAATTAATATCAACGTATATCTACACCTTGCGATTGAATGAGTAAGTAATAATTATTCTTGACAAAAAAACGGTACGAGTTCGGAATGCAATTAAAACGTATGATTAATACTTACTTATTTATTAATTATTAAAATAAAAATATACACTTTTAAGGCAGGTTCGACGCCAACGCAAAAAACAAGTTATACATAAATAGGTACTTATAAATTTAAACTTGCACGATATTTACACAATCGTGACATGATCATGACACATCCCAAACGTCGGGCCACCTCAAAGATTAAGTCCCGTTTAATACTAACTCGACATCAAATTGTAGTTCAAATTCCACAATCCGCCCAAAACACCCCCCTCAGGTACCAGGCGCCAAGAAAACAGAGGTGTCTATTTATTATTCACAATCCCGAGCCAAGTCGAAGAGCACGTGTCCTTGAACATGGGGCTGGAGTGGGCCAGGTGTATGTCCAACATTTCCACAACTGGCAACAGGAGAGCTGCCAGGTCCTTGAGGGTGCTGATGACTTTGGGGCCGACCATTTTGGGCTCTGCGCCCAGTATCTGGATAACGTCGTGCTTGATGGCATAGTTCACGGTCCGACGGAGGTGGTACTGAAACATGTAAGGAAGAGTTAGGAGGCCTTAAATTAATATACGCTTTAATTTTCTCATTTTCGTAACGACAATTAGATATTTTATATGGGTAACTTTCGTTACGAAATTGAGAAAATTAATTAATTAATTAATTCATTCATTCATTTATTGCTAAGCATGGTCATATACTATAGTACAGTTGTTACAATATAAATTTTAGGCACACATTAATACTAGTTTAAAACTGAAACTGTGATAAGAGAATTTGTTATATATTAGTACAATAGGATACAAGTGCGGAGATCAGGAAATTTAAGGGAGTGTTTTAAATCGACACGAGTTGTAAATTACCTGTTCGCACGTGTATCGTTCAACGTTTTACAGTACATATGGCTCTTTAAAGTTTCGACATATGCACGTAATCTGCTGATTACCGCACTCGTGCGGTAAAGTAGCACCATATGTACCTATACCGTAAAACTATTTATGGCCTTAATATTTTATATTTTCGCTTAAAGTATTTATTTATTTAGCACTTACAATTATATCGAAAAAATATTAAAGCGTAGATTAAATTAAGGCCTGAACTATGTACATTTTTTCTGCAGTCCACCCTTTTATGGACACCCGTTCCTTTTTAAGGTTCCGTACCCGAAGGGTCCAAACGGAGTCCTGTTGCTGTCACTCGCGTGTCCGTCTATCATCCGCCGTCTGTCATTTTGTTCCGAAGATTTTTTAACTTTCCATACCTATGAACTTGACATTTGGTGATAATGTTGATTAAAATGCTTTTTATAGACTACTTTATTGGTAAAAATGTATAGCTAACTTCTTCCCTTAAGAACCCCGTACGGTAGTCCTCAGTGGAACCGCGGCAGGGATCATTCTATAATATTAGTAGGAGAAAATCCTTTGGAACCGTAGCGTACCCGACGATTTAGATTCCAGAGTGTGGAGATGTACGTCCTGCTAATGGCGAGCGGTGCGGTGGTAGAATGTTCTACTGCTTTATACCAAATGATCGGAATGAGGTGAGCTAAAATACCTATTATTCGCAAGAGGACATAATATAGAGATGTTACATCCCGGTAAAAAAAATAATCTTGTATTCCGGGTATTTTGATGAACGGGATGTTTTATGTTAATCTAAAAGTTATAACTATTTCTAGTTATATTTGGTAACACTTTCATTACACTTTTTAAAAAAGGATCCTTCGTTACCTAATTATAATGGATTTATTATGTTTTATGGATTTTTTATTTAGGACTAGTACCCGGATAAATATCAAATACCCGGTATTCTAGAAAAATATATTTTTCTTCCCGGTTGTAACCTCTCTATATAATCCTCTTGTGAAGAATATGTATTTTAGCTTGCCTAATTCCGATCACTGCAAATGACCCGTAAGTAAGAATACAACGGAAACAAGGCAACGGGGATGGATTGAACAATTATCAATTCCGTTGAGTAGCCAGTTACCTGAATAAGCAGGAGTGTGGCAAGATGAACAGGTTTCACCTCGATGGCCTGCAGCTTACGAGCCAGCAGTCTCGGCGTCAGGTCTTCTATGTTGCCCAAACTGCTCAGAATCCTGGGTGCCTGGTAGCAGTAAATATTTCATTGCTGTTATTTTAAGTTTTATCATCACGACGACCAGTTTAGCCCAGTCGGCTTTCGGATCTCGGTTAAGGCATATTTATTTGTGGGATGAGCACGAATCTTGTTTAGTTTTTAATTTATTTATTTATTTATTTATCAGATACACCAACAAGATACAAGGCTTATACATTTATAATGATAAGATAACAGATGAAACAAGTCTTGCCTGTATCTCAATTATAGGCGTGCAACAGCGTTTAATTAAGATACCAGGACAGTATTATTTTGAATTTTATATAAGACAAGATGACAATAATAAGATATCATAATTTATATTGAGAGATGAGAAATACTATTTTATGACTTCTTGATTTGCTTAGTTTATGGTGAAGTTAGCATAGGAATGTGCCTAAAGTCCAAAGCAGGGCTCGGAAACCGGTATTCTGTCCATACAAAAATACCGGTATTTTTTAGTTCTTATCGTTCTTTCGTCTACTATTTCATGTTTAATCAGGCAATCTAACAATATGAAGTAATAACCCAAATACATTATCGACTCCTACATAAAGACCATAAAGTAATAAAAAATATTTAGCTATTTCAGCATTTTGAGATTAACCGGTTCCGAGCTCTGGTCCAAAGTGCACCATAGTGATGGTTTGGAGAGCATTTTGCAAGCGGGGTAAACTTCCTTTGGTGTTTATGTACAAAGGGGTAAAATGAATGCCGAATACTATAAAACGGAAAAAAAAATGTTGCTCCAAAATTGAGAATGATGTTTGAGAACGGCTACTATTGTTTCCAACAAGATGGAGCTCCATTCATAAGGCAAACTCAGTTTAAGCGTGGTATCAGGCCAGTTTAACAGATTTCTTGCCAACAAATGTATGCCCCCCAAGTTCTCCGGATTTAAATGTACTGGAATGTACTTTTTGTATGGTCGTTTGTTTTTACATGCTCTTTGAGTTTACTAACTATAAAATGAAGAATTTGGCGTATTTAAAAAAAGTTGACGTGCAAATTTGAGACGAAATGCCGATGGAGGCAGTGCGTGCCGCGTGTGACGGATTCGAAAAACGTTTGAAGCTGGTGATGAAGGTAAAAGGTGGAGTCATCCCAAAACATTTATTATAAATATTGTATATAAGAATATCTTTCGTGAAATATAGTTTTTGTTGCATTTCTTGTCAGAACTTAGTTTTAATGAGAGTTTGAAACTATATATCAATTCAATCGGTCAAGCAGTTTCAGATCAAATTGGCTATGTAAGGCGGACGTACAGACACACGGGTGATCCTATAAGGGTTCCGTTTTATCCTTATAAGGTACGGAACCATAAGAAAGCTGCAGACACCGTCTTTAAACGGTAGATCATGAATCATGAGCCGCACGCGTGTGTGCTTGTTTGAACTCACATCGAGTAGGTACCCGGATTTTAGGCCTCTGAAATCTGTAGACTCAAAAATTACCATTACAAAATCACTCACATCTTACATTGTGTAGCAATACTTACAATGTTTTTAGTAAACAAAACGAGTAACGAATTTCAATTCGAGCGGAGGACAGAAACATTGAGACGTAATGTAACTATAAATATATTTAATTTTTTAACTTAACGAGCAAGTATTATTAACACTATTACTCTCGTTTTTTACTTTATTTAATTTTACTGCTTTGGCACATCAATAGTTTTCTATTTCAGCCGTAAAAAATCCGTTATCATCATTCAGTTTACTCAAGAGACTCGAATACGGCTGGCCATAAAAATCATCCATAAATCCCATTATACATACCCACCTAGATACTCACTATCTCACCAGACTAACCCTCCTATCTCACTTCCTTGCCTATTATAAAAAACAATGTTAACAGCCGGGTTATGTGAGTGGTTTTTATAACTAAAATATCGAAACCTACCTATAGTTGAAGTTACTCAAATCGTCCGAGTTTAAAAAAAATCCATTAGATTTTGAATCATCTTGCTTAGCTAGTAAAGTCACATTTTGAACTGACTAATTTTATACAATTTGGTCAATTCAAATGATTTTAAGTATACATGTACTAGTCGGGGGTTAAGAAGTCAATCCTGACATCTGTCATTTCCATACAGTTTATAACCTAAAAGTCACTTTGAGGCTTCGTCGTAAGCTGGGGTGTTATCACAAACCGAATTGTCCTCATGCACACATTCAGCAATATGTCGTAGAGCCGTGCGACAGCGCGGAAGACCTGTCTGTCGGCGATCTCGTCGTGCGACATATCGACATGTAGTAGCGGTGTCGATTCGATGGAGTCACAGCCAGCAGTATGTCGAGGAGCCGTGCGACAGCGCGGAAGATCCGTCTGTTGACGATCTCGTATTGCGACATATCAAAGTGTAGTAGTGGTGTATTGTCGCTGTACTTACAGTTAGCAGTATGTTGTAGAGCCGTGCGACAGCGCGAAAGACCCGTCCGTCGGCGATCTCGTATTTCGACTGGAGCTACATGTCGTAGCGGTGCCGTGTCGCTGTACTCACAGTCAGCAGTATGTCGTAGAGCCGTGCGACAGCGTGGAAGACCTGCCTGTCGGCGATTTCGTCGTGCAGGTCGCGCGACTCGACCGACATGTAGTAGTGGTGCGCCGTGTCGATGCGGTGTGACGCCGAGTGGTTCTGGGGCATGTCCTGGATGGATCAAAGCGAGAAGAAACTTTTGATGTTCCATAAACTTTTAAAATATGTTACAAAGTATTGATGCAATTATCATCATTTTCATCTCGTAAACGCGCAGCTGAGCATTGGCCTCTCTTCTAGTACGTCAGCAACTTAGATACAAATATTAAACTTAATGTTCGAACATTAGAATTTGTTACTTCTACTGTATTCTTAGGTATTACATTGGACTCAAAATTGCAGTGGGGTTCCCATATAACAGCGATAGGAAGTAGGTTGAGCTCTGCTGCATTTGCAGTCAGGAGAATAAGGCAGCTTACCAATGTGGCAACGGCACGGTTAGTTTACTTTGCTTATTTTAATAGCATAATTACTTATGGTCTTATCTTATGGGGATCAGCTGCAGATATTGAAACTGTTTTTATTTTGCAAAAAAGGGCTATCCGAGCAATTTATAACTTGGGGTCGCGTGATTCATTAAGAGAATTTTTCAAAGAAATAGATATTCTAACCCTGCCGTCCCTATACATATTTGAAATAATAATGTATGTTAGGAAGAATTTAGGCAATTTTCCAACGAACGCTGATAAACCAATAGCCACGAGAAATACTGGGAAACTCAAAATAACCTTCTATAGACTAGTAAAGGCGAAAAAGTCGTTCATGGGAAATTGTATCAAATTCTACAATAAAATTCCTAAACACATTACTGAACTTAGCAATTCATAATTCAAATCTGTAGTAAAACAAACACTTATTTCAAGAGCATATTATAAGATAAACGATTACGTCATGGATAGGGATGTGTGGCAGTGATAGCGTCCTGCACGGGTAATCTATCGCGAAAATATATTTTCTACTGTAGCATTGTTATTTAAGTTATTTTGTAGTAATGTAATTTTATATTTACCTATATAATGCATATTGTTTTGAAAAAATGACACCTCGCCGAGTTTCTTACGTTTCATACGCCGGTTCTTCTCGTGGCAGAGGTATATTTTTCCGAACCGGTGGTAGTTTATTAACGTTCATAGGTGCATGTAATATGCCTAATTTGAAGAATAAACTACTTTTACTTTTACTTTTTTTTTTTGCCGACCAGGTCCTGAGCTAGTTTCATTTAGGAGTGAATCGGTTTATTCAACCAGTCGAGCTGGTCTGACACTACTTTTACCTAAAAGTGGCCACCGATCTGACGCTTTTTCGGTCTACCTGCCATAATTTTGCCTGGCAAATTGTCCTGCCCAATTCCATTAGAGCTTGCTAATGGCATCTCCGAGGATACACCCCTCAAAAGAGTATAGAGTGCGTTTAAATTACCATATCGCAAACCCAGCACCAACCGTTTAGAATTTAGATACAGGGTTGGGAGGGACATAACAACTCCAACAAAAATTATCACTTGAATATCACCCAAGTGGATCACTGATGCAAATGGCCAGCAGGCAGACATAACAGGTTCCCAATAATAACAATACTTCATTGAAATATTGAAGAAACCTAATCAAAGAACCTAAAGATCACCGCTCAATCTTAGACCTAAACCAGCAACCCTTGTTGTTGGTCAACATATCAAGCGCCTCGTATGGCAATACGACACCAGCACACTGTGGAATCTTAACTGGCAAGTTGAGATTTGTAAAATTATACCTACACTACCGTCAAAACGCTTAGGACCAAACACAATTTTTAGTTTAATTTTCATAAATCATTACGCAAACAAAACAAGGTGAAAAGATTGCAACGGGCTGTTTCTCACAAGGATTGGACTTTTGCAGACTGGTCGAGAGTACTTCTTACTACGGACAGATGAATCAAGATTGAATGAATATCAATCAATGTTGATGAAGAAGAAGAAGAAGAAGAAGAAGAAAAAATACATTTATTCACTAACACAAAAGACACAAAAGACACACAGATACAACACAGATAAAAGGAATAGAACTCACATAAAATAGAACACATAACGTGTGTCTTCGCGGCAGTGAATCGGTTGCTGTCTCAGCATTATGCCGAGGTGTCAGACACCTGCAGCGCTGGTTTTCAGACAGCACCGATCGATGATCGTTTGCATATTTTGTGTTTGATCTTAAACTTTCTGACGGTAGTGTAACTAGTACAAGTATCTTTGTTAAACTGGTCCTGGTCGGGGTGCGTGAGAGCAGAGTTCAGCCGACGCGACGAGTGTGTCAGGCCTGCCTTGTTTCTTGGTGCAATGCTCACCCGGGCTATGTCGATGAGTTTCATGATGAGAGCGGAGTACACTTTGCGGCTTATGGCGTCTGCTCGCTGCCGCCGGTAGTGGTCCACTTCCCTGCATCAGTTAATTAGGTTATACTGGGCTTTCGCAAGTCGACATCCTGCCAGCGCTGGCCCCAGTTGCTGAGCAGGGTGGAGCCATAGATTTTGCGCAACTCAAATGTTATCTCCAAGTATTTATTTTGATTATTTCACTCGGCATTTACATAGGTGCCCAGGCATTCTTCGAATAAAGCGGTCGCTTCTTCGCTCTCCCTTTAGCTCGCCCTGACCCTGGGATCCGCTACTAAATGTTATAGGTACTTACTGATTATTTAAGACCTGTATACAAGATGTTTGCCAGATGGATGGACATACGTTTATAGCGGATGGATGAGGTCACCTGCTACGTGGTCAAGAAAAAAAAAATGATATCGACCCAAAAATAATAAGATTTCGTTATTTAAATTTTTCAAATACGCTGTTTCCAAATAACTGAATTCGTAAGATTTTAGAATTAGTCTAGATTTAAATAAAATAAAATGTAATCCGTCTTATCCTTTTTTTTTAATTGAGGTTTTGAATCATGAAAACAGAGGGTTTGTTAGATGGATTTTCCGATATTTTTAATTTCTTGTATAAAAATTTCCGATCGCCTTTCCTTCCAGTATTTGTATTTTCTTGTATAAAATTTTCCGATAGTCTTTTTTCCGGTATTTGTTTTTTCTGTATAAAAATTTCCGATCGCCTATTTTTCCTGACACTTGATTTCCCACGCGTACAATTTCATATGCGTATATTTTACTTGTCGCAAAATATCGCATTAGCCTTTTTATCTATTCAGATGTTTTATAATAGATTATATTCTCAATAGAAAATTAAAATTAAAATGATGAATATGTGTCGTGTGTTAATAATACAGATATCTTAGTCCTACGTCCTACTTACTTACTTAAATACGAGTGGGATAGGGCAGGTCTACCTTTTAACAATATACTTGATGAGCAGAGACATGGTCCTGTTTAGTAGGACCTGGTTCTCCTTCTTCAGGTCAAAGGTCAGTTCGTTGTCAAAGTTCCTGTCCTGCAAAACTTCCACTGCCGTCTTACACATGCGCCGGTTTTCCTGAAAGTAAACAAAACATTTTTTTATGCAGCGACGGTGGCAAACAAGGTTACGGTCTGCCTGATGGTAAGCAGACACCGTAGCCTATTAACGCTGCAGAAGAATTAAAAGCACTTTTCTGGCCCAGTATTATATATATCAACGGACAACGGGTGGGGGACAATCTTACAGAAAACGACCGAGAGGCCAATTCTCGGGCCGTTAGAGATTATGTCTATTAGACATATCTCGATAAAAAATGGCGGATGTCGATCGAAAACCCATTTCCGTATTTTCAAAATCTCACAGTCGAGATATGTCTACTGCGAGCGTTCGAGATGCAACGATTGATCGGTAGCGATCGAGATGGCTTTATCACAATTTTTTGATATTTGATCTGCCAGTGGTGGTAAATATTGACAGCTTAAGTAGTTGATCGACTGTTTACAGCAGTACAAAATGAACATATTTGCGAAAGATATTTCGATTGATTTAAATTATTTAATGGCTAAAGACTTTTAAATATTTTTGATACGTTCAGTGGTGGAATGGCAATTGACGGAAAATATTGACAGCACTCAAATATTGCAAGTTGTCTTTGACTCAAAACTGTCAAGTCAAAATAGTTTTTATGGGTTCCATTTCACGTAAGTATATAAACGAGCATATAGTCGTAAATATGTTTGAGGTGTTACGTAAATCACCATAATTATTTATTAGATTATTGTAAATAATTAACGCTTTTGTTTTTGACATAAGAGATATTTAATTAAGTGGAAAAAAATATAAATTGATTCATTATCATACACTCGATTGTAAACTAACACAATCGAAAAACACGGAACGCGTATTACAATAGGCATTGAGATCGTCGTTCGAAATAATCTCAATCGTGCCCTAGAATAAGAAATTTCGCTGTATTCGATATTTTGGTGAGATTTTTCAATAGACATTGCGTCAATCGAGATCATTTTGAATGGACATCATCTCAAACGGCCCGAGAATTGGCCTCCTAGTCCCAAACTAAGCAAAGCTTGTACTATGGGTACTAGACGACGATATACATACTTATATAGATAAATACATACTTAAATAATTAAACCGGTGGTAGTTTATTGACGTTCATAGGTGCATGTAATTATGCCTAATTTGAAGAATAAATTACTTTTACTTTTTTTTTACTAAAACATAGAGAACATCCAAGAACAAAATCCGTGCTAAATGCACAAATAATGCCCTGGCCGGGATTCGAACCCGGGACCTCTAGCTTCGGAGGCAGTGTCACTACCAACTAGGCTAAACAGGTCGTCAACAACAGGTCTTTGTGTTGACTTGAAGATTGGTTGTGCTGACAGCTTAGAGACATGCAGGGCCCTCACTCACAATATACGAGTACAGTGAATCCTCGGGAGGCCTGGCGACCTCACTCAGAAACATAACACGACCATATCTAACGAATAAGCAGTATCGTTATTATGGCTATTCTTTTGCAAGGTGCTTCCGCAGCTGAGCTACTCCAAATACAGGTTGTGGCCTGTAATAGGAGCAATAAATATAAAGGACGCTTCCTTAGAGCATCGGCGGTAAACTCATGTGTCCAAAAAAAAAATCTTTTTTCAATTGGTAGAAATTTTGATCTAAAGTTATGACCTCCAAGTAATGGATCTTGGCACCCAGAGATTATAGCGCGGCAGTCAATGCTGATTTTGAGGTAGCTTCAAGTTATGAATCATAATCGTTGTCGCATTTTTGGTTTAAAAGAATATTTTTGTGATTTTTTTATTTATTTTTTATAAATAGTAGTTTAGTGTTTTTTTGTATAAATTGTTATTAATATCACTCCAGTAGAGTAAAAAAGAACATATAAGCTACATTTGCGAAAAAAAACCTTTTTTTAATAAAAATCATTTGGATATAATTGCTGGAGAGCTCAATAGTGTAACGTTTTTTCTCCTATTACAGGTCACACCCTGTATAAGCGGGATGACGTTCCGTTCTCTATGAGAATCTCAAAGCAAACTGCCGGGAAATTACAGCACAAATGCAAGAGAATAAGCAAAACAGACATATTTCACTGCAAATTCGATTCCGTAGAGCCTGCTTCCAACTAACGTATCGCTCACTGAAAAACTGAAATATTTATTTTAATAGCTTTTGTTCCAGTTTTATTATAAAACTGACGGGCATTCTTATTCAAAGTACCTACGATGTTGGTTTGATATCATCATAGGCATTTAAAATCTCTAAAAGATGATCTCTTAGACTGGGTATCAAAATTTGCCTGGATAAAATTAACCCTGTCAAATTGACAAAGAGTCAGAACTTAATGGGGGCCTTTGTACTTTGTATAGGACGCCAGCCGTCAGGAGGTTAAGCAGCGTCCATTAATTAAAATCTGGCAATTGCGTACGTGGCTTGTCAGGCCAATACGAGAGCCCTAGCTGCGTTCGCATATATACATATATTGGCTATGTGCGAAGTAGCACAAGAACAAAATAATAATAGCTCCTTCCACACTTCAGAAACGAACACACCTAATGTAATTATGTACTGTGATGAGTTTGGAAGTAATATGGGCACATATCTAAGCGATCACTTAACAGGGCTTAGCGCAATAAGCAATTGTCTGCCTTATAGTAGCCTTGATAATATGTCAAATCAAATTATGAGTGATAATAGTATTCATTCTAAAACAACACTGCTTATTCTTATGGGTAACAGAGGAAATGTGAACAAACATAATTTAATTAATTTTTTTGAAAAATTTGACACATTAACTGTAAAAGAAATTATTATGTTCACATTCCCCTATTGTCATCAGATTTCAAAGGCAGAAAATGACACTAGATATAATTTGAATATAGCTCTGCATAATTTCTGTACATATAGTAGTAAGTTTAGCATAATTGACACTAACAAATATGTTGGTAAACATAATTTATTGACTAAAGGTAAGTTTTACCTTTGTAATTATTATAAAAGACAAATAGCTTTGTCACTATCCTATTTATTTGACATTTCTGCCAAGAATTTGGCACATAACTCTGCTCCTATTGAGCAGTTCAATATACAGTTGGAATTGGTTCCAGTTTTAACCAATCATTTAAATTAGATTTTAAGACAAAGGAGTACTCAAACTCTGGCAATTTAGTTATTAATAAATTTAATGAAAGATACTGCCATCATGGAAAATATATGCACCTGGTTCACCAAAATATTCAGTCTATTAGAGGAAAAGACTTACAGATTGAACTCTTTTTGAATGATTATAATATTGAAATATTGTGTGTAACTGAACATTGGTTAAAAAATAATGAATTAATGCCTCAATTTAATAACCACCAGGTGGGAAGTTCGTTCACCAGACTCAGTTCCATACATGGTGGGTCATTAATAATATTACATAATAAATTAAAATTTAAGGAACGTAAGGACATTGTATCCTTGTCTGTTGAACGGACCATAGAAATAAGTGCAGTAGAATTAGAGCAATTTATTGTTGTCTGTGTGTATAGGCCGCCATTAAGTAATTTTGACCTTTTTGAAATCATAATGGAATCCGTGCTACTTAAAATATCACTCTCTAGTAAGAAATTACTTATATGCGGAGACTTCAATGTAAACATTTTAGAAAATTCAACAACAAGTATCAGATTGTTGAATCTTTTCAAATCTTGTAATTTGAGTCATATATTTACGGAGCCTACTAGAGTCACTGCTACAAGCGCCACCTGTATAGATAACATTTTCACTAATATTATTCCAATCACTAAAAGTGTAATCAGTAAATTAGAATCAGATCACTTAGGTCAATTAATGGTATTTGAGACATTAAGAAGAAATACCCTGAGGAAACAAATAACTATTGTACCAGTAACCACGGGCCGTATGGAACGAATGAAGCAAAGTCTAGTCCAGGCGCTACCCTTTCTGTCTTCCGATATGAGTCCAAACGAAATGTACAATTCATTTTTTCACACTTTTATGAAACATTATAATGCGATTTTTACATCCAAATCGGTCGTGGTTGGTGGGACATCAGTTTTTAGTGAGTGGGCTACTGAGGACTTACATAAACGTAGACAAGCACTGTATGCTTTATATGAGGAACGCCGGTTTAATATGAGTGATGAATTTAAGGAACATGTCAAACAATATTCTAAGAAATTTAAAATAGATTGTCATATAGCTAAACGTAATTTTATAAGCCAGAAAATTACAAATAGTTCGGACATTATCAAAATAACATGGAAACTAATTAATGTGGAAACTGGTAGATCAAAGCACAAAATGAATGATCTTAAACTAAAAATTGATGGCAAAATTATAGATTCAAGTTTAGAAGTAGCAACAGAATTTGAAAAATTTTTCACTGAGATACCAGTATCCACAACAAAGACATTAAATTCTTCACCTTCGTCTGCCGTTACATTGTTAAAAGATAACGCCTCAGAATGTAGTGGAAATCTTCATTTTGAATATGTTAGTACCCCAGATGTAATAAAGGCGTTTAAATCAATTAATGTCAAAAAAACTGGTGATCTCTGGGGAGTCTCTGTCCATGCTGTAAAATCTCTAATAGAAGTCATAGCGCCTGACTTGGTAGTTGTATTTAATAACAGTATTGACTGCGGTGAGTTTCCTGATCTAATGAAACATAGTAAAATAACTCCTTTATTTAAATCAGGTAGCACTTCTGACCCTACTAATTTTAGACCAATATCTGTGCTACCAACATTTAGTAAAATTTTTGAAAAATTAGTTTTGTCCCAATTAATAAGACATTTTAATACAAACAATTTAATGCATAATAAGCAATTTGGTTTTACGCGGGGTCGCTCGACAACCGACGCGGCTGTTGAGCTAACTAAACATATATTCGATGCCTGGGAAGAGTCACAGGATGCCTTAGGTATTTTTTGCGATTTGTCCAAGGCCTTCGACTGCGTATGTCATGAAACATTAATCAGGAAACTGCACTACTATGGAGTTAGAGGATCGGCACTGAATTTGCTAAAATCTTATCTATGTGGTAGAATACAAAGGGTCGATGTGAATGGACAGCGATCACCGGGATCAGTGGTCTCGATGGGTGTACCGCAGGGATCAATATTGGGACCTTTCCTATTCCTTATCTACATAAATGACTTGCCATACCTCGTAAAGACCCACCATGATATAGTATTGTTTGCAGACGATACCTCTCTTATATTCAAAGTCAAACGACAGCAACAAGCTAATAATGATATAAACAATGCTATTGCTAAAGTAGTTAATTGGTTCAATGTCAACAATTTATTGTTAAATGAGAAAAAGACCAAATGTATCAAGTTTGTCACGACTAACGTTAAGCACAATCAAACAAGTGTCATTGTGAAAGATGAGGAATTGGAACTAGTGGATAGTACAGTTTTTCTTGGATTAACATTAGATTCCAAACTCCAATGGGGTCCCCATATTGCTAATCTCTCGAATAGACTGAGTTCAGCAGCTTTTGCCGTGAGCAAGATCCGCCAACTGACAGACGTGAAGACAGCTCGATTAGTATATTTTAGTTACTTCCACAGTATTATGTCGTATGGTATTTTACTATGGGGCAGTGCTTCAGATATTAATACCATTTTTGTTCTGCAGAAGAGGGCTATTCGAGCAATATATAAAATGAACCATAGAGACTCACTTAGAGATAAGTTCAAGAACATTAATGTAATGACATTGCATTGTCAATACATCTATGATAATATTGTGTATGTACATAAAAACATTGTAAATTTCAGGAAGAACTGTGACATACATAATATTAATACTCGAAATAAACACAAACTCGCGGTGCCCACCACTCGCCTCCAGAAAATTAGAAAATCATTCATGGGTAATGGTGTGAAGTTTTATAATAAGCTTCCAAGAAACGTAACTGAATTATCTATTAATAAATTTAAAAATTATGTAAAGCGTCAACTCATATCGAAAGCATATTATAGCACACATGACTACATGAATGATAAAACACCGTGGGATTAATTGTGACTGAAATATTAATGAATTAATCATTATGGCATTAAATATTAATATGATCTTTTTTTTTATTTTGATTTTATTCTAGAAACTGTCTAGATTTATATTTTTTATATATTTTTTTATTATTATTATTATTATTTATGTTTTGACGATCCTATTGTGAATTTTACTACAAAATAATTTTAAAGAATAATAATAGCATCAATAAATTGCTCTAAATAATTAATTAATATATATGTTAATACATGTTATAACTGACGATTCGAAAGTGCTTGTTGCTAGGCCTATTTGAATAAAGAATATTTTGACTTTGACTTTTAGGTGGTGGGGGTAAGCTAGGCGATCGTAGCGCACACCATGGCAGAAATGTGTACTTACCGGGGACCACTGTCAAATTTACTTTCACGTTTTCTATTGGTTTCTTAACGGTTTCCTACGATTCGTTTCGTTTGTATGTATTTATTTATTCTCTTATTTATTTCAGTAAAAATTCCAATACGGGGTCTTTCTCGTTTACAAAAGTAAATAAAATATTCATGTGTCATTATTTGACATCTCCGAGTTTTGACATTGTCTCGGGACCTTTGACGGTTGACGTTTCAGACGTGCACATAGCCAATAGGACTATATTTTCGACTATGAAAATCTCTGCCCCTTTATCTACGACGGGCAAAATCTAGTGCGTCCTTTAAATCTAGACTTAAAGAACACTATTGGTCTCTTCCATAATACTTTTTTATTTACTTATTTTCCCGATACTGGTTTGAAGGTCATTTTTGGGTTTCACTTAAGTTTGGAGTATATATGTTTAGTTATATATGTATGTTTATTTATGTTTGTTTATTATACAGGATGTTTTTATTGATTTCCGTTCCTTCTAGCATATAGCCGTGTATAGCCATAGAAACGACGTAGCATATTCAGTTTTTCAATATTCAAGTTTTTTTTTATCATTTTCATACAAAATCATTAATTATATCACTAAGGGTGAATGAAAAACGGCCTTAAAGAGCTAACGTGAAGTTAAGCAAAAGTTAATGTGAAGTATGACATTGCGGAATTCGAATGACACGTACGTCAACAGTGTTTAATTGTTAAGGATCTTTTATACTTTACTAGGGGTGTTAAATGACGAAAATTAATTCTTGAATAACTTCGATACGGTACGAATTGGGATAATAGTGTCGTAGAGAGAGAAGATTGCTTTATTTCATCTCAGGATTGAGCCCTCGCAATAAACGGAATTTAATAATAATAATAATAATAACGGTCTAATAGCGAAGAGTCTCGACCAACATCTCAAGAGACTGTCGTTAGATGGCTGGGTCAAGGGTCAGATACAGAAGGCGGTACTCCTGGACACGTCGCGAATAGTCAGGAGGTTCCTCTCTCTGTTGCCCTAACCACCGGTAGCTTAGGCCCTGCCTCGCTGCCGACGGCACCCTAGGTTAGGTTTTTATAATGCTTTTATAATTTGTATGTATATTTTTATATTTTACTTGTATACATTTATTGTAAAAAATCTAACCTAAGCAAACAAAATAAAAAAGGTGAATTATTATTAACGTATTTTACAGAAACTTGAATGAGTACATACTAAAATTAAATATTAAGGAATCGTATGGGACAATAAAAATACCCTGTATATATCACTCTGTCGCTCTCTGTCTATTCTTATCATCTTGCATGATTGCAGTCCGTCACGCAGGGCCCTCTGGATGGGTCTAAAACTTTCACTACATAAAACATGATGATGTTGATCTTTATGTATAGCATATACATCCTGCCGCTGGGCCTCATCTTTTAGATGACAGATGACCAGTAATCCCCGTGCTAACACAATACGTATTGGATGTTTTACATTTAATTAATACATACATACATTTACGTGTAAGGTGCACAGGAATTACATGACTTAGTTCCACCTTCCCTATTCCATCACCGGACGTCCAGACGTGGTGAGCGGTTACATCCTTACGTTTTCAGTCTACCTTTTATTCGCACGAAGCAATTTGTTTCTTCTTTCCTAATGCGAACAGCTAAGACTGGAATTTGCTGCCGCCGTCTGTATTTCCTGATACATACAATCTGGGTCTCGTCAAGACAAGAGTGAATAGGCTATTAATTACTGAATCATTGAGCAACATCTTAAGCCTTGTTATCGCTTTCCATCAGTCGAGACTAAGGCCAATCGCTGGTCAGTTCATTATAAAAAAAAACTAAAAAGTAATCACGCCTCTTTCCCAGAGGGGTAGGCAGAGATCACGGATTTCCATTTGCTACGATCTTGACATACAACTTTCGCTCTCATATTGTTCATGCATGCGCGCCGATTTTGGGTACTCTTGACCTGGCCTTTCTGCAGAATGTCTCCGCTTTGGTCGGAGTACGTTCGCCGACGTCTTCCCCTTCCAACTTCTCCATCCACTCTTCCTTCATACACTCGTTTTGTCAATCTTCACTATATCTTCGTTCATTTATCACCTCCGTCATATAACGGTGTTTCTCACTCTATCTGTCAAAGTATTGCCATACATACTTTTCAGCGCCCTCATTTCCACTGCATTCACTCAGCTGTGATGTTTCTTCTGCCACACCCAACTTTCACTACCATACATTAATATCCATTTAATAAATACCTCATCAACATCTGCACTCGCTCCGCACGCCGCAAGCAAACACAGAAAGACAATTGCTTTACACATTTTAAAAATCACTATAGTCGAATTTTAAAATTTCTCCCACCACAGAAAACCGGGTTTTTATGGCCACGTACGCGCTGTAAAACGTTTTTATTGACGATAGAATTGTTTAAAAAAATTCGTTGCGAATAATAAAAGCGTTGCGTAACAGCAACCGCTTTATTTACGTAGCGTATTGAGTGGTGGTCGTAACGGTTACGAAAATTATGTGTGTGTTAAAACTTAAAACTACTGACCTATCGACAGATAATTAATAATATTTTATGCAACATTTATTTAATAATGGTTCTTAAATTCGAGAGTTGCTGTACCATAACGAGCGAAGCAAGTTTTGTTATTAAAGACTCGAGAATTTTAAGATCTTATTATGTAACGTTGCATACAATGTTTTTTCTACGACAGCAAAACAATTTGGACTAAATTAATTTTGTACTAAAGCAGCTAACGAAAGGGAAAAATTGAAAAATTGAATGCTCCGAGCAGGATTCGAACCTGCGACATCTGGCATACGCGGCCAATCGCTCTAGCCTCTGAGCTATCGGAACAACCAAAAATAAATTGGGTAAAAGGGAAAAGTTGAAATTTTTAATTTTTTCTGTTTAATTTGAAATTTTCGTTAGCAGCGTTACTGCTTTAGTACAAAATTAATTTAGTATGGGATGGCGCATCGTTACTGGCGATTTCTCAATGTAATTTGAGACGTTGGTGCCGTTAATAGAAGCCTAAGTCTTCTACGGTAGATGTCGCTGTACGCCTCCCTAAGGCGTTGTAAGAGGGAACTAGTGAAGGATTTCGTGGACGAGCTTGGTTGTTCCGATAGCTCAGAGGCTAGAGCGATTGGCCACGTATGCCAGATGTCGCAGGTACGAATCCTGCTCGGAGCATGAAATTTTTGGAATTTGGACTAATTTAAAAATTGATAACGTTGTATCATGTAGGTATGCGGTGTTACTTTCCTGATGGTGCGAGAGACCCGAAGGAGACGGTGTGTTGAGTGTGAGGAATTCTGTAGATGTTGACACGAATTCTCAAATCTATAAAACATGGGTAACGCACTTACGACTTTTACGGAGCTGCAAGCATGCACATGGTGCGGTGTCTGCTTGGACAGGCCGTTTATACCGTTTTGTCACCGCAGCAGCACAAAAAAAAATCGCAAATTATTGGTTTGCGATATGTTGATGGAGATTTATCTGCAAGCCAATCCAATGTCGGAATCCGCGAATCGATCAATTAGCTTCTGCTATTTGAACACATTCATTATATTATTAAATGCAGATTGGAGTTACATTATGATAATATTATATGAATTTATATTACAACAATCTTTACCGGACAATCCCTATATCTTAATTACAGAACATAACATAACTTAAAAACATAAACAACAAAAAAAACAAAGTTTTATTTTTAATATGCATAGTGGCAGAATGTCATGATGCCTGTGCCACAAATTTATATGGAATGTAAATTAAAAAAGAGGACTTTGCGGGCCTAGGCCTGCATGATTTGTATGAAATCCCATTAACGACCTCTTGTCCTAGCCGCACCTGAAACGTCATACTTCGCAGCCTATTATAAGGAACATAACATCAATATTTCATTGCATTGTTTCAGAAATATTAATTTATTTCACACATTACAAGTCTAGATAAAAAACTTAAACTTAACCTAAAATAAAACTAAAAACTAATACTAAATAAAATTGAAATAAATCTAAAAAATTTGGCCCCTTTGGCATGGTGCCAAGGATGCTGGCAGCATTTCCCCTCTGTATTGCGATGCTAATACGTTGTGCGAGAAAGCTGCCAGCTCTTCGGTCACCAGTGAAGTCGACTAGTCTTTTAGAAAGTTCTTTAAAAAGTTTAAGAGCATTCGGACCCCACGGGCCAAGGGTCTCGACCCCGAATGGCATAAAAATATACTCGCGGCCGAGACCCCTGTACTTCTGGACTTTAAGCTTTTCAGCCGCTTTAGCCGCCGCAACTGCTTGGTTACTGGTTCCGGTGACGTGGGAAGGGGCCAGTGTGTCTACACAGGTAGCGTCTCACACTAGCACCCTTCCCAAATTACAGAATGATTTCATATTCACATCACCTAACTAAACTCACTAAAATCCCGACATTTCTAAATTAGCCCCGATTTATACTTTATTTTATCACTTGTAGCGTTTTGCTTAATCATAAATCATCATACAAGACAAATAATGTGCAAATAAAGTCTCATGATTATATAGTGTTGTCATTATTATTATTATAAGTACTAGCTTTTTCCCGCGACTTCGTCCGCGTCTATGCTCCTATTGGTCGCAGCGTGATGTTATATGCCTTCCTCGATAAATGGACTATCCAACACAAAAAGAATTTTTCAATTTGAACCAGTAGTTCCTGAGATTAGCGCGTTCAAACAAACAAACAAATTCTTTATAATATTATAGGTAGTATAGATGTATAAAAGATAATTCGAGAAATATGCAATTCTTGAGTCCGCTTGAGAGCACAATGGGGGCAGCCGTGAATTTTTTAGAGGATAGAAGATAGAAATGCCACATAACCCCAGTCATCCCTCCATGACTTGACTTGATTCGCACGTTTTCTCCACCAAAAATCCGGGCAAGTTCCAATCGGACTCGCGCACCGTGTGTGCGAAAATTCTTCAGTATTTTTAACCGACTTCAAAAAAGGATGAAGTTCTCAATTCGTCTGAATATTTTTTTATATGTTTGTTCACCGATTACTCGGAGACTAGTGGACCGATTTCAAAAAGTCTTTTTTTGTTTGGAATGGTGTGTTATCTAGTTGGTCCCATTGTCACCAAGTCTGGATCTGATGACGGGATCTTGGAAAAATCGAGGGAACTCCTCAAATTATATACCTGGCGATGGGGTATGGCAAAAACGAGGGAACTCCTCAAATTATATAGCAGGAGGATGGGGTGTGGCAAAGTTAGGAGTCTGTGTTTCCTTGTTAAAATTTTACTTGTTTTTTAAATTAGCTGACTTTGTTGCCTTCAGGATGGAGAAGGTTATATATAAGTAGTGTTGTCATTATCAGGAAGCGTAACTTTGGTGCCGATGACAGACGTCTGACGTCAAGCTACATACAGAGTTTGTCGGCCTGTTTAGCCTAGTTGGTAGTACCATTGCCTCCGAAGCTAGAGGTCCCGGGTTCGATTCCCGGTAAGGGCATTTGTATCTGTGGTGAGCAGAGACATTTGTTCCTGAGACTTGGATGTTTTATATGTATTTAAGTATATATCTATTAAATATATCGTCGTCTAGTACCCATAACACAAGCCTTGTTGAGCTTACTGTGGGACTAGTTCGATTTGTGTAATAATGTCCCCTAATATTTATTATTATTATTATTATTTATTTATTTAGAGTGTTTTATCTAAATTATAGAAGAAATCGATTTAGGCGAAGAAAGGTTGACTTTCAACAATATTTTTATAACTGGCGGGATATTCGAAAGTTATAATTATTGCCCTAAATGTACATGTAAATTAAATATATGTAAGTAAGCAAACAGATGCGATGTTATGTTTGTATTTTAAGATTTCGGCATATTTTTCGACATCCAACAAAAAAATATTTGGGTTTTTCCATTTAGTTGTGTAGCATTTACATTACGAAAAAATTATAAATGTTTTATTCGTATCGTCTTTGTCATTATTTAAATATTTACATTATTTTGATATAAATATTTGTCGTTTTTATTAATAAACAATAATATTTACATTATAATTATAGCATTATTAAGAATCGTTGGGGGGTTGCAATGTCGTTTATATAAAGTCATCCTACATGTGAAATTACGTCATAATGACGTCACCGGCACCAAAGTTTCGCTCCCTGGTCATTATTATCTAATAAATTTAAAAAATTAAAATACAATATTTTCTGCATAACGAGTTCTAAACAACGATACCCTACTCGATGGGTAGGTTAATTTTTTTTGCGGCCCCCAATGCTATGTGAGCCCGCCATAAAACAATTCAAAATAAATTTTGACAATTTGTATGGCTTTGGGTCAACAAGATGCTTACACTACTCGTATGTATATTTGAGAACGAAATTATTGGCTATGTGCGAAGTAGGTGGTGGGGGTAAGCTAGGCGATCGTAGCGCACACCATGGCAGAAATGTGTACTTACCGGGGACAACTGTCAAATTTACTTTCACGTTTTCTATTGGTTTCTTAACGGTTTCCTACGATTCGTTTCGTTTGTATGTATTTATTTATTCTCTTATTTATTTCAGTAAAATTTCTAATACGGGGTCTTTCTCGTTTACTAAAGTAAATAAAATATTCATGTGTCATTATTTGACATCGCTGAGTTTTGACAATGTCTCGGGACCTTTGACGTTTGACGTTTCAGACATGCACATAGCCAATACAGGGTGTTTTTTATACAATTCAGTTAATTGCGAGGGTACAATTCTGAGATGAAATAAATTAATCTTCTCTAAGACACTAGTACCCCAATCCGTACCATTTCGAAGATGTTAAAGAATTCATTTTCGATAATTAACACCCCTAGTATAGTATAAAATATCCTTAACAATTAAACAATGTTGTCTCATTCGAATTTCGAATTGTCATACTTGATACTAATTTTGCTTAACTCCACGTCAACTCTTAAGGACGTTTTTCATTCACCCTGTGATATAAATATTTAGTCTGAAAATGAAAAAAAAAATATTTTTTTGAATTTGGAAAAACTAAATATGCTACGTGGTTTCTATGGCGATCACGGCGATACACGGCTCTATGCTAAAAGGTACGGAAATCAATCAAAACACCCTACGGAATACGGAACCCTACAACGGATGATATTCTCAATAAATTAAACCCGTCATTAAACGTTTTAAAATTTCATTATTTGCTTATACTTCTATTGTTTCTCATAATTGTGCAGTCAACAGCAAAAGTAGATGACCATTTTAGTACCTTGTCACTTTCACTACTTTGAGGCATCCCAACTGTCGCAGTATTGTTACGTTAGTGCGATAAAGTACTAAAATGATCATCTACGTTTGCCGTTGACTATACGCGTATGATATTTGGCGTAGTTTAGTAAATTGAATTAAGGAATTAGGAGGCACGTAAGGCCTCTGTTCTCGTGGATTAGGTTGATTATGTAACGGTGGTGTGGAAATTTAAGAGTCCCCCGCACGCTCGACCGAACTCGATTCTCCATACAAACGTAGTTTCGTTCTCATTTTAAAACGCCATGCTGAAAAATGCATGTAATTTTGTACACATAATGAGATCCTCCATATCTAGATGCTAGAAATTGGAATGAAAAAAAAAATACAGCGAGTTTTTGATATTTTTAGGTCTTGAATGAAAACCTTAATAATCGCTGTATTTTTTTAGGGTTCCGTACCCAAAGGGTAAAAACGGGACCCTATTACTAAGACTTCGCTATCCGTCCGTCCGTCCGTCTGTCACTAGGATGTATCTCAAGAAACGTAATAGCTAGACAGTTGAAATTTTCACAGATTGTGTAATTCTGTTGCCGCTATAACAACAAATACTAAAAACAAAATAATAATAATAATTAAGGGTGCTCCCAAACGAGAAACGTGATTTTAGCCCTTTTTCATGGCTACCACTCGCCGAGCTAGATCTCAAGAACCGTAATTTGCACAGATTATGTATTTTTATCGTGGCTACAACAACAACTACTAAAATCAAAATAATAACAATAATTAAGGGGGGCGCCCATACAACAGAGTAGTCGCCGCTAAAACAAAAAATACAACAAAAAACTCAATAAAACAAGTGTTTAATGCCATTAGCTTTTAGCCATTTTTCTGGTACGGAACCCTTCGTGCGCGAGTCCGACTCGCACTTGGCCAGTTTTTTTCAATTCCAATTTCTAACAACAGAAACTAATTTCCGACCTAGATATACTGGAGCCCCTTGTCTCTACAAAGTTTCAAATGATTTCAGAATGCCATTTTAAAATGCGAGCGAAACATGATTAAAGGAACCGGACAAGTGGAGAGTTAGAGAAATTTCATATGTTACTTTAAATTAATAAATAATAAATATTGGGGGACAATCTTACACAAATCGATCTAGTCCCAAACTAAGCAAAGCTTGTACTATGGGTACTAGACGACGATACACATACTTATATAGATAAATACATACTTAAATACATAGAAAACATCCAAGACCCAAGAACAAATATCCGTGAAAAATGCACAAATAAATGCCCTGGCCGGGATTCGAACCCGGGACCTCTAGCTTCGGAGGCAGTGTCACTACCAACTAGGCTAACGAGGTCGTCATACATCAATCAATCATTTAGTCATACATTTGTCCTGGTATGTTAAGTAAATGTTGTATTATAGATAACCTTTAAGCAGTCCTTGCTTCGTTATGAGAGCTTGACTATGGTATAGAGATTATAAAAATTTGTACAGCTTTTTTTAAATAAAAAAAATATTTAGTATTTTGTGTTAGTTGTTTTAGCACACTACCAACTAGGCTAAACAGGTCGTCCCGTAAAATTAAATACTTCTTATTAGTTTTACTAAACAACATAAAGACATAACTGTATTTAGCTAGACTGACACTGTGTGTATAAACAATCAACTTTTCTATATTTATTTGTTTATTTTTAATTAAAATCTCGAAAAACGGCTCCAACGGTTTTAATGAAATTTACAATATAAGGGTTTCCGGGAACGAAAAAAATATCCAGCGTGTCAGTTTCGGGAAAACTCGTATTCTTTTGGAAAACACGAGCAAAGCTCGGTCGCCTAGGTACAGTCAACACCAACAGCACGTACAATCGATAGATTTCGCTACCAAGGAAAAAAATAAAATTATATTTCAAAACATGCAGAGCCTATTCAACAAACGAGACACGCTCCAGGCTTTTTTGGAAGACTTCAACGAGCCACTCCTAGCTTTTTGTGTTTCGGAGACCTGGCTTACTCAAGCCAAAGCAGATCTCGTCCATTTCCAGGGGTACCACCTAGCGGCATCGCGTCATCGGGAGAAACACAGTGGCGGCGGAGTTGCCATCATTATAAACAATAACGAAAACTATATCGAACGGAAAGAAATCATGGACATGTCGGTGGAATATGTCATTGAAGTTTGTGCAGTGGAGATAGTAAAGCTAGAAATTATTTTAATAGTATTATACTGGAATGGTAGGGAGACTGACATATTTTATAGACAATTAAAATTGATTTTAGATCATCTCACGAAATTTTCGAATAAAAAAATCATCATCGGAGGTGATTTTAACACAAATACCTTGGTGGACTCGAAGCAAGCCAAGTACCTTCTTGACATCATGCTTGAATATAATTTTAAGCAGTATATAAACGAACCGACGCGAATAAACAAAAACGGTTCAACATGCCTTGATCTCATATTCACCAATTTTACTAAAGAATTTGATGCTGAAGTGTGTGATTTCGGGTTTTCCGACCACAGATGCACAATACTAAATTTGACAACCTCTCAAAGTGGTCAATCTAGTACTAAATCAGACTTTTGGTACCAAACCAAAAGAATATATAATCCCAAAAATATTAACAAATTTAAATTATCACTGCAAAATACAAATTGGCAAAAATATATAACTGTACATCAATCAGTAGATCAAAATTATAACTCATTTAATAATCAATTGTTTAATATACTACAACATTGCATACCTAAGAAACGAATAAAGTTAAAAACCAATAAATCTTTGTTCTGGCTTACTCCTGGAATTAAATTAAGTTGTAAAAATAAAAGATTATTAAAAATCCACGCTATAACATCTGGAAATCCGATTTTAAAAGCGCATTATAAAAAGTATGAAAAAACATTAAAAAACGTAATTACAAAATCAAAAAAACTTCAATGCATAAGAAAAATGAACAAGTCTGCAAATAAAATGAAATGCATGTGGCAGATAATAAAACAGCGAACAAATAAAACATCTTATCATGCTAAACAAAATATACAATTATATGTCCACAATAAGTTAACGTCTGACCCTCAAATGGTTTCGAACGAATTCAATAAGCTGTTTGTCGATGCCGGGCGATCGCGGGCGGTGGGGCCGCCGCCGTGCGGCCGGCCGGTATTGCAGCCTAACGTAAACACATTGTTTTTGAGACCAGTCGACCCGAACGAGATAAAAAAAATAATTAAAAGCCTAAAAACTAAACCTAGTTACGGCATCGATGAACTGCCTTCGTCACTTATAAAAGCGTGCGCTGAGGAGTTAACACCACCATTAACCTACCTCATTCATCAGTCCTTTGATGAAGGTGCATTTCCAGACATATTAAAAATAGCTTTAATTAAACCGATTCATAAGAAGAACAAAAAAACGGATCCCAATAACTACCGTCCCATTGCGTTACTACCTGTTATGTCAAAAATATTCGAAAAGGCAATGTGTAGTAGACTATATTCCTTTTGCGAAAAGTACAATATATTTGACAAATCCCAAAACGGCTTCCGTCAAAATCGCTCCACGACATTAGCTACGTACACATACATAAACAATATTTTAAACATCTTAAATGAAAAAGAGTATGCTATAGGCGTCCTACTTGATATGACGAAGGCGTATGAAAAGGTGAACTATAGTATACTCCTAGACAAACTATACGGAGTGGGAGTTCGCGGTATAACGCATAAGTGGTTCCAATCATACCTAAAAAATAGAAAGCAATACGTCGAGATCGAACATGTTAACGAATCTTCACGCAAAATCAGTACTTTTAGGTCAGAAATCCAACCAGTAACGGATTCAATACCTCAAGGGAGCGTGATTGGATGTGCCCTTTTTATTATCTACATAAATGATTTCCCTAAAATGTTCAAAGAGCCATGTGTAATGTTTGCCGACGATTGCTCGCTTTTATTATCATGCACAAATAAAAAAAGTATTTGCGAAAAGCTCCGCGATATTATGTGCAATATTGTACTTTGGATGAATGACCACAACTTAGAACTAAACTTTTCAAAAACAAAAATAATGCAATTTAAACCCCGCCAGAAAGTTGAAATAGACATAGACTTTTCTTTTAATAACATTAAAATAGATAGTGTCCCTACATTCTCTTTACTCGGAATAAGTATTGACACCAATATAAATTGGAAAAGCCACATACAAAAAATTAAAACAAAACTAAGCCAATTCATATACGCTCTAAGAGAACTAAAAAAGTCAACAAATATCGAAACAGCAATGGTGGCATACTATTCCTTTGCACATGCATGGCTTTCCTACGGGGTGATTTTGTGGGGGAACAGTACCAACGTACGGGAAATATTTATCCTACAAAAGAAATGCGTCCGCATAATGCGTAACATTAAGCAAACCGATAGTTGTAAGCCCCATTTTCAATGCCTAAAAATTTTAACCCTACCTTGTATTTACCTACTAGAATCGTGTAAATTTGTAAAAAAACACCCAGAGTTGTATACCACGCTCGGGGATGGACCTCGCCGGTATGAATCACGCTATAAAAACAATTTACTTCAAACATCTTCTAAATTAAAACTACATAGAAATGGACCATATTCGATGTCAATACAGATTTACAATAAATTACCAAATTATATAAAAGACGAACAAAATTATAACAAATTCATAAGAAAATTAAAATTATATTTAATAGAAAAATCTTTTTATAGCGTGAACGAATATCTACTCGTAAATCCTATCCTGTAGTTAGTGTACATAATGTGTTAATACCTATGTCCGCCTCTTTTTCCAAACACATAATTATTTATTTGCCGAATTATTTGTAATGAATTTATTTTTTAAGGAATTGATTTTGTTTATTGAATTATTACTTTTAACTAATAAGTTTTTTATTATGGTCATTATTATAGTTAATGTATACCTTTTTATGTATTTAATATTATTAATTTTACTGTGTTTTATATTAATGTTTTTAAATTTTTATAATTTGACCAAATTAATTTTATGAAATTATTTTAATCAATTATTTTTACCGAATTGTCTGCACTTTTCATTATTTCTTATTTTGCTGCGCCCTATCCGGGTCCATGTACTGTACCTAGCATTAAGTTGCATGTGTTTTTGTACTTGGTTGCAAATAAATAAATTGAAATTGAAATTGAAATTGACAGTAGATGATCATTTTAGTACCTTGTCACCTTTACAACTTCCCAACTGTCGCAGTATTTGAATGAATGAATGATTTATTTGCATAAAAACAAGCGTATATATAAATAAGGTCTTACAATTCAACATGGATCGAATCTTGTTTTGCCAAGACTGGCGTACAAATATTTATTTTTTCTCAAACATGCAATGAAATATTGATGTTATGTTCCTTATAATAGGCTGCGAAGTATGACGTTTCAGGTGCGACTAGGACAAGAGGTCGTTAATGGAATTTCATACAAATCTTGCAGGCCTAGGCCGGCAAAGTCCTCTTTTTTAATTTCCATTCCACATAAACTTGTGGTACATTATGACATTCTGCCACTATGCGTATAAAAAATAAAACTTTGATGTTTTTGTTGTTTATTTCATTGCATGTTTGAGAAAAGCACTATACATACCTCGGCGGGAAATAAGGAGTAGCCCGCCTTAGACCTATCCGGCCTCGCTGCGCTCGGCCGTCTATATGTCTTCAGCCGGCAACCCCTTTCGTCCCGGCCTCTGTAGTAATGTACTATTAAATATCATTAGTTATAATAGTACATTACTAGTATTACTACAGAGGCCGGGACGAAAGGGGTTGCCGGCCGAAGACATATAGACGGCCGAGCGCAGCGAGACCGGATAGATCTCAGGCGGGCAACCCATATTTCCCGCCCAGGTATGTATAGTGCTTTTCTCAAACATGCAATGAAATAAACAACAAAAAAATCAAAGTTTTATTTTTAATACGCATAGTGGCAGAATGTCGTGATGCCTGTGACACAAATTTATGTGGAATGGAAATTAAAAAAGAGGACTTTGCCGGCCTAGGCCTGCAACATTTGTATGAAATTGCATTAACGACCTCTTGTCCTAGCCGCACCTGAAACGTCATACTTCACAGCCTGTTACAAGGAACATAACATCAATACGTATTTCATTGCATGTTTGAGAAAATTCAAATAAGTAACTTAAAATTACAATTTGCAATTATTGAAGTATTAATTTACGGAATGGTAACAATGTTCAATTAAATGATTAAATAACGTTTTCTTAAATATATTGAAAGGCAATTCAATAAATGAATCTGAAAGTATATTAATAGTACATTACTACAGAGGCCGGGACGAAAGGGGTTGCCGGCCGAAGACAAATAGACGGCCGTGCGCAGCGAGGTCGGATAGGTCTGAGGCGGGCAACCTCATATTTCCCGCCGAGGTATGTATATTGCTTTTCTCAAACATGCAATGAAATAAACAACAAAAAAATCAAAGTTTTATTTTTAATATGCAGAATGCCATGATTATAAGTAACTTAAAATTACAATTTGCAATTATTGAAGTATTCATTTACGGAATGGTAACAATGTTCAATTAAATGATTAAATAACATTTTCTTAAATATATTGAAAGGCAATTCTCTAAATGAATCAGAAAGTATATTAAATATTTTTATGGCCAATACAGTACGAGTTTTTCCTTGATAATGCCAAGTTAGTTTTTGGCAAATACAATTTAATTCTGTGTGTTCCTCTTTTAGATTTGGTGGACTTTATATCAAACAATACAATATTTTTTTTATAATGATACACATTTCAAATATGTATAGGCATGGAAGCGGCAATAAACCTTTAGACTGGAACAGTGGTTTGCATTGCTGTAAGAGGTCAGCTCCACACAAAGTCTGGATGCACTTTTATTGAATTTTAAAAATTATTTCTATATCTGTATTGTTAAGTTAATGCGACGAAGTATTAAAATGATCATCTAAATTTGCTGTCGACCGTACCATCTTTAAACTAGCGCAAATTTTAGTTTGATCTAGATACCACCACCACCACCACATCAGCCCTAGGACGTCCACTGCTGGACATAGGCCTCCCCCAATTTCATGGGGGGTAAATGCCATAATCGCCACGCTTGGCATGCTCGGCATTGATCTAGATACATTGAACAGTTTTTAAGTTATCGCTGAAAAACTGCCTCGCCCAAGCAAAAAGACGTAAGTGCCGTGAGTTTCCTACGGAGATACGACCTTTTTCAATTCACAGTATAGGATAGTGGTTATAAATTTGTACTTGTAGTACCTAGTAGGTACGGAGCCCTTCATTGTGCGTGGTCCGGCACGCACTTGGCCGTTGTAGCCGCCGTTGCCGATGATGTTGGAACTCGACGACTTTTAAATAAAACTTCGATGAAAGTTTACTATAACTATATAATTCCCAAAGGTTCTGGTTTACAAAAATAGTTCACCGAAAGAGTATACGGAAGTGGTAAAAGTGTATGGACAAAAGAAGGTAGCTAATGACAAGCAAGATTTTTACTTAAAGTGTAGGTTTTTGTGGTAGGGATAAAGAGCTGCTATTGGCGGCTTTTAGAAGCCGCCATTATACTAACTGTGCCCGATGAGCGCGTTTTGCTACTGCACAAGGAATGGTATGAATCTATATAAAATAAGCGTTGCGTTCGCAACATACTCCCCGGCGTTGAGAAGCTCAACTAAGAAATAAATAATTAAGAGCTAGGAAGAGGACACAGGTTATTATAGGCTCTTCTTATGATGCCCTTTTTTGTTCGTATGTCGGCGACTCTATTGATGTTGTCCGTGCCCGGGTATACCTTCGTGACGCGACCTAGCAGCCACAGAAGGGGAGGTAGTCCGCGATCCTTGACCAGGACCAGCGTGCCAGCCTCCAGTTTGTCCGCTGATGTATGCCACTTGGTCTTCTGCTGGAGGAGAGTAACATACTCGTTAGAAAAACGGCTCCAGAAATGTTGCTTCAGCTTTTCTACTCTTTGGAACCGCTCGAGTCTTGAGAGGTTTCGCTCAATTAGAGACTCCTGCGGCACTGACTGAAGCGAGCGTCCGACGAGGAAATAAGAGGGTGCTAAGTATGTGAGATCAGAAGTATCAGTTGATAGGGGTGTAAGGGGTCTGGAATTAAGAATACCTTCTATCTGTATCAGGCAAGTGTTCATCTCTTCATAAGTTAAGTGTGTAAGAGACAGGATGCGCTTGAGATGATGTTTTATAGATTTTACTGCGGCTTCCCAGAGGCCACCAAAGTGGGGAGAATATGCTGGGCTAAATTTAAAGTTTATACCTTTTTCTGCCATACCTGAATGCAACATGTCGTGATTATTTTTTAGGAAACTACTGAGTTCATTTGACGCTCCAACAAAGGATGTTCCGTTATCCGAGTAAAGAGTTTGAGGCCTGCCCCGACGACTCATGAAACGGCGGAGAGCAGCAAGAAAGGACTCCGTGGTTAGGCTCGTTACAAGCTCTAAGTGCAGAGCCTTGACTGAAAGACAGACAAATACTAAAATATATGATTTGATTGTTCTGCTGCCTCTCCCCTTGCGGTCAGCTATCAGCACTGGTCCGGCATAATCCATTCCCGTATGTAAAAAGGGGTATTCTAGCTGTGTGCGGTCTCTAGGTAGATTGCCCATTGCCATTTGAAGAGGTTTAGCCTTGAACCTAATGCAACGAATACACCTGTGAACTATTTTACGGGCTAGATCTCTTCCACCAAGAGGATAGTAAGTTTGCCGAATGCTGGCAAGTAGCAGCTGAGGTGGAGCATGTAACAAGGTTAAGTGTTGCATTTCGAAGATAAGCTTTGTCAAATGATGTTTGCTACACAACAATATCGGATGCTTAATGTCGTAGCTATAGTTGGCATTATTAAGACGACCACCGACGCGTATTAAGTTGCGCGTGTCTAAAAAAGGGGTCAATGAAAGTAATCGACCTTTCGGTGATAGCGGTTTGCCAGCCAGTAAGAGCTTATACTCTTCAGGAAACATTTCCTGTTGTGCAAGCTGTAACAATTTGTATTCGGATGATTTTATTTCTGTGTATGTTAGCTTTGAAGTGATTTTATTGTTTTTATTTCTGCAATTGTATGTAAATCTGTAAATAAATGCCACGATTCTAATTAATCTCGTAAGTTTTGAATTATTGGTTATAAGCTTAGCTATAGGGTTATCATTTATGTATATATGCGTGTCTGTGTGTAACGAAATTTCTGGTAGCTCTTTTGCATGTGTATTGGGTGTTGGAGGAAATTGAATTACTGGGTGATGTAAGAATTCTGGCCCAGTCCACCATAATGTGGATGTGTTGATGTCGTCAGCCTTCATACCTCGTGACACAAGATCTGCTGGGTTGAGCTTTGAGGGTACATAGTTCCATGTATGTTCGCGGGTATTTTCTTGAATTTCATTCACACGGTTACGAACAAATTGTTCAAGGCGGTTAGATGACCCTGCCAGCCAGCCCAACACGATCATAGAATCAGACCAGAAGTAACTATGATCAACCTTCACGGTCAATGATGAAGTGACCTTTGTCCAGAGTCTTGCACCCAGCAAGGCGCCGCAAAGCTCCAGCCGAGGGATTGTGGATGATTTAAGTGGAGCTACTTTGTTTTTTGAAGCTATAAGACGTACGCAAACTGCTCCGCTCCCGTCCACAGTCCTAACATAGACAGAAGTGCCATATGCACGCTCGGACGCATCTGTGAAAACGTGAAGTTGAATTTCTGATGGTGAGTCGCAAAATACCCAGCGATCTATTTGAAGTGTATTTAGTTTTGAAAGTGACGACGCAAAGGAAAGAAATTCATTTTTTATGTTTGTAGGTAGGTCGTCGTCCCACTCACATTTCAGAAGCCAAAGACTTTGTAATATAAATTTGGCTTCTACTACGCATGGACCAACGAGGCCCAAAGGATCAAAGACCTGGCTGATGGCAGATAAGATATTTCTTTTTGTTATTTTATTTGGAACTTTAATATTAATAGAAAATTGTAATTTATCTATTTTAGTTTGCCAATACAAGCCTAGGGTTTTACAGGGTGATGTGCTGTCAAGATTAAGTGCCTTGTTGTCGCCTTCCTTATGGTCGAGTATGGATTGCAGCAGCTCAGGGCAGTTTGACTGCCATTTACGTAAGTTGAACTTGGCTGATTGTAATGTATTGGCAACACCCTTACTGATTTCAAGTAAAGAGTCAATGGAGTCGCTGCCGCTGAGAAAATCGTCTACATAAAAGTCATGCTGTATTGCACGTTTGACTCTGGCATCCTGGCATTTATCAGCAAGGGAAACAAGACATTTTGTTGCCAGGTAAGCAGCGCATGCCGTCCCATATGACAACGTATGCAATGTATAAGTTTTTAAGGAATCCGCGGGATCAAATCTAAATATAATTTGCTGTAATGAGCGTTGAGAAGGTTCGACTAATATAGCACGATACATTTTTTCGACGTCGCTTGATACTATATATTTATGCTGTCTGAAACGAAGCAAGATAGACAGTAGGTCATCTTGGACAGTCGGTCCGACCATCTGGATGTCGTTGAAGGACTTACCACTGGTCGTGGCCATTGAACCATCAAATACAACACGCAGACGGGTACTTGTTGAGTCCCGCATGACCCCGTGATGCCCAAAGTAGTAAGCCTTTGTGGGGGAATGCAATGACTGGTTTTCGCTCATATGCCCTAGATCAATGTATTCTTTTATAAAGTCGAGGTAAAGGTTTTTGAAATTAGTATCGCGTGCAAGTCTTTTTTCTAGTGTTAAAAAACGTCGCTTTGCCATGTGATATGAATCACCAAGTACGTCTGGCGACTCCTTTAATGGGAGAGTGACGACAAAGCGGCCATCTTGATCGCGGGTGGTGTTCTCCAGGAAGCTTTTCTCACAAGCCTGTTCTTCATAAGACATGGAGTGTGCTGAAGAGACCGAGTCCAGTTCCCAGAACCGCGTAAGGTTAGTTGCCTCATTATGTGTGAGGAACGAACAAAATAAGGATTTGTTTACGTTTTTATTGTTAGTGGGTACAGAGCCCGATAAAAGCCAGCCCAACTTTGACTCGTGTAATCGAGGTTTATTTTTACCCAAATTAATGGATGCGGAACCCAAGACGTCCCAAAACACTTCCGCCCCAACAAGAATATCAATAGAGGATGGCTCATAAAATGACGGGTCTGCCAATATAATGCCGGCAGGTATAGGTATATGCGTTATATCAATATGGCAAGACGGCAATGACTTGCTAATCTCAGGCAAGACGAAGCAGTTTACGGTCGTCTTATAATCACTACGAGGTGACTGAATAACAATGTCACAAGACTCTGTACTATGTGAAAGCTGATTATTGATACCTGTGATCGTGGTTCCCGCGCAGCGTGTCGCTAACCCGAGCTGTCCGCACAGGTCTCGTGTCACGAAGTTCGAAGTACTTCCATTGTCGAGAAGAAGGCGAGCATTGCGAAGCCTTCCGTTCACATCGCACACTTGCACCAAAGCTGTGGATAGCAACACAGACGACTTAGTAGGCGTAAACACATTTGCCTGAATATTGCCGCTAAATTGAACGTTTGGAATAGGCACTTCAGTACTACAAGATGGTATATCGATATCGGCATGTTTATGTAAAAGGGTATTATGTTTGTGTTTACAATATTTACAATGCGAGAGTGCGCACCGTGATTCGGTGTGTCCTGGGCGTAAACAATTCTTGCATACGGGATAATTGCTCACTTTACTTATTCTCGCATCAACATCTAATTTACGAAATGATTCGCATGTAAATAAGAAATGATTCTGTTTACACAAAGGGCAAACAATAGGTTTGCGAAAAGAGTTACTCGTAGTGTTAAGGAAATTTTTTGATTTTTGTGTTTCATTATTTGTATGTATTTGTGTTTTATGTTTAGAAGATTTGTCATCGATGTTTTTATTATGAATTGATTCTAATAAGTCAGCCCTACTGTTCAAGAAACTAGTGTATTGATGTAATGTCGGCGAACCCGTTAAAAGGTTTCGGTGTTCCTCCCACTGACGATTAGTTAACGAATCTAACTTCTTAGACATAATATGTATAATTAATGTGTCCCAGTGGTCGGTCGGTTCGCCTAATGTAGCAAGGGCGCGTAAATTTTTGTTAGTTACGTCCACCATGTTACGTAATAAATAGCTCGATTCATGTTGCAGAGGTTCAAGGTTAAACAATGCTTGAATGTGGTTGTTAACTAACAGACGCTGGTTGTCGTAACGCTCCGACACCAATTGCCATGCTTTGTGATAATTATCACTGCTAAAATCAAGGCTTTGAATAACAAGGGCAGCACTACCCTTTAAAGATGCGCGAAGATAATGAAATTTACTTATGTCATTAATGGCTGAGTTGTTATGAATAAGTGAAATGTACGTATCTCTAAATCCGAGCCAATGTTGATAGTTTCCGTCGAAGTGAGGAAGATCAATTTTCGGAAGACGGATGAAGTCCTGCCGGCCTGCTGCACAGGAGGTGGAACATGCAGACTCGGACCCGGCCCGCCTGCCGCTGCTCTGCACGGTAGGACTCAGTAGAAGTCTAGCAGTCGAAACCAATAAATAATATTGGCTTTCAAACTGCTCCCGCTCCGCATATGCGTCGTCAGGATTCGGGGATAATGTTTCGATCTCCATCTGTAAGGCGTCAAACTCTGGATAAAGCGACTCGATTTTATCTAAACGGCACTGCATTTCCGTAATTTGCAACTCACTTAATTTTTCACATGATTTAGTCACATCCATGTATGTTCTAAACTGTGTTAACTTCGATTTAACACTGCCACGTTTCTTCACTAACTGTTTTAATTGTTCGTCAGACATATTTTTACGTTGTAGTTATAAGAATTTAACTATGCAGTTAACTGATGCGCAAAATAGGTGTGAATGCTAACGAGCTAGCGAGCGACTGAGACGATAGGTACAATAAAAAAAAGAATCGGAGTAAACAAGTGCAGCTGTGCGAGTTATTGCAGATTTAGCAATAATTTTATGATATCGAGTCTGAGGTAATTAGCGATGGAGACGGCTTCTAATACCGAAATGCTTTTTTATATAATGATTTTTAATGTGATGTGATTTATGATTAAATATGTACTTTAAGGGTTATTATGATGACTTTGAGATGATCAATTATGCCTGACACGTATAGCGATATTGGTAATTCCGAGGAAGATGGGGACTATGGGTGTACAAAGGAATTGGAACGGACTCACTCAGTCAAATGCTACTTGTTGAGACGATGTGATGTTGCTTGAACTGGTGATGAGGTGGCAGTCCGACGAACGTCCTCCTTATGCACTGGACGCCCTTCACTGGACGTCTGCTGCGTGTTCTTCCTATGTCGAAGATACTGAAGACAGCGACGACGGTTGCGATGTATGAAGCCCACTTCTACGAAGACTCCGATGACGGTGAAGCGTACTCTTGTCTTAATGGCTGCGAAGGACCAATGTAGCCGCCGTTGCCGATGATGTTGGAACTCGACGACTTTTAAATAAAACTTCGATGAAAGTTTACTATAACTATATAATTCCCAAAGGTTCTGGTTTACAAAAATAGTTCACCGAAAGAGTATACGGAAGTGGTAAAAGTGTATGGACAAAAGAAGGTAGCTAATGACAAGCAAGATTTTTACTTAAAGTGTAGGTTTTTGTGGTAGGGATAAAGAGCTGCTATTGGCGGCTTTTAGAAGCCGCCATTATACTAACTGTGCCCGATGAGCGCGTTTTGCTACTGCACAAGGAATGGTATGAATCTATATAAAATAAGCGTTGCGTTCGCAACAGCCGTTTTTAAGTGTACCCGTTCTACGGCTCTTTATTGTAGTGTGGTACAAAATGGCGCCGAATGTCCTGAAATCTATTCCAACATCGATGGTCCACGGACCGCCCAAAGCACATTTGCGAGCTTTCAAAGCTGTCAATTTTGACGGACACAGCTTTGACGTCCGGCCAATATCCCGGGTCCGTCCCTGGAAACGGGAGATTTTTGTACGTATCCGGTTTCGCGGGTAATGTGGTGCCCAGGCACAGTGCCTGCTATGCTATAAAGCTATAATAAAAAAAATGTCCCGTAATATTTATAAAAAAAAACACATGTCATTATTTAAGGCGAAGGCAAGCTCTTTCCATACAAACTTTGTGCAAGTTTTTCTTCGTTCGTGTTTGCACTCCAGTTACTAGTTTTGGTCCATATGCTTATTTTTTGTTAGTTGTTCTTTTGTTAGTATCTCTTGATGTTTTTTAATTTTAATTAGTTCTTGTATTTTTTTTTGAAATAATGCAGAATGTCAACATCAAGTTCTGTGTATATCCAATATGTACCAACAAAAAATAAAATTAAATGCTGTAGTGCCAAAACTACCGCAAAAAACTTACACAACCTTTGTACGGAGAATGGCTTGCCCTACCATGCGCCTTAATAGAAATGCATACATAACTCCCTTTGTTTTACCATACCCATAGAATGGTAGCGATTATGGCCCGTGTAGGTAATAAACTTAAGAAAAGTACCTGTTGTATGTAGTTGTGATGTGCTCGAATAGACATTACATATTTAAAATGTGTAACACAAACAAAACTAATGTCAATTCAAACACGTCACAACTGCATACAACAGGGCCTTTTCTTGAGTTTTTTTAACTTTACAGTGCAGTAAATGTGCAGAATCCACCCTACCTGATAATTTACCTGATAACTACCTGATAAATATTGTTGGGGCTGGCGCATCAGGGACGCGCTGCGTTTGCGCATTGTTGTGTAAAAGCAGTCTATCCCCCCCCCCGCATCTGATGCGGGGATAGACTGCTTTTACACGACATTGAAACATCCCTGGTGTGCTGCAAAAACGGGGCAATCAACACCCGAAAAATATATAGCTTAGCTATATATTAGCTCGGCCAGCGTATACAAGTGAGGTTAGCTGGAAGATATCCCTTGTACTTCGATCTTGTGAGATATGCATAATATTATGCTTAAATCTAATATTTTGTATAATAAAGAACTTCCATGTATAAGTTTGGACCCGGGTATGTCCTAAAACTACGACCAAGACCACCGGGGGATGGGCAGCAGCATCCCTGGAGTGCGGTGGAGATACTGCGATCGCCAACCCGCATGCCAAGCGTGGCGATTATGGCATTTACCCCCCATAAAATTGGGGGAGGCCTATGTCCAACAGTGGACGTCCATCGGCTGATATGGTGGTGGTGGATGTATAAGTTTCTACAAAAATTAACATTTTTGTTACAAGCCTGTATTGCCAATTGTACTTTAATTATGGTAGTGTTTAACTCCTCATTAGAAGGGTTCAATGGGCCCAAACTTAAGGAGCTTTTCTTGTGTAGTGTAGAATAAATAAATAAACAATGCGAGTATGTAATAAGACCATATCAGCGTCAAGGTAAAAATTTGCGTGAAGCTGAGTGAAGGCATTTCAGTTACAAATATTTAAACTACTTAGATGAATACGTACTACATGTTGCACTTTTAAAGTGCCATGAATACACTTTTTTCTATTCTATTCTACAAACAGGATATATGTAGCGATAATAATAAGTTAGTAATAAAGTATTGCATAGCTTGGAGTGTGTGCGTGCCCGCTCGATGCAGTATCTTTCGGAAATTGAATTGAATCAAATTCCGCGGTGAATCGACGATTCCATCGTTCCATCAACAACACAATTATATATTCGAGTATTATACAGGGTGGAAACGAGTAACCAGACATATTTTAACCGTGCATTTTCGTGGTTATAAGGAGTAAAAACCGGCTAAGTGCGAGTCGGACTCGCCCACCGAGGCTTCCGTACAAAAAATAAAAACGGCAGAGTCCGACTCCGATTTGGCCGGTTTTTAATATTTGTTGTTATAGCGGCAACAGAAATACATCATCTGTGAAAATTTCAACTGTCTAGCTATCACGGTTCATGAGATACAGCCTGGTGACAGACGGACGGACGGACGGACAGCGGAGTCTTAGTAATAGGGTCCCGTTTTACCCTTTGGGTACGGAACCCTAAAAACGATTTATCAACATTGGTCAAATGGGGAATGTTTGGAGATAATGCCATTGGTGATGTTAACGTGTATAGGACAGGTTTTGCGCCGCGAGGAAGACCACCCTGTCAAAATCGCATCAAATATTGACACAAGAAAAGAACAACTTAGAATTCGACAAAAGTTTCTTGTTCCGTCAACCCCTATTCCTGGTCGAAATTCCTCTAATTCGAACCAAGCGCTTTGCATCTTCTTTTATAATGCGCACTTCTAAGGTTTGGAATTCTCTGTCGGCGTCTGTATTTCCGAGTTCATATAACCTGGACCTTTTTAAGGCACGAGTGAATAGGCACCTTCTGGGTGAGCTCGCTTCATCGTCGGCCTCATCTTTGCCCCCTGGCTAGATGCTGGCCAAGAGCAATCCCATTTTTAATAGAAAAAAAAGGTCAGTTTCATATGTTGCAGGATTCGTAGTACTTAGGTCAGATTAATTTTTTTTTCGAGGTGAATCTGACTTAGTCATAATTAGACAAAACTATGATTTGACAACATTAGGAACTGATCAAGTCAGAATTCTATAAAATAAAAATAAAACCGAACATTCCGATAAGAGGCTTTTTCGGAGAAGTAGGATGGTCTCTTATTTTGTCTTATTCTGACGTACCCTGTACATTAATATATTAAACAATAATAAATAAATCAGCACCTAGTTCTTTTTCTGCACCCATGGTGTCCATCTTAACAGACGGCGTTGTCCATAACTCCCAACAGATGGCGCTGTACTAACTCCTTACGTCTCCAGTTGTCGTAGGTCCCTCTCGCTCCAGCTGTGAGGACGCCGCTCGCCTGATGGGCAAGACCTCTGGTGGACGCGAACCTCCGAGACCACAGCGGATCGCACACAGAAGGTATAGTCAAAATTATTTTACACCACACCTTGCCAGAAAGAGCGTTTTTCCGCACGCTGCGCGTCCGAGAAAACCCACTTTTTGGCCAAGTGGTGACGTAAAATTCTGCCGTCTCTCGCATATTTGTGTTATGACCCTCGCCTGCGGCTCGGGCCTTAAAAATCTGCGATATGGGCCTTTCTTTGTTTTACAACCCTTGTATCGTAAATAGCTATAATATTTCAGAATTTTATCAATGTAAAAAGTGACTTTATAGTCAAAGCATTCCATTATTAACAGTAATAATGAAACATGAAATGTATCCACCGTAAAAGAATATATTTTAGAATGTGCAAATAAAGACACATTGACATTGACCTTTTTACTGTACTTTGAAATTTTACCTCCCCTTGAAAAATGACACCCCACTTGGCATACCTAGTCACTGGACTTTGAACTCCTGCCTCTCCCTTGTATCGGAATATTTAGTCAGAAAAAAATACATTACGGAGTCTTAGATGATTCTATGTATTTCAGCAATGTATACAGGGTGATTTTGGGGTCGTGATCCGAAATAATTGTACATGGTCAAAAATTTAAAGTAGACAACATCACAGTCGGTATGAAGGTTTATAACTCAAATAATTTTCTTTTTTTTACAATTTTTAATGGGAAATAATACTTTTTCATACAACTTGGTCACCCTACCCCACGTCAACTCCCCATATCATCCGTCAAAGAGAGTAGGGTAACCATGATTTTTTTGTGATTATATATTTTTTTCATCAAATAAATTAAAAATAAAATGCGTTTGTTTCGTGTCACTACATATTTTTTGAAATGGCTATCAGATACCAAGTCTAAAAACTGGTTCTTGATCCACGACCCCGAAATCACCCTGTATAGCCTAGTGTTGGCGCAGCGTTCTTGAGAAAATGAAGTAGCCGACAACTGAGTTTTGGATTGTAGTCGATTTATTTTACGGAGCGATTAAATTACAAAATACTGTGGTAGAAAGGGTTTGTATGGACGCGCGACCGAATAGCGTGCAGCGTGATGTCGGCGTCGTGGCAGATGGAGTAATGGCGGCGAGCCGCCGGCCCGCGGCGCCGTGTAGGTGACGCGCTTGTGTGTGTGAGCGCACACACGGATGGCGCGGTAACACCTAGTATCCTCAAATATTTATTAATTTATTTTATTTATATAGGGTCCAGACACTACCAGTGTTAATGACATTACTAATACTGTAATTCCTTCGTTCAGTAATGGCATTACAAAACCTCTCCACACACTTGTCAGTATTTTACATCATTACATTCATTACGATAGTACTCACGGTTGATTATGAACGTATAATAAAAGCTTGTGGCAATCGCTTTAAAAAAAGGTTTAAGGAAAAAAAACGGCCAAAGTGCGAGTCGGACTCGCGAACCGAGGCTTCCGTAAAAATATTTTTATTATATGATGTAACTAAAAATTTACGGTTAGCGCAATTTTTCCTTTATCTGTGCCATAAGACGTTGTTTCGTACCAAACAATATTCCGAGTTCACTGGAAGTACCCTGTAGGTTTTGATTCCCTTGCGGGTGACGAAAATTTGCGACATAAACGGCTGTGTCTTTTGATTGCGTTGGCTTAGAAGTTTGATTTTTTTTGCAGCTCCAAGAGACAGTAGACCTGAGTATTTGATATAAATTCCAACTTGATACCTCCACGCGTTCCTGAGGTCTTAACAGACAGACAGACAGACGGACGGACAACAAAGTGATCCTATAAAGGTTCCGTTTTTTCCTTTCTAGGTACGGAACCCTAAAAATGGACCAGAAGTGGCTCGTCCTTACTTAAGAGGGTTAAAATGGGTCCATTAGCGCCACTCATAAATAATTGTGATTATTAAAATTTAACCATATATATATATATCGTTAATTCGTTAAATATATACATTTTTTAAAAGGGCCTCATTTTTTTACGAGTGTTGGCAGTGGACCCGCTGCAGCCCTCTTAAAACCCTCTTAAACAAAACAGCTGAAGGCGGCGGAGCTGCAAACACGTCCTTCCTCGCCGATCGCTCCGCTAATACTGAAGGAATGGAATGACGCACTCCACAAACTGTCAGTATAGTGTCATTTCTTCAATACTGACAATAAAATATTCGAATCACTTCCACCCTCACCTATTACTTCATTCCAATCAAATAGGCGACTACTGTCTATAAGGAAAAATGACAGGGTATAAAATTGTCCAAAAAACCAATTATTGTGATAAAATAAAAAAGTCGTAAATTATAATTGACAAAGTATAAATATGTCTAGATGTAGAAAAGACTGTTTAACTGACAATGGTCTGAAAGTAAAACTGTACAGACTTGTAATTCTAAAAAAGTCTGTTATGGGTGATGAACAACGGCCCCTGGGTTAGGTGGTTAGGTTCGTTAGGCATCTTCAGATGCCCGAAGGGCAAACTGCGCAGAAATAGGAGCGCCGCGAAGCGGGGCTGTGTCAATTTTAAGCTTGAGTCAAACGAGTCATTTTTTTAATAATAATAATAATAAATAAATATTCGGGTACATTTTTTACACAAATCGAACTAGTCCCACAGTAAACTCAATAAGGCTTGTGTTATGGGTACAAGACGACGATATATTTAATAGATATATGATATATACTTAAATACATAGAAAACATCCAAGTCTCAGGAACAAATGTCTCTGCTCACCACAGAAACAAATAAACAAATGCCCTCACCGGGAATCGAACCCGGGACCTCTAGCTTCGGAGGCAATGACACTACCAACAAGGCTAAACAGGCCGACAAAGTTTAATAGGTAATTCGAGCAAATTCTAATTGGACATTTTTATTCCTCAACCTTGTAACATGTGTTTTGTCATTTTTCCATAGCGTCATTTATATAAAGCGTTTTAAGACATTTTTATACTCGGTCATTTTTCCTTATAGACAGTGGTCGCCAAAAGGATTCCAATCACTACACTGTCAGTAGTAATGTCATTATTTAAAGGTAACATGACACATGACATTACTACTGATATTGTCTGGCGGGGTATATAGTTGACGCAGCCGCACTATGATAAAATTTAACCCGATGACAATACCCAATTCAGTACGTTTGGCCGAATAGTGCCGGTATATCTTCCTTCCTGGTCCTTCAAGTATTTCGGGAGCGCGGCCATCTGCCGATAGTCTCGATCACAGACATACATCTAAACAGACCACGCAGACAGAGACTTTAACCTTTTCGCCGCCACAGTAGATTCCGTAAGTTGTGTCACACACGCCAGTCTTTGTAGCAAAAGGCAGAAAATTAACCTTATTTGATAGCACGTACGTTGCGTTTACAAAACTTTACGTCGACTTGATATGAAGTCATAGCGTGTGGGGCACTTAATGTACTGACTTTATACCACGTCAATGGCAGCGAAAAAGTTAAGGACTCTGTCGTGGTGGCTAGGTGTGTTATTATAAGGTCGCAATTAGTAAGGGAATGAAATAGCTGTTCATTGACATTTATATATGGCAAAGCTCTAATCCAATTCTAATCGCAGCTTGATAATATTTAGCGTAAAATTTCAGATAGAGTTAGAGAGAGATATCTTACATTTGTGTTCAACTCTTATTCTATTCTCAAGACAAAGAACAGATGTTACACAAATAAATGCCCTGTCCGGGATTCGAACTCGAGACCATCAGCTTTGTAGGCAGGATCAGTACTAACTGGGCTATAATGGTTGTGAACGAGGGAGATGACTAGATTGTGAATGAATTGTGTCGCTTTCGGTGAAAAATCTTAATGCTAGCATCAACGCACTTTCTACTAATATCAATGCTGTGATACAGATGCGACGATACTTGAGAAGATTATAGTGGTGCAAACGCCAAAGGCACCAAAGTCATCGGCCTGTTTAGCCTAGTTGGTAGTGACACTGCCTCTGAAGCTAAAGGTCCCGGGTTCGAATCCCGGCCAAGGTATTATTTGTGCATTTAGTACCGGTTTGGATGTTTTCTATGTATTTAATTATGCATTTATCTATACAAGTATGTATATCGTCGTCTAGTACCCATAGTACAAGCTTTGCTTAGTTTGGGACTAGGTCCCGTTGTTTTCCAGGTCTTTTTTAATTACGATGGATGTCTGTAAGTCAGGGTCGTCCACGCCTTCTCGGTTCGGTCTTGGTCTTACAAGTGAGCACTTTCCTGGTCATGTGGTCTTCTGGCCTCCTCATGACATGGCCATACCATCTAAGTCGTGCCTCCATCAGTTTGTCTTGTATGGGTCTTATTTTCATCGTATCAAATTATAATAATAAATATAAGGGGATTTTTTTGTTGCGGTGCTTGCGGCGTCTATTAAGACAAAAGTCTGTGGTCTCAATACATTATCGTTTAGTTATTTTTAGGTACAGATTAGGTTCATCTCGCTTTGTTAACTGTTCTCATATGTCAGTGTAGATTAAAAAATAGAGATACAGGGAATTAAGTTGTTCCTAGGGGCTAACAGTAGGGGGTTCTTCAAGGAAGGAGTGTACTTATACATTTTATGAGGTCGGTAACGCGCATATGACACCCCTGGAGTTGCAGGCGTCCATAGGTTGCGGTGAACAGTAAAAAGATTGGGCAACAGTATATCATCCCGCTGGTAATGGGAGCCCGACTGGCGAAGTACAGTCAGCCTGACAAGGACACTTTGGGACTTTGTCGCTCGCTCTCACCCGTTAGTCATTTAGCGTAACAGTTTAGACATGACGTTAAAGCGACAAGGTACAAAGGTGTTCAGCCCCCTGTGAGGCCGACAGTACCTCCACCTAACAGAAGACTGCAGCCATATAGACAGTACGCTCGGCTGAACTCGATTCTCCATACAAAACGTAGTTTCGTTCTCATTTTAAAACGCCTTGTTGAAATAACATGAAACTTTGTACACACAATAATATCTAGGTCGGCAATTAGTTTCTGTTGCTAGAAATTGTAAAAGAAAAAAAATACAGCGAGTTTTTGACTTTTTAGGGCTTGTATGAAAACCTTAATAATCGCTGTATTTTTTCTCCATTATAATTTCAAGCAACAGAAACTAATGTCGGACCTAGATATGCCGGATTCCATTATGTATACAAAGTTTCATGTTATTCTAGCATGGCGTTTTAAAATGAGAGCGCAACTACGTCTCTATGGAGAACCGAACGTACTGCGGACTCTTAACGTGATTTGTGGTCAAGCAGAAACCTATGGTTGGACCCGGGTATGTCCTAAAACTACGACCAAGACCACCGGGGAATGGGCAGCAGCATCCCTTGAGTGCGGTGGAGATACTGCGACCGCCAACCCGCGTGCCAAGCGTGGCGATTATGGCATGTACCCCCCATGAAATTGGGGGAGGCCTATGTACCTATATATGAGCAGTGGACGTCCTAGGGCTGATATGGTGGTGGTGGGGAAACCTATCTAGAGTAAAAAAAGAGATAAAACTACTACTTGGTTAGTTCTATATGGTATAGTTTATGGTGGTGACTAACGTCGCCAGCGCTCTCGAGCATACATTCGCGGTGTCGTGTTTGGAGCGTCCTCTGGCGACAATCGGACGTCCGCTGTTTTCCACTTTTGTGATACAAAAGAAAACAACTAAGTATACTTACGTACAGGTCGAGTTAAACCATTCTTAAACTGAACGCGCCCCCCTCACAGCTAACGTAAGCACATAGACGTAATATTTGAATAGGCTGAGAAAATATAATATAATATAATATTGGGGGACAATCTTACACAAATCGACCTAGTCCCAAACTAAGCAAAGCTTGTACTATGGGTACTAGACGACGATATACATACTTATATAGATAAATACATACTTAAATACATAGAAAACATCAAAGACCCAACAACAAATATTCGTGAAAAATGCACAAATAAATGCCCTGGCCGGGATTCGAACCCGGGACCTATAGCTTTTTTTTTTTTTTTTTTAACAAAAATATTATCATCTTAAGCGTTTAAAATATCTGCCAAACTGCACAGCAGTTTGTCGGCAGAAAACCCAGTTACCCTCCACCACTAATGAAAATTAATAATTATAGTTACTACTTACCTACTAGTGTAGGTAATTATAGGTAAGCAACGCGAAGTCGAAATCACTACACCGACACAAAATGCATGTATATATATGTATATATATATATATATATACACAATATGTGTATGTATATATATATATAAATAAAAAAAATAGTAAAAAAGTAAAAGTAGTTTATTCTTCAAATTAGGCATATTACATGCACCTATGAACGTCAATAAACTACCACCGGTTCGGCAAAAATATACCTCTGCCACGAGAAGAACCAGCGTAAGAAACTCGGCGAGGTGTCATTTTTTCAAAACAATATACATTATATAGTTAAATATAAAATTACATTACTACATAATAACTTAAATAACAATGCTACAGTAGAAAATATATTTTCGCGATAGATTACCCGTGCAGGACGCTATCACTGCCAAACATCGCTATCCATGATGTAATCGTTTATCTTATAATATGCTCTTGATATAAGTGTTTGTTTTACTACAGATTTGAATTTAGAATTGCTAAGTTCAGTAATGTGTTTAGGAATTTATATATATATATATACGTATACTATACACACATACTATACTATCTTATGTTTTAACGAAGGTCTTCGGAAGCAGAGTCACTACCAACTAGGCTAAACAGGCCATCAAATTAGTACAGTTAACAGAGAAGTAGGTTATCATTTTAGTACCTAGTCACTTTCACTGCTTGGACGCATCGCAACTGTCACAGTATTATTACGTTAGTGCGACACAGTACTACAGGTTTGGGCATGTAGAGAGAATGAGTGAAAGTAGAATGACTAAGAGGATTTACGCTCAGGAGATGAGTGGTAGGATCGGAAGGGGACGACCAAGGCGAGGTTATCTACATCAAATTTCGGCGATACTGAAAAAGGGCCAGGTCAGAAGTACCCGCAACCGACGAGCATGTATGAGAAGATGTATGGATGTGATTGAAGCGAAAGAAGTATGTAAGGACCGTAGTATTTGGCGTTCTTTGGTCTCTGCCTACCCCATGGGATAACGGCGTGAGTTTATGTATGTATGACACAGTACTAAAATGATAATCTAACCTTAAAAAAAACTAGCCACGGTCTACTACTTCCCCAGACTTGCTGCTTCATAGACGAGCGAGTTTATTTACGTTTAGCTTTTTTAAAAATCAAATCGAAACCATTTGTAGTAATCTTACAAACATGCCGAAGCCAAACCGATTTAAATCCAAGCACATATTCACGCTAATCTAGGCTATATGCTTTTAGTAATTAGTACTATAATCCCATGTAGATAAAACTGTAGTTGAGTCGTTTTATTCTATGTGTTGGATTATGAATAGGAATCGTAAACATTTCGTGTTCGAATTGAGTTTATTTCCGTTAGTCAATCGATTGTAAATATACGTTTCAAAGCGTATGGTTGTCTACACTGGTGTATAAGGAGTGAATATATTTTTATCGTTTAAATATGCCTTTTATTAACCGACTTCAAAAAAGTAGGAGGTTCTCAATCCGTCGATTTTTTTTTATGTATGTTCACCGATTACTCGGAGACTAGTGGACCGATTTCATAAATTCTTTGTATGTTTGAAAGGGTGTGTTTTCTAGTTGGTCCCATTGTCATTAAGACTGCGCAGTACGTTCAGTTCTCCATACAAACGTATTTATGCTCTCATTTTAAAACGCCAGGCTAGAATAACATGAAACTTTGTATACGCAATCGGATCCGGCATATCTAGGTTGGATCATAGTTTCTGTTGCTTGAAATTATAATGGAGAAAAACAATCCAGCGATTATTAAGGTTTTCATACAAGCCGTAAAAAACTCAAAAAGCCGCTGTATTTTTTTTCACAATTCTTTTTTTTGTGTATACAAATTTTCATGTTATTCTAGCATGGCGTTTTAAAATGAGAGCATAAATACGTTTGTATGGAGAACCGATCCACACCGATCGTACTGCGCCCTCTTAAGTCTGGATCTGATGACGGGATCTTGGAAAAATCGAAGGAACTCCTCAAATTATGAACCAAGAGGATGGGGTAAGGAAAAAAATAAGGTACTCAAATTACCAAGACGATGGGGCCTGGCAAAGAATGGAGTCGGTGTTTTTTTGTTAAAAATTTACTTGTTTATTGCATGCCCCATATTTACTAGAGTGAGTCGCTTTGAGAAAACATTATTTCAGTTTGAACTGAAAAGCAGTACTTTTTGTTTCCTAACTACTCAGAATGCGACATTTTGAACACCAGCGTTTTATCTGTTCATTGCGCGGTTGAAACGAGCAACGCACTGCAGTTACTTGGGATCCCACGCAATGTAACGCTATGACTTTGTCCGCCGAGGCGACAGATGTATTTTTCTTTGAGTTCGTACTCCTACTGGACCCTTATCAGCCCTAGGACGTCCACTACTGGACATAGGCCTCCCCCAATTGCATGGGGGGGTAAATGCCATAATCGCCACGCTTGGCATGCGGGTTGGCGATCGCAGTATCTCCACCGCACTCTAGGAATGCTGCTGCCCATTCCCCGGTGGTCTTGGTCGTAGTTTAAGGACATACCCGGGTCCAACTGGACGCTTCAACAAATGTCGATCACGTTTTGCATGTCGATAGGTAACATCATGTTCACCATCATCACGATGATTTAGAGTTAAAAAAAATTTATGTCGAAACACGGAGGAATAGTCACCGGAAAACTGTATTTCCGTATATTACCGCCAGGGAGTGAGACGGAAGACTGGTAGACGCGCTCAGCTCAACATTTGCAACCAGCAGTCTGCACTGCATACCTAGATAGCTTAAGACGGCGCAGTACGATCGGTGTGGATCGGTTCTCCATACAAACGTATTTAGGCTCTCATTTTAAAACGCCATGCTAGAATAACATGAAACTTTGTATACACAATGGGATCCGGCATACCTAGGTCGAAAATTAGTTTCTGTTGCTAGAAATTGAAAAAGAAAAAAAATACAGCGGTTTTTTGAGTTTTACACGGCTTGTATGAAAATCTTAATAATCGCTGTATTTTTTCGCCATTATAATTTCAAGCAACAGAAACTAATTTCCTCCCTAGACAAGCTGGATCCCATTGTGTATACAAAGTTTCATGTTATTCTAGCCTGGCGTTTTAAAATAGAGCATAAATACGTTTGTATGGAGAACCGAACGTACTGCGCAGTCTTAAGAGCCTAACGCCGACAACGATGTTCTCATACTCTTGTTATTTAACAGAAACTATAAACTAAAGTAAAATATCACGGTAACACTTTCGTTTTGCATGAGTTGCGTTGATAATATACCTAAGTGATCGCGAACCTGAGTACCTGAGTGATTTCCTTCCAGTATTCGTCGGAGCAAACTATTGGTCGTCCCGCGTTGTAGACTTTGCAAAGTTGCGGAATTCGCTCGGTGCCGTGGGTGCAAGATTATATAACTCAGTACCAGCAGAGTTGAAACTGGTGCAAAACGGCAAATGTTTTGTAAAAAAACTATAAACACTACCTACTGACAAAGCTCGCATATACCATTTAATTTGTCGACGTCTGTGGTGACCCACATTTTTTATACTGAATATAATTATTAATAAATCACAATATTTATATTGTACAGTCTGTAATAGACTCTAAGGTCATATACCATACCATAAGATCAATTTATTTATGTAGCATTGACATGTAAAATAACATTTTATCAATAAATGATTGTATTGTATAGTATTGAACCGGCAAACTAAATTCGACAGACACATTTAAACAAAGCGTTTGTTAGATTTGGTACTATTGGCGCCGATACTAATCGACTTCAAAAGCGATACGGTGCATGCGTTCCCGTTTAACAGAAGTGTTTGTTTGTGGTTATCACTGTGACCAATGTAACTCAAACTGTTTTTTTAACCGACTTCAAAAAAGGAGGAGGTTCTCAATTCATTTTTTTTTAAATGTATGTTCACCGATTACTCGGAGACTAGTGGACTAATTTCAAAAATTCTTTTTTTGTTTGAAAGGGAGTTTTGTTTAGTTTGTAAGGATGAACATGGACAAGACGAAGATCATGTCAAGTGCCCGTGTCACACCAACTCCCGTAACAATCGGTCACTTTACGCTCGAAGTTGTAGACGAGTACATATACCTAGGACAGACTGTCCATTTAGGTAAGTCCAACTTCCAAAAAGAGGTTAATCGTCGAATCCGACTCGGCTGGGCAGCGTTCGGGAAGCTACGGCACATCTTTTCGTCCAATATTCCGCAGTGTCTCAAGACGAGGCTCTTTGACCAGTGTGTGTTGCCAGTGATGACACATGGCACTGAAACGTGGTCGCTTACTATGGGCCTCATAAGAAGGCTCAAAGTCACCCAAAGAGCAATGGAGAGAGCTATGTTAGGAGTTTCTCTGCGTGATCGCATCAGGAATGAGGCCATCCGCAGCAGATCCAAAGAGACCGATATAGCCCTCTCAATCGCTAAGCTTAAGTGGCAGTGGGCGGGGCACATTGCACGTAGAACCGATGGCCGTTGGGGCGGAAAGGTTCTCGAGCGGCGACCACGTACCGGAAAGCGTATCGTGGGCAGGCCCCCCACACGGTAGACCGATGACCTGGTAAAGGGCGCCGGTGTCCGCTGGATGCGGGTGGCGCAGGACCGGTCATTGTGGAAGTCTTTGGGGGAGGCCTATGTCCAGCAGTGGACGTCTTTCGGCTGACATGATGATGATGTTTGAAAGGGTGTGTTTTCTAGTTGGTCCCATTGTCACCAAGTCTGGATCTGATGACGGGATCTTGGAAAAATCGAAGGAACTCCTCAAATTAGAAACCAAGAGGATGGGGTAAGGCAAAAAACAAGGTACTCAAATTACCAAGAGGATGGGGTCTGGCAAAGTTTGGAGTCGGTGTTTTTTTGTTAAAAATTTACTTGTTTGTCTCGGGTGTTTCAAAATGTCGGTACACGTAAAACCGGATTCAATATCATCTGACGTGATGCTCTGATGTTATGTTTCGATTTAGTCATATTACAGTCTAGTAAACCAAAGTCAGGGACAGGGAACAAACACAAAACCAAGAAGGGCAAACAATAACAGCGAGTTTCAATTTTGCACCTTCAAAACTAATGTCATGATCCATGACTATAATATGTCATACTAAAAAGAGAGATAGATATATGTTTTATGTACCTTCTCATTCTTACGATTTGCTGGTCAGACCTATGCTCTCATTTTGATGTTAAATACTAGCACCCCCACTATAACAAAATAACAAATAAACTCATCATAATATAATAATAATAATAATATTGGGGGACAATCTTACACAAATCGACTTAAGTCCCAAACTAAGCAAAGCTTGTACTATGGGTACTAGACGACGATATACATACTTATATAGATAAATACATACTTAAATACATAGAAAACATCCAAGACCCAAGAACAAATATCCGTGAAAAATGCACAAATAAATGCCCTGGCCGGGATTCGAACCCGGGACCTCTAGCTTCGGAGGCAGAGTCGATACCAACTAGGCTAAACAGGTCGTCACTACACATAACACTCACTGCATTGCATAGGAGGCTGTGACAAACCTTTGGTCAGAAGTCAGCAGGCATGTTGGCAGTTAGAAAATACTTTGGCTCACAAGATTATCATTTTTAGGGTTCCGTAGTCAACTAGGAACCCTTATAGTTTCGCCATGTCCGTCCGTCTGTCTGTCTGTCTGTCCGAGGCTTTGCTCTGTGGTTGTTAGTGTTGGAAAACTGCAATTTGGTATGGACATATAAATCGATAAAACTGAAAAGTCGTAAAATAAAATCTAAAAAGTTTTTTTTAGGGTGAACCTCTCCTACACGTAAAGTGGAGATGAATTTTTTTTTGCTTAATTCTATGGTGTGTGGTGTTGTTGGATAGGTATTTCGAAATGAATAGATATCTTCAACGAACATTTTTTCATAAAGTGAATATTTTCGGAAATATTCACACCAAAAGAAAAAAAAAAGTGTCCCCCCCTCTATCTCTTGCACTACGGGTCCAAAAATAAGCAAAAAATCATGAATGCAAAGCTTAATAAAGACAACAAAAACTGTAGCGGACATGATCAGTTAACCTGTTTTATCGAAAAAGTCTTCCTTTCTTTGTAAAATACGTATGTAACGCTGCGAAAGAATTACCTTTTGCTTATGATTTTTCGAGTAAGTTCATTGGGCAACTACGGAACCCTACACTGAGCATGGGCCGACATGTTCTTGGCCGATTTTTTCCCTAATGAGTGGGCTCAGGAGCTCCATGAGCTCATACCGCCTTCCCTTCTTCCATCGGACATCCAGACGTACGGCTGACTACCATCCCTGGTCGAAATTCCTCTAATTCGAACAAAGCGCTTTGCAACTTCGTTTATAAAGCGCACTTCTAAGGTTTGCAATTCTCTGTTCATATAACTTGGACCTTTTTAAGGCACGAGTGAATAGGCATCTTCTGGGTGAGCTCGCTTCATCGTCGGCCTCTTCTTTGCCCCCCGGCTAGATGCTGGCCAAGAGCAATCCCATTTTAAATTAAAAAAAAAGGTATCTCACATCAACGTGTTTGGAACGCTTGTGTCAGCTTCAGCACTCTAACAATCATTAACATTATACAGTGTGTAAATTTTATACGGGCGTATATTGTAATGGAGATTAAGATTGGACTTAGGGAACCTATATAAATTAATTTCTTTAGGAAACTAACATTCTTTTATTTTTCATACATAATAATTAAGCACGCAATGTATGCCGAGTTTCTTACGCCGGTTCTGCCGAGTTTCTTACGCCGGTTCTTCTCGTGGCAGAGGTTTATTTTTCCGAACCGGTGGTAGTTTATTGACGTTCATAGGTGCATGTAATATGCCTAATTTGAAGAATAAACTACTTTTACTTTTACTTATTGCATCCATAATAATTAACGTACCGATGCGTCATGTCAGTATTTAAATTAGTTTGCTTTATTAATTAAGTCGAGTTGCTAAGTCCTCATTGTTCATATCAAACGAAAAACATCACGGGAAAAAGGCACTTTCTAAAAGTTAAAACAAATAAAGTACCTAAACAAACTTGTTATGTCAAAATAAGTTGGACTGCGTACATTGCTGCTCGGTCGGATTAAAAAAAATGGTTACACCTAATTAATAACACTCATCATCATCATCATCCTAGCGTTATTCCCAGTACAGTTGCATCCTGAAGAATGCCCGGGGTCCGCTACCTAATCCCAAGAATTGGCGTAGGCACTAGTTTTTATGGAAGCGACTGCCATCTGACCTTCCAACCCGAGAGGGAAACCAGACCTTATTGGGATTAGGCTTGTCAAGTGAGTGGGCAACTTGACTGTTAGAAGTTCTCAAGCCGCCCGGAGGCCTCTAACTTGGCTTAACGACTGCTATCATAGACAGCAACCGGGATCAACGGCTTAACGTGCCTTCCAAAGCACTATGTAACAAAATTATTATCCTGTATGAGTCCTATTAATTGATACTATAGGTGGAAAAAGTATACGCTCGTATAAAAATTACACGCTGTATATCACAATTTTGATAGTTTACCAACTAAAACCGGTTTGAATAGTTTGCTTTAGTTTTGTACTTCAATTTTAAACCAAAGCCAAAGAGAGAGAGAGAGAGGTAGCTGTCAAAGGAATTATAAAATACTATTAGAATTCAAGATCATTACAAGGTGACCAAAACTTTTTAATTTTCAACATAACTCCACGGTTTGACGGGTCTTATTAGCAAAAAGTAAAGAAGAAAAGTTAAGAATAAATATTTTTTTAGACACCGCGCCGTTTTAAATGTGATTAAAGCGTAAACGCACGATAATCGGCCTTCAAAATGAATTGTATTTTCACCGTTGGTATTAATGACTCTAATGAGTCAGTGTTAAAAATGATACGGCTGTTAAACAACGCGATTAGTTCTATCAGTCCTTGTAGCACTTTACGGAGCATATATCACGGGGATTTGGATGCGGTCCAACGGGAGACGTGTTGCTCCTAGATGTGGGTAAAGAAGCGCTCACGTTGCGGCAGTGTGGCATGCTACATACAATAAGATAAAGAAACAAGAGAAATTAAAAGAAATTTAAAAACCCGTCTGCTTTTGTAGTTCTATACCAATAAACTACCATCATTTATGCACAATTTATGTACATAGGCGGCGCTAATAGCTTACCATCAGGCGATTCGTCTGCTCGTTTGCCACCTATGTCATAAAAAAAAAACACACACACAATTAATACGAATCTAACGACACCAGTGAAGCTAAAATCCATCGAGCCGTTCGGGCTTCAGAGCGTGCCAAACATTTGAATATGGCGCTAAAAATCCGCCATGTTGTCTTTTTTTTATTTTGATATACCCGGTGTCACTCTCACAATAAATACAAATGTAACGACACCTCTCAAGCTAAAATCCTTAGAGCCGTTTAGACCGCAGGGCGTGCCAAAGAATTATACATAGATATACATACATACAACACTCTCGAAAACCATAACCCTCCTTCTGGCGCAGACGAGTAAAAAAACATTTAGACGTAGCACAGCACAGAAGTTTACCCAAACGGAGTAACATTTACGATACGCAAAAACAAAGACAAAAAAAAAACAGACTAACAAGCAAGTGCTAAGGTCCCGATTCAGCATAGTGCCAACCTTACTGGATAAGAATAAAACCAATGACGGCTATAATGTTTAGATTCGCCGCTAGTGGCGCCGGTCTCGCTAGCGCGAGGTATCCGAAATGTCACCAGGCCTTGAAATAGCACTATTTTCGCATATCGTTATGATTCATAACGCTACTTTGTCAATAAAAGAAAAGATAAAGAGCGTACTCCCATCTTAAAGGCCGGCAACGCACTTACAACCCCTCTGGTGTTGCGAGTGTCCATGGGCGGCGCTAATCGCTTACCATCAGGCGATTCGTCTGCTCGTTTGCCACCTATGTCATAAAAAAAAAAAAAAACGCTTTACTAAAAACGATATTTGGCGCGCATTTCTAGCGGTATCCATTATATCGTTATAAATAAAAAGCAATATATATATAGCCATATTTTGTGAAGCGCTATAATAACGTTATAGGCACAGTCTCGCTCTTACGTGCGCCGTGACATTTACGTCAATCTTGAGCACGTCATTGTCGCCACCGCCACCATCTTAAACGTTATTATAACATTATCATATAAGGTTATGATTTTCATATTGTTATGATATGAAATATCGTTATGAGGAATAACGATTATGATTATAACGAAATTTTAGACACTAACGAAATATATCGTTATAATATTAGTACATTACTGCAGAGGCCGGGACGAAAGGGGTTGCCGGCCGAAGACATATAGACGGCCGAGCGAAGCGAGGTCGGATAGGTCTCAGGCGGGCAACCCCATATTTCCCGCCGAGGAATGTATAGTGCTTTTCTCAAACATGCAATGAAATAAACAACAAAAAAATCAAGATTTTATTTTTAATACGCATAGTGGCAGAATGTCATGATACCTGTGCCACAAATATGTGGAATGGAAATTAAAAAAGAGGACTTTGCCGGCCTAGGCCTGCAACATTTGTATGAAATTATATTAACGACCTCTTGTCCTCGCCGCACCTGAAACGTCACACTTCGCAGCCTATTGTAAGGAACATAACATCAATATTTCATTGTATGTCTGAGAAAAGGTTATTTTCATAACGTTTTAAAGACCTCAATGTCACTTATTGTGGGTGGGCAATTAGAATAAAAGTTTTGAATGTTTTCTAAGTATTTATTTGAGTACTATATCGCCGTCTAGTACCCGAAACACAGACCATATTGAGCGTAATATGGGGCTGGTTCAATTTGTGTTTGATTGTCCCCCTAACATTTATATATTGTTAAAAAATAGTGGTTCTGAGATTTGACTCGATATAAAAATTCTATATGAATATCAAAGTGAAATTAAAAATTATGCAGTATCCCTGGAGTGCGGTGGAGATACTGCGATCGCCCGTTATGTCCAGCAGTGGACGTCCTTCAGCTGATATGGTGGTGTTGTGGTTGAAAAATGCGACCTGTAGAGGAGAACAGCCGGAATTCCGGACATACGAAAGCATTTTCGCCGAAGCTGAAACAGAGACCTTCGCTCCTCGGTCAATAAGGTTGTTGTTACTTTAGCACTGTCCGCATGCCGCATGCGTCGCGCAGTGTGCACACGCCCTAACTCGTACCAAGGTGCACTGCTGTGAATATTTCACAGCACCTCGTTTGACACGGTACCATGAAAAATTCAGTTTGTCTGCAGAACCGTTAATACTAGACAAACGCGGGTGGAGGTGTCACGTCCAGTGTCTACGTGACATTTGGTTTCTACCGGCGATAACGGTAGATTTTGTCGCAAGGCAGCAAGCTGATATATTTATGGTGAGGGCGGTATGTTGAAACATGAATAAAGCGAAAGATAAGTATCTTTCGCTTATTTATTTATTTCATTTATTCAAGTCAAGTGCCCGGAAGGAGACAACAAAGGGTATATAAGGCTGGCAATGTCAAATCGGGTTTATGACTTTTTTGAGAAATATAATCTACTAGACAGTAACCAGTACGGATTCCGAAAGAAACGCTCCACGACGCTTGCAGTGTATAAGTACATACAGTCCGCCTTAGACTTCATAGACAATAAACAATACGCAGTAGGGCTACTATTGGACATGTCCAAAGCCTACGATAGGGTCTCCCATTCCACCCTACTAAATAAACTTTACGCACTGGGTATAAGAGGGAAGGCTTATCAATGGCTAAAGTCATATTTACATAATCGATACCAACTGGTCCAGATAGATCACTATCATAAAGAATCAAGAGAAGTCAAAACAATAACATCACAAATGCGTGTCACCTCTTGCTCTATCCCCCAAGGTTCTGTGATCGCTTGCCTGCTTTTTATCGCATATATAAATGACCTACCAAAAGCTGTAGATGCCTCTTGTGTTATGTTTGCTGATGATGTGTCATTATTATTAGGCTGCACGAGTAATACCGAATGTAATAAAAGATTACAACAAACTCTTGAAAATGTAACCAAATGGCTAACACGGCAAAATTTATTGATAAACCTAAAGAAAACCAAAGTTATTCAATTTAAACCCATTCAAAAAAATGCCCTCAAAATAAAACTAGGTAACAACGGTCAACCTATTGAAGAGGTCAATGAGTTTAATTTACTAGGATTAATAATAGATACAAGTATTAACTGGAAATGCCACATACAAAATATAAAATCAAAATTGTCTAGGTTTGTCTATGCGCTAAATATACTAAAAAGGAATACAAACCTTGAATCCGCATTAACAGCTTACTATGCATATGCGCATGCATGGCTCCGCTATGGCGTGGTTTTGTGGGGCGACAGTACTGATGCACATGACCTATTTGTCATGCAGAAAAAATGCGTCCGCATCTTGACCAATACGCACGTGCCGAACAGCTGTCGCCCGCACTTTATAAAACTTAAAGTACTAACATTGCCCTGTATATATATCTTGGAGGTAGCACTTTTTGTAAGAAAACACTCAGATTTATTTAAAAAAAGGAAAGATGTTTGTAAAAGTAATAGTAGGTATAGAAACCAACTAGCCATGCCAAACTCCAAACTTACTATGTGTAAAAAGGGCCCACAATATCGTTGTACTATCGTAACCAACAAATTACCCACAGCACTTAAACAAGAATTAAACGATAAGACATTCAAAAACAAACTGAAGAAACTACTTCTTGATAAGGCCTATTATTCAATTGATGAGTTTTTAAATGACCAATCTCTAGATAAAGCATTGTACTAACTAATCATAATTTTAATTAACTATTTGACACTATGCAATGAATGTAATAATATCGCTAATATTCATTATTATTATTATTAGTAATAATTTAATTTAATACAATTTCAGTCCGCTTATAAATTGACATAACCAATTGATCTAATTTTAATTTTATTATTTATATCTAAAAGCTTTTGTAAAACTAAATTTGGTGTTGACATGTTAGTATGTAAGAAATTGCAATGCCCCAGCAGGGTAACATGTACCTACTGTAAAACCTATTTTAAGACCTACTGTATGGACAATGAACATGATCGCAATAAACGAATATGAATATGAATATGGTAAATGTCGGTAAACGTCTGTTGTAGCGTGCTCCCCTTTGTTGTTTTCTTTCAACACCTTGCCTCGCAACTGAGACGCCGCTAACGTTCCAACACTAGTGACAGAGGAGACAACAAAGGGTATTATTAGGCTGATAGATGGCGTCAGACGCCTGTTACCCCCCTTTGATGTGTTGCCCCCCCGACGGCCTGTTTAGCCTTGTTGGTAGTGATTCTGCCTCCGAAGCTAGAGGTCCCGGGTTCGAATCCCGGCCAGGGCATTTATTTGTACATTTTTCACGGATATTTGTTCTTGGGTCTTGGATGTTTTCTATGTATTTAAGTATGTAGTTATCAATATAAGTATTTATATCGTCGTCTAGTACCCATAGTACAAGCTTTGCTTAGTTTGGGACTAGGTCTATTTGTGTAAGATTGTCCCCCAAATATTATTATTATTATTATTAAATATTATTTTATTTCTCACTAGTGTGCCTCGCAGTCGCCGACTCAGTTATGCAATCAACCTTATGTGGTTTGTGCGTATATTTTTCTTCTGTTGTCATGTTTGTCATATACTTATGACACTTACGAGTATGTCTGTCTTTTGTGTCTGTGAATAAATATTTATTTCTTACTTTGTTATGCTAATTTTAACATAAGTCGTGATACAAAATACAAATAAACAAGCGTACGTGTATATCAGGCAGGCCGTACGCTTATTTGCCACCGATGAGGTTTAAAAAAACGTAAAATAGAACATAAGTTGTGAAAACTAATGTGAAACGTCCATAATTTTGATCAAATTTGACTATGTCCGTAACTCCGTACCAATAAATTCAGCTACTTCATACATTTTGATTAGTTAGCTGAAGACCTTTTTCTATGGAACAGCAGGTTATTATTATCCCTCGTAGGTGCAGACAAGGTTGATCCTATATTAGAGTCCAAAATCATTGATAATTTTTTTTATCTCAAACGATATAATATATTACACTTTGAGCTAAAGCCGACTCCAGTATCTTTTAAGATACAACCGGAAAAAAGCTTGATGAATGACTTATGTACCATACCTCGTAGATGATAGCAGCAAACTGAGTCCAAGGTAAACCGATAAACCGATGTTTCACCCGTCAGATGCCAGCGTCCGGGGAGTGACGTGCTGCGCCGCAGTGTTGCCCGAAAAGACTTGCATCTGTAAGTCTTTTTACACCACCATGGATGTTTATCATTGCACTGGAAAATGAGGTATGTCCCAAGGGTCACGGTCTGTTGGTAGCATGAACCAGTAAGCTAGTAAACTCTACGAGAAAATCTGAAGTTTTTCTAGTCCACAGCTCACGACACGCATCAAAGTCATTCGAAGATAGGCAAAGGGCCGGTTGAGACAAGTGCACCAATAATTACTACATATATTACAATATATAACATCCTTGCATCCTTGGTACTCTTTTCCGTGGTCAGTTGTATGATATATTATGATATAATAAATAAGGACTTTAGTAGTTTACTGGTTCATAGTCAGTGGCTAGATGTTTCAAATGGAAGCTTGGCATGGCATAAGCCAGAATCTTATATATTTAATCATGTAGCTGGAGGATCGCTTTTTAATATTCAATTTTTGATGTCAGCTATTCATTAATACATACTCGTTCATTTTCATTCGTGGATCGATTCATCATTTGTTTTAACACTTGTATTGCTATAATTTTCAACTGAATTATAATATTGGTATAATATTGAAATAAAATCATTATGTGTACGCACACAAATGCCAGTGAGGAAATCCACAAGCGACATCTAGTCTACTAGACTAATGTGTATAACAGGCCTTTTCACAATTATCATGATAGGTTATGCGCAAAATATGACGTACCAGGATAAATATTGCAATACCACAAGTATTCGAACGACCCACATCAAACATGGCTGGCACTGGCTAGTGGCTACCACACTCCCAAACGCTCCGACCAAAATGATTGCGGTACTAATACAGTTAGATCATAACTCAGATAATTGATCTGAAGATCAGAATGAATTTTCGCGTTCGTTTTATTCTGATCTTCATGTATTGGTCGTTCATGTTTCTAAGATCTAATATAAATTATAACTTGATGATGCTGGTTACTAATATACTTACCAGTATACCGTCACTTTGGCGGACCCGAAAGATAAGGCATTCGCGTCGTCTTTTGTTTCGTTTGTTCTATGATGTGCACTGTCACTTACTGTCCGTGAAGGTGTTAACTGAGACGGAACAGTGGTAAGAAGTGAGACGGGAAAACGGCATCAGCGGATGGGTGGCATACGGTAATTTTGAAGCCACTCCACCATTGACTAAATTGATGCCGGAGGGCCCCGAAAGTGCTCTCCGGTGGAAAACTCCTGCCTCCCGCTACGTCTCAGTTAAAAGCGGTCGATCTATATACGTAGCAAGAATTAACTAAATAAATAAATATTTGGGGACAATCTTACACAAATCGACCTAGTCCCAAACTAAGCAAAGCTTGTACTATGGGTACTAGGTGACGTTATACATACTTATATAGATAAATACATACTTAAATACATAGAGAACATCCAAGACCCAAGAACAAAATCCGTGCTAAATGCACAAATAATGCCCTGGCCGGGATTCGAACCCGGGACCTCTAGCTTCGGAGGCAGTGTCACTACCAACTAGGCTAACCAGGTCGTCATACATCAATCAATCAATTGACTTCATACATTTGTCCTGGTATGTTAAGTAAATGTTGTATTATAGATAACCTTTAAGCAGTCCTTGCTTCGTTATGAGAGCTTGACTATGGTATAGAGATTATAAAAATTTGTACAGCTATTTTATATAAATAAAAAAAATTATTTAGTATTTTGTGTTAGTTGTTTTAGCACGGTGGGAGGAACTTTTATTGTGCTTCAATTGCTTTAAAGTTTGATGCCAACAAAAAAGGATTGATTGAGGTTAAAATTCCAAACCAAGCTTTATACATTTTTGTACACATACCAGTCAAGCTCTCATTGGCCCTTAGTAAAGTCAGCCACAAAAGCAGTTTACCACTTTTGAACTTTAATGTACAATTAATAGATTTAAAAAGTGTTGGATCGTTTTCTAGGCTAACTGTATCAGATAGCTCAATGATATCATTCTAACTGGACTGCGGTTGAGAGTGGTATCAAAGAATGTTATTTTAAGAGTCCGGATTGCCTCGTCCCTATAAATTACAGTCCGGCTCTCGTCTGTTTACTTATATAACCTATTTTTCGTAAACAGAATATAGAAAAACATAGACATAGTTTCAATTGTATGTAAACTCCCAGACTTCTCATAGAAGCCAGACCCGGGGTCACAAAACCCCGTCTGCGCATGAAAAATGGATCAAATAAGTTTAATTTTGGCGGACACACTCACGAGCCGGACCTCATATTTGACCTTTTTAATATAAACGGGGCGAGTATAAAATCCTCTTAATACGGGCTTAATGATCCCCCAGCCAGGCCTGCTTACAGGAAACAACTTCTTTTCTTATTTTTAAGCGCTACCTATCATGTGATTGTGACCCTTGGTATCTCAGTTTCTGATTTGTAATGCACACACCGGAGCTAATATGTGCCACAACAAACCGCGCATGTCTGACGCGACGTCAGGACGCGTCAGATAGTTTCACTAGCTTCGTTATGGCAGATATTAATGCCGGTGAACGTACGTGTATGTAGATTGTTTCCTTTAAGTTAGAACCTGCTTGATGATAGGAGAGCATGCATGGTATTAATTAAATAAAGTACCTAATTTATATTTATCCCCTTAACAGGGTGACTCGGGAGTCAGGGTCAACCCTACACGCGCAGTAAATGTTAATTTATTTATTTTTATTTTATTTATTTAAATATGAAACAAACGGTCACACAATAGACATTGTTACAGTTCCTTCACTTAATTCTAGACCTATAGTTTCCATTATTAATTACAAGCACATATTATTATCTAAGCGATGTAGCACGAGAAAAATGTTAATGGATCGTTCACCATCCTATTCAATTGGAATATCCAAACCGTTATCCTTTATTTACTACACGTTAAGTAAAAGTTTCATTCTCTACAATCACGGTTACCATAAAATAATTAGTTGATAAAAATAAACCCTCTTTAACCCTTATGAGGTTATTCGTCGAATCCGACTAGGCTGCTTCTTCAACGCTGCGCAGCCTAGCCGAATAGGCGTCGTAGGTCGGGTAGTAGTCGTCACGAGACGTCGACGGCGTTTTCATCTACATCAGAAATGTGATCCCACTGTAGAAATTAGGTACACTGTGGTCATATATTGTACTCAATGACAGCTAAAGGCTAAAACTAAATGGCAGATGTCACATGCTGTGTTAAAGGGATAATAAAAGAGCGGCCTTCACGATAATGTTTCGCTATTGTATTTGATAAGGTTTTGTTTCGCTACCCTTTGTTGTATACGTATCACACTCCTTTGTCTCCTCAAAATTTTTGTCTCACTTAAGCGGTAGACTCATAGATGATAAAAGCTTCGTACATTTTTCATGTAGTTTGGTTTGTGCGATTGTTGATAATGATCAATGTTCATAGACCTGTTGTTGTTAATGTTGTTGTGTCCTCCTAAATTACGATTAGTATGTTGTTAAATAGTTTAACATTCTTATTTATTTATTTAGATTATCTCTAGAACTTACTATATATATGTAGAAAAGTGTAGGTATGTACGGTGGATCAATTTGATTTATTGACCACTTCGTACCTTGTCACAGTGAAAATCAATATGAAAGCCGCTGGACTTCATATTATATTGTCACTGTGACAAGGTACGAGATGGTCTCGAAATCCGAAGGCTGCTAAGTTTGTATACCGTGTTTTTGTAAATAAGTATACAAATTTTGTAGTTATTTTGTTTTTAGGTGCTTGCTGGAGCTGCCATCGACCTTTTGACCAAAGGTTCTAAATAAAAAATAGCGAGTTGTATTGGAAATACAACCACAAATTATATTAAGTAGAATACTTCTTACGTCGTGTACATATAAAATTTCGTCACTAAGGATCATAACTATCTATGTAAAGACAAACCCTAATATCGTCGGCTGACAAGCAAAACTTAATATCAAATAACTACTTAAACTGGCAACCCCACTCTTCTTCTCTTGTCTTGTCAGCCAGCGATATAATAGTATTAAGGATGATTCACAGTAGACCGTTCCGTGCCCGGGCCGGCCCGTTTTCTTCTACACAAATACGCCAGCCGTTGCGTTTGATGTCATATAAAACGGGCCGGCCCGGACACGGAACGGTCTACTGTGAATCATCCTTTATGCTTCAATATTTGGTTCGGAAGTTCCATTTAAAGTTATGTTGAACTGCGGCCTGATCGATACTTAATCGCGTACAAAAATTATTCACCTGAGGTGTGCCCGACGTTTCGAATGTATCACAACATCCGTGGTCACGAACGAGCTGACACGTCCCGTCCCGTCCCCCAACTCCCGAGTCCCGTATACCAATAATAATGTGTAAAAATCGTGCAAGTTTAAATCAATATATCGACCTACGTACGTCCGAAAGGTTACGTAATTACACTGCTGAAGCGATGTTTAACACTTTTGTTGCCAACGGTTTCGTAGCGCCACGCTCGTAGTCGATAACAAGCGAATACCGTAAGTAGAGGAACGCTCGGGCACTGAATTAAGTCGCGTCTGACTTGTCCCTTTTGTTACGAAACATGTGCGTTTGGCATTGACGTTTAGTTTTGTTACTATTCGTAACGATAGGGACGCATTTTAATGGTATCTCCTTGATAATAATCGACACCATCACTTATTTTATCGCCATCTAGCCTAGCGGTTATAATATCGCAACTAAAATTGAAAATGTCGAGTGTAGAGAAAAAAAAACTCCAAATGTATTCTAGGTAAATGAGATTGATTTTGCTCTTCAATTGTACCTATATATACAGGTTATAACTAAAATGGCGTGAATCCGTTTAAGAGGGCACAGTACGTGGCAGTACGCGCGGTTCTCCATACAAACGTATTTATGCTCTCATTTTAAAACGCCATGCTAGAATAACATGAAACTTTGTAGACACATTTCTAGGTCGGAAATTAGTTTCTGTTGCTAGAAATTGTAAAAGAAAAAAAAAACCGTGGTTTTTTGAGTTTTGTACGGCTTGTATGAAAACCTTAATAATCGTTGTATTTTTTCTCCATTGTATAACTTCAAGCAACAGAAACTAATTTCCGACCTATAGATATGCCGGATCCCATTGTGTATACAAAGTGTCACGTTATTCTAGCATGGTGTTGTAAAATGAGAGCGTAAATACGTTTGTATGGAGAACCGAACGTACTGCGCACTCTTAAGGCGTTACCTACTTAATTAGTATCGCATTCAGACCAAAAAAATATTTTTTTTTATTTTTTTATTTATTTATCGTAAAGGGAAACAAACAGCTTAAAAATTATACATAATATAAACTCAATGAACTAATACACGAGCCAAAACAGTTTCCACTAATGGGATTACAACAAAAAATGCTCAAAGGGAACTATGAATAAAAATGCAAATGAGGAAAAACAAACATAAAAGTAAAATGAAGAAAATAAAAATAAAAATACTGAAGTTAAACAACAAAAGAACGACAAAAGAAAGTTGTACATACAATGTCAGTTTAGACTACCGCTAAACACCATAAATGAGCCTAAAAACTATTATTTTTTATCGGATATTCAGTGACGAAACGAATTTACCAAATTTCGTATTGAATAAATCTAGGTCTAAATATTTAACATTATATGTCGCGCATGCTCTCACTAGGTATGAGTTTTTGACATATTTAGTTCTGCAAAATGGTATAGCAAATAAAGTATTTGATCTAGTTCTAAAAGTAGGGCATCTATATAAAATATTACTAATGAGATATTGCGACTCAATTAAATGATTAAGTAATTTAAACAAAAATATCATATCTTTTTGTTCTCTACGCAGCTGAAGACTCACGATGTTATCACTAGAAAAAGATTTAAACTTATATTTCATCCATTTAATAAATTTAGTTTGAATTTTCTCGATGGCATTGATATGAACCGAATATTGAGGACTCCAAACAACCGAGGCGAACTCTAAGTGCGATCGAACATAAGCATTGTAAAGTAAAATAATGGTACGTGGATCCTTAAAGTCCTTGCTCTGTCGAAAAATAAAGCCTAACATCCTGTATGCCTTAGACGTGATTTTGTCAATATGAGAAGTGAGCTGCATATCATCATCAATATAAACACCTAGGTCTCTGACTTCAGTAACTCTTTTCAGAGTTTTGTTCTTGATGGAGTAATCAAAACGAATTGGGTTACGCTTACGGGAAAATGAAATAGAGCAACACTTCTCAATATTGAGGTCGAGGCAATTTTTGGTACAGTACTAATCCAACCTGTCCAAGTCATGCTGTAACTGTTTGCAATCGTCTACGGATTTGACTACCGTGAAGATTTTTGTGTCATCGGCAAAAAGAAGAACTTTGGAATGATGAAAACAGTCAACGACATCGTTGATGAACATGTTAAACAGCAGGGGACCCAAATGGGACCCTTGGGGCACACCAGACAGTACAGGAGTAAAGGAGGAAGTATGACCTTTGACGGTTACAGCCTGAGATCGATTCTGAAGGTATGACGTCAGCCATCTCAACAGATCACCATGAATACCGAACATTTTCAACTTATCAATTAAAATAGCATGAGAAATTTTGTCGAAGGCCTTGGAATAGTCTGTATAGATGGCGTCAACTTGAAACCCTTTGTCAATTACCTTCAATGCAAAATCTAAAAATTCTGAGAGGTTGGTGTCAACCGAACGCTTATTCACAAAACCATGTTGTCTAGTAGACAGCATAGGTCTTACTAAATTAAAAACGGTGTCATAAACAATTTTTTCGAACAGTTTTGGAATCGTAGATAGTTTGGAGATTCCGCGATAATTTTTTATGTCGTGTTTGTCTCCGCTCTTATGTATAGGGACCACCAAGGAGCGCTTCCATACGTCTGGCATGATTCCTGATCTCAAAGATAGCGAGAAGAGCACCGACAGTGGAAACGATAAGGTTTTGCTGCAGCGTTTAAGAAAAACAGGGTGAATGCCATCAGGACCGCTACCCTTTGATTCAATTAATGTTCTGAGGTACCTCTCTACTAAATCTGGTTGGAATTCTATATTACTGATCACATTTATTGTAGAATCAGAAACAGTAGAAGAGTGGGCAATTGGTGACGGATTATGTACGAAAACAGATTGGAAAAACGAATTAAAAAGATTGGCTATACTATGTCCATCATTAGCCACTGTATCATTTAAGAAGAGAGAATCGGGAATACTATTATTACCCTTTTTGGATTTTATAAATGACCAGAACGATCTAGAGTTAATTTTAATATTATTTTTACTCCTAGATATAAATAGATTGTAACAAGATACCTCCATCGTTTTAATTGCCGTACGTAAATTTGAAAATGCATTATAATCGGAAATCCTTCCATATATTTTCCATTTTTTATGCACTTTATTTTTTTTCTTTATAAGTTTTATCAAAGGACGGGAGTACCAAGCCGGGTATTTATCACTGTTAGTAACAATTTTGTAAGGGATAAATTCTTCAATTATAGCATTAATAACTGTCTGTAAATAATATTCAGAATTCAGATATGTAAAAAAATACACGTACTGTGAGGGTGATTTTTTTCGCTTTCTCAGGTATTGTTGGATAGGTCTTTAAAAAAATAGGGGTTTGCTACAACCCTTTTTTTTATAATGAAATATTTTAGGGTATACTCAATCCAAAAGTTCAAAGTACGTGTCCCCCGCCCTATATATTTTGAACCGTGCCATATTGTATTAATCTGAGACCTTGCGTCAAAAAATGTATAAAAAAATCATGAACTTACGTTGCTTTATAAAATATTTCAAGGATAATTAATTACCTATTGGAGCAGTTTGTGGCTTTTAGTAAAAAAAATAGTTAATATTTTTAATTCGGTCAACACTGTCCACAGTTAGGATCTTGGGTTGGTTATGTGATGGTCGGGAACTACGGAACCCCACACTGAGCAAGGCCCGATATGCTCTTAGTCGGTTTTTTTTCTATTGTATGGGGAATTCACAAATTTTAACGTTTAAAAGTAAAAAAGTAAAAGTAAAAGTAGTTTATTCTTCAAATTAGGCATATTACATGCACCTATGAACGTCAATAAACTACCACCGGTTCGGAAAAATAAACCTCTGCCACGAGAAGAACCGGCGTAAGAAACTCGGCGAGGTGTCATTTTTTCAAAACAATATACATTGTATAGTTAAATATAAAATTACAGTCTCAGTTACTACAAAAATAACAAGCTACAGTAGAAAACCTATTTTCGCGATAGATTAGCCGTGCAGGACACTATCACTGCCAAACATCCCTGTCCATGATGTAATCGTTTACCTTATAATATGCTTTTGAAATAAGTGTTTGTTTTACTACAGATTTGAATTTAGAATTGCTAAGTTCAGTAATGTGTTTTGGAATTTTATTGTAGAATTTAATACAATTTCCCAAGAACGACTTTTTCGCCTTTACTAGTCTATAGAAGGTTATTTTCAGTTTCCCAGTGTTTCTGGTGGCTATTGGTTTATCAGCGTTCGTTGGGAAATTGCACAAATTCTTCCTAACATACATTATTATTTCAAATACGTTTGGTTTTCATTCAAAGAGTACAGAATGCTTGTACGAGGTTCTGTTATTCGGTACCAAAAAGAGCTCGTATCACACCATACCTTAATGAAAGGGGCATTCTTAAAATGGCTGGTCGATGAGACCTACATTTAGCCTGTTTTGTCCAAAAAGTCGTAGCTACAAAAAAGCCCGACTACCTTTATAACAAGGTAACCTGGATGAAAGATGTGCATCACCGGAATACTCGCAGCACAGTTCAAAATAAAGTGTCACTTCCTATACACAAGACTGCTGGGTTCAGAGGGAGTTTGAAATACGCAGCAGCCAAAATTTGGAACGACTTGCCTCCACCTTTAAGAAAAAACATGTCCCAAAACACTTTTAAATGCAAACTGCGCAATTTATTATTTAATAAACAGACAGATTTTGAATCCCCTAAAACAGAGTACCTTCGTGTCTTGCTATAAATATATTTCCTTTTTGTGCCTTAGGTGCAGTTTATTAGTGATATACAATATAATAAGTAACATGTATACCTTCATTTAATTCCTTTTGTGTCTGATGTTGACTTTATTTTATTTAAAGAATTGTACTAGGTTAATATAAGCACCCGCCACTTTGTTAAACCAGTTGTCATTAGAGGTGAACTGAAAACCAGCGCTGTGTGCAGCTAGTCTGTATCGCAGCAAACGCTGAGTTCACTCCTATTGTCACATTAATGTGCGTGGTTTTATTTTGTGAAATAAATTAAGTATTTAAGTATGTTTACTTTTAACTATTTGTAAAGTGCATTATGTGACAATAAATTTGTATTCTATTCTATTCTATTGAATACAAAACAAAAAAAATTATAACCGTTTTTTTTACATATTTATTTCTAGTCAGCGATAGCTACCAATTAACACTTTAATACGGATGACGCCATTTATTGCTACAGCCTGTCTATATATGTATTATATCTACTGTCAAACTCCCAATAACTACATCGATCTTAGGGTGGTATTCCACTAGTCCAATATACATTTGTTCAAAGAAATTGGATGATTTCATCAAACTTGGATGGGACCCCGACATTTGATCAAAGATTCTGATGACATTCACATCAATATGGCTACGCATGAAAAAAAATAAACTTAGACAAAGATGTTCGATAAGTAGAATGGGCCTACGTAAAAGAAATTTGATCAAAGATTGGACAAAGAAATTGGACAAAGATATGTTCATTTGATCAAATATATTGGATGATTTCATCAAACTTGGAAGGGACCCCGACATTTGATCCAAGATTCTGATGACATTCAAATCAATATGGCTACGCATGAAAAAAAAACTTGGGCTATGATATTGGATAAGTGGAATGGGCCTACGTCAAAGAAATTTGATCAAAGATTGGACAAACATATTGGATGAGTGGAAGACCACCCTTTCCAAAAGATAGTAGTAAGTGTTACTTTTTACTACTATCCGTTGGGAAGGTTGTATACCTAACAGTTTAAATTAAACATTAAGTTAAAGCGACGAGGTACAAAAGTATTAAGCCCCTTCTGAGGTCGACCTACATCATACACATACATACGCACACAATCATACATACAAACTTGCTTATAGAAATGACTAAGTGCGGTCGGTGCGGGCCGCAACCCGGTAAGGATGTTTATTAAATTTGCGTGTACATATATTTTGTTTCCTCTATGATATATTTCTATTCGTAGTTTGGAACCAGGATTTGTGAATATTGTCTCCGAGTGTTGTGTTTTATTTATTATGTATTGGCTATGTGCACGTCTGAAACGTCAAACATCAAAGGTCCCGAGGCAATGTCAAAACTTAGAGATGTCAAATAATGACACATGAATATTTTATTTACTTTAGTAAACGAGAAAGACCCCGTATTGGAAATTTTACTGAAATAAATAAGAGAATAAATAAATACATACAAACGAAACGAATCGTAGGAAACCGTTAAGAAACCAATAGAAAACGTGAAAGTAAATTTGACAGATGTCCCCGGTAAGTACACATTTCTGCCATGGTGTGCGCTACGATCGCCTAGCTTACCCCCACCACCTACTTCGCACATAGCCAATAGGTGGTGTCAAGAAAGCTGTGGTAGCAGAGCTCAGAGGTTTAAGAATGCGGCTTTCAAACGGTCGTGGGTTCGAACCCCATAGCTAATACCACTAAGTTTTCGGAACTTACGTTCAGAATATAATATGTAGAACTGCCTTGTGGCACTCGCAGAATAAATATTTGATTTTGTTTTCGGTTTTTTCATCATTAGTGTTTTCAGTGAAGTGAATTGAAATAAATGTACAGTAGAGGAAATTTAAATACGAGAGAATTGTCATTGTGACAAGAGTGAATTAGGTGTGTTTTAATATCCTTGACTGTACATGAAGTTGGACGGGTTGGACCCGGGTATGTCCTAAAACTGCGACCAAGACCACCGGGGGATGGGCAGCAGCATCCCTGGAGTGCGGTGGAGATACACGAAGTTCCCAATACTCCACCACCACCATATCAGCCAAAGGACGTCCACTGCTGGACATAAGCCTCCCCCAAATTCACGGGGGGTACATGCCATAATCGCCACGCTTGGCATGCGGGTTGGCGATCGCAGTATCTCCACCGCACTCCAGGGATGCTGCTGCCAATCCCCCGGTGGTCTTGGTCGTAGTTTTAGGACATACCCGGGTCCAATACTCACTAATCATTAAACTGTCGTGGGAGTGTATTGCGTGTCATCCGTGGTAGGAAGTTTGTCCCTAGCAGTATAGTCAAGTGTTCCACAGTGCAGCATACTAAGAAGTATTTTTTTAACAAAAAAAATACCGACTCCGAACTTTTCCTGATCTCATCCTCCTGCTATATAATTTGAGGAGCTCCCTCGATTTTTCCCAAGATCCCGTCATCAACCAGACTTGGTGACAATGGGCCGTGACCGACTAGAAAACATACCCTTTCAAACAAAGAAAGAATTTTTGAATTCGGTCCACTAGTCTCCGAGTAATCGGTGAACATACATAAATAAAAAATTTTCCGATGAATTGAGAACCTCCTCCTTTTTTTTGAAGTCGGTTAAAAAGACACCGAATTAGATTTTACATACATACAAACATAAATTCACGCTTTTATTCCCATAATGGTCAGGCAGAGCACACGAAAATTAATTTCAGTGCCACTTTTAGCAATTGTATGTTTGTAGATGGAGAAAATGTGATATTGCAGTAACATGTCGCTAGCCTAACGCCCACAACACTTTAACCTGGTTCCCATAGTAGACTCTTACGACACCCAAGGGAAGAAAAGGTGGTACTATTCTAACCACCATGATATTTCACGGGTATATATAATATACGTCAACATTTCGTTAGCGCGATTTCTCTTGATTACCGCCATCTCTTGTTGATTTACCACATTTGCTTGTGATGCGCGCAGAGAGGGGCGGGGCGCGTGGGGCGGGCGCCCGCGCGGCGGCGGCGCGGCGCGGCCCGGTTGGCGGCGTCGGGAGCGAGACCAGCCCCGCAGGCCCATGGAGATGCTAACCAGCCTCTACGCTCTGCTGTCCGGAGGGGTGAGGCTCACACATACACACACACACACACACATTTTTTATACCACGTCGGTGGCAAACAAGCATACAGCCCGCCTGATGGTAAGCCGTCACCGCAGCCTATGGAAGCCTGCAGCTTCAGGGGTGTCACATGCGCGTTGCCGACCCGTTAAAATTGTATACACTACACTCCTCCCCCCACTATATTCCTTTCTTGAAGAATCCCATACTGTAATTCCTCGGGAAAACCTCGGCAGGGAGCTCATTCCACAACCGGTGCGTCCGAGGGAGGAAGTTCCCCTGAAGCCGTACCGTACGCGACCATTTAGGTTCTAAGGTGTGAGGATGAATTCCCTGCCGACGGCGAGCAGTGCGATGATAGAAAGCGGCCGTGGGCAAAGTTTCTCCTTACAGTTAACGGATCAATATCGCTTGTGAGTTTGGAATCGTTCGAACGACTCGCACAGAACATCTCTGAAAAGTCAAAGGCCCAAGCTGGTATCCAGATGCTCCGCCCAGAGGTGACAGCGATACTCCATGTGGGGTCGAACTTGTGACTTATATACTAGAAGTCTCTGTCCCGGGGTGAAGTACCGCTTCGCTCTACTGAGCACACCTAGATTTTTGGATGCCAGCTTAGCCTTGCCTTCTAAGACACGTGGGTGTGATTCAGTACCACGACCTGAGGAGACCCTCGGACTGGACGCTAATGCCCGCCAAATAGCATCTGTCCCGTTCTCACTCATCATGGTTAACCATAAGGATTCAAAGAGACAAATATATGAATAATAATTTTGCTTAACATTACGGATCTGTTGGTATTTATAAATCATTAAATAAATCATAAATCATTTATTCATTGCAAACAGTTACAGCACAGTACCTTATATTAACATATGTCTATTATACGAGTAGTACATTATAATTTACTTTTTTTTTTTGTGTTTTTGCCATTGTTGGCCTGACTCCTACACTAGGCGAAGCCTGTCCTGTAGGAAATCAGTACGAAGCCGAGTTACAAAATAAAATGACGCGAAACATTTAGTAACTAAACAAACGATTGTGCATTTAACAAACAAGCTAACATTATAAAATAACCTAGAACTAAGTACTACATACGAGTAAGTTAACATGGATAGAGTATATATCTAGTGGGTAAGTTGTGTGAGTGAAAGATTGATGTGAGTGAATGTGTGTGTGTGTGTGTGTGTATTTTTCGGTATCAGTGTTTTAGAATCTAAGGCACAGACTGCGCTTCCATCTCTTATGTTTAGATAATAATATGACGATTATGCACGTTGTACACGACTTAAGCTTATAAGGTACTGAGAAGCTGACTGTACGTGATACCTCATTTTCTGGGAGCTCATTATGTCGTCCAGAGGCTGGCTCATTATGGACCCTAATCGATATACACAGGGTGATTTTATACGAGGAGTTCATGATGAAATTAAACAGTTGCCAAAGGAGGACATAATGAATAAACCATAAGCCAGACAAAACCGCCAAATAAGAGTACGGTTCTCAACCTTTTGCTTACTGTTAAATTCTATAACTGAATAATGAATGCGGATTAAAATTACATGATAAAAATTTGCACTGAATAAAGTTTAATTAACATATTATGATTTATATGATTGTTTATATACTTCTTGAAATCTGTTGTCTAATGCGCAACGTCTTAAAAAAATAGATTGACCCGGACATAGAATTTTGAAGTTATTTGTTAATTTGTGATATGTTCCCAACAGCAAGGTGTGAACCCTAAGATCGATTCGATCGCCTTCCGGCTGCATTGCGGGGCAACGACGGCAGCCCTACTCGCGGCCAGCGCTGCGCTCACGACACGACACCTAGTTGGCAACCCTATCGACTGCATCCACACTAGGTGAGTGACACTTCTGTACATTTAGGGGGCGGAGACGGCAGCCCTACTTGCGACTACGGTATAACACGACATCTCGTCGGCAACCCTATCGACTGCATCCACACTAGGTGAGTGACACTTCTGTACATTTAGGGGGCGGAGACGGCAGTCCTACTTGCGGCTACGGTATAACACGACACCTCGTCGGCAACCCTATCGACTGCATCTACACTAGGTGAGTGACACTTCTGTACATTTAGGGGGCGGAGACGGCAGTCCTACTTGCGGCTACGGTATAACACGACACCTCGTCGGCAACCCTATCGACTGCATCTACACTAGGTGAGTGACACTTCTGTACACCGAGTAGTGAAGACGGCAGCCCCACTTGCGGCAACGACACGACGCGACGCCACGTCGGCTATCCTATCGACTGCATTAACACTATATGAGTGACAGCCCTGAAATCTGTGGGGGGACGGCAGCCCTGCTTGTGGTTATGAAACGACGCATATATATTACTGACACGACACTCTTTTTTACCGACTTCAATAGAAGAAAGGAGGTACTCAGTTCGTCTGCATGTTTGCTAGTTTTTTTTTGTTTTATTTATGTGTGGATGTTTTCCCCGATAATTCTTGACCAGTTTTTTGATTTTGATAGTTCTTTTTTTGTTTCAAAGCAGGTACCCCGAAATTGGTCCCATATAAATTTGGTGAAGGTCTGATAATTCGAGGTCTGAGGAATCGAGGGAACTCCTCGAATTCGATAGGCACGCATATGCCGATTTCGGTATTTTCTGTAAGTAACCATGCATTGGCCCAAGGAAACCACTAATTGTGGCATAGTTAGTACAAAATCGGAGTCGGTTTTTTTTTGGTATAAATTATTGATACCTAAAAACGGCTCTGACCACCCGATATCCAACAATTGCACTGGAAAATGCCAGTGACAAATTCTTAACCTAGTTTTGCTGATTTTTATGTAAAGAATCACTAAATGATTTTATCGACTTCAACTTTTTTTGTCGTGATGTGCAGTCCCTAGCCTCACGACCTAGACTCATTCTCGAAGATCCATAGTTTGCAGTGTATATAATATCGTTCACTTTTGGTGACGTAAAAAATAACCTTGGACCACTGCACCAAATTTGTATTGTGACCCATTCATCCCATATTCGATAGGGATGTCGACCCGTCATTCTTAAAAAACATACAATCATTTTTACTTATACCACGTCGGTGGCAAACTAGCGTACGGACCGCCTGATGGTAATTAGTAGTACACCTGCAAGGGTGTCACATGCGCGTTGCCGACCCTTTAAAAATCAACAATTTCATCCAAACACGTATGTATCCAAATTACCCGCATAAAACACAGTAAAACACATGTCGCATGAATGTAATGTAATGTCTTATAAGCCTGTATTCTCGACAAATAAAATTGATTGATTGATAAAAACTTTTGGAATAGTATTGAATGATCTACAAGTTCTTGTCTGTTAATGTGAAACTTTATTAGTCAATGAAAACTGGTTTCGCCATTTAAAGGGACAGATTTAGAAAAACACTGAGATTGATAGACACCAGGGCCTTTCAGCTCGAAGTACGAATTTTTCTATGGAAATGTTAGTTTAACTTGTTTGCACCAGGTGTCACTGGGTGCTATCTCTATCGCACTTGCATATTGAAGTGGCAGGGATGCAGCGGTCGTGCGGTTAGTTCTTACTAAATACACAACGGCGCTACGATGTACGTGGAGTATTTCACTGGCATCTCTATCTCAGTATATATATATTGTACTTTTTGATTGGCACTTCATGAAATTTAGCCGATGGGAATGCATTATTCACCAAGTACATATGTACAGTCAGCAAAAAAATCGTGTACAGTCAACATCAAATTTAGATGACCATTTTGGTACTTTGTCGCACTAACGTATTAATACTGCAACAGTTGGCATACGTCAAAGTTGTGAAAAAGACAAGGTGCTAAAATGATCATCTACTTGCTAATGACTGTACCAATTTTCGACCCTATTATTTGTTTAAGGTATAAAGTGGTTTAAAGTTTTTCGTTAATTATACACAATTTTCGTCTTTATCATCATCATCATGTCAGCCGAAAGACGTCCACTGCTGGACATAGGCCTCCCCCAAAGACTTCCACAATGACCGGTCCTGCGCCACCCGCATCCAGCGGACACCCGCGACCTTCACCAGGTCATCAGTCCACAGTGGGGGGGGGGGGGGGGGGGGCTGCCCACGCTACGCCTTCCGGTACGCGGTCGCCACTCGACAACCTTTCCGCCCCAACGGCCATCGGTTCTACGTGCTATGTGCCCCGCCCACTGCCACTTTCACCTCATTACCATGGTATATGGTGCAAACATGTTTTTGACGAACGTGCATAGGAAACGAAACCGGTCAATTGGATACCAAGACGTTAAAGGTAGTCCAAAAATCGATTTTTTAAATTATACTTGCGTTTAAATACCTGTCACCTATTGGCTATGTGCGAAGTAGGTGGTGGGGGTAAGCTAGGCGATCGTAGCGCACACCATGGCAGAAATGTGTACTTACCGGGGACCACTGTCAAATTTACTTTCACGTTTTCTATTGGTTTCTTAACGGTTTCCTACGATTCGTTTCGTTTGTATGTATTTATTTATTCTCTTATTTATTTCAGTAAAATTTCCAATACGGGGTCTTTCTTGTTTACTAAAGTAAATATAATATTTATGTGTCATTATTTGACATCTCTGAGTTTTGACCAGTATATAATAATTTGACGTTGTCTCGGGACCTTTGACGTTTGACGTTTCTGACGTGCACATAGCCAACACATTTATTTTTTAAACTATTAAGTACATCACGAGTTCATATTTAATCACGAACTACTAGTTTAATGATAATGACGTTTGTAGGTAATTTTGACCTATTGGAACACTTTTACTGACGGCACACTTCTTACATCAGGTATCAAACTTGATTTTAATAATGCCGTTTTTATTTTTGTATGCAGTGATCGTGAATATAGATTTTGTTATGTTACGCACTCTGTATTATGAACAAATGTCATAGTGACGTCGACGCGCCACCTATCAAGCCGGTTCGTAAACTGCTTACGCTCGTGCCCTGCGAAGTGAACGACGGGTCGCAAGTGTCGTCAAGTAGTGCCGGGAGGCGGGGTTAGATGGCGTTGTTTTAAATGTTGCAAATATTGCGAAAAATGCAATGTGTAAACTAGCGATGAAAATAACATTAAAAAAAACATGTATCTCTCGAAGGCCCCTGTATTTTCAATAAAATACAGTATCTTTCCTTGCGATCTTTCACAGGTTTAAGTTTTTTACATGTATATAGTGACTCGGAATGTATTGGCTCTCATACAAACAGGTGACTTTTCATTCCGCTCAGACTATATTTCGATATCAGTTAACTAAAGAGGTTGAAATTATCAATTATGCCAAAAAACGTATAAACTGGAATCGTTAATCAATGTTGTATGTGACGAGAAAAGGCATGACACGCACCCTGATTAATCAATTAATTATTTAATAACCATGTAAAATACACAGTATAAAACAGGTATTATACGTGTATGATTGTATTTGTCAGACAAACTTCAGATTTGTTTTTTTCATAAGTCACATGTCATTTATAGGAAAGATACAAAGTTTCGAAAGAAACAACACGAATCTTCCGCCATTTTCATCGCTAGTGTAAACCTTTTGGTAGATACTGTTTTAATTTATGTGTGTTTCAATTGCGCCAATTTTTTTGTGAGATGTCAGGGGAAACACTGGTGCTGAGTGCAAAAGGGTAAATTCCTAATGTTTTAAACTTTACAACATAACAAATTGTTATTGCCGTTATATGGATAGTACGAGTAAGAAATAGTACATTACTACAGAGGCCGGGAAAAACCCCATATTTCCCGCCGAGGTATGTATAGTGCTTTTCTCAAACATGCAATGAAATAAACAACAAAAAAATCAAAGTTTTATTTCTAATACGCATAGTGGCAGAATGACATGATGCCAGTGCCACAAATTTATGTGGAATGGAAATTAAAAAAGAAGCCTGCAAGATTTGTATGAAATTCCATTAACTACCTCTTGTCCTAGCCGCACCTGAAACGTCATACTTCGCAGCCTATTATAAGGAACATAACATCAATATTACATTGTATGTTTGAGAAATATGTATTTTTATCGTCTAAAAGGCTACCATAAGAATTTACGATTCAACAAAAATAAAATGGAAAACAACTATGTACTTAAACACAGTATTTCACGATTAAAATAGCAATGTGCTTTTTGTCCATTCAACGTTAGTACGGGGCTCGTGCGTAGTGACGTCATTATTTTCTGTCAATTAGTATGAAGCGTTTTTAGTGTATGGGAACAACATCCACCTTTGACCCCCATTTGCGGCTTGTGTGCTTTAATCGTAGTTGGTCCCATACAAATATTTAATCCCCTTTAAAAACTGGTTAGAATGGCATCGTTAATTCTTTTTTGCAAACTAGCCTATTTAAAAATTGTTTTACCCGAGCCTGTACCCTATCAACCTTCGACGGCCTGTTTAGCCTAGTTGGTAGTGACTCTGCTTCCGAAGCTATAGGTCCCGGGTTCGAATCCTGGCCAGGGCATTTATTTGTGCATTTTTCACGGATATTTGTTCTTGGGTCTTGGATGTTTTCTATGTATTTAAGTATGTATTTATCTATATAAGTATGTATATCGTCGTCTAGTACCCATAGTACAAGCTTTGCTTAGTTTGGGACTAGGTCGATTTGTGTAAGATTGTCCCCCAATATATTATTATATTATATTATTATATTATATTATTATATCAACCTGTGTCAATGGCACAAAAGAGTTTTTTAGTACCCGACACTGTCATTTTATTTTTAACTATACGATGTGTTTTGTTTTCGAAAAATGACACCTCGCCTAGTTTCTTCTCGTGGCAGAGGTTTATTTTTCCGAACCGCTGGTAGTTCATTGACGTTCATAGGTACATATAGTATGCCTAAAATGAAAAAAAAAGGGAAAATAATGACGGGCGCACGGCGTCGCAATTGTCTACAGGCTACGGTGTCTTACCACCAAGCAGGCTGCAGGCTTGTTTGTCACCGACGTTGTACAAAAAGTTGAGTGCACTGTCAACCGCCATAGAGTGGATTCTCCCTTGACTGAGCTGCTTGAAAGCCTAGTTTTGTGGGCCGAGCGTATGATGGTTGCCATTTTATCACTTATCGTCGTGGATGAGACATTCGTCACGTTCTGACAAGTATGCGAGTGCGAAAGTGACGGGCGTCTTATCCACGACGATAAGTGATATAACTACAACTTAAAAAAGTTGAAAAACTTCCGACATTTTCATTTCAAAGCTCAATATCTCAAAAACAGCTGAACAGATTTTCATGAAACATGGCTAAGAACACCCGGGATAAAATTATATATAAGACAAAAAAACTTAACGAAAATCGGTGCATACGTTTAGGAGCTACGATACTACAGACAGATAGACAGACATGTTAAAGGGTTTGTCGGCCTGTTTAGCCTAGTTGGTAGTGTCACTGCCTCCGAAGCTAGAGGTCCCGGGTTCGAATCCCGGTAAGGGCATTTGTTTCTGTGGTGAGCAGAAACATTTGTTCCTGAGACTTGGATGTTTTCTATGTATTTAAGTATATATTTATTAAATATATCGTCGTCTAGTACCCATAACACAAGCCTTATTGAGCTTACTATGGGACTAGTTCGATTTGTGTAAAAATTGTCCCCTAATATTTTTTAATTTTTTATTTAAATACAATACAATCTGGGCATGGCACATACAATCTGGGTCTCTTCAAGACAAGAGTGAATAGGCTATTACTGAACGAGCGAGCAACATCTTAGGCCTTGTCATCGCTTTCCATCAGGTGAGACTAAGGCCAATCGCTGGTCAGTCCATCATAAAAAAAAAACATACGCTCATGATTGAGGTCTTACTTCGTAGCATGACGGCGTCGTAGCATGCGTCGTAGATCCTCTACGGTGCTACGGAGCGTCGTAGCAATATGGGTCGATTCCGATATTCCATTAAGGGCGCTCAACTGAACTTGATTATCCATACAAACGTAGTTCTGTTCTCATTTCAAAACGCCGTGCTGAAATAACATGAAACTTGGTATTCACAATGAGATCCGCCATTTCTAGGCCGGAAATTAGCTTCTGTTGCTAAAAACGGTAACAGAAAAAAAATACAGCGAGCTTTTGTGTATTGTATGAAAACATTAATAATAGCTGTATTTTTTCCCCAATATTTCAAGTAACTGGAACTAATTTCCGGCCTAGATATGCTGGATCCCATTGTATGTATATACGAAGTCTCATGTTATTCCAGCATGCCGTATTCAATAAAATGAGAGCGAAACTATGTTTGTATGGAGAATCGAGCTTCCTGCGGACTCTTAAAATCCTCTATTGGACCCGACAAAAATGCATGAATAGCGTATTTTATACTAAGTATTTACAAAATAGTTATATAAAATGCGTTTTCTCAAATATGCAATGAAGTATTGATGTTATGTTCATTATAATAGGCTGCGAAGTGTGACGTTTCAGGTGCGGCTAGGACAAGAGGTCGTTAATGGAATTTCATACAAATCTTGCAGGCCTAGGCCGGCTAAGTCCTCTTTTTTAATTTCCATTACACATAAATTTGTGGCACAGGCATCATGACATTCTGCCATAGTGTATTAAAAATAAAACTTTGATTTTTTTGTTGTTTATTTGATTGCACGTTTGCATGAGACCAGCACTATACATACCTTGGCGGGAAATGTGGGGTTGCCGGCTGAAGACACATAGACGGCCGAGCGCAGCGAGGTCTTTCGTCCCGACCTCTGTAGTAATGTACTATTTTATTCACAATATCATGTCGGACGATATATCCAACTCTCACAGAGAATTTTCATTTGTGTCCTTTTAAAAGCACATATGTAGTTAAAAACTCATGTTTTACCACAGGGATGTCATAGAGGTCGTTAAATGTTCCGGTATCCCCGTGACGCTGTGAAGGCCCATTTTTGTCGCTTTCTCTTTCTTCGCTAACCAATGTAATTAATCATACACAAACGCTGTCACTCACACACCATGACAAGGGAATGTCAAACGCGAAGTTGAACCCTATAGAAATGCATGTAAGTTGATATCGCATTGGAGACGAACCAATTGGTGCGCATATAAGTATGTACGTCATTGGCGTCGAAAAGGTTAAACATGCTTGTCGTTCACAGGGACATCCCGGAAGACGTGTTGAACACGTACTGCTGGATCCACTCGACCTTCACGGTGGCTGGGGGAGCGGGGGAGGCGTACCCAGGGGTTAAGGGTGCCGGCGCCTTGCCACAACGCCGCGCCAAGTACTACCAGTGGGTAGCGTTCACGCTCTTCCTGCAGGTAAGTAGTATTATAGGACAACGTCCTTCTTAAAGGACGTTAGCATGATTTTTTACAGCTCACTACTTATACTACAGTCATGTTAATAGGACGAACTCAATTTTTAAAAGAAGGAAGGTAGGTATAATCCTTCTCTTTTTCAAGCAGTAGTCACTAGAGAGCCTGCGCGAATACCGCCATCTTACTCCTACTTCGTGCCGGGATTACAATGTATTTTTCTCAAACATGCAATGAAATATTGTTCCTTATAATAGACTGCGAAGTATGACGTTTCAGGTGCGACTAGGACAAGAGAACGTTAATGGGATTTCATACAAATCTTGCAGCCCTAGGCCAGCAAAGTCCTCTTTTTTAATTTCCATTCCACATAAATTTGTGGCACAGGCATCATGAAATTCTGCCACTATGCATATTAAAAATAAAACTTTGATTTTTTTGTTGTTTATTTCATTGCATGTTTGAGAAAAACATTATGTACATATCTCGGCGGGAAATATGGGCTTGCCCGCCTTAGACCAATCCGGCCTCGTTTCGCTCGGCCGTCTATATGTCTTCGGCCGGCAACCCCTGTCGTCCCGGCCTCTGTAGTAATGTACTATTATTTTTAGGAGATACCTCTTTTGAAGAATATGGTATAGTGTTCATTGTAAAGGACGTCTTTAGAATATAGGCTGATATCGGTTTCTTAATATTAGCCAGCATTCACATACTGCGTGTTGAACTGTTGATAGTTATATCCTCGTAAGTTCCTGTGTACTTGTACAAGTACATAAAAATTAATTACATTAAACATTTCAATTACCTACAAAAATAAACAAAGAGTCACGTTTCAATTTCATTACATTTTCCAACCGAAAAGTAAAAAAAATGAAATACATAGCTGTATCACATAATAATAATTATCATCATAGAAACCTACTATAATATATGGTTTTGTACATTGTGTACTCATTGTAATTATAGTCGATTCTGAGACTGAAGCACAACTTTTAGTTTGTCCTTGTGGTAGTACATTGGGTAGTTACGACTACTCCAGTTGAAAATACAAAGGACTTAAGAGGACTAACCGATTACTTTGACAATGAAATTGAAAATGGAAACTGTCAATTTATATACACATTGACGTAAGTATATGGCAAAACTATCACATCTAATCCCATTTTACGCACGGCCAGGTAATACTGCAGTTGCAACGATTTTCTACGGATAATGGATATCAAACGTCAAAAACGCTCTTTTCGTATGTAAGTAAAACCACTAGCAAACGATGTTTCTGATAGATAAATAAAAAATCTATTTTATTTAGAACAGCGAAATTAACTTGAAATGTGATAGTTTTTAAGAACTTTTTACTACTATTGTCAACTACCAATAACTTTCAAGGGTTCACAAAATCTCCGTAAGTGTGTTGAAACACACCGGTAAGCAATCACACGGTTAACCGTATGATACTTACAATATTACCAAAAAGTTAGTAGAACTGTTAGTAGTATAACTTTTGTCATTTTGTCCTTTTTATAGTACATACATAGTTATTACTTCTTTTTTGTATTCTCGTTCTCAACCCAAGTAAAACATTGTGATGCAGCGTGACATAATAATTAGTTATCAGTGTAACTATAAACATTTTATCCTTTTTATAGTACATACTTATTACTACACTTAATAATTCTCACACTTCACACACACACACACACACACACACACACACACACACACACATGCTCACACACAAATTTACTCTCTGTTTTATTGTTATAAGTACTTTTAAACTTAACTTTTTGTTTTGCCTTAGAATACTTTAGATACTGTTTGTCAAACATCAAATTTAGGATATAACATACGGGGAGGAGCACTGCTTATCCTAAAGCTCAGGTTATACCTATTTAGGAAGTAGACTCTTAAGTTGTAAAGACAAAGATTTTGTAAGATGTTTTTGATGAATAAATTATTATTATTATTTGTTTCCTTTATTTATTTCTCGTCTTAGGTTGGTTTTTACAATATTTCTATAAAAGTAAAATATATAACTATAAATACTAAACATAAAATCATTATAAAAACCTAACCTAGGGTGCCGCCGGCAGCGAGGCAGGGCCTTATTGTTATTATTATTATTACTTGTTTTTCGTTTTCCCGTTCCATTTGGGTTGAACCAAATGAAGCCTTGTGACGGAGCTAATGCAGCGTGTCCTTTTAAAAGTACATTTTTTTACTTGTTCCGATTGAACCTAAGGGAAGCCTGATCACGCAGCTAGTGCAGCGTGACTCGTAACCCCTTTATTGCTTATTTATTGCCCAGCTATAGTCTCGCCGTCGCATATTGGCACGCGTTACGATATGATGCCACGTACCGGAAGGCGTAGCGTGGGCAGCCCCCCACACGGTGGACTGAAAAATAAATAAATAAATATATTGGGACAATTTTTTACACAAATCGAACTAGTCCCACAGTAAGCTCAATAAGGCTTGTGTTATGGGTACCAGACGACGACATATTTAATAGATATATACATAAATACATAGAAAAACATCCAAGTCTCAGGAACAAATGTCTCTGCTCACCACAGAAACAAATGCCCTTACCGGGAATCGAACCCGGGACCTCTAGCTTCGGAGGCAGTGGCACTACCAACTAGGCTAAACAGGCCGACAAACTGATAAGGACTGATGACTAAAGACTGGTAAGGCGCGCGAGTGTCCGCTGGATGCGGGTGTCGCAGGGCCGGCCATTGTGGTAGTCTTTGGGGAAGGCCTATGACCAGCAGTGGACGTCTTTCGGCTGACATGATGATGATGATTATTATGCGTTACGCTTAATTCAAAATTAGTTCTAATATGTCGATAGTTTGTTAACGTACGTCTATTTTTAATTGCGACCGCCCCTCACCCTATCGGGGCCGCCTCGTTTCGTCCAGACGGAACTTTACATATCGCCTGATTTGGAAATAGCTAGTCACGATGTATGCCACCGGAGCTTACTGTTGTATTTTGGGAGAGCTTTGTTTAGGCTTCCATTTTCATTTGTTACCTTAGTTTAACAATATTTTCTTTTCTAAACTTGTTTTTTTTCGATACCGGTAATAAAAGGAGCGCTCGTGGCCCAGCGGCGCCCGCGTACCGCGTGCGGTATGTGAGGTTAAGCAATGTCGGGCGAGGTCAGTCGTTGGATGGGTGACCGCTTTGAGTGGTTACTAACTGAGCACTCCCGTGCTTTGGAAGGCACGTTAAGCCGTTGATCCCGGTTGCTGTCTATGATAGCAGTCGTTAAGCCAAGTTAGAGGCCTCCGGGCGGCTTGAAAACTTCTAACAGTCAAGTTGCCCACTCACTTGACAAGCCTAATCCCAATAAGGTTGTTTCCCCCTCGGGTTGGAAGGTCAGATGGCAGTCGCTTCCGTAAAAACTAGCGCCTACGCAAATTCCTGGGATTAGGTCGCGGACCCCAGGCATCCTTCAGGATGCAACTGTACTGGGAACAACGCTAGGAGGATGATGATGGTGGCAAACTAGCTCACAGATTGCCTGATGATAAACGACTCGTGGCCCTGGCAACTTGCACAGCGTACGTAGGCATCCACAAGATGAATTGATGATCTGGTAAAGGTCGCGGGGATCCGCTAGGCGCAGGACCGGTCATTGTGGCACTCTTTCCATCGGCTGATATGATGACGATGACGTAGCGCTACCAAGTATTAAATGATGTCCAAAAGTAAACAACCGGATGGATACCCAAGCAAATAGAAGTAGACCCTATGCCGTGATCATAAGGTGTACTATCGGTCAACTCAGGTATGAACCGTCGTGAGTATTGTAACCACAGTGGTCACAGTATGCAAATAATTATCCTATATAAATAATAGGTAATTAGAAATTTAAACACGAATGCCTAAAAAATGTTCCCACGACAAGTTTTCTTTGAAATCTAACCTATTCAAAATACAGTCATAAATTTCTAAATTTATGGTACTTCTTTAATCTGGAGTGTGTTGACGTCTCGAGTTGCTAGCTGGGCGCAGACTTCAAGTGGATGGCTGTACTTGAAAAAAATCCAATAACTTTAAAAACAAAAGAGCTTAAATTAACTGTAATAATATAGCACTTGCGTCTATTAGCTATATTATTGATTACGTGTATAATTTTTGAATTAAAATGACGTAAGTTCATATGCATTATAGACAAATTGCTTCATTTGAGAATGCGTAGGAATTCATGTGGGATATGGTGTTAAAATAGTTCAGGCAGTCGAGGTTCGGGTCCCTTACGAAAAGGTCGATAATTTATAAAAAAAAACCCTTTTTAATTAAATAATTTATTGATAAATATTTAATATCTAGAGTGAACGTTTTGCGGTTGTTAGTTTAAAATAGTGGTCCTGTAATATAATTTTAGTGCTATTTATAGATATTTCAGACATTTCTTAGTGAACAGATATGTGATATTAATAAGTAGGGAATTTTATAGTGACAATTGACATTGAACTCAGTGTGTAAAGACTTTAAGTGATTTGATTTTATTTGTTAATAATTATAAGTGTGTTAATTTGTATTTTTCTAATTAGAGTCAGTGCTAAGGTAGTACAATATAATGTATATTTTTTTATCCCTTTAGGTATCTCGTCGCGTCGGGTGAACTCGAGTGTTTGATAGCTAGTATTAGGGTTCAATAGCTATTCAGCCACAAAATTGTTGGTGGGACTATCTATGTAGTTTTGTTCCAATATATAAGGGTGTGTTAGATAATTTCTGCATAATCACTGGGGCTGATGGAGTGTTCCAGAGAAGATTTGTTAGGGACCACTAGGGTCAAAAATTAACTCTATCTTCATATTATATTTTAGTATGTACTTGAATGAAAGTGGAATCAAAATACTTAGCTCTTGTTTTTATATGCATTCTTTTAAATAAAACTGCATGAATTAAATGTTGATATTGCAAAGTAAATGATTTTTAGGAGAGAGTTATTATCACATACATCTCTTACGTTCACTAGCTCTTTCCAACACTTTTGAAACTTTGTAATATCACGCATTTGATTGCTTTTGATTCTATTATTTGTGACAGGATAGTGAACTTACAATAAAAAACTATTACATACACACACATTGTAATCCGTGGCATAGCCTGGATACAATGAACACACATTCGCGTACTCACCACATTACACTTACATACACAAGCTGACACACTACACGTTTAGTCTATTTTTTATACATGCATTTAGGTACACTCGGCAGAAGGTAACTTGGCTGACACTAGGTCCTGGGTTATTGATGTAGCTGAATCAGAGGCCTTACCTAAAGGTTCTAACGCGTTAGTCCTTTAGAAGCTAGGGTCCGTAACATTACACACTAGGTATACAACCAAGGCCTGAGTTATTTATGTGTTCTGTAACATTTCGCTCTGTCTATTCTGGGACGTACTCGCTCGATTATACGGACCTTTGGCATCTGCGTCAATTAGTGGAAGTAGAGTGACAATGCTATCCAATTTAAGGGATAGGCAGTACAGTGGATGTTATAGAGCATAAATAATATTCAGAGTACCTTGTACACATTCGACAACAATCACTATCTTCGTTACAGATAAATCGCGGCTGCATGACGAAGTAGGGAAGCGTAAATTCAGCAGCGCGTAAAGCTTAGCGTAAATTAAGTAATAATAAATAAATTATTTGGCATTCTGCGTAAAGTACATTTTTTTTAAAGTGTGACAGATTGATGAGGAATGTGTAGGTGGGAAGGTTCGAATTTAATAGTAGATCAGGATTGATAGGTTGAACTCATCAAGGTTTTGCGAGATGGCGGGGGTGTAGGTGTGAAGGTGAGCCCCCTCAATATCAAAGACATAGCCTAGGACTAGGTCCCATTTTCAAGACCTAAGGTCTAAATTCCCAAGGTCCCCTTGTAGTCGGGTTTTTCAGGTCATCGTTTTTTTTTACACCGTGTTGGAGTTCGCATTATAATATAAAATTTGTAATATTAAGTTAGAAATAAATGTATGTAATTAGTGATAATAATAACTTTCATTGTAACCTATTGTAATCAATTAATTAAATCAATTATGTTTGTTCGAGCTGATGCTGAAACGGGTGAGTCGCATGTTCACTTATGTAGATAGACTTTTATTGCTTTTCCACGAATGCAGATTATTTGATTTAAATTTCCATGTTTATCTTATTGCGGATATATTATATTTTCTTTCGTTTAATATCATTTGCGGATAATTAAATCAATTCCCGGTCATGATTTTCATGTATCGAAATTGGTTATTGACAATAATTTTGTACACATTTTATTTCGTGATTTTGCGGCATTTTAATAACTGCGTTTACTGTGTTTTATTTTATTACAAACAAAATTATGTTTTTATTATTTTAAACAGATTATTTTATATTATGATTTTAACACAATGTGAAGGGTTCTAACCGTAATTATTTGAACTAGACGATCACAACAATTTATTTATGGCCAATTCATTAGATAATTATTTGAATAATATTTTAATTAGGTAGGGCTAGGAAGCATTTACAGTGGTACCGTGTGACCAGGATTTAAGTCATTAAAAATTAAATCAATTTCATTGATTTAGTTACTTGAATACGAATCTGAGTTACAGTTTAATTCACATGACTTTATTTTAGAGTTTGTTACAAAATTTATATATATACAAAGAAAGAACGTATTGATATTTCAATTTTAATTCCAAACACCTATTTGTTGAACATAAAAATTACGTGTCAATAAATATTTCTTTATGATTAGGTACTTTGAACATTGAAAATGCGTTTTCAGCCGTTTCAGTATTATTCCCTTTTTCAGCGAACAGTGCGAACTCACTCTGGATGTCGTGAATTTAATGGCTAGGTTGATGTTTAGAAATTCACAAGACGTAAATTGACGGAATAGTGAAAAAATAAAATAAAACGTTAAATGATAGTTTTGAGTAAATTCGCTAATAGTAGCCGTTTTTAACAAGTTTACATAGGGCTTTATTAAACATACTTGTAATTATAATATATAATTTTGAATATTTTATATTAGTTATCTTAAAAAAAAAAAGTTCATTTCAATATCCGTAGGTGTTTATTTTTGTTTTTGTAAAATTACTAATATTTTCGGATATGTTTCTTTTAAGGAAATGCCTAGCGTTGTTTTGAACATAGTAGTGAGAGCGAATATTGTTGTTATATTTATAGTATACGATTTTTTTAATATTATATTAAATAAAAGCAGTTTTTTTCTTAACATCCATAAATTATAAATTGAATAATGGTATTGAAACAATAATAAGTTAGTAATAAATTGTTTATTTAGACAACCCTCGCGCCGGTGGGTTTCTCGCGCAAAGAATCGCGATAGCAGTTCAGCGCGGGAATGCTGCCTGCGTGATGGGCACACTGCCAAGAGGCCCAGGTCTCATATTTAATTAATTATTTTATTTATATTTTTTAAGTTTAAGGTTTAGTTTTAGTTAAGTATTTTAATTTAATAGTAGTTTTATTATAAGTATATGTTTTTTTATGAAAATATTATTTTTAAATTTAGAAATAAATAATTTCCCGTTTAAAAAAAAAAAATAAAAAAAATTATGTACAATTATTAGTTATTTTGTATGTGAGCTATTTTTAATACATGATACTTCAATTAAATCGGCATAATATTAGCAAATCTAACGCTTTCTTTTTTTTTGCTGAGTTCATTTTTATTTAGCGAGAAAGTTCATGTAGTGCACGATTGCGAAGAATCTGTGATATGTTTTTTTTGACATGTTTTTACATACCTATGTATTTGTATTGTCATGACTTTACACGGTTAAAATAAATATAAACTAAAAGAAAATATTAAGAGGGCAGTTAATGCTGTAAAATAATTGGTTATTACGTAAAATGTATATATTTAATCTTTTAAAGTTTAATAGGTCTTATAATTGCGTATTAAAATATGGATGCGAGGGCGTTAGTTCGATTCCGTTACCTAATTCTTTGTTAGACCATTAATAACTATTTCCTTGCGTACCTAGTGATTTCAGTCATAGAAAAGTGAGGGCGCAGGTTCTTGCTGTATTCAATATTCATGCTGTCGAGACATTTTGAAGTGAGAATTCGGTTATATTATCATTTATTCAGGAGATTAAAAATGATTTTCTTGCATACTGAATTCAGTCTTAGAAACGTGAGGGCGCAGAAGTTTGCTGCATACATGCTATCAGAAAGTTAACAGTTTTACCTATTGAGATAGCCTCACAATTTTATACTCTTTGTTTCTAAAATTGTATCGTCAATCTGAGGGCGCTCTGTAACCACAGTGGTCACAGTATGCAAATAATTATCCTATATAAATAATAGGTAATTAGAAATTTAAACACGAATGCCTAAAAAATGTTCCCACGACAAGTTTTCTTTGAAATCTAACCTATTCAAAATACAGTCATAAATTTCTAAATTTATGGTACTTCTTTAATCTGGAGTGTGTTGACGTCTCGAGTTGCTAGCTGGGCGCAGACTTCAAGTGGATGGCTGTACTTGAAAAAAATCCAATAACTTTAAAAACAAAAGAGCTTAAATTAACTGTAATAATATAGCACTTGCGTCTATTAGCTATATTATTGATTACGTGTATAATTTTTGAATTAAAATGACGTAAGTTCATATGCATTATAGACAAATTGCTTCATTTGAGAATGCGTAGGAATTCATGTGGGATATGGTGTTAAAATAGTTCAGGCAGTCGAGGTTCGGGTCCCTTACGAAAAGGTCGATAATTTATAAAAAAAAACCCTTTTTAATTAAATAATTTATTGATAAATATTTAATATCTAGAGTGAACGTTTTGCGGTTGTTAGTTTAAAATAGTGGTCCTGTAATATAATTTTAGTGCTATTTATAGATATTTCAGACATTTCTTAGTGAACAGATATGTGATATTAATAAGTAGGGAATTTTATAGTGACAATTGACATTGAACTCAGTGTGTAAAGACTTTAAGTGATTTGATTTTATTTGTTAATAATTATAAGTGTGTTAATTTGTATTTTTCTAATTAGAGTCAGTGCTAAGGTAGTACAATATAATGTATATTTTTTTATCCCTTTAGGTATCTCGTCGCGTCGGGTGAACTCGAGTGTTTGATAGCTAGTATTAGGGTTCAATAGCTATTCAGCCACAAAATTGTTGGTGGGACTATCTATGTAGTTTTGTTCCAATATATAAGGGTGTGTTAGATAATTTCTGCATAATCACTGGGGCTGATGGAGTGTTCCAGAGAAGATTTGTTAGGGACCACTAGGGTCAAAAATTAACTCTATCTTCATATTATATTTTAGTATATACTTGAATGAAAGTGGAATCAAAATACTTAGCTCTTGTTTTTATATGCATTCTTTTAAATAAAACTGCATGAATTAAATGTTGATATTGCAAAGTAAATGATTTTTAGGAGAGAGTTATTATCACATACATCTCTTACGTTCACTAGCTCTTTCCAACACTTTTGAAACTTTGTAATATCACGCATTTGATTGCTTTTGATTCTATTATTTGTGACAGGATAGTGAACTTACAATAAAAAACTATTACATACACACACATTGTAATCCGTGGCATAGCCTGGATACAATGAACACACATTCGCGTACTCACCACATTACACTTACATACACAAGCTGACACACTACACGTTTAGTCTATTTTTTATACATGCATTTAGGTACACTCGGCAGAAGGTAACTTGGCTGACACTAGGTCCTGGGTTATTGATGTAGCTGAATCAGAGGCCTTACCTAAAGGTTCTAACGCGTTAGTCCTTTAGAAGCTAGGGTCCGTAACATTACACACTAGGTATACAACCAAGGCCTGAGTTATTTATGTGTTCTGTAACATTTCGCTCTGTCTATTCTGGGACGTACTCGCTCGATTATACGGACCTTTGGCATCTGCGTCAATTAGTGGAAGTAGAGTGACAATGCTATCCAATTTAAGGGATAGGCAGTACAGTGGATGTTATAGAGCATAAATAATATTCAGAGTACCTTGTACACATTCGACAACAATCACTATCTTCGTTACAGATAAATCGCGGCTGCATGACGAAGTAGGGAAGCGTAAATTCAGCAGCGCGTAAAGCTTAGCGTAAATTAAGTAATAATAAATAAATTATTTGGCATTCTGCGTAAAGTACATTTTTTTTAAAGTGTGACAGATTGATGAGGAATGTGTAGGTGGGAAGGTTTGAATTTAATAGTAGATCAGGATTGATAGGTTGAACTCATCAAGGTTTTGCGAGATGGCGGGGGTGTAGGTGTGAAGGTGAGCCCCCTCAATATCAAAGACATAGCCTAGGACTAGGTCCCATTTTCAAGACCTAAGGTCTAAATTCCCAAGGTCCCCTTGTAGTCGGGTTTTTCAGGTCATCGTTTTTTTTTACACCGTGTTGGAGTTCGCATTATAATATAAAATTTGTAATATTAAGTTAGAAATAAATGTATGTAATTAGTGATAATAATAACTTTCATTGTAACCTATTGTAATCAATTAATTAAATCAATTATGTTTGTTCGAGCTGATGCTGAAACGGGTGAGTCGCATGTTCACTTATGTAGATAGACTTTTATTGCTTTTCCACGAATGCAGATTATTTGATTTAAATTTCCATGTTTATCTTATTGCGGATATATTATATTTTCTTTCGTTTAATATCATTTGCGGATAATTAAATCAATTCCCGGTCATGATATTCATGTATCGAAATTGGTTATTGACAATAATTTTGTACACATTTTATTTCGTGATTTTGCGGCATTTTAATAACTGCGTTTACTGTGTTTTATTTTATTACAAACAAAATTATGTTTTTATTATTTTAAACAGATTATTTTATATTATGATTTTAACACAATGTGAAGGGTTCTAACCGTAATTATTTGAACTAGACGATCACAACAATTTATTTATGGCCAATTCATTAGATAATTATTTGAATAATATTTTAATTAGGTAGGGCTAGGAAGCATTTACAGTATGATAATGAACGAAATTGCTAAATGCCAGTAAGCGACATCTGCTTCTCGTACTAGTACGAAACCGTATCACGTCTGAAACATGATTCACCATTCTCGTTATATAATTTCTGTTTTATTTGTTTTTTTTTCAGATTATTTTAGTCTTAAAATAAATAAATAAATAAATAATATTGGGGGACAATCATACACAAATCGACCTAGTCCCAAACTAAGCAAAGCTTGTACTATGGGTACTAGACGACGATATACATACTTATATAGATAAATACATAGAAAACATCCAAGACCCAAGAACAAATATCCGTGAAAAATGCACAAATAAATGCCCTGGCCGGGATTCGAACCCGGGACCTCTAGCTTCGGAGGCAGAGTCACTACCAACTAGGCTAAACGGGTCGTCACAAATATAATAATAAATAACGAATAAAACAGAAAATAAAAATAAAACAATAATGAACAATTCAGATATTATATCTGTATATAATACAGAGCGAATATAACATTTAAAATTAAGTTAAAGTAGTTACCATTACCCGTCGAGTGTGTTGTATGGCAAAAGATAAAGTTCAGTTGTTACTTAGTTGCAGTTTAAACGTAAACATGTACCCCCTTATTCATAAACGTCCATCAAACCTCTATTAGTTAACAAGCCGCTAAAGTTGGTTTGTCCTTATCTGTCATTTAACATTTATGTTTGTTAGGAAGGGACAAAACAACTTTTACTTAAGAGGGCGCAGTACGCTCGGTCTGGCTCGGTTCTCCATACAAACGTATTTACCCTCTCATTTTAAAACGCCATGCTAGAATAACATGAAAGTTTGTATACACAATGGGATCCGGCATATCTAGGTCGGACCATAGTTTGTGTTGCTAGAAATTGTAAAAGAAAAAAAATACAGCGGCTTTATGAGTTTTTTACGGCTTGTATGAAAACCTTAATAATCGCTGTATTTTTTCTCCATTATAATTTCAAGCAACAGAAACTAATTTCCGACCTAGATATGCCAGATTTCATGGTGTACACAAAGTTTCATGTTATTCTAGCATGGCGTTTTAAAATGAGAGCATAAATACGTTTGTATGGAGAACCGAACGTACTGCGCAGTCTTAACAGAGGTTTGTAAAGTTTTATGATTAAGGGGGGTAGTATTTAGCCGCCTTCCTGATTTGTCGATGCGGAGGCGGTACGATATGAGAAAACTGTCAGCTGTCAGTGTCAACCGATACGAATGCAGTACTGCCCCGCTTCTGCGCATGGTATTACTACTGCGCAAACGTAATAGTGACAGTATTTTGTCAAGTGAGGAAATCTCACATCAGTAAACTCACGTCAAAGAACAAAATACCAAGTTTCAAGTTTCAAGTTTCAAGTTTGTTTATTTGGCCAAGTAACAAAATAACGTTACATCTAGCAAGTCCAAAAATACATTTCATTGTTAAAACTAATCATGCAAATTCATATTGTATAAAATTATATAACAAAATATTTATTATTGTACAATTATTTATTCTATATAAGACAATCATTATTTTTCATTTTATCTATACATTCATTGATTGAATAAAAAGGATTCCTTTGGAAGAAACGTTTAAGTTTACTTTTAAATTCTATATTGGTTAAATTCATTATATGTAGAGGCAATAAATTGTAGATCGTAATTTTGAGAGAGATACCTTGCTTGAACGTTTTGGCTAGCTTTGTTGTAGGAACGCATAGCTTATCCTTATTACGCGTGTTATATTTATGGATATCCTTTCGTGTTTTAAAGTCATCCTTATTTTTGTGGATGTCTAGCAGGCTGTTAAATATAAATAATGAAATTACTGTCATAATTCGACTTTTTATAAAGAATTCTCTGGCTGAAGTGCCTTTGCGTAAATTAAATATAATTCTAACAGCTCGTTTTTGTGATACAAGAATCCTTTGTATTCCTACAGCATTGCCCCAAGTAGCTACGGCATAATTTAGATGAGCGTGAACAAGTGCGTAGTAAGCCGTAATAAGTTTTTTGCGATTAATTAAGGGTCTCAGTTTTAATAGTGCGTAATTTCCTGAAGCAATTTTGTTACAAATTTTGTCAATGTGACATGAGTGGCTTAATTTATTGTCAAGGTGATATCCTAAAAATGTTGTGTTAGTTACATTTATTAAACCTATCTCTCTAATATTTATATTGTCAACTTTATTTTTATTCTGGTATGTTAATAGTGTAGTCTTGTTAGAATTCAAAATAATTCCATTAGCATTAAACCATTTTCCTAGCGTTATCATAATACCCTTAATATTCTCTTCCAGCTTAGCTAGGTTAGTATCTTTTAAGCCCACATGTGTATCGTCTGCAAATAGGGTAACCATAGCGTAATTAGGTATGCACTCAGGTAAATCATTTACATAAATTAAGAATAAAATTGGTCCCAGTATAGACCCTTGTGGTACACCAACATTGACATTGACTTCCTGCGAACATGTGCCATTAATGTGTACTTTTTGACTTCTGTTATTAAGATAGCTTTTTATTAAATTAAGCTCTTGATGTTTGAATCCATAGTATTCTAATTTAAATAGGAGTACGTCATGGCGGATACAGTCAAACGCTTTTGACAGATCACAAAAAATACTGGCGCATTTTTGTGATCTGTCTAAGGCAGTAAGCACGAAATCAGCGACTTTACGCAATACCATTCCTGTTGACTTTCCCTTCTGAAAGCCGAATTGGTTCGAGTTAAATAGGCTATGACGCTGGAAATACTTATTTACTTTATTTTTGATTACAGACTCTAATATTTTAGACACAGCTGGAAGTATGCATACAGGCCTATAATTGTTAGGATCCTCCATTGCGCCTTTTTTATGAAGTGGGATGACCTTCCCTATCTTGAGGCATTGTGGAAATATTCCCTGGGTTAAGCAATTATTAACAATAGTGAGTAGTATCTCTAGTAAATAATTATTCTCTAAGAACACCTTTTTGACAAAACGCGTATCTAAATTGTAAATATCCTTGGAACGTTTATCCTTCAGTTTTTTTATTGTTCTGAATAATTCAACTCTGTCAATTGGAACAAATTTAATTTGTGTATTTGGACATTCAACCTTACCTAAGAAGTCTTTGTATATTAGTTTGTCGTAATTAAGGTGCCCTGCAGTTTTTTCAGCTACAGAAGAAAAAAAGGTATTTAATGTATTTGCAATTTCTTCGTTATTTGTTATTCTTTTACCATCACTATCAGTTATCACTTCAATATGATTTCGTGTTTCTTTATTTTGTTTTGTTTGTTCTTTAATAATTTTCCATGATTCTTTGACAGTATTTTTGGCTTTATATAACCTTTCTGATAAACTTATCCTTTTTGCTCTAATCAAAACTTTACGCAGAAGTTTTTTGTAAGTTTTTATGTAAGATTCTCTTTTAGCACAGGGCGCAAACTGTTGTAAGGTTTCTAGTTTATCTAAGTTTCGTTTTGATATTGATATGCCCTTTGTTTGCCATTTTAAATTATTAGCAACGGGCTTTGACACTTTACATTCCGGAAAAGCTATATTAAAATAGTGTATTATTGCTTCTAACAGCAAATTCATTTTACATTCTGGGTCGTGATTAAATACAATCTGCTGTAAGAGATCGCAATCACTAGTAATTAAATAGTTAAAATATTCATAATTCGATTTGGACATATTCCTGGCGAGTGTCTGAATTTTTTCACGCTTATCATTATTTTCTTGTGTATCCATTGTTATTTCTACAGTAATAACGTTATGGTCTGAGAGCCTTGTTTCTAAAACTTCAGATTTACATAATTTTTCGTCTAAATTGGTTATAAAATTATCAATGCATGTTGCACTTTGCCCTTTAGTTCTAGTTGGTTCTCTAATAAGGTATTTACAATTAAAATTTATTAAAATGTCCTTAAATTGTTTAGTTCTGCTATTAGACTTTAAGATATTGATATTGAAATCGCCAGCCATGATCATTTTCTTTCCTTCGCGCGTGATCTTATTAAATATAGTTTTTATGGTGTCTACCAATCACATATCGCTCACGCCCCGCCAAATCGGGAGGTCGCCTTACTTTTTTATGATATAAGAGGCAAACGAGCAGACGAATCGCCTGATGGCAAGTGATTAGCGCCGCCCATGGACACTCGCAACACCAGAGGGGTTGTAAGTGCGTTGCCGGCCTTTAAGATGGGAGTACGGTCCGTGGTATCGGTCCGGAAATACCGGAGGCGACAGTTCACTCCATACTTATCTAAATCTAGTCAGTAGATTATTTATGTAGGACAGCAGTGGTCCTCCTTATCCGGACTATGATGATAAAGTATTTTTCCATCGAGTAAATTTTGAGCGTTCTTGTACTCGTATCGGTTACTCGGCTTTAATCAAAGAAACAGTAATATAGTCAAGAATCATCTTAAAATCAGTCCTTGTTGTATAATAGTCAGGTCAGATCGGCGTATTTGAAGTGTAGCCAGTCCATGTCGACGCGAGTACTGGTGGCGTGAGAGCTAATCCAATAGTCGATGATTAGCAGTGGAGTGATTGCCGACGCGGCGATGTGTCTATATAATATCGCGATCAGCGTGATGACCGGCGGGAATCGACGGAGAATGATCACGTTTTAAGGATATTAACACATCATTCAGACGATGTTCCATCTCATTTATGACTAGACTGGATTTAATATATCTATACTATATATATACTATATTAATATTTTAAAGCTGAAGAGTTGGTTTGTTTGTTTGAACGGGCTAATCTTAGGAACTACTGGTTCGAATTAAATAATTATTTTTGTGTTGGATGGATGGAGTCCATTTATCGCGGAAGGTTTTAGGCTATATAACATCACGCTGCGAATAGAAGCGAAGATGCGGACGAACTCGCGGGCAATAGCTAGTATTTAATATATAATCAAGCAATAAATCAAGTAATATTCCATCTCATTGTGTATTTATTTCATACCACTCAATACGGTATTTCATTGATAGTCGAATCAGCAACTTTTTATGAAACGTCAAATTCGCTCGGTCAGTATGAAGTTTGTATGGAAACGCCTACGGACGACACTATTTTCTATGGTCAAACCGCGTCTCTTTTTACTTGTTTATGTATTTATAAAATCTTTACAATTGCATAAATACGCTGAAGTTTGATTTTTTCCTAATATTTTCGAATGATTGGTATCGATAGCGTACAAAAAAGTGTTGTGAAATACCCTATTGTTCGAAGGTTAGCTGGATAGATCCCGTATAGGTGCTATGGAATGATATCTCGCTCATAATTAGAGGAGGCCCAATTTGGGAAGTACCTCCACCTTATGACTAGAAGACCGCAGCCATAATATCATAACACAGCTACATAACGTATCACCGCTACTTGCTCTCTATGCAATTACAAGTACTTAGTCAAAAATTTCATTTTTGGTACAAGATTTAACTGCCGACTGTACCTTTTTCCACAACCATATTGCATTGCCATCCGATTTATACATGCATGCAAAATTTCAGCTCAATCGAAAACCGGGAAGTGGATCAAATTTAACTTACAAGATTTGATTACGAACAGACAGAGAATGGGTCAGGTGAAAGTAAATAAAAGCTTGTAAAAAAGGTTTATTCATAAAAAAAAACTAATTCTTATTCTTATAAAACAGTAACAATAAATAATCAACCCAGTTGTCATGTCAGTAACTGGACGGTAGCAAAAATTACATATATAGCTCCGATTTTATGACAGCGTGTCAAATAAAATATACCACGTGCGTCCTATATAAGAGCGATTAAAATTACCGCGAACGTAATCATTATAGCTATAATCGTAAATTAATTAGATAATTATCGTCGATTTATGGATTGAAAGCGAAAGTATCCAAGGCATGCCTTGGACTATATATTTTATTTGTCTGGGTCACATTTTTTCAACCACGGCGTTAACATAGAAGCATAACGCAGGATGGTGAGCGATATTGCACTGGTTGGCTGGTTCCGACAGGTAGTGATACATGCAGGCGGTTCACTATACTAAACTCTTGCGTGGAGGAAATTTGGGAGGAGACTTTGGTATTTTTATCCTCTAAAATCTTCACGGCGATCGCCATCTGCGCTCTAATGCGGAGGACTTGAGCGGGGGCTACGATGGTTGCCATTTTATCACTTATCGTCGTGGATAAGACGCCCGCCACGCTCGCACTCGTACACTTGTCAGAACGTGACGAATGTCTTTTCCACGACGATAAGTGATATAATTTTTAAGAAAAAAAAACCGACTTCAATGGGGGAGGCCGGTAAAAGATTATTATACTTAGATGGTGCACTCTTAGATAGATATACAATAAAATAAAAATGGCTATAATGTATGTTTATAATGGTAGAAGACTAAGTACCCTCAATTCCTCATGGAATCATGAAAAAACCTTGCTTGCTTGACAAACAAAACGAAGAGAACAAATCGCCAAACGTGAACTACGCGTCGTTGAAGAGTTCCGTTCTGATCATCATCAGCAGTTCCACTTCATCAAATGTCACTTTTATGAATGAAAATGCTTGATTACTTCATGAAAATACTAAAATCACTATTTGGGTGCCTTTCACATTTGAGGAGTTCCCTCGATTCCTAATGGATCCCATCATCAGAACTCGAGCATGACAAAAATTAATCGTGAAAATAGAACTTGCTTAACAAACACAGCTAGGAGGATAAATCGCCAAAAGTGAACTTTTTGTTTGATATATATACTTACAATCAAAAAAAGAATTTTCCAAATCGGTTAAGAAATGACGGAGTTATGGACTAACAAACATTAAAAAAAAAAAAAAAAAAAAAACATACAACCGAATTGATAACCTCCTCTTTTGAAATTTTCAAGTCGGTTAAAAATGGCAACCATCATAGGCCCGCTGGATGTCAATACTGAACGCACTGGAGCCCCGCTCTACTAACATGTTTTTTTCGCTTTCTAACGCTTGCGTTTGGAAATCCCTCCATTATAAGCGCATGGTCGCACCAATGGTTTCCAGGACAACCCGTTAACAAACGTCTTGCCGCCTAAATGCATTTTTAACCGACTTGAAAATAGGAGGATGTTCGCAATTCGTAGGATTTTTTTTTAATTTATTTTTGTATGTTCACCGATTACTCGGAGACTAGTGGCACGATTTCAAAAATAGATTTTTGTTGTTTGAAAGGGTGTGTTTTCTAGTTGGTCTCATTGTCATTAAGTCTGGATCTGATGATGGGATCTTGGAAAAATCGAAGGAACTCCTGAAATTATGAACCAAGAGGATGGGGTAAGGAAATAAATAAGGTACTCAAATTACCAAGAGGATGGGGCCTGGCAAAGTTTGGAATCGGTGTTTTTTTGTTAAAAATTGACTTGTTAATGGTGTATTTTTAACCCCCGACGCGGAACGCAAAACGGGTGAAGGGGGGTATAACTTCAACATGTGTGTCTGTCTGTTTAAATGGCAGCGTAGCTTTTAAACTTTGTCGGCCTGTTTATATAGCCTAGTTGGTAGTGACACTGTCTCCGAAGCTAGAGGTCCCGGGTTCGAATCTCGGTAAGGGCATTTGTTACTGTGGTGAGCAGAAACACTTATTCCTGAGACTTGGATGTTTTCTATATATTTAAGTATATATCTATTAAATATATCGTCGTCTAGTACCCATAACACAAGCCTTATTGAGCTTACTATGGGACTAGTTCGATTAGTGTAAAAATTGTCCCATAATATTTATTTATTAAAAAAAACCGTTAAACCGATTTGAATGTATTTTTGTTTAATTAATAGCAGATTTTCCAGCAATGGTTCATAGAAATGTCTTATCAAAATCGGTTTAGCCTACTTTGCCCTAAAAATGTTGAGGCTTTTACAACTTTTTGAAGTTGTCAGTTATTCTCTTCAATGGTTCTTCTTTCTCTTCTTATATTTATAAAGGTCTAGTTTCTCCCTCGGGTTGCGGTCAAATGGCAGTCGCTTCTGTAAAAACTAGTGCCTACCAAAATTATGGGATTAGGTAGCTGATCCCGAGCATCCTTTAGGATGCAACGGTACCTACAGGGCGCTAAGGGTGATGGTGGTTGATCCTTCAGTCGAGTCACGAGTGTCCATAGGTTACGATTCCTTGCCATCAAACAGGTCGATTATTTGCTACTATAGTTCTGTAAAAAAATATGTAGAAAGTACTCACATTTATTTATTTATTTATTCGTAGGAGAACCAACAGCAATAAAACTAAGTAACAACATTATTAGTTACAACAGACCCAATTACAAGATCTCACATATAGCGTTTGAGTAATATACATAAACAAAGTACTAAAAACAAAATGCGTACTCGGAACACAGTCACACATCCAACAGCATTATTTCAAATATTGGGAAAATTATTACACAATTAAAAAACACCATTACTTGTGAATACAGTATGTATGTATGTATGTAAGCACTTTATTGTACACAATAACAGTTTAAAACATATACATGTCACACAGGATCAGAGAACAAAGGCGAACTTATCACTATGAGGGATCTCTTCCAGCTAACCTTTGAGGGATTGAGAGATTTTTAAAAATAATGAGATAGACAAACTTACACCGTGTACAACAACGTTACAATGAGTGAATATAATTTGTAGCTAAACCATAACTAAATGAATACCCATAAATACATATGTAATAAGTAAATATACATATATAATGAATAAAAAATACATATACCTATAATAAATACATAATAATTGTATTCAAAATTACAATATATAAATAATTATAAGTATAGTACTCAACCAAATCACAGGTCGTTGGAGAGCCATAATTTCTTCAAATGTTTCTTGAGTGACGCGACAGACTGGGACTGTCTTATTGACAAAGGTAACGCGTTCCACAGCTTCACAGCGCCCACGGTGAGAGATTTAGAGTACGTTCGCGTCTTATTTGACAGAATACAGTGCCACTTACAGCGACACAATGACATAACGCAATGAATACAGCCTAAGCTTACTGTGTACTCACAACTTAGTACTTACAACTCAACTTATTAAGGGGAAAAGTATAAGATTTGTTCATACTTATATTTCCTAATCTACTAGTGTTTGGAAGACTGCCAACTGACGTGTTAGGTTAAAAGGGAATATATTAACATTAAAACAACACTAGGCTCCCCAGGGAAGCGGCCGGGGCACAAGTTTAGCGCTTAAGTTAGGCTCCGTAGTCAGCTTCAAGCTTTGACTACTTAATAGTTACTGATCAGTAAGTTTTATAAAATTATCTAGTCATTCTTAGAACAGCCAACAGCAAGTGTAGATGATCATTTTAGTACTTTGACGCACTAACGTAACAAAACTGCGACAGTTGGGATGCGACAAAGTAGTGAAAGTGGGAACCAGGAATGCACGAGCAAATAATGTCCGGCCCGAGAATGTGCATACACTTTTATGGACGCGGATTCTCGGGCCGAGCATTATCGACCCGAACAAAAGTGGCTTCCGATTGTCGCCTCGGACCAAGATTGCTTGGACCTATAATGCACGGCACAGTAATGTCCGGCCCAGTAATCGGCGTCCACTGCATCGGACGCGGATTCTCGGGTCGAGCATTATCGGCCCGAGCAAAACTGGCTTCCGATTCCTGCCTCGGACCAAGATTGCTCAGCCGTGTAATGCATGGCCAGTAATGTCCGGCCCAGTAATAGGCGTGCACTTTCCACAGATAACAAATAGTTACTAGGATCAATCTAACATTAAGTCAAAAAGTAGGTAGGTTAGGTTCTTTAGGTAGCTTCAGATGCCCGAAGAGCAAACCGCCTACAAATAGGAGCCCCGCGAAGCACAAAACTGGCTTCCAATTCTTGCTCCGGACCAAATTTGTTCGGAATGATATTGCCCGGCCCAGGAATGTACAGCCCAGTAATCGGCGTCCACTTTTTTGGGCGCGGATTGCTGGGCCGCGCATTATCGGCCCGAACAAAAGTGGCTTCCAAATATTGCCCTGGACCAAGTTTGCTCAGAGCGATAATGCTCGGCCAAATAATGCACGGCCCAGTAATCCATGTACATTGGACGCGGATTACTGGGCCGGACATTCTTGTGGTCGGGCATTATCATGGCCGTACAATATAGGGACTCGTGAAAGTGACAAGTTACTAAAATGATCATCTACTTTTGCTGTTGACGATCCGGTCAAATGCAAAAATATTATCGTCGGTGAAAGCATGTTAGTTTTTTTTTAATACTACGACGGTGGCAAACAAGCTTACGGGCTGCCTGATGGTAAGCAGACGTCGTGGCCTATGGACGCTTGCGACTCCAGAGGAATCACAAGTGCGCTGCCGACCCTTTATTGACTTGGGGATGCGCTGTGTTGAGAATGAGGGACCCGCAGATGTCTCCAGCTGTCAAGCTAGAGATATGCAGGCACCACACTCCCAACACAGCGCATCCTCGGGAGCTCTGGCGACCTTACTCACCACCAGGAACACAACACCACGTACCTACCTAAGGGGCGAGTAGTGATGCTATTATGGCTGCAGTCTTCCGTAAGGTGGAGGTACTTCCCCAGTTGGGCTGCTCCAACTTGAGCGAGACGACGTTTCGCTGTGCCCTACCACTTCTAAAAAAAAAGTTAAATTGGATATATACATACTTACTTACGTACTTTATAAAGGTCTAGTTTCTCCCTCGGGTTGCGGTCAAATGGCAGTCGCTTCTGTAAAAACTAGTGCCTACCCAAATTATGGGATTAGGTAGCTGATCTCGAGCATCCTTCAGGATGCAACGGTACCTACAGGGCGCTAAGGGTGATGGTGGTTGATCCTTCAGTGGAGTCACGAGTGTCCATAGGTTACGATTCCTTGCCATCAAACAGGTCGATTATTTGTTACTATAGTTCTGTAAAAAAATATGTAGAAAATACTCACATTTATTTATTTATTCGTAGGAGAAGCAACAGCAATAAAACTAAGTAACAACATTATTAGTTACAACAGAGCCAATTACAGGATCTCACATATAGCGTTTGAGTAATAATAACTAGTGTGGCGCAACGACCCGAAGTGGATCTTGGCCTCCGACACCAAAGACCGCCTGGCTTCCCTGCGCATGGCCGTTACCGTCCAGTCGACGATGGCTTGGAGTCAGGTCCCTTTGTACTTCGTCGTCCTATTTGTACCCCTAATAGTCTCCAAACCGGTCCAGCCGTTCTCGAGTTATAAGTGTTCGAACAAACCCAAATTGTTTTTTATATATTTGACGGCCTGTTTAGCCTAGTTGGTAATGACACTGCCTCCGAAGCTAGAGGTCCCGGGTTCGATTCCCGGCAAGAGCAATTTTTTTGTGCATTTAGCACGGATATTTGTTCTTGGGTTTTGGATGTTTTCTATGTATTTATATATATGATTATGTATAATACAAGCTTTGCTTAGTTTGGGACTAGGTCGATTTGTCTAAGATCGTCCCCCAATATTTTATAGTCCCCCAATATGTATGAAAAAGATAAAGATAATAAATGAATAAAACGATGATTTACTGATTTATCTTATTCATCTTAATCAACCATAAAACTGTGAAAGTTGTGATCCCCAATATGTTCTCGTCATTCTTCAGGATGTTCATAAATACCTGAACGTGCAAATCAACACCTTGTTGATAAAATTGTTTTCGGATATTTATGAACAGCTAATTCCATCTGATTAGGTTTACTTTTTAAATTACACATATTTAGAAAGTGGTAAACACATTTTGAACAATAGCGCCTAATAAATAACAAAATAAAATATATATCTCTAATGATATAAAATAAACTCTTCAGAATCTTTTTTGCTCGGTGGACGTGGCGCAAGCAACATATCCTGCCAGCATGTGATGATGCTTCGTAGAGAGGCGAAACACGTGTCGCGGTTTTGTGTTTCTGTGTGGTGGTTTTGTGTATTTATTTGCATGTTTGTGCGAGCGGAGGGAGGCTGGGAGCATTAACAGCATGCAAAAATACGCAAGTGGATATATTAACACTAATAGATCTACACGTTTTTAGCGGAATAGCAAAGAAATATTGAACAAGAAGCTCTTCAGAATCTCTTCCAATTATATTTCCTGTATCATACCTAAGTATCTATTACATGAAAGGCATTAAAAGTTGAAGAGCGCGTAAATTTTGATGCTCACGTTTCAAAGATCGTCTACGGAAACCTAAATGGATCAAAGTATTGTTGTCAATGTTATATCTACGTTATACTAGTGGTTCGCGCCAATCTAACACGAACTCCCAATCGATTCGTTTAAAAAAAACGGGGGGTCAAAAAAGGCTGCAAACGGTTCGTGTAATATAACACACGGCCGCTGTCCGCCAGTTCCTGGGGTGAACTTGGCTGGACACGCTGCCGCGTGTCTAATATATATATAAAATATTGACCCCCTCTTAAAACCCTCTATATCTGCGGATAGTTTCAGCAGACTTGAAAAATTAGAAGACTTACTAAATCATCATCTTTTGACGGAATGCTCTGTTTTCCATAGAATCACATAATGTACTTTTGTTATTTCATATTTATAGCACATTTCTAAGAGGTTGGAACTAGTTCATGTCCCGGCCTAATGTCGTTGCCATTTTGGACTTTATCGCATTGCGTTAAGGACCGACTGTGGGACAAGCGAGCCGGTAGTATGTACGAGGAAGAAATTATAGCTTGCATGACACCATCGCATAGCGCGAACACTGAAATAGCTTCTGGGGCGCGAGTCATAGGCAGGCATCGGAAATTCAGATAATTTTATAACTACAACTATCAAATCCCGGAAAAAGCTCAGAAAGCATGGAGGCGACTTTTTAAAATTAATATTTCTATTATTTAGTATCTAGGACAGGGTTTCTTAAACTTTTTACAGTCACGGACCCCTTTCAGTATTTCAATAAATCCACAGAACCCTGCCATAGTTTATTATAGGAAAAAAATTATTTATTTATTTATTTATTTATTTATTTATTTATAAAAGCCTTATAGAATAAAGCTTTCATTGCTAGCTTCATTATATTTACTAACCTTGATTAAATGTTATTGATACTAAGTTGATTCTTGTAAGTTTGTTCTTGGCCTCAACGAGCACTTTAAATTGTGGAATTGTCTACGCATATCATCTGCCACCTTAAATAGGTTGCTTTTTGTTTGTATCGACACCAAAACCGAGAACCATGCCTTACAAAGATACGTAGCAGTAAATGGGTATCATAACAGACATAATTCACTTGACAAGAACAGGGTAAGCTTGACCACCCAGATGTGTCTATCAGCATTGCGGGAGCTCCATCGGTGCATATACTTTGTAGTTTAGTCTTTCAATGTAAGTTTTGTTCAATGAAAAAGTTTTTCATCATCTCAAATACATCTGCAGCCTAAGTAGTCTCAAAAATTGTGTCGCAAAAAAGAATCTCTTCTTTTAAACTACGTATATCATGGTGTACGTATCGGACATACACCAAGAGCTGGCTACATTGTGATACATCGTTGATTTCATCAAATTACAAATTGGACAAAAACGGCAAAGAAATCAATTTTCCAATCACCTGCTTTTTAAACAATTGATGACGTTTCAAAAATTCTAGAAATAATGATATCGTTTGATTAGGGAACAGTTCAACCTTCTTTTTTTGATCCTTACCACAATACGGTAAGCTACCTTGTACGATGCTACAAGGCTCGAATTTTGTGACGTGGTTTTCACGGCAAGTGATGGGCCGACAGCACAATTTCCAAATAAATATATTAAGGGTTAATTGAGGTACCGCGGACCCCTTATACCCGTGCCACGGAACTCCAGGGGGTCCGTGGACCCCACATTAAGAAACCCTGATCTAGGATTCCGGGATTGTATAAAGCATAACGAAGAGGTTTTTTTAGGTTATGACTATTTTCAGTAGATTTTAGCAACATTCATTGGTAAACAGCTTTAACGACATACAAGTTGTAACTAAAAAAAATGTGATGGTCCGTTTGAGGGCACCATAGGTATTGTGTTTTGATTACGGAATATGTATTTGTTCATTCTATCCTGATTTTCGGTATTCCGGGAAATCCCGGCAAATTTATTAGTAAAATTAAATTGAGTCCGCCTCCATGCATGCTACAACAACGCGGTGTAGGTACTGAGGCCGAAGTTTAGGTATAAAAGTATACGAATTTACAGTCAGCTGTAGACATAGCTACGCGGGCCTTGTACTCAAAATGAGACTCTAATGTGAAGATAATAAGGCTCTGTGTAGATAATTGTGAACGTGTATACTGATTTGCCACTTCTCCCTTTTTAGGGTTCCGTACCACGAAAGGAAAAAACGGAACCCCTATAGGACTTTGTTGTATTTGATCACGGGCGTCCACTGCTGGAAATGGCGTCCCCCCATTTGTATTAGCTAGCTACACACTTGACATAAGCTTGACAGGGCAGACAAACACTTTTACGTCTTAATTATATAGGATTAGTATTATATATGTATTAGAGATAACATTAATATGGAGTTGCTTCAACAAAGAGATAAGCGGCCGGCAAGAGTAGGATTAGTTAGATAAGCTTATCGTGCTACCTACTTATCCTCTAAATCATAATTAAAAGTTAACAAACCGACCTAAAATAAGTTTTGTGCCTTTCCACTCATCCAATATCTTTGTCCAAGTTTTTTTTTTCATGCGTAGCCATATTGATTTAACTGTCATCCGAATCTTTGATCAAATGTCGGGGTCCCATCCAAGTTTGATGAAACCATCCAATTTCTTTTATCAAATGTGTATTGGACAAATATATTGGATGAGTGGAATACCAAGGGTGGTATTGTACTCATCCAATATCTTTGTCAAATCTTTGATCAATGTTCTTTGACGGAGGCCCATTCTACTTATCCAATATATTTGTCCAAGTTTTTTTTTCATGCGTAGCCATATTGATTTAAATGTCATCAGAATCTTTGATCAAATGTCGGGTTCCCATCCAAGTTTGATGAAATAAAATCATGCAATTTCTTTGATCAAATGTATATTGCACAAAGATATTGGATGAGTGGAATTCCCTTTCTCACAAACAATCTTACTTTTGAGATTAAATAGCTGTTGCCCGCGACTTTGTCCGCGTCTTCGCTCCTATTAGTCGCAGCGTGATGTTATATTGCCTAAAACCTTCCTCAATAAATGGACTATCCAACACAATTTTTTTTCTTTTTAATCTGTATTTTAACATTATTGATATGACATTTGCCTTTATATTTAATATTTTGAAATTCGACATGTAAAACCAGAAATTCGTACGCCAAAAGGCACATCATGGCTTTGTAACTACATTTACTTTTTTCATCTTTTTTCACCTGTGATGAACGAATAAACGATTTCATTTCAAAAAGAATCTTTCAATTCGAACCAGTAGTTCCTGAGATTAGCGCGTTCAAACAAACAAACAAACTCTTCTGCTTTATAATATTAGTATAGATACATGAGTATAAGTATATTAAAGCCTCGAGACTCACCTATTTAAAAATAATATTTATTACAAAGAAACATTAAAAGTGTATCCACCACCACTACCATATCAGCCGAAGGACGTCCACTGCTGGATATAGGCTTACCCCAATGTCATGGGGGTAATGCACGTTTGGCATGAGGGTTGGCGATCGCAGTATCTCCACCGCACTCCAGGGATGCTGCTGCCCATCCCCCGGTGGTCTTGGTCGCAGTAGGACACCGGGTATGTCCTAAAACTGCGAAAGAAGCCCCGGGGCTTCATAATCGTATAGTTTTACATTTACTTATCTATTACGACGTTGCGAATGTGTTGCAAAATCCTAGAACGCGGGAAACCTGGGGTAAGCGGGTATCGCTGAATAGTTGAAAAAATCTATGAAATTTAATTATCGAACCTATTTCACGGGAGTCGGTTAAGAAAAACCATCCGGACAAAAAGTGTGTAAAAAAACTTCGATCCATTTATGGATAATCTCATAACAGTACAATGCTTTATTAATATAGTTAGATAAGTAATGAATGAATGGTATTATTGGCCTTCTTTTTCGTACTTCTCAATATGCCATAGTACACGTATTGGCTATGTGCACGTCTGAAACGTCAAACGCCAAAGGTCCCGAGACAATATCAAAACTCAGAGATGACAAATAATGACACATGAATATTTTATTTACTTTAGTAAACGAGAAAGACCCCGTATTGGAAATTTTACTGGAATAAATAAGAGAATAAATAAATACATACAAATGAAACGAATCGTAGGAAACCGTTAAAAAACCAATAGAAAACGTGAAAGTAAATTTGACAGTGGTCCCCGGTAAGTACACATTTCTGCCATGGTGTGCGCTACGATCGCCTAGCTTACCCCCACCCACCTACTTCGCACATAGCCAATACAGTCGTGTGCTGATAGTATCCCGAATACTAATAAATAAATTAAAATAAAGCAACGTTTCCATATACTTAATGACAACAATTAAAAAAACCTTGCTTGTAAAATTTTCTTCCCTCCCGCTTACTCTCACACATTGCGGCAAAGTCCTGTTTTACTCCCGCCTCTTTACGATCGTCACCTGTCGCGCGGTTTGTTCAATTGTCGATAAAAAAACCGAACTCGGAATATTGAAAACGACACTGCGGCTATTTCAAAATGCACCTTTTGAAAGGCAAGGGGGACTTTGGACGATGATTATCACAATACTAGGTTATCAATAATATCGCGGATGTCACAAAGGTTTGGATTTTGACTCAGTATTTGTGATAATTGATAATTATCACTGTGTAAAAGGAGCGCTGACATATGGCACTGAAACGTGGTCGCTTACTATGGGCCTCATAATAAGGCTTAAAGTCACCCAAAGATCAATCGAGAGGGCTATGCTGGGAGTTTCTCTGTGTGATCGCATCAGAAATGAGGCCATCCGCAGCAAAACTAAAGTAACCGATATAGCCCACCAAATCGCTCCGAAGGGGGGCATATAGCATAGAATCGGTGGCATTTAGGGCGGAAAGGTTCTCGAATGGCGACCACGTACAGGAAGGCGCAACGTGGGCAGACATCATCATCATCGGTGATCATCTTCACCGAATGACGTCCACTGCTGGACATAGGCCTCCCCCAAAGACCTCCACAATGACCGGTCCTGCGCCACCCACAACCAGCGGACACCCGCGACCCTTACCAGGTCATGAGTCCACCTTGCGAGGGGCCTGCCCACGCTACGCCTTCCGGTACGTGGTCGACAGTCGAAAGCCTTTCCACCCCAACGGCCATCGGTTCAACGCGTGCGTACTTACTTACTTACTCCTCTGGCGCAGCGACCCAAAGTGTGTCTTGGCCTCCAATACGAGTGCACGCCACCGATCCCGGTCCTGCGTCATTTCCTTCCACGAGTCAACTTGAAGCTCGCTTAAATCGATCTCCACAGCATCGGCCCAACGGTATCTAGGGCGGCCGACCGGGCGTTTCCCACTCGGTTTGCCCAGGTACGCTCTTTTGACGGCACGGTCGTCACCCATTCGCTCTAGATGACCAAGCCAACGAAGTCGACACGCTTTCGTTACCCCGATGACATTCGGTTCCGCGAAAAGATCTTCGATTTCGGCATTTTTGCGAATTCTCCAACTGCCATCGGGTCTCTGAAGTGGGCCAAGGATTTTACGGAGGATTTTTCTTTCAGCCACCAGGAGCTTATTCTCCTCCTTAAGTGTCAGTGTCCAGGCCTCACATCCGTATGTTAAAATTGGGCGTATTACGGTCTTGTAGATGCGGATCTTAGTGCTTCTGCTGAGAAGCCTAGACACTAGCACTTTATGTAGGGCGGCGCTGCATCTTAAGGCGTTTTGGACGCGGGCATCTATTTCTTCACCCCGAGTATTGGCGTCAGTGACAGTAAAGCCCAGGTATTTGAACTTGGCCACTCCTCTAAACACAATATCTTCGACATGTAGATCTACTGGCCTACCGCGAGTGGTATTATAACGCCTCATGCAGAGATATTCAGTCTTGTCGTGGTTAATGCGTAGGCCTACTTTGTTCGCTTCGATCCCTAGGACCTTGGTCGTCACTTGCACATCGGAGCTAGTCTTGCCCAAAAGGGCCAGGTCATCCGCATACCCAACCACCATATGCCTCCCGTTTAGTTCTAGCCCCACGTCTAGAGCTAAGACTCTTCTTAGGACATATTCTAACACTAAGTTGAAAAGCATTGGTGATAGAGCATCACCCTGTTTCAACCCAGTAGCAACATTAAAGGCTTCTGTTAGATCACCCGCCACCCGTACTTTCATAATGCTATTCTTTGTGGCAGTTTCGATTATTCTGACCAGCTGGCATGGAATACCGAAGTTCCTTAATATAGTGTACAGGGCGCCGCGATCTATACTATCGTAAGCCTTAGCGAAGTCCACGAACAATACGTGAACGCTTTGCGCGTATTCCCATCGCTTTTCCATTATCTGCCTGAGCAGAAAGATTTGGTCTATGGTGCTGCGGTTTGAGCGGAAACCACACTGATAATCGCCGAGGATTTTTTCCGCGTACGGTTCCAGCCGCTTGAGCAGCACATAAGACAGAATCTTATACGCTGTTGGTAGCAATGCTATTCCCCGGTAGTTCGAACACTTCTTCTTGCAGCCTTTCTTATGAACAGGGCAGATGACCCCTACGTTCCACTCTTGCGGCTGCCTACCCGTTTCCCAAATTCTGCACAGTAAATCATATACTTTAGATTGCACTGTCCCTCCGCCATATTTCCATACCTCCGAAGGCAGACCATCAATTCCCGGAGCCTTATTATTCTTGAGCTTCATAATAGCCTTCCGTACCTCCTCAAAAGTCAAGGGTTCTATATCTCTGTTATTGTCTTCTGCGGTTCGGGGTACATTTTCAGTCAGCGAAGGGCAGTTCAAAAGGTCATGAAAGTAGCGACGCCAAAGTATTTTCTTAGCCTCACCATCCGTGACTAGGTTGCCCTCGTCGTCCTCGAGTATTTGCGTTGTGGGTTGATAACCTTTCTTGCAGGATCTTACTTCTTTATAAAATTTCCGCGACTCATTAGCCCTTATGAGAGTCTCCATTTCTCGGACAATGTTTTCCAAAAAGGAACGCTTAGCCCTTCTGATTACTTCTTTTGCTTCCTTTTTCACTTCTTCGTATTTATTTTCCCACCGCTCGTCCTGTTCGGCTAGTACTTTTAGGCGAGTTCTTTCCTTAACTACACTGTCGCAGTCTTGGGTCTACCATTTCCTCTTCTTTTTCCTCTTTTTCCTCCCAAGAAATTTCACTGCTGCGTCCTTCATGGTATCTCTTACCCTCTCCCAGCTCCCATCTATGTCATCTTCTAACACTAAACCATCAAATTTGTTTTTAAGTTCTAGTTGAAATTGTTGCTTACATTTTTTATCTTTGAAACTGTCTAGGTTTAAAGGCTCTTCACTCTTATTATGTATTATCCTGTCCACTTTAATCTTAATTTTAACTTTCACACCCAGTAGGTAGTGATCAGTGTCACAATCAGCGCCTCTAAATGAGCGTACATCTAAGATAGTGCTCTTGTGTCGATCGTCTATCAGGGCGTGATCAATCTGGTTAACGGTTTTACCATCAGGGGACTTCCAAGTACCTTTGAAGATGTCTTTGTGTGGGTACATTGTACTTTTGATAACCATAGCTTTAGACGACGCAAAACTTATAAGTCTCGTGCCATTGTCATTGGAGCGTTCATGTTTGCTATGTTTACCTATGGTAGGCAAAAAGACATCCTCACGACCAACTTGTGCATTGAAATCCCCTAACAGAATCTTGGTGTCATACGTAGGCAGCTGATCGTATACTGATTCCAGGAGGTCATAGAATTCATCCTTATCTCTCTCCCCGGACACCTCTGTCGGCGCATAGGCATTAACAATAGAAATGTTGGAGAATTTCCCTTTGATACGCAGCACACAAAGTCTATCCGAAACTGCGTCGAACCTGATCACCCTCCCAATTATGTTTTTTGACACCATAAAACCAGTACCGTTTTTGTGTACCCCGGTGTCACTACCACTGTAAAATAATACTGACTTACTATCCACATTGCACTCCCCTTTTCCGACCCATCTGACTTCCTGGAGAGCAGCTATTCCCATTCTGTATCTTTCCAATTCATTGCTGACTTGGTACAGGGCGCCAGGTCGAAAAAGAGAGCGCACATTCCACGATGCCAGTCGGAGTTCCATTAAGCCATGCCTGAAGTCGTTAGTTAAAGGATCAGTCCGGTTATTTTCTCGTATTGGTTTCGTAACAACAGCTTTTTTATGTGGGAGGGCTGTCAACCCGCCGCACAACCCCCGAAGTGCTGGAGGGCCACATCCTACTTTGGTCAGCGAGTCCATCGGACTTAGCCGGGTAGCGTAGCTAGGCTGTACTACCGACCATTCCCCCATCCACCAACCGGGGGACGCTCCTCTACGCCGTGAGGCCCAGCGCGAGGTAAGAAAAAAAATCCTCATTTTAATATTATATACTTAAGTATGAGAAGATGAAGAGTGTTGTTACGGTAATTTGGCATGCGAGCGACGGCTCTCGACGCTTGTGACAGGTGACACTTATGTCGTGTCAAATTGCTACTGTTTAAATAAATAAAAATAATTAGTTGGCTCCCATTCTCGTCACGGCATAGTGACGTGCCGTAACGATAGGAGTACTATGACGTGCAGGTAGGTAAGGTGGTTGTAGGTAATAAACAAACAAATGCTTGCGTTTTTTAAGGAAGGAGGTTCTCAGTTTGTCTGCATGTTTGCTTTTTTTATGTATGTATGATCCCCGACAACGTTGGCCGATTTGATAATTCTTTTTTCATTTCATAGCAGGTGCCTAGTTGGTTCCATATAAATTGGGAGAAGGTCTGATGATGGAATCTAGGAGGATTCGAGGGAACTCCTCTTCCTCTTCGAGGAAACAAATAACCAAAGGGAAAGTGAGTGAAACGGTGAAAAGTACGGAACTATGAAGTGTGTGTGTTTTTTTTTAAATATGAGTTTTTAGCAGAAATAGCAAACCACGTGTCCATTATTTTTCTATGATCTCCAACATATATCGAAACTAGTAATAATAACGCAGTTTGCTTGAACAATGCTCTCTACAGAAGTTCGAGGGTTTCGTCACTTTTGAGGACCATTTCTCTGAACAGGTTGAAATTGGGCAGCTAAAAAAAATACGTATCAGCTATTGTTAACTACTCTATAACATATATAAAAATCAATCAAATAGGAGCCGGACAGTTGGGCACCCTTCCTTGATAGAAGCAAAACAGACAGCCTTTACACGATTAACCGTTAAACTGTCAAAATTCGCATCGGTAGCGTTATACACCTACACGTGAAGAAAAAAATCGTCCTCAAAAAATACAAATGCATGGCATAAAATGTGTGCATAATTAGTAAATTTTAGGGTTAATATTATCAAAATACTGGTAAATAATGAAGGGGAATAATGGAACGGTGAGGAGGTATTGCGGTTAACAATATTATTTATTTCACCTAAAATATAAAATTACAGTACGCGTACACTTTTTGTTCGCCAAACTGTATATACAGTTCATATAAAATGATTTGGGGTGGGGAATGGATTTTTGCTTCAGTATTCATCATTCATCAATATCCACGTGATACGGACCGTGATATGAGTGTATCGCGTGATAATATTTACCGTGTAAAAGGCCCGAAACTTTGTTATCGTGTGAAAAATGCTTTAAATAGTTGGAGTAGGGTATTTCACAACAATAAAAAAAGTTTTTTCGTCGAGGCAGACTTAAAATGTAATAATAAGGACCGCAGGGCGGTGTGGAAAAGTAAGGAGCTACATGGGCGGTTCTACAAGGCCCTTACGGGGCCCGAAGTATATCCTGAAGGACGGTACGGTCGACATTTGTCGGGCATGCCGCCGTCCCGGAGAGTCACTCAGGCATATTATTTCCGGTTGTAGTCATCTTGATAACGGCGAGTACTTGCACAGACATAACTTGGTGGCCAGGATTATTCACCAGCAGCTTGCTCTTCTATACGTTCTTGTGGACTTCGAAGTTCCGTACTATAAGTACACACCTGCGCCAGTTATCGAGAATGGTCGTGCAACGCTCTATTGGGATCGATCTGTCATCACGGATAGGACTATTGTAGCCAACAAGCCTGATATAGTGCTGACAGATCGATTGAAGCGCCAGGCAATACTCGTTGACATCACCATCCCCCATGACGAGAACCTCGTGAAGGCTGAAAAGGACAAATCCAGCAAGTACCTAGACCTGGCACACGAGGTAACCGCCATGTGGGATGTTGATTCAACGATCATTGTCCCGATAGTCGTCTCTGTCTCTGCGAACGGTCTAATAGCGAAGAGCCTCGACCAACATCTCAAGAGACTCTCGTTAGATGGCTGGGTCAAGGGTCAGATACAGAAGGCGGTACTCCTGGACACGGCGCGGATAGTCCGGAGGTTTCTCTTTCTGTCGCCCTAACCACCGGTAGCTTAGGCCCTGCCTCGCTGCCGGTGGCACCCTAGGTTAGGTTTTTTATAATGCTTTTATATTTTGTATGTATGTTTATATATTTTACTTTTATAAAGTTATTGTAAAAAACCTAGCTTAAGAGAAATAAATAAATAAGGAGAATAATAATAATATTGTTCTTTATTCACGCCAATAAAACAAATTTTAGTAATCACACACTTCTGCCAAACCACAATGCGGTTTGTTGGCAGTCGAGGCTCCAATTAATAACAAATACGATTCACAATTAGGTACATTGGTATTCTACTATCAAAAAAACAAATTAAAAGATAGGCTAAGATTCTGTGTAGGCACAACAATACAGCGGAACTAATACTATTGCATTGCATTTTTAATTTTACTTAATAAGACATTACTAACTTTATTTTTAAACTGATGCTTTGTGATGCACTAGTTTTTTAAATCTGTAGGTAAACCGTTATAAATTTTCGGAATTAGGTACTTTCTACATCTTTGTCCATAGTAATTATTAAACTTAGGCTAAAGTCGAGTGAGAACTTGACAGCCGACAATGTTGCCAGACATAGGAAAAAATAAATAGTGATAGGTTTAAGTCGACACAAATATGTCGATATAACCTTGTGTCTTCTACTTATATAAATCTGATTTTATTTATATTTTATCAAGTAATTGTCGTGTAAGTATTGTCGAAAGCCAAATGGCCTGCTTTGTTTGGCCAATGTTCCGAACTGACCACAAAACAAAATAGCGGACAGCGTCCTTAACGATGTCCAATATGATGTTCGATGTATTTTTAATTCCAATCAATTTTTATTGTAATTATTTTGCTTAGTAAAATTATTAGTTTGTTTCCAAATATAATAATAATGACTGACTAGACTTTTTATAGATCGATATTGACAGCACTAGCCAAACCGAGGCAACATTAGTATACAATCAACTGTCAAGTTAGTTCGCCTAATTCTGGACTCGACTTTAGGTAGCCTTTTGTGTGCACAGGCTGACCTGTTTACTTGCGATACAAACGTATTTTTAATACCACGACGGTGATAAATAGGCGCACGACCCACCTGATAGTAAGTGGTCAACGTAGTCCACAAACGCTTTGCAACTCCAGAGATGTCCCATGCTTATTGCCGACCACTTAAAACATTAACACTTCTTGTTTGGAGAGCCTGTATTAATGTTTAGTTCCAAGAGACCTCGCTGTAAACGTAATGATGATTAAAAATCCATCATTTCCCACTATAAAGTGATATGTTTTCATAGAAAATAATATAAAGCCGTTGGATGAAGCCATCACTTGTGCTGTTAAAATGTTGATATATTATGTTTGGATTTACTCCAACTGGGTTGAACACCTTTATTATGATTTTATTGCTGTTGTTGCGTTGCCATTTTTTTAAACATTACTCATAATTTAACTGAATAAGATTGGTTAAAGCCTTCCGCGCTCGGTTAGGATTGCGTAAAAAACCGGTGCACACCGTTAATACGTAGGTATATACATGCTATTCTCAATAGGGGTAGAAACAACACATGAAAATTGATATTAAGCGCCATGTAGAAATTATAGCTAATAGGTCGAGGAATACATTATAATTCATGTAATGTTTATTGCACATTCCGACTAAATCATGATTAATCAATTCTCAAATTATAAGTTTGAAGTAGATTGGTTGCCCATTACCCACAAAACACTTTAAAGTACCTACTAACACACACACATGCTCTGCATGTATGTATTATAAATAAGATCACGATTAGTTTGACAATAGAATAGCTGCCAATTCTTATAAGGGTGTTTTTATTGATATCCGTTCCTTCAAGCATATAGCCGTGTATAGCCATAGCAACAACATAGCATATTTAGTTTTTCAAAATTCAAGAAAAAAATATGGCTCCTTCACATAAGGGCCGAAACGAACAATTGCTAATGAAACATTATGAATATGAATATTATTCGCTTTGATAAAAGCCCGCGTGCCGGTAACACACTGTATACTATTACTACTATTAGTCACAAATAAATAAATATTGGGGGACAATCTTACATAAATCGACCTAGTCCCAAATAAGCAAAGCTTGTACTTTATTTATTTAATCGTATGGCATTTATTTACGAACCGTGAGATCTTCCAGAAGACAAGTACGGTGGCCAGTACTATGGGTACTAGACGACGATATACATACTTACATAAAATTTATATGATAAGCTTATGTTCATTTTTAGGGTTGTATTACTAAGACTTCGATGTCCGTCCGTCCGTCCATTCGTCTGTCACCAGGCTGTATCTCAAGAACCGTAATAGCTAGACAGTTGAAATTTTCACAGATTGTGTATTTCTGTTGATCAACAAGGGTTAAGCAAATGTTAATGTCAAGTATGACAATATTCGGAATTCGAATGACACCGCACGTGACGCACGTCAACATTGTTTATTTGTTCAGGATGTTGTATACTATACTAGGGGTGTTAATTAGCGTAAATGAATTTTTAAATAACTTTTAAATGGTACGCATTGGGATACTAGTGTCTTAGAGAAGATTACATTATTTCATCTCAGGAATGTGCCCTCGCAATTAACGGAATTCAATAAAAACACCCTGTATACCTATACTTTGACGTGACGTAAGTTGTATGTGGCAAAACTGTCAACTCAAAACCCATAGACCACCACAAAAAAATATTCCGACGAATTGAGAACCTCCTCCTTTATGTGAAGTCGTTTTTATAAATATGGAGGTGTAGGTAACGTAAGAAGTATGGACTTAATATAATGTAGGTACGATTGGATTCCAATTAAAAGCCGCTGCTTTTTCTGTGTGCGGATTAAACACCAAATATTTGTAACCACTTTCGACGTGTGTTTGATTGAAATTTTCAAACTCGTAGTGAAAATAAAAGCTGCAAATAGAATAGAACAGTACCCCGATGGCGCATTTATTTTTTATTTAGTAACGACCTGTTTAGCCTAGTTGGTAGTGACACTGCCTCCGAAGCTAGACCCCAGGTTCGAATCCCGCCCAGGGCCATTTTGTTCTTGGGTCTTGGATGTCCTCTATGTATTTAAGTATATATTTATCTGTATAAGTATGTATATCGTCGCCTAGTACCCATAGTACAAGCTTTGCTTAGTTTGGGACTAGGTCGATTTGTGTAATATTGTCCCCCAATATTTTTTTTTATTTTTTTATTTATTTATCCGTCGATATTCCTAATAATTGTCATGATTTTTCGAACGTAGACAATAAATTACTAGCCGGTGCTGTAGAAGGCTCGCGACTGCATATTGTGCATATTGCACTGCCGGTTGCCCTGCCAACATTCACCATTAATCATGCCCCGACACTTTGGTGTCTCTGAAAATATATTTTCCATTCTACACATGCTAGCGATCTGTCTGTCTCAATGTTGGATTGAAATCAAAATTTAATTCACTTTATAAGCTACAGCAAAGTTAGCGAGTTTTTAACCGAATCCAGTAGAAGGAAGGAGGTTCTCAGTTCGTCTGGAAGGTTTTTCTTATGTATGTTCCCCGATAACTCTTGACCACGTTGGCCGATTTTAATAATTCTTTTTTTGTTTCAAAGTGGGTACCCCCAAATTGCTTAGATATTAATTTGGTGATTTTTTGAAGGAGGAATCGTGGGAACTCCTCAAATTTGATAGGCACGCGTATGGCGATTTCGGTGTCTGTAGTTATGTAATTGGAGTTTGTTTTATTTGGGTATCTTATTCAATAACGTTTTGTCGACTTTCAAAATGTATTATAGAAATAATGACACAGACACTTCAGACAGAGACTTCTATTATACAAGTCGCAAGTCCTTCTCCATATAGAGTATTGCTGTCACCTCGGCGGGAGCACCTGGATGCCAGCTTGGGCCTTTTGACTCGCTTCAGAGACGTGCTGTGCGAATCGTGGACGATCCCAAGCTCTCGAGCGATATTGAGCCGTTGAGTTTAAGGAGAAATTTTGCCTCCTTGTGCGTGTTCTATCGCTTATATAACGGGTTGTGCTCCGAAGAACTGTTCGACATGATGCCTACGGCCGCTTTCTACATTAACCTTGCACATGCATACTTATATGTGCAATATTAATACGGTATTTTAAAACACCAAAAATAAAAGTATGTATATTATTTCATCATCTTCCTAGCGTTATTCCCAGTACAGTTGCATCCTGAAGGATGCCCGGGGTCCGCTACCTACTCCCAACAATTGGCATAGGCACTAGTTTTTACGGAAGCGACTGCCATCTGACCTTCCAACCCAAGGGGGAAACTAGACCTTATTGGGATTAGGCTTGTCAAGTGAGTGGGCAACTTGACTGTTAGAAGTTCGCAAGCCGCCCGAAGGCCTCTAACTTGGCTTAACGACTTCTATCATAGACAGCAGCCGGGATCAACGGCTTGACGTCCAAAGCACGGGAGCACTCAGTTAGTAACCACTCAAAGCGGTCACCCATCCAAGGACTGACCTTGCCCGACATTGCTTAACCTCGCATACCGCACGCTGTACGCGGGCGCCGCTGAGCCACGAACGCTCTTCCGATACTGAAGTGCACAAACAGTTTTTGCTTACTACCTACTTAATGAGTCACAGTCACCGTGCCTCTTGTTATAGGTACTTATGCATGTTTCATCGACTTTAACGGGCGAGACAAAAAAAAACCCAAATTCCAGCCTCATCACCAATCTATAGTACTAAAAATTCTGCGCTAGAAAAATATACAAAAAGATGATGTTATAGGATGGTATTTTTTGACACCTGTGCCCTATACAGGCTTACGTAAGCTATAATGTTAAGTTAGTTTATAAGCACTACTGTACTCCTGTAAGGAGCCACGCCGCGACGCCAAGTCGTATACGTATCTTGTCTTAGTCTGAGCTCGGGGAGGAGCATACGGCCTTTTAATTCGGGACCTCAGTGCAGTTTTGTAAGTAATTATCCCATCAAAAACATAAATGTGAAAATGGGAGCCAAGTTCAATATAAAGAATATGCGATGTTTGGTTGTCGTCTTAACCGATAAAAGAATTGAGATCTAAATGGGAGGACCGGAACTTGTCCGTAGATTCTCTGAAATGGTGCAAAGTCCGGCACTAAATTGTTTAGGCCCTGATCTCCTATTTTATGCTATACGCGACGTCTGACTTCAGCGTCACAATGCTTACTATAGAAATGTACGGAAGTGGTCTCTTTCAAACGTTGACGTCAGCGTCTTGCGTCCATATAAATGTTGACGCTGAAGTCAGACGTCGCGTATAGCATAAAATAGGAGACCTGGGGCTTACAGTAAAACTAAATTACTGCGGCTTAATGCATTTTGAGCTTTAACTTGGCAGTTTTCTTAAATCTCCGACAGCTTTCACGGTACCATAATGCACAGAAAACTGCCAAGTTAAGGCTCAAAATGCATTAAGCCGCAGTAAATTAGTCTTACTGTAAATGTAGTGCCGGACTTGGCACCTTTTTAGAGAATATACGGAACTTGGCACCCATTTAGATCTCAATTCTTTTGTCGGTGAAGACGACAACCATGCATCGCATATTCTTAATATTTTTGATGGGATAATATAGGTACATACATGGACATTTGTGCATCCAAAAAAAGATAAATAGTAGCTATATAGATGTTTTATAGTTGTACTCCGAAAACGACACAATACGTTCCTTATTATAAAAAAAATGTTTTTGAGATGCTGCCCTGCGCAACTTTAATATATTCAGTATTTGCATACCGGCGAACCACTTGTTAAATGAAGCCTAGTTTAAATTGACGATTCTGCATATTTATCTAGCCTGCCTACTAACTCCCTTAGTTTGAATGAGATGTAAGTGTCTGTGGCGATGGGAATGTATACGCCGTTAGAATCTGTCACTTGGGTAAGCACCAATGGAACATTTGTTTAATTAATTTACAATTTTCATTGAGTCCGTTGTGACACGATAATTACCCATATAAATTGTATTACAAATTTTCGTGTCACAACGGACTCAATTAAATTGTTGATGTTTTAAAAGCCCTAATGACTGCCCCAAAATGTGGTTTTCACCCTTTTACGTGTAGTTTTAAATCGTGCCAGAAAGAGCCGAGCGAATAATCATAAATAAAGTGAAACGTGAATTTTACGGGGTTGTAGATGTCTTTTAAAGTCCGCTATTCGCCTTTTTTATCATCTGTTTAAAAAATACATATTATTTTAAATGCATTTAGGGCTTAAGAGGGCGCAGTACGCTCGGTTCTCCATACAAACGTTTTTATGCTCTAATTTTAAAACGCCAAGCTAGAATAACATGAAACTTTGTATGCACAATGGGATCCGGCGGCATATCTAGGTCGGAAATTAGTTTCTGTTGCTACTTTTGATGCTTACTGTACAATACATACATATCAGTAACAATAATAATCTGTCCCCGTCAACTGCAGAAAAATATTTACGGCATATATTTAAAAAAAAGTTAGATATTTATTTTTTCTTTATTGCAAAAAAGGCGGACCTAAAACTATAAATCTTTCTCTACCAGTCAACCTTAAGGCAAAGCAGAAAAATTGTGTTTATCTTGCGTGTTGATTTTTTCCTCGCAAATGTGTTGAAAAACGTTGTATGATGCTCATGAGGGTGATCATTACACTCTCAGCTCCCTTATCCTATAGAGTATCCTATAAATCCCGTATAGAGCCCACGTCACGCCTTTCATAAACAAGGGTGGGCTTTTAAAAATGGAAGCTCGGAGGACTTACCACATGGCAATACTTTTATTTGAGATGATCAGGAATCAGCAGCCTCGTTACCTTTATGAAAAACTAATAATTTCACGTGCACACGTAAGGCAGGCTCCTCGACTCGTCTACCCACGACATGGAACGGCCGCATTTCGTGGCAGCTTCCGGTATGCTGCTACGAAATGTTGGAATAATCTTCCTCCTCCAATCAGGAACGCCTCCTCATTGTTTGCATTTAAAAAGACACTAAAGCAACATCTATTGGCACAACAACTATCTTTAGGCTAGCTTAGTGTATAATCGTGTCTATACTTCTATCGATAAACTATTTATTTATTTATTTTATTACATGTATTTAACTATGGCCGAGTTGCCTCAAATATATAAGTATTGTAATATGTATCATTATTATTTCATATGTATCATTATTGTCTCCTTCATGGGCCTGCCTAGAATCACTAAATCATTATCAAGTCTGGTTAACTGCTGCATGTTTCTTAAAAATAAAATATGTAGTGGGTGTATAGGTATCTCATACAGATGTGAGACTGCACCGCTTGTTTGTTTGTCTTGCACACATTTTTCCACTCTGGGTCCACGGAAGATCAGCGTCGCGGCGCTCAATCGGCGGCGTGACATATGCTGAGTGGATGCCATTTTTGCGACCATTTTACTTTTTACTTTAGTCTCTAAGTTTAGTTTAAGTATACCAGTGTAATGGCTAGCAAAATAAATTTTCTTCTTCTTCTTCTTCTTCTTCTTATCATAATACCACCTCTAGCGTAATAAATGATCAAACTACATTACTCCTATCACAATGGTCACACGTTCGAGTATCGGTATTTTAACTGTTAAAAACCGGTGAAATTCACCAATTTACCGGTTCTCAAGGTATCGGTATAATTTAGGATACCGGTTTTAGCAAACCGATACCGAGGTACCGGTACCATGTCTAATACCGGTTCCTGGATCAAGGTCACAATACCGGTTCCGAAAAATACCAGTGTTTCAAGCCCTGCCGTAGTTTAATTAATTTGAGACCACCACCACCAGTCCTATCAATAATTTGTTTATAGTGTAGTGTGATTGGAGGTTGCTTAGGGTACCTGAACATATCTGACGCGAAGTAGCTGACACTCGAGGTAAGAGTTGATGGTAAGCTTGGTCAGGTGAACTGTAGAGTTCAACCAATGTTTTTCTACTGCCTATGTACACCTTGAAGATTCTGTGTGCCACTGCCACAACCTGACGCTTAGCAGCTGACACTCGAGGTAAGAGTTGATGGTAAGCTTGGTCAGGTGAACTGTAGACTTCAACCAATGTTTTTCTACTGCCTAGGTGCACCTTGAAGATTCCGTGTGCCACTGCCACAACCTGACGCTCAGTAGCTGACACTCGAGGTAAGAGTTGATGGTAAGCTTGGTCAGGTGAACTGTAGACTTCAACCAATGTTTTTCTACTGCCTAGGTGCACCTTGAAGATTCTGTGTGCCACTGCCACAACCTGACGCTCAGTAGCTGACACTCGAAGTAAGAGTTGATGGTAAGCTTGGTCAGGTGAACTGTAGAGTTCAACCAATGGTTTTCTACTGCCTAGGTGCACCTTGAAGATTCTGTGTGCCACTGCCACAACCTGAGGCTCAGTAGCTGACACTCGAGGTAAGGGTTGATGGTAAGCTTGGTCAGGTGAACTGTGGACTTCAACCAATGTTTTTCTACTGCCTATGTACACCTTGAAGATTCTGTGTGCCACTGCCACAACCTGACGCTCAGTAGCTGACACTCGAGGTAAGAGTTGATGGTAAGCATGATCGGTTGAAGTAGAGACGCTGAAGATTCTGTGTGCCTCTTCCACAGCTCTAACCGACCAGGTTAGACCAACAAACCGCTACATTCATTTCTATTTTAAGCAGCTTTTTTACGAATTCACCAATACTCTTGTTCACCGCTCACCCTTATACCATTTTAGTTGTCGCCTACAGCCCTTTCTCTCACGTTATCGATTATTTTGTGGTAAAAATTAAATGCTATTAAATGGATCCAAGAATATTTGCATGCATCATCATCATCATGTCAGCAGAATGGCGTCCACTGCTGGACATAGGCCTCCCCCAAAGACTTCCACAATGACCGGTCCTGCGCCACCCGCATCCAGCGGACACCCGCGACCCTTACCAGGTCATCAGTCCACCGTGTTACACCGTGCTATGCCTTCGATAACCTTTCCGCCCCAATGGCCATCGGTTCTACGTGCTATGTGCCCCGCCCACTGCCACTTAAGTTTAGCGATTCGAAGGGCTATATCGGTCACTTTGGTTCTGCTGCGGATAGCCTCATTCCTGATGCGATCTCGCAGAGAAACTCCTAAAATAGCCCTCTCCATTGCTCTTTGGGTGACTTTGAGCCTTCTTATGAGGCCCATAGTAAGCGACCACGTTTCAGTACCGTATGTCATCACTGGCAGTACACACTGGTCAAAAACTTTCGTCTTGAGACACTGCGGGATATTGGACGAAAAGATGTGCCGAAATTTGCATGCAAAAGATAACAAATAATTCCAACGCCAAAAATAACTGTTATATTTTTCATAATTAGCCGTTTCAGGTTACGCCGTCACGCGTGACAGGTTATGACATAGATGACAGATTCTGACATGTGTTCAGCGACGTTAAAAGCTGACTGTTGTTTCTCACAAATTAATAATATATCTGTTTTACTCCAGCTTTTTTTGCTGAAGGAGGCAGGTAAGCACGTTTTAAGCAAATGTAGGTTTAAAGATGGTACGGTACGGTTTCAGAGGAATTTCCTCCCTCGGACGCTTCGACTGTGGAATGAGCTCCCTGCCGAGGTTTTCCCGACGGACTACAGTATGGGGTTCTTCAAGAAAGGAGTGTATACATTTTAAGAGGGTCGGCAACGCGCATGTGACGCTCCTGGAGTTGCAGGCGTCCAAAGGTTGCGGATACTGCTTACCATTACGAGGGCCGTATGCCTTTGTCACTGAAGTGATATTAAAAAAAAACCGGCCAAGTGCGAGTCGGACTCGCGCACCGAGGTCCGTAGAAAATATTTTTATTATATGATGTAACTAAAAATTTACGGGTTTCGCAATTTTTCCTTTATCGGATGCTATAAGACGTTGCTTCGTACCAAATTTGAAGATTCTGTTGTTACGGGAAGGTAAGGTAAGGTAAGGTTTTAATTCCCTTGCGAGTGTCAAAAATTTTGAGGAATAAACGGCTGTATCTATTGATTGCGTTAGCTTAGAAGTTTGATTTTTTCAAAGGTCCAAGGGACAGTAGACCTGAGTGTTTTATATAAATTCCAGCTTGATACCTCCATGCGTTCCTGAGAAAAAGGGTCTTGACAGACAGACAGACGGACGGACAACAAGGTGACCCTATAAGGGTTCCGTTTTCTCCTTTCGAGGTACGGAACCCTATAAAGAGAAAGTATGATATTTCAGTGATGTTGCTTGCTTCCCTATCGACCACCACACATTAAACCCCACATAATAGCATCACCCACTTTTCTTTGGGTGTCGTTTGTTAGAGTGGACTAGAAGAAGGAAGCAAGCGTGGTTGATGAAAGCAGGTTGGGGCATGTTGTGGGCGATGGGCTCACAACCTATCACCCGTATATCACATTTTCACCATCTATGAGTCTGCCACAGCTAGAAGTTGAACTTAAAAATAATTTTCATGTGTTCTGCCTACCCATTTCGCGAACGTGCACGTGATTTTATGTATGTGTTGGCAATTGTCGCCCGCGCACGCTTCCACTCCGAGCTTAAAACGAATACGCTCGTCAAACCTCACATCGTTACATCAAATAGAGTGTAAGTGCCTGAAATTAAATCAAACTAATACTTTTGCCTAAGAAAACACTATTGATAAACCCAATTTTCAACACCGTTGCCACACCGACTACATAAAACGGTTATAATCATTTTTTTCGTACCAAGTATAAACATTAAACAGTTTAACCGGTGTATGGTGACCTATAACCGAATGGTACAGTGGACGTTGCAGCCGCGGTTATAAATAGCGTGGTCCGCGAGCAGCGCGCTCGCCTCAGTCGCAAAGCGGTCTTCTTACCCGCTCGGTCGTGTCAGTGAAGTGTTAAAAAAAATTAACAAAAAAAAACACAAGAATAAAACAAGGTTATGGAAGCTTGGATGTGTGGCTGATTATGTGAGTTCAACACGTTTAAATTCATATTGTTCTCGGGTGTTGCGTACTGAAAAGTTACTTTTCAGTTTGCGGAGTTTGAAATTAACCGGTAATTGTGAATTTGGTTTTGTCTCGCTGTGAATATATCATGAATATAAATATGGACCATTTTGACAGGGATATACCTACTTAAAAACAAAACTGTGTGAGGAAAACGCAGTTTAATAATTATTGTTAACTTTGACGTTACTATTACTAACATACAGTTTTCACTTTACCTATGGTATTATTATGAGACAATGCGTTTAATCGTATTGCTTATTAAATTAATTCACTTTATAACCTTTACACTCTAGAATATAACGAAACACGTTAACTCCTGAACCAATTTGTTTACTAATTGATATTATTGCTATGACACGCAACTTTATGTTGCATTTCGCTAAGTTTCTTTAACAACCACGTACCTTTAATTTCCCTCTTGTAAATAAATAAGGTATATAACTTCTTTTACAGTACATATGGTGCTACTTTACCGCACGAGTGCGGTAATTAGCAGATTACGTGCATATGTTCAAACTTTAAAGAGCCATGTGTACTGTAAACCGTTGTACGAGTACGATACCCGTGCGAACAGGTAATTCGCCACTCATATAGATTTAAAACACTCCTTCGGTCGTGTTTTAATTTATCACCACTCGTTGCGAATTTCCTGTTCTCTGTACTTGTAACGTAATGTACTATAATGACCTTGGATGCGGTAAAGTGATCAATATATCTGGAGTAATTGATACAAGTCTGAATCATTGTATAATGATGAGATGAGCACGCGCATTTGTCGAATTCATGTCATCGCTGCTACTTTCGTTTCGATCAAGTTTATTTTTAATTGTACTAGCAAACGAGGCATTCACAAATGATACCTATCCAAATATGTAACATATACTATGTGTATGGTAACAACAGTTCCTGTATGGGAATATATAATCAAAATTAAACTATCTAAGCTTTTTAAGCTCTGTTGAATATAAACAGACATGCGTTCTGTGGTCCAAGATTATATACATATATTCTACCTATATTATGTAAATGCGTGTGCCGACTTCCCTTCTGTTACAATTGTGTAATGAACTCATTTTAATTAACAAGTGAAATAAATTACATTAATGTAATTATGAAAGACATGAACTTTGTTTACCAAGTAGACTGCAATGTCACTTTGACAAGTGAAAATCTACGAGCGTTTCTGATAAAGAAGACCACTACCGAGAAGAAAAACCGAAACAAGCTCGACAGTCAGTCATTTTCACTCAATGATAATATTTAATCAATTTAAATTTACTATTTACATGTATAATTACTTTTCGGTTTTATCAAATAACGAATCTAGACTAGATATGTATCTGTGAGTAAAGTTTGAACTACATAGTTAAAACATACACCACTACAATAAAACATAATGAAAACTTTAACATATAGCAATCATCCAAGTCTTAGGAACAATATCCGTACCCATACATACAAAATAACTAAATTTTAATCTATCATGATATTGTTCTGACAGCTTTTACTATGGGACCAACTTGGCCAAGCCAAAAATATATAGCTAAGTACTTCATGTATGATGGTTAGTCGATTGACCTTTCCCATGAAACAACTGTTTTTTTTGCGTGGACTAGTTTGGTCCGCTTCTGAACCACTTCTAGTATAGTGGTTCAGAAGCTGGATATAGAACCATATTATTTTATTTTGTACCCCGACTTAGGTATATTAAATATGTTAAATAGGATAATTCTTAACCCTAACTTTATCAGTTATCACTCTAAACGATACGGTTCACGCGAAAAAAGTAACCAGCCGGCCTTATTCTAACTAATGTACTTTATATATTATACGGTATTGTATACCGCACCGCATTAATATACAATTTATAAAATTGATATTAAACTTTCATACACAACTGGGAAGCAAAACTGTTTTAATCTTTTATAAACATGTGGGCGTCTTATTAGGTAATAGTACATTTCGATGCTAGTGCGGAAAGTATGTCATTTCTTCACGAGTACCGAGGGATGCCACGAGCCGCAGGCGAGTGGCAACACTCGGGACGAGTGAAGAATGACATTTCCGCACGTGTATTGAACGACGTTTTTTAATACAGTTGCGAAAAAATAAGAAAAACAACAAGTAATATTTATAAAAACAATATCGAATGTTGCCTTTAGAAACTTAAAACATGCTTGCAGTAAGTAAAAACGCCTCTTCTTTGACAGGCGTTTCGGCAGCTATTCCGTTCCACTCAGACAACTTATTAAGAACGGTTTTTCAATATTCAATATTAAAAAATAAACGTGTTATAATGATGAAGAGGTAAGTAATAAAATATGAAATGTGTATATTTTTCGTATTCTGATATTAACAGTAGGTTTTTATGTTGATTACGACGTTTAAAGGAAACTAATATTTAACACCCAGCAATAAGGAGTCATGCATTGGAACAAGCATAAATTTAAAAAAATTGGAAAAGTGAAAAGCACTAGTGCGCGAAAACCAACTTTCCGCACGCTAAACAGCTACGTAAAGTAGCACTTTTTGAGCAACTGTATTAAAAATTTATTTACAGTACATATGGTGCTAGATTACCGCACGAGTGCGGTAATCAGCAGATTACGTGCATATGTCGAAACTTTAAAGAGCCATATGTACTGTAAAACGTTGTAAAATACACGTGCGAACAGGTAATTCGCAACTCGTGTCGATTTAAAACACTCCCTTCGGTCGTGTTTCAATTCATCACCACTCGTTGCGAATTTCCTGTTTTCTGCACTTGTATCGTAATGTACTATTATCGTATGGCAATCATTTCGAACCGTGAGATCTTTGAGAAGACAGTACGATTGCCAGTTGGAAAATTGATAGTGTTAGTTGTAAATAATAAATCTTGTGGATCACTATATCTGAGATTATCAGAAAATACCGCATTACGCCTCTTTTTCTATTCCAGCATTGTAATCTGTCAATTAAATGACTGATTAAAACAATAAACTTTATATGGGAGAATCGTAATGGATTTCCGCGCATACGTACAACTGTTATTTTTTGTTTTTATAAGAGGCGCGCGTTTTATTGAAATCAATTTGTTTCGCTGTTGTGAAAATATATATATATAATAATATATAATATAATATTGGGGGACAATCTTACACAAATCGACCTAGTCCCAAACTAAGCAAAGCTTGTACTATGGGTACTAGACGACGATATACATACTTATATAGATAAATACATACTTAAATACACAGAAAACATCCAAGACCCAAGAACAAATATCCGTGAAAAATGCACAAATAAATGCCCTGGCCGGGATTCGAACCCGGGACCTCTAGCTTCGGAGGCAGAGTCACTACCCACTAGGCTAAACAGGCCGACAAATGCGGGTATGCGAGGTTAAGCAACGTGGAGCCGGGTCAGTTCTTGGATGGGTGACCGCTTTGAGTGGTTACTAACTGAGCGCTCCCGTGCTTTGGAAGGCACGTTAAGACTATAAAATATTGTTTGCAACTTTACATAATTAGGTCTTATAATTCTCGAGTCTTTAATGTGTATAATATGTACTCTCGAATTTGAAGAACCCTTTTAATGACTCTGTGAGCTGAATACTACTAGTGGCCCTGTGAGCTGAATACCTCGCAAATTTTTTTTTTTTTTAAATGTCCAAAATTTCCGAAAACTGACTCAAAAAAAAATCAATATAATTATCGAACCTGCTCACAAAATTTCACGGGAATCGGTTGAGAAATGCGACCTGTAGAGGAGAACATCCGGACATACGAAAGAATTTTTGTCGAAAGGTGAAACGGAGACGCTTCGCTCGCTCGGTGAATTAAAATGTATTCCCCGTACTGAAAAGTATGGTAAAGTAACAAAATATTTATGAAAATCTTTGAATACAGTTATTATTTTTTCAAGAAATAAAGCATGGTTTCCTTGGAGTTAGAATTTAAGGTACCTACTCGTACCTTCCTACCTACATAGTTCCCTTACGAGGGCCATTTTTCACCATATTCTCTTACATTTCGTGTACAGAGGGATAATTACGGAACGTTTTCGAACGTGCGCATACACCCATAAACTCACGCCTATATTCCCAAAAGGGGTAGGCAGAGCTCATGAAAATTAATTTACAGTGCCACTTTTAGCAATTGCAGGTTTATAGATGGAGAAAATGTGATATTGCAGTGACAGGTTGCTAGCCCATCGCCCACAACACACTTCAACCTGGTTCCCATAGTCGACTCTTACGACAACACCCAAGGGAAAAAGGGGGTGGTGCTATTCAAACCCGGCACCGCACGGTAAAAACTGTCTTTTTCTGTAGTAAATATGACAGTTAGATCTAGCTAACGTACGTTTGAAAAGTGAGATGATTACCCTGCAGGATTCTGTAACACTACCCCAATTCGTTGAGACGGTCCCGCATATTGGTGGCAGATTCGATGCGTAATAAAAATTGTAATAAATTTTACTACTCTCTGTTTTGGTATATATCTACATTATGCCTACATATTCTTTATGTTATGTTATGAAGGACGGGGGGTCAATTCGAATGGCGTATCGTATTTTTGTGTTTGCATTGATAGAATTCTTCCAGCTTAACACGTTCCCTGTCCGAAGGCCCCCAATGTGGGGACATGAAGCTTTTTTTCAGGAGTCCGTGTCCCCACTGTTGGTCCACGGGTTGTTCACGGCTACGAGCTACAACTGTCACTTGGAGTTGTGAGATTGAAGGATAATTTTGTATGGGGACAGGGAACGTGTTAAAGCTCACAAATGCGTCAGTTTAAGTATGCATGTTTAAGCGTAGTAGCGTAGCAAACGTAGCTGGGGTTTTGTACAATCAGAATCAAAATTTCAAGTCTTTATTACAGCGAAATAAGAGAATAAGAAGTTCATATGCCTAACTACTTTTGATGTTGACTGTCCACCTCACTCATTTCCACAGTTTTTTTTAATTTTAAAGGACAATTTGTTTGACACAAATCGAACTAGTCCCATAGTAAGGTCAGAGGGTGGGTAGTAGACGATGATGTCCATACTAATATTATAATTGCGAAAGTCACCCGTCTGTCTGTCTGTCTGTTACCTCTTCACGCTTAAACCGCTATACCGATGTAGATGAAGGTATAGAGATAGTTTGAGGACATAGGATAGTTTTTATTCCGTAAATCGTTCCTAAGGGGGTTAAAAGTGGACAAAGCCGCGGGCAGATGCTAGTATTTAATAATAGAGACCTGAATACATTAGAAAACATCTCTCAGGAATAAATGTTTTAGTCAACCAACATAAACAAATGCCATTACCGGGATTCGAAACCGGTATCTCCAGCGTCGTGTCGTCAGCCGCCGTGCAGTGGCACTACCAACTAGGCTAAACTTATTTCAATAAATTTCAGGAATGATTAGTCAACTGTGACGCTGATAGTGTAGTTACATGGGTTATCCACAGTGTAGTTCACTCGCACGAGTTGCATGCGATACTCCCACAAACAAAAAGGGTTTTAACCGAGCGCGTGCAACATATTTTTAATACAGGAACGGTGGCCGAAGTCCGTGGGGTTGGTGAGGTTCTCGAGCGGCGATTGGTATGTGGAGAGGCGTTCATTTTAATGTTAGTTTTACTCTAAGGACCGGTTATTCCAGTTCGTCGTAGTCAATGTTTACCGATTTGCCAGTTTTTAGTGCAACGCGTCACGTTTACGTTCGCATTAACACGGATCTTAGCGTTAGTGGCGTACAAAATATGTCTGATACTTAATCTAGCTTTTCGAACTAATATACAGATGTAGTGAGTGATAGTCGTATTCGAATATCATCAAACGGGTTACTCAATTCTTTAGAATATCGCTCGACTTGTTTCAGACTGGTTCGCGGTCCTTTATCATGAGTACTTGGCGTGGCGGCTATAGTTCAGCGTTTTTGACCCCGCGTAGGCCCTGGGTGCCTTTTTGCTTCCCCGTGGATGACCCAGTCCAGTTTTACTAATAGGGAGAACGGTGCACCGTGATACCGGCACTCCTCTTCTTCTGCGGCCCCACCTCAACGCATCCTCAGCGGGCTAGCTAAGCCCAAACAGGCCGGCCCTAGGTGCCTCTTAGCTTCACCGTGGATGACCCAGTCCACGGTTACTAAGCCCCCCCGCCCCGGCAAGGCGGGCACCCTCGAGGGGGATCAAACAACCGACCCACGGCTCACGTTGCTTAACCTCGTATACCGCACGATGTGTGCGGGCGCCCCGTAGTTAAATATAATATTGGTGGACAATCTTACACAAATCGACCTAGTCCCAAACTAAACAAAGCTTGTACTGTGGGTACTAGACGCCGATATACATACGTATACAGGTAAATACATAGAAAACATCCAAGACCCAAGAACAAATGTCCGTGCTAAATGCAAAAATAATGCCCTGGCCGGAATTCAAACCCGCGACCTCTAGCTTCGGAGGCAGTGTCACTACCAACTAGGCTAAACAGGTTGTCATTTAAACTACGAGGATATTTGCTTCAACCCGAAAAGTAACAAGATCAAACAGCTTTCACTATCGGAACAGATATAAATCAAACTAAAATAACAAAAGTAAAAAAAAAAGTCTGACACCGTTCATCATACCGTAGAACACTTACGACCAAATCACCTTTCAAACGAAAACAAATCGGTTTATGCATTTGAGCCACTGATGAAAAGAAGCACGTCAAGTGAATAAAACAGTTTTGTGGGTGAAAATGTTTTCATTTACTGGCAATCAGTTTATATATTCATAATATTTTCATTTTTAAATGACGACCGATAGCCTAGTTACCCTGCTTTCAAAGGTGGCGGTGTCGGGTTCGAATCCCTGTTGCGGTATTTTTTTGTACGGAGCACGAATAATTAGGTATTCCTGGGTCTTGGATGTTTTCTATGTATAGTATCGACGGGGGCACTTGGCTTAACGACTGCTTTCGTAGACAGCAGCCGGGATCAAGGGCTTAACGTGCCTTCCAAAGCACGGGAGCGCTCAGTTAACCACTCAAAGCGGTCACCCATCCGAGAACTGACCCGGCTCCACGTTGCTTAACCTCGCATGCGGTACGCGGGCGCTGCTGGACCAAGAGTGCTCCCGGGAGCACTGCCATGCCCCAAGATCCTTTAGGTAATCTGTAATACACGCATCTTCCTTTTGTAAAATCTCTAACTGTTTTCTGTCGGTCCTCACGACACAGACTCGACTTAGTGTGTACTGTCAACAGCAAATTTAGATGATCGTTTTAGTACCTTATCGCACTAACGTAACAAAACTGCGGCAATTGAGATGCGTCAAAGTAGTGAAAGTGACGAGGTACTAAAATGATCATCTAATTTTGCTTTTACGTACTTTTGCTATTGCTGAAACGTACTGTTTTGGTGAATATGTAATTTAAAACACGCGAGCACCATTATTTAGTTACTTCCCATGTTTTGATACTGGTTGCACAGGCAGGGGTCTCAGATGACTGACGTCGGAGATTTGGGCACACAACATATTTAAATGTAGGTAGAGCGTAATTCAGAAAGACAGGTGAATAAGTATTGCTTAGCACTGTGATTAGTAATCTTTTCAAAATGTGTAGGTATTGTACTGTAGGCGCGGTGAGTTACCGGCTTCGTGACCACTACCACCACCACCATAGCAGTATCTCCACCGCACTCTAGAAATGCTGCTGCCCATCCCACCACTAGCACCACTCGTAAATAATTATGATTATTTAATTTAACGATAAAATAAAGTATTAGATATGAATGTGGATGGATTTATAAAACGAGGTACCTAAGCCAAAGAAAAGGTGGATGGATTGTGTGTGAGATGATATGAATAGGAAAGATGTGAATGAAGAGAAGACGCGTGACAGGGACGTATGGAAGAAAAAGACATGGTGCACAGTCCCCAAATGGAATGGGCAAGAGAATGATTATGATATTTAAATTTAACGATATATATTAATAAAGGGGGCTACTACGTTCTGTACTTCTATATTGTGTTTAAACACCTTTTTTTATACAACTAGTTACTTCGTTGCTGGATTCGTTGATCTTCTTTTTGCAATGACTTAAATGACTACTAATTGCTGGTTCATACAAACACACTACATTTTTTTATGAACCAGCAATTAGTAGTTGTTTAAGTCATTGCAATTTTAAAAGGGGCGTCTCTGGCATCGATTTAAGGCTCAATAAGTCAGCTAAATAAAAAATGCAAAATGCACGCAAAACTGTCAAGGGACTCTGACTTGGCAGTGTATTTCTGAAAGTCATTTTTGTATACAGATGTATGGAGAAAGGTATTGGTGCCTAAATAATTATGAGCGGAAGCGTATACTGCAAAGTGCAAATAGCCTGCAAATCTCAAACTAGAAAAATACTTGTAAAATATCAAAAAACTAAAACACTGTAAATATTGTTGTTACCCGTGTTTATGCTCTTTTCTTGTCCGAATTAATATTAATAAAAATATTACATGTCAATAAAATGAACTGCTCCCCACGTTTATCTTCGGCCTAACGACTGTCATCGAAGCGAATTTCGCTTATTATACCGCGGCCATTTTGTTTCGAACGCCGTTCCGAGTGCCGTCGTAACGCATAATGTGGTCCTAATGATCCGGTGCTAAGACAATTTTTATTTATGTCTCCGTGTTTGTATGCCAGCTATTAAAATGAAAATGGATGGAGTTACACTAGTGAAAACACAAATTAAATATTGCTGTGTAAAGTCGAGTCCAGAATTAGGCGAACTAACTTGACAGCCGAAAATGTTGCCAGACATAGGAAAAAATAAATAGTGATAGGTTTAAGTCGACACAAATATGTCGATGTAATCTTGTATTGTGTCTTCTATAAATCTGATTTTATATATATTTTATCAAGTAATTGTCGTGTAAGTATTGTCGAAAGCCGAATGGCCTGCTTTGTTTGGCCGAATGGTCCGAACTGTCAACAAAACAAAATGGCGGACAGCGTCTTTAACGATGTCCAAAATAATGTTTGATGTATTTTTAATACCAATCAATTTTTATTATTATTATTTTGCTTAGTAAAATTGAAGGGATGTTTACAAAAACAACATAACTGACTACACTGGTTGACTCCTGAGCCCATTATAAATGTTCCTCCAGAAGTGTCAACCGGTCTAAGCAGATATGTTGTTTTTGTAAACTTCCCTTCAATTATTAGTTTGATTCCAAACACAATAATAATGACTAACTAGACTTTTTATAGATCGATATTAACAGCACTAGCCAAACCGTGGCAACATTAGTGTACAATGAACTGTCAAGTTAGTTCGCCTAATTCTGGACTCGACTTTAGGTTTAAGAGAACAGCGAAACGTCATCAGGCTCGTATATGGAGCAGCCCAACTGGGGAAGTACCGCAGCCATAATATCATCGCTGTTCGCACTTTAGGTATGTGGTTCCTGCGAGCAAGGTCGCCGGAGCTCCCGAAGCTGGTGTGTTGATAGTGAGAGAAGTGCTTGCTAGCTGTCAACACAACAAATCCTCAAGTCAATAAGGGTTGGTAACGCTGTGATTTTTCTGGAGTTGCAAGGGTAGATAGGCAACGGTGTCTGTATTGGCTATGTGCACGTCAGAAACGTCAAACGTCACGGGTCCCGGGGCAATATCAAACTCAGAGATGTCAAATAATGACACATGAATATTTTATTTATTTTAGTAAGCGAGAAAGACCCCTTACTGGAAATTTGACTGAAATAAATGAGAAAATAAATAAATAAATACAAACGAAACGAATCGTAGGAAACCAATAGGAAACGTCGAAGTAAATTTGACATATAAGTCCCCGGAAATCGCACATTTCTGCCATGGTGTGCGCTGCGATCGCTTAGTTTACCCCCACCACCTACTTCGCACATAGCCAATACCATTAGGCAGGCAATAAGCATGCTTGCCACCGTTGTTATATACAGGGTGTTTAGTAACTAGGTGCAAAATCTTTCATGAATGATAGAGGAGATAATTTGAAATATTTAGACACAACATGAGTTACTACAAATTGTCTTAGTTTCCAATATATGCACCATTTTATTATGAAAATTGTATGTTTTCCATACTACCATACATTTGGAAAATATTTGTCAGTCACGAAGCGAAGCGCCCATTTACATGTAGAGGCGCAGTTGACACTTACAGCTGTCATTTTTCTCATATCGTACCGTCTCCGCGTCGACAAATCTGGGAGGCGCCTATAACAGCTATCGAATTTACTTCCTAAGGTTGAAACATGCATATTTTTGCGAGAAAATTTAACAAAGCGTATGAAGTTGCAGTACTTTCTCACTTCTGCGCGTGGTATTACTACTGCGCAAACGTAAAACTGATAATGTTTTGTCAAGTATGGATATCTCATATCGGTGAGCTCACGTCAAAAAACAAATTAACTACTAAATATCGTGGCCGTCCCGTCAAGCCAGGAAGTCGCCTAAGTGTATCGTCTGACGACCTGTTTAGCCTAGTTGGTAGTGACACTGCCTCCGATGCTAGAGGTCCCGGGTTCGAATCCCGACCAGTTTTGTTCTTGGGTCTTGGATGTTCTCTATGTATTTAAGTATGTATTTATCTATATAAGTATGTATATCATCGTCTAGTACCCATAGTACAAGCTTTGCTTAGTTTGGGACTAGGTCGATTTGTGTAAGATTGTCCCCCAATATTTATTTATTATTTATTAATGTGTCATTTTAACAACTTTACAGCGGCAGGGTTATCACGGATATTAATAGTACATTACTACAGAGGACGGGACAAAAGGGGTTGCCAGCCGAAGACATATAGACGGCTGAGCGAAGCGAGGCCGGATAGGTCTAAGGCCGGCAACACCATATTTCCCGCCGAGGTATGTATTGTGCTTTTCTCAAACATGCAATGATATAAACAACAAAAAAATAAAATATTTATTTTTAATACGCATAGTGGCAGAATGTCATTATGCCTGTGCCACAAATTTATATGGAATGGAAATATAGGGTTGCCCTTTCCGTCCCGGCCTCTGTAGTAATGTACTATTGTTTTACTTTTAAATGAGCTTTGAAATGATAATAAGTCGATTGTAGAACACTTCGATAACATTATACTTCCAGTTAAGACCCCCATTTTTTCCATCCTGTATATTAATATCTTGTTATATATGTGATACTTCTGTTATTTACATTTTACTAAGATAATTTCTTGGTTTACTTTACCATCCATATAGTGACACCGTGTTACATTTTGACGAGTGACTCCTACCGCTGACTGACAACTCTTAACAGCCACCGTGTCAGTATAAATACCAATTTGTATGTGCCGATTCCGTAACGCGCATATAAATGTCATGGTAATGGGACGTAGGCCGGCTTTAGAGCCCGACGACATATAAAGACGTCGGCCGGTGGGAAACGTTAATTGGCACTTTGCTTTAGTTAATGCAGAAAATGAATAGAAATAGAAGTTTTGTAAGTCACACTCTATCATAATAAAGTCATTGGGTCACGCCCGTGTCTCATTAATAAAATAAAAATAAATAAATAAATATAAGGGGACCATGTTTTACACAAATCGAACTAGTCCCATAGTAAGCTCGCTCAATAAGGCTTGTGTTATGGGTACTAGACGACGATGTATTTAGTAGATATATTCATAAATTATTCTCCTTATTTATTTATTTCTCTTAAGCTAGGTTTTTTACAATAACTTTATAAAAGTAAAATATATAAACATACATACAAAATATAAAAGCATTATAAAAAACCTAACCTAGGGTGCCACCGGCAGCGAGGCAGGGCCTAAGCTACCGGTGGTTAGGGCGACAGAGAGAGAAACCTCCGGACTATCCGCGCCGTGTCCAGGAGTACCGCCTTCTGTATCTGACCCTTGACCCAGCCATCTAACGAGAGTCTCTTGAGATGTTGGTCGAGACTCTTCGCTATTAGACCGTTCGCGGAGACAAATATCGGGACAACGATCGTTGAATCAACATCCCACATGGCGGTTACCTCGTGTGCCAGGTCTAGGTACTTGCTGGATTTGTCCTTCTCAGCCTTCACGAGGTTCTCGTCATGGGGGATGGTGATGTCAACGAGCACTGCCTGGCGCTTCAATCGATCTGTCAGCACAATATCAGGCTTGTTGGCTACAATAGTCCTGTCCGTGATGACAGATCGATCCCAATAGAGCGTTGCACGACCATTCTTGAGAACTGGCGCAGGTGTGTACTTATAGTACGGAACTTCGAAGTCCACAAGACCGTATAGAAGAGCAAGCTGCTGGTGAATAATCCTTCTTAAATTATTATTATTATTGGGGTAAGCAGAGACCAGAGAAAGCCACAAGCTAAGGTCCCTTGATATTTCTTTCGCTCATCAGTTATCAAGACGGAAAAACACTCCTATAAAGTAAAAAAAGTAAAGTAAAAGTAATTTATTCTTCAAATTAGGCATATTACATGCACCTATGAACGTCAATAAACTACCACCGGTTCGGAAAACTAAACCTCTGCCACGGGAAGAACCGGCGTAAGAAACTTGGCGAGGTGTCATTTTTTCAAAACAATATACATTGTATAGTTAAATATAAAATTACAGTCTCAGTTACTACAAAAATAACAAGCTACAGTAGAAAACCTATTTTCGCGATAGATTAGCCGTGCAGGACACTCACTGCCAAACATCCCTGTCCATGATGTAATCGTTTACCTTATAATATGCTTTTAAATAAGTGTTTGTTTTACTACAGATTTGAATTTAGAATTGCTAAGTTCAGTAACGTGTTTTGGAATTTTATTGTAGAATTTAATACAATTTCCCAAGAACGACTTTTTTGCCTTTACTAGTCTATAGAAGGTTATTTTTAGTTTCCCAGTGTTTCTGGTGGCTATTGGTTTATCAGCGTTTGTTGGGAAATTGCACAAATTCTTCCTAACATACATTATTATTTCAAATACGTATATGGGCGGCAGGGTTAGAATATCTATTTCTTTGAAAAATTCTCTTAATGAGTCACGCGACCCCAAGTTATAAATTGCCCGGATAGCCCTTTTTTGCAAAATAAAAACAGTTTCAATATCTGCAGCGGCTATACGCTACAGCGTAGAATGAGTTAGTGTGTTTTAAAGTGATAAGGTATACGTCGTAGCAAGAATTGTAGACCCTCTACGCTTCTACGGCTTTAGGTATTAATCGCAATAGTACCTATGTACGAATAGATTACATAATTATCAAGTGTAGTCATGCTGACTAACATACATATAGGCAAAACTATTTTTCTATCACCAGCACCGTTACGTAACCTGGGTTAATTTTTTAAACTGTGTTTTTTTAGAATTACTTTTCAAAACGGGGACCTATTTACCATGTATGTTATTAAATAATGATTGTCATCATGTCATGTTTTGAAAATGGACCATTAAAATGCAGTTGAAAATGTCTAATAAATACGACATTTTTATATTTTGCTAAATAAAACATAATTTATGTAAATTCAATGTTGTAACGGTTGTTCTAAAAAGCTCAGTCAATGTTTTTTTTTTAGTTAGCGGGACAAAATAACAACGACATACAGGATGTTTGGTCCATCGTTTGCCAAATTGAAATGGTGGATAGGTAGGGTCATTTTCTATCTACTAAGGCCCCCAAAAAAAATTTTTGCTTCACGAATTTTTTTAAATGTTTTTTGATGAATCTTAAAGGTTGAATCGTTAAACCTGAAATTTAAAAAAAAAACTACTCTGCATTTATTATTTTTATAAACATTTGCATGTACTGACCCGCTAACAGTTTTCTAGTGGAAACAAGTAAATTTTTAACAAAAAAACACCGACTCCATACTTTAATTTATTATAATTTGAGGAGTTCCTTCGATGTAGCCCTACTTATATGATGTACCCATCCGCTTGGTATATAATTTGAGGAGTCCCCTCCAGACTTCACAGACAATGGGACCAACTAGAAAACATACCCTTTCAAACAAAAAAGAATTTTTGAAATCGGTCCACTAGTCTCCGAGTAATCGGTGAACATACAAAAAAAATATTCCGACGAATTGATAACCTCCTCCTTCTTTGAAGTCGGTTAAAAACTGACGTAAGACAACTGTTACATTTTTCTAAGAAGCTCTGCTAACGTTCCTCTTAGCTAGCTGGACAAAATAACAACGAAAAATAATTGATAGACTGAAATCCATATATTTCCTCAACATAATTTTAATACAAAGTAAATAAAGAAAGACTAAAAAAGGGTAAATAATTTTACCACCATATCAGCCGATGCACGTCCACTGTTGGACATAGGCCTGCCCCAATTTTATGGGGGGTAAATGCCATAATCGCCATGCTTGGCATGCGGGTTGGCGATCGCAGTATCTCCACCGCACTCCAGGGATGCTGCTGCCCATCCCCCGGTGGTCTTGGTCGTAGTTTTAGGACATACCCCGGGTCCCAATAATTTTACATTATATTAAAATTTAGAATGGATCGATACAACAATTGAATCATCATCATCCTAGCGTTATTCCCAGTGCAGTTGCATCCTGAAGGATGCCCGGGGTCCTCTAGCTAACCCCGAGAATTGGCGTAATACAACAATTGAATAATAATAATCAATACAAGTATAAAAAAACACTTCACTCTACAGGGAGTTGCATTTACACCCTTTGAAGGTTCACACTTTAATAAAACATAAAAACATTTAAGATCATAAAGACATTAAATAACATAAAAAATCATAAAGAGATTAAATGACATATAACAAACGAGCAATTACAAAAAACATATCACATAGCCACGAAATGGCCCCAAATCAGCATGGTGCTAGGTTAATAAGTTTTTTTCTACTGATTTTCTTTATTGATAGCTCCTGCAGGGTGCAAGGGGGTGCATTTGCACCCAATGCACCCCCTTGCACCCTGCAGGAGCCCATGCTAGTGCATGCAGATAAATGTCAAGGGGCGGCCTTGGAAGATTCCTATAATTTTACAATCATGTCTTAACAAACATTACCCATAGCTCCACAGCTATAATCCAAGAAAACATAAAATACTTAACGATAAACTAATAAAGCTATAGAATCGGAATGAAACTCATTATCTCCCTGTTTTCGTCCACCGTTCGCCACATAAACGGCCGGCCGCCAAGATTATGACCTTCTTAGACCAATCTTCGCCCATTGGCATGATCTCCGGCCGATTTATGGGGTATTTAGATGAAATTATTGGCATGCAAACGTTTCTTTCTGTATTTGAATTTGTGCATAATTAGCGGAGAGATCGTTTTAACAAGTCAATATTAAAATATTTCAATTAAACCCCGTACTAAAATAAAACAAAACGGTCCACTGACGTACTTTAAGGCGCAGCGTTGGTAGGCCCCCCCACAAGGTTGCCTTGAGGCATTAAGTCCGCTATTTGTACCTACGGATTTCATTTTTGCAACAAAGTTTAAATAAATAAATAAGGTCGACTAATAACAATAATAATCGTATGGCATTTATTTTCGAACCGTGAGATCTTCGAGAAGTAAAGTACGGTTGCCAGTTTGTTGTAGTTTTAGCACCACCCAGGGGTCACGTGTAGGGTAACGGTAGGTACTCTCCCTACGGACGTCGTGCAACTTCGACCCCCTTGTCAAGTGAGTGGGCGACTTGACTGTTAGAAGTTCTCGTAGACAGCAGCCGGGATCAACGGCTTAACGTGCTTTCCAAAGCACGGGAGCGCTCAGTTTTTAACCACTCAAAGCGGTCACCCATACGAGAACCGACCTGCGCCCACGTTGCTGAACCTAGCACACCGCACGCGGTACGCGGGCGCCGCTGGACCACGAACGCTCCAGGTGGACTGATGACCTGGTGTCGCTCGCGAGAGTCCGCTGGATGCGGGTGGCGCAGGACCGGTCATTGTGGCTCTCCTTAGGGGAGGCCTATGTCCAGCAATGGACGTCCATCGGCTGATATGATGATGATGACATTGATGACGACAGGGTCACTCACGTCTGTCTTAAAAAACTCTTAATACACCTGAGTGACCCCGTTACAATACAATAAACGTATGACACGTTTCATCGTTCACGTATTCAAACTTAAGATTTATAAGTCATAATAATACTTAAGTAGGTAAACAAATTATTTAATTATTTAATCGTATGGCATTTATTTACGAACCGTGAGATCTTCGAGAAGACAAGTACGGTTGCCAGTTTTTGTTGCACTTTTAGCACCACCCAGGGGTCACGTGTAGGGTAACGGTAAACAATAAATCGCGTACCTATAGGTATATTCCATATTTAATTTGTTTGAGCCCTTAACTCCACTCGTGATCAAGCCGGTAGTTTTTTTTTTATGACATAGGTGGCTAACGAGCAGACGAATCGCCTGATGGTAAGCGATTAGCGGCGCCCATGGACACTCGCAACACCAGAGGGGTTGTAAGTGCGTTGCCGGCCTTTAAGATGGGAGTACGCTCTTTTATTGAAGGTTTGAAGGTCGAATCGGTCCGGAAATACCGCAGACGACAGTTCATTCCACAGTTTAGCTGTGCAAGGCAAGAAATTTCTGGAGAAACGCACAGTTGAGGACTGCCAACCATCTAAGTGGTGAGGATGGAAATTTTAGTAGTCCCGGTAGAATGAGAAATGTATATCTTTTCTATAAAAAAAGTCAATATTCATTTTTATGCTGCAAATATTTTTAAATTTTTTTAAATTTAAAATTGCGGATTAACAAAATAAAATGATATTAAATATAAATAAAAATACATGGTAAGGAATTGTACATTACAAATTTAGCAACCATTCACACTTATTTACGAACAAGGTAGTCAAATCGCAAAGACGTTGACTAAATTAGCGAAGCACAAAAATGGTCCTTATTACCGGATGCATAATAATAACAAATAAAATACCAACCTACTAAGTAGACAAATATGAAACTATATAAACCAGAATTCAAAAAAATATTTACACCACACCTTGCCAACAAGCGCGTTTTTCCGCACGCTGCGCGTCCGGTAAAACCCACTTTTTGGTGGTGACGTAAAATTGTGTACAAAACACGGGTCGTAAAACAGAAAGCCCTCTCTCGCATATTTATGACCCTCGCCTGCGGCTCGGGCCTCAAACATCTGCGATATCGGCCTTTCTTTGTTTTACAACCCTTGTATCGTAATTTACTATTATTGAAAGATTATTCACTGCTCATAAAGGATATACGTCCCTGTCAAATTGAAATCGTATTTTTTAAATCGTATCGTTTGTATTAGTTTTATTCTCCAATCTTGTATATTATACTTATCATCGTCATCATGTCATGTCAACAGAAGTACGTCCACCTTATTATTTCTAAAATGAATGAAACGTTTTTTTACAAAACAATAGGAATCAAGGAAAATATAACTAAACTAAACTATTAACTAAAATTAGTTAGCAGTAGTAGTGCTAAATTGAATAAGTATTAACTTTTTCGGGTTCTACTCGTATAGTAAAAAAAACACTTAAATATTAAACCTTTTTTTTAACGCAGTTGCACGAGTGGAAATTCAATCCAACGACCGCTAGCCGTGGCTACCCGCTACCTACCAGTCAACAGCATTAAATCTTCCAAAGCAAAGGCGTCAAAAATATCTGACAAGCCCTAACGGCCTTTAAAATATAGTTATCTCGGATATTGTTGTGTTTAAAAGCTTGTCTAGACGATATCGAGACAATCACATCATGTAACAGATTATGCTGGTCCAAAAATATTTCAACGAGGTCCTACAGCCTCCCAAGGTCGGCGGAGGGCCCTCCCTGTTATCAGGCCTCCTTGAGGGAGGGTTAAAAATTGCAGCGCAAACAATTCTACACCTCGGGATAAGCGGGGGGGTTAAATATCACACTGTTAGGAAATCTTTTGAGTAAATCGTAGTATTGACCAGTTCAGCCAGCGGGATATTATACAGTCAGGTTTTACGGCCGAAAAGTAGTATTACGTAACGTAAACGCCGCGGTATAACAGCTAGCGAAGAAGTCAACATTGTTTTTACTATTTAAAATTAGTAAATAAAACAATGACGGCCAACTTAAGTTTAATAACTGACATCCTCAAAAAAAACTCAAATGATTTATTTGCTCAAGTGTATGTATAAATACTTACATGCAAATATATTCATATTCATTTATTTATTGTATAGTCATGCAGGTACAATAATGTTGGTGTTTGGTTACATTTCGAGAAGCTTACTACATCCTAAAGTAAATTAAACTGTCGAGTTGATATCAGACACATTTTATATTCAATAACTAACTGACACTGACAAGACAACGTAACCAATGTGATCAGCAACTCACACGCATCTTCGCCCATCATCGAAATAAGCGTAGCCGATTTCTTGTCGTTCTTCACGCCGTTTGCGGAAAAATACATCTCCAACCTTTCCGTATAAGTTTTCCAGTTCCTTTCGATGGACATTTTGGGCTTAAAATATCCTAGTCACCAATAAAGTAAACTAAATTATCGAGTTGATATCAGACACATTTTATCTATACTATCTATACTATATATTATAAAGCTGAAGAGTTTGTTTGTTTGAGCGCGCTAATCTCAGGAACTATTGGTTCGAATAAAAAAATCCTTTTGTGTTGGATAGTCCATTTATCGAGGAAGGCTATATAACATCACGCTGCGACCAATAGGAGCGAAGACACGGGCAACAGCTAGTATATTATAATATTATAAAGCTGAAGAGTTTGTTTGTTTGTTTGAACGCGCTAATCCCAGGAACTACTGGTCTAAATTGAAAAATTCTTTTTGTGTTGGATAGTCCATTTATCGAGGAAGGATATATAACATCACGCTGCGACCAATAGGATCGAAGATGCGGACGAAGTCGCGGGCAACAGCTAGTATTTAATAACTAACTGACAACAGAAATTGCGAAGCGTCTGGTTGACGTAACTGGTGACCGAAGAGCTGGCGGTTTCCTCGCTCAACGTATCAGCATTGCGATACAGCGAGGAAATGCCGCCAGCATCCTCGGTACAATGCCTCAAGGGCCCGTTTTAGATTTAAGTTAGTTTTAATTTTCTTTATATTATTTTGGTTAAGTATTCTCGTATATATTTTCGTTGTACATAAATAAATGATTACCCAACTGACAACATATCCAAAGAGTCGATATACCACACATCCTCTGTCTTTAGTAATTCGTGTGTGGGTAGTTCGCGCAAAGTTTGAACGCGCGAAATTTGACATAGAACATATACATATCTAAGGGCATTAGAACAATTAGTATTCATCGTAATTAATTAACGTTCAGAAACCACATACTTTAATTTGATATCCCTTACGATGTTTCAAAGCTTGCGCATAGTACTTATTTCCACGTGTCAAGGTCTGTTCTCGCTACATAATTAATCATGACAGTACATCTCTCATTAATAGAGCAATTATCACAGTAGTCCCATCGGAAAATCGCCAAGTTAATTATATGTAAAACACATACATTTCCAACCATGCGTCCTGTCTTTATTGCGTACTGATTAATTAGAAACAGCACTTTACATTGAACAGACGGACGTGATATAGATTTATCGTGTAAACTAAATGATAGGTGTGAATGAGGTACGTAATTCAATGGTTGGATAGTGAAAAGTCAGTGTGCCTTAAGGGATTATTCACAGCAGAACGTTCCTTGTCCGGGCCGGCCCGTTTTCTGTGACAGCAAACGCAACGGCCGGCGTGTTTCTCTAGTAGAAAACGGGCCGGCCGGGACACGGAACGGTCTACTGTGAATCATCCTTAAAGATGATTCCCACTAGAACATTCTGTGTTACCGGGCTGAGACCGATCTTCTCGTACTTCTGAGCCTCGGCCGTAACTGGATCAGCCGTCAAATGTGTTGAACAATAATCTATTAAAAAAAATAACCGACTCCAATTTTGTACTTCGCTATGCCACAATTGGTGGTAACCGTGATCCGATGCTTGGTCACCTACAGAAAATACCGAAATCGGCATATGAGTGCCTGTCAAATTCGAGTTCCCTCAGTTCCTCCTAGATCCCATCATCAGGCCTTCACCAAATTTATATAGGACCAACTTGGGGGTAGGTACCTGCTTTGAAACAAAAACGATTATCAAAATCGGCCGACGTGGTCAAGAGTTATCGGGCAACGTACATACATAAAAAAACAAACTTGCAGACTGAGAACCTCCTTCCTTCTATTGAAGTCGGTTAAAAAGCGGCCGGGTCGGACTGCTACCGAGCGTCACCGGGACCGGCCGCGCAGCCGCCGTCGTTTTGCTGTCATACAAAACGGGCCGGCCCGGACACGGAACGGTCACATGTGAATCATCCTTTATACGCGAGGATAGGAGATATGTCAGTGCATCTCGCTCCCACCTTGTGATATTGTCTATGCTTACATCTCTTTCAGACGTCTTTGTATGTGTGCATTGTTGGTTCCAATCTTATTCTTTCTTCATGGATTTTAACCCTTTCGCCGCCATTGACTTGATACGAAGTCCGCACATTTCGTGCCCCACACGCCATCGACTTCATATCAAGTCATGTCACGTTATGTAAAAGCAACATACGTGCTGTCAAGTGAGGTTCATTTTCAGTCTTTTTCTATAAAAACTGGCGATGGCGGCACGTTATTACTTTTTTGACGTGTGCTAACGATCAACGCTTACTTTTTTTATACCACGTTGCCAGCCCTTTAAAAATGTATACACTCCTTTCTTGAAGAACCCCATACTTTAGTCTCTCGGGAAAACCTCGGCAGGGAGCTCAATTTACAACCGGACCGTCCGAGGGAAGAAATTCCTCTGAAACCGTACCGTACGTCACCTCGCCGAGTTTCTTACGCCGGTTCTTCTCGTGGCAGAGGTTTATTTTTCCGAACCGGCGGTAGTTTATTGACGTTCATAGGTGCATGTAATATGCTTAATTTGAAGAATAAACTACTTTTACTTTTACGAGACCAATTACGTACTAAGACGGTTTGGTGCTACCCGCTCTTAATACTAATCCCTCATCCCTAATTTTAACTATTAGTTAAAATTAGAAGCCAATGAGAGTCTGAAACACGTCCATAACGATTTAACTAATTGTCTTGTGTGTGGAACAAGATCAACTAAAAATACATTCGATTTATGGTTAGTTTTACTTACAAACGCGAACACCACCACCATATCAGCCCTAGGACGTCCACTGCTGGACATAGGCCTCCCCCAATTTCATGAGGGGTGATCTTGGGAGTCTGTTGTGATATTTATGTCGCGCATACTCTTAGGAAGGGGGGGTGGGTCGAGAGTGAGTTTGTAGTACCGGTTCTACTGGTCCTCTACGTTCGAGGTGAGGGAAGGTCCGGATGTAGGTGGTTGACCCCCTTCCCGAACACAGGTAACTGATAATTCGTGACCCTTATTACAATGAGAATAAAGTGCAGTTAACTGTGTTGGCGATTAGATATACAGGGTGTGGCCTATAATAGGAGCAATAAATTTAAAGGGCGCTTCCTTAAAGCATCTGCAGTAACCTCTGGCATCAATTTTTTTTTTATCTATTTTCAATTGGGATAAATTTTGATCTAAAGTTATGACCTCTAAGTAATGGATCTTGGCACCCAGAGATTATAGCGCGGCAGTCAATGCTGATTTTGAGGTTGCTTCAAGTTATGACTCATAATCGTTGTCGCATTTTTGGTTTAAAAGAATATTTATGAGTTTTTTTTTTTTTTTTATATTTTTTTAGTGTTTAATTTAATAAATTGTTAATATCACTCCAGTAGAGTAAAAAAGTACATATAAGCTACATTTGCGAAAAAAAAAACAAAAAAAAACTTTTTTATTTTTTCAATTAAAATCATTTGGAAATAATTGCTGGAGAGCTCAATAGTCTACCGTTTAATTTTTTGCTCCTATTACAGGCCACACCCTGTATATAGTAGCAATTTATTTATCATGTTCCGGGGAAAAAGTTTCTTCAAACTGTACTGACTGAAAACCTTTTTATTTTACGTTAAAAATATTTAAATACATGAATACTTAAGTACTCATGACTTATAAAGTATTTCACTTCTAATATTTGATATAAGTAATACATAAGTCGTTAAAAGGAAACAAAATGGCCAAGTGAGAGACCGACTCGCGTACTAAGGGTTCCGTACGACAATCCCGACCCCATTCATTCAGGAGAAACTAAAAACCATTTTACTTCAAATATTAGAGTAAAAGCTTGTACTTTTCTGCATTCATTTGGCCCATTGTATGAAATAGACTCGACTTACGCCCTTTCAGCGCCAGCCAGCGCGTTCCATTTTTAAACATTTAAAAACAAATATTCAATTCTTCTAGGCAGTCAATCGAGATCGAATGAATCGAAAAAACAAACCTTCCCCGCGTACGATTTACGAGCTCGGATCGTAATCGTGGTTTCTGTAACTGTCAAGGTGCGCGTGCGTCGTTATTTTTAGATACGGTCAAATATTTTGAGTAGAGAATAACTATGCACCGATTTTAGCCAAGCAGTGGTTCTTTTACACGTGCTAATGCAAATTCGCCGAATCGATACTAATGATTGCACTTTTTAAATGCGAAAGTAACTGTCTCTTTGTTACCTCATCACGGTTAAACCGCTAAGCCGATTTAGATGAAATGTGGTATGTATATAGCTTGAGACCCTAAAAAGGATTTAGGATAGTTTTCATCGCAGAAATCAGGATATGCATAACCTAAGGGGGTAAATACGGAATGTCTGTCAATGTCATTGGCTAACACAGATTCAAGCAGGCGCTTTTTTTTAATTATTGACGGACTTAGAAATGTCTTAGTAGTCCGATATGGGGCAGACGCGAGGTGATATAACATTTTTTATTTTTATAAAACATATGGCGCAACCGAAAAATCAGAAACTTTTTTCTGTTAATGGCGACGGTTATTTCTACCATTAAAAAAACAAACAAGCACTTTTAAAAATTTCAGATATTCTCATAAAAGTTTGATGCGCTAGAAAACTTCGTGTAAAGCCGTAGTATTAATAATACTTAAACCCACGCCTTGATTTCCCAAAAACGGTAAGCACAGCACATGAAAAAACAAATTTCAGTACCGTTTTCAAAGCGAATGCCATCTGGCTTTCCTAGCCCGCGGGAAAAGAGTTCTTGTTGGAATTAGATCGGTCACCAGTGCCTACGACTGAGATTAGGTGTGTTGACATGATGCCCACGGCCACTTTCTACCATCGCACGCATGCCGTCGGCAGGGCACTCATCCTCACACCTTAGAACCTAAATTGGTCGCATGCGGTGCCGTTTCAGAGGAATTCCCTTCCTCGGATGCTCCGCTTGTGATGAGCTCCCTGCTGAGGTTTTCCCGAGGGACTACAGTATGGGGTTCTTCAAGAAAGGAGTGTTAATTGTTTAAAGCATCGGCAGTTGTAGGGGTCATAGGCTGCGGTGACTGCTTACCATCAGTTGGGCCGTACGCTTGTTTGCATCCGACGTGGTATTGAAAAAAGCGGACACCTGGCTTACTTAGATCACAACAGGGAACTTAGGAAGAAGAGTATAGAACTAATCGAACACTGTCCTGATTCCAATTCTCTGCGCAACTGTTTGTTCAGTCCCGACATGACCACAATTGCAATATTAAAATCCGTCTCATCTTTACAGATCTAAATCCAATCTTTGGAATTAATTGCTTTTTGACCGAACGAAACGTATTACTCGTGCAATTGTAGTGTATATTTAAAACGTTCGTTAGAAATAGTTTTTTTAACCAACGCCGGTAGTGTACGTTATGTGTAGATACAGTAGACTTCATAAAATACACGATGGAGACGAGTAAACCGACAAACTTATAGTGTATGTTCCTGAGATTTTTTGGAGACTAAAATGGCATAGGTACAAAGTTTGCTCGAGTCGGTGTATTATTTTAGATATTGCTGATTTTTATACGTTTTTTTAGGGTTCCGTACCCAAAGGGTAAAAACGGTACCCTATTACTAAGACTTCGCTGTCCGTCCGTCCGTCCGTCTGTCACCAGGCTGTATCTCAAGAACCGTAATAGCTAGACAGTTGAAGTTTTCACAGATTGTGTATTTCTGTTGCCGCTATAACAACAAATACTAAAAACAAAATAATAATAATAATTACAAAAAAAGGGATATTTTACCCCTTTTTCATGGCTACCACTCGCCGAGCTAGATCTCAAGAGCCGTAATAGCTAGACAGTTGAAATTTGTACAGATTATGCATTTCTATTGCCGCTATAAAAACAAATATTAAAAACCTGCCAAGTGCGAGTAGGACTCTTTTTATAGATCATGCGGTACGGAACCCTTCTTGTTTTTTTTATGTTGTAGTAGTTTTCCATTATGACATTGCCACCAATGTAACCAAGTCATTCGATATAGTAATTGACTTAGATGAGATATCGATGCGACCCAAGATTAAATCACCCCCGAGACTAAGGCTGGGTTGCACCAAACCGTCTGTAATCGTAAGCTGAGTTCGTTAAAATTGAATGTATGGAGAGTTTGACAAGTTTCTATGGGATGACAGCTGCCGGCGCCATATTTAACGTTGATCAGTCTGTGATCGTAAGTCAGTGCAACTCTGCCTAAGGCTGGGTTGCACCAATCCACGGCTGTTTAACTACGTAGAACGAAACGTGTATGATAGCGGCCATATTGTGTCAAAAAGATTCTGACGACATACTGAGCTCTCATTGGCTACTGCCTTGTCTGCCAATGGACGTCAAACGTCAAAATAAAGTGACAACTGACAAATAAAAATAAAATGGCGTCTCCTCGGAATTTCGTCTAGTCGTCTCTGAACATTTTTTTCATTTTTGCAAATGTTGTTATCTAATTTGTAGTATTGATAGATTACTACGTAATAAACAAACGGAACAGTGTGTAGCTAATCGAAAATTCATCTGGAAACGCGTAATAACCATTATTTGGACAACACATGGAAGATAGTGAAGTGCGTCGTATGTGGCATGCCATGCAAGTTCTCATTTTGCAAAATGTACGAGTTGTGGTTGTAAAACGTAGAACTCTGTGAAACGACGAAGATATATCGTTTTCCCGGATATGAAATGAGATACATTAAAAAATAAATCGGTTGATAAGTAAATTAATACGGCACAACATAGTTCACGGTATTTCAATTGAACACCAGTTCATTTTACATCGGACGTTGGTGTTCAATTGGAAATACCGTGAGCTTCTACACAAAGTTTTACATTTAAATAAGCTATATATATTAATCGTTGGATGTTCACAGTAAGTTCCATAGCCACAGTGTCATTAAATAATTTAAAAAAAATAAACGTCAAAAATCTACCAGCGGGTACAGATTAAATATGGTTGCTTACGGTTTATATTTTTGGTTCGAGAGTTGGCGGTCTGAACCCTTACTAGTCTGTGCACCAATCCGTCTGTAATCGTAAGCTGTGTTCGTTAAAATTTGAATGTATGGAAAGTTTGACAAGTTTCTATGGGATGACAGCTGCCGGCGCCATATTTAACGTTGATCATCAGTCTGTGATCGTAAGTCGGTGCAACCCAGCCTGAAAAAAAAAACAGCGCGGTCCGTGACTGACGACAACCCCCCCCCCCAACGATGCTGCGCCACGCTCTGTGCGTTTTAAGTAATGCCAACTTCATGTTTTTAAAAACAACAATTGTATTCAAAAAGATATTTGGCGAATTCGATTAAGGTTAATATTAATGCTTTTGCACATAGACAGCAGCCGGGATCGACGGCTTAACTTGCCTTCCGAAGCACGGGAGCGCTCAGTTGGTAACCACTCAAAGCGGTCACCTATCCAAGAACTTACCCCGGCCGACATTGCTTATTAACCTCGCATACCGCACGCGGTACTCGGGCGCCGCTAGGCCTCGAAGCTCCCATATTCTATCCTTGTCCGATACGTCAACATGAATATGAATATGAATAAAATCTCGCACCTTTTCTCTCTTATGCCATTTATAATGTCGTGTCGCAGTCCCTCCTTTAAGTTGTAACAAATGTATTTTTCTAGGTGACCGCTTTCTAATAGTGCGTAGGAATGATTTATTTTTGACTACTCTGTATAAATGAGCCCCATTATAATAACAATTTGTGTATTTTTGACGATTTAATCATTTTCTGTTGATTTATATATATGTGAAGTGTCCCGCGGCTTGCGCGACAAAATGCCCAGTCAGTCTGATAGAAATGATTTAGAATAGGCACTTAGGTTTGTATCGACATCGATTTATAAAATAAGTCTACAGTACATATGGTGCTACTTTACCGCACGAGTGCGGTGATCAGCAGATTACGTGCATAAGTCGAAACTTTAAAGAGCCATATGTACTGTAAAACGTTGTACAGTCACAAGCACCAATATCTGCCATAACAAAGCGCGCATAAATATCTGACACGGCTCTATTTTTAGGGCCGTTAGGACGTGTCAGATATTATCGCCGCCTTTGTTTAGAGGGGCAGATAACTCGTGTCGATTTAAAACACTACCTTCGGTCGTGTTTTAATTTATCACCACTCGTTGCGAATTTCCTGTTCTCTGCACTTGTATCGTGATGTACTATTAAATGTGTCCTCACACTATTGAAACGTCATTACGAAATACGGTATTCTACTGATAGTCAAATCAGCAACTTTTTAAACGTCTAAAACGCTCGTTTAGTATGAAGTGCCTAATGACGTCACAATTCACTATGGTCAAACGGTGTTCTTTTTTTCGTGATTATGGTATTTAAAAATCTTTGAAACTGCATAGATATGCTGAAATTGTTTTTTTTTTTCGAGTTTTTCGTATGGTTAGTTTATTGGTAACGTAAAAAAATGTGTTGTGAAATACCATTGCTCCCGTCAAAGAGGGCTTTGTTTATGAACCGCATCAACGGCGTTCCGTTTTCCTAAATTTAATTTTAAAAAAAAGTAACGAATACCTACTTAAAATATAGCACGTATCTTTTAAATTAAAATAATGACAACCAAAACTTACTAGCCAATGTGTAATTAAGGGGTATGAAAAATAAGTGAAGGTCAAGTTGGCTCAGTTTGGGTGCGGAATGAAAAATAAGTGAAGGTCAAGTTGGCTCTGTTCGGGTGCGGTATGAATAATAAGTGAAGTTCAAGTTGGCTCAGTTTGGGTGCAGTATGAAAAAGAAGTGAAGGTCAAGTTGGCTCTGTTTGGGTGCGGTATGAATAATAAGTGAAAGTCAAGTTGGCTCAGTTTGGGTGCGGTATGAATAATAAGTGAAGGTCACTTTGGCTCAGTTTGGGTGCGGTATGAATAATAAGTGAAGGTCAAGTTGGCTCAGTTTGGGTGCGGTATGAAAAATAAGTAAAGGTCAAGCTGGCTCAGTTTGCGTGCGGTATAAAAAATAAGTGAAGCTCAAGTTGGCTCTCTTCGGGTGCGGTATGAAAAATAAGTGAAGGTCAAGTTGGCTCAGTGCGGGAGCTCAAATACCGCGAGCCATCCGACTGCCTCTTGGACATAGCTCTGAATACTAGTGAGCTTTGCAATATGAGCAAAAACCATTTTCAACCACCACCGAGTTTTAATTCAGCTTTTCGTGGACTGATGCCCTGGTAAGAGTCGCCATTGTGGATGTCTTTGGGGGAGGCCTATATATAGCAGTGGACGCTCGGCTGATCGGATGACCTTACAGTATCGGATATTCTTTTATGACATATATTGTACATGTTAAACCAATAATCTGTTGTGACGTTGCTATGCCCTACCCGGGCCCATATGAGACTCAATGTACCTAGTTATTAAAAACTATGGTTGCAATAAACGACTATGACTATATAATTTTGATTCGTGTGGACGGTTTTAATAGTTTTCACACCATATATCAGCTGCAACGCCGGCGACGGACTAACCCGTCACTTGTTATATCTGACGTATTGGTGTGATATCAATATTACATTCGGCACCCGCTTTTGCTATTTTAATACTACAGGCGAGTTCGGAAATATATACGTAGGTACTGATATTGTGATCAAATAACGTAGACGTAAAAGTGTAGATTCTTGACGTATAAAATTTTGTTTTTACCAATAAATGATTGAAATTGAATCGAAATAAAAGTGCGTTGTACTGTTAGAACGCACAATATTATATACGGACTCGATTGTATAATAGTCATACATTCATAAATAAATATTATAGGACAATTTTTTTACAAAAATGAACTGGTCCCATAAGAAGCTCAATAAGGCTTGTGTTTATTTAATTATTTATTTATTTATTTATCAGACACACCAACAAGATACAAGGCTTATACATTTATAATGATAAGATAACAGATGAAACAAGTCTTGCCTGTATCTCAATTAGTGTTAAGGGTACTAGACGAGGATATACCTATTTAATAGATATATACTTAAACACATAGAAAACATCCAAGTCTCAGGTACAAAATGTCTATGCTCACCACTGAAACAAATGCCCATACCGGGATTCCAACCCGGGACCTCTAGCTTCGGAGGCAGTGTCACTACCAACTAAGCTAAACAGGCCGAAATGCCAGCACATGACAAGCGTGATTGCACGTTGCGGACCCTTTAAAAATGTAATATATACACTTCTATCTTGAAGAGCTCCATTAACGAAGCGTCCGAGGGAGGAAGTTCCTCTGAAACCGTACCGTATGCGCTAGAGCAGGTTCCTGAACATGCGTGTTGAGTGAAGGATCTGCATTGGTCTTCAGCTGCAAAATGAAAATAGAGTCAGAAACAGTTTATGAACCTCATGCTTATTTTGCCACCGTCGTGGTATAAAGAACAGTCACGAAAAACATACGCCATTAGGAACCTCTTTAAAAATTGTTCCATAAAGCTGGCGAGTCGTAAAATTTTCTGTACGCAGTGCATTTATTATTATATACACTGTTAGAGACCCGTAGTGAACATATTTAATTAGAAAGAACAAGACCAGTGTAGATTTAGCGGTTCACTTTATAACTGAACACGACACTATGCTATCGCCGGGTCCCCGGCGCTTGTCACTTGACGGTTTTTGACAATCGCCGGGTGGCCGGCGATCGCCACTAAAAGTAAAAGTAAAAAAAAAAAGTAGTTTATTCTTCAAATTAGGCATATTACATGCACCTATGAACGACAATAAACTACCACCGGTTCGGAAAAATATATCTCTGCCACGAGAAGAACCGGCGTAAGAAACTCGGCGAGGTGTCATTTTTTCAAAACAATATACATTGTGTAGTTAAATATAAAATTACAGTCTCAGTTACTACAATAGTACATTACAATACAAGGGTTGTAACACAAAGAAAGGCCGATAACGCAGATGTTTGAGGCCCGAGCCGCAGATGTTTGAGGCCCGAGCCGCAGGCGAGGGTTATTAATTATGCGAGAGAGGGCTTTCTGTTTTACGACCCGTGTTTTGTACACAGTTTTACGACACCACTTGGCCAAAAAGTGGGTTTATCCGGACGCGCAGCGTGCGCAAAAACGCGCTTTTTGGCAAGGTGTGGTGTAAAATAACTTAAATAACAATGCTACAGTAGAAAATATATTTTCGCGATAGATTACCCGTGCAGGACGCTATCACTGCCAAACAGGATTTACAGGACTTGACAGGATATAGCAAAATGCGGCTGCCACTTGAAGGGTTATTATTTTACATAATTAATTACGTTACAGACGGAATACCTGGGCACTACTCCTCTTCATTAGCTTTATCCTCTAATTCCTCCAATTCCTCTAATTCGAACACTTTGCATCTTCTTTTATAATGCGCACTTTTAAAGTTTGGAATTCTCTGCCGGCGTCTGTATTTCCGAGTTCATATAACCTAGACCTTTTTAAGGCACGAGTGAATAGGCATCTTCTGGGTGAGCTCGCTTCATCGTCGGCCTCATCTTTGCCCCCCGGCTAGATGCTGGCCAAGAGCAATCCCATTTGTAATTTAAAAAAAAAAGGGAGCCCAATGTCTGTTTTGGCACCTTATCCTAAGATTAGGTGTCGGCACTAGTTTTACGACTCAGAGGCCCCGGGTGCCATAAAACTACGACCACCTTGGAACCTAAATGGTCGGTGGTGTGGAATGAGCTCCCTGCCGAGGTTTTCCCGGTAGACTACAGTACGAGTATGGGGTTCTTCAAGAAAGGAGTGTATACAGCTAGGCTGCGGTGACCGCTTACCATCAGGCGGGCCGTACGCTTGTTGCCACCGATGTGGAATTAAAAAATAAGCCATTTGCTTGGTTTCCACTGGTGTGTTTAAAAAAAACTCTGAATCGCCGACTCGTTTCGCGCTTGGCCGCTTTTTAAAAGATAAACTGCTCGGCTCTAAAAACAGCTTATTGCCAAGTCTAAAGACTAAAGTTTTTATCCACCGCTAACTTATCTATGGAAGTTTTTTGTTTTCTTTTATCCTATCATTTGTTTTAACTGGCACGGGTTAAGAAACAGGGATGGTTTTAGATTCTAGTTTGCGCCGGTTAGCGTTCAATACTTTACAATCTTTACATGAAATTACTTTCAAAGAGTCATTGTAAAGTTATGAAATTTTACAAAGAAAAAATTATGTCTTAATTAGGATATAAAAATAATTCGTTCTCCAGTGAATATCTTGACTATGTATTTTTTTGATTATCAGAAACCAAAAACACGACTGATAACAATTAATACTACACACTAAAAAATACACCATTGGCATTTTACAGTGTCGAAAATATTTAACCACATCTTATTGTTACTATGCATGCATAGTTGAGTAAGTTCACTAGTAATATAATAAGATAACTCACACTTGTTAACAATACCTAAGTGATGTAACTTGAGCGCGACGCGCCAACAAACTGTTTACTGCAGTTTGGCGCATTTAGCGTAATGTGTTTTGAAATTGTTTATACGAATAAATTAAATATAAATAAATAATAATGATACCTACTTACGTTCATAAAATACTAGCAAAGTCAAACCAAGCTATCCCGTATGCCGTCCAATCCAATAAACAGAAACAAACATGCTTCACAGTAATATTTACTCTTACCTGGCTTCGGAACTCGGACCGTCAGATTCGTAGGCTACTACCCACTAGGCTAAAACTGCTCGTCAAAGTCGATCTCGGATACACGTACACGTGTGATCGGGCAATGTTCAAATCAAAGATGAAAGGAACTGATACAAAGAGATCAAGACTTGGCAAGCGATCCGAGCGGCCGCATCAATCGCCAGCTCTGATTAGTACTGTTTTAGTAAAACATTTATAAATGTATCGAACTGTGTTAATAAACGAATACTGAAATTTATTACCGCTCAAGGCATCAGCAATCTAATAATATACATATCGGAGAGAGTAACGAAGTGAATATCGAAGAGAGTATTAAAAGTGAAGTTAAAGTGATAGTGCAAAGTATCTGGAGGCCAATTCTCGGGCCGTTCGAGCTGTTGTTTACTCGATTGACGCAATGTCTATTGTAAAATCTCACCAAAATGTCGAACACAGCAAAATTTCTTATTCTGGGGCACGATCGAGATTATTTCTATCGACGATTTCAATTACTATTGTAATACGCATTCCGTTTTTTTCGATTGTGTTAGTTTACAATCGACTGTAAAATAATGAATCATTTTATAATGTTTTCGACTCAATTATATCAATAACAAAAGTATTATTAATTTACAATAATCTAATAGATAATTATTGGTGATTTATCACACCACACGTTTATCTACTTTACGTGAAATGGATCGCATGAAAACTGTTTTGACATGACAGTTTTGAGCCAAATACTTCTTTCAATAATTGTAATTTCCGCCAAAACTTCCGCGATATCCGCAACTTTGGCCAATAAATAATTTAAATGAAACGACATATTTTTCGTAAATATGTTTATTTTGTGCTGCTGTAAACTGACGATCAACTACTTAAGTTGTTAATATTTACGAAAAAAATTAAATATTAGTGATAATACCATCTCGATCGCTACTGACCACTAGTTGCATCTTGAACGCTGGGAGTAGACATGTATTGAGTGTGAGATTTCTAGAAAACGCAAATTGGTTTTCGATCGATATCCGCCATTTTTCTAAGGAATTTTAAATATTTTTGATACTTTCAGTGGTGGAATGGCGGTTGACGGATAATATTGATAGCTCTCAAATATTGCAAAACTGTGAAGTCAAAACAGTTTTATGCGTTCCATTTCACGTAAGTACATAAACAAGCAAATACTCGTAAATATGTTTGAGGTGTTAAATCACCATAGTTATGTATATATCATTGAAAAATTAATAACACTTTGGTTTTTGATATAAGATATATTTATTTATATAGAAATTTCCCGTGAGTTTGAGGCATATTAAATATAACGAACATATACACACAACAACACATAACATATTGAATATAACGAGGGTAGATCCTCGCCGCCGCCGCCTCCACCCGCGCCGAGCAACCGAGCGGACAGGGCACGGGCACGCAGTGCTAAGAAAACCGCCGCCGCGATAGGTGCTCATGATTAGGGACCGCAAACCGGTCTGAAACATGTCAAGCGATATTCGACCTTTAATACTTAAGATATATTTAATTAAGTGGAACAACTTATAAAATGATTAAATATCATACACTCGATCGAACACAATCGAGAAAACGGAACGCGTAATATAATAGACATTGAGATTGACGTTCAACATAATCTTGATCGTGCCCTAGAATAAGAAATTTTGCTGTGTTCGACATTTTGGTGAGATTTTCAATAGACATTGCGTCAATCGAGATCATTTTGAATAGACATCATCTCGAAGGGCCCGAGAATTGGCCTCCAGCAAATGTATCATTTTAGTACTTTGTCGCACTGAGTTGGGATGCGTGATGCGTCAAATTAGTAAAAGTGACAAGATACTAAAATGATCATCTACTTTTGCTGTTGACTATAATAATAGCCGCGGACTCGGTGGATTTGTGAGTGTTAATTGAATCAGTGTTAGTACTAAGCGGGGACTCAGTAGAACAGCAAATTGAACAAGCAATCCTGGATGTCAATGTTTGACCATCGCTTTTACCATATCTCCATTTTCTGTGACTTTAATCTATTTATATAAAGACTGGTAAACTTAAGGATCTTAATACACATTCGTAGCGTTGGCAATAGCCACAGGAAATTAAAGATAATTATAATAATGTATTGATCTCTTCGCCTCGCTTATAACAAAGTTCAACACTGTTCCCACGGTCTCTTACGGAATGAAAGTCAGCCCTTATTTCTTTATTTTAACCGGCCATACCACACACTATTTGTCTGGCGTGACGTATCGTGACGCGTCAGTATGATAAGCTAAGTCAGATCGCTCACTCTATTATCTAGGACCATCTGTTTACAATCTCCCACCCGATGTAGTTAGTGATGCTGCTACCCACGCTGGATTCAGAGATAGATTGGAGATATTCCATATGACAGAATTGTTCTACAGTTACGAAGAGTTCATCAACCTACCACTGACAATGTATGACCTACCTAATTGTACCTATATTTTAAAATGGGAAATCAAAGTAAATTAATATAGAGGTATACTCAGTCCGCGTGCACCTCGTTATTTTATAGAAATAATTGCTATTAAACTGTTGTAGGCACAGGTTTAAATATAGCTCGCCAATACAAACTTCAACCCCCCTTTTCACCCCTTAAGGAATAATTTCCTGAATAAAAACTGTCCGGAAGTCCTTTCCCGGGACTCAAACTATCTCTATACCAAATTTCATCTAAATCGCTTCATCGTCGGCCTCATCCTTTCCCCCCGGCTAGATGCTGGCTAAGAGCAATCACATTTTTAATTTAAAAAAATCGATTGAGCGTTTTAAGCGTGAAGAGGTAACAGACAGACAGACAGAGCTGCTTTCGCATTTAAAATATTACCTAGGTTGCACCAAACCTTCCGTAATCGTAAGCTGCATTCGTTCAAATTTGATTGTATGGAAAGTTTGACAAGTTTGTATGGGATGACAGCTGCCGGCGCCATATTTAACGTTGAACAGTCTGTGATCGTAAGTCGGTTTAACCCGGCCTTACAATGGAAGTATTGATTGTAAAGTTGTAATTCTTATTGCCGCAATTAGTATTATTATTGTACTAAGTATTAACAAACACTTATTTCAAAAGCATATTATAAGGTAAACGATTACATCATGGACAGGGATGTTTGGCAGTGAGTGTCCTGCACGGCTAATCTATCGCGAAAATAGGTTTTCTACTGTAGCTTGTTATTTTTTTAGTTACTGAGACTGTAATTTTATATTTAACTATACAATGTATATTGTTTTGAAAAAATGAAACCTCGCCGAGTTTCTTACGCCGGTTCTTCTCGTGGCAGAGGTTTATTTTTCCGAACCGGTGGTAGTTTATTGACGTTCATAGGTGCATGTAATATGCCTAATTTGAAGAATAAACTACTTTTACTTTTTACTTTTACTCTATTACTGTAATGCATATGACCTGTAACAATTGTAATGAATAAATATTTGTATTTGTATTCGATTTTGGTGTCACCCATTAAGTACGGTTAGATTCACATTCATATGATGCGACCTACCCTCTTATTCACTAACCGACTCGCCTTCACCCGTTTTTATATGGAAACTGTCAAAGTCTGACAAATGACATTTAACAATAATTAACCCCTGGCGTGACGTCCCATACTGTCCGCCGGACAGTCGCGGGCGTCGCCGCATCATATAGCGATTATAGCGTCACGTTAGAAAAGTGTAGCTCCGCCCTTACCCCCACAAGCTCCATTGATTGAGATATTCTAAAAGCCAAGATAACCTCCACTTTGAAAAAGCCACGTCAATGTACTGCATCGTAATAAGAAAACCTATTTTAATATTGTTGAGATGTTTTCCATACTTAATACTACGCTACAGCGGATCTCAAAGTTTACATTTATTAGACTGCGTGCTCGGGAACCCAAAGGTTTACCAGCTCATTAATGAAGTCGAAAGGTGTAAAAATGTTTTATTAACATACGCCAATTTCTGGTTTATTTTTGTTATACATATCAAATAAATTATTGTTACTTGTTTATTAATTAACAAAAAAAACCGACTTCAACCGAGTTATTAGTCCATTTGTCGTGCACATAATTAATGCAAATTTAAGACTTATATGGTTTGCTCATGCATACCGTTGCCAAAATTAGACCGGGTTTAAATGGGACCACACGGAAAGTACCAGCTTTCAAATAAAAAAGGAATCATCAAAATCCGTTCACCCAATCGAAAGTTCTGAGGTAACAAACATAAAACAAAATTCAGTCGAATTGAGAATTTCCTCCTTTTTTGAAGTCGGTTAAAAAGGGCCGAATTCAGCTTACTTAAAAAAAACATTACTTTTTCTAAACATGGTAAGGATATGCTTATAAAATTATTTGGATTCCTCCCGAGAATACATCAGTACATATTCATTTATATCGAAGGTAATATGTTTTTATGTCTAACGTATTTGTATTATATGTACACGCCATATATAATAATATTCTTAAAAAAAATCAAAATGTATGCATCGATTTTAAATGTATTTCACGTGGACCTTTCCTTTTTACTTCATCTACTGTTTGATAATTATTCGCTAGTGTATCGATTGACTGTTTTTTTGTGACATCATCGGAAGCTCTGGCGTCCCTCCTCACTACCAGAAACACTACACACCTATAAAGAAAGTAGTGTGATAGGTGGAGGTTCTTCTGCTGGGCTACTCCGAATATGATTTAATGTTTGTTTTCCTGTACCTTCCTCTTTCTCTCTCCCTTTCTATCGTTGAAACTTGTGTAAATAGGGCTCGCAGAACCTTGTCATGTCAATATGATATTGATGTTTAGAAAATAAATCCATGTACTTACGTGGATGACGGATGATGTTCAAATTTTCCCTACCTTAAACCCTTTGTCTTTCTCTCTCTATCATTGTGTCAAATGTCATAATGATGTGTTGGTTTTTTTTTCCCCATGTACGCCGCTCGTACAGTTTGAGAACCAGCGCAGATGCCGATTGCTCCGTACGCCCAGAAATAGCACGTAACTGGGTTAATTCATTGTACCGTTTTTTTTTTCACATCTACCAAACATTGGCGCTGGTCCGGCCCTGGCTTTCTTTACTGCCTAATTGCGAAACGTTGCGACCGCCGTCCACTTGGATTGATGTCGCCATCAATATTTGGGGACAATATACATACAAATCAACAAGATTCAAATTATAACCCCAACAGTTTTTGGTCTGTCTGTCATGACGTGGTTTAACGATAATATGACATTTTAACAAAATACATGAATTCCAAAACCTCCTTACCTTAGGTCAATTAAATTAAGACGAATGTATGCAATTTGGTAATGGTTACATATGTAAGTAACTTGGTACTGGTTACATATATGTAAGTAATTTGGTATTGGTTACATATATACTTAAGTAATTGGGTATTGGTTACATATGTAAGTAATCTGGTATTGCTTACATATGTAAGTGATTTGGTATTGGTTACATACACGTATTCTTCAAGTAGTTGAATCTGTCTATCAAAAGCCGCAATCTACAACTTAAATGCGATTCTTGTACAGTTGAGGGCATAAATATATATACAATTTTGGACCTTATTTTACAGGAATAAGGCGAAAAAATGTATATATATGTAGGTAAAGTCAAGCAAACTTATTTTTTATCACTTTTGCACTGCGATTTTAATAGCAAGTACAGAGGCGTATCTAGCCCATGTGGCGCCCGTCTGCAAACCCCTAACGCCCCCTAGTAAGTGGCCCCCTAAACTGATTAGCTTACGACCCGCCTGATGGCAAGCGGACACCGTAGCCTGTAAACGTTTACGATTCCAAAACAATCACACCGCCACCGATCCGGTTTTGTATACAGAGTTCGTTGTCAGAAACAAATTGTGACTTGAAGCTGGAAGAGCACACACACAGTCACAGCCTCCTGACACAAGTATCACCCATACTCCCATCTTAAAGGCCGGCAACGCACTTACAACCCCTCTGGTGTTGCGAGTGTCCATGGGCGGCGCTAATCGCTTACCATCAGGCAATTCGTCAGCTCGTTTGCCTCCTATATCATAAAATAAACTTACTAGAAGGTTCCAACTATGTCCTATTTGTGTACACAATGATGATACAACTATGTCTTATTTGTGTACACAAGATGATATTCGGCTGAGCACTACATCTCTAAATGAATGCCAATTGTCGACCTAATTTGGATTCCACGTAACATATACAAAGTAAGGAGTAAATCTTAATCTTGTTCGACGCGATATTATGTTGGATAATATAAACAATCGGGCAATGAAACACGCCTTTAGGTTCTTGGTAAATCTTTGAGAAACGTTGTTTGTTAAAGGTTGGGTGACTCAGTGTAAACAAACGTTTTTAAATGATGATTAGGCCTTTAAATATACAGGTTGTAACGGAAATGGCGTCGACCCGTTTAATTGGTATCGCAAATTTTGCCGAAGGTCCCCATACAAAACCAAAAAATCTTTTGATCTACTTATTTCTAGTCAGAATGCGATACCAATATTTTAAACAGATCCACGTCATTTTGTAACATCCTGATACTCGTCATCTTGAAAAAACAACACTGATAGTCAAAGCAGCAACTTTATACGAAACGTCAAAAACGGTCGATTGGTAGACCTGGACGGCTAGTATAACTTGGCACGCGAGCTATCTCACGCGCGAGATAGACTATCCACCACCACCATATCAGCCCTAGGACGTCCACTGCTGGACATAGGCCTCCCCCAATTTCATGGTGGGTAAATGCCATAATCGCCACGCTTGGCATGCGGGTTGGCGATCGCAGTATCTCCACCGCATTTAAGGAATGCTGCTGCCCATTCTCCGGTGGTCTTGGTCGTAGTTTTAGGACATACCCGGGTCCATATACTAATAGTATATAGACTATCCGCCTCTTTCTAATTGGTACACACAGAAAGAGACGGATTGTCTATCTCGCGCGCCAAGTTGTGCTAGCCGGGCTGGTATGAAGTTTGTAGGGATATGTGCCTAATGAATGACGTCACAATTTTCTATGGTCAAACTGCGTTTCTTTTTTCATGTTTATGTATTTAAAAATCTTTCAAATTGCATAAATAAGCTGAAGTTTGATTTTTCCGAGTATTTTCGTATGTTTTTTTTTATTGGTAACGTACTTGAAAGAGTACAACGGAAATTTGCTCGATACATGTACAAAAAGCAGTATGGATACTATCCTTTTCTGTACCCATCACTTTTTGTAGCAGGTATGGTCGGACTCGAAACTCTTCATTTTAGGAGGAAGTTGCATCTTGCCGTCCATTACAGTCTTCGATTAGAGGTCAAATTGACAATCCGGTAGCGTTGGCAAAACCGACCGACTTTTCGTCCCTGAGCAATACGCGCGCGCGGGTCGCTGCCACCGTCCGCTGTTCGCGGCGCCGCCGGCGGCGGCGGGCCCGCGCACGCGGCGCGCTGCTAACGCGCCCGGCGCCCGTGCGCCGGCGCTACTCGACCAACTCGTGCAGAGGCAGGATGCCGACGTGTTCGCCGATAACTGGCGCACCCTGCTCACTAAAATTTATGAATTGTGCAATATGTATTGTTAGTACTTAGATAATTTAAATATTAATTTAGTACTTTTACCGCTAATGTTGTAAATCTTAAGACTGCGCAGTACGTTCGGTTCTCCATACAAACGTATTTATGCTCTCATTTTAAAACGCCAGGCTAGAATAACATGAAACTTTGTATACATAATGGGATCCGGCATATCTAGGTCGGATCATAGTTTCTGTTGCTTGAAATTATAATGGAGAAAAAATACAGCGGTTATTAAGGTTTTCATACAAGCCGTAAAAAACTCAAAAAGCCGCTGTATTTTTATTGTTTTACAATTTCTAGCAACAGAAACTATGATCCGACCTAGATATGCCGGATCCCATTGTGTATACAATTTTCATGTTATTCTAGCATTGCGTTTTAAAATGACAGCATAAATACGTTTGTATGGAGAACCGATCCACACCGATCGTACTGCGCCCTCTTAACATTGTAGGCGCTTTGGTACTTACTGTAAGACTATAAATGTATGTTTTAAGTAAATAAATAAATAAATAAAAATAAAATAACATTTTTTTTATACCATGTCGGTGGCAAACAAGCGTGATGGTAAGCGGTCGCCGCAGCCTATGGACGCCTGCAACTCCATGGGTGTCACATGCGCGTTGCCGACCCTTTAAAAATGTATAATTACACTCCTTTCATGAAGAACCCGATACTGTAGTCCCTCGGGCAAACCTCGGCATGAGCTCCCCATGCCACAGTCGAAGCGTCCGAGCGAAATACCCTATGGTATTTCACTAAAAATATATATTTCCTCCCAGGCAAATTGCCGATTCGCAGAGATATTGCGTTTGCGCATTATTATTTGACTGTCGCGGAAGTGTGCTAAAGCGTGTGGTTCCCGTGGCCCCGTCGAAAGGTAGAGCGACGAACGCCCCAGGTTTTTTTTTTGTGAGTATTAATCTCACGTATCCACCGCGTCGCCCCGTGGCGCGGTGGAATCTTTCGAAGATTTTTCTTGCGTACAAAAAAAAAGGTTATTATTTGATTGGACAATTTTGGCATCTGCATACTAGGAGTTAAGGGCATAAGGGGTTTTCAGATATTTTGGAACGTTTGGAACGTGAGTACATATTAAGAACACTGTACCGTAAGATTACTACTCAGACCGCCGATCATTCCGAAAAACAATTTCGGGATGAGAGGAAATGAGTCAAAGTCGATTCGCTTTTGAATCACAAGAAACGATGACTCTACATAACAGAACACAGGAATACACCCTAAATATAGGGAGATGTACACAGGTACAATTAACTAGGTACAGATGTAGATGGTCATTTTTTTTTTTTTTTTTATTTATTTACAATAGAAAATTGATACATTGTTATAACGGAAAAGTGTCGTTAAACCCTATCGGGTTTGTATCGACACCGAAATCGTGAACAATATTGTTAATAAGCTTACTTACGAGCTAATTGTATGACACATTGGAAAGAAAAAAGAACTACAGTTTACTTATAGTTTTAGTACGTTGCCGCACTAACGTAACAGTAGGTACTGCGACAATTGGGATGCTTCAAAGTAGTGACAGTAACAATGTATTAAAATGATCATCAACGTTTGCTGTTGACTACACATGCATACAAGTATACGGTTTAATAAAGAATAGGAAGACCTTTTTCGGGAGCGTTCGTGGCCCCGCGGCGCCCGCGTACCGCGTGCGGTATGCGAGGTTAAGCAATGTCGGGCGAGGGCAGTTCTTGGATGGGTGACCGCTTTGAGTGACAACTGAGCGCTCCCGCGCTTTGGAAGGCACGTTAAGACGTTGATCCCGGTTGCTGTCTATGATAGCAGTGGTTAAGCCAAGTTAGAGGCCTCCGGGCGGCTTGAGAACTTCTAACAGTCAAGTTGCCCACTCACTTGACAAGCCTAATCCCAATAAGGTCTAGTTTCCCCCTCGGGTTGGAAGGTCAGATGGCAGTCGCTTCCGTAAAAACTAGTGTCTACGTCTATTCTTGGGATTAGGCAGCGGACCCCAGGCATCCTTCAGGATGCAACTGTACTGGGAATACCGCTAGGATGATGATGAATGAGGAAGACCTTTCTTCGCCATTTTACAAGCCGTATTTTTATAATCAACTAGCTTTTGCCCGCGACTCCGTCCGCGTGCAAATCGTTATATTATAGAAATAATTGATATTAAATTGTAGTAGGCTTAAATATCGCTCGTCCATACAAACTTAATTATTATTCGTCTGTAAAACGGAGTTATTTCATCAGTTAGGTTGTTGCAAAATGCGATGCAAAATTTTAACGTCATGTTTGTGAATCTGACAGTGTAACATTAACATCGATAAATAATGAGAAAAAAATATTTTTTCCCGACACATTTGAAGGAAATGGGAGCAAAGAGATTCTTTTGAACTCTTTGTGAAATAAATACTTTTGGTTTACGACATAAGCATGAAATGAAGGCCATGACATGAGCATTCATGTAGTGAATGTTAAAAAGATTTTTTTGTATACAGCGACGGTTGCAAACACGCCTACGGCCCGTCTGATGGTTTAAATGTAAATCTATAAAGCTCTTAATGATTATTTTGGAGTCATAATCAATTAATTAAATTAGAATCATTAACAGCTTTATAGATTTGGAGAGGCTAACAACTGTATCGATTGCAGAATCAAAATAATAACTGGTTTCGCTGACTCAGCCTTGCCTCTCAAAGTACTTATAAGTGTAAATACCTAAACATTTGTAATCATACCTAACATACCTAATATGTAAGTTGAAATGACATGTTCAGGTGTGTATAATGTGTAATTGAATTCTTGACGTATAAATTTTTGTTTTTACCAATAAATGATTGAAATTGAAATTGGAGATTTTGGGGATATTTTTTTATACCACGTCGGTGGCAAACAAGCGTACGGCCCGCCTGATGGTAAGCGGTCACCGCAACCTATGGACGTCTGCAACTCCTACTCTGTAGTCCGTCGGGAAAACCTCGGCAGGGAGCTCATTCCACAATCGGAGCGTCCGAGGGAGGAAATTCCTCTGAAACCGTACCGTACGCGACCATTTAGGTTCTAAGGTGTGAGGATGAATGCCCTGCCGACGGCGAGCGGTGCGATGGTAGAAAGCGGCCGTAGGCATCATGTCGAACAGTTCTTCGGAGCACAACCCATTATATAAGCGATGGAACACGCACAAGGAGGCAAAATTTCTCCTTAAACTCAACGGCTTAATATCGCTCGTGAGTTTGGGATCGTCCACGATTCGCACAGCACGTCTCTGAAGCGAGTCAAAAGGCCCAAGCTGGTATCCAGGTGCTCCCGCCCAGAGATGACAGCAATACTCCATATGGGGACGGACTTGCGACTTGTATAATAGAAGTCTCTGTCCCGGGGTGAAGTATCGCTTCGCTCTATTGAGCACACCTAGCTTTTTAGATGCTAGCTTGGCTTTGCCTTCTAAATAGCTCCGAAACTGGACGTCGCTGGAAATATCGACACCAAGGACCCCAATACTCTCTTTGGAGATTATCTCCTCGGAGAGCCTGAACCGTAGTTCCTCGCTAAAACCTCTGCAGTTACGGCATCTATGGCAAGAAAGGGAATGGCAGTTACTATAGTCTTTCGTAATCAATTAGATAACTTTCAGAAGAGGTAGGACACAGCCAAACGTCATCTCGCTCTAATTTGGAGCAGCCCAACTGGGGAAGTACCTCCGCCTTACAGAAGACCCAGCCATAATAGCATCACCACTTGCCCCTTAGGTAGGTATGTGGTGTTGTGCTCCTGGTGGTGAGTAAGATAGCCAGAGCTCCCGAGGATGCGCTGTGTTGGGAGTGAGGGGCCTGCATATGTCTCTAGCTTGACAGCTGGAGTCATCTGCGGGTCCCTCATTCTCAACACAGCGCATCCCCAACTCAATAAAGGGTCGGCAACGCACTTGTGATTCCTCTGGAGTCGCAAGTGTCCATAGGCTACGGTGTCTGCTTACCATCAGGCAGGCCGTAAGCTTGTTTGCCAGTCGTAGTATAAAAAAAAACTGTAATTGAGCCAGAGTGACCAAGTACGATCACGATTTTTATTGACCGAGTGAAACGAAGTCCCGTTTCAACTTAAGTAAACATGCTTTCGTACATATGTTCGGCCGGTGGATGGCTGATTTCCGGATTTACCAACTGTTCTCCTCAACAGGTCGAAATTTCTCAACCGATTCTCGTGAAATTTTGATGAGCAAGAGAACAAATAATTCTAAGGCAAGAACGAGTTCTACGCAGACGAAGTCGCGGGCAAAAGCTAGTTATATATAATTCTCTTGGCAAGTCAGTATCTTGCTCACAGAGCCACTAGTTCATACCCTCCAAGCAATAAGCATTACAATGGCTTGACAAAAGGAACAGATAGTTCGCTGTAGTTGTAGACACAGAAATATCACATTGAGTCATGATGAGACTAATACAAGTATCGTGGGCATTTCCGAACGGAAACGCTCGTCCCGAAAGCATCATGTTTGACAGAGGAAGTGGATTTATTTTTAAATACGCTGTAAGGAAAATAGGCCAAGAATAACATTGATAGTGCCATGCCAAAAGTCTGCGTCGTTGCTCGCATACATGAGAGGAGGAGGTCCAACAAACCACCAAAGTACAACAAATTGACAAATGATTGAGAAGAAATTGAAAAATTTTGTGCTCCGAGCAGGATTTGAACTTGCGACATCTGGCATACGCGGCCAATCGCTCTAGCAACTGAGGCATCGGAACAATCAAGCTCATGCAGGAAATCCTTCACCAGTTCCCTCTTACAACGCTTATGGAGGCGTGATTGAGGTCAAGTGTAAAAGTGAGTTGATTTTTAAGACAGATTACAGCGGCCATGTGATTTTCTTTATGCTTGGAACCACAAGCCGTCTTGATGCTGTCAGACTTTGTTGGAATCCTATCTCCGGTGCGTTTACCCTTGACTTGGCCCAGTATGATTCTTACAAGCAATTCACATGGCCCTTGACCGCGTCGTATGGAAGGACGTCGTGATTGGTCATAAGGGAAAGATGAAGAAGTAAGCACAGCAATCTCGCTTCGTATTTAGAGCCCAACGGGTTGTGTTCTTGGTTGTATGTAAGGTCACCAGAGTTCCCGAGGATGCGGTGTGTTGGGAGTGAGGGGCCTGCATATGTGTCTGACTGCCGACGACCGTGGGTCAGCAAGCATGAGACTCCTCTGCACATTCTGAAGTCGATATCGCGTATCTATTAGCCACTCAACACGATATTGCATTAAAAAGCCTACAATGCAAAAAAAGGGATTATGTTTATATGGCCAGTTACTTATATGAAGTTGTATACAACATCTTGTACGTCAGATGCGTTTGATCGTAAGTTGTTTATGTTGATGCCGACTCCACTGCTTCCACTTATTTCGATTTTACAACGATTTGTAAACATTTGGAAGTTTACAATTACAATTGGGTATTGACTGTTTTTTTGTTTCGACTCGATAAGGAATATTGATTTTATTATGAACTCAGTTTTATTTGTGTGATTATTACTATTATTTGTTTCTGAGTCTTAAACGTTTTCTATATTTAACTATGTGTATCATCTTTGTTTAGTTTGGGACTAGGTCGATTCGTGAAAGATTGTCTCCCAATATTTATTTATTTATAAAATATTCTTATATTCAATAACTTAGTTAACTTTCGAACCTGTGAATTAAGAAATATGGAAAAAGGTTTCACAGTTTATAAATTATCGCTAAAACACCGCACAAACGAACGTAAGTGCCGTGAGTTTCCCATGAAGATGTGTTCTTATTAAATTCACATAGTATAGCGGTCCCGAGTTCGGATCCAGGTCAGGGCATTTATTTATGTGATGAAACGTATAATTGTAGTAAACGTATAAATGTTTTCTATGTATTTAAGTATACAAGCTTTGCTTAGTTTAAGACTAAGTAAGATTATCCACATACATTTATTTATTCGGACAACCTGAAGTGTTTAGATATATATATATTTTTTTTTAATATTGGGGGACAATCTTACACAAATCGACCTAGTCCCAAACTAAGCAAAGCTTGTACTATGGGTACTAGACGACGATATACATACTTATATAGATAAATAGATACTTAAATACATAGAAAACATCCAAGACCCAAGAACAAATATCCGTGAAAAATGCACAAATAAATGCCCTGGCCGGGATTCGAACCCGGGACCTCTAGCTTCGGAGGCAGAGTCACTACCAACTAGGCTAAACAGGTCGTCAAACTATGGTATGACTGTAATATTGTTTATTCTGCGATTACGCGTGATTATTGCGAATTCGAGCGTCATATTAGGGGTGAGATGAGGCAAAACTTGTTGTGAATGTCACGGGACGAGTGGTGAGAATGACGAGGCGGCTCGTGAATCCGCTCTCGGCAGTATTTTGATCTCAACAAGGCACTTAGGCAGGATTAAGTCACGAGGGCCGAATCGAATTGTATTGAAATTTGACAGCGGAAATTATTCCGAGTAAAATTCATTTTATAACGGTTCCAAGGAAACTGCTCGCTAAACTATTTGTCGGTAGCGATCGTTTTGCTTTTCTCCTAGAATACTTGTTGACAAAAGTGAAAATAAATTATTTTACGGCCTGTTTAGCCTAGTTGGTAGTGACACTGCCACCGAAGCTAGAGGTCCCGAGTTTGGGCATTTGTTTCTGCGGTGAGCAGAAGCATTTGTTCCAGAGACTTGGATGTTTTCTATGTTGTGTGTTAAGTATATATATATATATATATATATATATATATTAAATATATCGTCGTCTAGTACCCATAATTCCAGACCATCTTCGCAGACGACACCTCATTACTGTTCAAGGTAAATAGAAGAGATACTGAACTCATTGAACCAAATAATACCCTCTCCATGATATCTGACTGGTTTGCTGCCAATAACTTAGTATTGAACCCGAAAAAAAAGAAATGTATGAAATTCTCAGGAATCCGAAAGGTTTTAACCACGCATTGCTGAGTTTAAAAGTAGAAAACAATATAATATGACTTTAGGTCAATAACGTAAAAAAAAAACTTTTTTGAACGCTATCAAACATTTAAAGTAAATTTTATTTGGTGAAACCATGACTTAAATTCGATCGGGAATCGCTTTTTGTCGAGGTATGGTGTAAATGAATTAATTTTACATGCATGACCAATGCAGGTAAAATTACTTTACAGTACATATGGTGCTATATCATACAACGTTTTACAGTACATATGGATCTTTAAAGTTTCGACATATGCACGTAATCTGCTGATTACCGCACTCGTGCGGTAATATAGCACCATATGTACTGTAATAGTACATTACGATACAGGGGTTGTAAAACAAAGAAAGGCCGATATCGCAGATGTTTGAGGCCCGAGCCGCAGGCGAGGGTCATAAATATGCGAGAGAGGGCTTTCTGTTTTATGACACGTGTTTTGTACACAATTTTACATCACCACTTGGCCAAAAAGTGGGTTTTTCCGGACGCGCAGCGTGCAGAAAAACGCGCTTTTTGGCAAGGTGTGGTGTAAAATCTATTACATAAGCGTTAAAGACTACCCAATAGAATAAGAACATATGTCTGTGTCAAACTCAAAGTAATCTTACTGTTACAAAATTGAACAAAATATTTGGAGCATAACTTATTGTGGCATCTAACTGAACTCTGCTTGACCATAGACAAGACATAGTAATTTTTTTGCCATATGGTATTTTACTTTACTGACAGTCAACTCGGCAACTTCTTACGAAACGTCGAATACGCTAGGTTAGTATGAAGTTTGTATACGTAAAAAAACTTAAGAAGACCTGTATGTAGTTGTGACGTGTTCGAATAGACATTGCATATTTAAAATGTGCAACACAAACAAAACAGACACCTATTCGAACACGCTACAACTACATACAACAGGTCATATTCTTAAGTTTTTTTACCTACAGGAACATATTTATGACAAAATGACGTCTCAATCTTCTGTTTGCAGAAATAAGTTGACAGTCGATGTTTTTTCGAATTACGAATTTAAAAAAGTTGCTGATTTGACAATCAATGGACATCCCAATGACAAGTAAGAATTATAAAATCAAAGAATTATTAATCTCAAAATGCTATTACTCTTTAAATGAATAAATAAATGAAAAATTATAAAAATTAAATTTTTAATCAATTATAATAATTATTAGTATCAGTTATATCAAATCATTAGTTTTATTTTATTTTATTTGCAATATATGTTATTGTATTGAAATTGTTGTTATTGTAATATTTTATAATATATCTAGAAATAGCCTAATTTTAGAATGTAAGAAAATTGCAGTGCCCTTGCAGGGTATCATGTACCGACTAATTATTACATTTTAACATCCACTGTACTCGTATAATGAACATGATAATTGCAATAAATAAATGAAATGAAATGAAAGTATGTTCTTAGCTTACACGTCACGAAGCTAGGGTTGACAGCCTTGTCGAACTGTATAAAACGTCTAAGTTTTTTTTTATGATATGTTTCCACAATTTATAAAACGTGACCGTACAAAGAGATGTATCAACACGGTAACTGACACCGTCATAAAAGTACTCACTACCTGTCAACAAAACTCAAGAGTTATCATATTCATTTTCAAAGGCGGCAAATATAATATCGCTCGTCCTAAAACTATTACAGCAGTGTCATATGAACGGAACGGCTTGACTCCTTGGCGCTGCGTAGAAATGTAGCCTCGCTCTGCATTTTCTACCGCATGTATTACGGGGAGTGCTCCGAGGAATTGTTCGGATTAATCCCTGCCGCTTCCTTCCGCCATCGCCCAACGCGACAAAATTTCCATCCTCACCACTTAGATGGTTGGCAGTCCTCAACTGTGCGTTTCTCCAGAAATTTCTTGCCTCGCACAGCTAAACTGTGGAATGAACTGTCGCCGGCGGTATTTCCGGACCGATTCGACCTTCAAACCTTCAAGAAAAGAGCGTACTCCCATCTTAAAGGCCGGCAACGCACTTACAACCCCTCTGGTGTTGCGAGTGTCCATGGGCGGCGCTAATCGCTTACCATCAGGCGATTCGTCTGCTCGTTTGCCACCTATGTCATAAACTCTCCACACGTCATACACTCTATCTAGCAGATACTAATGCCGGCAACTATACAGATAGGTATGTAGTTGTACATCAGCAATGTACTTTTTATTGCCCAACAACTTTAAATAAACATGCAGTTACCCGTACCTGCTTTTTAACCAATCTGCCGCATCTGGATTCAGTATCATTATCCACACAAATACCTACAGCGTTCCTGAGTAGTTCGATTTAGAACTCTGCTTCAGAAGTCAACGACTCCAAATGGTATTTATTTGGAAAAAGGTATGGCAACATTGGCATGTTTATTGCCGGTTAAAAATATCGCGTGGCGTTTCACCCCGCCGGGGTTGCCATAATTTAAAATAAAGTGATAGTAGATTTTTGAACATGAATACAGAATGTTTTAACTACCGCTTAGCTGTTTCCTACACGGTACGTTCGGTTTGCTTTGATGTTTATGAATTGTGACGGATATTAGTTGTGACTACATTTGTTAAACCAATTCAATATTTATATACTTACATGTGATTTACATCGGACAGGGGATTCTGTGAGTTATAAAGCTTGTATTTTGTATTGTGACTGAACGGTATGTTAGTCGTATTTTACTTTTCGATGGCCAATTACTTACACAATTTTGACGTAATTTTTTTTTTATTTTTTTTTTATTGGGGGACAATCTTACACAAATCGACCTAGTCCCAAATTAAGCAAAGCTTGTACTATGGGTACTAGACGACGACATACATACTTATATAGATAAATACATACTTAAATATATAGAAAACATCCAAGACCCAAGAACAAATATCCGTGAAAAATGCACAAATAAATGCCCTGGCCGGGATTCGAACCCGGGACCTCTAGCTTCGGAGGCAGAGTCACTACCAACTAGGCTAAACAGGTAATTATTCTAACGTAGATACTATTATTAAAACATGATATTAAGGCGCCTTCCTGATTTGTCGATGTGGCGGCGGTACGATATGAGAAAACTTTCAGCTGCCAATTTCAAAGGATAGGAATGCAGTACTGCTCCGCTTCTGCGCATAGTATTAGTACTGCGCAAACGTAAATACTGACAGTATTTCGTCAAGTGAGGAAATCTCACATCGGTAAACGTAATTCAAAGAACACAATACCTGTCACATATCGCTCTCGCCCCGCCAAGTCAGAAAGTCGCCTTAGTATTATGAACTACTGAATAGATAATCGAATAATTATAATAATAATAATAATAATAAGGGGGCCCATCTAGCAGAGGGCGAGTCACCGTCTGCCTGAGATAAAAATGTGAGACAGTTTTATTAGGCAGACGTCAGTTGTCTCACTCAATAGCCCAGCCATTAGTCCATCATATTCACCCAATAGTCCGGATCATTTTCAACCAGCAACAGTTCCTGTACACCCTGGGGCGGGTGCTGTCTCTGTGTGCGTCCCATGACACGGGCAGGGACAGCATCCGCTCGGTGTACCCCATGCATTTCATTAAATTGTCATAAGGGCCTCTACGTGTTGGCTATGTGGTACTCGGTTGGTACTTCGGTACCTCGGTACTTCGGCTCCGCGCACGCCTTCCAAAGGCCCGGGACATCATTGTCCCGTGAGCGGAAAAGACATACAATAATAATAAGCCATTTATTAACCCAAAATAGAAAATGCATACATGGTTTGGTTACTACAGTCTTAATACTAATTGATTTACTTAACAATATCAAGCAAACAAAAACATTCGTAAATATAATTAAAAAAACAATTTATTACCTGTTAATTGTTGTTATATTTAGTCTGTAAATTTCTTGTTGCAATAAATTATACTTCTAGCAAAAAAAAAAAAAAAAAACTACATTTAAATTGACAATAATAAAATAATAATTAATTAAATGAAAACATTGTTTTTATTTAATGGAATAATGACGATGACCTAAATATATCGTCGTGGAGTAAATACCGATAACAAGCCTTATTGAGCTTACTAGGCGGCTAGTTATTCCACGTCGGTGGCAAACAAGCGTACGGCCCGCCTGATGGTAAGCGGTCACCGCAGCCTATGGGCGCCTGCAACTCCAGGGGTGTCACATGCGCGTTGCCGACCCTTTAAGAATGTATACACTCCTTTCTTGAAGAACCCCATACTGTAGTCCGTCGGGAAAACATCGGCAGGGAGCTCATTCCACAATCGGAGCGTGCGAGGGAGGAAGTTCCTCTGAAACCGTACCGTACGCGACCATTTAGGTTCTAAGGTGTGAGGATGAATGCCCTGCCGACGGCGAGCGGTGCGATGGATGGTTATATAATTTTAGTAACAAAATTGTCCCTTAATATTTGTGTATTTATTATAATTAATTTAATATAAATAATATTGCGGGCAATCTTACACGAATCGACCTAGTCCTAAACTAAGCAAAGCTTGTACTATGGGTACTAGACGACGATTTACATACTTAATAGATAAATAGATACCTACTTAAATACATAGAAAACATCCAAGACCCTGGAAAAACTATTCGTGCACAAATAATACCCTGGCCGGGATTCGAACCCGTGACATCCGGCTTCGTACGCGGTTACTACCAGCTATAGTATAGTCGGTGGTTATAAGTCAATCCTGACACCTGTCATTTCCATACAGTTTATAACCTAAAAGTCAAAATATATCGGTCTATTTAGGTTACTTGGTAGTGACACTACCAACGAAGCTGGAGCCGGGTTCGAACCCCGGTAAGTGTATTTGTTTATGTAGTGAGCAATAACATTTGTTCCTGAGACTTGCATGTTTTCTGCGTATTTAGGTATATATCTATTAAATATGTCGTCGTCTAGTGCTTATAACACAAGCCTTTAAGCTTGCTATGGGACTAGTTTGTTTTGTCTAAAAATGTGTAATTTTTCCTCTAATTAAGAAATCCTTAATTCAACAATACTTTTTAAAGTAGAATGACACGGAAGATATTCTCAAGAAATATTTAGTTTATCCAATTAAAGATCGATATACTTAAGTTCTCCTCCTCGCGACGGTATCCTCATTGCTGAGGGTCGTGAAGTCCCAGTGGAATTGTTCTGATGGTATCCCGTCATCGGTTCCGGTTCCTGGCATCATGTAGTGCGACGTTCAGTTGGGTGGAACGGAACTGATCTGCCCATCTTGTCATCAATCATTGTCATCGATAAGTAGGTACCTATACTAAAATACCATAAAAAAATTAATCTGTTAGTTTACATGCAATGCGAAGCACTAAGCTGGGATTTAGCTCCCCGTGGCACAATGTAACGTTCCCCGCACTAGAGCTATAAGATTATGTTTTTCAATAAGCCCTTCCTTAACAAGTCAATATGAGTTACACTTTAAAGTATTCCGGTCTTAGCTAGTGCTGGCCGATGTGGCCAAATAACTATTGTTCCACAAGAGAGCAAAGTAGATTTTTGCTGCGAGTGTTGATGTTGAGTCCCGAGCAAGCCAAAGCTTCTACAATTAGAATCTTGAGCGTAGCAAGGGACTCAAAGACACGAGATGCAAATGTCTTTGCTCTCGTGATACAATCATCTTTCCACCTCAGCGGCGAGAACATATAACGCAAAGGAATAGTGATAGACAGAATGAAGTTACTTAAACTAACCTACGATATAAAAAATTAACAAGTCGGCTTTTTTCACGCTCGCAGCAAAATTGCATTTTGCTCACTGGTTTCAAGCTGGAAAAGTCGTTTTTACGCTCGCAGCAAAATTGCATTTTGCTCACTGGTTTCAAGCAGCAAACCCGTCGAGGTCGAGCCGCTGAGGTAAAAAAATATTTAAATTAGCTTATTTTCTTTATAATTTTTACATCTGACGTTCCTTTTTGAAACTATATTAACATTTTTTTTTCAATATAGATAGTTGTGGCAGACTGACAGGATTCACACCATAAGGGTTCCTTTTCTACAGTCGAGTTCATATAATATATCTACGCTCCCAAAGTTTCTAAAATAACTGAACTACCTTATGCCCTATACAATAAAGTCGAAGGTATTTACATTTTTGATTACTTATAGTCCATACACATACTTTCGAAATGTACTGTCTGTTTGGTACGGACTGAACCCTAAAAATTGGCTTACGGTACTTAATAATAATAATTATTGGGGGACAATCTTACACAAATCAACCTAGTCCCAAACTAAGCAAAGCTTGTACTATGGGTACTGGACGACGATATACTCGTACATACTTAAATACATAGAAAACATCCAAGACCCAAGAACAAATATCCGTGCTAAATGCACAAATAATTCCCTGGCCGGGATTCGAACCCGGGACCTCTAGCTTCAGAGGCAGTGTCACTACCAACTAAGCTAAACAGATCCTCACATATTATCAACAGGGTACTTTACAATAAACAAATCATACGAATATACTCGGAAAAAAAACAAACTTCAGCATAATTAATTAGCAAATTTTCAAGATTTTGAAATACAAAAACATGAAAAAAAATTTTTTTTTAATTTTCGTTAACAAATATTACACAGTGTATACAAAAACACATTTTTTTTGCCAAACTCCATGACAGTTTGTTGGCGAATTGTAACACTCAAAACACTTCCATATATAAATACTGTGTAAAAAATATATGACTAACCTAAATATTACAAAAGTATTTCAACTTACAATTGTATTTATTGTAGGAGTTATATAACAAAGTAGGTGGATACTTATTCAATTTGATAATAGGTGACAGTGGGTACATCTATGGGTTATTGGCTATGTGCGAAGTAGGTGGTGGGGGTAAGCTAGGCGATCGTAGCGCACACCACGGCAGAAATGTGTACTTACCGGGGACCACTGTCAAATTTACTTTCACGTTTTCTATTGGTTTCTTAACGGTTTCCTACGATTCGTTTCGTTTGTATGTATTTATTTATTATCTTATTTATTTCAGTAAAATTTCCAATACGGGGTCTTTCTCGTTTACTCGTTTAAATAAAATATTCATGTGTCATTATTTGACATCTCTGAGTTTTGACATTGTCTCGGGACCTTTGACGTTTGACGTTTCAGACGTGCACATAGCCAATATCTATAATTACTTATTACCTTACATTAAGGACTAAGTGTTTTATTAAAAGCATTACTAAGCAAAAACAACTTTACTTTATTTTTATAGCATCGTAAACTAGTGCAGCCTTCCTCTGAGGGGATATTGTTTAAGATTCTCGGATTGGATTCAGTTTGACCATAGAAAATTGTGACGTCATATAAGGCATACGTCCCTACAAACTGCATACTGATCGAGCGTTCTTGACGTTTCGTAAAAAGTTGCCAATAGTACCGTATTATAACTACACAACAATTTTCAAAGCATATTTTCTCCATCAGACCTGTTGCAAGATGAAGCATTTAACATTTTTTTTATTCTATGTTGTTTATGTATGGCTTATTTGCTAAATAGTAAGTTTTATACACATTTAAAACTAATTTACATCAAAACTGAAAATAAAACTAGACTATAACAAGATAAAGTTAAACTAAAACTAAACTAAATCTAAAAATTGCCCCTGCGGCATTGTGCCGAAGATGCTGGCGTCGTTTCCTCGCTGAATCGCCAAACTGATTCTTTGAGCGAGGAAACCGCCGGCTCTCCGGTCGCCAGTAACATCAGTAAGCCTCTTCGAGATGTCTTTGAAGAGGCTTAGTGCGCTGGGGCCCCACGGACCTAGGGTATGAGTATGTTGTTTGAGTCTGTGTTGTCATTCGATAGTTTTATAAAACAGGACCCCACTGAAAACCAGCGTCATGGCTTGCCGTGGCATTATGCTGAGTGGCGCCCATTTTAGCGTCGTTTGTTGTTCCTTTTCTCATAAAAAAAATAATTATTATATTGTGTATAAGTATAGACGTTAATAAATGTATTTACTTTCTTTCTTTCAATTTTTTTTTGCAGAAACAAACAGTCTTTTATAATGAGGATGCACAAAGATTGAGCATTGCCATTCAACGTGGCAATGCCGCCAGCATTTTGGGGACGTTACCCACTGGCAGCAGCTTATTTGATTAGTATTTATTTATTTATTTTATCTTTTAAAAGTATGTAGGTATTAGTTTAATTTTTTAATATATCATGCCTATACAATATGATGGATTCCTCTGTTTATTATTTAAGACTGCGCAGTACGTTCGGTTCTCCATACAAACGTATTTATGCTCTCATTTTAAAACGCCAGGCTAGAATAACATGAAACTTTGTATACATAATGGGATCCGGCATATCTAGGTCGGATCATAGTTTCTGTTGCTTGAAATTATAATGGAGAAAAAATACAGCGGTTATTAAGGTTTTCATACAAGCCGTAAAAAAACTCAAAAAGCCGCTGTATTTTTATTGTTTTACAATTTCTAGCAACAGAAACTATGATCCGACCTAGATATGCCGGATCCCATTGTGTATACAAATTTTCATGTTATTCTAGCATGGCGTTTTAAAATGAGAGCATAAATACGTTTGTATGGAGAACCGATCCACACCGATCGTACTGCGCCCTCTTAAGTATTACAAATAAATAAAACTTTCTAATGAGGATGCATAATTTAAATCACCTCTTTGCGCAAATAGGGTTCAGTTTACGTAATTACATTGGTAACAAACTTAAGGACCTTGTTGTAGGTAATTGTAGCGTTTTTGAATAGAAACTACATATTTAAAATGTGTAACACAAACAAAACATATGCCTATTCGAACACGTCACAACTGTACGTATGACAACAGGTCCTTTAATTTTTTTACCTGTAACACATTGTTAAGGCAAATGTAAAGAAACCGTATTATGCCATAGTCTCTTATAACTTTACGTTCAAGTTTTTCGTACACCTAACATATTCCAAATGGTTTCCGGTATCGGTATCCGCTCCGTCGACTCGCCGGTTTCCGCCCGTCCCTACCTCACACATGTAACTCCTCGCGAAACCTTAGCGATGCGTCTTCCATCGATTTACATGACAAAACTGAATGTCATTGTTCGGTATCACGGGTAACGGTATTACGGATATCGATAGCGGGTTATGCTTTGGGGTTATGTGCAGCCGTTGATCTTGCTTTGACCTTGATTTAAGTCAATGTACTTGTATGGAATTCATAGATACTATGTATAATGTATGTTATATGAAAATACTGGTTTATATACAGTCAAAATGATAAGTATTCAAAAACCTAGTCATGCTAAAGTAAAATTAAATATCATTACTTGTAAGTTCTTTCAGAAGTATTTGTCCTTGTTTGTTTTTGTTTTTTTAATACTATGTAACTGGTAAAAAGGCATACGGCCTGCTTGATTGTAAACAGACATCGCAGCCAATGGACGCTTGCGAGAAAATCAAAAGCGCGCTGCCTACCTTTTATTGATTTGAGGATTCGCTGGAGGATTTTTAAGGAAAATATTTTTAACCTCTCTGTTACTTATAACAGTCATAATAACTACATCACTCCATTAATAATACAAAAAAGGTGACATGTTTCGAATTGTACATATGGTCATCTTGAAATCTGGGTCTTATGTACCTAGCTACTATGTACTTAGATACTTTATTGCACTCAAGACATATGTAAAAATAAAGGCCAATTCGGTTAGATCGGTACAAAGGCGAACTTATCCCTTTAAGGGATATCTTCCAACAGCTTATGACCAACCCTGAAATTGGCAGCATTTCAACTGTTGCTTGACTTCATTTTGTGGACATTTATGGTGGCACCTGAAACTGAAAAACATACAAAAAAATGAAGAACAGTTTCCGAACAAAGTTTACTGCTCCTTAGTTGGAGCGTTCGTGACCCAGCGGCGCCCGCGTACCGCGTGCGGTATGCGCGGTTAAGCAATGTGGGCGCAGGTCAGTTCTTGGATGGGTGACAGCTTTGAGTGGTTACTAACTGAGCGCTCCCGTGCTTTGGAAGGCACGTTCAGACGTTGATCACGGCTGCTGTATACGACAGCAGTCGTTAAGCCAAGTTAGAGGCCTTCGGGCGGCTTGAGAACTTCTAACAGTCAAGTTGCCCACTCACTTGACAAAGGCGGGTCGAAGTTGCACCACGTCCGTAGGGAGTACCTATCGCTGCCCTACACGTGACCCCTGGGTGGTGCTAAAAGTGCAACCAAAACTGGCTACCGTACTTGTCTTCTCGAAGATCTCACGGTTCGTAAATAGATGCCATACGATTAAATTAAATTTTCTCAAACATGCAATGAAATATTGATGTTATGTTCCTTATAATAGGCTGCGAAGTATGACGTTTCAGTTGCGGCTAGGACAAGAGGTCGTTAATGGAATATCATACAATACTTGCAGGCCTAGGCCGGCAAAGTCCTCTTTTTTAATTCCATTCCACATAAATTTGTGGCACAGGCATCATGACATTCTGCCACTATGCGTATTAAAAATAAAATTTTGGTTTTTTTTGTTGTTTATTTCATTGCATGTTTGAGAAAAGCACTATACATACCTCGGCGGGAAATTTAGGGTTGGCCGCCTTAGACCTATATATGTCTTCGGCCGGCAACCCCTTTCTTCCCGGCCTCTGTAGTAATGTACTATTGTTCAGCATTATCCCTGCCTGTGGTATATTTATAATAAATAAATAAATAAATATGTAACGTAATAAACTAATAATCCAAAACGGGATCAAAAGTTTTTATATTAGGCCTGTTAAAACTTCAAAGCAAGCTCAGCACACTGCATTTTAAACTTTAATAACCTAGATTTAACGTTCAATTTCGGTTCAGCTTCTCGAAACCGAATATTTAAGGCCAATTTAATTAACATATGCGTTAATTTCAGTTAATCTCAGTTTGGTTTTTGCGTTATAGGGTCCCGACTTGGTCCACATGCCACTCTCTCACACTCGAGTTATCAGAACGAGATGGACGATGCGTACCAAAGTGAAAATTGGAAACATATGGTATAGAGAAGTTATAACCAATTTTTCGGGCAAAACTATTATTAGACCGGTATTAAAAAGTGAGTATATAACATTCGATAGATTTCAACAGTACAATTCATGTAAACATATCAAGTTCAAGCATGTGACGTCGGGAATTGATTAGCCAAGCCATCCAGCCAAGTTCAGCCCAGGACCTGCGGACAGCAGCCGTGTGTTATTTTACACGAACCGTTTGGAGCCACATTTGACCCCCCAATAACTCCAAATATGTTTCACATAAAAAAATTGAAATTTGGTACATGTATTAAGATCCTTAAGAACAACTAGAATACGATACGAATACTCTCTATTGCGCACCTCACACAAATGAAACGTTACAAACAGAAAAAAAGAAAAAACAGTTATATGTAGGTAGAGGTAGACAACAGGCGGTCTTGTCGCTAAAGAGCGATTTCTTCCAGACAACCTACCAAATTTCATCAGTTTTTTTAATGTAGTACCTATGTTATAATAACATGAAAGCTGTTGGATATATTTAAGAAAACTGCCAATTGAAGGCTCAAAATGCATTAAACCGCAATAAATTAGTTTTACCGTAAACAATCTAGTGCCAGAACACCTTTTCAGATAATCTACGCTCTCCCTTTATATTTATTAATTTATTTATTTTAGGGATAATAAACAATTGTACAGATTATATAACAATCGATATAACAGTAAGTGCCAGTAAGTGCTTTTGCCTTAGTCGACGGCCTATTTCACGCGCAAACTCTTAAGAGGGCGCAGTACGCTCGGTCTGGCTCGGTTCTCCATACAAACTTATTTACCCTCTCATTTTAAAACGCCATGCTAGAATAACATGAAAATTTGTATACACAATGGGATCCGGCATATCTAGGTCGGACCATAGTTTCTGTTGCTAGAAATTGTAAAAGAAAAAAAATACAGCGGCTTTTTGAGTTTTTTACGGCTTGTATGAAAACCTTAATAATCGCTGTATTTTTTCTCCATTATAATTTCAAGCAACAGAAACTATGGTCCGACCTAGATATGCCGGATCCCATTGTGTATACAAAGTTTCATGTTATTCTAGCCTGGCGTTTTAAAATGAGAGCATAAATACGTTTTAAAACCGAGCGTACTGCGCAGTCTTAAATTGCACTGTTCGTATGTACATACATAGATTAAGACCAAACTCTGACATACAGTTACCTAATTCAAAAAATTACTTACACTATAGAAGGAGTCTTGAATATTAATTTTCAGTAAATTATAAATTTATTTAAATGAAAAGGTGGGTACAAAAAATATATATGGACACTATGAACAATAATAAAAAGTAAATTTAATCGATGTGTGGCAGGGCAGCACCAGACCAAACTCTGACATACAGTTACCTAATTCAAAAAATACTTACATTATAGAAGGAGTTTTGAATATAATGGAATTAAAATTTACAATTTCTTAAATGATGATATTATAGTACATTACTACAGAGGCCGGGACAAAAGGGGTTGCCGGCCGAAGACATATAGACGGCTGAGCGAAGCGAGGCCGGATAGGTCTAAGGCCGGCAACCCCATATTTCCCGCCGAGGTATGTATAGTGCTTTTCTCAAACATGCAATGAAATAAACAACAAAAAATCAAAGTTTTATTTTTAATACGCATAGTGGCAGAATGTCATGATGCCTGTGCCACAAATTTATGTGGAATGGTAATTAAAAAAGAGGACTTTGCAGGCCTAGGCCTGCAAGATTTGTATGAAATCCCATTAACTACCTCTTGTCCTAGCCGCACCTGAAACGTCATACTTCGCAGCCTATTATAAGGAACATAACAACAGTATTTCATGGCATGTTTGAGAAAAAAAAAATACTAATATCAATGAATTTTCCAAAAACCTAAAATTATTTTTGCTTACTAGACCATATTATAATTTAAATGAATATTTTGATAACCTGACATTTTGATATCTTAAGTTAGCATACATTCATGACAAATATTTTACCTCACTGACACCTGTGTATGTTCTTGGAAAATAAATCATTTCATTTCATTTTCATAAGTATTGTCAATGCAAGTTGTCATCAAAATATGCAACCCATTTACCAGCCACTTGCCGGTTCCCGATTGAGTTGAAATTTGGCATAATTATGTATTAAGTTTGGTGACAATACGTTATGATGGTACCATCGAGCTGCACATAAACAACACAAGATAAACCCATCGTGTTTGGGCTCCTTCGAACCGTCTCAACGAGTACGTAACGTAACCCTTTACCATGCGTAAAAATACAACAAAGCTGAGACTATTATCTTTTTCTGCTTGAATATTTCAGTTCTGCAATGGAATTCAACTTGATGCCCATGCATCGCAAAAAGTGCAGATCGCACAATGTTCGGTTCTGGCGCTTCGCTCGCTCGGCTCCGCGCGTTGTAGGGTCGCAGTTCTACTAACACTCGTCCTCGCTTCGCTCGTCGTCATACCTAACTACCACTTTGTAACGCTTTGATCTGGAATAGTTAGGTACAACGTCGAGCGAAGCGAGGAGGAATGTTAGTCGAACTGCGACCCTACAACGACCCAGAACCGAAAATTGTGCAATTTGGCGACTTGCTCATTTGGCGACGTGCACATTTTACGTAGCCTGCACATTTTGCGCCTTGCACATCCAGCTATGCATCCGACAAATTGACCTAACTCTCAGCTTTGCTGCTTTTAGGACCTGACTCCATACAAAGTCCTTTCTGCCCCAATTGCGCCCTAGGGCCTGTCTTTAGTATGTATATAAGTCAATAGATAACAGACATGTTTCGTCTAGTGTCCGCCTCGTAGATATGAGATAGACGCCGGCAGATGTCGCTGCGCCAGCGCACATGAAAAGAGTTTAACGATCCATTTAACGACTGCTGCCGTAAAACGATTACGGCCGTGCCTGCCAACTTAGTCCCAACCTCCCTTCGTGTGTCGCGCGAAACTGAGCCTTTTTGTTTTTACATAAGGTGCAGTTTTAAGTGAGCAGTTCACGTATGTTAGGCTGTCTTTATTGTGAGGTGCTGATATGAAAAGTTTAGAAAAGACAGCCCAGGTGGGGCCGTATTTATTTGATGTTGTTTGTGTTATTTTTTATGTTTTAGTTCCAATTAGGAACTATTTCTGTTTTTTAGGCTAGTTGTTTTATGGATTATAGAGGGTTCCGTAGCTGTCTACTGCGAAACTTCAGTAAGATAAAACGCGAAGGAACTAGAGAGTAAAGTAATCCAGGATCTGACTGTAAGGTTAGCTAAAAGAGAAGCTACAAGGAAACCACATGCGCTGGTCGCGTACTGTATGGTTTCAGAGGAATTTCCTCCCTCAGACGCTCCAGTTGTTGAATGAGCTCCCTGCCGAGGTTTTTCTAAGAGACTTCAGTAAGGGGTTCTTTAAGAAAGGAGTGTACACATTTTAATGGGTCGGCAACGAGCATATGACACCCCTGGAGTTGCAGGCGACCATAGGCTGCGGTGACCGCTTATCAGCAGACTGACCGTACGCTTGTTTGCCACCGACGTGGTGTAAAAAAGGGATCCCTTATAGGGATAGGTTCGCCTTTGTACTTCGATCTTGTTTGATGTGTAGATGCGGAACTTCTTATTGTGTGCAACAAAGTGCTTAAATACATATAGCGCATGTGACACCCCTGGAGTTGCAGGCGTCCATAGGCTGCGGTGACTGCTTACCATCATTTGCCACCGACGTGGTATTAAAAAAAGAGTGAAAGGCGTCTTATCCACGACGGTGACAAAATGGCAACCACTATATGCCCCCTGAACGTAATATACAATGACAGTCATATTGGTGGCCAACTTGTGTTCCGACGATGATGCACAAACGACAGATCTTTAACTAGTAACCTAAGAAGCACGTGTTCTACTTCTACTGCAAAGCGAACGCCACGACTCGAGTTTTCTCAGCAAACTGTAAAATAGTGAACTTTCTGTACGTACCTAAGTGCTATTATTTTATTCTGTGGCCGTGGTTTCCCTAGACGCCGGCGTGCCTTTTACTGAGCATATTAGGTAAGCTTGGCACTCTTGGCAGCAGCTGCACTGGCCCCTGTCGGCCGCGTAAAAGCGTCCGAAGATGCGCTTATAAAACCTTTACGAGTATAACAATTTGGGCGCTAAGCCACTCTACAAGGTGTTTTTATTGATTGCCGTTCCTTCTAGCATATAGCCGTGTATGTATATGTATAGCCATAGAACCGACGTGGAATATTAATATATTTCAAAATTAAAGATTTTTTTTCAAGATTCAAGATTCAAATATTTATTCACAACAAGCACTGTAACAAAAGTAAACAAAAACATACAAAACAAATGCTAAGTTGCGAAAAGGAACCCACTCAGCATATGCAGGCTTTATAGCCGGCGCTGATCTTCCGTAGGTCCCTTATTACTTACTCTATACTTTTTCATTTTCATATAAGGTAATTAATTATATCACCAAAGGTCCAAAACCGGTCTTAAGAGTTAACGTGGAGTTAAGCAAAAGTTAATGACAAGTATAACAATTCGAAATTCGAATGACACGCACGACAACATTGTTTAATTGTTAAGGATATTTTATACTATACTAGGGGTGTTATTTAACTAAAATTAATTCTTGAATATCTTCGAAATGGTGTGAATTTGGATACTAGTGTCTTTGAGAAGATTACTTTCTTTCATCTCAGGATTGTGGTCTCGCAAATAACGAAATTCAATAAAAACACCCTGTATATAGAACAAAAAATGGGTCAATATTTAACCTCGCGTTTTGTCATAATGTACAGATGTAATAAAAATAATAATAATAAGCCTTTATTGCTGTTAATAACTTTTACAAAACAATTATTTAAAAAGTTGAAAGTACTTAAAGGTGATTAAAACTAATTTTCTTAAACTAAATCATGTTCTCGGCATTCGGTTGGACTCCCCTCTTAACAGCTTGTCTTTCGACAAAGGCCTCCTCTAAGGCTTTCCACTTGATTCTGTCCTTTGCTTTACGTAACCATTCAGGGCCTGCTATTTTCTTGAAATCATCTTCCCATCGCTTTAACTGTCTTCCTCTACTTCTTCTGCTTTCTCCGGGGTACCATTTAGTTATTATTTTTTGTAGATGTAGTACCTAAATAATGTTTTTCCATCCGCTTGTTCGAATACGACTAGATCCGAAGTGCCTATCAATTATCGTTGATTAACAAGTTCATGTCTGTTAATGTGAAACTTTATTTATTAGTCAGTGTTGAATGTCAGAATCAAACCTGGTAGTAGTTTGCGATTTGTCATGACATGACAGATTTGTGTTAAATAAATATTACGGGACATTTTTAGGGTTTCGTAGCCAAATGGCAAAAAACGGAACCCTTATGGATTCGTCATGTCTGTCTGTCTATCTGTCCGGGGGTCACAGCCGATTTACTCGGAGACTATGAAATTTGGTAGGAAGGTGTATGCTATGAACCGCTATAGAAATATGATGTGAAGTTTTATTATTTATTTATTTAGACATACGTAAGCATAACAGTATACAACCAAGTAATATCATCCTGTCGGTTCTATAAATTAATTACAACTCATAAAATATAATATGCTGTACAAATTATAACTAAAATTACTTAAATAATAAATAAACAGAGGAATTCAATATATATAATCATGGGTGTCTATTAAAAAAAAAGTTTTGAAAATAATATTAGACTGGGGGGGGCACCCCATACATGTAACAGGGGGTCAATTTTTTTAAATGCGCATCGGCGCGTGGTGTATCTATGGATAGGCCTTCAAAAATAACTTAGAGGTTCTTAGAAAACTTTTCCATTTAAGTCAACCGTTGGCGAGATATTAGCTGTCAAAGTGATAAAAAGTGTGTCTTCACCTGTCAGTGTCTCCGCTTCTACTGGCTATGTGCGAAGTAGGTGGTGGGGGTAAACTAAGCGATCGCAGCGCACACCATGGCAGAAATGTGCAATTTCCGGGGACTTATATGTCAAATTTACTTCAACGTTTCCTATTGGTTTCCTGCGATTCGTTTCGTTTGTATTTATTTATTTTAATTCTTATTTATTTCAGTCAAATTTCCAGTAAGGGGTCTTTCTCGCTTACTAAAATAAATAAAATATTCATGCGTCTTTATTTGACATCTCTGAGTTTGACATTGCCCCGGGACCCGTGACGTTTGACGTTTCTGACGTGCACATAGCCAATAACTGCAAATTGTACTGAACTCACGTTTGTGTCGTTTAGGAATAAACACAGACACTGATATCTGTGGGAATAAATTGTATTTAACATTTTGGTGTGCTTTCAAATGGAGACAATTTGTTAACAGCCGGAAATGATCGTACTATCTCTCCCGTTCCAACCCATCTTGGTTAACCATAAGCATTCAAAGAGCGACTATATGAAAAATCATCTTGCTTAACACTACCGATCTGTTGGTATTATTGATCTAAGATTGAAGAGCTAGTGACTTTGACAATCTAGTTATCGTCACGCAGCGCCATCTAGTTGCATCCGTCAACATCACGCCACGATTTGACAATCGATTATAGTTCTTTTGTTAACCGCGACTAAGACTTGTTTCATTTAAATGTGAGTCAGTCTAATTTGGTGGCGGCACGAGTTAATGAGCTGCTTAATATACTGTCAGTATTCACGGTCTATTTCAGTACGTGTGACAGATTTGGCACTTATCGTAGTGACGTGTACAGTCGATCTGTTTACGATTATACTCGTATCAATATGAAGTCATCTCATCATTCATAAATAACTTGTGTATGAATTTCCTTTTTGTTTTTTTTTGAAGAGGGTTTATATTATGTTTTGATAATCCTATTGTTCATTTAACTAGACAATAATTTCTTAATTTTGACATACTCGTGGGGACCCGGGTATGTCCTAAAACTACGACCAAGACCACCGGGGGTTGGGCAGCACCATCCCTGGAGTGCGGTGGAGATACTGCGATCGCCAATTCGCATGCCAAGCGTGGCGATTATGGCATTTTACCCTCCATGAAATGGGGGGGGGGGCTGTGTCCAGCAGTGGACGTCCTTCGGCTGATATGGTGGATGGTGGAATCCAATATTTTTTTAAATAATAATATTAGCGTCAACAAATTGCTCTAAATAATTAACCTAATTTAAAGTTTTAACTGACGATTCGAAAGCGCGTGTTGCTAGGCCTGTTTGAATAAATAATAGATTGACTTGACTTTTGACTTTGAATACAGATCTTGATAACAGAGACAAGAGTTTTTAAGGATACTGTAGGAGCTTTTAAGGGAGAAGATTGAGCTCCGCTTCGTTGATTGCAATTTTAGTGCCGTCGCTAACGCTAGGTTTATAGATGGAGGATGTAATGCAGTGACAGGTTGCTAGCCCATCGTCCTCAACACACTCTAACCTGGTTCCCATTGTCGACTCTTACGACAAACAAGGGAAGAAATGGGGTGGTGCTTCTACCCCACCACACGGGGGACAGTTCACAGTACTTATATATTTAAGGAATTTCTCAGTCGTCAATCTTACGCAAGGTCGTATTCTAATTTAGATTTTCATTTGAAACAATACGAAATCCACGGTTGATTCATCGTGTGTTTAGAATATAAAGACGACATAAAATTAGAGTAAACCCCGTTTTACGTTCCAAGAAATTTCATTTGTCGTTTGTCGGTAATTGATTGCTAGAAATTAAAACTTCGAAAAGTCTCTGATAATAATACATTGTCGTAAGTACCTAAATACGCGCTGGAAGATGCGGCGCGGGGACACGGTGGACTGACGATCTGCGGGCACATCATCATCATCATCATCATGTCAGCCGAATGACGTCCACTGCTGGACATAGGCCTCCCCCAAAGACTTCCACAATGACCGGGCATATGATGGTTGCTATTTTATTACTTTTCGTCGTTGATAAGAAATTTGTCACTTTCTGACAAGCAGGTGTCGGAATTCTCGTAGCACTTTTGAGCTGTCATAGGGACTTATTTATTTATTTAATCTTTATTGCACAATAAGAACTCTTAACGTACAAAAGGCGGACTTAATGCCATGAGGCATTCTCTACCAGTCAACCTTCAGGCAAAAAGGAAAGATTGTAGGGACTTCTCATTTATCGACTTCCGATATACAAATACATGTCGATGAATACAGAATATTAAAAGTGTAAAGTAAACAACAGGCAGTCTTATCGCGAATGAGCGATCTCTTCGAGATAACCTTTGGATGCTAACTTTTTGGAAATTTTAAATAGGAATTATTACAATAATATTTTATTGTTCCTTATAAATAAATTGTGGATTTCTTATTATGAGGCATTAATTTTAGTCATTTTTCTGTACTACTGGCCATCAATCTGATTGACATACTCGTATGATTAGTAGTTTTATAGACAAATGCAAACAAACAAACACAGACACTGAACTGAACTTAAGTATTAACTTTTCATTGCCTATCTCTATTTCACAGTTTCAACTACTCAAGTTATCTGAAAGAAATCGCTCTTTGGCGACAAGACCGCCTGTTGTTTACCTCTACTGTTAATCTTCATCAATAATAAATAAATAAATAACTATTAGGGGACGATTTTTACACAAATCGAACTAGTCCCATAGTAAGCTCAATAAGGCTTGTGTTATGGGTACTAGACGACGATATATTTAATAGATATATACTTAAATACATAGAAAACATCCAAGCCTCAGGAACAAATGTCTCTGCTCACCACAGAAACAAATGCCCTTACCGGGAATCGAACCCGGGACCTCTAGCTTCGGAGGGAGTGACACTGCCAACTAGGCTAAACAGGCCGACAATATATCGGCATATCGTCATCATCATCATCATCATGTCAGCCGAATGACGTCCACTGCTGGACATAGGCCTCCCCCGAAGACTTCCACAATGACCGGGCATATGATGGTTGCTATTTTGTCACTTATCGTCGACATCGTCGTGGATAAGAAATTTGTCACTTTCTGACAAGTATGGGAGTGCGAGAGTGACGGGCGTTTATAAGTGATGAAATGGCAACCATCATACGCCTTCTACTCAAAATCGCGGGAAGCCGTTGGACGAGGACTGGTCATTGTGGAGATCCTTGGGCCCTGGTCCAGCAGTGGACATCTTCCGGTTGATATGATGATGGTTATTAACAAGTACCATAATGAGTTTAGAGTTGCATTTGCTTATGGTGAGCAAGGTCGCCAGAGCTCTCGGGGAAGAGCTGTGTTGAAAATGAGGCTGAATATGTCTCCTACTGTCAACACGAGCTCTCAAGTCAATAAGGTCGGTCACGCAACTCTCCTGAAGCAAGCGTCCATAGGCTACGGTGTCTACTTAACATCAGACAGGACAATGGAAAAGTGCATACAAAAAGTATGAAATTTTCGAGATATGCGTAAACTGTTAGCCAATGAGCTGCTCTGTCGGCCATCTTAGTCTTGGCGTTGTCTACGGGGACACCTGTATATGATAGATTAAAGAGAAAAATCTGGTACAGTCAGCGTCATATAGTACGTAGCAGCGAAAGTGACCAAATATGGTTTACCGAACTATTTGGCCACTTTGGCTGCTTCGTACTGTATGACGTGACACTGACTGCACCATCAAATATGTCAGTGATCATCACGGTGCTCAAAAAGATCTGTGCATGCACTCTAACGCCGTGATAATATTGTTGTGTTCAGATATTTACGAGCACCTCGTCCGCTCCGATATCTAATGTCGACTTTGCCTAGTGCAAACATTTAGTATTGTCATTGTAATAAATAAGCCTTTTTTGAGAAAATGACTGACTGTCGATTTTGGTAGGGCGTTTCTTCTCGGCAGTGGTCTTCTTAGAAACACTAGTAGGTACATTTCGACTTGCAGAACATAATTTATTTATTATATTTATTTCAAGGATAAATTCTAATATGATTGAATCTAGGTTATTAGACTTCTTGCGTTTATTTTGATGTTATGAAAGGAAATCATGCTCCTTTCATGCTGCTTATTTGATTTGATTACGTACAATTTTCTTAGAATTTTCAATTGAGTTTTATTCAATTATAAAATTGTTCATCTATCGACATGTTTTCCATCATAAATTTTAAATGAGACTTATTTTTCGTATGGTCTATTTTGTGGAGCATCCCCGTAATATTTCTTTAGGAGCTTTCGTGGACCAGCGGCATGAATTTAAGCAACGTAGGTCGTCGTTAACTCTTGGATAGGTGACCGCTTTCAGTAGTTACTAAGTTAACTCCCGTGCTTTGGAAGGCACGTTTAGTGTTGTATATAACGGCAGTCGTTAAGCCAAGTTAGAAGCCTTCGGGCGGCTTGAGAAGTTTTAACACTCAAGTAGTCCACTCACTTGACAAGCTTAATCTTAACAAGTTCTAGTTTAGTTTAGTTAGTCTTGGGTTGAGGTGTCTATTGGGAGAGCAAAATAGACAGAACTAACTTTTTTTCGCTTTCTCAATAGCACACGTTTTTAGGGTTCCGTAGCCAAAATGGTGAAAGCGGAACCCTTATAGATTCGTCAAGTCTAACCGTCCGTCCGTATCTCACAGCCGATTTACTCGGAGACTATGAGCACTACAATTATGAAATTTGGTAGGAAGGTGTGTATGAACCACTATAGAAATATTTATTTAATCGTATGGCATTTATTTACGAACCGTGAGATCTTCGAGAAGACAAGTACGGATGCCAGTTTGTCACATGTAGGGTGACGGTGGGTTGCACCACGTCCGTAGGGACGTGGTGCAACTTCGACTGCTATCAGACCTTGCAACGCTTGAATTTAGACCTGTTTGGGATTAGACCGGTTTCTTTGCGATGTTCTCCTTCACGGGAAAGACACTATTAATTATGAAAATGGTATTTAGTAAATAATTATTTTTAATCATGTATGCATTTCGTCACTAATTTAAAAAAATCTCGTATCTGATTTTGTCCTTTTTTTCGTTTATTTTCGCTTTAAACTAATAAAAATACACCTCGTATGATGCACAAACTCCAACGAAGATAAATCGTCATTATAGTAAGTATTCGTTAGTTAAAAAAAATCGTATCTAAACTAATTATAGTCACTACTTTGAAAAAGCTCGTATCTGATTATTTTTTCCTTTTTCCTTTCTTTGCCGCAAAAAACTATGCGGCACTTAAGCACTACACATGTATAAGACCTGGAAAGAGAGCAGGTAAAATATACACCTCACAGTCCTATTGAGTTTAAACTTCGCTTTGATGACATCTGGACTGTTCTACCTCAAAGATTCCATGATATTTCCGAAGATCAAGCGATTCCTCAGCTATATTCTGTACCCGTCCCCATTAAAAAACGAAAGTATGATGATTTGCAATCTCTAAAGCCGATTTTGCCAAAAGACTTTCATACATCTTACGACAGTTTATTGCATGTATAGTAGAGAAAAAAAAAATTCAACCCGATTTTTTTTACGTAGGCACGTTGTTATTTAAGTTCGTCTATTGTTACTCGAAGAGAGTTTACTTAGTTCATTTAATAAACATAAAAACATACATTTCGTTTCATTTTGTAGCATAAAATTCAAAGCAAAATTATCGTAACTTAACAACTTTCAGTCAATACTAAAACAAAAATCTTGTATCTTACGAATAACTGTAAATATTTATAAAAAAATGTTTGAGTGAGTTATTCGAATATTTGTGAAATTAATGACTGGCTATCAAAGTATCTCATGAAACTAACAAGAACTTTTTTGATCAATCGCAATAATTTACAGAATGTTTATTTGTTGATTTTCTTTTGTTTTAACTTGATGATTTTCAGATACGAGTTTTTTTAAAAGTAGTGACGATTATTTTTTAAATAACTAATAATTAAAAAAAATATTATAAGTACATATTGTATAAAAAAATGTACATCCACTCTTCAAATTGATGATTATGTGGTGGGTGCACACTTTTGTAGAAACAAAACTTCTAGAGGTGGAGTCTGTATTTATTAGAAAAAAACCATAAACTTTATAAATCTTGATAAGATATCAGCTTTCTCTAAAGAATTGCATTTTGATTCTTAATTGTGGCATTTTAATACCTGATTTGAATTGTGTGATTGTATGTATACAGGATGTGGCCTGTAATAGGAGCAATAAATTTAAAGGGTGCTTCCTTAGAGCATCTGCAATAACCTCTTGTGTCAAAAAAAATTATCTTTTTTCAATTGGGAGATATTTTGATCTAAATTTAAGACCTCCAAGTAATGGATCTTGGTATCCAGAGATTATAGCGCGGCAGTCAATGCTGAATTTGAGGTTGATTCAAGTTATGACTCATAATCGCTGTCGCATTTATGGTTTAGAAGCATATTTTTGGGACTTTTTTGTATTTTTTATATATTTATATTGTTGTTTTATTAAATAAATAAAAATAACAAAAAACATTTTTTTTTTTTTCATTTTAAAGTATTTGGTAATAATTGTGTACCATTTAATTTATTGCTCCTATTAAAGGCCACACCCCTGTATACAGAAGTACAGACGGTGATATTTGCTTTTTCCTTAAAAATCTAGAATTGATGCTAGATAAATTAACACTTCGTTCACGTAATTTTAAGCGGAAAGTAATTTTAACTGGTGATTTTAATATAAACCTAGTAAGCAACGATTCGGTGAAACATTCCTTTATATCTTGTTTATGCAAGTATAATTTAGAGGCATCAGTTCAACAATGAACGTCCGATCCAACTAAGGAACTACCTGGCTTAGATGAACGACGGAAGATCTGGGTTACACTCAACCGGGTAAGGACGGGTGTCAGCTGTTGCAACCACAATCTCCATAAATGGGGCTACAAGCCCTCACCGAGTTGCGATTGTGGAGCACCACATCAGACGACCGCTCATATCGTGGAGGAGTGTCCTAGGAGACGCTTTGCGGGAGGACTTGACGACCTGTACGCGCTCACTACTGATGCCAGGGACATGCTCTTAAACTTAGACATTTTATTGTAACTATTTTTTTTGTATAAATATATTTGAAAATAAAGCCATACGATAATAATAACAATGAACGTTATTCTATTCTATTCTAATCTTAGTGGTTTGAACCTGCAACCCCCAGATTCTAAATCACGTGCCTACCACTCGCCCCACTCGGCTACAGTAGCTTCCTTTTAAGCAAGCAATCATTTTATTTGATAATATCACACGATATACGTAGTTTTGAAACATTTATTTTTAATTTTCTAATTTAGATTAAAAGTAAAAATACATTTATTCGTGACAAGTATTATAAAAAGTTTTTAATGAAATATAGAATTTTACACCCCCAAAAGTGCCCCCCAGGCGCCCATGTTTAATATTCATTTATTTATGTTGCACGTCCGCCTTTGGGGCACCGACTTACATATGTGTACCAAATTTACATATCTGTAATACTAATAACTCAATCGGTCCAGTCGTTTCGACGGACAGACAGACAGAAACACGTGTGATCCTATAAGGGTTCCGTTTATTTTTTATTGAGATAAAAAAATAACAAATACGTGTCGATTATTTTTTTACTCGTTTAGCTAATATGCTTTTATTTGTATTGTATATCTGCGATGCTCACTGTTTCAACTTAGTTTTAGTATAGATTCTCATTAAGTGAAATGTAGAATTTCGTTTGAGAAATAAAGTTCTTTAACCACAATATTAGGTACCAGCCACACGACAAGCTAATTAACCTGTAACAAAAACAGCCAGTGTTACTAGTGTTATTAATAACATGGAAAACAAATCGCCAACAAACCAAATGAACTAATTAACGAACTATCGCGATAACAAGTGAACAATTTCGATGTAAAACGACCGAGAATGAAACGAAGAAAAGTGCCAATGACAGAGTGATAATAATGATATTGAGACAGTCGTCTAACCCTCTAAGATGTTAGACGTGTTCCGGGGTCTAAAGAATCTCATAAAAGTGAACTATGTACATATTGACTCGCCTGTGTTCAGACTGCACTATTCTATCACAGTGATTTTGCTTATATCGTTCAGTTTGATAGTGACGACCCGTCAATACGTGGGCAACCCAATAGACTGCATACACACTAAAGACATCCCGGAGGACGTTCTAAATACATACTGCTGGATACACTCAACGTACACATTGAAGAGTTTTTTTAACAAGAAAGTGGGGGTGGAGGTCCCTTATCCCGGGATTGGCAACAGCCGCGAGAAAGGGAAGGAAGATATGAGCGACAGGAAGATATACAAATATTATCAATGGGTGTGTTTTTGCCTGTTCTTCCAGGTGAGTGTATTATATAAGTCTTTTTTTACAGTTCTGCTTGCTCGGACTTTATAAAGAAATTAGCTTGGTGTTTTAAATCTTCTATACTTCCTTTTGTGCGTTTTAAGTCTAGTATACAAAGCTCTCTGAGCATCTATCACGAACCGAAATTTGTGTATCTTCCTGTGAAAATGAAATTGCTTACTTAGACGGTAATACACTAACGAATTTTGTTTTCGGTTCGCGATAGATAGCCTTGCTTTGTGTTTGTGACTCTATCGCTTACTCCGACAACCGAGATGGCTCGAAGGCCGAAATGTTTACCTAAAATGAACTATCCTCTAATACAACGTCTACGCAGTTTCTAGTTCATGAACTACTCCCGCCTATTTTTGAAAGAAATGATTAAAATTGTAAATACGGGATATAAGACGCCTTTATTTAATGCGAACTTGAATTACATATTGGATTTATGTATTAGCTAGTTGCCTACGTTCAGCCGTTTTAATGGTTGATAGAAATGCACATTATCTCTTGTAAAGTAGGGCAAAGGAGAAAAGGTATTAAGTATGCCATGAGAAAGAAAAGTAGCGAGGTACTTATAGAATTAGCGCGTAAGGCTTACCATTTGTAAACTATAGTGAACATGAGTAGTTTTGTACCCATTTTATGAAATATGTAATGATATAATGAAATTTATTGTGCAAAATCTACTTGCGTTTTATGCATTATCTATTACAATTTTAACAGCAAAAAACAATATATCAGGCGAGTACTGTGACATACTCTCAGTCATCTGTTACTTGATAATTTTTTACACGAATAGATAGGGTATTTGATACCTTAACCAACGGATTGTTTTAAAAGGTTTTAGCTAGGCAATCCTTGTCTGATTCATCAATATATATGTTATATACGACGTAATCTTTGTCGTTATCTAATAGCAGATACATATTTTTTTTGTTATATTGTACTGAAATATTAATGAATTAATCATTATGGCATTACATATTAATATGATCTTATTATTTCCTTTTGACGTTTGATTTTATTCTAGAAACTGTCTAGATTATTATTAATCATTATGAATTGATTATTATTAATCATTATGAAGAATTTGTGCAATTTCCCAACGAACGCTGATAAACCAATAGCCACCAGAAACACTGGGAAACTGAAAATAACCTTCTATAGACTAGTAAAGGCGAAAAAGTCGTTCTTGGGAAATTGTATTAAATTCTACAATAAAATTCCAAAACACATTACTGAACTTAGCAATTCTAAATTCAAATCTGTAGTAAAACAAACACTTATTTCAAAAGCATATTATAAGGTAAACGATTACATCATGGACAGGGATGTTTGGCAGTGATAGTGTCCTGCACGGCTAATCTATCGCGAAAATAGGTTTTCTACTGTAGCTTGTTATTTTTGTAGTAACTGAGACTGTAATTTTATATTTAACTATACAATGTATATTGTTTTGAAAAAATGACACCTCGCCGAGTTTCTTACGCCGGTTCTTCTCGTGGCAGAGGTTTATTTTTCCGAACCGGTGGTAGTTTATTGACGTTCATAGGTGCATGTAATATGCCTAATTTGAAGAATAAACTACTTTTACTTTTACTTTTTTACTTTAATGAATTAATCATTATGGCATTAGATATTAATATGATCTTATTATTTCCTTTTGACGTTTGATTTTATTCTAGAAACTGTCTAGATTTCTAGTTATTATTTCCTTATATATATATATGCCATAATGATTAATTCATTAATATTTCAGTACAATATAACAAAAAATTATGTATCTGCTATTCGATAACGACAAAGATTACGTCGTATATAACATATATATTTATTATTATTATTATTTATGTTTTGACGATCCTATTGTGAATTTTACTACACAATAATTTCTTACTTTGATATGTCTACAACAATACAATATTTATTTTAAAGAATAATAATAGCATCAATAAATTGCTCTAAATAATTAATTAATATATATGTTAATACATGTTATAACTGACGATTCGAAAGTGCTTGTTGCTAGGCTAGGCCTATTTGAATAAAGAATATTTTGACTTTGACTTTGGCTATACCGGCTCTTAGGCCATTTCGCGTCTCTTACGCAGCTTACGCTTAGTATGAGAATAAATTGAGTTTGAAAGACTGCTGTGAAAACATTACGCGTCCCAACTGACAGGTATTGTTTGGGCGCTAATAATAGCAGTTTTTACTATGCACCAGTTTCGTCACTTTTATTGCGCGCGCGCGTTATAGTAACGTTAATCAAAATGTAACATGACTCTGGTCCGATTCCTGTATGTGACGTTCCCGGAAACTTATAGGGATAACCCCCCTTCCAATATGGTGATGGAATTTGTGATTAAAAACGTAAAGGTCATCACTCTAATAACGGTTAACCCAAGCTGTATATACATAAAACATAATAGAAAATTATTGAAATACTTACCTTACCTACTTGATGAAAAATATAACGCAGTTTTAGCAATTTGTTTTGTATTAAAACGACTGCGTACCAATCATTCCGGAAAACTGATAAATCGTTGAATCGAAATAATATAATTACAGTAGCTTGTCGACATTTTTCATTGCGAATACCATCCCCAAACTAACAGAAGAATCACGAATAAGACTTAAGCGGCAATTACACTTCGTCGTTCACCTAATGCGGTCGCCGAATTCATTTTAAACTACTTAGGCCAACAAACGTCGTCTTTACATTAGTCTGTCCGCCTACTGATAAGAGTTGGCAGCTGTCGATCGCCGAATGCGGCCGACTAACGTGTTCATTACACTTTCGCGGTCGCCACATGCAGCAAGCGGCGAACGACGAGGTGTAATTGCCGCTTTATTCAGTTAAGTATTAACAGAAGGGAAAATATTTTTAATAAATTTCCTTTCTTACTACGTTTAAAAAACTAACGGCCAACTATCTCTGCCCGCGACTCGGTTCGCATGAAACTCGTTTACATCGTACCTCCATACAAACATCCACCCCAACTTTACACGCTTAAAGGTCGACTTTCAGAATAAAAACTATCCTATGTCCTTCACTGGGTGTCAAGCTATCTTTATACCAAATTTCATCTAAATCGGTTTGGGCGGTTTAAGCGTGATGAGGTAACAAACAGACTGTGTTACTTTGGCATTTATTATTAACAGAGAAAGGTCCCCAACTGCCCGGCTCCGATTTGATATATTTTTATATATTTTATAGAGTAGTCTAAAATAACGGACACGTATTTTTTTTTAGCGGCCTAAACTCATCCTATTCGGAGAAATTGTCCTCAAAAGTACTAAAAAGTGACCAAAACCGTTAAAGTTCTGTAGAGAGTTTTGTTAAAGCAAATTGTTAGTTAATAACTGGCTTGATTATATGTTGGAGAACATGAAAAAATAATGGACCCGTGTTTTGTCATTCCCGTTAAACTTACATTTTACATAAAAAAAACACCTTCAGTTTCATACTTCTCATGGTTTCTCTCACTTTGGGTTTTTTTTTTGTTATGAAAACTACATGGTCCATGAGGATCTCCAGCTACGTAGGCAGTGTCACTACCAACTTGGCTAAACAGATCGACGTAGAATAAAATAGAATACGTCATTATTCACTGTTTACAAGGTAGATGGTAAACCGTGAAAAGGTATCAACAGGTACCCTGTGGGGGAATACAATATTAATATTAAACCTAAGTTATACCCTTTCAATTACCCAATTCTTCAAAGCCCAAGACACACCGAATGCGTGTATGCTGCGCACGCATTCGGTGTTGCTCAGCCTTTAATCTAAAACAGGTTCTCTTCCAACATCTTTATATCGCTAGCTAGTTCATTAAAGACACGTGGGTATTATCGTGATAAACATACATTTTGTCGTATGTATAACTACCGTCGAAAAGTACAAAACACAATTTTTAGTTTAATTTTCATAAATTATTACGCATGCAAACCAAACAAGGCAATAAGATTGCGATGTTCTATTTCTCACAAGGATTGGACTTTTGCAAACTGGTTGAGAGTACTACGGACAGATGAATCAAAATTGAGTGGATAATCAATCAATGTTGATTATTTGCATATATTGTGTTGACCGTAGTGTAATCGTAATATTTGCGTTCAGTCGCAGCACATTTTATTTATGTTGTATTCTTAAACTTGCCCATAGCGTGTTCTTTTTGATAAAATAATCTAGATGACTCTTAACAAATCCGCACCATTCCAGTATAACGATACCAGTTAGAGTTAGAAAACGCTCGAATGAAATGTGATCGAGATGGTATTTCGCAGTTCCTCTTTATCCTCCTTCAAGTTCCCCTAGTAACACATGCAACACTAACAAATGAGTAGCGCGGGGCTTTAGAATTTGTTTGGAAACATTTTCAGATTTTATGAGGTGCGTTGGCAGTGGTACTCGGTATTTACTACTGCCACAATACCTGTCTGAAGTTAACACTACAATGTTCCAGGTAAATGAGTATTTTTGTATGTGGTTATAAAAACACCAATGAAAACCCGAAAGTATTCAAGGCTGTTCGGCCGACGCTCGGTAACGGGGGCAGTCGTAGAATTTAGCAATTACGTGACTGAATACCCACCGACTGACACTCGGTACGGTGTAGAGCAAGTCTTCCTCCAATTGAAGATCCTAGTCAAAATGCTAATATTATGAAATATCTCAGCCAATTTCTAGGCCGTGTGACATTCAAACGGAATTAATAGTGTAAAAACACTTACCGGCAGTTATATACATTATGAGAGATAGATTATTAATGTAGGGATTTGAAAAATGTATACTAATAATCTCATTGTTAATTTATCATCTTCAAATATTTCAGATAAGCAGCAGTCCCGGATATGTTCAAAATTTTATAAATTTGGGTTTAGTTGTAATAATTTTTTTTTTTGTCATTTTTTTTTTTTTTTTTTTTACTGACTCGACAAGAACATTCAATATAATTATCAACGAAAATATATACAAGAATACTTAACCAAAATAATATAAAGAAAATTAAAACTAACTTAAATCTAAAACGGGCCCTTGAGGCATTGTACCGAGGATGCTGGCGGCATTTCCTCGCTGTATCGCAATGCTGATACGTTGTAATAATTATTTTAGGTTGTGGCTTGCGACTCTGCTGCCATGCGAATGTTCACCCTCTCGCACCTTTGGTGTTCTCTGTCCTTCATATAATTGGACTGTTCTTGTGTCATTTTCCTTTGGAAAATTATCCCTTTTCTACAAGCGAAGCGAATTCTTGATTGATTAAGGTAGAGCGTGGTTGCAAAGTCTTTTAATTTCGAAACACCATCCAAATATTTATTTATCGTTCTACATCATTGCTAGTTAAACTACTCAAACTTCAAATATAAATGGGTAGTTGCAAATTAAGTTTAGTATTAATGTCCATGAAAGATTATAGCTACTTGTTCATTTTCTCTTCACATAGATTTCATTTAATTCACTCGGCGTATCACCATTAGTTTCCTTTAAAGCCTTAGGAATAATGCATTATTAACCCCAATATATTTATTTTTAACTATACAGTCTTACAATTTACTCTAAATTTATTTTCAAATTTCAAAATTTTCCCGTCGACCATGACCTCGAACGGGGTTTAGCAATGCCGTTTGGGTTACCCAACGCACCCTTGGTATTTACATAGGTTCTACAGACGCGTATTGTGATGTTAGAAGACTTGCAACCACGCAACCGCTATAAGAATGGTTCGCTAACGCAGTCCCTGGTATTACAGATGCGCCGGAGTCCGCAAGCCACCACCTGAATAGTTATTTTAACTACGTAAGTACAAAAAAAATCTTAATCAAATTTATTATTTTTTATAATCCTTGGCGTTTATAACTGCATTAATTTATCTTACCTATAGATATCCCGTTGTTTTCAATCTCACTAACTTCAAATTGTGCTAGTCGGACCATTTGTCACATTAAAATTTTTGCCAGCGTCATTAAACTGTGATGTTCAACCAGTCTCTTATCAGCACACCACACTATCTTCGTCCAAAGATTCTTAACAACTACGCTTGATCAGAGATCACCTTACACTGGATCGTTTATTAAGCTTGTAGTCGTAACCATCGCGAGTAGCCCGCTCATGAGCTAAATATGAGGAACCTGATTCACATAGCAATTAACAGCCGTGCCGAAATATCTCAAAGCCAAAAGTAATAACAATTCCAGCTCAAATAACGGTAACGCAGTAAATACAGCGGTTAATTAACATTGCATATTGACAGATAAGGCTGCGGTCACACTGCGCTTAAACTGCGATTTTGAACGTCGGTGTGGACATCGCTTTGGTATTACGCAGTTCATATAGCGGTTCACTAACATTGCCATTGACAGATAAATCTGCGGTCACACTTCGTTTTAAACACCAAGACAGCGTTTACGGACGTCGATGTGAACACTGTTTTAGTGTAACGCTGCATATACAGGAGTAAATTAATTGTCAATTGCAGATAAAGTTACGTCCCCATTGCGTTTACGGATTGCGATTTAGTATAGCGTTGTATGTACAGGAGTTAATTAATTGTCATTGAAAGATAAAGTTACAACCGTCGATGTGTAACGCGTGTAATGTGTAAAGCTATGTTCACACCGCGTTTAAAGACACTCGAACGTCGGTGTGGACGCTGCTTTAGAGCCTATGATTTCGTGTGTTAGTTAAACTTGGTACCTAATCATCATGGTGTCCTTTTTAACCGACTTCAAATTTTCAAAAGAGGAGGTTATCAATTCGGTTGTATGTTTTTTTTTCTTTTTTTAATGTTTGTTACTCCATAACTCCGTCATTTCTTAACCGATTTGGAAAATTCTTTTTTTGATTGTAAGTATCCAAGTTGGTCCCGTTTTTGTTACGCAGTTCTGATGATGGGATCCATGAGGAATTGAGGGAACTCCTCAAATCTTTAAGGCAAACATGTAGTGATTTTTGTGGTTTTATCAACAAGTCAAGCATTTTCATCCAAACATGTGACATTGGATGAAGTGAAACTGCTGATGATGATCAGAACAGAACTATTCAACGACAAAAAGTTCACGTTTGGCGATTTGTCGTCCTAGCTGTGTTTGTTAAGCAAGTTCTATTTTCACGATTAATTTTTGTCATGCTTGATTTCTGATGATGGGATCCATTAGGAATTGAGGGAAATTTTCAAATCTTAAAGGCAAACATGTAGTGATTTTTGTGTTTTTATCAACTAATCGAGCATTTTCATACAAAAATGTGACATTTGATGAAGTGGAACTGCTGATGATGATCAGAACAGAACTCTTCAACGACAAAAAGTTCACGTTTGGCGATTTGTCCTCCTAGCTGTGTTTGTTAAGCAAGTTCTATTTTCACGATTAATTTTTGTCATGCTTGATTTCTGATGATGGGATCCATGAGGAATTGAGGGAAATCCTCAAATCTTAAAGGCAAACATATAGTGATTTTTGTGTTTTTATCAACTAATCGAGCATTATCATACAAAAATGTGACATTTGATGAAGTGGAACTGCTGATGATGATCAGAACAGAACTCTTCAACGACGAAAAGTTCACGTTTGGCGATTTGTCCTCCTAGCTGTGTTTGTTAAGCAAGTTCTATTTTCACGATTAATGTTTGTCATGCTTGATTTCTGATGATGGGATCCATGAGGAATTGAGGGAAATCCTCAAATCTTAAAGGCAAACATATAGTGATTTTTGTGTTTTTATCAACTAATCGAGCATTTTCATACAAAAATGTGACATTTGATGAAGTGGAACTGCTGATGATGATCAGAACAGAACTCTTCAACGACGAAAAGTTCACGTTTGGCGATTTGTCCTCCTAGCTGCGTTTGTTAAGCAAGTTCTATTTTCACGATTAATTTTTGTCATGCTCGATTTTTGATGATGGGATCCATGAGGAATTGAGGGAACTCCTCAAATCTTAAAGGCAAACATATAGTGATTTTTGTGTTTTTATCAACAAATCGAGCATTATCATACAAAAATGTGACATTTGATGAAGTGGAACTGCTGATGATGATCAAAACGGAACTCTTCAACGACGCGTAGTTCACGTTTGGCGATTTTTTCTCTTCGTTTTGTTTGTCAAGCAAGCAAGGTTTTTTCATGATTCCATGAGGAATTGAGGGTACTTAGTCTTCTACCATTATAAACATACATTATAGCCATTTTTATTTTATTGTATATCTATCTAAGAGTGCACCATCTAAGTATAATAATCTTTTACCGGCCTCCCCATTGAAGACGGTTTTTTTTTCTTAAAAATTATCTCACAATCTTTTGTACTACGTTCTGTAATATTGTAAAGCAAGCTTAAGATTCCGCAGTAAGCTCGGTTCTCCATACAAACGTAGTTACGCTCTCATTTTAAAACGCCATGCTAGAATAACATGAAACTTTGTATACACAATAGGATCCGGTATATCAATGTCGGAAATTAGTTTCTGTTGCTTGAAATTATAAGGCCCATTCTGACTTGTCGATGCGGAGGCGGTACGTTATGAGAAAACTGTCAGCTGTCAGTGTCAACCGATATCGATGCAGTACTGCCCCAATTCTGCGCATGGTATTACTACTGCGCAAACGTAACACTGACAGTATTTCGTGAAGTGAGAAAATCTCACACCAGTAAGCTTACGTCAAAAAGCAAAATACCTATGAGATATCGCTCCCGCCCCGCCAAGTCAGGAAGTCGCCTTGTGGAGAAAAAATACAGCGTTTATTAAGGTTTTCATACAAGACGTAAAAAACTCAAACAACAGCTGTATTTTTTTTTCTATTGCAATTTCTAGCAACAAAAACTAATTTCCGATCTAGATATGGCGGCTCCCATTGTGTATACAAAGTTTCATGTTATTCTAGCATGGCGTTTTATAATGAGAGCGTAACTACGTTTGTATGGAGAATCGAGTCCAGCCGAGCGTACTGGCGACTTTTAAAAAGTGGAGTGGCAGTCCGACCAGTCCTTACGAGCCTTAGTAACGAGCCCACACGCAAACCGTGGGATTTCTAGGACAGAGTGCGCACCGAACATGGAGGTTGCGTGGAGTACCTGGGGTGTCCTCACCTGTAAAATGTCATTTGTCAAATTTTGAGTGTCCATATAAAAATGGGTGAGGTGAGAGGTGACAGGTGAGGACGAGTCGGTTGGTGATGGTGAATAAGTGGGGAATATGCGACTGCTGGGCGCCTGTGCAGTCCATTGATCTCATCACTGGGACTGAAATAATGAATTAATCATTATGGCATTAGATATTAATTTATCTTATTATTTTCTTTTGACATTTTGATTTTATTCTAGAAACTGTCTAGATTTCTATTTTTTATAAAAAAATATTATTACTTATGTTTCGACGATCCTATTGTGAATTATACTACACAATAATTTCTTATTTTGACATGTCTACAACAATACAATAAATAAAATAAATGTTTGGGGACAATCTTACACAAATCGACCTAGTCCCAAATTCAGCAAAGCTTGTACTATGGGTACTAGATGACGATATACATAATTATATAGATAAATACATAGAAAACATCCAAGACCCTGGAACAAATATCCGTGCTAAATGCACTAATAATGCCTTGTCCGGGATTCGAACCCGGGACCTCTAGCTTCACTTGGCAGTGTCACTACCAACTAGGCTAAAAGGGCCGACCGACAATATTTATTTTAAAGAATAATAATAGCATCAATAAATTGCTCTAAATAATTAATTAATATATATGTTAATACATGTTATAACTGACGATTCGAAAGTGCTTGTTGCTAGGCCTTTTTGAATAAAGAATATTTTTACTTTGAATTTGACTTTGACCGAATCGGAACTACCCTTGTAATGTCCTAGATCTACAGTCACCAGACGCAAACGCAACCCGTTTGCGTCAGATGATGAAGGATTTAGATATCACACTAATATAATTGACTGAAATGACTCTGTAATTAATGCATATATACATTATATACGACTAAATAAAGCGCCAATTGCGCCATTATAAAAACAAAATATTCAGAAAATAATACTTATTAAATAATACACGTTAGAAAATGCACCAATGGGGGCCTATTTAACTAGGCTATGTTTAAGTCTAATTTTTCTGTTCGTTAGAAAGTGAAACACTAAACTTAATACTAATTTACGTACGAACTCTTTGACAAGTGAACAGAATGTACCGGCTCACGCTCCGTAGCAAAGAGAAGCCAATACACATTTTAAAAACGGTGCTGAGATAATAAAAGAAAACACTGGTACTCATTTAAGATTCTAAAGATACTGCAACACGATCTGGCCCAATTCGGGACACCGCGGGTGTTAAAAAAAACAAACTGATAAAAAAAATATACATTCAAATTCCAACCATTTGGCGTCGTTTTCTCTTTTACATGTCAATTTAAATTCGAGAACTGCTCCAGCAAATAAGGAGTTGTTTTGCAAGGTTTTCAGCTGTGTTTTAAGGAAACGACGTCGTAACATAATACGTAGGTAATAGAGGATTGTGTACACAAAAGCTAATATAAAGCAGGCAATACTAGTGTTGGTAAAGACTTGATTCTTTGGAGTCTTCATTCCGACTCGACTTAGTTTTTTAGACTAATCGAAGCTTGAGTGTTCTGTAGAGACTCGAGTCTTCTATAGAGACTTGAGAATTTTGTTCACTAAATGTAAATAAAAGGCTTTTAGCATAATTAAACTCATGATTAGAACTCAACTGTACTTTGTAGAAACATGTAAGGTTACGCGGCCTACTCAGTGAAGTAGGTACTGTACAAATCAGTTTAATGGATAGAAACTGCAAAAGTGACTCTTTGCTATCAGATTCAAGTATTTTGAGGCAAGCCTAAAGTAAAAATACTATAAAAGATACGATCGTTCGAGTCTTTTTTAAGGCTCGAGTTGTGACTACAGGACTCGATAAGACTCGAAAAAGGACTCGACTCATGACTCAAAAGACTCAAAAGTATTTTAAGCTTGGAGTCCCGCAAGTATGAGTCGAGTTCTTGAATTCGAGACTCCAAAAACTTGAGTCTGTACTAACACTAGGCAAGACACGGATATTATACCTAGATTTGTATCATGCCTAAGGCCGTTCCTTGGAAAATCTGACCAGATCTAGGAAATAATAAGGGCAGATTTTCAGATTTATGATTCTTCAGGGAACGCAGTATGCATGGGGTTTTTCAAGATATAATTATATCAATGTTTAAGAGTGCGCAGTACGTTCGGTCCTCCATACAAACGTATTTACGCTCTCATTTTAAAACGCCATGCTAGAATAACATGAAACTGCATACACAATGGGATCCGGCATATCTACGTCGGAAATTAGTTTCTGTTGCTTGAAATTATAATGGAGAAAAAATACAACGATTATTAAGGTTTTCATACAAGCCGTAAAAAACTCATAAAACCGCTGTATTTTTTTTCTTTTACAATTTCTAGCAACAGAAACTAATTTATGACCTAGATATGCCGGATCCCATTGTGCATACAAAGTTTCATGTTATTCTAGCATGGCGTTTTAAAATGAGAGCATAAATACGTTTGTATGGGGAACCGAGCGTACTGCGCCCTCTTAAGGGGTTGGTAACGCGCAAGTGGCACCGGCGTCCAAAGGTTGCGGTGATCGCTTACCATTAAGTGGGCTGTACGCTTGTTTGCCACCACCCTGGTGTTTAAAAAACTATAGAAAAAATCCAAAGGCGAATAAAATAAAAACAAAACAACTCACAAAGGCTAAACACAAGTTACGACCGAGCGCGGCGAGCGTTTTTATTTTAGCTTGGGCGAAAATATTTTCGTATGCCCAGCTGATATTCGGATATTCTCCTCCACAGGTCACCGTTTTCAACAGATTCTCGTGAAATTTTGTGAGCAAGTTCTATATTAGGTATATGGAACATTTTCACCGATTCAGTTTTAGAAAAAAAAAAACAATAACTGAATTAACAAGAGAACATATAATTATCGGCTCGCAAGGCCTACAGCTCTCAGATCCACTGATTTAAACAGTCAAGTTGCCCACTCACTTGACAAAAGGGGGTCGAAGTTGCACCACGTCCGTAGGGAGTACCCACCGTTACCCTACACGTGACTCCTGGGTGGTGCTAAAAGTGCAACAAAAACTGGCAACCGTACTTGTCTTCTCGAAGATCTCACGGTTCGTAAATAAATGCCCTACGATTAAATTAAATGGATACTTTATTATATAAGTTCAAAACAAAGATAAATAATTTTAACAAAAAATAAACCGACTGTCCATTTATCGTGTAAGACATGGTTCTCCCATGGATGCCATTGTCAAAACTGGCCCAATATATGGGACAACATGGGAAGCAGAAGGTTTCAAATAAAACAAAGAGTCGTTTCAAACAAAAATCACTTCACCCAGTCAAAAGTTCTGAGATAACAAATATAAAAAAACATACAGTCGAATTGAGAACCTCCTCCTTTTTTGAAGTCAGTTAAAAATTACAGACGGAACAAAATACAGGTACTAACAATGGCGAATTTAAATTCACTTAATTGTGTCAGTATTCGATTACAGGATAGGTATCCAAAAATAACAGGCGCTATTGGCCCAGGTGCGGTATGTGAGGCTAAGCAACGTCGGCCCAGTTCAACTTGGATGGGTGACCGCTTTGAGAGGTTACTAACTGAGCGCTCCCGTGCTTTGGAAGGCAAGGTTTTTATGATAGCAGCCGTTAAGCCAAGTTAGAGGCCTTCGGGCGGCTTGAGAACTTCTAACAGTCAGGTTGCCCACTCACTTGACAAGGGGGGTCGAAGTTGCACCACGTCCGTAGGGAGTACCCGCTGTTACCCTACACGTGACCCCTGGGTGGTGCTAAAAGTGCAACAAGCTGGCAACCGCAATGTCTTCTCCAAGATCTCACTGTTCGATATAATTGCCACTCCACAAACAAATATAACAGGCAATGGTATCGCTAAACAGCAATATCCGAAAAGCCAGGGTAAATAATAGTACATTACTAAAGAGGCCGGGAAACTAAGGGTTGCATGTCAAGTAGATATTGGCTATGTGCACGTCTGAAACGTCAAACGTCAAAGATCCCGAGACTATGTCAAAACTCAGAGATGTCAAATAATGACACATGAATATTTTATTTACTTTAGTAAACGAGAAAGACCCCGTATTGGAAATTTTACTGAAATAAATAAGAGAATAAATAAATACATACAAACGAAACGAATCGTAGGAAACCGTTAAGAAACCAATAGAAAACGTGAAAGTAAATTTGACAGTGGTCCCCGGTAAGTACACATTTCTGCCATGGTGTGCGCTACGATCGCCTAGCTTACCCCCACCACCTACTTCGCACATAGCCAATAGACGGATAGGGTTACGCGGCCTGCAGCCCAACGTTTCTTGCCAAGATTTGTATAATGCTTTTTTCAAACATATGCAATGAAATAAAAAAATACACCGCACAATAAACAAATTTAACAGACGACAGGTTTGACATTAAAATTAAAATAAAAATTGCTTCCCGGCCTAGGCGTTTAATTTTGCATAAAATTCCTTTACAGTTCACTCGACAGTTTACGGTTGTTCCGCCTGCAACGTGATACTTTGAAGCCTGATTATTTCATTGCATGTTTGAGTAAATATAATACATACTTAAAGTAGAAAGTAATCTATAAAAATCTTGAAAGCATAGACCCAAAACATTTGAGCATGGTATTCTCAATATTATAAAAATGCAGCATTGCATCAGAAAACCGTCACCTATTTTTTTTTTATCAAAAATGTTCCTACATTTCCTTTTTCGCCGTATGCCATAAAGTTGGCTTTAAAAAAACACAATGGACGCGTTAAAACTGAATAAAATAGCGGTTTGTTAACTTCATTGTGGCCACTAAATAAAAACTGGTGAAAATGCCCGGCATTTGTTAAGCTCAGTGTGTACTGTACACATTTTTTTATAAGCTGCGCAATTCGTATTCTGTTTTAGGGTGGTATTCCACTCGTCCAATTTCTTTGTCAAATATTTGATCAAAGCTCTTTGACGTAGACCCATTCCACTCATCCAATATCTTTGTCCAAGTTTTTTTTTCATGCGTAGCCATATTGATTTAACTGTCATCGGAATCTTTGATCAAATGTCGGGGTCCCATCCAAGTTGGATGAAATCATCCAATGTCTGTGTTCAAATGTATATTGGACAAAGATATTGGATGAGTGGAATACCCCCCTTAGACGAATATAGTTAAAATTGCTGAATGAGCTAACCACCATATATAAATAACGCTAGAAATTAATTAAATGACATTAAAAAAATCATTAATGGGAAATTTTCAATCTAAAATGGGCCAAATGCATTTTGCCCAGGTACGAGTATTAGAGCAAATGATTTTTTTATGTCATTAACCGACTTCAAAAAAAGGAGGAGGTTTTTTTTTATGTATGTTCACCGATTACTCGGAGACTAGAGGTCCCATTGTCACCAAGTCTGGATCTGATGACGGGTCTGGAACTCGTCATTCTCATCAAATTATATAGTAGAAAGGGCTGAGTTTGAGCATGGAAAAGTTGGGAGTCGGTGTTTTTAACCAAATTTAAAAAAGGGAGGAGGTTTTCAATACGTCGGTTAATTTATTTTTTTGTTAAAAATTTACTTGTTTAGTTAATTGCTAGCATTATTTATGTAGGGTGGGTAGGTTGGTAGCTCATTCACCAATTTTAACCATATTTACATTTTATTTTAAGTTAATTTTTTTGACGGACTACAGTATGGGGTTCTTCAAGAAAGGAGTGTATAAATTCTTAAAGGGTCGGCACCGCGCATGTGACACCCCTAGAAGTTGCAGGTGTCCATAGGCTGCGGTGACCGCTTACCATCAGGCGGGCCGTACGCTTGTTTGCCACCGACGCGGTATAAAAAAAAAATGTCCAAATACAGAATACAGATTGCGCAGCTTGTAAAATAAGGTGTACAAACTAAGCTCCGGATTCAAAATGTCAACGTCTTGATATTGTGATGTAGCTTCAATCACGCTTACGGCCGGCTTGACAGACAGTTAGAAAAATGCTGGTACCGTACGATAATAACAGCGCATCCTCGGGAACTCTGATACACCACATACCTATACTTAGCAAGTAGTAGTGTTACCATCAAAAAAATAAATGTGAAAATGGGAGCCAAGTCGAATATTAAGAATATGCGATGCTTGGTTATCGTCTTTACCGACAAAAGAATTGAGATCTAAATGGGTGCCAGTTCCGGCACTACATTGTTTACAGTAAAACTAATTTACTGCGGTTTAATGCATTTTGAGCTTTAACTTGGCAGTTTTCTTAAATATCCAACGGCTTTTATGGTATTATAACATACTGCATAGAAAACTGCAAAGTTAAGGCTCAAAATGCATTAAGCCGCAGTTAATTAGTTTTACTGTAAACAATGTAGTGCCGGACTTGACACACCATTTCTGAGACTCTACGTAACTTGGCACCCATTTAGATCTCAATTCTTTTGTCGGTGAAGACGACAACCAAGCATCGCGTATTCTTAATATTGAACTTGGCTCCCATTTTCACATTTATGTTTTTGATGGGATGTCATTACTTTTTGTCAATCTTCGCCAAATGGTGCTTTTTAAGAGCGAATGCACGAGTTAATATACAAAATACCCAAATCGCTATAGGTAGACCTCAAATATTTAAAGAGTTCGATTTCTCCAGGACCATATGATCAGATTCTTACCTGATAACAATGGGACCAACCCTGATGTATACCGTCTCGTACATTTTTTTTTTCCAAATCGTTTAATAAATTACGGAGTTCTGAGGTAACTAGCATAAATAATAATAATAATAATAATGGCGTAGGGATGTGACGACCCCATCGCCCACTGGATTTCCAGTGCAGTCAGTCAACATAGGGCAGCTTGTGGCGAGCTGTTAGGGAGCAGCGACCCTATGTACCTGAGTGCTCCTGGGGGTGTCCTGTAGGTTGGTTGTATGAACAGGCCCCCCGCCTCTGGCTTGCCTTAACCGGCTGTCCAGAGTGGAGTCGCTAGAGCTGTTGCTCGGGGGTGGATGTGGTCACCTAAGTGGCGAGTTGGCTATATGTTTAAAGTCCAGTGCCACCTCTCTACCCCCAGCCCTCTGCACCGGTGTTGCCCTTAGGCCATTTTTAATGTCGCTATTTATAGGGGCCCATCTAGCAGAGGGCGAGTCACCGTCTGCCTGAGATAAAAATGTGAGACAGTTTTATTAGGTAGACGTCAGTTGTCTCATTCAATAGCCCAGCCATTAGTCCATCATATTCACCCAATAGTCCGGTTCATTTAGATTCCATCAACCAGCAATAGTTCCTGTACACCCTGGCGGGTGCTGTCTCTGTGTGCGTCCCATGACACGGGCAGGGACAGCATCCGCTCGGTGTACCCCTTGCATTTCATTAAATTCTCAAAAGGGCCTCTACGTGTTGGCTATGTGGTACTCGGTTGGTACTTCGGTACCTCGGTACTTCGGCTCCGCGCACGCCTTCCAAAGGTCCGGGACACCATTGTCCCGTGAGCGGAAAAGACATAATAATAAAACTGAAAAAATCAGTATTTTCTGTTTTTTTTTGGTGTACACACATAATAGTTACCAAGCTGCATGCCAAATTCTAGGTCAGTTTTCTAGGTCACCTGGAAGTAGGTTTTTTGATTACTAGTCAGTCAGTCAGTCAGTGGTAAAAATGCCGTTTTTTGGAATTTAATATCTCAATAACTAATAAACCTATATTTATGAAATTTGAGGTTCTAGTTCTTCTAAAGAGTCTTAATACATGTACCAAATTTCATTTTTTTTATGTTAGATACATTTGAAGTTATTAGGGGGTCAAAAGTGGCTCTAAACGGTTCGTGTAAAATAGCACACGGCTGCTGTCCGCCACTTCCTGGGGTGAACTTGGCTGGACACGCTGCCGCGTGTCTAGATAATGGATTTCCTCCAGGTACGATCACAAATAAGTTTAAGGCCTCAATCACACTGGCGCGGCCTGCGGTGGCGGTCGATAGTAAATTTGACAGCTAATGACAAGTTTACTATTAACCGCCGCAGTGGTTGAAACGCACGGAGCGCGGCGCAGCGTCGTTGCGGGACGGAGGCGGTTTGCGCTTAAACGAACGCGGGCACGTCACACCAAAATACCGCGCGGTATTCGGTAGCGCGGTAGAGCGGACGGCGTGTGTGACATATGAAGCAGTAATCGACAGTCGACAGTTTCGGAAAGATCAAAAATGAAAAACCGCCTCCGCACCGCGCCGCGCCCTTTCTGTTCGTTTCGAGCTTTTTTTGTTAATCTGTGGTAATTGTGTTATTGTTAATCTGTGGGCTTACAAGGCTTCACTATTAGCACAGACATCAGAGAAAAGCAGACTCGCAGTATTAAGGCAGATACATTTTCATATAGTTGTCTCTCTAATCCTTATGGTGCACCAAAATGAGTTAGAATGCGACAGATAGTACAATCATTTTCGGCTTGTAACGAGTTGCCTCCATTTGAAAGCACACCAGGATGTTAAATCCCATATAAACTTAACACACCACAACGTCAGTTCAGTACAATTTTCAGTTATGAAGACGGAGACACTGACAGGTGAAGACGTGTCAGACGTCAGTTATCTGTCTCTCTCAAACTTTCTGATTTGTGCATTAGTGTGAATAGATCAGATGGACTGAAATCGTTCAACTTAAATGAGCGGTTCTGCTTTACTCTGATATCGGTGACTATTAGCTATTGAATCGCTCAATCTTCAGGCTCCGTCACCATATGAAAGTCGTTAAATTGTAATAATTGTAATAAATTTGAATCGATAGGACTGTGGAAGGGGGTAAAATTGATTTCCAGCGTCTAACATATAATATATGAGGAGTGTCTTTTCAAAAGGGCTTATTTTTGTCTTACTTATACTTCTAAAATGGATTCATTGGTCAACTCAGCCCACACCTTACTCAGCCCGCGGGCCGAAATGCCCACTATGAAATTTATTTATATTTTTTGTGGTCATCTTAGCTCGCGGGCTGAAACGACCCCTTTGAAAATCTTAACTTAGCCCAGACCGAACTCAGCCCTCGGGCTGAATGACCACTTTGAAATGTGTTTATAATTTTTTATGGTCAACTCAACCCGCGTGCCTTAATAATGTTAACCTATACTATTAACATTTCAAGTATTACCAGCAGTTTGGCAGTACGCCTTACAGGAATGTCCAATGACTTCATTCAGAACAAATGCAAAGGCTTTTAACGAATACTTTTTTATAAATGTATGAGCCCTACCTCTTTGTTTTTTAATATTTGGACATGTTACAAACAAATGAATCGCACAAACAATGTGGTCGAGGGATTTAATTCAAAAATTAACAAGATTCTGAAATCAAAGCCCAACATTGTACAATTTTTAGAGGCAATAGAAAAACTAATGAAATACGACTTGAAAAGACGGTTACAGACCGCCCTTGATGTTAAAAGAAAAAATGATATAATTGAAATTAATGACAGAATTGTTAATATAGTATAGTGACCGCATATGAAAAGAATTCAATAACTTTAGAGTTAGGTATGTCTTAAAAAGTTGAGGTAATAGAAGGTTGATGTTTAATTCATAGAGATGAAGGCTTGTGTTTTATTTAAGTTGTAACTGGTTTCTGTTTAATTACATAATTTTGTTTTTCAATGCAGACTTTTATTTATTCACGTAAAACATCTACAAGCTACGCTGACGGACAATTAATTGGGGTAATTTTCATTGTCTGTGAGTGTAAATAATTAGGTCCGCATACCTATTTACTTAGGTACATAAACTTGAAGAAATAAACCTAAACATGAACCTATTAATCATAGTGGTCGTTTCAGCCCGCGGGCTAAGATGACCACAAAAAAATATAAATAAATTTCATAATGGGCATTTCGGCCCGCGAACTGAGTAAGGTGTGGGCTAAGTTGACCAATGAATCCTAAAGTGTACCTTGCTTATGAAAACTTAAGAGGGCGCAGTACGTGGCAGTACGCTCGGTTCTCCATACAAACGTATTTATGCTCTCATTTTAAAACGCCATGCTAGAATAACATGAAACTTTGTATACACAATGAGATCCGGCATATCTAGGTCGGAAATTAGTTTCTGTTGCTAGAAAATTTAAAAGAAAAAAATACAACGGTTTTTTCAGTTTTTTACGGCTTGTATGAAAACCTTAATAATCGTTGTTTTTTTTCCATTATAATTTCAAGCAACAAAAACTAGTTTCCGACCTAGATATGCCGGATCCCATTGTGTATACAAAGTTTCATGTTATTCTAGCACGGCGTTTTGAAATGAGAGCGTAAATACGTTTGTATGGAGAACCGAACGTACTGCGCACTCTTAAGGTCCAAGAAGTAGAGTTATAGAAAAAATAAACCCTTTTGAAAAGACACTCCTCATTTGAGAATTACCTACAACATCGAACATGCCGCGACAGACAGCTGTCATTCTAAAAGTTGCCAGCAAGCATTGTCTCTGTTGCTGGCAACTTCGCCGCAACGTTTCCAACGGCAGTAGGCAGCGAAGTAGCAGTTAAAGAGCTGCAAATTGGGTCACAAGCGGGCCGCATTCAGATGCGATGCTAATCATTCGATGTTAGCACTGCTCCGCTTGCTTACATTTTTATTTTCATGCTCGTTAGCCGGGGGTTCCTTTGTCGCGACTCGAAATAACGCTAAATACGCACGGAGTGTTGTTTCAATATGGACCCGGGTATGTCCTAAAACTACGACCAAGACCACCGGGGAATGGGCAGCAGCATCCCTGGAGTGCGGTGGAGATACTGCGATCGCCGACCCGCATGCCAAGCGTGGCGATTATGGCATATACCCCCCATGAAATTGGGGGAGGCCTATGTCCAGCAGTGGGCGTCCTAGGGCTGATATGGTGGTGGTGGTGGTTGTTTCAATAATTCGGGGAATTTGGCGTCCACCATTTCCTGTCAGTTATCGACCTGTAGTCCAGCAACATAATTAGGCATAAAAACATTATGTCTCCACACGAAATACTGAACACACATAAAAAAAGCATAAGCATAAAAAAGTATTTTTTTACCATTTTTACAAAGCTTCATAAAAGCTACGGAGAAACCCTTCCCCATGTGATCAAATAATGTGAATGGGACTGTATTGTTAAAAATATCGGAGCAACCTTATGCTTGCTCAGATATATTTTTTTTATTTGGGACGTATAGTCAGCTGCAGAAAAACCTGACCCCTCCTGCATCTATCAGGATTCTCTGAAGCTGACTGAACAACTGAACATAGCTATAGTCGAGGAATTAGATTTCTTTGTGTCTTTACGAGTTGTACATAATATAAGATTGGAACCTCCTTTTAAGCATAATGTTTGCTTGTGTCAAGAGACCCCGCTCTTCCATTAACAAAAAATACTAACAACTAATTTTAATTTTAGCTGTTGTTCATAACAAAGCAATCAAGAATTACGCGGTACATAATAAATAACGATCAAATATAAAATTTTAAAACAATAAGAATTACCCTACCCATATAAATATAAATCAATATCACGTTATTTAATCAATTATTCAAAACAGTGTGCACAAAAGCTAAAGCAATGCACTTGAATAATAAAATAAAGTCCTCAGATAACAAAGCCAAGACTGTCTGCAAAATAATAAACACGGAGACTGGGCAAAGAAATAATAAAAAGTCCACAATATCTTTGAAAATAGAGGATAATTTAATTACCAATACACTAAAAGTAGCCGATGAATTTAATAATTTATTTTCTAAATTGGTAGGCACATAAAAAAAAATCTAATCTAATCATATTAATTTCCGCCAAACTGAGAACAGTTTGTTGGCAGTTTGCAGTTTGGTAGTATAAATTCGACGACGTGTACCATGATGGTAACAAGTAACAGGTTGAGATTATTTAAAAGGCACTAGAAGCTCCAAAGGAACCCCGCTCTACAGACGCATTAGCATCCTAAGTATTTGCATAGATTCCACTCGGTTTCAGACGACTCGTAAACAAGGCTGCTGCCAAAATTAGCCGAAAAACCTTAAAAGAAAGTCCCAAGTCCCGTACGATTTTAAAAAGTTAGGCTGTTTCGTCAGTGGGCCACTAGATGGGAGTGTGGACATTTCGTGCTCCAGCCTCGACGTTTTTAAAAGTTAAGGGTTGGTAAGTTGGTATTTATGTAGCTTTTTATTACGGAAACAGTAGTATAGTGACATAGTTTAAGGATATTCACTATTGTTGCTGACAATTGGGATGTGTTTTTAATTTTTTTAGCTCAGAGTAAGGATATGTGTAAAGAAGTTTCACCAAAAGGGACAGATAAGCTCTTACGCAGCTAAATTGAGAACTGGTCTTCAACGTCTGGCGGCTTGCCATAAACAATCTCTTTAATTTGGGCAGGTAATTTATTAAATAATAAATATTAGGGGATGATTTTTTTACACAAATCGAACTAGTCCCATAGTAAGCTCAATAAGGCTTGTGTTATGGGTACTAGACGACGATATATATAATAGATATATACTTAAATACATAGAAAACATCCAAGGCTCAGGAACGAATGTCTCTGCTCACCACAGAAACAAACCTCCTCAATTTTCCTCAAACGTGACGTGTGGACATGACATAGAGGCAAATAAAAAAACCGGCCAAGAGCGTGTAGGGTTCCGTAGTTTTAGTAATTTTTTCAAAAACTATTCAACCTATCAAGTTCAAAATAATTTTCCTACAAAGTTTTTATAAAGTTCTACTTTTGAGATTTTTTTCATATTTTTAAAACTTATGGTTCAAAAGTTAGAGGAGGTCCACATTTTTTTTTACTTCTGGAGCGATTATTTCCGAAAATATTAACATTATCAAAAAATGTTTTGAGTAAACCCCTCTTTATTTTTAAATACCTATCTAACAATATATCACACGTTAGGGTTAAAATGAAAAAAAAAACACTCCCCACTTTACGTATAGGGGAGGTACCCTAATAAAATATTTTTTTCCACTTTTTATTTTACCATATTGTCGGCGTAATTGATATTAGTACCAAATTTCATCTTTCTAGTGCTAACGGTCACTGAGATTATCCGCGGACGGACGGACAGACATGGCGAAACTATAAGGGTTCCTAGTTGACTACGGAACCCTAAAAACGGAACTATTGGACGAGTAGTGTCTTGCAAACAGTCTGTTTATTCATCATAAACGTCTGTCAAACCTATATCAGTTAAAATCACAGATACCTATCAGAGTAAAGCAGATCCACTCATTTAAGTTGAACGATTTTTGTACGTCTGATCTATTCTCACTAATGTACAAATCAGAAAGTTTAAGTGAGACAGACAAGTAACATCTGACACGTCTTCACCTGTCAGTGTCTCCGTCTTCATAACTGAAAATTGTACTGAACTGACGTTATGGTGTGTTAAGTTTATATGGAATTTAACATCCTGGTGTGCTCGCAAATCGAGACAACTTGTTAACAGCCGAAAATGATTGTATTATCTGTCGCATTCTAACTCATTTTGGTGCACCATAAGGATTAAAGAGACAACTATATGCAAAATCATCTGGCTTAATACTGCGATTCTGCTTTTCTCTGATGTCTGTGGTTTAAATGCCGCTAAAATTCATATGTCCTTATCTGTAACTTTGACATTTACGCGTGTCTGAAAGGGACCAAACAAATTTTAGTTAACTAAAGGAGTTAGTTTTTAAATCATTTTACAACATGTTCATGTCGGCAGTATGTTGATAAATCTCTTATTTTGTTCCCTTAGCCCTGATTAGCCCTTGGTTAAGTTTTACGACAGCGCGTGGCCACACATAATGAGTCAGCCATCTTTGTAAGGGTATGTACACATCGCCAGGGAATTAGGTCTCCTTACGGATGAACCTAGGTTAGGTTAGGCTGCGTACACACTGTAGCTAATCACAAGGTTTATTACACGCCAGACGATTTCTAATGGTAGGTATTTTGCTTTTGGATTATCAATTGGTACAGGCAACATCAGAAGACAGCTACTCGTACGGATATAAAAACGTCAGAAGTGTTTATTATAAGGGAGAATGAAATAAACTGTACTTTATGGTAATAATTATGGTTTAAATGTGTGCCATGGAAAATAGGCAACCTAATGGGCCTGCGTTGATCTCTAGCTGTCGAAGCGACGAATTCTCAAATCAATTCTCGGCAATTTGCTTGTAAGCATCGTATTGTTAATTTTGAATTATGCTTTTGGCGACATGTGTCGGACGCATTGGGAGTTCACACACTCATACACATCATTGAAGAAGAAGAAGTTATTTATTTAGCAAATGAAAAAAACCATTACAAAAGAAAAACACAATATTAAAATCTTAGTGCTAAAAAGGACGCTGCGCATTCTGTTCTGGAACATCTCGCACTGTTAGAATGAGATAAACTGTTAGATTGACATAAATCATTGTAAAGCCTCTCACAGACTGGCGCGGCCTAAGCCGTTTAATAGTTAACTTGGCATTAGCTGTCAAATTTACTATCAGGCCGCGCCAGTGCGAATCAGGCCTAAAACTGCTTAGGATTTTGTTTAATTGATGTTAATTTAATACAATACAAAACAATTAAACAGTAATTAAATAATTAAATAACGGTAGACAGTTGGCGGTCTTATTGCCAAAGAGCAATCTCTTCCTGACAACCTTTGGAAAGTGGAATTTATGCAAAAAATATTGAGTAAGCAAACAAATAATAATAATCATGATAATATGTTTTAATTGTAACTAAACTTGACATTGTAATTAAAATTTAAATCGTTTTCGTATGCATGTACTTATTGGCTATGTGCGAAGTAGGTGGTGGGGGTAAGCTAGGCGATCGTAGCGCATACCATGGCAGAAATGTGTACTTACCGGGGACCACTGTCAAATTTACTTTCACGTTTTCTATTGGTTTCTTAACGGTTTCCTACGATTTGTTTCGTTTGTATGTATTTATTTATTCTCTTATTTATTTCAATAAAATTTCCAATACGGGGTCTTTCTCGTTTACTAAATTAAATTAAATATTCATGTGTCATTATTTGACATCTCTCAGTTTTGACATTGTCTCGGGACCTTTGACGTTTGACGTTTCAGACGTGCACATAGCCAATTCTAACAATTATAAGTAATTTTGTTATTTTTCTAGTGAAATATGCAAGCCTGCACATAGTAAACATTATGTGCTAATTGGCATTTGTCGGCCTGTTTAGCCTAGTTGGTAGTGTCATTGCCTTCGAAGCTAGAGGTCCCGGGTTCGATTCCCGGTAAGGGCATTTGTTTCTGTGGTGAGCAGAGACATTTGTTCCTGAGACTTGGACGTTTTCTATGTATTTAAGTATATATCTATTAAATATATCGTCGTCTAGTACCCATAACACAAGCCTTATTGAGCTTACTGTGGGACTAGTTCGATTTGTGTAAAAAATTACCACTAATATATATATATATTTTATATCAGAGTGTCATGTGTAGGTACAATAGGTACATATACTTAACATCTTCTGTAATGCTCTTGACTTAAAATTTTGAATAAATTGAGATTATAGTTATTTTAGTCATTCTTCGTAATTACAAGATCTGATTGACCAAATAAAAAAAGTCGTATGAATAATCTCAGTAATTGAGAAATGTATGCCGATAAATATCGCATGAAAAATACCGTTTCTTCTTAAGTTTAAACACCATCTTATAATGCCAGACTCACTTTCCCTACTTACCTATTTAAGCGCACTTGGAAAACCCCTTGAATTTGCATGCAGGTAGGATAATCGGCCCTCGAGAATTCTTATATCAGCGACTTATTGGTACCTGAGAAAGTGCCAATATTATATCACTTATTTAGGTATAAAAATCGTGAAACGATCACATCATGTCCCGCGGTAGCTCAGTTGGAAAGAGCGATGGACGGATTCCAGAGGTCGGGGGTTCAAATTTTTCAATTGTTCATTATCGATTGGAAATTGTAACCTCTTGTGTCCATCTTGTGTCCAAAAAATAGTACATTATAGCAAGGGTCAGGAAAGGGTTCAAGACAAGTAAATTTTTAACAAAATAACACCGACTCCAAACTTTGCCAGACCCCATCCTCTTGGTAATTTGAGTACCTTATTTTTTGCTTTACCCCATCCTCTTGGTGCATAATATGAGGAGTTCCTTCGATTTTTTCAAGATCCCATCATCAGATGGTGACAATGAGACCAACTAGAAAACACACCATTTCAAACAAAAAAAGATTTTTTGGAATCGGTCCACTAGTCTCCGAGTAATCGGTGAACATACATTAAAAAAAATATATATATCCGACGAATTGAGAATCTCATTTTTTGAAGTCGGTTAAAAAGAGCCTAGTTTCTAGGCATTAACTGATGTTACGTTATAAAAATCTTTCTGGTAGTATTTAAAAAGTTAGTAGAGTGTTGACGAAGCCTACGTTGCGGATTGCTTTATTGTTATATTTGTGAAGACACGAGCAATGCCGTGTCCTTTAAAAAAATAAGTAGGGTGGGGAAGGCGAACTAGGGTTTGACGTTTATAATATTATTTTATGATTATTAATAGAACCCGCAACCTTCGTATTGGGAGTCCACTTGTTGGACATAATAAGGCGGTCGAAATAAGCAATCATTACAGTGTGTAATTTTGTTAATTTTGTGAAAAACCCGGCAGCGAGTTTCCCGGTAAGTAGACCTGGCTAGATATTTTTTACGTCCCCAGAAACCCCTATATTGTAAATTTCATTAAAACCGTAAGAGCGGTTTTCGAGATTGCAATTACAAACAAATAAATATATAAATGATGCTCGTTTAATAGTATTGGATAGGTACTAGTATATTATTCATAATAGTTTTATTTCCTTGCGTTATTGGAGAAAAGCGCTATAAACGCCTCGGCGGGAATAGTAATTCGGGGACGCGTATCTTCTGACGGACTCCGCTTCACGTCGTCCGTCAATATCAACTTGTCCACGGTTTTTTTTTAAATGTCATAATAGCCAAACGAGCAGGCGAATCGCCTGATGGTAAGCGATTAGCGCCGCCCATGGACACCAGGGGGGTTGTAAGTGCGTTGCCGGCCTTTAAGATGGGAGTACGCTCTTTTTAACCGACTTCAAAAAAAGGAGGAGGTTCTCAATTCTTCGGAATATTTTTTTTTTTATATTCACCGATTACTCGGAGACTAGTGAACCGATTTCAAAAATTCTTTTTTTGTTTGAAAGGGTGTGTTTTCTAGTTGGTCCCATTGTCACCAAGTCTGGATCTGATGATCTTGGAAAAATCGAGGGAACTCCTCAAATTTATACCAAGAGGATGGGGTAAGTAAGGCTACATCGAAGGAACTCCTCAAATTATATATCAGGAGGACGGGGTCTGGCAAAGTTTGGAGTCGGTGTTTTTTGTTAAAAATTTACTTGTCTTGAACCCTTTCCTGACCCCTGCTATAATGTACTATTTTTTGGACACAAGATAGACACAAGAGGTTACAATTTCCAATCGATAATGAACAATTGAAAAATTTGAACCCCCGACCTCTGGAATCCGTCCATCGCTCTTTCCAACTGAGCTACCCCGGGTTATCCCGAGGCGACGAATCTTTCAATCAGTTCACTCTTTTTTAATTAAGCCTTAGGGTGACTACTAGCGACATCTACCGACAAATTTTCCGCCCGGTGTGATAAATTTTTCAATTATTCATTTTCGATTGGAAATTATAATTCCGCTAAGTGGACGTTTCCGCTTGTAAAAATATTTACAAGAGGTTACTGCAGATGCTCTAAGAAAGCGATGTTTAATTTTTTTTCTCCTAAATATTACAGGCCACACCTTCTATAGAGGGTGGGCCCTGTAACACGAGCAAAAAATTTTATTTAGCGGGCCAGAAATTATTTCCAAGACGTCGCTAATATTTTTTTTCTACAATGGTGGCTTACGCGTATTTTTATTACTTTTCTGAAGTGACATTAATTATTACTAATATAATGTAAGTTGGCGATCGCAGTATCTCCACCGCATTCCAGGGATGCTGCTGCCCATCCCCAGGTGATCTCGGTCGTAGTTTTAGTACATACGCTTTGGTGCAACTAAGGCCAGACTATTTTCGGTACGGCCGGAATCAAACCCGGCCGCCCGCTGGCCCGGCTAACCGCCGCGCCGGATGCGAGTATCTTTACCGATCAATAAACGGTTGATGCCGTGATTACGCCGGCCGGCGAACGCTGTTCGAGGAACAAACTTTATTAGCGCTCCGCAGGGAGGACAGACCACGCACTCGCTATAAGACGTTGACATAACCAACATTTATGCCTTGATCGATCATTAGTGGTAGCTCGATATGAGAGTGAGTGATGATGATGATGTCCTGACCGATTTCGGCCTCAGCGACTGTGCATCCTAGATTGGATCTCAATTTAAACTTATGCACTACTTGAGTGCTGCTGTAATGCTGTTCTACTCTTTCGTGCGCTCTCGATAATGCGAATGCTAGCTCGATATACCGTTCACTTTGCCCGCGTACGTTTTACAAATCATAAATTAGAGAACTGATGATTGTACTGTCGCGCAACGCTACCGGTTTACACCTATAGGATTATTTTCAAATGCACTTCACAGCATTCTACGTATATTCAGGGTGAAATAATATTCACTGTACAAATTTTCACCGTAGATTCCTTAGCAAAAGATAAAAAGTACGTGTTTTTTCTTTCAGTACTAAAATATTAGAAATAGAAATAGAAAAGCTTTATTCATGGCAAACAGACAAAATGTTAAAAAGTTTTACAATTTTTAAAGTTTACCAAAGAAATGGTCCCGCCTCAGCATGGTGCTGACTCAGGAGTCAGCGCTGGTCTTCCGGCAGGACCATAGATGGGTCACGATCTGTGCGGCATAGCCAATATTGAGACAGAGCAGCTGAAAGATATACTAAAAAACCATGTGTTCATGGATACCGAGGTAGTGCGTGTTGTGCGGGAAGTGGTAATAACGCTCGCCCCGCCCCCACGTTGAGACGCCGGGACATACGCGTTGAAAAATGTTTTTTTTTAATGAAAGCTACAATGATATTTAAATATCATTGAAAACTAGTAAATAAAAACATAAGTTGCACATTTTCCTTCATTCACGGGATACTCTGGGTTCGTAAACATTGTTGTAAGTCACGTTCGCGATCGCGCGTCTTTACGAGAGATACAAACCGGAAGTGCACGACCGGGCATCCGGAGATGCGCGTGAGACTGATTTGCAATTTTGGTCGAGGTAAGATAGGTGAGCGCGCCCCTCCCCCCGCACCGCTAACCCCGAGCGTCATTCAGCTCCCAATTATCCACACTTTACTATAAGTATATAATTACTTATTCGGACAGCACATTTTATTGCAAAATATTACGAGTACCTATGTTTTTTTTCAGAAATTGCATCTTTTATTGATACCTAATGCCTGGGATAAAAACTGAACAGTCAATAAAATTTCACCCTGTATTTAAATTATCTACTAATAGAAACGGCTAGCCTGCAGACGACTTTGTTGAGAAAGTGTGAACCGGTAGCGTTGGCCGGTAGTACCTATACATCCAATAAGGAAGCATAATATAAATTAGAAAACTTCTTAGCGTGATCGAGATGTAATCGTGTTATCAATTTTATTATGATCACCTAATTGAATCATGATAGCCTTTGATGACCACTGCACATGGCTTAGTTGCGAAGCTGGAGGTCCCGGGTTCAAATCCCGGTCAGGGCATTAATTGTGTAATGAACACGAATATTTGTACCTGAGCCTTGGATGTTTTCTATGTATTTAAGTATTTCTTCTTCTTCTTCGGCTGCCATGCCCTAGCGGGCGTCGGTGGCCAACCTTGCAAAGTCCTTCCTATTCTTGGCCAGCCTAAGTATTTATTTATCTTTATAAGTAGGTATGTATATTCTAGTCTACACGACCGACCTGCAAGTGAGCACTGAGCGTTTTTAGAACAGCGCGTTTAATTCAACTGCATAGATTCTTCGATCTGCAGTCTTCCAGGCTAAATGCAGTTGCAAGGGCGTTGCTCCCAGATATATTAATGATCGAGTGCGAATTCAAGATTTATTGGACACTGGCAGCAGCTTCCTTCCCGACTTTATCTTAAGATTGATCTTGAGACTTATCTGCGGATTTATCTCGGGTGTGCAGTGTTGGTTTGACCGATGGCGAGGCCTTTGCTGTGCAATATATTACTTTAGCAGGGTTTTATTTGTAAAATGTATGAGTAATTCTCAAGTCCTTAATGGGTCGGCATCACAGGTGATTCTGGGATTTGCGAGGGATCAACTACAGTGTCTAGTTATCAGGCAGTCTGCAAACTTGTTTTCCACGGTTTTTTATAAAACGATAGTGACGTCATAACTTTCAGGCGACTGTTAGCCTCTGGAACAGCACATGATAATTCACCCCGTCGATCGGATAAGGCATTGTGAGCCCAATTTCCCGGCGACCCGGGGGACATAGCCTAATCAGGCTAGTGCCTCATGTATTATGGGCATTGTGGCCGCTGACGTATTTTTGGGACGCTCGTGTGGGGTATTCTGGCGAGATTCAATATGTTTGGGATTAGTTTGGACTAATCGAGTTGTTCTTGTCGTTATTGGATACCTAGATTTCATTTAGATAATACGCAGATTTAAGTACGCGTCTTTCTTTTGAATATAACTAAAGTTAAGGACTTTGACTTATTTTCGGCTGTACTCATGATCCAATCACGTCCAACACACTACTTCATTTCTGGGAGCAGTCAGGCTATGCTGGGGTCGAAATTTTTATCAAAACCATACATTTTGTCAGTCTGATTTATAAGATTTTTATTGTTCTTTTTTGCTTATTGTTTTTTATCTTTAAATATTGTAATTTCACAGTGCTTTAGTTTTTCTGTAATGCTGTGTAATTAAATGTAATAATAAATAAATAAATTTTAACAACATGACTCAATTTGCCAGACTAATTCCTCTAGACAAAAGTTTCGAAATGTATGTTAAATGTATCCATAGACTCGACTGAAAGCTAGTTGCAGCTGTAACTGGGTCATGAATGTCGTGATGAATTGAAGGTATGACCTTAGGCGGTACTACAAAGATAGAACACAGTTAAAATAGTACCAGTACCTAAGAGTCTGTCTTGAAACTCTTGCCTTGACTAGGCTCGCCCATCGGGCCTTCGGCCTTCAGCCTTATATAAAAAGTTCTGCTCGACCTTCGGCATCGCGTGCCTTATTACTCAGCTGTTGGGTATCATGAGTGCAACATCAGAAACGATGTTCCCGTTGATCTGCCTGTAGGTATCGATATTTCGCTCCTTAGTCAACTTCCATATTAAAAATGTAAATATCGTCGAAATATAGACCATCTTGGCCCGTTATGTGGGATCCTTAAGATAATCATAGAAGAATGAATCACTAACAATTAACTCTCATTACCAGGATGTTTTAAGTGGCAAAGTTGTTTCCCTTATTTTCCCCAAGAACTAACATAAACTTTACATTTGTTTTATACTTAAGTCTACTCCTACAGACGAATATTATCAGCTCGAATGTATTTGCAAAGCCTGATCAGTGCTTTTTTGGACCTGTGATAATGTCGCTGCAATCAGCATGTTATGCTATAAGGCAATAATATACATACGTCATGTATAGTCGGAACAGTGTGTATTAGCTTTCTTAGTCATGTACTTTTTTTTCATTTTAAATTGTTTTTTTTTTTCGTTGGTGGCAACGACGGTATAGGTAACAAACTTAAGGAAACGACCTGTTGTATGTAATTGTTCGTGTTCGAATAGACATTCCATATTTAAAATTTATAACACAAACAAAACACTTGTCTATTCAAACACTTCACAACTACATACAACAGGTCCTTTTCTTGAGTTTTTCACCTATAACGTTATTTTCTTTAAGTATATATATATATTTGTTATTGTAGACTTGCCTATACGTTTACTTTTTTTTTAATAAGATTAAAGTGTAATTATTACATCCAACCAATCTTACTTGTACCAATACAATCACGACGTTCAGATGTACTCTTTGAGTAATAAGAATAGTACAGAGGCCGGGACAAAAGGGGTTTCCGGCCGAAGACATATACATAGACGGCTGAGCGAAGCGAGGCCGGATAGGTCTAAGGCCGGCAGCCCCATATTTCCCGCCGAGGTATGTATAGTGCTTTTCTCAAACATGCAATGAAATAACCAACAAAAAAATCAAAGTTTTATTTTTAATACGCATAGTGGCAGAATGTCATGATGCCTTTGCCACAAATTTATGTGGAATGGCAATTAAAAAAGAGGACTTTGCCGGACTGAGCCTGCAACATTTGTATGAAATTGCATTAACGAGCTCTTGTCCTAGCCGCACCTGAAATGTCACACTTCGCAGCCTATTATAAGGAACATAACATCAATATTTCATTGCATGTTTGAGAAAAGATATTTATACATACACATACTCGTAATGTATACTTACTATAATATGAAATTTCAGTACTACCGGTCATGTCAACATCCAACTTCAAATTATTGCGTAGGTATAGTCAGTCCATCGAGATATAATTAAAAAAAAACACGAAATGCTTTCTGGCATTGTTTTGGATGATTTTCGGCATATTTATTAATTTTGATAATCACGAAATATTTCTAAATAAATCTGTTGTCATTTGTCAAAGAGTATGTCTTGCAATAAAAAAAACTATACCACTAAAGATACGCAACATGGCCGGTCCCAAAAAGACTCTGGTATTTGATTCGACTCGACTCTAATTTTTGACTTTTCATTTAAATTTTCTTATTTTAATATCAGTCATCATTCTTCTACTTGCAAATGGGGCTTTAGGAATAAAATTCTTCTGCTGCAATGTCTGTTCCAATTCCGGTATCTTCACACTTCGCTGCTCGACGCGGCGGCGCGCGTTGATATGACTGGTTGAGACGCTGTGCTTGCAAATATTACTATTGCCTGCCTCGTAAAAATTGTCAGATCTGGCTCTGCCCCGTTCTGCGGTGCCACAAGTTATTTAACTAGTCTTTACCGTCAATGGTCAAATGCCTAGTTGTTATTATTTAATTTTAACTTTCGTGACATGTTAAATCAGTTAATCACTATCATTATCAGCGTACGTTCCTGTGCACGGCAGATGCATTATTTTATGAATGAAAAGGAACGGGCATTCGTACCCACGCTGGGCCCTTTGGCTGTAATGGCGAGTTGGGGACTCCACATATTTGGCTAGGTCGATTTAAGAATTTACTAATGTCATTATCAGAAGCCGGAATTCTCGTAGCACTTTTGAGCTGTCATAGGGACGTCTCATTTATCGACTTCCGATATACATTAAAGAACACAACATATTGAAGAAGATTATTAACCGTAGAGGTAAATAACATGCGGTCTTATCGCTTTCAGATAACTTTTGAGTAGTTGAAAATGAGAAATACAGATGATGCAATGAAAAGTTAATAGTTAATAATTTCACATTTAATTAATTCAGTTTAGTGTTTGTGATGACATGTCTATAAAACTACTAATCAAAGGTCATGAGATTAATGGCCAGTGAGTACCTACATAACATGATATCATTAGGCTCGAAAGCCATTCTTGTTGCAATTTCTTCCGATTTTTTAAAACTAAAACCTCATAACATAATAGAAAATCTACAAATTATTTATAAGGAACAATAAAATATTATACATAAAAATATATTTAAAATTTCCATACAGTTGGTATCGAAAGGTTATCTCGAAAAGATCGCTCATTCGCGATAAGATTGCCTGTTGTTTACTTTATACTCTTAATAATATTTTAAGTATAGTATTCTGTATTTATCGAATACATTTGTATATAGGATGTCGATAAATGAGAAGTCCCTATGACAGCTCAAAAGTGCTACGAGAATTCCGGCCTCTGGTCATTAGTCGGCCTGTTTAGCCTAGTTGGTAGTGACACTGCCTCCGAAGCTTGAGGTCCCGGGTTCGAATCCCGGTAAGGGCATTTGTTTCTGTGGTGAGCAGAAACATTTGTTCCTGAGACTTGGATGTTTTCTATGTATTTAAGTATATATATATTAAATATATCGTCGTCTAGTACCCATAACACAAACCTTATTGAGCTTAATATGGGACTAGTTCGATTTGTGTAAAAAAAATGTCCCTTTTATATATTTATTTATATTATAAAAGATAAATCACACGAATGCATCTTCAATCCTCCTGCCAATGATCGCAATGGACAAATGTGCACAACCAATTATTATTTTTTGTAGTCGACACCAATCTTACTTTTTTCTAAGTTTTGATGAACGCAACCTTTTTTTTATTAAGAATGGGATTGCTCTTCGCCCGCATCTAGCCAGGGGGCAAAGACGAGGCCGACGATAAAGCGAGCTCACCCAGAAGATGCCTATTCACTCGTACCTTAAAAAGGTCCAGGTTATATGAACTCGAAAATACAGATGCCGGTAGAGAATTCCAAACCTTAGAAGTGCGCATTATGAAGGACAATGCATAGCGCTTGGTTCGAATTAGAGAAATTTCGACCTGGTAAGGATAGTAGCCAGCCGTACGTCTGGATGTCCGATGGAAGAAGGGGGAAGGCGGTATGAGCTCATGGAGCTCCTGAGCACACTCGCCGAAGTACAGCCTCTAAAGCATGGAATGCAGAGACCGAGCGCGGATGCGGTTTTGCATTTTTGATCTTTCCGAAACTATCGACTGTCGATTACAGCATCATACGAGTATGGCACACACGCCACCTCCGCTCTGCCGCGCTACAGAATACCGCGTGGTTTATATGGTGCGAGTTGCTCCGGACCGCGTTCGCTTAACCAATACCACCTTCGCCCCGCAACGATGCTGCGCTACGACTTGTACGTTTCAAGCTTGAGGAATCCTTCATGGTGTATTTTCTCATTTGTCTACTCAGCTTCGTGTGTAGGTAATCGAAATCTAGAAACGTGAATCGATTATTTTGTAATTTCGTTGTGGCAATTTAGCGACATGTTCAACGTTCTTCTTAACGTTACAAATATTCTTCATTCAGAAACGGGCACGCTCGGTGCTCAGTCACATCGCTAAGCATGCGCCGTATATTCAATACACTGAAGTAACTTATAAATTGTAATGTATTCATAAATCACAATAAAAGTAAGTGCGCTCATTTAGTTCTGGAATCCGTGCCAAAGCATGCCTGCAAAATAAATCATTAACGGCAAACGAATTTAACAACACATTACTCAAAATATAGGTGTTTATATACATTTATTTGGGCCAATTAGTCTCATTCCAGGCGCGACAGGAAAAAGAGGTCGAAAGACGGACCGAAAACGCCTGGAGAAACTGTTGGTCTATGAAACACCTTATGAAAGGAGGCCTACCACTGTCACTCAAACGTAGGCTCTTGGAAATGTGCATACTTCCAGTTCTCACCTACGGTGCACAGACATGGTCGTTGATAGCATCCTAAAAGTCCAAACTCGGGTTTTGCCAGCGGGCCATGGAGCGCAGCATATTAGGTATGAATCTAATGGATCATATCCGGAACACCACGCTGCACTCCAAGACACAATTAATCGACGTAGCTCGGAAAGCAGCTAAGTTGAAATGGGAGCGGGCTGGTCATGTCTGCCGCATGCCGAGTGACCTGTGGGCCAAGATTGCCACTGACTGGCGGCCCGGCAGCTCGAAACGGAGATGCGGCAGACCTAGCCGGCGATGGCGGGACGAGCGAGACTCTTTTTCAAGGGAATGGTCAGAGGATGCTGTGGACCGACAATATTGGAAACGGATGGAACGCTTTTTTTTCATTTTTATCCTCCATCATAATCGGAGCCTATGCAGTGGGACACTACAGGGTCTCAATAATAATAATACCTATATTTTAAGGCTGAACCGGATAGCGGATTCGGGAAAAACTATTTTTAGGCAATGTGCAAATACAACAGGGTAGTTTCTTAATGTTAAACTTTGTAACATATTGCCGTTGTATGCAAATTAACACAATAAAATGGAAATTATAAAATAAAATCAAAATCTGTCTGGTAAGGGCATTTGTTTCTGTGGTGAGCAGAAACATTTGTTCCTGAGACTTGGATGTTTTCTGTCTTTAAAGTATATATCTATTAAAAAATAAATTGTATAACAACTATGTAGATACTTAAACGCAATATTTCACGATTAAAATTGCAATTTTCTTGTTTTTCCTTACAATGTTAGAACGGGTCACATGCGTTGTGACGTACTCGTATGGAGCGTCTTTGGTATCCGTAAACAATAATATATCCACCTTTGACTCTCATTTGGGTTGCAGTTTTTAATTTGCTCTTTCCAAGTCAAAGTCAAAACAATAAACATAAAATAACTTACGCCACAAAGTGGATAACCCGACTGTCTTGGCCCAGTTGAATTTATTTGTTCCTGACAACTTTACAAAGGCCGTGGGTCGTAAGGGAAGGCGGGCACGGGTCCTGTTTGCGCACACGAGTAGAACTCGCACTTTACAAGCCCGCAATGCACCTACTGCCAGAGCCATCGCACTCCTGAATGGTTTACTTGCGCAAATCCAGGACGCCGATGTGTTTGCAGACAGTTGGTCGTCACTTAGACTAAAAATTATTCGATTTGCAAATAGTCTCAGCTATCTGTAGTATGTTGATATAGATAATATTTAAATATAAATGTAGTAATAAGCGTTTAGTACCTAGGAAACCTTTGTATAATATCTGTCTTGTGGACGCTTTGGGCAACTGTAAGTCCACAAGAGAATACTTATAAATAAATAAATAAATAGCAATGTTCTATTATTAAGTGGGTTACTTTTTAACCGACTTCAAAAAAGTATGTTCACCGATTACTCGGAGACTAGTGGACCGATTTCAAAAATTCTTTTTTTGTTTGAAAGGGTGTGTTTTCTAGTTGGTCCCACTGTCACCAAGTCTGGATCTGATGACGGGATCTTGGAAAAATCGAGGGAACTCCTCAAATTATATAGCAGGAGGATGGGGTCTGGCAAAGTTTGGAGTCGGTGTTTTTTTGTTAAAAAATTACTTGTCACCTGTGTATTAAGGGTTTAAACCATTACTATACTGATGACCTGGTAAGGGCCAACCCGCATGCCAAGCGTGGCGATTATGGCATTTACCCCCCATGAAATTGGGGGAGGCCTATGTCCAGCAGTGGACGTCCTAGGGCTGATATGGTGGTGGTGGTGGTGGTAAGGGCCGCGGGTGTCCGCTGGATGCGGATGGCGCAGATCCGGTCATTGTGGAAGCCTTTAGGGGAGGCCTATGACCGGCAGTGCACATCCTTCGGCTTATATGATGATGATGATTATTATTATGATACGAACATGATGCTATCCATATAATGACACCTCGGTTATAAATTGTAGCTCATGAATGTCCGTGCCCAATCATCAGTCCGCTGTCCTTGGCCTTGTTTTGTAAAATTTCAGAAAAACTGTTGTAAGAGAAACAAACTGAAACATTCCCCTCAACTGACTTGTAACCTTTCCCACCACGATCTAGTAGTAGTGACGTTTTTCGCAGAATGTTAACCTGGATCTAAATGCAGCTCCATTCCATCGATAAAGGGTAACGACTGCTACAAAAGGTCCGGCGCACGCTCGCGGAACGATAATGAAATAATCGTATGCCATTTACTTTCGAACCGTGAGGTCTTCGAGAAGACAAGTACGGTTGTTAGTGTTTGTTGCACTTTAGCACCAACCAGGAGTCACGTGTAGGGTAACGCTGGGTACTCCCTACGGACGTGGTGCAACTTCGACCCCCCTTGTCAAGTCAGTGGGCAACTGTTGGAAGTCCTCAAGCCGCCCGAAGGCCTCTGACCTGGCTTAACGACTGCTGTCTCCGAGATCAACGGCTTAACGTGCCAAAGCACGAGGGCGCTCAGTTAGTCACCACTCAAAGCGGTCACCCATTCTAGAACCGACCTGTCCCCACGTTGCTTAACCTCGCATATCGCACCCGGTACGCGGTTGCCGCGGGGCCACGAGCACTCCAGCTGGGCAACGATAGATAGCTCGATTCCACTCACACCCCAGTTTCGGTTGAAAACGGTTAAATCAATCTTACTGGAGCGCAAACTCTTGGAGTATTCCAGTGTTTAAACCGCCCGCGCGGTCGTGTCGGAAGTTTCCCCTGGATTTTCCCCAGGGTACTTTCCTACTGCGCATTCCTATCGCTTTAATGGCCACGGCCTATAAAGCCATAGTCAGGTCAAAAAAATTAAGCGGAATGATTTCAGATATAGATAGGTAAGAGGAAAATGCAAAAAAAAAACATTTAGAGGCGGTTTTACTGTTCCCTACGAAAAGTAGTCTACCGGTCCACTTATCTGTAACAGACAGCTTTTTAAATTAAGTCCTGTCATCATTTTCTTCGAAACCATCATTTTGAGATCCTTTTCGTTGATGTGACCCAATTTTCGGCGCCATAACATCGATTCATCTTGAGACTTTATTGTAAAATTTACTGATTTTTCAGATTTAAAATCCAAATAGTATGGCCCGTTTACGTTTCTTGAAGCTTGTAGTACGACGGTGTCATCTTGTATGATCGATGCTTTTTCTTTTTCAAATAGTACCTTGTAGCCAATATCTGCTATTTTCCCGACTGATATGAGGTTCGTCGATATTTCCGGTACATATAACGCATCGTTCAGGTTGTATTTAACATCATTGGTGGAGATACTGATTTTTCTTCGACCTTTCATTTGTGTGGTGTGCTTCTTTGACGCTAGGGTTAAAGTATTTACTTCAGGAGTTAATTATTTGAATTTTTCTTCCTCGCCGGTCATGTGGGAGATGCAGCCACTGTCAAAGCACCACAGATTATCACCAATGCCGTCTGTTGATGAATGACATAAATTGAAATTTCTTTCGTGATTTTCATTTTTCTGTGGGTATGTATCAGCTCCTTTCTTCGACCAACATGCCTCTGTTGTAGTGTGGCCCCGTTTTTGGCAGTGTTTACAGACTACGATCTTCGTCTTCTGTTTAGCATAAAGTGCTTCGGACCTTGATGAAGTGTCATCCGGTTCTGTTTGCTTTCTGGCCTCGTTTTATTCAATAGTATTTTATTTGATTTATCTTTGAATAGGAACTCCTAAGAGCAAATTTCTGTATCTCTTATAGATTCAGATTTTCGGTCACTACGTCATTTAGATCACCTAAGTATGCACCTATTACATACACTGCGTTTTTGACCAATTCTATCTGCTAAAGTTTGTAATAATAAGTCTCCTCTCCAAAAATCGGGTCAGGTGGGAATGGCATGTGTTTATAAATAAATAAATAATATATATTGGGGGACAATCGTACAAAAATTGACCTAGTCTCAAACTAAGCAAAGCTTGTACTATGGGTACTAGACGACGATATCATACTTATATAGATAAATACATAGGAAACATCCAAGACTCAGGAACAATATTGCCCCGGGACCTTCGGCTCCGCAGGCAGGGTCAATACCCACCACCATATCAGCCCTAGGACGTCCACTGCTGGACATAGGCCTCCCCCAATTTCATGGGGGGTAAATGCCATAATCGCCACGCTTGGCATGCGGGTTGGCGATCGCAGTATCTCCACCGCACTCAAGGAATGCTGCTGCCCATTCCCCGGTGGTCTTGGTCGTAGTTTTAGGACATACCCGGGTCCGGGTCAATACCAACTAAGCTAAAGTGGTCGTCAATATAAAATTCGTTCGTCGACGTCATGTCTCATTTTGCTAATAGGTTAGCCTCCTACCTTTTTATGCTCAACAAGTTAATTATAAATTAATTTTGTACTAAAGCATTTTCGTTAGCAGCGTTACTGCTTTAGTACAAAATTAAGTTAGTATGGGATGGCGCATCGTTACTGGCGATTTCTCAATGTAATTTGAGACGTTGGTGCCGTTAATATAAGCCTAAGTCTCCTACGGTAGATGTCGCTGTACGCCTCCCTAAGGCGTTGTAAGAGGGAACTATTGAAGCATTTCGTGGACGAGCTTGGTTGTTCCGATAGCTGAGAGGCTAGAGCGATTGGCCGCGTATGCCAGATGTCGCAGGTTCGAATCCTGCTCGGAGCATTAACTTTTTCAATGTTTCCCTTTAATTTTAAGTTAATTATACTCAACAGCAGCAAAATATGGCCCAAAATTGAAGCATAATGTATGAAAACCGAACCAAATTTAGGCTATTATTTTCCGCTGGGCATGTATACCAAAATAAATTGGTTTTGCAACAATTCAACTGACGTTACTGACAAGCTTAGAAACGTCGAGGTCACTCACCGCCGGCAACGTAAATTCCATACAACTTTGTTCATAGGAGGCGTGGCCTGGCAGCAAATATGTTAATAAATATAATTGTAAGATTTAGCCCCGTTTATTGCGCGTGAAAATCTTGAAATAAATAAGTATTCTCGAATCAAAAATCGCTTCAAACACTACCATATATATCTGTCAGTTTATCTAGATATAAGTCTTCAGACAGAAATATCACTATGTTCCTTCCATACTCATTATACCAGTACAATTTATGTAAACAACATCTACACGTGTTGTCTGCGACGGGCCTAACGCGAGATTGATCCATCTCGTCGTTCCCAATTTACGACGATACATACAGTCGTGTATCATCGCTCTTTACTAGTATACAATTTAATCGTTGCCAGCATCGTTATGAAAATAGAGCTTTTTGACTGGACATTTCATTGCTCTATACTACAACCACAGTGAGGGTATATATTTGTTATGCTCTTAGGCTCTCAAAGGCGTGGCGTCATTCGACGCTGGCAACGCACTGAGGGTGCTTTTCCACCAAAGCTGTGCTATGCTACGTTGCTATAGTTGCGTTTGAATCCGTAGCACATTTCTGGTGGAAAGGAACCCTGATGCGCCCGTGTATATACAAGGTGTGGCCTGTAATAGGAGCAAATAATTTTAAAGGACGCTTCCTTAGAGCATTTGTAGTAAACTCTTGTGTCCAAAAAAAATTATCTTTTTTCAATAGGGAGAAATTTTGATCTAAAGTTATGACCTCCAAGTAATGGATCTTGGCGGCGGCGGCGCGGCAGTCAATGCTGATTTTGAGGTTGCTTTAAGTTATGACTCATAATCGTTGTCGCATTCTTGGTTTAAAAGAATATTTTTGAGATTTGTTTAATTTATTTTATAATTTTTTTGTGTTTTTTGAATAAATTGTTAGAAATAGCACTCCAGTAGAGTAAAAAAGTACACATAAGCTACATTTGCTTAAAAAAAAAATTTTTTTTTTAATTAATATTATTTGGAAATAATTGCTGGAGAGCTCAATAGTGTACCGTTTAATTTTTTGCTCCTATTACAGGCCACACCATATATACATATCCGTAGGACTTATCTACTTGATCGGACGTCCGTCCGTTGTGTAGGTAGACTGCCACGACGCATACGTCATCCCTGATGGTGAACCTTTTCAATATCGTTAGTAACCTTACATATAGGGAAACTAATTTACCTCCCCGTTTACATAACCGGTAATAAAATAACCCAATCTATTCTGCCCAAACTTAAAGTAAATATAAAAAAGATCGTACCAAAGTGATCACTGATCAGGTTCCGCTTATTTGGTGGTCTTCTGTAAGGTGGAGGCACTACCCAGTCTAACTGATCTGAATATGCACGAGATGATTTTCCGCTACGCTTTACTCTCTAGTAATATCTAGGAATATTCCGCAGTGTCTCAAGACAGTGTGTGTTGCCAGTGACGACATATGGCACTGAAACGTGGTCGTACTATGGGCCTCATAAGAAGGCTCAAAGTCACCCAATGGGCAATGGAGAGAGCTATGTTGGGAGTTTCTCTGCGTGATCGCATCAGGAATGAGGCCATCCGCAGCAGAACCAAAGTGACCGATATAGCCCTCCGAATCGCTAAACTTAAGTGGCAGTGGGCGGGGCACATAGCACTTAGAACCGATGGCCGTTGAGGTGGAAAGGTTCTCGAGTGGCGACCACGTACCGGAAGGCGTAGCGTGGGCAGGCCCCCCACACGGTGGACTGATGACCTGGTGAAGGTCGCGGGTGTCCGCTGGATGCGGGTGGCGCAGGGCCGGTCATTGTGGAAGTCTTTGGGGGAGGCCTATGTCCAGCAGTGGACGTCTTTCGGCTGACATGATGAATATCAAGAAAGATTGTTATGGTCATTGGGCATTACACAAAAAAAAATAAAAACGTAGATACCTAGTTTATTCATTGCTACCATGGTATTACAAGGTCTTATTTAAATTACTAATAGGTATATACATCATGGAGCCTGGTAGGGTATAGCATAGCATAAAACAACATAACATAAATTCTAACCTAATCTAAACGCTATTTTACAACATAACATGAGGATCACAGTTTAATATTAAAAATTATCGCCTTATTTTCAATAAAAGTAAAAGTATTTTATTCTTCAAATTAGGCATATTACATGCACATATGAACGTCAATAAACTACCACCGGTTCGGAAAAATATATATCTGCCACGAGAAAAACCGGCATAAGAAACTGGTGTCATTTTTTCAAAACAATATACATTGTATAGTTAAATATAAAATTACAGTGTCAGCTACTATGTACAAAATAACTTAAATAACAATGCTACAGTAGTAAACATATTTTCGCGATAGATTACCCGTGCAAGACGCTATCACTGCCAAACATCCCTATCCATGATGTAATCGTTTATCTTATAATATGCTCTTGAAATAAGTAATAATTTTATACAAGAAAGTTTATTTATATCTAAAGCAATGTATGTTCTTTTTTACATATCTATAATTCTTAATTTACCATGGTCGTGTGTAATGATCCGCTACTACTTTATAGACAGCTACGCTATGACAAAAATAGAAATGATTATATATATTATAATACATCAATTGACACCCGTTCCGAGTCTTTCTTGGTGCAGAGGCTGTCCATCGCGATACAACGCGGCAACGCGGCGAGCGTGTTTGGTACTTTTGCACCGGGAATGATTCGGGGCGGGCTTTTCGATTAGATAATCTTCATTCTGTACTTATGTAATCAGGTTTAAGTTATTATATTTATTATTTTTTACGTCAATGTGTATTTTTACGATTTGAACAAGTCCCAGTTTAAATATTAATCTGTGGTTTAAATAAATCATACGAGCTTTGTATCTTGTTTGTTGGTGTGTCAAATAAATGAATAACTAAACTCTCATACATCAATTTATACAAAATAATAAAATAATAAAAAAAAACATTTCCTACATCCATTTCGAATTCATTATCTCTAAAAAAAATCATCAATTGAGTAGTAACATTTCTGAACTAGTATACGTTTCAGTTTATTTAATAGGCGGACATTATTATCTTCTTGCAGGATGCTAATCGGTATTTTGTTGTACACTTGGGCACATCTGCAATAGGGGCTGGTTTTGAAAATAGCCGGTTTTGATTTAGGTAATGCTAGTAAGTGCTTTGATCTAGTTTTATAGCTACAAAAGTCTGTTTTTTTGTGGAAATAGATTTAAATTCTTTCGGACAAATATTACAGCTTCTAGCTTCTAAAAGTTCACACGAGAAACATACGCGTGTCTCTTCCATGGCGCTTTGTTCACATAATCGAGACGTCCCCTTAATTGCTTCAAAAATCAATGCATTGATATTATTCTGCCCAGTAGTCCCATGGATGCGGGCGGCGCTGGACCACTCATTGTGGCACTCTTGGGAGACCTATGCAGTGGACGTCTTTCGGCTCAAATGATGCTGATAATATTGTTGCAGGCGATGCTGTTCTACGCTCCCCGATGGCTCTGGAAGTCCTGGGAGGGAGGCAAGATCCGGGCCCTCATGATGGACCTGGACGTCGGCGTGTGCACAGAAATAGAGAAGAAGACAAAGAAGAAGCTCATACTAGACTACCTGTGGGAGAACCTGCGGTACCACAACTGGTGGGCCTACCGGTATTACCTCTGCGAGGGGCTTGCCCTTGTGAATGTTATAGGTGAGTTAAAACTCACTGATTATAAGTATTTGTTATAGTTAGTAAGCTAAGCTACAGAGTTTGAAACACCGCCGTTGAGTCGCTTGTCTGTCCATGTTCGATCGAATACATTTTAGAGAGTGTGCACAAGAATTACATGACTTAATTCCGCCTTCCCCGTTCCAACGTCCAGACGTGGTGAGCGGTTACATCCTTGTGTTGTCAGTCTACCATACGCACGAAGCGACTTGCTTGTTCTTTCCTATTGGGAACAGTTAAGGACTGAAATTTGCTGCCATCGTCTGTTTCTCTTGATACACACAATCTGGGTCTCTTCAAGACAAGAGTGAATAGGCCACGTACCAGTGAGCAATATCTGAGGCCTTGTCATCGCTTTCCATTTAGTGAAACTAGGGCCAATCGCTGGTTAGTCTAATCATAAAGAGTTATAGAATGATCGTGCTCTTCGACCTGTTTCGCAAAACTTTGTATTGATTTTCTATACAGTTTGACAGGACTGTCCACTGAACACTGTTTGGAGGCCCCAAACTATAGTCCTTGACTGCATCTAGTAGTAGACCGAGCTTTACTCGGCGTCATGCATTTTCGGGGAGTTTTCCTGAAGATAAGACTTAGAACGAATTCTTGCCCCCGTCGATCCTTGGACAGTCAATGTCATGGTAATTTTTATAATCGTTTTTAAGAACGTTCTTGAACCAGAGGCGCCCGCCTGCGGTTATTATGCGAGGTTAAGTAAAGACAGCCGTGGTCAACTAGGGGTGACCCCTTTGAGTGGTTACTAAATGAGCGCTCCCGTGCTTCGGAAGGCACGCTAAGCCGTTGATCCCGGCTGCTATCTATGACAGCAGTCGTTAAGCCAAGTTCGTTCAGAACTTCTAACAATCAAGTTGCCCACTCATTTGACAAGCCTAATCCCAATAAGGTCAAGTTTCCTCCTTGGGATGGGAGGTCAGATGGCAGTCGCTGCCGTAAAAAATAGTGTCTACGCTAGGTCTTGGGATTAGGTATATCGTGGAGCCCGAGCATTCTTCAGGATGCATCTGTACTTTGATAACGCTAGAATGATGATGATGCATTTTAACAGTACCTCTAGTATTCCTGAGGTGCCGAAAATTTAACTTTATTTAGTCTACAGAAATATTTTCATATAAGTCGGGAAATCCCACAGCTCAATTCGAATAAACTTGTTTTGACGCTGCTTGCAAGTAAGGCCGTGGTCGTCTGCAAGCCGCAGGCGGCGGGTCAGAACGACCACGGCCTAAGCCAAATTTCGTGGCGACCACGTACTGGAAGGCGCAGCGTCGGTAGGCCCCCCATAAGGTGGACTGATGACATGGTAAAGGTCGCGGGACTCCGCTGGATGCGGGTGGCGCTGGACCGGTCATTGTGGCACTCTTTAGTGGAGGCCTATGTCCAGCAGTGGACGTCTTTCGGCTGATATGATGATGATGATGAAACCAAATCGATAGCATGTTTTGTTTCTGTGATACAACGTTGCGACAGACGAAAAGCCGGAATGGCATCAGAGGGGTAGAAATACGCAACATTTTCAAGCGTGCGTAAGGTATCTAAGATCTAACTGACATTTTTCATAGTCAAAATGACGACGATAAGCAGATCTGTTATTGTTTTTGAACGTATACGTTCGGAAAGTTACGCGATTTGATTACACTGTGGGGTTCTTTTCCACCATGCTACGGAGCCCTGAAAAGGTGTATAATACTTATGTTTTAATTCGACGTTTGATTTACATTGCGGGGCTGTCCTCAAAGGCGACACATGGCAACGGCTGTTTCCGAGGCCACTAGGCGAAGCCGTTTCCACGCTGATAAAAAAAGTGTCAGTATTTTTTTTGTACGATGTTTTTAATGAAGTTATAGTACATTACTACAGAGGCCGGGACAAAAGGGGTTGCCGGCCGAAGACATATATACGGCCGAGCAATGCGAGGCCGGATAGGTCTAAGGCTGGCAACCCCAAATTTCCCGCCGAGGTATGTATAGTGGTTTTCTCAAACATGAAATGAAATAAACAACAAAAAAAATCAAAATTTTATTTTTAATACGCATAGTGGCAGAATGTCATGATGCCTGTGCCACAAATTTATGTGGAATGGAATTAAAAAAGAGGAATTTGCCGGCCTAGGCCTGCAAGATTTGTATGAAATTCCATTAACGACCTCTTGTACTAGCCGCGCCTGAAACGTCATACTTCGCAGCCTATTATAAGGAACATAACATCAATATTTCATTGCATGTTTGAGAAAAAATAATTAAAATAGTACATTATTGCACAAGTTAAATTTGACCGACGACTCGGTGCGATCTATTGAAGATACGCGTCGACGAATTTCGATTCCTGCCGAGGCATAGGCCACTAGGCGAGGTCTTTACCACGACCCCGGCTGATTAAAAAAAAAGGCCACGTACCACCAACGTAACCAAAATGACAAAAATGGAACCCTTATAGATTTGTCATGTCTGTCCGTCCGTTCGTATGTCATAATGTCACAGACGATTTACTCGGAGACTATGAGCACCACAATTATGAAATTTGATAGGAAGGTGTACGCTGTGAACCGCTATAGAAATATGGTGTGAAATTAAAAATATTAAACTGGGGGGCACCCCATATATATAACAGGGGGCCATAAAAACATATTTTCAATGCGATTTCTTCAAAAAAGAATATTTGGTCACTAAAAAACTTTTCCATTTAAGTCAACGGTTGGTGAGATATTAGCTGTCAAAGTCGTAAAAAGTGTGTCCCCCTCCTCTAATTTCCAAGCTATGAAGTTTAAAATTCTGAAAAAAAGATGATGTAGGTACATTAATAAATCCTTTCAACGATTTTTGGTTCGAACATGACAGTTCTAACGGATTTGAGTTATTGCTGAAAAACTGTCTTTACCCGAACAAAAAGGCCTACGGGCCGTGTGTTTCCTCTTTTTTGATTCAATGTATTGTATAGTAGTTTTAAGTTTAGATTAGGAGGTGTTGGTACGGAACCCTTCTTTGTGCGTGGTCCGACACGCACTTGGCTGTTTTTTTGTGATATTTGATATTCAAACAGTGACCCTTTTTATCTTTATGGATTAAAATCTTTAAATAGAAATAACATGTTGATACATGATTTTTTCCTCGGTAAGTATAGCATTTTACTGTTTATTGGCAACACAAGAATAATTTATTTATACGACTCGGTTATTTGTTTAAGTACTGTTATTCCATACAAGTTCAAAGTTCTATTGTATGGAACAAATGAGCGTGCCGTATGGGCGTGCCACTGCTGGGCAAAGGTCTTCCCTTTTTCCTTCACAAGTGGAAGGAAAAAGAAGGAAGGCAGTATTTTATGAAATTAGTTATTTGTTATACAAGGGTGTAAAGTTGTATTTTAGTGTGGAATTGAAACACGAGCCAGCGAAAGGATTCTATAGTTGAACCACGAGCGAAGCGAGTGGTTCTAAAATAGAATCCTGAGCGTAGCGAGTGTTTCAACACACGAGAAGTTAAATACAACTTTGCACCCGTGTGTAACACAAAACTTTTCTCCTCACTATAGCGAGGAAAGTTCAACATGCAAAAAACACAGTCCCACAGGCATGATTTTCATCACTGGAATCACTGATTTTGTTTACGATATTATAACAGAAAACTCTGAAAGTTGTGTATAATATTTACGCGAGTCGGAGTCGGTGAAAAGTTGTGTATGTTTTAGTTGACATTTCTGACGATGCGTTTTGAAATTGCATCGACTCAACTTGTGCGTTTACAATTATACTCAAAGTCATTATGAAAAAATTGTTACTTATATAAGTAGATGTTTAAGGTTTACGACTTAAATCATTTAATAAAGCTAAATTTGGTATTTTTTATTAAATTCTCAAATCATTTATTTAATGATTATTGATATCAAACGAACCATTAATATGAGCGTTTTACGTTTTGTTATCTGTCAAAAGCTACTCAAACACGCTCCAAGGTCAAATTACTTTCCCCACTTGTGGATAAGATGCGTTTTTACCCGCTTGTTTCAAAGGATAAAAGACGGCTTTCCGAGCTAGTGAGAGGAAAAATAAATTTTTGAAATAAGTAAAGGGCCGCTATTTTCGTGGCCCTCCGGGTCGCTTTCTCAGCGGATTGCGGCTCCCGTTATTGGAAAAACCGGAAGCCGCCGGAATAACAATTACCGTTCACGGCTCACTTCCGGAGACAGTGCACCGGCCGGCGTAAGCGGTAAAAAAGGCCACATTTCAACAACTAACATGGACATATAATTTTTTTTTTTTCACACATCACCTATCCAATCTACTGATATACAGGATGTTTTTATTGATTTCCGTTTTTTCAAGTATATAACCGTTGATACCCATAATAAATAAATATTGGGGGACAATCTTACACAAATCGACCTAGTCCCAAACTAAGAAACCAGGTAGATTTAATTAGTTTTTTAAAAATCAAAAAAAAAATTTTTTTTTTACATTTCCATACAAAGTAATTAATTATATATCACCAAGGGTGACGCAATATTCCGCAGTGTCTCAAGACAAAAGTCTTTGACCAGTGTGTGTTGCCAGTGATGACATATGGCACTGAAACGTGGTCGCTTACTATGGGCCTCATAAGAAGGCTCAAAGTCACCCAAAGGGCAATGGAGAGAGCTATGTTGGGAGTTTCTCTGCGTGATCGCATCAGGAATGAGGCCATCCGCAGCAGAACCAAAGTGACCGATATAGCCCTCCGAATCGCTAAACTTAAGTGGCAGTGGGCGGGGCACATAGCACGTAGAACCGATGGCCGTTGGGGTGGAAAGGTTCTCGAGTGGCGACCACGTACCGGAAGGCGTAGCGTGGGCAGGCCCCCCACACGGTGGACTGATGACCTGGTGAAGGTCGCGGGTGTCCGCTAGATGCGGGTGGCGCAGGACCGGTCATTGTGGAAGTCTTTGGGGGAGGCCTATGTCCAGCAGTGGACGTCTTTCGGCTGACATGATGAAGGGTGACGCAAAAGGGCGTCAAGAGTTGTGGACTTGAGCAAATATTTATGTCAAGTATGATTGTAATTGACAACATTTCATTTTTTTAAGCGGGCTTTTCTCCGATGAAATCCAATAGAGGATAAAAAGTTAAGTAAAACTACATTTTTAAATTCTCGAAAATATCCCCATTTCATATAAATAAATCAATTTCAAAAGTTCCTCATTCTAAAAGAGAGTAAGTGACAAGTAAGGCGTCACAGCGTAACAAATCATACAGAAGCACTGTTACTAAGACAGATTTACTAAAGAAAGTGAGCTGCTGTTCTTTTTGTCCGCTGTGACTGTCACAATTTCATAGTAGTGACGTCATTACTACGATATGGGCTTTCTTCACATTTTCGTGAATATTTAGAAAACTAATGGCTATAAAAATATAAAAAAAATATTTTGGGGTTTCTTGTTCCCAAATTAACGAAATGAGTTAAGATTTCATACTACTTAAAAATTTGAAATGTTGTCAATTGGCATACTGTTTTTACATTACAACCTAGCTTGTTATTTTAGCTGTAAGTTTTCCATTGAAATAAAATAAAAAAATAAAAATAAAATGACAATCTTCGAAATTCTTATGACACGCTCGTCAATAAAACCACACAGACTCACACACACACACACACATATGGGAAAGAATTATTAACTACATCTGCACTTATTATTATACTTGACTTAATCGAGTACAATTAAATTTATTCACCCCTTTGAGGATTATCCGACGTGTCGGATTTATCACAACATGTTTGTCGCGAGCTGAGGTGTCGCTCCCCACATCTAAGTTTAACCTTGGCCGACGTACCGAACGCAGTACGCGGGCACTGCTGGGCCATGGAACATTTTCGATTTTTTTAAGGTTTTTTTGTAGGTACCCATTATATAGCTTAAAAACTTGACGACTTTTCGATTAACTATATTCGAGTAATCGGCTATTATATTCATAAAATACCGCGGATTGTTGCGCTACACTCGAAGAACTTCCCTCGCTTCGCTAGCTCGTTCAATAATCTTCAGTCATATACATACATATGGTATGTAGTCTGCCATACAATGCACACGCCTTACTTAAGCGATATTATCAGACGACCTGTTTAGCCTAGTTGGTAGTGACACTGCCTTCGAAGCTAGAGCTCCCGGGTTCGAATCCCTGCCAGGGCATTATTTGTGCATTTAGCACGGATTTTGTTCTTGGGTCTTGGATGTTCTCTATGTATTTAAGTATGTATTTATCTATACAAGTATGTATATCGTCGCAGTTCCCATAGTACAAGCTTTGCTTAGTTTGGGACTAGGTCGATTAGTGTAAGATTGTCCCCCAATATTTATTATTTATATTTATTTATCATGAAATGCCCCAAATGATGAGATATTATTGATGGCGATTTTATGATAATGATGTAATTGTTTGTTCCAGGGCAAATGTTCCTGATGAACCGCTTTTTCGATGGCGAGTTCATGGCGTTTGGTCTGAACGTTATCGAATACATGGAATCCGACCAGGAGGACCGTGTCGACCCCATGATCTACGTGTTCCCCAGGTAATGTAATCGCATACTGTCTTTCACTGTACACACACCTCATGTACCACAAACACAAAAACACACTATCACTATAATCCACGCATCCCCAATCACACTAACTTCTACATGTGAATGGACTCTGCGGAAAACCAGCGCTGGCTTCAAGCCAACAACATGCTGAGCAGGTTCCGTTTCGTGACACCTACACCGTTTTTCTTTATTGTCGGTGAATAAATTGTACTATTTTGTGTTGTCACGAATAAATGTTTGTAATATTATAATTATTCTTTTTATGTGTCACCACTAAAGTTGGACTTGTTTTTTGCGTGTTTTGTGGACATCTGTCATTGGCTATTGTTTTAGTTTTATAAGTTTTTTTTTTATATATTTCATTGTTTTTGGTGCCCCAAATAAATTAAATAAATAAATAAATAGGGACCTAACTGTAGAGAGGGCCACCAATCACCAATATCGATACACATACCTATATTGTGGTATAGAACAATAGAACACACAAAGTCGTGTTCCTTTAATTAAACCTTTTTATTACGACCTGTTTAGCCTAGTTGGTAGTAACTCTGCCTCCGAAGCTAGAGGTCCCGGGTTCGAATCCCGGCCAGGGCATTTATTTGTGCGTTTTTCACGGATATTTGTTCTTGGGTCTTGGATGTTTTCTATGTATTTAAGTATGTATTTATCTATATAAGTATGTATATCGTCGTCTAGTACCCATGGTACAAGCTTTGCTTAGTTTGGGACTAGGTCGATTTGTGTAAGATTGTCCCCCAATTTTTTTTTTTTTAATTATAAGCCTGCAATGCAGTAGCTGGTTTTGCTATGAGACAGGTCTCTTCCATCATTCATTTCGTATGGTAGGTATACTTAGAAATCTGAAAACAGTAGCACCATCTTAGGAGGGCGCAGTACACTCGGTCTGGCTCGGTTCTCCATACAAACGTATTTACCCTCTCATTTTAAAACGCCATGCTAGAATAACATGAAAATTTACATACACAATGGGATCCGGCATATCTAGGTCGGACCATAGTTTCTGTTGCTAGAAATTGTAAAAGAAAAAAATACAGTTTTAGAGTTTTTTACGGCTTGTATGAAAACCTTAATAATCGCTGTTATTTTTCTCCATTATAATTTCAAGCAACAGAAACTATGGTCCGATCTAGATATGCCGGATCCCATTGTGTATACAAAGTTTCATGTTATTCTAGCCTGGCGTTTTAAAATGAGAGCATAAATACGTTTGTATGGAGAACCGAACGTACTGCGCAGTCTTAAAGGCAATGAAAAACTTTCATACAAATGGCCATAATGCTAAGCGCAGTACCGGAACGCGTCGCGTAGGTTCACCCCTTATAAGGTAGACTGATGACCTGGTGAAGTTCGCGGGAGTCGTCTGGATGCGGGTAGCGCCGTCCAGTCATTGTGGCACTCTTTGAGGGAGGCCTATGTCCAGCAGTGGACATCCTTCGGCTGTTATGATGACGATGATGAATGAATGGTACGCAGAGATCTATGTGTCACACGAAATTAATGATACGGAGATGACTTGAAATTTTCCAATATCCACAGGAAAGTGTAGCTGAACACTAACCCATCATAAAAATTGCCTTATCACACCTGTTATTCAAAAAAGAGTCATTGTTGCCCTCGAATGAGGGAGCAAAGTCGTCCTTTTCTTCCCTCATTTGAGGGCACCATTTACTCGTTTCCTATAGGTCTGGAAAGCAGTAGGTGTAGGAATACACTACATACACTGGCGGCGTGAAAAACAGTTTCTGTTACAACGGTAGCAAAATTATTTCTCTCTTGGGCGTCATCATCATCATGTCAGCCGAAAGACGTCCACTGCTGGACATTGGCCTCCCCCAAAGACTTCCACAATGACCGGTCCTGCGCCACCCGCATCCAGCGGACACCCGCGACCTTCACCAGGTCATCGGTCCACCGTGTGGGGGGCCTGCCCACGCTACGCCTTCCGGTACGTGGTCGCCACTCGAGAACCTTTCCGCCCCGACAGCCATCGGTTCTACGGGCTATGTGCTCTGCCCACTGCCACTTAAGTTTAGCGATTCGAAGGGCTATATCGGTCACCTTGGTTCTGCTGCGGATAATTCCTGATGCGATCACGCAGAGATACTCCCAGCATAGCCCTCTCCATTGCTCTTTGGGTGACTTTGAGCCTTCTTATGAGGCCCATAGTAAGCGACCGCGTTTCAGTACCATATGTCATCACTGGCAACACACACTGGTCAAAGACTTTCGCCTTGAGACACTGCGGAATATTGGACGAAAAGATGTGCCGTAGCTTGGGCGTAATTCGCCGTAAATATATAATTTTGCTCCCTTGAGACACAATCTACTATTTGACCCAGTCCAACCAAACCAAACCAAAATGTAACCAAAGATTTTGTTTCAGAATGGTAAAATGCACGCTGTTCAACAAGTTCGGTTCCTCGGGCGAGGTCGAACGGCACGACGCTCTCTGCATCCTCCCCCTCAACGTCGTCAACGAGAAGATCTACGTCTTCCTCTGGTTCTGGTTCGTCATCCTCGGCACCCTCACCTTCATCACCCTCCTCTACCGCCTCGTCATCATCTTCTCTCCTCGGATGAGGGTCTACATGATGCGCATGAGATTCCGTCTCGTCCGACGGGACAACGTGGACACCATCGTCCGCAGATCCAAAATGGGCGACTGGTACCTGCTTTACATCCTTGGCGAGAACCTGGACTCCGTGATCTTCAGGGACATAATGCATGAGTTTGCGAACAAGCTCAACCACAACTATCAGCACCATATCCACGGGGTTCCAGACGCGTGACCGCCAATACCAGGGTGGGTATTCCACACCTGACTAACGTCGCTACAGCGGGACATGGAGCCCCCTGTATAAACTTGACTTTGAAGTGCAAAGTGAAAGTGATCTCACGGGACGAACTGGCCTATTAGTACTTTAGTGTTCCTAGTGCGGACCTGTACCTAACGGTCTTCGGATCATTCGCTGACGTACTTGGTAGTTCAATGACAATATGTATGATTTTATGGTAGGATTCAATTGGACTCTAGTGGATACGTGATGTAACAGCGACTCGGCGTTGTACTCAAACACTGTATGCGATAGTGAAATGGACAGTTGTATGCGTGTATGACACGCGGGAAGAATCGGTACATGGTTGTTTCCGTTGTAAGGATGAATTATGCGACATCTCATCTTTGAGTCCTTGCGCGGCCTACGAAGATGCCATGCTCTCTGCTATCTTGATGTACTTCAACGAGAGCAGATTTCTCTTTTCAATTTGATGAGGTTCTACGTGTGGTCGACATTGTAACGAGTAGCCTGCGAACTTATCCCAGCTGCTTTGACCGCGGCACTGCCAATAACTCATTAATTACTAAAATACAGCTAAATAAAGCAGGGCTTATTTAAAACTATAAAAATCTAACATGTACAGATTTAGCTGTTTTTTAGTAAATTGACCTTTAACTAAGCTTTTATTGTATTATATGTACTCTTAAGCATTTTTCAGTCTTCATTACAGACCAATGGAAAAGCTATAAATGATTCAATAAGTAGTTATAATTCGGATTATTAATGTTCACAAGGAGGCAATGTCGAGCGCGCAGCATGTGTGACGCCGCAACTTCCTCTGGATCTCCCATGTTCTCCCTTTATATGGACAGTGCTATGTCCTGACCAGGGATCGGAGATTCGGATACTTTTGTACCTACACTTCGGCCTCAGTACCTACACCGTGTTGTTGAGTAGCATGGAGGCAGACTCAATTTAATTTTACTCATAAATTTTGTCGGGATTTTAGCGGAATACCGAAAATTAGGATGACATAAACACATACATATTCCGCAATCAGAAACAATACCTATGACGCCCTTAAACGAACCACCACATTTTTTTTTGTTGCAACCTGTATGTCGTTAAAACTGTTAACCAACGTGAATGTTGCTGAAATCTGCTGAAAATAGTCATAACCCAAAAAACCTTTTCGTTACGCTTCATACAATCCCGGTATCCTGAAAATTTAATAATAGAAATATTAATTTTAAGAAGCCGACTCCACACTTAGTTGTAGGTATAAAAGTATCCGAACTTCCGAGGGAATAATACTTTTATTACAAATAATAATAATATATGACAAATAAAAGTAATAATAAATCACGTCTCTGCAATGCACAGTCTGGTGAAGTTTTGTTAGGTGGTGATTGGAATGGCTGCTCCGTCGTCAAACCACAACAGTTTCGCTGCAGGTTTGAATTTGTGGCGTGTGCCTCGTATGCACATACTGGTGGCTCGAATTATGGCAGTACATATCCTTGTTCCGAACTTCCGATGCCTGGTCTTGAGACAGGCAGATAAAAAAGAAAGCACTACAACAAATCCATACAAATGTCCGCTTTGACGCACCGAACAGGTGCCACTTAAAACTTCGGCAGTCTTCGCAGGATGCGGCGGTGGTATGTACATAGGTAATCAGTGTAATCACGTTTGCCGCTCATTTGTGCGTAGAACTGATTTTAAATGGAGTGCAGGTCTTAAGATAGTCTAGTTGAGATATTGCTTTAACTAGTACCGTAAAACGGGGGTAGTAGGGACAAAAAAGAAATTCAAACCTGGAGAAAAAAAAAAATTTTTACAATATGGCACTTTGATTTATAAACATGAAAAATACTCTGGTTGTAAGAATTTTTTTTTTAGATTTTTTGTCGTTTCGTTTGATAATATTAACGATAAAAACAAAATAGAAGAAAATCCCAACTCACCCCGTAGGTGGTTTAGTAGGGATAGCAATGAGGTGAGTTAGGACAGTTCTTGGTGACACTTTCGGATGTGAAATCTCACATAAAAATGAATTAAAATTCAGGTAAAAATTTGCCGCTTTAGAACATCAACTTTGACAGTGCCTTGTTGAATTTTATGATGTTAAACTTGGGGTGTGGGCACCAAGAAAAAATATTAATATAATGTAATTTCTAAAATATAATAAAATGACTTTAAAAGCAACCTAAGCACAAAAATAAATAAATATTGGGAGACAATCTTACACAAATCGACCTAGTCCCAAACTAAGCAAAGCTTGTACTATGGGTACTAAGCGACGATATACATAGAAAACATCCAAGACCCAAGAACAAATATCCGTGCTAAATGCACAAAATAATGCCCTGGCCGGGATTCAAACCCGGGACCTCTAGCTTCGGAGGCAGTGTCACCACCAACTAGGCTAAACAGGCCGTCATTTGACATGACAGATGTTAAATAATACGGTAATCGACTGACACTTTTTTTTGTGACATAGGAGGCAAAGAGCAGACGAATCGCCTGATGGTAAGCGATTAGCGCCGCCCATGGACGCTCGCAACACCAGAGGGGTTGTAAGTGCGTTGGGGATATGGGATGGGATGGAATGAGGGATGGGATATGGTTTTTGGGTCTACTCGCATTCCCGAGTTCTCACGATGTGGACCGATTATTAACCACATCTGTATCTGCGACAAATGTAACTACACTGTCATAACTTGACCAATGTGTCATCATGCCATCAGTCGTGGGCGAAATCTATGGCTTATATAGATAAATACATACTTAAATACATCTTTTTTTTTTATTAAAAATGGGATTGCTCTTGGCCAGCGTCTAGCCAGGGGGCAAAGATGAGGCCGACGATGAAGCGAGCTCACCCAGAAGATGCCTATTCACTCGTGCCTTAAAAAGGTCCAGGTTATATGAACTCGGAAATACAGACGCCGGTAGAGAATTCCAAACCTTAGAAGTGCGCATTATAAAAGAAGATGCAAAGCGCTTGGTTCGAATTAGAGGAATTTCGACCAAAGTAAGGATGGTAGCCAGCCGTACGTCTGGATGTCCGATGGAAGAAGGGGGAAGGCGGTATGAGCTCATGGAGCTCCTGAGCACACCTCACCGAAGTACAGTTTGTAGAAGACGCACAGACATGCTACTTTGCGTCGATGTGCTAAGCTCTGCAGCTTATTTCCCACTACCGTACTGCCGCCAATGAGCCTCCTGGCTCTGCGGTCCACCGAGTCGAGTGCGGCAAGTTGGTACTTAGCCGAGCCATCCCAAAGGTGACTACAATACTCCATGCAAGACCGGACTTGGGCTTTATATAAAGATAGAAGCTGCCCAGGGGTGAAGTATCGCTTGACCTTATTTAGGATGCTCAGCTTTTTGGCCGCTGTTCCGGCTTTGGACTCGATGGTAGTGCCGAAGTTAAGGTTTGAGCTTAACGTCATGCCAAGCAGCTCGACGTTGGCTACAGACACGGTTCTACCTCGGAAAGTAGGAGCCAGATTGAATGAGCTCCTTTTTGCGGTAAACAGACACGCTTGCGTTTTGGTGGCGTTGAAACTAACCAGATTGTTATCACCCCATTGGGAGACAAGACTTAAGGTTGAGTTAATTCGCTCTACCATTGTCTCTCTCTCAGACTGAATTTCATCACGACCAGCCCCCGTGCTGGACAAATATCTCTCCATGACCGTACTGTCATCTGCGTATGCGACCACTCCTGGTAGAAGAAGGTCGTTAATATGAAGCAGGAAAAGGGTCGCGGAGAGAACAGATCCCTGAGGAACATCGGCATCAATGACCATGAGGTCCGACGAGCAGCCATCAATGACTACTCGGATTGACCGCCCACTCAGGAAATCAGATATCCAGCTACAGAGGCCAGAAGGAATACCGAATGCAGGAAGCTTGCGAAGCAGACTAGCATGCCAAACCCTGTCAAAAGCCTTCGAGATGTCAAGAGACACAAAAGCCTCACCGTGTTTCTCGATGGCCTCGCCCCAGTAGTGCGTAACATACACAAGAAGATCCCCAGTGGAACGGCCCCGGCGAAACCCATATTGCCGATCACTGAGAAGGTCGTTAGCTTCAAGGTAAGTCAGCAGCTTACTGTTCAGAACTCTCTCCATAACGTTACAGAGTATGGAGGTAATGGCGATAGGTCGATAATTGCAGGGATCGGCACGACTACCTTTCTTGGGCACTGGTTGCACATTGGCAAGCTTCCAGGATGCCGGTACGGTATTCGTCTTGAGAGAGAGACGATACAAACGTGTAAGAACAGGAGACAACTCGGGACCACAGTGCTTCAGAACCCTTGCAGGTATACCATCAGGCCCACTAGCTTTGTTGACGTCTAGACTCTGCAGTGCTCTACGGACCTCTTTGTTATGAATCGTGACCTCCGACATCGAGGAGCCACATTGAGGTATTGATGGTGGTAGATGAGAGCCAGTGTCCAGACGCGAGTTACTGGCAAACAGAGAGGCAAAGAGATTGGCCTTCTCTAATGCGGTGAAAGCCAGCGAGCCATCAGGCTTCTGCATGGGAGGAAGCAACGGACGACAGAAATTGGTTTCGATCGATTTAGATAAGGACCAGAACTGCTTACTACCTGGGGGGTAGGTTGCTAGTCTGGCCCCTATTCTACGAATGTGATCGAACCGAGCCTTACGGATCACCCTTTTGCAAGATTTGGCGGCTAAGTTGAATGCCCTCTTCTTAGAACGAACCCTTCGAGCTCGAATTTTGCGGTCACGAGCTTGAACCCAGGCCTGGTAGGCAGACTCTTTGCGGGCCTCAGCACGCGCGCAGTGCGCATTATACCATGGCCGGGCTTTGTGACCGAGCGGGATGTCTGAGAACGGAATAAAAAACTCCATTCCCTGCCGTATCACGTCAGCAATCGCGTCAGCGCAGAGCGAGGGGTCGTTCGAAGAAAAACACATTTGGCGCCAAGGATAAGACGCAAAGAAGTGCCGCATCTCATCCCAATCTGCTGACTCGTATCTCCAAACTCTCCTTGTGCCTCTGGGGCTGTCATCAGGAGGAGATCGGATCGATACGGACTTCACCAGACAATGGTCGGATGACCCTAGGGGGGCGGAAACCGACACGGAGTACTGGTCTGGATTAGTTGTCAGCAGAAGATCAAGGCAATTGGGTGTATGTCCGTCAACATCAGGCACCCACGTCGCAACGTTCACCAGCTGGGTGAGATCTAGCGTCAATGCAAGTTTTCGTGCCTCTCTCCCAGCGTGGTCGGTTTCCTGGTACGGGAACAGCCACTCACTATGGTGTGCGTTAAAGTCCCCCAGGAAGACTAGTTCCGCCGTGGGATACCGCTGTTGGGCAAGATCTGCCGTCTCTATAAGATGGTCAAAAGTCTGGTTGTCTCCTGGTTACCTTTGTGCGAACGGTAGATACAAGTATAGACAGTTTTGTCTATTCCTGTATCCACCAAAATCCAAATTGTAGAAAACCCAGTACCTTCAAAGCAACGGAGACGCAGACAGCAAATGTCATCACGCACGTACACACAGACCCCAGCGTGTTTCCTGAATCTGTGTTCAAGTGAGTACCCCGGGTAGTTGAGGTACATAGAGAACATAGAGAACATCCAAGACCCAAGAACAAAATCCGTGCTAAATGCACAAATAATGCCCCGTCACTACCAACTAGGCTAAACAGGTCGTCAAAAGTTAAAGTTGTAAGTGAAATAATAAATTCTGGATTCGCATTCCTACTGCCTCGCCGTCCCTCATCACCCGTTTTACGGTATAGGTACTGTATATTTACTGTGGTCGTGACCTGGTAAGGTTTTTAGGTGGGACAAGTTAGACTTTTTTTGTTGGCCACTAATATAAGCCCTAGTAGTATATCGATGCTTGGTATTGCCTTATTGTGACTTTTAGAAGACGTCCTGGACGAAAATGGAGCAAAAGACAAAAAAATATACAGTATAATGGTGCTGTTTTGGACTTTTTGAAATATTAGAAATTAGATGAATAAAAATAATCCATTTTAGACCATAGTAGTTAGATAATTAGTTAGTCATTTTAGATTATAAATTACTTATAGTGTTTACCGGGTTAGTACTTGTTCAAAATATTAACTTAGTATAAGAATGAAATCAGTTTTATATAATTACCAAACCCTAGTAAGAGCATATTCTATGCCCAATAATCATCTAATCAAACCAAAGAAAAGAAAATGTGCCAAAAAGTCCAAATAACATCAAAATATATAAACACAAGAACTGCGAAAACGTGTACATTGAGAAAAAATATTTTATGTAAAATGTACCGGTTTTTGTAGTTCTATATATTAGATTAAAGGGTTATATAAAAGCTTGTATTACATGAATAGACATAGAAATTAGACTCGAATCGGAAATTTCGCCAGCTCTTGTATTTCCCAAAAATCTTGAAATGTGCAAGAGTCAAGAGCTTGTGGGAATAACGACTAGATGCTTGGAAGCTGTTTGTAGCACTGCCAATCTTAAAAATTATGACAATTAAATAAGTAATTTTAATATAACAGGATGTAATAATTATAAATTTTTATTTATTTTTCTCCTGCACTGTACCTTACTTTGGGAAGTGGTAACAAAATACTTGTTATTTCAAATATGGCCGCATTTCGGTAATCACAACATACAGATAAACATTAAACAGATTTAAATCGAATGGCGTTCTTATTTCTTGAGTTACTTTTACAGTATTCCTATTGGCTATGTGCGAAGTAGGTGGTGGGGGTAAGCTAGGCGATCGTAGCGCACACCATGGCAGAAATGTGTACTTACCGGGGACCACTGTCAAATTTACTTTCACGTCTTCTATTGGTTTCTTAACGGTTTCCTACGATTCGTTTCGTTTGTATGTATTTATTTATTCTCTTATTTATTTCAGTAAAATTTCCAATACGGGGTCGTTCTCGTTTACTAAAGTAAATAAAATATTCATGTGTCATTATTTGACATCTCTGAGTTTTGACATTGTCTCGGGACCTTTGACGTTTGATGTTTCAGACGTGCACATAGCCAATACTTGGGTTTTTTCCTTTAATTTGTAATTTTCAATTTTCGGTAGCAGCGTTACGCTTTAATACAAAAATTGTTTAGTATGGGATGGCGCATCGTTACTGACGATTTCTCAATATAATTTGAGACGTTGGTGTCGTTAAAAGAAGCCTAAGGCAGGGTTACGACGACTTACGATCACAGACCGACAAACGTTAAATATGGCGCCGGCAGCTGTTATCCCATAGAAACTTGTCAAACTTTCCATACATTCTAATTTCAACGAACAAAGCTTACGATTATAGACGGTTTGGTGCAACCCAGCCTAAGGTTGAGTTGCACCGACTTACGATCACAGACTGATCAACGTTAAATATGGCGCCGGCAGCTGTCATACCATAGAAACTTGTCAAACTTTCCATACATTCAAATTTTAACGAGCACCGCTTACAATTACAGACGGTTTGGTGCAACCCAGCCTAAGTCTTCTAAGGTAGATGTCGCTGTACGCCTCCCTAAGGCGTTGTAAGAGGGAACTAGTGAAGGATTTCGGGCCTGAGCTTGAATGGTTCCGATAGCTCAGTGGCTAGAGCGATTGGCCTCGTACTTATGCCAGATGACGCAGGTACGAATCCTGCTCTGAGTACTATTTTTTTTTAATTTTTCCTTGAATTAATTTGAAATTTAGGTATTTTATTGTCTTTTAATAATGTTACAGGCATCATAAACATATACAGTCATACAGTAATTTTAACTTGTGTCATTTAATAATCTATGATTTAAGTTGGCTGGTAAAATAAGGACGTAAATTATTTTTTCTTAACAGGGAAATTTTTGAGTAATCGTATAGGTCGATTCACAAGAGCTGGCGCGGAATGTCTATGAAATTTTATTATCATTGTCGGCCTGTTTAGCCTAGTTGGTAGTGTCACTGCCTCCGAAGCTAGAGGTCCCGGGTTCGGATCCCGGTAAGGGCATTTGTTTCTGTGGTGAGCAGAGACATTTGTTCCTGAGACTTGGATGTTTTCTATGTATTTAAGTATATATCTATTAAATATATCGTCGTCTAGTACCCATAACACAAGCCTTATTGAGCTTACTATGGGGCTAGTTCGATTTGTGTAAAAAAATGTTCCCTAATATTTATATTATTTATTTAAAAATTAATGACAGTTACATACATTTTCCGCACCAGCTCTTGTGAATCGACCTATACTGGGATTCAATTCTTTATTACACACCTACTTCATAATAATACTGCCACCAAATAGTATTTTATACAATAGTTACATGTGACCCCAGGGCTGGTCTGGTGCATACTTCTCTCAACTTAGCCCCCTAGGGGTGCAGAGGCAACGCCGCCAGCATAATGGGGTCCATGCCGAAGGCGCCAAGCGGACCTGTTAGACGGGGTTTTCTTTTTAATATTGGCGGATTTTTTTATAGGTAGGTAATATCTTTACTAGGTTCTGAGTAATAATTTATTTTTAGTTGAGTTTTTGTGTTTTGTTCCTTTTTATTGTTAACCAATAGAGGTATGTCACTACCTTCAAGAAAAGAGCGTACTCCAATCTTAAAGGCCGGCAACGCACTCACAACCCCTCTGGTGTTGTGAGTGTCCATGGGCGGCGCTAATCGCTTACCATCAGGCGATTCGTCTGCTCGTTCGCGTCCAGTCATAAAAAAAAACATGTACTTTTCTTACAATAAATATTTTCATTACTAAACATCAAAGACAGTTTTCGTCTCTGGTTTAACTTGTAGGCCGTATTCATGTATTCTCCAGAAGTAGCCCGTTGCAGCTACAAAGAGAGTACCCAAGAATCGGCTCGGCGTTGAATGTGCTAACGGCCGGACCACGACATTGAGCGACGGTGACAGCGACAGCGGTGCTCCTAATGCATTGCGTGGGATCCAAACTAACCGCAGTGCGTTGCTCGTCTCGACCGCGCAATGGATACATAGTTATATCCTTTGATGCGCGTGTCGCAAATCGCGCAGTCTATGCCAGGCTGTTCAACTTTTTCTTCAGGTTTTGGGAACTTCTCTAATATTGCCTTAGAGAAGTTTACTTTTTTTTTATACTACGTCGGTGGCAAACTAGCGTACGGCCCGCCTGATGGTAAGCGGTCACCGCAGCCTATGGACGCCTGCAACTCCTAGGTGTGTCATATGCGCGTTGCCGACCCTTTAAGAATTACTTTATTTCATCTGAGGAATGTGCCCTCGCAATTAACGGAATTAAAAAAAAACATCCAGTATATTAAGGGGAATACTAACAGAGAATCTGGCTTACTTTAGGTAAGTATCTGTCATTATCATCATATCCCATTTACAAGCAATGCAGCCATTTTAAACTTACAACAGATCGTAAGTTAACTGTGAATATTTAATGTGTAGACGCCGCCAACACGTCTCCGATCTACGGACTAACAAAATGTCCACTTTACAACCCAAGTGTGACCACGGGAGAATCGCATAATTCATCGATAGGTACTGCATTGGGCCGTGGTGACCTCAACACAAAAAAATAGGTTGGGATTGCAAGCAGTATTTATTATTCTTAAAGTACAGTTAAGGAATTTAATTCCCTACCCATTTCGCAAACTTTTTCTTTGGATTTCTATAGTTTGACAGGACTGACAACCTTAAGTAGGTCACTAATTAATTTTCTGTACCAATCGCTCGAAGTTTGGGTCGTTTAACGCATTCACTGCCAGCGACGCATATATGCGTTTTCGTTACTTTCACCCAGTAAATCCATTCAGCCGTTTTAGGTGTGATTATTGTGATTAACTACAATACAAAAATCGAATTTGAACACTCACTATTTTTTAATCTAATATAATTAACTTTTACTATCAATAGTAGGAATTAGGAATAAAACGTCGCGTACAAAAATCAAAATAGTATATTTCACTTTTTAACTTAACTTTAGTTACATTGAGAAAAGTGTCGTCGTAGATATAAATTCATTTAAAAATAAATAAAATCCTAATTTCAAATACAAATGCCTAATAAATAATAATAACGGAAAAAGATTATCAGATATTATTACAGTCAAAATATGTCCTTTCATTAAAATACACATTACTAAATTGAGATTTCAATAAGAACATTGACAATAATACCAGAGAAATCAAAATATACTTTCTTCTTCAAGTATCACGTTTAAAAAGAGAGTAATGTTACATTTCTAACCACTCAAGTGCTCGCGTTAAAAAAAAAGGTGGTCTAAAGTGCTCAAGATTCACCGAGAATTAGCAGCGCATTGTCTTGTGTTGTTAATAAATCGGTTGCCAGGCTTCGTCTAAACTTTATGCTATGATTCTTTTTATGTTATAAAGCTAAAGGAACAGGCAATTTGTTTATATAATTAATTACATAGGTCACCATAGTAAAATATTTAAAAAAAAATGCACAAACTTTACATACCGTTTCGAATGAGATCTTTTGCAATAAATATATTTTTATTTTATAATCTAAATCGATAACATATGTAAATGTTATGTTTATTTAAAACTGTAATAGTTTACGCTTCGATTGATACCAAATAAAGTATATGATCCCGGGGAAATATTTTGCATAAAACCTTTTTCATTTGCAATGTTTACATTGTCAGTTTTTCAATTCGCCGCAAAACAGTGTAGTTTGTTTATGATTTTTGTATGAATAATTTAGGCAAACGAGTACAAAAATATTGTCAGACGTAGATAGAGACACTATTAATCTTTAAATAACAAGTGCCAATTTTGTCAAAATCGCAACAATTTCTGTCACAAATTATCAATAACAAAAAATAGCCTTACATACCTAACGTAATGAGTGCCGCTTTTGACGCCCGATTAAAAATAATTCCATACACTTCAAACCACATAAAACTCTTAACACATATACTACACATGTTACACTTCACAACTTAATAGATATTCGACCGATTACAACTCGATTTATATTTTTGTTCTCATTTCAAAAGTATACAAAAACCCACGCAAAGGTCCCGCCTCAAACTAACGGACATACTCCGGCGGACCTGCGCTGTCAAAATTTAATCATGGCGGCGATATAGGACGGGATACACTGGTGCGCAACGAAACCACAGTTCACGCTGTGATCGTCAATATTGAAATTACGAAATTTACATTTCTTATTAAATCAATTACGAATAGTTACAGATCCTTAACTTATGACTTATACAATGCTAATACGAAATTAACAGCCGTACACTCATGGTGACTTTAATTATATATTCTTGAAGTAATAATAACGTTTGGCATTTTATTTTAAATATCATTGGCTGTCGTGATATAGAATAACTGACAAAGTAGAAAAGTTGGAAAACCGCCGATATTTTCATTTCAAAGTTATATGTATATCTCAACAATGGCTGAACCGATTTTGATAAAACATGTTTTACTAATATTATCGTTTCCCGAGAGAAAAGTTATGTTATTAACTTATTATAAATTCGAGGAGTTAAAAATGCAGTATTTTTTACATACACACCATAATAGTTGCAACTTTTTGGCTCGACATATCAGATCTCAATGACCTCGTGTTTACGTGTCTAGGCATTTATAGTTGCTTCAGTCGTATTGATCCACGGCTATAAGATACTACTAAATTTCTCTTGGAAATCCTGCTCTGAAAAAAAGACAACCAAATAGTTCACCAGTTTAAATAAAAGCTACGATACCACAGACAGATATACACATTAAACTTATAACCCCCCTCTTTTGCGTTGCGTAGTATAGTAGTAGTACGTACGGTACCAGAACTGACTATATTGTAATTTCATCATGTCAGACGAAGGACGTCCACTGCTGGACATAGGACATATATTTATTTGGCACCCCAACAAGTTTTTTTAACTCTAACAGGTTCTCATTGCTGAGGTGATAAGTTTTATGTGATGTGGTATGTGTGTGGTACACGAGAGCAAAGTTACCTATATGCATGTCGAGTATTCGAATCTCTTGATACGCTATAAAATCTATCATAGAATCACTTGCCACGCTCCCTAGTGATTCGACTAAGGCATCCTTCGCTACCTCGGGATTCGAAATTATTACTCGTCGTAAAAAAACGACTGCTCTCTTATTGCACAAATAATTATTGAATCCTTGCCTGACACATCCCATAACCACTAACGAGTAAAATTACAATGAAAATTTAAGAAATTAAATTAAATTAATATTTGAAAAAAATACATCACAAGTAACAACAAAATTCATACACTTATTTTGTGAGGTAAGTATTTTTTATTGGTACGTGGTTTTCACTGCAAATTTTTGGGAGTTAAGTTAAAACGACTATACAATAGTTTATATGCGAGCTACAAATAACTGAGATAACGGTCAATACGAGTCAAAATCAGACCTGGTTTTTTGAAAAAAGAAAACCATACATTCTTATTTGAACCATTACATGGAATATGTGAATTTAATAAATTTATATGATCAGTTGAACAAGTAAAAGTGAACCCTACCTCTACTTCATACATTCATAAATAAAAGGTAAGCAGTTAAATTGGTAATGGGCCGCCACTTAGTATGCGTAAAAGAACCTATCAAAAATGAATAAACTAAATTAAACCATTCTGCGACAATAGCCCAGTGTGCACCACGCCTTATGGCATAATACGTGGATCCGACGCGAATCGGCGGAAGTGCCTTGTGCAACCACAGTTGCGTACAATAGTATTTATAGACGTCACAAGTTCATTCACCTAATCCTGCATAGAACATACCTAATTGTTCATTAAAAGTGGATTTACGTTGATTTTAATAGACGCATTTATTGATTTTAATAGCCTAGTACAGAAATATGGCATAATCACATAATAATGTACGATTTAAAATTAACCTCGCAAAATTTTCATCACTCAACGTACTTTGTTGGAAGAATTTATTACATTCCATTTTAATTAGTATCGAAATATATACTTCGTCTTATGAAGCAGTAAACCAGGATTAATTTGGTATATAATACCAATTAAAAAATGCACAATTGATTGCTCACAGCATTTTTTAATCGCGAGCTCTCTCGCTGACGTACCGAACTTCGATGGTCATGAAAACAACTTTTATATTTTATAAAAATTGTTCCGTAGACTGCGGTTTTAATTTTTTTTAATGTTGCCACATTCATACTCTACCTATATAACTCAATTAAAAAGCGTTCTTTGCATGTTCCGCATAGCAACAATTTAAAAACCGTTGGAACTCCAACTCGCAACTAGTGTTGCGAGAGCACTGTACGTTTTCCCAAGTCGCAACCCTAGTTGCGGAGAGCACGTGAGTGGCTATCCATTAGTTCCCTTCAATATTATTGACATGTTATACTAAACACCTTGAACATAACGCATGCAATCAAAACCTTTCTATGGCATTATAACGATGACATACTCGTATATGGTAAAATCATTGATTACCATTGTAAATTCCAACAAACACTTTTGAATGTTATAAAAATAATAATTGAATCTACTAAACATTGGCTTAAAGAATAACGATTAAATGTCCTACTTAATATTATTAAAATAAATGCGAGTCGGTTTGTGGTACACAATCACTTGAGATTCTACACTTGCACATATTGTGGCCAACTTTAAGGACTTGTTTCTTGTGCTCGTCTATACGAGCGATATGGGCTGTTAATCGAGTCTAAAAACGCGCATGTCCATAAACAGCTTCTGTTGCACGTGTTCCGACGAGCTCACCGCACCGCTTATCCATAAAAGCCTAAGTAATGCTACAGTGCGAATAATATGAGATTCCCTGTCTTTTATCTTGATTATCAGTGCGCGAAGTTACAATACTCTGAATTATATTAGATAAGGGTAGGGTAAGGTTGTAAGCTAATGCTTACGCTAAATCGTGGGTTTAGGTGTTAAAGCGGACCCCGGGCTCCTTAGGCCACAACCGGGAAAAACGCTAGAAAGATGTTTATGCAACAGGACAGGGGTTGTTACATTTTGGTGCCGTGACCAGGATTCACCTTTTACCTCTGTCGCGTAAGGCGGCGCTACAGCCTACTATATCCATTTTTTTCGTTATGATCATGTAAAATATGAAATAATATATACATTGTAGTCGACATTGCGCCATGCTGTTATGTATTGTCATGTATGTTGGCGCACCTCACCGTCCACGCCACGTCTATCCATAAACGAGACCATTTAGCACCATTGGCTATGATTACCAACATCCAAAGCAATGATTACAGAGATACGTCCGTGTATGGATAATTTATGAGCTTTTACTATACGTTAAAATTAGCGCTTTAAGATCTTTTTTTAGTAGAAGTTCTAAAGTGACAAATAATAAGTTTCATCGACTATACCATGTATAAGTATAATATTGAAGTCGAGCCCATATTGATCCACGATGTATATGTATAGTCATCAAAACGATTCTAAACTAATAACACATGCAATCATAAGAATTAGATTGTTTTTATCTATAGTATGATATTGAAACTAATCGGTGTTATACTGATGCATTATTAAATAGTGCCTTAGTGTCTGAACCGCCAAAAATTCAGTCTTAGCGAAAAAATCAACTCAAACTCATAAAAAGTTATTCTACAAATAGGCCCACAAGGACACTTTTACTTGTCAAATACAACATTATTTTACTTCACACTCAGAGTTCCCGAGGATGCGCTGTTTTGATAGTGGGGGTCTCTAGCTGTCAACACGACGGATCCTCAAATAAATAAATGGGCGGCAACGCGCCTGTGACTGCTGGAAGTACAGACTTCCACCGTAGTGGGGTTAGCCTATAACAGTTTTTTTCGCATCATTACATAGAATATACACCACAAAGTAATGTTGCTTTAAAAATATTAAAAAATAGTTTACAACATTCAAACATATGTGCAAGGTTCACACGATCAGACAAGTTAGGGCATGGTCATCCTAGTTAAATCTAATTCACAATATACAAATAAAATTTAGCTCACATTTACCTAAACATACACATATCGATAGACATACATACATTTCAGGGTGCCATACAACATTCTGCACTTAAGTCCTTATTTTTCAAATGGGAATGTATGAATATAATTAAATGAAATCTTCACTTTCCAGTAGATAATAGTGTGCATTATTTATAACTAATTGTTGTATAATGATAAAGAGCAAAGATATATGACAAACGAACTGCACACAAACTGTGGAATTGCAGTTCATCAGGATTTCTTCTTGGTCCGTGGGAACATAACAGTGAACTTGACACAACGGCATTAATGAAACATAAATCTTGTCATAACATGGCTGACACATCTTCCGACATGACAGCAATGTCAATTTTGACGTAAGCCATTGTTTAAATATTGACAGCCATGATTCATCACTGTTAAACTCTTAAAGTGTCCCAGACCCACAGCAGTTAACTTCTTGTATTAGAAGGACCATAGTAGTCATACTTTTATTACACGATTCCAAACCACAAAGCACACGACACGAACAATTGACGTTATATAAAAGTATCAAAAACCACCCTGTAAATAGGGTCAAAATGAACACTTCGATTTGAGTCGTTTGATTTACGAACTAACCGCTACAAATATAAGGCCCAAAATGCATTAACCTCTAAGTCATTTAATTCAAGATCAACTATGATTGAAAATTTACTCGTAACAGAATGATACTTTACGCCAGTTATATAATTATAGGCATTAAACACGGGTGTGATTTTAGCTGTAATACTAATTACAGAACGATTGAATTCACGTGTTAATTTTTAATAAGGGCGCCATGTTTCGAGCCCTTCAAAGATCCTTCAATATGCATGCCTCACGATAATTTAAATTCACTTATCACACTAGTGTTTTAATATCTTATTGAGAATAATTATCTGTATCTACACCCACATATTAAATCCCGTAGGTACTTATTATGTTTTCAGGTGTCCATTGTAATGTCATTAAGATACCAATACCGATAACGTAATCTGCTGACGTTACTATCACAAGTGCGAGAATTATCATAAAACTATAGCTATAATGATGATCACTTTGCACGGTTACTGGACAATTAAATTAAAATTTAACAATGTGGGTGTATTTAAAGTATTATTCTGCATTTATTAATAAAATTCAACCGCTTCTTGTGATGTGTTTTTTGCACTTACATGATCACCTTAGCGCAAATGCTTTTCTTCATGTGTTTTATAGCAAACGATAATGATACATAATATCATGAAAATGATTTTATACTAAATTAATTTATCACAAATATTCCATAGTTAGTTGATAGATGAATTTATAGTAGTCGGCAGTTAAGAATTCAATCCTGACACCTGTCACTTCCATACATTTTATAACCTCAAAGTGACTTTAAGGTTAAAAACTGTATGGAAATGACAGATGTCAGGATTGACCGCCGACCACTATTGGCTATGTGCGAAGTAGGTGGTGGGGGTAAGCTAGGCGATCGCAGCGCACACCATGGCAGAAATGTGCACTTACCGGGGGACATCAGTCAAATTTACTTTCACGTTTCCTATTGGTTTCTTAACGGTTTTCTAAGATTCGTTTCGTTTTTATTTACTTATTTGTTTCAATAAAATTTTCAGTAAGGTCTTTCTCGTTTATTAAAATAAATAAAATATTCAGATGTTATTTGACATTTGTGTTATTTGACATTTCTGAGTTTTTCCCGGGACCCTTGACGTTTGACGTGCACATAGCCAATAGTTGAGTGTGATGATTTGTAAAAAACGTTGATGAGAAATGCATAATATTTACTTATTATTATTTAAATGTTAAACACTTGTCCCGGACGTTTTTAGAAATCAATGTGATTACTTTTCAATATTTAGATACTATTTTTTACAATAGGGTAATACGTGTCTACATCATTTTCATACTAGTACCAGCTTGAATTTGAGAACAAAATATTAAAAAAGCAAGTTCTTACTTTTTTAATCTAAAAACGTTTTGAAAATCAAGCGCTGTGGCTTGTAAATGTATATGTACATGGCAAAGATGATTCGCGATTTACAATGCGAAGCCCAATAGAGGCTAGGTGATATGATGATGTCATTTACAGATCTCAGTCAGATCTAGTGATATTTTAATGATTCAGTCGATCGATGATCAGTAACTTAGCGAGAGCAATATCATATTTATTGAGTATAGTAGCGCCAATACATTTCTCAGGGCGATTTGGAGAGATTTATCACTTGGCAACTTAAACGGTCGCATAAGGGCGGTATTCCCCTCGTCCAATATCTTTGGCCTATGTTCAGCAGTGGACGAGTTTCGGCTGACATGATGATGATGAATATCTTTTTCCAATTTCTTTGTCAAATCTTGATCAAATTTCTTTGACGGAGGCGCATTCCACTCATCCAATATCTTTGTCCAAGTTTTTTTTTTTCATGCGTAGCAATATTGATTCAAATGTTATCAGAGTCTTTGATCAAATGTCGGAGTCCCATCCAATTTCTTTGATCAAATGTATATTGGACAAAGATATTGGATGAGTGGAATACCTCCCTTAGATACAGTTTCAGAGGGATTTCCCCCCTCGGACGCTCCGGTTGTGGAATGAGGTTTTCCAGAGGGACTACAGCATAGAGTTCTTCAAGAAAGCGAGTACATATACTTTCAAAGGGTCAGAAACGCTCATGATATCGCTAGGGTCGCAGGCGCCTTTAAATTGCGGTGATCTTTTACAATCAGGTATAGGTAAAAGACTTAGAGTGCGCAGTACGCTCGGTTCTCCATACAAACGTATTTATGCTCTCATTTTAAAACGCCATGCTGGAATAACATGGAACTTTGTGTACACAATGGGATCCGGCATATCTGGGTCGGAAATTAGTTTCTGTTGCTTGAAATTATAATGGAGAAAAAATACAACGATTATTAAGGTTTTCATACAAGCCGTAAAAAACTCAAAAAACCGCTGTATTTTTTTTCTTTTACAATTTCTAACAACAGAAAGTAATTTCCGACCTAGGTATGCCGGATCCCATTGTGTATACAAAGTTTCATGTTATTCTAGCATGGCGTTTTAAAATGAGAGCATAAATACGTTTGTACGGAGAACCGAGCGTACTGCGCCCTCTTAAGAAGAGACATTTGTTTTGTTTGCGTTACACATTTTAAATATGTTATGTTATGTCTATTCGAACACGTCACAACTACATACAACAGGTCCTTTTCTTAAGTTTTTTTACCTATACGTTTGTTTGCCACAGACACGGTATAGAAAAAAACTGGACACAATTTATGATGGGTTGTTTGCATGGTTTTGCATTGGTTCTGTCACGAAGTGTTTGTAATATAAAAATTTACACCACTGTTTTATGTCCTAGTGTTCAAAACCATATAAATTGTGCAATAGATCATAGCATACCTTCAAATTTGAAATCACAGTCACACATTTATCACGACTTGAGCAATTGCTTTGGACCCGGGTATGTCCTAAAACTACGACCAAGACCACTGGGGAATGGGCAGCAGCATTCCTTGAGTGCGGTGGAGATACTGCGATCGCCAACCCGCATGCCAAGCGTGGCGATTATGGCATTTACCCCCCATGAAATTGGGGGAGGCCTATGTACAGCAGTGGACGTCCTAGGGCTGATATGGTGGTGGTGGTGGAGCAATTGCTTTCGCTAAGTTACCTAAACATTTGATATTTTGCAGTACACATACATCGGCAGCACAAATAAAAAATCACAAAGAAATCTTAGTTAATTTATTTAATATACATTTTTCTGTATATATTATTCACAATGAAATAAAAATTAATATCGCACTGCAAAATATCAAATGTGATTTGTATTTAATCACATTTTACCGTCAAGATCTCAAAGTCAGGTAGAAAATCCCAATTTACACCTAAAACTACATAGTATGGTTACAAAACTCGACCTTACGAGGGCGCAGTACGCTCGGTCTGGCTCGGTTCTCCATACAAACGTATTTACCCTCTCATTTTAAAACGCCATGCTAGAATAACATGAAAATTTGTATACACAATGGGATCCGGCATATCTAGGTCGGACCATAGTTTCTGTTGCTAGAAATTGTAAAAGAAAAAAAATACAGCGGCTTTTTGAGTTTTTTACGGCTTGAATGAAAACTTTAATAATCGCTGTATTTTTTCTCCATTATAATTTCAAGCAACAGAAACTATGATCCGACCTAGATATGCCGGATCCCATTGTGTATACGAAGTTTCATGTTATTCTAGCATGGCGTTTTAAAATGAGAGCATAAATACGTTTGTATGGAGAACCGAACGTACGAGTACTGCGCAGTCTTATGGCAACCGAATTAGTCATAAAATGTCGTCTAGGCTAAATGTTACAATTATTGTTCGGAATTTTTACCGGTCTTGCGTTTATTACAATTTAAGGGTCTTCATCGATACAGAAAACGGTAGATATAATACCAATACACGCTCAGTAAGACATCAAGTCCCCCAAATTGAAATAAACCTTGTACAGTCAACGCCAAAATTAGATGATCATTTTAGCACTTTGTCGCACTGCTATAACAATACTGCCACAGTTGGAATGCGTCAAAGCAGTAAAAGTGACAAGGTACTAAAATGATCATCAACTTTGTTGATTGTACCATATTCGTTTTACCGACAACAACAATTCATGAAACAAATCACATTTGTGTACTTCAAAGCGACAACTTCCTACTATTTAGGTATTTTGTATGTAGATACATTGGACCCGGGTATGTCCTAAAACTACGACCAAGACCACCGGGGGATGGGCAGCAGCATCCCTGGAGTGCGGTGGAGATACTGCGACCGCCAACCCGCATGCCAAGCGTGGCGATTATGGCATATACCCCCCGTGAATTTGGGGGAGGCCCATGTGCAGCAGTGGACGTCCTTTGGCTGATATGGTGGTGGTGGTGGATGTAGATACATTTACCCCCCATGAAATTGGGGGAGGCCTGTGTCCAGCAGTGGACGTCTTTCGGCTGATATGGTGGTGGATGGTGGTATGTAGATACCTTTAATGGGATATTTACTCCTAAATAGATATTGTGATGAGTTTTAGGAATTTCAATTTAATCTTGTTGATTTTGCATTCCGTTGTAATTGTGAATTGTGCAGTTATCTTATTTTGCCATCCTTATGTACCATAATTCACGCAAATAAAAACCTTTTGACTTGAAAACAAATCATACGATTATGGAAATTGTATTTATTTCTTTCACTAAATTAAATGTGATTTGTTCGCATGTATTTTACTTATAATGAATATGGTTATAGACCTTTAACATTAGCACAGCGAGTGGGGACCACGTATATAGGGCAGTGATGGTACCCACCACCGGATGGTTTACCTGTTCTGTGGAGCGCTACTTCAGTCAACAAGGAACTTCACATACTTAAATACATAGAAAACATCCAAGACCCAAGAACAAATATCCGTGCTTAATGCACAAAAAATGCCCTGGCCGGGATTCGAACCCGGTACCTCTAGCTTCGGAGGCAGTGTCACTACCAACTAGGCTAAACAGGCCGTCATTTGACATGACAGATGTTAAATAATACGGTAATCGACTGACACTTTTTTTTATGACATAGGAGGCAAAGAGCAGACGAATCGCCTGATGGTAAGCGATTAGCGCCGCCCATGGACGCTCGCAACACCAGAGGGGTTGTCAGTGCGTTGCCGGCCTTTAAGAGTGCGCAGTACGCTCGGTTCTCCATACAAACGTATTTAGGCTTAAAACGCCAGGCTAGAATAACATGAAACTTTGTATACACAATGGGATCCGGCATATCTAGGTCGGACCATAGTTTCTGTTGCTTGAAATTGCAATGGTGAAAAAATACAGCGATTATTAAGGTTTTCATACAAGCCGTAAAAAACTCAAAAAGCCGCTGTATTATTTTTTCTTTTACAATTTCTAGCAGCAGAAACTAATTTCCGACCTAGATATGCCGGATCCCATTGTGTATACAAATTTTCATGTTATTCTAGCATGGCGTTTTAAAATGAGAGGGTAAATACGTTTGTATGGTGAACCGAGCCTGACCGAGCGTACTGCGCCCTCCTAAGATGGGAGATGGGATGAGGGATGGTATAGGGTTTTTGGGTCTACTCGTATTCCCGAGTTCTCACGATGGGGACTGATTATAACCTGATTAGCGGGTAAGCGGAAGCATGGCGGTCACAACCTACGCTATAAGGACGTGCTCAAACGATACCTGACGGCTTGCGCTATCAATCCTGAGCATTGGGAGTTGGCCGCAAACAGGCCATCTTGGCGTTCTACCATAAATAATAAATAAATAAATATTGGGGGACAATCTTACACAAATCGACCTAGTCCCAAACTAAAGCAAAGCTTGCACTATGGGTACTAGACGACGACATTCATACTTATATAGATAAATACATACTTAAATACATAGAAAACATCCAAGACCCAATAACAAATATCCGTGAAAAATGCACAAATAAATGCCCTGGCCGGGATTCGAACCCGGGACCTCTAGCTTCGGGGGCGGAGTCACTACCAACTAGGCTAAACAGGCCGTCATACCATCTTTCACCGTATCAATTTGTTTGAGGAAAATCGCCTAATAACCATGGACCGAAAACGCCAATTGAGGAAAGAGAGGCCTAAACCCTCCTACGTGCGTGTATAATGCGTCTGGCCAGCTGTATTGCCACTCATGCAGTAGAGTGTTCAAAAGTTTGGCCTAGCCAGCCACATAAGAGCTCATGGCAGGGCAAATCCATGATTTGTTGGGGTCGCCGTCATCGAAACCGATGAGGAGGACTATACTGGGTGGCCCATTCAAATCGGTCAGTATGGGAAAGTCTAAAGCTATAAGACATACGAAGATTTGTTCTTAGGAACCATGTCACCGATTTTGATAAAAAGAAAAACTGCATTCATACATTTGAAAAAAAAAACACTGTACCCAGCTAGGGAATCGAACCCGGTTGTTTTGAAAAAATAAACTTACACTATTTCTATTCAGATATCGTTTGTGTAGGTCTTAAGCAGTAAATGTCTCTAAGAAACATAATGTCTAAAATGAATAAAATGCATTTTTTTCACATACTTTAATTTATCATAGTAGGTGTTCAAAGTGACCACCGTTACAATATTCAACAAGTTCAGGCATGTAAAATTGTCTCTATGGTTGTTTGTACCTCTCTACTTGTAAAATCGGTGACATGGTTCCTAAAAACAAATCTTCGTATGTCTTATAGTTTTAGACTTTCCCATACTGACCGATTTGAATGGGCCACCCTGTATAACCTGATTATATTAAACCACATCTGTATCTGCGACAAATGTAACTGAACTGTCACAACTTGACTAATGTGTCATCATGCCATCAGTCGTGGGCGGAATCTCATCATCATCCTCCTAGCGTTATTCCCAGTACAGTTGCATCCTGAAGAATGCCTGGGGTCCGCTACCTGATCCCAAGAATTGGCGTAGGCACTAGTTTTTACGGAAGCGACTGCCATCTGACCTTCCAACCCGAGGGGGAAACTAGACCTTATTGGGATTAGGCTTGTCAAGTGAGTGGGCAACTTGACTGTTAGAAGTTCTCAAGCCGCCCGGAGGCCTCTAACTCGGCTTAACGATTGCTATCATAGACAGCAACCGGGATCAACGGCTTAACGTGCCTTCCAAAGCACGGGAGCGCTCAGTTAGTAACCACTCAAAGCGGTCACCCATCCAAGGACTGACCTCGCCCGACATTGCTTAACCTCGCATACCGCACGCGGTACGCGGGCGCCGCTGGGCCACGAGCGCTCCCTACGAGTGGTGGGCGATATTTATGGCATTTGATTCAATACCGATTATAAGCTTGTCATAACATCTACTTTTTAAATAACCAGATGATAAATCCTAAGTAAAACGCGAATAGCCCAGTGACAACCGACAAAATGTTAGTTGAAATGCAAGGAGTGTATAAATTTTTAAAGGATCGGCAACGCGCATGTGACACCCCTGGAATTGCAGGCTGCGGTGACCGCTCACCATCATGCGGGCCGTGCGCTTGTTTGTCGACGACGTGGTATAAAAAAAAAACCTTGTGTCGCGATACGACATACTTGGAGATCGAAAAATCTTTAGGTGCGGTCAACCAATTTCATATTTGGGCCACATCGTACCTTGTCACAGTGAAACTCAATATGAAAGCTGCCAGATTCTCATATTATTGTCACTGTGACAAGCTACGATGTGGCACAGAAATCAAATTGGTTTACTATATATATTTTTTTCTCAAACATGCAATGAAATATTCATGTTATGTTCCTTATAATAGGCTGCCAAGTATGACGTTTCAGGCGCGGCTAGGACAAGAGGTCGTTAATGGAATTTCATACAAATCTTGCAGGCCTAGGCCGGCAAAGTCCTCTTTTTTAATTCCATTCCACATAAATTTGTGGCACAGGCATCATGACATTCTGCCACTATGCGTATTAAAAATAAAATTTTGATTTTTTTTGTTGTTTATTTCATTTCATGTTTGAGAAAAGCACTATACATACCTCGGCGGGAAATTTGGGGTTGCCAGCCTTAGAACTATCCGGCCTCGCTTCGCTCGGCCGTATATATGTCTTCGGCCGGCAACCCCTTTCGTCCCGGCCTCTGTAGTAATGTACTATTAAACTCAAATACAAGTAAATAAATAAGTATCGTTTCGCTCCAAAACGTATTCTAGCGCAATATCATGCAACATTTAATTATTTAGTAATTATTTCTGTATATATATTTTTTTTATCATTTCGACCGCGATGAAATAAACAGATGAACCACTATCGAAATGGCAATAGCATATACGTATATAAATTAGTGTCGCTTGCTAAATGGGACAGTCACCAGTATTAATATCAAAGCAAAAATATTTGACATGGTCTAACGACACACGACTTGTGTGACACATCGAGACGTGTCAGATATTTATGCACGCTTTATTACGGTAGAAATTTGTGCTAGCGACTGTACTACATAATAACTTTCGACCCGAACCTAGCACTCCACAGCTTACCTTAATTAAAATAATCATGTCAACATTACACCTAATTGATTAAAAAAACAACCTATAATACTAAATTTGAATGAATTTTGTACACTCCCAGCAACAGTATATATTAAAAGGTTATATTGTATATATAAAACTATAGGAATATCGAATGCTGTCTCTTGACAGATGCGACACGCATGCCTGTCTTAATTACACGCTATAACAGTACAACCTTTAAGCACGTTATGGCACAATTACATTAGAGGATCCAGGGTTATTTCAGAATGCATTATATATAGTGGCAACATATCTACGAGTCAAGATCTACCAAACATGTTCATAACAATCATGATTTATAATGAATGGTTTGTGAGTTTTAAATATATAGCATTGTTATTTAAATTATTTTGTAGTAATTTAATTTTATATTTAACTATATAATGTATATTGTTTTGAAAAAATGACATCTCGTCGAGTTTCTTGCGCCGGTTCTTCTCGTGGCAGAGGTATATTTTTCCGAACCGGTGGTAGTTTGTTGACGTTCATAGGTGCATGTAATATGCCTAATTTGAAGAATAAACTACTTTTACTTTTTTACTTTTAAAGGGAGAAAGATATATTTTCACCCCGTTCCAGAACTGCATCCTGTACGTTGGTCATTGTGTGGATCAAGCATGAGATTTAACACTATCATAACATTGTCATAACGCGGCTGTCACATTGACACGTTTTAACCACTATGTGTCCATGACATATGACAGTAAGATCACTCAAAGTTTCCAAGACAATTTGACCTATCACAAATAGTGTCAGTTATAATCTGTCAGCCTAAGAAAAAAATATAGACGGAGTATTACGAACAAAGCTGTGAAGCCGATTTTTAAAACCATGCCCATATTAGGAAGCACGCTCAGGCAGGCAGGGCTTGTAACCGGTTAATTTCTCCATACAAAAAACCGGTTAGGAATTTCGCTCTTTCGTTTACTATTTCATGTTTAATAAGACAATCTAATAATACGAAGTCATGATTTAATTTTATTATGTTATTTTACTTATATTATGAACCACCTTTTTAATGTTAAATGTAAATTTTAATTTGAAATAAAAAAGTTTATTTCTAAGTCTAGATAAAGGTCAAAACAAAAGGCATCATGTCAGCATTTACAAGCCACTCCTTTAATTAATAATTAATGTTTGCCTATTTTTATTATAGAAATTAATGCATGTTAGACACTAAGTATCTTAATGCCAATTAGCACGTAAGGTTTGTTAGTGCTAATTGAATAGTAAATAAATAAATAAATAACCCAAATACATTACACAGACCTACATAAAGAGCATAACCTATTTAAAATTATTTGGCTATTTCGGGGTTTTTGAGATTAACCGGTTACAACCCCTGCAGGCAGGCATATACCTTGACTCCATTGTGACACGTACTAAACAGTTCTGGGATTCGTTTAGTTTGTATTGGCTATGTGCACGTCAGAAACCTCAAACGTCAAGGGTCCCGAGACAATGTCAAACTCAAGAGATGTCAAATATTGACACATGGATATTTTATTTATTTTAGTTAACGAGATAGACCCCTTATTGGAAATTTTACTGAAATAAATAAGAAAATAAACAAATAAATACAAACGAAACGAATCGTAGGAAACCGTTAAGAAACCAATAGAAAACGTGAAAGTAAATTTGACAGATGTCCCCGGTAAGTACACATTTCTGCCATGGCGTGCGCTACGATCGCCTAGCTTACCCCCACCACCTACTTCGCACATAGCCAATACGTTTTCGTGAACTAGCGAGCGCTCGTGGCCCAGCGGCGCCCGCGTACCGCGTGCGGTATGTGAGGTTAAGCAATGTCGGGCGAGGTCAGTCCTTGGATGGGTGACCGCTTTGAGTGGTTGCTAACTGAGCGCTCCCGTGCTTTGGAAGGCACGTTAAGCCGTTGATCCCGGTTGCTGTCTATGATAGCAGTCGTTAAGCCAAGTTAGAGGCCTCCGGGCGGCTTGAGAACTTCTAACAGTCAAGTTGCCCACTCACTTGACAAGCCTAATCCCAATAAGGTCTAATTTCCCCCTCGGGTTGGAAGGTCAGATGGCAGTCGCTTCCGTAAAAACTAGTGCCTACGCCGATTCTTGGGATCAGGTAGCGGACCCCAGGCATTCTTCAGGATGCAACTGTACTGGGAATAACGCTAGGAGGATCATGATCATGTTTTCGTGAACTAGTTTAGTAGTTAGCTTAGTGCCTACATATTGGGCACGGTTTTAACAACCAGCTTCTATATTATGTACGTAATCCCCCGTCTGTCTTTCTTTCTTGGTCCGAGTTATTACTCATAATTCACTTTAAGAGGGCGCAGTACGATCGGTGTGGATCGGTTCTCCATACAAACGTATTTATGCTCTCATTTTAAAACGCCATGCTAGAATAACATGAAAATTTGTATACACAATGGGATCCGGCATATCTAGGTCGGATCATAGTTTCTGTTGCTAGAAATTGTAAAAGAATAAAAATACAGCGGCTTTTTGAGTTTTTTACGGCTTGTATGGAAACCTTAATAATCGCTGTATTTTTTCTCCATTATAATTTCAAGCAACAGAAACTATGGTCCGACCTAGATATGCCGGATCCCATTGTGTATACAAAGTTTCATGTTATTCTAGCCTGGCGTTTTAAAATGAGAGCATAAATACGTTTGTATGGAGAACCGAACGTACTGCGCAGTCTTAATTCTATAAACTGGTTTTGACAAGTAGATAGTGCTGCCGGCTAGTGATAAAATGCGTCCTAAGACACCCTGATTTTAGAATCAATAAACATCAATTATCGTAGTTTATGTTTATGCAACTGTTACGTAATGAGATGCATTAAAACACGGGTGTGGTTTTGTGGAACGAGTCGCAGGCGAGTCGATAATAAGATCACACAAGTGTTTTAATGCCTGATTATGTACAGTTTTTCTACATCCGTATATTAGCTTATTATCATTCCGTGGCAGGTTGCGATTACAACGTCAAATGTAATTGCGCCATTAGAAACTAACTGACCCTCGACTCCGCGCTATTCTAACAAGTCAGAGTCTAGAAATACGTAGCAAAATTGCGTGAACACCAAACTTTTAAGTCATCTAGTCTTGGCTAAAATAAGCCACAGATTTATAGAAGCATCGAAAACAATGCGCAACTTTGTCTTGTTACCTTAATTAACACTACGTGGTAAAATACCGGAATAAAATTGAGCGTGTCTTTGAAAAACGTCTAAAAGCTGTATATGCGGCGGCCATTACGGCCATTCTCAAAAATTCGATTGCACCAAAAATTCGAACCTAATTATTCAAAGTCCAAGTCCCTTCATGATATTAGTGGTTGTTTACGAAACTTAGGGAGGTATTTCTATCATCCAATATACAATTGATCAAAGAAATTGGATGATTTCATCCAACTTGGATGGGACCCCGACATTTGATCAAAGATTCCGATGACAGTTAAATCAATATGGCTACGCATGAAAAAAATTAAAACTTGGACAAAGATATTGAATGAGTGGAATGGGCCTCTGTCAAAGAAATTTGATCAAAGATTGGACAAAGATATTGGACGAGTGGACTTAGTTACGAAACGGACCCATGCAAGCACAATATATAATCAGTTACTCACGTGGAATTCCGCTTTCTTATTCTGTTGGTTATAAACATTTGCCAAACGGAACAAGAATCTTAATAACTAGGAAATAAAATACTAATAGAGATTCGGAGATAACAAGATGAGAAGAATATCATGCAAGTTGCATGTCACTCACGGTCGTAATAAGGCATTTACCGCCCGCTACCGCCAGAATATCCTAGAGATAAACTACTGTAACATGGGCATGGCCCGCCCCTCCAAATTACTATTTCAATGTATTAAGTCACATCCTTACGAAAGAGTGTTTGTTTGTTTGTTTGTCGGCTCTCAGCACGCACTCATGCGTTGGGAGTGTTGGTGGTGCTTAATAAATACTTTCACAAATACTGAAGCGTTTTGAATTTTGGAGCGGGCCATGTTATCGTATTTCACCTCTACTTAGCTGCCGATAAAAAAAATTGCACATAATACGGACGGTTAGAGAAAAAATACAACGTTGTTTCATCCTCATTCTAACTTGTCTATGTCTAATACATTCACTTTGAAAATAACAACATGTCTCAGTTGTTTATTCCACTTATTTTTAATAAACCGGCGTTTAAATTCGTTTGTCCATTTCTGTCACTTCAACATTTGTTTTTGTACAAGTGGCAAATTTTGTTTAAAAAGCCACTTGTATTATTTTAAATATACCTAATTGTAATAATAAATAAAATAAAATAAATATTAGGGACAATTTTTACACAAATCGAACTAGTCCCATAGTAAGCTCAATAAGGCTTGTGTTATGGGTACTAGACGACGATATATTTAATAGATATATACTTAAATACGTAGAAAACATCCAAGTCTCAGGAACAAATGTCTCTGCTCACCACAGAAACAAATGCCCTTACCGGGATTCGAACCCGGGACCTCTAGCTTCGGAGGCAGTGGCACTACCAACTAGGCTAAACAGGCCGACAAAATAAAGAGTACAATGTCTAAGAGTATTACATAGTTTTCAAAAGTCCTGGCTTTTTTTTTACCTACATAACGCTAGAAATAATACTACACACAAACAATTTTTTTTTCTAAATCACTCATATACAAAATATTGTAATAAAAGACTAAAATAACATCTTAGACCTTGTCATCGCTTTCCATTAGGTGAGACTAAGGGTGGTATTCCACTCGTCCAATATCTTTGATCGAATTTCTTTGACGGAGGCCCGTTCCACTTGTGCAATATCTTTGTCCAAGTTTGTTTTTTCATGCGTAGCCATATTGATTTAAATGTCATCAGAATCTTAGATCAAATGTCGGGGCCCCATCCAAGTTTGATGAAATCATCCAATTTCTTTGATCAAATGTATATTGGACAAAGATATTGGATGATTGGAATACCCTAAGGCCAATCGCTGGTCAGTCTATAATAAAAAAAAACCTACAAAGTAAAATAATCTATATCAGATGATACTTGAAGTTCTTGTGATTATTTTGAAAAAAAAAAGTTTGCCCATGGGTGGATTTTTAACCTTTTCGCCGCCAGACGTCAAAGTAATTCGCCGTGCCCCTGACGCCACAACGGTAAAAAAATGATGTGTAAAGAAATCATGCCAATATAAAATTGAGCATCTTCTCAGTAGTTTTTCATAAAAAAAAATTGTCGGCCAGTGTCGCCGTTGGCGTCGGGGTGACGATTTTACGTTGACGTCTATGGCCGACCGTGGCGTTCAAAAGGTTAATGTATGCAGGCTGAACTTCGGACTAAAAACCAGTGATACAAAGTGTGACTTGGACTTCGGACAATTTACATAGGGTATCCTTCAATTCAGACTACTTAGCAACTTACTTGACTTAGGGCAACCCATACAGGGTATCCCTTCAGACGATTTATATGTTTCTCCAACTTCAGACAGACTACACTAGATATCTGCGGCTTTACACAATTTATACAGGGTACCTTGGACTTGGGACAGGTTATACAGGTTGGTCGCGGTCAGGTCACACGCCGACGAAGGAGACGGTAGTAGCTGGTTGTCACGCCCGCGAGGGAGGTTTCTCGTCGAGACGCTTCGAGAACTCCGCTAGGAACTCCCTGAAATCATAAATAGCGTCATTTTATCAAGTGTACTTATTTATTATGGGCATTTTTATACCGTGTCGGTGGCAAACAAGCTGACGGCCCACCACCACCATATCAGCCGGAGGACGTCCAATGCTGGACCGGGGGGTGGGCAGCAGCATCCATGGAGTGCGGTGAGGATACTGCGGTCGCCAACCCGCATGCCAAGCGTGGCGATGACGCGTGGCGTGGCGTGGCAGTGGTGGCATGATGATAATGATTACTTACCTAACGTCCTGTAACCCCTAGGTGGGGCAGAGGGCCTCCACAGTACTCCGCCATTATTTTTTACTCCGGATATGTTTGCGCTTGACCACAAATCACCTGATGGTAAGCGATATTGTGGTCTAGGATGGAGCGCGCTTACCTAGTAACAACCGGTTCACTCTCGTCTTGAAAACCGTAAGGTTGTAGTTCTCAGGGAACAAGGATTCCGGCAAGGAGTTCCACAGCTTGGCTGTTCTCACGAGTTTTTGGAACTGCCACCGTAAAACGATGTCGCCTTGCCGTATCCCTGGTCGTCTGATGGTAGAAGGGGGCGGGGGGTATTATACACTCCCCGAAATGCAACCGATAGAAAACCGAAAGACTAGCAACATTGCGGCGATGTTCTAAACAGTGCAGTTTCGCATCGCAAAGAGTCTTTTCCTATGAGCTTCTTGGCAAGTTTCTCGATTGCTTCCAACGCCTCAAGCTGGTATTTAGCCGATCCAACCCATAGATGCGAACAGTACTCCATGCACGCTCGTACCTGTGCTTGATATAAAGCAAGCAACTCTTTCGGCTTGAAGTACCGTCGCACTTTTGAGAGGATGCCCAGCTTATTGGTAGCTAACTGAGCCTTAGAGTCAATGAAGGAGCCAAAGTTGAGAGTCGGAGACAATGTTACGGCCAAGAAGATAATCGGCACGGTGATAAATCATTTATTTATGTACAACGAAAATATATACAAGAATACTTAACCAAAATAATATAAAGAAAATTAAAACTAACTTAAATCTAAAACGGGCCCTTGAGGCATTGTACCGAGGATGCTGGCGGCATTTCCTCGCTGTATCGCAATGCTGATACGTTGATCGGCACGGTTACATCTCGGAAAGTAGGGGCCATATCAAATGGCCCCTTTTTAGCGGAAAACAGACACGCCTGGGTTGATAGAATCAGACGTTACTTTGCGGAAATCCACGACAAGCTTCTAGAAAAATATTTCTTTGCTATTCCGCTAAAAACGTGTGCGTCTGTTAGTGTGGTAGCGAACACACGTGTTTCGCTCGGTGGTGGCGCAAGGATGCCTCCTGCAGACGCGAAACACGTGTCGAGTTTTTGTGTTTCTGTGTGGTTTATTGTATTTATTTGCATGTTCTTGCGAGCGGAGTGAGGGTGGGAGCATTGACCGCATGCAAAGAAACGCAAGTGGATACATTTACACCAACAGACGCACACGTTTTTAGCGGAATAGCAAAGAAATATTTTCCTGGGTTTTTGCGGCATTGAAACCAACCAGATTGGCATCGCCCCAATCGGAAAATGCCTTGAGAGAAAGGTTCAAACGCTCAACCATGGCTTCTCTGTGAGACTGGATTTCGACCGCATTGGCAAGGGCTGTGGATACTATTGCGTCCTATCTTGAGCTACGCGCTTCGCCTCGGGCCAGGTTAGCCTGGTAGCCTTCAATTGCGCTGGACGCTTGCAAGTGTGTTTAGGTCGGCCACATTTTCTCTTCCCTTGTGGAGTCCATTACAGAGCTTGTCTAGCTAGAGATGTGTTCGGGTGCTCTTCTTGGGGTGTGGCCAATCCAATCCATTTACCGAATTTAATCTGGTGACCGACCGGCGCGACAGATGTTCCACAGTTCTTCATTGGCTTCATGGCTGAGATACGCGTCATACTCGTGATCGGGTGCTGTTTGTGGAGTCCGGTCTGTTCATGCTTGCAAGGGCATAGGAAATACCTTAATACTAGTGTTATTTTATTGTAGATTGACGAGAGACATAATCCTGTTCTGTATTATTTCCATTGTTATTGACGCTTAGAGACCTTATACATCTCTAACAATATTAAATTAGTGCTGTTTTGTTTTTATTCTTATTTTAATTTTGACGCTTAGAGACCATTTACATCTCTAAGGACTTTGAAATAATTGTTATTAATCGTATTTGGACGCTCAGATACCATATACATCTCTGAGATATTAAATTAATTTTATATACTTTTTGTTTATTCGGACACAGATCATTTATCAATCAGTATTTTTTTTTTCTCAAACATGCAATGAAATATTGATGTTATGTTCCTTATAATAGGCTGCGAAGTATGACGTTTCAGGGCGGCTAGGACAAGAGGTTGTTAATGGAATTTCATACAAATCTTGCAGGCCTAGGCCGGCAAAGTCCTCTTTTTTAATTTCCATTCCACATAAATTTGTGGCACAGGAATCATGATATTCTGCCACTATGCGTATTAAAAAAAAAGCTTTGATTTTTTTGTTGTTTATTTCATTGCATGTTTGAGAAAATCACTATACATACCTCGGCGGGAAATATGGGGTTGCCCGCCTTAGACCTATCCGGCCTCGCATTGCTCGGCCGTCTATATGTCTTCGGCCGGCAACTCCTTTCGTCCCGGCCTCTGTAGTAATGTACTATTAAATCCTTTTGGGCCAGAATATTCCGAGTATCTGTCGTAGGCGTCGATTTATGAAGACTTGGATCCGCTGCGTGAATGTCTCGCACCCATACGTCAAGACGGTTCTGACATTCGAGTTCAAGATTTTGAATTTCACTCCTCGCGTCAGTTTCCTAGACTGCCACGTGGGTCGCAGTTGCGCGAAGGTGATGATAATGATGACAGGCTAAAATTCACAAAGGTTGGGTATCTTTTTGTAAGTTGACAAACCTGTAAATGAGCGGGTCCATGTTTCGAGCCAGCATGTATAGGAGCCACCAGTCGCCGACGTCCGACCGACGGCTGACTATAGCAGCCGTCTCCATGGCGATCGAGCGCGAGCGAGCGTGCAGTAGCCGCGGCCGGATCGACGGCACGAAGATTATCAGCAGTCTGCGAACAACGGGGGAATTGAAATGTGTGCATTTCTGTGTCACTTCATATTTTATTTATTTAATCGTATGGCATTTATTTACGAACCGTGAGATCTTCGAGAAGACAAGTACGGTTGCCAGTTTTTGTTGCACTTTTAGCACCACCCAGGGGTCACGTGTAGAGTAACGGTGGGTACTCCCTACGGACGTGGTGCAACTTCGACCCCCCTTTGTCAAGTGAGTGGGCAACTTGACTGTTAGAAGTTCTCAAGCCGCCCGAAGGCCTCTAACTTGGCTTAACGACTGCTGTCGTAGACAGCAGCCGGGATCAACGGCTTAACGTGCCTTCCAAAGCACGAGAGCGCTCAGTTAGTAACCACTCAAAGCGGTCACCCATCCAAGAACTGACCTGCGCCCACATTGCTTAACCTCGCATACCGCACGCGGTACGCGGGCGCCGCTGGGCCACGAACTATTTATTATTAAGTACCCTGTTCGGTCATTGTTTTGAAAAAAATGACACCTCGCCGAGTTTCTTACGCCGGTTCTTCTCGTGGCAGAGGTATATTTTTCCGAACCGGTGGTAGTTTATTGACGTTCATAGGTGCATGTAATATGCCTAATTTGAAGAATAAACTACTTTTACTTTATGGTTCATCGAAGCAGCGTACTGAAAGTGGCACATTTGTTCTATGCAGAATTAAAAAAAACATTTCTCATGCTCTAAAAGTTCGTCTTTATGCTATGCATAGGCGACATAAAGTAGCTTTTTTTTATGCTATAGAGCATCAAGTGGAACTCGCCGGCGCCCGCGCTCGACAAGCACAGAAGTAGAAATTTGATTATTTTATATACTTTAATTATATTCATTTCTCAAACATGCAATGAAATATTGATGTTATTTTCCTTATGATAGGCTGCGAAATATGACGTTTCAGGTGCGGCTAGGACAAGAGGTAGTTAATGGAATTTCATACGAATCTTGCAGGCCTAGGCCTGCAAAGTCCTCTTTTTTAATTTCCATTCCACATAAATTTGTGGCACAGGCATCATGACATTCTGCCACTATGCGTATTAAAAATAAAAATTGATTTTTTTGTTGTTTATTTCATTGCATCTTTGAGAAAAGCACTACGAGGGTAAAACTGAAAGTTTCGGGAATAGAAGAAAATATGCAGTATAAGTGAGTTTATTTATTTTTATTGTTTTTCAAAATATTCTCCTTTGTATTTCATGCACTTATGCATGCGTTCAAACCAGTCCATAAAGCACTTTTTGAACTCTGAAGTAGGGGTCGACAAAATGGCTATTTTATAGGCATCCACTGCTTCTTCTGGCGTCTGAAACCGCTGACCACGCAGTTTGTCCTTGATTCTGGGGAATGTAAAAAAGTCGTTGGGACTTAAGTCAGGGCTATATGGAGGGTGGTCCAATATTTCGACTTTTTCACCGTCCAGGTACTCAGTTGTTGTCCGAGCGGTGTGTGGGCTGGCGTTGTCGTGGTGAAGGATGATGCGACGACTAGGGTTTGTTTTTCGGAGTTCAGCAAAGACGTTCGGCAAACAAATAGTGGTGTACCAATCAGCATTGACTGTTCTACGATCCTCAAGAGCCACAGTAGCTACGTGACCAGATTTAGAGATAAACGTAGCCACCATCTTCTTAGCCGTACTGCGAGAACGAACAACTTTTGTGGGTTTGAGCTCGTCTTCGAAGACCCATACTCGGGATTGGTTTTTAGTTTCAGGCTCATAAGCGTATATCCACGACTCGTCACCTGATACTATGCTAAAAACAGCATTTGAGCGTCCCTTGTTAAATCTTTTCAAAGTTTTGCGGCACCAATTGACACGGACTATTTTCTGCTCGTCAGACAATAGGTGAGGTATCCAACGGGAAAATAACTTTTTCACGCCTAATTCTTCTTTTAAAATAATTTGTATTTGACTCATTCCAATACCCAGGTGCTCTTGAATTTCCCGATATGTCACATGTCGGTCTTCATTTATCAGACGACGCACAACATCGACGTTTTCTTGCGTGACTGCCGATTTTGGTCGACCTTCACGCACTTCGTCGGTGAGGGATACACGGCCACGTTGAAATTCTGAATACCACCTGTATATTGTAGTCTTTGAAGGAGCTTCAATATTAAAAGCAGCAACCATCCGCTCTTCACATTGTTTTTGTGTTAGTCCACTTTTAAAGTCATAATAAATCATAGCTCTGAAATTTTCACGGCACAATTCCATTTTAAGCAGTGACTCGACGACTTCAATAAACAATTGAAACCGAACCATACTTTTTTTTTCTAAGTGGCCAGTGTGTTGAGATAAGGAAACTTCAGAGATTATAAAAAGGTATAATACATGTTAAAAATAAATTAATAAGTATTCGATTCCCGCCACTTTCAGTGCAAGCCTCGTATACATACCTCGGCGGGAAATATGGGGTTGCCGGCCTTAGACCTATCCGGCCTCGCTTCGCTCAGCCGTCTATATGTCTTCGGCCGGCAACCCTTTTTGTCCCGTCCTCTGTAGTAATGTACTATTATTTATTTGATTTTCTCGCAATCGAAGTGAAAAGCAGAGTGTATAAAACTCATTTTATCCTGTAATTTATACCGACGGACGATAAAGTGTCTCACATAAAATGTCTTGTTTTATGCACTTGTTGTACAAACTACTATTCGCGGCCTCAACAATAATGTACTTTTCTCAAACATGCAATGAAATATTGATGTTATGTTCTGTTCCTTATATGCGGCTAGGACAAGAGGTCGTTAATGGAATTTCATAGAAAGCTTGCAGGCCTAGGCCGGCAAAGTACTATTTTTTTTATTTACATTCCTCATAAATTTGTGGCACAGACATCATGACATTCTGCCACTATGCTTATTAAAAATAAAACTTTATTTTTTTGTTGTTTATTTCATTGCATGTTTGAGAAAAGCACTATACATACTTCGGCGGGAAATATGGGGTTGCCCGCCTCAGACTTATCTATATGTCTTCGGACTGCAACCCCTTTCGTCCCGGCCTCTGTAGTAATTTACTATTACAGTACATATGATGCTACTTTACCGCACGAGTGCGGTAATCAGCAGATTACCTGCATATACGAAACTTTTAAGAGGCATATGTACTGTAAAATGTTGTACGATACACGTGCGAACAGGTAATTCGCAACCCGTGTCGATTTAAAACACTCCCTTCGGCCGTGTTTCAATTTATCACCACTCGTTGCGAATTTCCTGTTCTCTGCACTTGTATCGTAATGTACTATTTTCTCAAACATGCATTGAAATTTCGTCATTAGGTGCGTTATAACAGGCTTCAAAGTATTACGTTGCAGGCGGAACAACTCGGGAGAACTGGAAAGGAATTTCATACAAAATTGATGGCCTATCCCGGGAAATATTTTTTTTTAAATTATAATGTCAAACATGCCGTTTGTTATTTTATTCATATCCATCTATTTCATCACAGTTTTATTATATAATAGTTATAATCACAATAATAAAATTAAATAATACAGTTATTTAAAAAATAATTACATCTACGTGCAGGCATAATCCATCACAGTCATATAAATATATCCACAATCATATCTCATCACATAACATAAAACGTGTACTTACAGGAAAGTTATTTTTGAGCCTCATTCTATTTTAAACCTTGTCTGTGAAACTTGAATAAATATACGATCTTAAAGGCCGGCAACGCACTTACAACCCCTCTGGTGTTGCGAGCGTCCATGGGCGGCGCTAATCGCTTACCATCAGGCGATTCGTCTGCTCGTTTGCCACCTATGTCATAAAAAAAAAAAAAACGATATTGAATACTTTTAGTAAGTATGTATAAGTATATTTATTTTAAAGATTTATCGAGAATACAATTAAGCAAAAAATAACAAATTAATTAAAAACTAAACTAACTTAATTTACCCAATCATAAAAAGGAAGACCCCGTCCAGTAGATCCGTCTGCGGCATGGAGCCCATAACGCTGGCGGTATTACCTCTCTTCTTTCTGCCGTTTGTTAAAATTGTTTTTTGAGTTGCGTATATATTTATATCATTGCATATTTTTGAGAAAAGCACTATAAAAAATCTCGGCGAGAAACGTTGGGGTGCAGGCCGCGTATCCCTATCCTATTCTCGGCCTCTATAGTAATGTACTATTCATCATCATCATCATGTCAGCCGAAAGACGTCCACTGCTGGACATAGGCCTCCCCCAAAGACTTCCACAATGACCGGTCCTGCGCCACCCGCATCCAGCGGACACCCGCGACCTTCACCAGGCCATCGGTCCACCGTGCCAGTGGCCGCGTCAGTGCCGTGTCAGTGGTCATGTACTATTACTATTACTAAATAAGTCATGGTTTGAATCGGATATCCAAGGAGTTAGATATTGATATATTCAATTGCAAAATCTCCTCTGTGAGGCGAGGCATGGAGAAAGCGTATTTTCGCTGACAAACTATTTTATTTTATTTATTTTTTAACAATAAGCTATGTCACTTATAAACTTCTTATATACTTTTCCTCTTGATAAGTTGAGTTGTGAGTACACAGTGAGCTTAGGCTGTATTCATTGCGTTGTGTCATTGTGTCGCTGTAAGTGGCACTGTATTCACAAGTAATGGTTTTTTCATTGTGTAATAATTTTCCCAATATTTGAAATAATGCTGTTGGATGTGTGACTGTGTTCCGAGTACGCATTTTGTTTTTAGTACTTTGTTTAAGTATATTACTCAAACGCTATATGTGAGATCCTGTAATTGGCTCTGTTGTAACTAATAATGTTGTTACTTAGTTTTATTGCTGTTGGTTCTCCTATGAATAATAGTACATTACTACAGAGGCCGGGACGAAAGGGGTTGCCGGCCGAAGACATATAGACGGCCGAGCGAAGCGAGGTCGGATAGGTCTCAGGCGGGCAACCCCATATTTCCCGCCGAGGTATGTATAGTGCTTTTCTCAAACATGCAATGAAATAACAACAAAAAAATCAAAGTTTTATTTTTAATACGCATAGTGGCAGAATGTCATGATGCTTGTGCCACAAATTTATGTGGAATGCAAATTAAAAAAGAGGACTTTGCCGGCCTAGGCCTGCAACATTTGTATGAAATTGCATTAACGACCTCTTGTCCTAGCCGCACCTGAAACGTCATACTTCGCAGCCTATTATAAGGAACATAACATCAATATTTCATTACATGTTTGAGAAAATAAATAAATAAATACTGACCTGTATACCACCAGGAGACTCAGCATCACCGCCAGCGCCACGTACCAGAACCACAGGAAGACGTAAGTTTTCTCGTTAACTATGTTCAGTGGCAGCACGCAGAGACTGTCGTGGGTCTGTATACTGCCCGACGCACCGTACTTGTGGAACGTGCATTTGGTGACGCGAGGGAAGATGTAGATCATTGGGTCGCTTCTGCAATGGGAATTAACATTTTTAACACGCTCGCTGTCAAAAATTTCGGGTCATCCTGAATTTAACCTTTTCGCCGCCAGACGTCAAAGTAATTCGCCGTGCCCCTGACGCCACAACGGTAAAAAAAATGATGTGTAAAGAAATAATGCCAATATAAAATTGGGCAGCTTCTCAGTAGTTTTTCATTATAAAAAATTGTCGGCCAGTGCCGTCGTTGGCGTCGGGGTGACGATTTTACGTTGACGTCTATGGCCGACCGTGGCGTTCAAAAGGTTAATAACCGCAATAAGGCTTTTTTATAGTTACATAATATAAGTATACTATTACCAAACACCACCCAACCCGACTATATGGGTAATATCCGGGATCCTATCATAAAAATATCAACATCCAAAAATTACGTTTTTTGCGATATCTCGCTCTGTAAAGGTTGTTTTTTAGGGTTTTTACGAGCCCGATTTAAACCTGGTAACGTATTTTTTTTTACCTGTTATTTTTGCAGTTTAAATGTATAATTAAATAAAGATTATGTCCGGATTTAAAAACTGTACAACCTTGTACTATTTTAGGAATATATGATGGTATTTCACCGACCCGTATTCTTTGTCCGCGACTGTATTATCGATCTCCTCATTGAGGAATCATGACCGTGAATATTCATTATACCCACATAATTCGCGTGAGCAAAACCCATTTTACACACACTAAAGCTTTAACTTCCATGTTCACGAAATTGGTCACTTTATACGAGAAAAAGCTCCATTTGCTGCAGACTTCTGACTTAAATACTGCCGTCCTATGCAAAAAGGACGCATCTGTCTATGAATCTCATAGTCAGATGCGTCCTTTTTACTTAAGTCTTATATAGATACAATCTATGAAAATTTACCGAGCGAAGGTACGCGATTTCCTGGAAGAGAAGCGTTTATAAAATTTTGTTTTACATTGTCAAATTTGTAATAATAAATGGTTACTTTCATTGTATAATGTGTTATGGTATTTTGTTATGGGGTAGAGCTGCTGATATCGAGACAATTTTTATTTTACAGAAACGAGCAATCCGAGCGATATACTCATTGAAAAGCCGCGATTCCCTGAGAGAATTGTTTAAATCAATTGATGTTATGACTGTACCAAGTCAATACATCTACGAAAATATTATGTATGTAAGGAAGAACCCAGGTCTATTTCGTAGAGGATGTGACGTTAATAATGTGACCACTAGGAATAAATTTAAATTGTTAGCAGTAAGAACTAGGTTAAGTAGAGTTCAAAAGTCTTTTGTGGGGCTCTGTGCACGTTATTACAATAAGCTATCAGATCATATTTTAAATATGTCAGAAAGCAAATTTAAGGTCACTGTGAAGGAAACGTTAAAAAAGAGAGCGTATTACAGATTAGACGAATATGTAAGAGACAAGGATATATGGTCAAATGTTGTTACCATTACCTACACGTAAGTTTATAGCTGTCAAATCATCCTCCTAGCGTTATTCCCAGTACAGTTGCATCCTGAAGAATGCCTGGGGTCCGCTACCTAATCCCAAGAGTTGGCATAGGCACTAGTTTTTACGGAAGCGACTGCCATCTGACGTTCCAACCCGAGGGGGAAACCGACCTTATTGGGAATAGGCTTGTCAAGTGAGTGGGCAACTTGACTGTTAGAAGTTCTCAAGCCGCCCGGAGGCCTTTAACTTGGCTTAACGACTGCTATCAAAGACAGCAACCGGGATCAACGGCCTAACGTGCCTTCCAAATCACGGGAGCGCTCAGTTAGTAACCACTCAAAGCGGTCACCCATCCAAGGACTGACCTCGCCCGACATTGCTTAACCTCGCATACCGCACGCAGTACGCGGGTGCCACTGGGCCACGAGCGCTTAAGTTTATAGCTGTCAAATAAGAACTCTAAGTTATTTGCAGAAATTGCGAAGCGTCTGGTTGACGTAACTGGTGACCGAAGAGCTGGCGGTTTCCTCGCTCAACGTATCAGCATTGCGATACAGCGAGGGAATGCCGCCAGCATTCTCGGTACAATGCCTCAAGGGCCCGTTTTAGATTTAATTTAATTTTCTTTACATTATTTTGGTTAAGTATTCTTGTGTATATTTTCGTTGTACATAAATAAATTATTTATATAGAACTATAATAATGTAAAGTATTGACATTCAAAAAGTGTTCGGCAAGAATTTATTTTGAATAAATGATTATGATATGATATGGAACGAATGGAAGTCACTGTAGAGTGGTAGTAGGTAACAACCTACTATTACAGACAATATAAATAAATAAATAAATATATATTAGGCGAATTTTTTTTTACACAAATCTAACTAGTCCCACAGTAAGCTCAATAAGGCTTGTGTTATGGGTACCAGACGACGATATATTTAATAGATATATACATAAATACATAGAAAACATCCATGTCTCAGGAATAAATGTCTCTGCTCACCACGGAAACAAATGCCCTTACCGGGAATCGAACCCGGGACCTCTTGCATCGGAGGAACTGACACTACCAACTAGGCTAAACAGGCCGACGAATATGGTCGCAGTTAGTCGGAAATGGCAAGAAAGCTGAGCTCCGAGAACATTCCAGGCTCACCAATCAAATGCTCAGGTCTCCCAAGAAGACACTGGTGCAATTTGAACAGGCTCAGATCTGACCACGGCCGTTGAGCTTTCTATAAACATCGTTGCAGTTGGGTGGAGTCACCCGCTTGTACTTGCAGTGCCGTCGCACAGGTCATCAAGGATTGACCTACAACACGCTACGCTGGTGGTCTTTCTGAAGACCTCAACCTTAGCGACGCAGCCATGTAATGGCTGACTAGCCTCAATATTAATTTATAAAATAATATCAATGTAATTTGTGACAGCGTATGCCATGCGCTTAAATAAATAAAATCATATTCGTTCGCTTTGCGCTTGCTTCGTAAACTGCCAACACCTTTCCAAAATGAAATGTCTTGTTAATGAATCGGATGAACAAAAACAAGAATAAGACCTACACGGTTACATAGTTAACTGTTGTGTGTACTTACAAGAGAGTTACAGCGTATCTTCATTGCACCCTCGGCTCTATTTAAAATAATACTTAAATACAAGTCGTATAAAAACAATGAAAACGCAATGCTTTAACAATGAATTATTTATAAAACATTAAAGCCCTCGCAAGTGCAGCAGAAATGGAAATATTTCGCTCAGCAAAGTATAAATATAGTACATTACACAACTAGGGTGGTAAAGCGAAGAAAGACTGAGATTGCAGATTTTGCGGCCCAGCTGTAGGCGAAGGACGTATATATATGCGATCGAGGGCTTTATTTATTACCTCCCGTGTAGTGTACATCATTTTATTACTACACTTGGCCAGAAAGCGGCTCTTCCGTACGCGTAACCTACTTTATCGGCCAAGCCCATAAAAGCGACAGAAGTACATGGTGGGAGAGCTGACTGGGTGAAAGAAACCTCGTGGTTCTACTCCGTGGGGGACTGACCTTAGCTCTTGCGGCACATCGCTGTAGCCGAGAATGCGCGTCCCGTACGAGAAGAACTCTCCGCCGAGGAAGCTGTCCATCAGCCACATCTGCACCAGGATGTTCACGAGGCACAACAGCTCGCAACCGAAGTAGCGGAGGGCGTACATCTTGTGCTCCTGGAAAACAAGCCGTGATAATGTTAAGAAATGGCCATAACAGAAAGTGCGGTAAATTTCATGACTGCATACCGCTCCGATACGCTAAACTTAAATGGCAGTGGGCGGGCAACATTGCATGTAGAACCGATGGCCGTTGGGGCGGAAAGGTTCTCGAGTGGCGACCACGTACTGGAAGGCGCAGCGTGAGTAGGCCCTCCACAAGGTGGACTGATGACATGGTAAAGGTCGCAGGCGTTGTGACACTCTTTAGGGAAGGCCTATGTCCAGCTGAGGACGTCCATCGGCTGATATGATGATGCTTCCCCGTAGTGGCGAGGATGCCGATACAATGGGACACTTGCTGTGTGAACGTCACGCCCTCGCCTTACAAAGAATGAAAGACTGGCAATGGTTACCTAGAAGTGCTCCCGCAGACTTCCATCATTTTGGAAAACTTTGGAGAACAGCTTGGAGTAGGTATAATGGAGGGGGCAATTGCACAAAAGATCCCAATGGGTCGAAGTGCATCCTCAATGGCCCTCATTTAGATAAGATAAGAAGTAGAATAACTGCATTCAATGAGTGTAGAGTTTTATATGGAGCGGCTGTTCAGAAGCCAAGCTTATGCTAAGTACAGTCAACAACGAAAATATATGTACGCACTCAGTGACAAAATACGCGAATACAACTTTTTTATTTATTTATTTACCATTATCAGCAACCTTGTGCTTATTAGTATTACACATTTTAGTTAAACATACGCTTCGAAGATAATTACTAAAAGAAAAAAATCTTTAACGGCGATAGTGTATATAGACCGGCCGCGTATTCACATTTAGATTTATTTTGTTTTGTGCGCATACGCACTCATACACCAGATAATTAATAAAAATATCCCCAATTTTTTTTTCAATATGTGCACTTAGTTTTATTCAAACATTTTGTATGGACGGTAGAAATAATAAAAAAAAAACATATTAAATAGACATGTCATGTTGAATCGGCCAAGACCACCGGGGGATGGGCAGCAGCATCCCTGAAGTGCGGTGGAGATACTGCGATCGCCAACCCGCATGCCAAGCGTGGCGATTATGGCATTTACCCCCCATGGAATTGGGGGAGGCCTATGTCCAGCAGTGGACGTCTTTCGGCTGATATGGTGGTGGTGGTGGATGTCAAATTGAGGACAATTTTCTTAAATATAATTTTGAGCAGAAAATTACGAGAATTTCCAAATTGAGAGAAAAATGTAAAGAAGATTAAGTGAAACTGGCCTAGATATTTTTTCAAGACTAATTGTACTTGAGATGTTCAGCGGCCAATTAAACTGATATTGAAGGTATGTCCGTCTGTCAATTGCCGTCAAGTGCCCATTGACCCCTGAACCGTAGTGAATGACCGGCTTGATCGGGTATGCAGTCCTAATAAAAGATCTGGAACAGCATTCTCCGACAAGTAATGCTATTCATATTCAATATACGTGGTTATAAGTGCACACAATGTTACCAACGTCGATGGAATCCTAGTGCTTCTAAATAAATAATTTATTATTATTAATTATTTATCTTTATAATTGATAGCCACTTCGGATCTAGTCGTATTCAGAGATTAGCCGATGGTAAAGCATCCTCGGAAGACATGGAGGCGGTCAGTTGAGAAGGAGGCTGACTCAACTGGTCTCGGCTGGAAAGAGTTGGAAGAAGCCGCGCAAGATGTCCTATTGCCTAGCCCTATGTCCCTAATGAGGGATTATAACTTAAGTTAGGTTTTTTACAAAACATTTATAAAAGTAAAATATAATAATACACTTACAAAATATAAAAGCATTATAAAAAACCTAACCTAGAGTGCCGCCGGCAGCGAGGCGGGGCCTAAGCTACCGGTGGTTAGGGCGACAGAGAGAGGAACCTCCGGACTATCCGCGCCGTGTCCAAGAGTACCACCTTCTGCATCTGACCCTTGACCCAACCATCTAGCGAGAGTCTCTTGAGATGTTGGTCGAGACTCTTCGCAATTAGACCGTTCGCAGATTATTATTATTATTATCATCATCATCATCAAAGCATTGTTACCTACATCTGTACAACCATTCCTAAACTGAACGCCCTTCAGTTCATATAGACGTAACACAGGAGGATAACAAACAGCACACACAAAACCAACCTCAACGAGACTGCATATACCGCACCCCTGTCTGATAAGTCATGCTCATGATCAGTATCTCGCACCTTTTCTATCCAAGGGTAGTAATAAAAGCTGCGAACATAATAATATAACTAACTTAACCTACAAAAAACTAAAACTGACTGAAATACTAACTGTGCGAATACTCATGAGTCCACCATATCAGCCTTAGGACGTCCACTGCTGGACATAGGACTCCCTCAATATCATGGGGTTTTTTTTTTTTGGGGGGGACAATCTTACACAAATCGACCTAGTCCCAAACTAAGCAAAGCTCGTACTATGGGTACTAGACGACGATATACATACTTATATATATAAATACATAGAAAACATCCAAGACCCAAGAACAAAATATCCGTGGAAAATGCACAAATAAATGCCCTGGCCGGGATTCGAACCCGGGACCTCTAGCTTCGGAGGCAGAGTCACTACCAACTAGGCTAAACAGGTCGTCAAATGCCATAATCGCCACGCTTGGCATGCGGGTTGGCGATCGCAGTGTCTCCACCGTACTCTAGGAATGCTGCTGCCCATCCCCCGGTGGTCTTGGTCGTAGTTTTAGGACATACCCGGGTCCGGCTCATGAGTCATGAGCGAATAATTCAGAGGTAGTATTCTTGTCGCACGTTCGGTTTTTCTGTCTACTGGTTTATTATTTCTCAAATTGATTACGTCTCGTCGACCTTACTTTAGTTGAGATAATCATAGATTGGAACCCCGCCGTAAGGTACCCTACGTCAGGGGTTCGACCCCATTCAGAGATGAGAGGGGCTACCGGCAGATGCTACCAACCCATATTTAACTAAGCCACTTTACACCTTATTGCAACGAAATACGACCGATTCAATAGTGGGGTAAGTGCTTGGTGCACCTGGCATTTTTTTCCACAGGGTACTCGTAATAGTCTTTTCCCCTCACTAGCTCGGAAAGCCGTATTTTATCCTTTGAAACAAGCGGGTAAAAACGCATTTTATCCACAAGTGGGGAAAGTAATTTGACCTTGGAGCGTGTTTGAGTAGCTTTTGACAGATAACAAAACGTAAAACGCTCGTAATAATGGTTCGTTTGATATCAATGATCATTAAATAAATGGTTTGAGAATTTTAAAAAAATACCAAATTTAGCTTTATTGATTTAAGTCAAACTCTATAAGTAACATTTGTTTTATAATGATCTTGAGTATAGTTGTAAACGCACAAGTTGAGTCGATGCAATTTCAAAACGCACCGTCAAAAATGTCATCATTGTCAATGTCAACTAAAATATACACAACTTGTCACGGACTCCGACTCACGTAAATATTATACACAACTTCCAGAGTTTTCTGTTATAATATCGTAAAAAATAGGTGATTCCAGTGATGAAAATCATGCCTGTGGAACTGTGTTTTTTTGCAGGTTGCACTTTCCTCGCTATAGTGAGGAGAAAAGTTTTGTGTTACACACGGGTGCAAAGTTGTATTTTACTTCTCGTGTGTTGAAACACTCGTGGGTAAAATACAACTTTGCACCCTTGTATAACAAATAACTATTATTGAATTGTGTTAAATAGGTTTGCCTGATAAGTCACATTGACTACTTCATGATATATCAGAAATACACAACTGTTATGGGGGTCCTTGTTCGTTAAAATTGCTCATCAATTTCGGCTTCTTTTTGTGTGAATTGACACGAATGCAGTAATTTTCTTGTCACTATTCAGTATTATTGCGGCTTAATAGCATTTATATATTAATAATATTAATAGTTTCTCATTATAAAATATCGTCTCTAACAAAATCGACAAAATTCATACCAAAAATCTAAACACACAAAAAATGCCTTCGTTACAACGTTCAAACTTTAAAGAAAGCATCGTATCCTACAATCGGTTTATTGGGATCGCCAATACGTGATAATTTTAGTTCAAAACAATTTAAACTTGTAAGACCAAACCCTTGTTCATCACAAATAAGAACAAACACAATAAGCCAGCGGTTCACTACGTGTCAATTATTTTGAACTATGTTACTTTGAATCACGCTACATGTAGAACATTGTTGTTGTTTTTGTTGTTGGACTCGGGTATGTCCCAAAACTACGACTTGGAGATACTGCGTTCGCCAACCCGCATGCTAAGCGTGGCGATTATGGCATCTACCCCCCATGAAATTGGAGGAGGTCTATGCCCAGTAGTGGTCGTCCTTCGGTTGATATGTTGGTGGTGGAGGTAGAACATTGTCTCGTTGCACCTTCATTCGCAGACAAAAGCTTCATAGACGTATTGATTCGCAGAATTATTCATTTCATAGAAAGCTTTTTTCCAAAACCGTTAACTTTCTAGGTAGGCTTTTTAGGTCATTGTGTAGAACTCATTCAGGTCTACCAGAAAAGTAGGTTAGGTTAGGTTTAAACTGCGAACCTTTTGAAAGCTTTCTATGAAATGAATAATTCTGCTAATCAATACATCTATGAAACTATTGTCTGCGAAACAAGGTCTGTTACGTACTGCCTTTTAGCCTCTACAATTTTGCCAATAGGTAGTACAAATTAGCCATATCATCTTCCTGGCGTTTATTCTCGGTTGTGCCGGGGTCCGATTTGGTACCTTTTTTCTCCAGGAATCCGTTATGGATACCACCGCACCGCGGGGTCAGTGCGGAGGTTGTCTTGCGCGATGCACAAAAACCCCGCGGTGTTCCTCCTTAACTCATTTCGGACGGCTCCAGGATCTCCTTCGGAACGCACCAGTGCCGTCCCTAGATTCACACCTCTGTGGGTCCATCTGTTTTCATGGACGATCGCAGCCCCCAACGGGGACCGTCTACGACCCCAAGGCGGGATCCCCTGCCTGTCGCCTCGTACGACACGCAGGGGATCCCATAGCCGTATTCTATGCCCGGGCTACATGGCGCCCGCTTTGGTGCCTAATCCAAAGATACGGCGTAGACACTAGTTTTACGGAAGCGACTGCCATCTGGCCTTCCAACACAGAGGGAAACTAGACCTTGTTGGGCCAGTTTCCGACGACCGACGCTTCTTTCTCCTAGAACTTGCTACCAATCCGTAATAACATTTTGGTCCACCTGCTGTCACTTCATCATGTCAGCCGAAAGACGACTGCTGGACATAGGCCTCCCCCAAAGACTTCCACAATTACCGGTCCTGCACCTTGCCTGGTAACGAAGTGAAACCAGATCATTGGAATTATATCATCTGTGATCATTAAGACTGCGCAGTACGTTCGGTTCTCCATACAAACGTATTTATGCTCTCATTTTAAAATGCCAGGCTAGAATAACATGAAACTTTGTATACACAATGGGATCCGGCATATCTAGGTCGGATCATAGTTTATGTTGCTTGAAATTATAATGGAGAAAAAATACAGCGATTATTAAGGTTTTCATACAAGCCGTAAAAAACCCAAAAAGCCGCTGTATTTTTATTCTTTTACAATTTCTAGCAACAGAAACTATGATCCGACCTAGATATGCCGGATCCCATTGTGTATACAAATTTTCATGTTATTCTAGCATGGCGTTTTAAAATGAGAGCATAAATACGTTTGTATGGAGAACCGATCCACACCGATCGTACTGCGCCCTCTTAATACTGAGTTGACTCATATTGCGGCTATAAAAATACCACAGCAACAGGAGTGTTATGTCCGTCTGTCTGTTGTGCGCATCGTAACAGACGCCCGTTATGCGAGCCGTGTCACGTCCGATAACTCGATGTGATAAAAGATACCACCACCACCCACGCGGCCCTGTGAGCCGAAGTGTGGTTACGTAACGATTTCAATACGCACGTAAAGCTCAGATTATTTTTTATAAAAAATTACAGGTCTACTTTACGTCAGGCCTATCGTATTTTGGCTCCAACTGACGATTATCCATGGTAACACCCCGGAGAAGGTAAAAGTAGTCAGGGTCATTGTCACACTTATCATTGAAATTTTACGAAAATGTGACAACGTAAAACTCATTGAAAAATATTCATTATTTATACTTTTTAGTTTTCAATATTCACGTAGGTACTTTTAAGAAAAAAGGAACGAAGAGATCATTTTGATTATATGTTGTTTGATCAGTCGCTAACCCTCAGTTACGTCATCGTCCTCTATTATTGTTTATGGCAAAAAAATGTCAGCAAATGACATCTCTAAGGTATCGGGACTTCTGTACCTTAAGGTATGTACGTACTTTTGATTATTTGGTGCTAAACGTTACGTTTTTTAACTTTATTGCACAATACTAGAAATTACTAATGGCGGACTTAATGTCTAAAGCATTGTGATACAGCCATGGGCCAAGTAGATGTTAGAGGTCGATTTTTGTACTTAGACCAGAGGATGGACAAAAAAAGTGGATCTTGTCTGTGGTAAAAACTCGGGCCGTCGACCTTATAGATTATAGATTAATCTTAACGAACTCCGATGCAGACCGACAAAAAATATTTGCAAAAACCATTGCATAGACCTCGCTCCCTTATCTCAAAATGAACCTCATTATCAAAGGTATACAGTACAAATTGCAATAACAGAAAACGCACCCTATAATTTTTGACAGACTGCTTGAGGCTGTAAGGATCAATTCAGTGTGAAATCAATCATATCACGTCTGCACTGAGTCTGTTTTGCTTTAGCTACGCATAAAAGAAAGCCTGAATTAGGATGTTAAAGGAGCTGGTTCAATTGGAATTCGCGGCAGTTTCGACTCGAATTATCACCGAATTATTCCGAATCCCCATTTCAGTGACAATTGCACGTGATGAGAGGTCAGCGAAATGGGACTGGTGATTCGGCAAGCGTGGTGAATATTCAGTTGTTTGGTAACGGTTGTTCCAGTTTACAATGCGGTTCTGAGAAGAGAATGTTCTTAAAACTTTAAACGTTTTTCCTCGTAAATCAGGTTGTATCCTACTGAGAACTAATTATACTTATACAGGGTGTGGCCTGTAATAGGAGCAATAAATTTTAAGGACGCTTCCTTAGAGCACCTGCAGTAACCTCTTGTGTCCAAAAATTTTTTATCTTTTTTCAATTGGGAGAAATTTTGATCTAAAGTTATGACCTCCAAGTAATGGATCTTGGCACCCAGAGATTATAGCGCGGCAGTCAATGCTGATTTTGAGGTTGCTTCAAGTTATGACTCATAATCGTTGTCGCATTTTTGGTTCAAAAGAATATTTTTGGGCTTTTTTTTATAAATTTTTAGTGTTTTTTGAATAAATTGTTATTAATATCACTCCAGTAGAGTTAAAAAGTACATATAAGCAACATTTGCGAAAAAAAAATCAATTTTTTTTTCAATTATAATCATTTGGAAATGATTGCTGGAGAGCTCAATAGTGTACCGTTTAATTTTTTGCTCCTATTACAGGCCACACCCTGTATGTAGATCGTTCAGTCCACGAATAATCGGCCTTGTTTTGTTTCTTATACGACAGTCGCTAAAATCGCAAATAAACTTACGGCCGATGGCAAACAGACAACGTAGCCTATAGACGTTTTAATAATAATCCTCTATTTCAGGCATCTGAGGCCCATATTACAAATACCTTAATGGATTTTATTTCTTTAAATTAAGTTACGTTAGCACCAATTTTATTATTCTTTCCCTTTAGTTTGAAATTTCATCACGCACTATGGACAGCATTAAAAGATCAAGGCGTACCTATCATCTACACACAAATTCTACAAGAAATATACAGTAAAGGGAAAAGTAGAGTAAAATTGGAAAAAGCTGGAAAATGCTTTAAAATCAAAAGAGGTGTCCGTCAAGGCGATCCAATTTCACCCAATCTATTTACAGCCCTGCTAGAAAATATATTCCGGCGTCTAGATCTGGATGAACAAGGAATAAACGTAAACGGGGAATACCTAAATCATCTTCGCTTTGCGGACGACATAGTGATCATCGCCGACAAGCACCAAGACCTCCTAAACATACTCGAAGACCTCGACAGAGAAAGTCGCGAAAATGGTTTGGAAATGAACCCAGATAAAACGTGCATAATGACAAATAGCCTAGAAATTCCTATGACAATTCGGAATACGAGCATTAAATATGTAAAAGAATATACTTATTTAGGACAATGCATTTCATTTCAAAACCAAACACTTAACGAGGTAGACAAACGTATAAAAAAAGTTGGAACAAATACTGGTCACTTAAGCACATCTTTAAAAGTAATCTACCTATGTCACTTAAAAAGAAAGCGATGCATTCCTGCGTACTCCCTACTCTGTTATACGGGTGTCAAAATTGGGTCCTTAGTAAGAAAGTTGTACATAAAATACAAGTAACGCAAAGGGCCATGGAGAGGAGCATGTTAAACTTAAGACTGCGCGACAGACAAAGAAATGCTATAATACGCCAAAGAACCAACATAATAGATGCTGCATGATTAGCATGTCAACTAAAATGGCGATGGGCTGGTCATGTGGCCCGGTGCGCCGACGGGAGGTGGACGGAGAGGGTGCTCCACTGGTATCTGCGCGGGGAGCGCCGCCCCCGCGGCAGGCCGCGTCGGAGGTGGAAGGACGACATTGAGGAAGTAGCCGGCAGAACATGGACGAGAAAAGCGGCAGACAGGGCACTGTGGCGACAGCTGGAGGAGGTGGACAGTAAATGGTTATCTCATTAAATCAAATAAGAAAAAAAAAGAAGATAAAATGTAAAAATTTAAATGGGAAATAAAGGGATTTTTATTTTATTTATTTTATTTGAAATTTTGAAAGTTTTGTTTGGAGGCGTTACAGTTTGTCTACAATATTAGTAAGGTAAATTAGGAGCCGAAAGATTCGTTATCATCACCATCCTCCCAGCGTATTCCCGGTTTCCTTCACAACTCGAAGCCCGCTCAAGCACTTAGGCGCTTCACCACCGGAAATTCGTTGTACAAATTTTAATAAATAATTAACCCTTCTATAGTCGACACAGACCACTTAAATAGTCGACTAGAATGTGCCTACCTATTATTAAGATGCCTATACACATCTGCGCTGTATCCTGTCAGGTGTCATATGGGCAAGTGGACTTTAACTATACTAGGTTTCATTCAGTATTGTTGCAAGCAAATAATCCGTTCAAAAATCAACCTAAATATCTAAGCCACGCGATACAAATTGCTGTAATAGTTTTTGTAAGATGCCAACTTAGTGTCGTACCATCTGTCTTTTTTGCCAACATCTATTCATTGGCAATAAACCAGGGCTCGGAAACCGGTATTCTGTCCATACAAAAATACCGGTATTTTTTTAGTTCTTATCGTTCTTTCGTCTACTATTTCATGTTTAATCAGGCAATCTAACAATATGAAGTAATAACCCAAATACATTATTGATTCCTACATAAAGAGCATAAACTAATTAAAAATATTTGGCTATTTCAGGAGTTTGAGATTAACCGGTTCCGAGCCCTGCAATAAACAACAATAAAATAAAAGGCCGGACGTTATTGTTTTTAAACAAGTTTCGTGGTGCAAGATGATATGCAAAAGAATTTAGTGATTCTATTAAAAACTTTAATATATTTGATCAGAAACGTCCTTATACAACCAATTTTACCAATTTATTTATATGTTCGAGGGTGTTTAATTGTAAAATAATGACATCCTCGTAATGTCAGTAGCTTTAGACCAAACCGTAACACGTATAAATATAGTATAAAACTGTTGTAATTATTAGTAGGTTTCATAAATTGTTTCTGCACCACCTACTGCGAATTGTAATTATTTGCTTTGATTTCCGCTACCCAAAGGTTGTCTGGTAGAGATCGCTCTTTAGCGATAAGACCGCCTTTTGTTTGCCTCTACTTATTGTTATTACGTACTGTACTGTGTCCTTTAATTGAGGTGTGCAATAAAGAGTATTGTATTGTATTGTAACACATTTCTTTTGTTTCTTTTAATTTACAATTTCTGATTTGCTTGATGGCAAACAGACACTGTAAACTATGGACGATTGCTTTTGCAGAACAATAACAAGATCCTTTTTTGATACTAGGGTTCGTTGTATCGACAGCTACAGACAAATACTCGCACTGATCAAGGTTGTCTATGACAGCAGTAGTTATGTATCTGCGGGTGACTTGAGATCTTCAAACGTTCAATTTGTCCAAGCCAAAGGCCGTGGACTGGACGGCAGCGGGGCGGCGAGCTAACCCCCGCAGCCCGCTGGAGTCCAAACCGCGGCCTTACGAAGCCTTAGGTAACCCAACAATGTCCAGTTCCCCGAAGTCCATTTTGGGCACTGCTTATTTGAAAGTATTTGGATTACCACCAGCCGGGCCGTACGCTTGTTTGCCACAGACGTGTTATAAAAAAACAGATTTTGTGAAGATTTATTTATATTGCCCCTTATGAGATTTAACTTGGTTATGTCGTTTAACAAAGTATTGTTTTAGTATGCTAAGAAAAACTGGAAAACTTTGATTTCATTTTATCGGGAAAATTTTAAGGCAATAATTGATCGGTTTTAATAAGAATTACTGATTTACTGATCTGGTCAAAACGGCGATTTAAAGAACGTGGGTAAGTGAACGTTTTTCGTTGCTGCACGCCCATAAAACACGGCCTTAAGAGGGCGCAGTACGTTTAGTTCTCCATACAAACGTATTTATGCTCCCATTTTAAAACGCCATGCTAGAATAACATGAAACTTTGTATACACAATGGGATCCAGCTTGTCTAGGGCGGAAATTAGTTTCTGTTGCTTGAAATTATAATGGCAAAAAAATACAGCGATTATTAAGGTTTTCATACAAGCCGTAAAAAACTCAAAAAACCGCTGTATTTTTTTTCTGTTTCAATTCCTAGCAACAGAAACTAATTTCCGACCTAGGTATGCCGGATCCCATTGTGTATACAAAGTTTCATGTTATTCTAGCATGGCGTTTTAAAATGAGAGCCTAAATACGTTTGTATGGAGAACCGATCCACACCGATCGTAATGCGCCCTCTTAACATACCAGGACAAAGTTGAGACAAGGCGAAGATAGGTCGTGGGAACATCCCGCTATGTTCCAGCACAACCTCTTCTCTTTGATGTTTCAAGTATCGGTTCTAGAGCAAGCTCTTCACAACACTCACCTATACGCCTCACCTCAACTTGCCTGTAAAATCTACCTTATCACGTTTGGTTAAGTATAAATTTGGATATCTATAAATAATATTATAGCTTGGTTTACTATTTAATTAAGAAAACATACAAACAAAAAAAGAAAGCATAAAAATATATAGGAAAACAGGAAAACAAACAGCGATTTACAGAACGACCACAAATATAAGTTACATCTTTATTTGTAATTTAGTTAAATTTTTCGTAGCTAAGGTTATTTTATGTTTTACCTAATCTTAATAGATTAATATAACAACTGAATATTTCTTAAAACAATAAATAATACACTAATTTAACTAGTTACATCGGCAATCTTCGTCTGTACAGAAGAGTGCTGGTAAATGCTGAATAAAATCAGTAGGCAACAATTTAAAAAATAGGTACCTCGTCACTCTTCTGCGCAGACGAAGACGAAGATTTGCGATTGCCGATTGCGAACAATTCGATGCAACCAAGACCAAGATTTCCGATGTAACTTACTCGTATATTTGTGATCGTACTGTAGTCTGGTGAGGTGAGGTGTGGCCCCACAGTTCCAGGACACAACCCTCTCCATCTCAGAGAGTATTGGGATCCTTGGCGTCGACATTTCCAGCGACGTCCAATTTCGAAGCCACTTAGAAGGCAAGGCCAAGCTGGCATCCAAAAAGCTAGGTGTGCTCAATAGAGCGAAGCGGTACTTCGCCCCGGGACAGAGACTTATATTATATAAGTCGCAAGTTCGTCCCCACGTGGAGTATTGCTGTCACCTCTGGGCGGGAGCACCTGGATACCAGCTTGGGCCTTTTGACTCGCTTCAGAGACGTGCTGTGCGAATCGTGGAAGATCCCAAACTCACGAGCGATATTGAACCGTTAAGTTTGAGGAGAAACTTTGCCTCCTTGTGCGTGTTCTGTCGCTTGTATAATGGGTTGTGTTCCGAAGAACTGTTCGATATGATGCCTACGGCCGCTTTCTACCATCGCACCGCTCCCCGTGGGCAGGGCATTCATCTTCACACCTTAGAACCTAAATGGTCGCGTACGGTAACGGTTTCAGAGGAACTTCCTCCCTCGGACGCTCCGGTTGTGGAATGAGCTCCCTGCCGAGGTTTTCCCGAGGAACTACAGTATGGGATTCTTCAAGAAAAGAGTGTATAATTTTTTAAAGGGTCGGCAACGCGCATGTGACACCCCTGGAGTTGCAGGCGTCCATAGGCTGCGGTGACCGCTTACCATCAGGCGGGCCGTACGCTTGATTGCCACCGACGTGGTATAAAAAAAAGGTGATGTTTGGAGTAGCCCAAGTGGGAGAAATACGTCTACTTTAGTGATGGTCGTGTCGTTGATTCAACGAACTAGTTGATAAAACGTTCTTCGTTCGTCATCGAACGTAACGTTTTGTTTAACATACTCAACTAGTTGACGACTTTAACGTACAAACGTAATCGAAATGGAACGCTAAGATAATTGCATATCAGTATAGTTGAGATCAACATTTCATTCAACGTCAACGTCACAACGCCCTTAAAAATAAACTTATCAACTCAATGCCTTTTTCTCTTCACTTAAAGCAAAAACCTAGTTGACGAAATCAACTAGTTTTTCAACTAGTTGTCGTTTTCTATTCTTTAAAGCGAAAACCGTCAACGACCCACCACTACTCTACTTTACAGAATACCGTAACCTTACACCACTTACTCTGTAGGTTGGTGTTGCGTTCCCGAGGATGACCCCCACCAGAGCTCCACTACTCTGTAGGTGGGTATGTGGTGTTGTGTTTCTTGGTAAGGTCACAAGAGCACCGGAGATGAGCTGTGACGGGCGACGTGCTTTATTTCTGGCTGTTTAAACAACGAAATCTCAAATCAATCAGTCTCAAACAGTCGGCCGCGTTTGTGGCTCCAGAGCTCTCTCAAGCGTCCATATGGGCTACAGTCAACTCTGGCCTGTATGCTTATTTGCCATTTTTTTTTATTATAAATGGGATTGCTCTTGGCCAGCATCTAGCCGGGGAGCAAAGGTGAGGCCGACGATGAAGCGAGCTCACCCAGAAGATGCCTATAAACTCGTGCCTTAAAAAGGTCTAGGTTTTATGAACTCGGAAATACAGACGCCGGTAGAGAATTCCAAACCTTAGAAGTGCGCATTATAAAAGAAGATGCAAAGCGCTTGGTTCGAATTAGAGGAATTTCGACCAGGTAAGGATGGTAGCCAGCCGTCTGGATGTCCGATGGAAGAAGGGGGAAGGCGGTACTCTCGTGATAACAACTAACCAGGCACTAGTGAGACGAGTCGAAACTGGCTGTGAATCGCTCCGCAGATGTCATTTTTTTGTAACGGTATTTTAGAAACGTACCGTTTCGCTTTCAAGAGCCTATTTTGGTTATTATCGGAACTTGGTACTCGAGTTAGTGGAGTGTGACACTTTTTATACGACTACTGTAGAAGGGAAGATATTGACTTTCGAGGTTATTTAAGTAATATTTCGTCAGAAATAGTTACGCATATGAAGAGCTGACAAAAAATGAAACACAAACATTTATTGTGCAAATAGGCCACATTGGCACTCCATCCTAGACTACAGTATCGCTTACTATTAGGTAACAATCAAAATCGTATGGCATTTATTTTCGTACCGTGAGATCTTCGAGAAGACAAGTACGGTTGCCAGTTTTGTTGCACTTTTATCACCACCCAGGGGTCACGTGTAGGGTAACGGTGGGTACTCCCTACGGACGTGGTGCAACTTCGACCCCCCTTGTCAAGTGAGTGGGCAACTTGACTGTTAGAAGTTCTCAAGCCGCCCGAAGGCCTCTAACTTGGCTTAACGACTGCTGTCGTAGACAACAGCCTGGATCAACGACAACGTGCCTTCCAAAGCAGTAACCACTCAAAGCGGTCACCCATCCAAGAACTGACCTGCGCGTACGTTACTTAACCTCGCATACCGCACGCGGCACGCGGTCGCCGCTGGGCGAAGATCGCTCCAGTACAATCAGGTAATATAAAGCAAAGGCAAACCTATTTAGAATAAAAAAGAATTAAAGTTCTTAAGTATTAAAATAATACATACTAAATTAAAGGAGACATAGGTTTATTAATATTACGTGCCCTTGATAAAACCCCAAGAGTCATATTTCCTCAAATATTGTTCGTAATTCCGCCTACGGAATTTATTTAAGTGATTCATTTTGCAATACCGTATTTGCTAGGAAGATTTCATTAAAGGAAATAATACACAATACTATAAAAGTGCTTTCATTACTGCGCTACGTGTTTTTAATGTTTCCACTCATTCTTAAAACATATAGTTCGTAACCTAAAATCATTTAATGGCAACTAAAGTACCAAATCTCATCCCTTTCGCATCCTTCTTTGGCCCTCGCATATTTTATAGTTCGTCTTACTCATTAGCTGGGTACATTTCACACACACTAATAACACTTTCCAATTACTGACCAACAATACACTTAAGACGACGAATTGAAAATATTGGCGACAGGGATTATAATTTTTCTCCGCAACCAAGAAACATACGAACCCGATTATTTTTTATATGATCCATAGTATCTTTGGCTTTACTTTTGTAAAAGCTTTACATGATTGGATAACTTTCATAACACAAAAATAATTATCTTTTAAACCTCTTTAATAACAGAGATTTGCATTTTACAGATCAACGGCACTTGTTAAAGTCTCTTAGTTTTCCATTTAAATTTGTCTAAACAAACACTTCAATATTGTAAAAGGATTTTATGAAATTACCAATGGTTTTTATTTAAACTGAAAAAGACTGTTTTGTCGCATACGCCCTTACGGTATCAGCTAGCCGCCCGCGTGTTTTCTATGCAATCAGTGCCCCCTCAGTCCGCTATCGACTACTGTCAGCGTTGGGCCTGTGCTAGGCGAGCTCCCACGCGTTATGGATACTGTTTGATTTAAAGTGGTATTTTATTCATTTAAAAATAATGAAATAATTGGTGAAGATCTCTAAAAAAAGGAAGGCTTGTTCAATTGAGCAATGTAAATTTTTTTAAGTAATTTTCCCAAAATAACTTTATTTGCCAAACTAAATAATGTTCCAATTATAAAATAAATCGTTTTTTTAAACTCGTGTATACTAAACCGAGATGTTTCTACTGACAAAATATTCTTTTAAATTTATAAGTAAAGCAAAAATAAATTTTATTTGCCTATTTTAGAAAACAATAATTAGAACAAGGCAAAGCCATGGAGTCGTCTCCGGATTTAGGCGAAATCGAAACTATGTCAGATAAGTCCTTAGAAAGGTTAGTATTTGGGAGATAGGAAGGTACTTATAAACTAATTTAAAGGTATTATAATACCTACTTATATTACAAGCTTTTATTTAACTTGCAATGTATGTATGTATGTTGGACCCGGATATGTCCTAAAACTACGACCAAGACCATCGGGGGATGGGCAGCAGCATCCCTGGAGTGCGGTGGAAATACTGCGATCGCCAACCCGCATGCCAAGCGTGGAAATTACAATACAATACAATACAATATGCTTTATTGCTCACCTCAAAAAATAATTACAGATAGAAACAGCATAAAGATACAAGCAGAGGTAAACAACAGGCGGTCTTATCGCTAAATGAGCGATTTCTTCCAGGAAACCTTAGGGTAGCGAAGAAAAAAAAGTAAACAAACATGATAAGTGGGTGGTGCAAATAAAAGGAATAACTACTAGAAATAAAAATAAATATAATAATAAAAACCACATAAAGCACTATATATAAATATATATACAATAAACATACATAAATAAGTAAATAAATAAACATAAATATATACCACAAACTTAAGTGAGACCCAAAAGTAAACTACAGACCAGTATCGAAAAATATTATGGAAGAGTGACAAATAGTGCTCTTTCAGACTAGATTTAAAAGACGCACTAGATTTAGCCCGTCTTACATCAAGGAGCAGAGAGTTCCATAGTCGGACTGCTTGAAAAGTAAATGAACTGTTATAAAATTTAGAGGAGGACGAAGGCACAGCAAGAAGAAATTTATTAGAGGATCTAATTGAACGCAGATAGTTAAATCGTTCCTTGAGGTAGCGAGAGGTTGCCGGATTAAAAAGTATATTAAAGAGAAGAGAAAGAATGTGAGAGTTACGACGAAGACGGATTGGGAGCCACTTGAGTTTTAAACGGAAACTAGAGACATGGTCATACTTGCGTAACCCAAATATGAACCGTAAGCATACATTTGAATACGCTCAAGTTTATTGAGTTGCTCCTCAGTGATATCAAGATATGAGATGTCCGCGTAATCGAGAATAGGGAGAAGAAGGGTTTGGGCAAGTGCAATTTTAGTGGCGATGGGAAGGAAGTTACGAAGGCGTCTTAGAGAAGCTACTGCAGCAAACATCTTCCTGCTGACCTCGCTCACTTGCGGCACCCAGGATAGAGTGCGATCCATAATAATCCCTAGATTTTTCACCTGGGTTGAGAAAGGAATCTGAATACCATCGAAATATACAGAAGGGAGATTGGCGAAGTCGATTCTGGAAATCATATTACTACTGCCGATAATAATAACTTGGGTCTTTGTTGGGATTAACTTTCAGCCCAAAACTCTCGCTCCACTTTAGAATGCGTATCCTCATTAGTCGACTTAATTACAACAGGTAGATCCCTAAGCACGAACGCTAAGAACGAACACTATTGCATATATCTCCCGTGAATTTGGGGGAGGCCTATGAGCAGCAGTGGATAACCTTCGGCTGATACGGTGGTATGTATGTTTGTTCGGGTGGAATCTTGTAACTCGATTTTGAAATAGATATCTTCAACCGATTGTGCTGAAATTTGGCGTACTTATGTAAGCACCACCACTAGGTATATCAGCCCAAGGACGTCCACTGCTGGACAGGCCTCCCCCAATTACATGGGGGGTAAATGTCATAATCACCACGATTGGCATGCGGGTTGGCGATCGCAGTATTTTCACCGCACTCCAGGGATGCTACAGCTCATCCCACGGTGGGTATACTTATGTAAGGTGACAATACATACAATATTATGGTACCATCGAGCTGATCTGATGATGGAAACAGAAGGTCGCCATAGCAACTCCTAAACTATAGAAGATAAACCCGTATTTGGGCTCATTCGTCAAACGGTCTCAACAAGTAGTTGATGATTATGGAAAAACTAGCCAAGTGCTTGTCAGACCACGCACAAAGAAGGGTTTTGTACCGACACCTCCTAATCTACGTTTAAAACCACTATACAATACATTCAACCAAAAAAGATCGTATCTTCATAGGAAACTCGCGGCACTTGCACCCTTTTGTTTGGGCAAGACAGATTTTCGGCAATAACTCAAACACAGTTAGACGACTCTTGTTCAAACTAAAAATCATTCAATGGATTATTTTAAACTTCAATTCAATACAAACCGTGTAGAAAAGGGCCATCGAGCAAAATAAGGGCTCTAAAGTTTTCTCAAGAGATCTGTGTTTTGGGCAGAGCCAGCTCGCTAGATTAAAAACCGAGGATGGTAGAATCGTTTCGTCCAAACCTGGGCTTCTGAGTGAGATAGAGTGCTTTTATGGACAGCTATACACGTCAACTAGCAGACCCGCAGTTGGTCTGGTGGAAGACCCTAGAGCTAGATTAACCGGGCACTATACCGAAGATATCCAGGACATCAGCCTGTACGAGATTAGAATGGCTCTTAAACAGCTGAGGAACAACAAGGCACCCGGTGAAGACGGAATTACAGCTGAACTCCTGAAGGCGGGTGGAAAACCGGTCCTTAGGGCCCTTCAGAAGTTGTTCGACTCCGTCTTACTGGAAGGGAAAATTCCAAAGGCATGGAAAAGAGGTGTGGTGGTGATGTTCTTCAAAAAGGGTAACAACGTCTTACTGAAGAACTACCGACCAATCTCACTTCGGAGCCATGTCTATAAGCTGTTTTCAAGAGTCATTACGAACCGTTCGCACGCAGGCTAGATGACTTCTAGCCTCCCGAACAAGCCGGTTTCCGAAGAGGCTTTAGCACCGTAGACCACATCCACATGCTCCGTCAGGTTATACAGAAGACTGAGGAGTATAACCTGCCCCTCGGTTCAGCGTTCGTGGACTACGAAAAAGCCTTCGATTCGATTGAAACCCGGGCTGTACTACAATTTCTCCAGCGGTGCCAAGTGGACTACCGCTATATCGAAGTGCTGAAGTGTTTGTACGAGAACGCAACTATGTCAGTCCGACTTCAGGACCAGAACTCAAAGCCTGTTCCATTGCAGCGGGGAGTTAGGCAAGGAGATGTTATTTCTCCTAAACTGTTCTCCGCTGCACTGGAGGATGTTTTCAAGACTCTAAACTGGATAAGGCTAGGCATCAGCATAAAGAGTACCTCACTCACCTTCGGTTTGCTGACCATATAGTAGTCTTGGCTGAGACCATGGAGGATTTAAGTACAATGCTCAATGACCTCAGTAAAGCCTCCGAGCGAGTTGGTCTAAGGATGAACATGGACAAGACGAAGATCATGTCAAATGCCCATGTCGCACCAACTCCCGTAACAATCGGACACTTTACGCTCGAAGTTGTAGACGATTACATATACCAAGGACAGACTATCCAGTTAGGTAGGTCCAACTTCGAGAAAGAGCAGGTTAATCGTCGAATCCGACTCGGCTGGGCAGCGTTCGGGAAGCTATGGCACATCTTTTCGTCCAATATTCCGCAGTGTCTCAAGACGAAAGTCTTTGACCAGTGTTTGTTGCCAGTGATGACATATGGCACTGAAACGTGGTCGCTTACTATGGGCCTCATAAGAAGGCTCAAAGTCACCCAAAGAGCAATGGAGAGAGCTATGTTGGGAGTTTCTCTGCGTGATCGCATCAGGAATGAGGCCATCCGCAGCAGAACCAAAGTGACTATCGGCAATAAAATCATCAAATTTGTGTAGTTACAGTGGTGACGGCACATTCAAAACAGCTCCACGTCCTTTTAGTCAGCTTTATATTATTCATCTAGACATATATTCGGACCAAACAACAGTAAACATATTCCCTGTTATATACGCATTTCTGCCAAATAAAACACAAAAAACGTACATGAGATTATTTAAATTAATAAAAGAAAAACTGCCTGTCGTCATGAGGTCCTTTAAGTGTGATTACGAGGTTGCCCAGATCAATGCCGTCAAATCGACTTTTCCAAACGTTAAATTATCTGGATGTTATTATTTAAATTATCAACACTTTAATAAAGCCATCTGGAGAATGGAAAAGTGCTGAAAATAGCAAGGGTCCGAAAACCTTCTAGTGATGATAGGAGTGCAAGAAACATTGCAAGAATTTACTCTAATTTTGTTTTACTTCCACACACTTTTATGTCACAAGCTTGAAAGGCTATTAAAAATGTTGCTCCTGCCACGAAGAAAATGAAATTATTTTTTGATTACTTCCATGAAACATGGTTTAACAGGAACCACAATTTGATAAGTTGTGCGGGACACACTTATCGCACTACTAACAGTTGTGAGGGTTACCACAGTCAAATTAATTCGAGATTATCCTCTAAACCCACACTGGTATTTGGTGTTCAGTATACTTTTGATAGAAATACAACATTACAACAGAAAAATGGAAAAGTATATGCTGTTCGTGCCATTTAAAAAGAACAGGCGGACAAGAGACATCCTTTTCGATAAACAACATTCAGCCTTATTGAAGGAGCTGAAAATAAAAACAATATCGCCGCTAAGTTTCCTTAAAAAGATTAATTTTCTTAGATTGAAACTGGGTTTTAAAAAAGGGAAGGGAAATAAGGTTCGAATATAAATACAAGTTTATGCATATTTATGTAGCTGACCGTGAGATCATTTAATTTGTTATTATAAGTTATTGTTTATTATTATAAGTTACCCCTAAAGAGTAAGGATGTTTTTTGTTGCACTTTACCCTACCGCAAATTAAATCAACATTTGGATTCGACAATCAAAAAATTATCAATTAGACTTATACAACCTAATCCGTACCAGCATTGTAAATTCCAAAAAGTAATGTATAGTTAGAACCAAATCGGTTAAGAAATGACGGAGTTATGGACTAACAAACATTAAAAAAATTGGTTGTTTGTAAAGTAGGTTTACGATCGAGATGTTTACGTGATAACGTCTTACTTCACTTGCACTTCACTTATACCTGCGATCGCGCTCGTGAGGTTTTGGTGTGACACAAGTTTCTGAACATGTCACCCGACTAAAACGATTTTAAAGACGTTATCACGTCAAAATATTTAAATAAATGTGAAAGCATAGAATCTCCTTGGACGTCTATGTTCCAGCGCGCACCCGCGCAGCGCACGAGTCGAACGACCGGGCTCTGTCCGGCCGGCGCTCCGCGATCGCAAGCCGCGTAAAAATACAGGGGTAGATGCGGGGAAAGGGTAAGAGGGCTCTATTCGAGTTTAATTGTTTATCAATGCGTCGCCTTAATACTACACACCCCCGGAACATATAAGTACATTACAACACACCTATACACCCGGAAACAAAGCGTATACCGACAGCGCTGCGTTTTCGGCAACATTTCACACTGCACCGGGTGGAGGTTTTAGTCCGTAGGCGACTGGGCCAATTCCCAGTTGAGTCGGGCATGCTTACGGAACCGGGCCGGTAGTATCCAATGAGGATTTCCTCCACCCACGGGAAAAAAATGTTCTACCTAATGATGTTAAGATGTTAGAGGGGTAGTCAATTCAAGATGAAATTGAAAAAGTATCTAATTGATAATGTGTTCGACTTTTTAAACGAATTCTTCGAGTATCACAGTAACATTAGTATGTAAAAGAGGAATAGACATATGTATATCCAATTAGTGTCGTTGGCTATAGTTTTTAAGGATATAAATTGTACGCTCGAAATGAGCAACTGTTGATTCCATAACATCGTTATGTACACAGTTTATAATGAATAAATACTTTACTTTACTTTAATATTTCACGGATAGTCAGATCAGTAACTTTTTACGAAACACACATATATACACAAAATATTTCTCAAAATCGAATTGTACCCGTGAATTTACTCCTTTTTTTAATATACAAATATTGTGCGTGTATTATGCCCGTAGGGTTGCAATCAATCCTGTCATAGGGACCAAGCTGAAAATAAGCGCTGGGTAGCACGTCTAGCATACGCTGCGACTGGTACTCATTACCTTGCACTTAAATATTGTACCTATCTAGAAATAAGTTATAGTAACTTATTTATGTTCCTCATAACAGGCTGCGAAGTATGACGTTTCAGGTGCGGCTAGTAGGACAAGAGGTCGTTAATGCAATTTCATACAAATGTTGCAGGCCTAGGCCGGCAAAGTCCTCTTTTTAACCGACTTCAAAATTTCAAAAGAGGTTATCAATTCGGTTGTATGTTTTTTTTTTGGAATGTTTGTTAGTCCATAACTCCGTCATTTCTTTACCGATTTGGAAAATTCTTTTTTTGATTGTAAGTATATATATCCAAGTTGGTCCCGTTTTTGTCAAAACGCAGTTCTGATGATGGGATCCATTTGAAATTGAGGGAACTCCTCAAATGTTCAAAGGCAAACATAAAGTAATTTTTGTGTTTTTATCAACAAATCGAGCATTTTCATACAAAAATGTGACATTTGATGAAGTGGACCTGCTGATGATGATCAGAACAGAACTCTTCAACGACGAAAAGTTCACGTTTGGCGATTTGTCCTCCTAGCTGCGTTTGTTAAGCAAGTTCTATTTTCACGATTAATTTTTGTCATGCTCGATTTTTGATGATGGGATCCATGAGGAATTGAGGGAACTCCTCAAATTTTAAAGGCAAACATATAGTGATTTTTGTGTTTTTATCAACAAATCGAGCATTATCATACAAATTGTGACATTTGATGAAGTGGAACTGCTGATGATGATCAGAACAGAACTCTTCAATGACGAAAAGTTCACGTTTGGCGATTTGTCCTTCTAGCTGTGTTTGTTAAGCAAGTTCTATTTTCACGATTGATTTTTGTCATGTTAGAGTTCTGATGATGGGATCCATTAGGAATCGACGGAACTCCTCAAATGTGAAAGGCACACAAATAGTGATTTTAGTATTTTCATGAACTAATCAAGCATTTTCATTCATAAAAGTGACATTTGATGAAGTGGAACTGCTGATGATGATCAGAACGGAACTCTTCAACGACGCGTAGTTCACGTTTGGCGATTTGTTCTCTTCGTTTTGTTTGTTAAGCAAGCAAGGTTTTTTCATGATTCCATGAGGAATTGAGGGTACTTAGTCTTCTACCATTATAAACATACATTATAGCCATTTTTATTTTATTGTATATCTATCTAAGAGTGCACGATCTAAGTATAATAAACTTTTTCCGGCCTCCTCCATTGAAGTCGGTTTTTTTTTCTTAAAAATTATGTAATTTCCATTCCACATAAATTTGTGGCACAGGCATCATGACATTCTGCCACTATGCGTATTAAAAATAAAACTTTAGTTTTTTTTGTTGTTTATTTCATTACATGTTTGATAAAAGCACTATACATTTTTTTGGAGGGGGTACCTAATGAAGTCACAATTTTCTACGGTCCAACTGCGTCCTTTTTCCCGTGTTTATGTATTTAGAAGTCTTTTATCATCGCATAAATAAGCTGAAAATATATTTACGTTTTTTAGGGTTCCGTACACAAAGGGGTAAAAACGGGACCCTATTCCTAAGACTTCGCTGTCCGTCGGTCCGTCCGTCTGTCACCAGGCTGTATCTCAAGAACCGTAATAGCTAGACAGTTGAAATGTTCACAGATTGTGTATTTCTGTTGCCGCTATAACAACAAATACTAAAAACAAAATAATAATAATAAAGTTGGCTCCCATACAAAAAACGTGATATTTTAGCCCTTTTTCATGGCTACCACTCGCCGAGCTAGATCTCAAGAATCGCAATAGCTAGACAGTTGAAATTTGCACAGATTATGTATTTTTATAGTGGCTACAACAACAAATACTAACATCAAAATAATAATAATATATATTTTTTCTGGTACGGAACCCTTCCTGCGCGAGTCCGACTCGCACTTGGCCGTTTTTTTGTATGATTTGTTTATTTGTAAAGTAAAAAAGTATTTTTAACGTTGTGAAATACCATATTGCTTATCCTCTTCAAGCTCAGGAAATACCATTTTAAACATCATTGATAAGTAGATAGAACTTATTATAAACGATATATATTTCGAACGTTTGTATACTTTGTATCGCAAAATCCGCGGAAATATTATTTTCATTAGTATTTTCTACGCAACTGCTGCGGTCTAATATAATAGATTTAACATGTATTTTAATAGATTAAGGTATCTCGTATCAAATAACACTCAGCATCAATCAACAGATTTGGAGCTCATGTAAAATAAAGACCAGCTGTGCTACCGCGAACTTCGAAAATCGACCTTCGTGTCGTGCCGTCCCTTTCACTCTCGTGTTATACTCTATATGACGGAAAAGGACGGTACGATACGACGTTCGATTTTCGAAGTTCGCGGTAGCACCCCAGTGGAGACAACCGTAGCTTAATCGCGACAAAAAACATTAAATCTCAGAACCGGAAAGGCGGGTTGCACAATAACGGTAGCGTAAGGCCGCGTATACACTTTAAGATAAAAATCTGCAACTGTGTGTCTCAACTGTAATCAAAATCATAGAGATATAATAAGACAAATATAAATATGTACGTTTTTTACAGTCTAAAGTCATCATCATCATCATCATTTCAGCCGAATGACGTCCACTGCTGGACATAGGCCTCCCCCAAAGACTTCCACAATGACCGGTCCTGCGCCACCCGCATCCAGCGGACACCCGCGACCCTTACCAGGTCATCAGTCCACCGTGTGGGGGGGCTGCCCACGCTACGCCTTCCGTCCTAAAGTACGAGTAAATAACCAATTCTTATGATGCGATATAATATACGAGAAAATTTATATAAACTGGTCACTTGTTTATCCAACCACCACCATATCAGCGAAAGGACGTCGACTGCTGGACAAAGGCCTCTCCCAATTTCATGGGGGGTGTCTACGACAGCAGTCGTTAAGCCAAGTTAGAGGCCTTCGGGCGGCTTGAGAACTTCTAACAGTCAAGTTGCCCACTCACTTGACAAAGGGGGGTCGAAGTTGCACCACGTCCGTAGGGAGTACCACACGTGAACCCTGGGTGGTGCTAAAAGTGCAACAAAATAATGGCAACCGTACTTGTCTTCTCGAAGATCTCACGGTTAGTAAATAAATGCCATACGATTTTAAAAAAAAATGGGGGGTAAACGCCATAACCGCCACGCTTGGCAGGCAGATTGGCGATCGCAATATGTCAACCGCACTCCAGGGATGCTACTGCCCATTCCTCTTTTATCCATATAACGGGCTTTGTCAGGCTTTAACATTATGACATCATGATTAGCTTTCAATTAGTTCATTCCGTTTTTAGACTTTGCAGGCCAAGTCTGAACACAGGGCACCCTCGGGAGCTCTGGATTTACCACCAGAATAACAACACCGCATATCCTAATAGCAAGCGGTGTTCTTATGGCTGCGGTGTTTGTTAGTAAGGAAACACGAAATGTTGTTTCTATATAAATGTATATTTGTCAAGTCAAATTAATAACAGCAGTAAATCATAGCAACGTAACATAGATATAAAGAGTTTGGAAGCGCGGTAAACTGGGTGTGCTTTCCTAACATTCCCTCTTCTTTTTCAATCCGAACTCCTCACCGAGTGTTACCAATCTTGGCTTGTAAACCACGCTCTGCTACCATATTAAGGAAAAACGAAATGATGTTTCTATATAAATGTATATTTGTCAAGTCAAATTAATAACAGCAGTAAACCATAGCAGCATAACGTAACATAACAACAAAAGCTTAAGTTTCATAGCGCATTGGGTTTACTGTAATGTCATGTAAACGATTGTTTGTTATAAATAAATAAATAAAGAGTAAATGATATAAAGAGTCTGGAAGCGCGGTAAACTGGATGTGCTTTCCTAACATTTGTGAGGGTACTTTCCCAGTTGGGTTGCTCCCGATATGAGCGAGATGGCATTCCGCACATGTTAAGATGTAAGATGACAAAACGAGTGTATGATTCATACAGTATGAAGGAAGAGTGGATAGAAAAGTTGAAAGTGGAAGAGCTCGGCGAAACATACTCGGACGGAAGGCCAGGGGGCCAATTCTCGGGTTCGATCGAGATGATCTCTATTCGAGATTCCATACAAGTGACTCTACCATTCTATACAATGTCACGATAGACATGCATCTCGCTCGGACCGAGCATTGGCCCCCTGGTCGAGAGCACCCTAAACCGGCGCATCAAGATCGTTATGAGAGTTCATGAAGCGAATGTATGTCAGGATCGTAGCAGGTTTCAGAAGCTGCACTTGACGGTAGGTAGATGTCGCTACTAGAAAGAAAGAAAGAAGAAAGAAAAGAACTAGACTCCCTACGGCTTAATTAAAAAAGAGTGAACTGATTGAAAGATTCGTCGCCTCGGGAAAACCCGCGCCGCGGTAGCTCATTTGGACAGAGCGATGGACGGGTTCCAGAGGACGCGGGTTCAAATATCACCGTGTGTGATCAATTTTTCATTTCGGTTGGAAATTATAATTCCGTATACGCTTGTAAAAATATTTACATGATCGTAGCAAATGGAAATTCGTGATCTCTGCCTACCCCTCTGGGAAACAGGGATGTTTGACGTTCCGCTGTGCCCTACCTCTCTTTTCTGATGACTTCTCCGATCTCACCCTACCAGTCGTGAGCGCCAAGTCTATAAAACGTATAGTTTTTTCCCTAGGGGACGCCGCTGCAAGTATTCGAACGTGACTGGCGACACGCATTTTTCCATCGGTCATTGGCTCTTGCGTCATCCATCGACGGGTGAGCGCCGTGAAACCGGTATCGGGCATGGGGAGCCGGCGATGGATCGCGCGGTCATCGGCTCGGTTGCGCAATAGAAATTAGGTTCGTCACAGGTAAAGGTACTGTTCCACGGTTGTGTTGCTTTAGTTACAGTAATGTCACGATCGCGTCACGACTTAACCCTTCTTTGATACCTTAGCTAATAACATTGGTACTGTCAGGATAACATTTTTTTCGTATTGCTGAGCAAAGTTACTAGTATCTAAGATTTTTCTGGACTTTCCACATGTGTACTAGTGGTTCTGTGAGCTAAATTAAACTAAAAATATTAGCAATCTTTGTGACAATTGGCTAAAATACAATTATAAATGTTGAGTTTTCTCCGGTATTCCACGCGTGGACAAAAGCTTATAAAGTAAAATTATATGTATAGGTACTATAGACGTCAATAAACGTATTTTCCTTTATATTTCTATCCACCACCACCACCACCATATCAGCCAAAGGACGTCCACTGCTGGACATAGGCCTCCCCCAAATTCACGGAGGGTGTATGCCATAATCGCCACGCTTGGCATGCGGGTTGGCGGTCGCAGTATCTCCACGGCACTCCAGGTATGCTGCTGCCCATCCCCCGGTGGTCTTGGTCGTAGTTTTAGGACATACCCGGGTCCGGGTAGGATATTTCTTTCATGTACATACCTACAACAGGGTTCATTATTGCTCATAGTATAACTTAAGAGGGCGCAGTACGATCGGTGTGGATCGGTTCTCCATACAAACGTATTTACTTATGCTCTCATTTTAAAACGCCATGCTAGAATAACATGAAAATTTGTATACACAATGGGATCCGGCATATCTAGGTCGGATCATAGTTTCTGTTGCTAGAAATTGTAAAAGAATAAAAATACAGCGGCTTTTTGAGTTTTTTACGTCTTGTATGAAAACCTTAATAATCGCTGTATTTTTTCTCCATTATAATTTCAAGCAACAGAAACTATGATCCGACCTAGATATGCCGGATCCCATTGTGTATACAAAGTTTCATGTTATTCTAGCCTGGCGTTATAAAATGAGAGCATAAATACGTTTGTATGGAGAACCGAACGTACTGCGCAGTCTTAAGCGTATATTTATCGTTAGGTACGTAAGTTTCCCAGATATTCACAACGCACGATGCCTAGAATACTAAATTAAGTGGGCATGTGAATCTCGTCCGTTGAATGCATGCGCGTGCCTTTTGTACCTGAGGAGTACCATGCGGGTAATATTAAAAGCAGATGATATTTTATACCACGTCGATAGCGAATGTGTGTGCGGCCCTGCTGATGTTAGCTAAGATGATTTATAGATAAAAAATTACTCTCTTTTAGAATGAGAAACTTTTTAAGTTCATTTTTTATATGAAATGGGAATATTTTCGAGATATTAAAAATGTGGTTATGTTTAACTTTTTATCTTCTATTTGATCTAAACTGAAAAAACCGGCCAAGTGCAAGTCGAACTCGCGCAAAAGGCTTCCGTACCAGAAAAAAAGGCTAAAAGCTGGTGCCATCAAACACTTGTTTTATTGAGTTTTTTTTGTATTTGTTGTTTTAGCGGTAACTACTCTGTTGTATGGGAGCCCCCCTTAATTATTGTTATTATTTAGATTTTAGTATTTGTTGTTGTAGCCACAATAAAAATACATAATCTGTGCATATTTCAACTGTCTAGTATTACGGTTCTTGAGATCTAGCTCGGCGAGTGGTAGCCATAAAAAGGGCTAAAATATCACGTTTTTTGTATGGGAGGCTAGCCCCCTTAATTATTATTATTATTTTGTTTTTAGTATTTATTGTTATAGCGGCAACAGAAATACACAATCTGTGAAAATTTCAACTGCTATATAGCTAGTATTACGGTTCTTGGGATACAGCCTGGTGACAGACGGACAGCGAAGTCTTAGTATTTTTTAACCTTTGGGTACGGAACCCTAAAAACGCCTTTAATTTACGTGGTAACATATTATCACTGTCCATGAAAAACTCTACTGAGGAGTTCAGGTGGGCAGTTGTAGGTAATGTAAAAATAATATGTTTAAGTATTGATTACCAAAGACTTCAACAAGTACTGATAAACTAATAGCTACCAGAAACACTGGGAAACTCAAAATGACGTTGTAAAAACTAGTAAAGGCGAAGAAGTCGTTCTTGGGAAATTGTATCAAATACTACAAAATTCCTAAACACATTACTGAACTTACCATTACCAATTCTATATTCAAATCTATAGTAAAACAAACACTTACAAAAAACATATTATAAGGTAAACGATGTGCGGTAATCAGCAGATTACGTGCATGTTTCGAAACATTAAAGAGCCATATGTACTGTAAAACGCTGTACGATACACGTGCGAATAGGTAATTCGCAACTCGTGTCGATTTAAAACACTCCCTTCGGTCGTGTTTTAATTTATCACCACTCGTTGCGAATTTCCTATTCTCTGCACTTGTATCGTAATGTACTATAATGGATGGGTATGTTTGGCAGTTATAGCGTCCTGCACGGGTAATGGACCGCAAAAAGAGGTTTTCTACTGTAGCATTGTAATTTTGTAACTCCTGTTGTTTTTGAATGTAAAAAATTGAAATTTTATTTAGGCATAATGTTTGCACCTATGAATGTGAATAAACTACCACTGGTTCGGAAAAGTAGACCTATGCCACGGGAAGAACCGGCGTCAAGAAACTCGGCGTGGTCACAATTTTCATAACTTTTTTTTCCTTAAAAATGGGATTGCTCTTGGCCTGCATCTAGCCAGCGGGCAAAGATAAGGCCGACGATGAAGCGAACTCACCCAGAATATACCTATTCACACGTGCCTTAAAAAGGTCCAGGTTATATGATTAATATACATTGTATACAAAAAGTTTCGTAAATGGCTTCTAGTAACCCTCATGATGTAACCGTGTTTTGAGTGAAATCATGACGCAACCTGTTGCGAAATTCTAATCTCAATGGCCAATTGTCCTCTTATTCGTGTTATGCTAGCTTTTCGCAATGTCGATGATCGACGTAATTTGATATTGGCAAAAAATTGGGAACAGTCGTGTACGAAGTTTACTAGAAAACGTGCGATGCTGGGAGTTTCATTCTGAGCTATGAATAGGTCCGATTAAGTGCGTGCAAAGCAAACGCAAGCGCCGGAACCGGAAGACGTGTGGGAAGGCGTCCATCAACAAGGTGGACTGACGATCTCGTCAAGATCTGGTTTGGTCACCAGTGTCACCACTGTCGAGTCGCTTGTTAGAGTTGTTGTTGGTGTGCTGCAGTGCCGGCCACTGAGATTTTTTGCTGGGCAACCCGGAGCAAAAATAAGTATCCATCACTAAGGTAGTTTTGTTTTGTACAATTATTTGAACTACTCCTGAAGATTCCCTCCCATACTGTAGTTCCTCGGGAAAACCTTGGCCTGCTCATTCCACAACCGGAGCGTCCGAGGGAGGAAGTTCCTCTGAAACCGTACAGTATGCGACCATTTAGGTTCTAAGGTGTGAGGATGAATGCACTGCCGACGGCGAGCAGTGCGACGGTACAAAGCGGCCGTGGGCATCATGTCGAACAGTTCTTCGGAGCACAACCCATTATACAAGCGATAGAACACGCACAAGGAGGCAAAGTTTATTTAAGATTTCATATTTGAAGTCGGCCACAGTAGTAAAAACCTTAAGAAAAGAACCTGTTGTATGTAGATGTGACGTGTTTGAATATACATTTGTTTTGTTTGTGTTACCCTTTTTTAAATATGTAATGTCTATTCGAACACGTCACAACTACATACAACAGGTCCTTTTCTTAAGGTTTTTACCTATACATCTTTATCTCAGTAACTTTAAACCGATGGCGAGCAGTGCGATGGTAGAAAGCGGCTTTTCAACCTACCTTCTTATACCGCAGAAGATAGCCGATGAGCAGTTCCTTCTTCTTCTCTTTCTCTTTGTTCTTGCAGACGCTGACGTTGAGGCCCATCACGATGGTCCTCATCAGACCGCCCTCGCAGAAGTCCCACAGAAACTTGGGTGTGTAGCACATTATGGCCTGTGAACAACATAGGTAATAGAGACTACAAAAAAAGAGACTTCTTTAAAATAAAGTCGTGTCCGCTTATTTTTGATGACTCTGCCCATATACATATTAACGAACTCGACAGTGCAAACGTGACACCCGCGAATCACAACATAACAGTTCGCAGTGCGTTGAACTGACCAACTGACATCTATTGCACGATCAATTCTGTCACGACTGTCAAATTAGCACGTCGTCCGTTTGACATCTAGGACTGTCTAATAAATCTGTCAGTAATCCTGGAACCCTCGTATCTCGGTACTGTATCGATATCGAGATACGAGCTTCAACGTGGGCTGTGCAACTGTTTAGTGTGTTATTTACATAACTGTAAAAGCTTTAAGGCACGCGACTTACGATATAATAAATAATATTAATATAAATAAATATTGGGGAGACAATGTTACACAAGTCGACCTAGACCAAACTAAGCAAAGGTTGTACTATGAGTGCTACACGACTTAATACATACTTATATAGATAAATACACACTTAAATACATAGGAAACATCCAAGACCCAAGGAAAATATTCGTGGTAAACGCACAAATAATGCCCTGATCGGGATTCGAACCTGAGACCTCATGCTTCGTACCAACTAAGGCAAAGTGGCCATAATATGCAGGTAAAGGGTTTGAATCGCAGCTCGACCAACTGATTAAAAAAAAAACTTATGTATAAAATATCATTTGATATTTTACAGTGGCATTTCAGTGAAGGAAAACATCGCGAGGCGACCAACAAGGTCTAGTTTTCTGCGTTGAAAGGTCAGATGGCAGCCGCTTTCGTGCAACTAGTGCCTACGCCAAACCTTGGGGTTAGGTGCCAAAGCCGGGATACTAGGATAGAACTAAAACCCTCTCTCTCCCTCTGATCTCTGTCTGATATAAAAAAAACTGGTAAAATGATGATGATGTGATAACATGACTATTATAACTGTGAAGGATCGCCCTCAGAGCGTGACGCAGCGTCTGCGCAGTGACGCGCCTTATACGTCATATTTTCATCACACTGTGACAACATTTCGTCATACCTCGTAGTTCTTGATTTGTCGATTCGGAGGCGGTACGGTCTGAGAAAACTGTCAGCTGCCAAGTTTCAACCGATACGAATGCAGTATAGGTACTGCGCCTCTTCTGCGCAAACGTAATACTGACGGTATTTCGTCAAATGAGGAAATCTCACATCAGTAAGCTCACGTCAAAAAACAAAATACCTATCACATATCCCGCCCCGAGATGTCAGGAAGTCGACTTGCTCGTAACGCTATTTGCTATGTGCAATTGCTAAATAATAAATAAATATTGGGGGACAATCTTACACAAATCGACCTTGTCCCAAACTAAGCAAAGCTTGTACTATGGGTACTAGACGACGATATACATACTTATATAGATAAATACACACTTAAATACAAAGAGAACATCCAAGACCCAAGAACAAAAGCCGTGCTAAATGCACAAATAATGCCCTGGCCGGGATTCGAACCCGGGACTTCTAGCTTTGGAGGCAGTGTCACTCCCAACTAGGCTAAACAGGTCGTAAATGTGGCACTGAAATTAATTTGCATGTGCTCTGCCTACCCCTTTTTGGATATAGGCGTGAGTTTATGTATGTAACACTGTCCTGGGCTTCTAATCGAGTTGTCTTAACTTCTACAGGAATAGACAAAACTGTCTATGCTTGTATCTACCGTTCGCACAAAGGTAACCAGGAGACAACCAGACTTTTTGACCACCTTATAGAGACGGCAGATCTTGCCCAACAGCGGTATCCCACGGCGGAACTAGTCTTCCTGGGGGACTTTAACGCACACCATAGTGAGTGGCTGTTCCCGTACCAGGAAACCGACCACGCTGGGAGAGAGGCGCGCAAACTTGCATTGACGCTAGATCTCACCCAGCTGGTGAACGTTGCGACGCGGGTGCCTGATGTTGACGGACATACACCCAATTGCCTTGACCTTCTGCTGACAACTAATCCAGACCAGTACTCCGTGTCGGTTTCCGCCCCCCTAGGGTCATCCGACCATTGTCTGGTGAAGTCCGTATCGATCCGATCTCCTCCTGATGACAGCCCCAGAGGCACAAGGAGAGTTTGGAGATACGAGTCAGCAGATTGGGATGCGATGCGGCACTTTTTTGCGTCTTATCCTTGGCGGCAAATGTGTTTTTCTTCGAACGACCCCTCGCTCTGCGCTGACGCGATTGCTGACGTGATACGGCAGGGAATGGAGTTTTTTATTCCGTTCTCAGACATCCCGCTCGGTCACAAAGCCCGGCCATGGTACAATGCGGACTGCGCGCGTGCTGAGGCCCGCAAAGAGTCTGCCTACCAGGCCTGGGTTCAAGCTCGTGACCGCAAAATTCGAGCTCGAAGGGTTCGTTCTAAGAAGAGGGCTTAGCCGCCAAATCTTGCAAAAGGGTGATCCGTAAGGCTCGGTTCGATCACATCCGTAGAATAGGGGCCAGACTAGCAACCTACCCCCCAGGTAGTAAGCAGTTCTGGTCCTTATCTAAATCGATCGAAACCAATTTCTGTCGTCCGTTGCTTCCTCCCATGCAGAAGCCTGATGGCTCACTGGCTTTCACCGCATTAGAGAAGGCCAATCTCTTTGCCTCTCTGTTTGGCAGTAACTCGCGTCTGGACACTGGCTCTCATCTACCACCATCAATACCTCAATGTGGCTCCTCGATGTCTGAGGTCACGATTCATAACAAAGAGGTCCGTAGAGCACTGCTGAGTCTAGACGTAAACAAAGCTAGTGGGCCTGATGGTATACCTGCAAGTGTTCTGAAGCACTGTGGTCCCGAGTTGTCTCCTGTTCTTACACGTTTGTATCGTCTCTCTCTCAAGACGAATACCGTACCGGCATCCTGGAAGCTTGCCAATGTGCAACCAGTGCCCAAGAAAGGTAGTCGTGCCGATCCCTGCAATTATCGACCTATCGCCATTACCTCCATACTCTGTAAGGTTATGGAGAGAGTTCTGAACAGTAAGCTGCTGACTTACCTTGAAGCTAACGACCTTCTCAGTGATCGGCAATATGGGTTTCGCCGGGGCCGTTCCACTGGGGATCTTCTTGTGTATGTTACGCACTACTGGGGCGAGGCCATCGAGAAACACGGTGAGGCTCTTGCCGTGTCTCTTGACATCTCGAAGGCTTTTGACAGGGTTTGGCATGCTAGTCTGCTTCGCAAGCTTCCTGCATATGGTATTCCTTCTGGCCTCTGTAGCTAGATATCTGACTTCCTGAGTGGGCGGTCAATCCGAGTTGTCATTGATGGCTGCTCGTCGGACCTCATGGCCATTGATGCCGGTGTCCCTAAGGGATCTGTTCTCTCCGCGACCCTTTTCCTGCTTCATATTAACGACCTTCTTCTACCAGGAGTGGTCGCATACGCAGATGACAGTACGGTCATGGAGAGATATTTGTCCAGCACGGGGGCTGGCCGTGATGAAATTCAGTCTGAGAGAGAGACAATGGTAGAGCGAATTAACTCAACCTTAAGTCTTGTCTCCCAATGGGGTGATAACAATCTGGTTAGTTTCAACGCCACCAAAACGCAAGCGTGTCTGTTTACCGCAAAAAGGAGCTCATTCAATCTGGCTCCTACTTTCCGAGGTACAACCGTGTCTGTAGCCAACGATCTCGAGATGCTTGGCATGACGTTAAGCTCAAACCTTAACTTCGGCACTACCATCGAGTCTAAAGCCGGAACAGCGGCCAAAAAGCTGAGCATCCTAAATAAGGTCAAGCAATACTTCACCCCTGGGCAGCTTCTATCTTTATATAAAGCCCAAGTCCGGTCTTGCATGGAGTATTGTAGTCACCTTTGGGATGGCTCGGCTAAGTACCAACTTGCCGCACTCGACTCGGTGGACCGCAGAGCCAGGAGGCTCATTGGCGGCAGTACGGTAGTGGGAAATAAGCTGCAGAGCTTAGCACATCGACGCAAAGTAGCATGTCTGTGCGTCTTCTACAAACTGTACTTCGGTGAGTGTGCTCAGGAGCTCCATGAGCTCATACCGCCTTCCCCCTTCTTCCATCGGACATCCAGACGTACGGCTGGCTACCATCCTTACCTGGTCGAAATTCCTCTAGTTCGAACCAAGCGCTTTGCATCTTCTTTTATAATGCGCACTTCTAAGGTTTGGAATTCTCTGCCGGCGTCTGTATTTCCGAGTTCATATAACCTGGACCTTTTTAAGGCACGAGTGAATAGGCATCTTCTGGGTGAGCTCGCTTCATCGTCGGCCTCATCTTTGCCCCCTGGCTAGATGCTGGCCAAGAGCAATCCCATTTTTAATAAAAAAAAAAAAAAAATTCTACACGATATCGCTTTTCTTTTGTCAGTTATTATTATTTTTGAGAAACAAATTTGGTACAAACTGTACCATTTCTCTATGGTCATCATCTACTCATTGAGACGGTTGTAATGAGATGAAACAGGACGGGTTTATCTTGAGTAGTTCAGGAGTTGCTATCACCTTCTGTCTCCTTTATCATATCACTGTGGTACCGTAATATTGCATAGTCAGCAAACTTAAATAAATATGCTGAGAATGCACTACAATTATTTTTGATAGAAAGGTGTATACGAATACTATTAACCGCTACTTAAAAGTGATAAGAAATTGAGAATAAATACATTACACAACTGGGGTGGTGAAGCAAAGAAAGGGTGAGATCGCAGAATTTGCGGCCCGAACTGTAGGCGAAGGACGTATATATATATATATGTGCGATCGAGGGCTTTATTTATTACCTCCCGTGTTGTGTACATAATTTTATTACTACATAGCGTGTGGTTAATGCCACTTTTTGGCCAGGTGTGGCATAAGATATATTCAATTAGTAGTATTGGCGGAAGTACGGTAGTGGGAAATAAACTGCAGAGTTAAGCACATAGACGCAAAGTAGCATGTCTGTGCGTCTTCTACAAACTGTACTTCGGTGAGTGTGCTCAGGAGCTCCATGAGCTCATACCGCCTTCCCCCTTCTTCCATCGGACTTCCAGACGTACGGCTGGATATATATATTAAATATATCGTCGTCTAGTATGTACCCAGAACACAAGCCTTATTGACCTTACTATGGGACTAGTTCGATTTGAGTAAAAAAAAATGTCCTATAATATTTATTTATAGGCAAATATTTTTTTAATACAGTTGCTCAAAAAGTGCTACTTTACGTAGCTGTTTAGCGTGCGGGAAGTTGGTTTTCGCGCACGAATGCTTTTCACTTTTCCAATTTTTTTAAATTTATGCTTGTTCCAATGCATGACTCCTTATTGCTGGGTGTTAAATATTAGTTTCCTTTAAACGTCGTAATCAACATAAAAACCTACTGTTAATATCAGAATACGAAAAATATACACATTTCATATTTTATTACTTACCTCTTCATCATTATAACACGTTTATTTTTTAATATTGAATATTGAAAAACCGTTCTTAATAAGTTGTCTGAGTGGAACGGAATAGCTGCCGAAACGCCTGTCAAAGAAGAGGCGTTTTTACTTACTGCAAGCATGTTTTAAGTTTTTAAAGGCAACATTCGATATTGTTTTTATAAATATTACTTGTTGTTTTTCTTATTTTTTCGCAACTGTATTAAAAAACGTCGTTCAATACACGTGCGGAAATGTCATTCTTCACTCGTCCCGAGTCATCCCTCGGTACTCGTGAAGAAATGACATACTTTCCGCACTAGCATCGAAATGTACTATTTCACTCGACTGTACAACTCGCGCTTGCCTTGTGTTCATTCACAAATTACATTATAGCATCCAACAAGTGAATACGCAAGGCAGGTAAACGGCAGTCATCCGTGACGTTCATGCGACCTCCTATCTCATTTCACACCGTTATCAAAGCGACCCTAATTTGTTGACAATAGAGTTCTGTTTTCACTGACCGGTGTAAGAGATGCGAGGTTGCGGAAGATAGTTAATTTAGGTCGTAGACGTGATAATGAACGGGTATTGACTCCCGGCTTGGGACACGTGTTGTCGACGCAATTCGAAAAGGACTGAAGTCAATATTATTGTATCGTTATTGTAGAGATTATAGTACATTGTGTCTCAAGGGGGCAAATGATATAGTTACGGCTAGGACGGTCTATTGAATCCTGTGCGAAGCGAAAGATTGTACAATAGAAACCTGAGCGCAGCGAGGGATTCAAGTGTTTACGCCCAAGACAGAAATAATTTTGCTACCGTGTAGGTACTGCATTTAAGACCGCCTATGAGGCATGCTGCCAAAAATATGAAACGTGTTACAAATAATTTTATTACCGAGTCGCACATACTGTTTTTCACACCTTATATGAGGAAAAGAGTAATTGTTGCCATCAAATGAGGGCAGAAAAGTACGACTTTGATCCCTCATTCGAGAGCAGCAATGATTTTTTTTTGGTTTTACAAAGAAGCTTTTTAGTCGATCCTATTTTTGTACAGTCCGCATCATAAAGATGTATACACTTTTCGCAATCAAGCCGTAAGCTTTTCGCCACTGGTCGTTGTATAAAAAATGCACCCACAGGCTACAACGCCTTTACAAACGGGTCGTGCGCTTGTTTATAACCACCAGTTGTCTTCTTTTTCACTCTTACCTGGAAGAAGAGCACGAAACACACCCACTGGTAGTATGTATAATACTTCTTCTCGTAAGTGCCGTCGTATGGATTCCTGACGCCGGGATGTGCCACTTCTTTGCCCACCTGGAAACAAAAGTCACATTAAGACCTCACTATTTATAATAAAGATTGAAATTAGCTTCCAAAAACTGCTTTCTAATGAGTATTGATATTTTTAATAGGCTACCAGATATTTTTAAAAGTGGTGAACACCAAGAATTTAAAAAAGCAATTAATCAGTGGCTTTTAGACAAGTGTTTTTATAGTCTAAAGGAGTTTATGGAGCGCGATCAATCAATTTGGTAATGGGTAGTATCATTGTAGGACTTTCGTAATATACAGGGTGTGGCCTGTAATAGGAGCAAAAAATTAAACGGTACACTATTGAGCTCTCCAGCAATTATATCCAAATGATTTTATTTGGAAAAAAAAAGTTTTTTTTTGGATATTTTTTCGCAAATGTACCTTATATGTACTTTTTTACTCTACTGGAATGATATTAATAACAATTTATTCAAAAAAAACTAAAAATTTATAAAAAAAAATTAAAAATTCCCAAAAATATTCTTTTATACCAAAAATGCGAAAAAGATTATGAGTCATAACTTGAAGCAACCTCAAAATCAGCATTGACTGCCGCGCTATAATCTCTGGGTGCCAAGATCCATTACTTGGAGGTCATGACTTTAGATCAAAATTTCTCCCAATTGTAAAAAGATATTTTTTTTGGACACAAGAGGTTACTGCAGATGCTCTAAGGAAGCGTCCTTTAAATTTATTGCTCCTATTACAGGCCACACCCTGTATATTTTTGTATGACACTGACATCTGCTTTATTTCAATTCGATTGAAAATGATTGCGCAGTATTTTAATTGTAATGTGACATGTCCATATCTTTTTGTAAATTAGTTTATCTCTTGCCTTGTTAACTCAATGTGTGTACGTCTGTAAAGACAGGGTTCGGTGAAACAATTATGCTTACAAATTTATCTGTTATATGTACCTACCTGAATTCCACACACAATAAAGATTTATGATTTATAAAACATGTTTAAATCATCATCATGTCAGCCCAAGGACGTCCACTGCTGGACATAGGCCTCCCGCAATTTAATGAGGGGTAAATGCCATAATCGCCACGCTTGGCATGCGGGTTGGCGATCGCAGTAACACCACCGCACTCCAGGGATGCTGCTGCCCATCCCACAGTGGTCTTAACTAATCTTATCTAATAAAAATGACAGATCTACCTAACCAGAGTTTGGCTAATAACAGTAAAGGATGATTCACAGTAGACCGTTCCGTGTCCGGGCCGGCCCGTTTTCTTCTAGAGAAATACGCCAGCCGTTACGTTTGCTGTCATAGAAAACGGGCCGGCCCGGACACGGAACGGTCTACTGTGAATCATCCTTAACAGTAATAACACAAATAGTTGTAGTCAGCTTTGCAACATCCTTAAATCGATTGTGGCAACTGTCGTTCCCACGCGGAGTATAAACGGTTATATTATTTTGTTAAGAAAGTTGTAAGGCTATTAGTTAGGTTAGATCCTAGAGTAACTTTTCGGCGTTCCGCGTATCAAGAGTTCGGCTCTCTGCGGATGATGGAACATAACCCAAACTGACCAAGGCCGAAGCAAATAGAGGGAGTTGATAGAGTCCCTCATTACTGAGGATCGCGACCACGTATGCTCTATATATTGATTTAAACTTGCACGATTTTTACACATTTTTTGACAACCCTTGTGTAAAAGTGAATAATAAAGACCAAGTGCGGGTAGTACGTAAAACCCGTGCGGCTAAAAGATGTTGATACCCGCTGAAGCCAGTCAGCTCGTGACCACGGATGTTGTGATACATTCGAAACGTCGGGCACACCTCAGGTGATTAATTTTTTTACGCGATTAAGTCCCGTTTACCAATAATAACACGTATGCTCTGTCTCCATAGAGTGCGGTCATAGGCGATGTGGGTCGAACTCTGCAGCATACTGACGCCAACTTACAGCATCAGACCGTCCCGTGAATTCTCTACCTATAATAAATAAATAACTATTGGGGGACAATCTTACACAAATCGCCTTAGTCCCGAACTAAGCAAAGCTTGTACTATGGGTACTTGACGACGATATACATATAGATAAATACATAGAAAACAAACAAGACCCAAGAACAAATATCCGTGCTAAATGGACAAATAACGCCCTGGCCAGGATTCGAACCCGGGACCTCTAGATTCGGAGGCAGTGTCACTACCAACTAGGCTAAACCGGCCGACCAACACCTTGAGCACGCCTGGTGTCGATTTGACCTAAAATCATTAAGCTTCTCTAAGTGATGCTTTTTATAAAGAAGACAGGCTATCATTTCAAAAATCTGAAATCAATTTTGTGGCAATGGAGCAGAAGGCACGTGCAAAATGCCGTTAAGCCGTGCATCACATCAATATTCCGATCGTGCGACTTCGAGCACCGCGGACAATGGGCCGGTCGCTGTGACATGTTCTTGGTATAAAACTATCCAGCCAATGCATCCACGGACCCCGTGGTTTTATTTAAGAAAAATGAGTAGACAAGACGTGATTGTCGCTCTTAGACTTCGCTCCGGCCACATTCCATTAAATAGCTATGCATACATGATGCGGAAAGTTGATTCTCCCAATTGCACCATATGTGGGGTTGTGGAAGATGTCTACCACGTTACAATGGAATGTGGGCGTGGCGATACCCAGCGACGTCTGCTTAATATAAATAAGTACGATCTTGGTAGGATAAATAGCATTTCAGCTTGTCCGACCTCAGAAGAGGCGGAGTTATTATATAATTTAGTTAAGTCTATATTAATACTAAGGAATGTTTAGTGTAAGAGAGCCACTATGAGGGTGGCATTTGTAAAACCCTCGTTAAATAAATAAAGATTTAAAAAAAAAAAAGTTCTCGGGAGTGCGTGACGGTCAAATCATCGGTCGGTTTGAATGTGTTAAGAGACCCCAGTACGCTCAACCGAACTCAAATCTCCATACAAACCTAGTTTCGTTCTCATTTTAAAACGCCATGCTGAAATAACATGAAACTTTGTACACAATGGGATCCTCCATATCTAGGGCTCGCGGCCCAGCGGCGCCCGCGTGCGGTGTGCGAGGTTAAGCAATGTGGGCGCAGGTCAGTTCTTGGATGGGTGACCGCTTTGAGTGGTTACTAACTGAGCGCTCTCGTGCTTTGGAAGGCACGTCAAGCCGTTGATCCCGGCTGCTGTCTACGACAGCAGTCGTTAAGCAAAGTTAGAGGCCTTCGGGCGGCTTGAAAACTTCTAACAGTCAAGTTGCCCACTCACTTCGAAGTTGCACCACGTCAGTAGGGAGTACCCACCGTTACCCTACACGTGACCCCTGGGTGGTGCTAAAAGTGCAACAAAAACTGGCAACCGTACTTGTATTTTCGAAGATCTCACGGTTCGTAAATAAAAGCCATACGATTAAATAATAATTTTTAAGAAAAAAAAACCAACTTCAATGGGGGAGGCCGGTGAAAGATTATTATACTTAGATGGTGCACTCTTAGATTCCATACAATAAAATAAAAATGGCTATTTTAAGTATGTTTATAATGGTAGAAGACTAAGTACCCTCAATTCCTCATGAAATCATGGAAACACCTTGCTTGCTTGACAAACAAAACGAATAGAACAAATCGCCAAACGTGAACTACGCGTCGTTGAAGAGTTCCGTTCTGATCATCATCAGCAGTTCCACTTCATCAAATGTCACTTTTATGAATGAAAATGCTTGATTAGTTCATGAAAATACTAAAATCACTGTTTGTGTGCCTTTCACATTTGAGGAGTTCCCTCGATTCCTAATGGATCCCATCATCAGAACTCGAGCATGACAAAAATCAATCGTGAAAATAGAACTTGCTTAACAAACACAGCTAGGAGGACAAATCACCAAACGTGAACTTTTCGTCGTTGAAGAGTTCTGTTCTGATCATCACCAGCAGTTCCACTTCATCCAATGTCACATTTTAGGATGCAAATGCTTGACTTGTTGATAAAAACACAAAAATCACTATATGTTTGCCATAAAGATTTGAGGATTTCCCTCAATTCCTCATGGATCCCATCATCAGAACTGCGTTTTGACAAAAATGGGACCAACTTGGATATATATACTTACAATCAAAAAAAGAATTTTCCAAATCGGTTAAGACATGACGGAGTTATGGAGTAACAAACATAAAAAAAAAACATACAACCGAATTGATAACCTCCTCTTTTGAAATCTTGAAGTCGGTTAAAAAAGGCAGGTCCCTTGATCTCGACACAGCGCATCCTCGGGTGCTCTGGCGAACTTACACGCCCACATTAACACAAGAACACATTCCTACAGTTCAAATGTAGTTACACATTTTGGACTTTATTGCAAGGTATAAGGGCCAAAAGTGCAAGCACTGCGAGTTAATAAGCACACCGACACCCGAGCGCTGTCAATTTTAATTTAACGTGATTTCCTCTCAACTGGGCCACAATTGTAACTTACAGCAGTTTGCACTTATGTTGCAGCGTTTCATGTTTTAAGTCACTCACAATGAGCAATGGAGAGGGCTATGCTGGGAGTTTCTCTGCGCGATCGCATCAGAAACGAGGTTATCCGCAATAGAACCAAAGTAACCGATGTTGTAGCCCTCCCGAATCGCTAAACATAAGTAAAATATAAATAAATAAATAAATATTGGGGTACAATCTTACACAAATCGACCTAGTCCCAAACTAAGCAAAGCTTGTACTATGGGTACTAGACAACGATATACATACTTATATAGATAAATACATACTTAAATACATAGAAAACATCCAAGACCCTAGAACAAATATCCGTGATAAATGCACAAATAAATGCCCTGGCCGGGATTCGAACCCGGGACCTCTAGCTTTGGAGACAGAGTCACTACCAACTAGGCTAAACAGGCCATCAAGTAGCAGTGGACGGGACACATTGATAGTAGAAGCGAGGGGAGGCATATGTCCAGCAGTGGACGTCTTTCGGCTGATATGATGATGATGGTGTTACCTATAGACCTAACGCTTTACGACCTGTTTAGCCTAGTTGGTAGTGACTCTGCCTCCGAAGCTAGAGGTCCCGGGTTCGAGTCCCGGCCAGGGCATTTATTTGTGCATTTTTCACGGATATTTGTTCTTGGGTCTTGGATGTTTTCTATGTATTTATCTAAGTATGTAAGTATGTATGTATTTAAGTATGTATTTATCTATATAAGTATGTATATCGTCGTCTAGTACCCATAGTACAAGCTTTGCTTAGTTTGGGACTAGGTCGATTTGTGTAAGATTGTCCCCCAATATTATTATTATTATTACTTAGACGGTGGCTGCAGGGTGTGCGGCACAAGGGGGCGTGTCAGACTAGCGGACGGGGCACCGAGTGTTCTTTTATTTATTTTTAATGGAATTCGAAGTCTGGCCCCTAAGGTGCTCTTGACTAATACTACCCTGAGGTGGCGCCGAGTGCCTATAACACTAGACTACATACATATATCAGAAGATACCACCCATGATCGTCGGGACCATGAGATGGTACAGTTCCGTGGTACCGATTATAAATGATTAATTTAAAGTTGTTTTTCGTATTTTTCTATTATCTTTAAACGAGCAATGCTTGTATTTTAAGATTAATAATACCGACAGATCCTTAGTGTTAAGAAAGACGATTTTTTATATTTTAATCCTTATGTTTAACCACCAAGATGAGTGAAATCGAGACATATAGTACGATCAATTCCGGCTGTTTACGAATTGTCTCCATTTAAAAGCACACCAAAATGTCAAATCCCATACAATCCAAAACGTCACGAACGTCAGTTATGAAAGCGGAAACACTTATAGTCTAGTCATTTTACGGTCCGCTAGTATGGCGAAATGGAAATAATTCATAATAGCCCAGTTTTCCTGCGTAACGGATATATCATAATTCTAGTTATGATGTTGAGATATAATCCGACAAAATATAAGTAATTTAGATATTTAAATAAATATTTAAAAATTAATAAATTCCTTATAAATTGGCTTAAATTGTTAATAAACTTTTATTTATTTATTTTGTTAAATTATTATTTGCTTTGTATTACTGATGAAAAATCGCTTGAATAAAATTAAGGAATGATACATTTATATTTAGTTAGCCCCTGACATTTTTTTCATTTACCATATTAGCCTGACTAAAAATAGTAATTGGCTTTAAGTTTCTTCTTTATTTATTAATTATAGTGGACATCAAACTTGCATACCAATCGTTTAATAAACAACAACGGAGGGTGGGTTTTAGGGGGTAATTTCTATTTGGCAATAAAAAAATATGCAAATTGGTCAGTAAGTTTTGGGATTTTTACTATCAGCACTCTTTCATTGAATAATGTACAAATCGCTTTATAAAATACATTGCAACTAATTATTTACAACCACCCGTAAACTTAGACTTTAAAAATGCCGCTCGCGAGCCGCAGCGTTAACGTGATTGGTCGGTCGCAGCCCGCAGGCAGCGGCAGGGAAATAACCGCCAGCCGCCTCGTATCGTAGGTACCGCACCGCATGGCACGCATCGCAGCCATTCGCGACACGAACTAACCGTCTTTTATTAGTTCTAGTCTTACCTATTTCTTTATCAAGGTAATATGCAATACTTTAATAGTGAACTCATTTAACTGACATAAAGGCTAATTTACTTTAAATTATTTTTCTTTGATACTCATTTCATAATTTAATGAATAACAGTTCCTGCTGAGGTACAGTTATACAATCAAAAACATAAATGTGAAAATGGGAGCCAAGTTCAATATTAAGAATATGCCATGCTTGGTTGTTGTCTTCACCGACAAAAGAATTGAGATCTAAATGGGTGTCAAGTTCCGTAGATTCTCTGAAATGGTGCCAAGTCCGGCACTAACGTATGCGGAATGAAATTTGCCCAATATTTGTAACCTTATAAAAAAATGTTTAATATAATGATAATGTTATGTATTTTTAACCGGCTTAACCGATTTGGATTTTTTTTTTTTCATTGTAAGTATATACATCCAAGTTGGTCCCGTTTTTGTCAAAACGCAGTTCTGATGATGGGATCTATGAGAAATTGAGGGAACTCCTCAAATCTTAAAGGCAAACATATAGTGATTTTTGTGTTTTTATCAACAAGTCGAGCATTTTTATCCAAAAATGTGACATTTGATGAAGTGGAACTGCTGATGATGATCAGAACAGAACTCTTCAACGACGAAAAGTTCACGTTTGGCGATTTGTCCTTCTAGTTGTGTTTGTTAAGCAAGTTCTATTTTCACGATTGTTTTTGTCATGCTCGATTTCTGATGATGGGATCCATGAGAAATTGAGGGAACTCCTCAAATCTTAAAGGCAAACATAAAGTGATTTTCGTGTTTTATCAACAAATCGAGCATTATCATACGAATATGTGACATTTGATGAAGTGGAACTGCTGATGATGATCAGAACAGAACTCTTCAACGACGAAAAGTTCACGTTTGTCGATTTGTCCTCCTAGCTGTGTTTGTTAAGCAAGTTCTATTTTCACGATTGATTTTTGTCATGCTCGAGTTCTGATGATGGGATCCATTAGGAATCGAGGGAACTCCTCAAATGTGAAAGGCACACAAATAGTAATTTTAGTATTTTAATGAACTAATCAAGCATTTTCATTCATAAAAGTGACATTTGATGAAGTGGAACTGCTGATGATGATCAGAACGGAACTCTTCAACGACGCGTAGTTCAAGTTTGGCGATTTGTTCTCTTCGTTTTGTTTGTCAAGCAAGCAAGGTTTTTCCATGATTCCATGAGGAATTGAGGGTACTTAGTCTTCTACGATTATAAACATACTTATAGCCATTTTTATTTTAATGTATGGAATCTAAGATTGCACCATCTAAGTATAATAATCTTTCACCTGCCTCCCCCATTGAAGTCGGTTTTTTTTTCTTAAAAATTATTATAAACAATCTATTAACAAAATTTAATGTAAAAAGTAATTTGGCCTTTGCGTGCTGCTTTTCGAAAATTTGCTGGCACTTTATCCATGGCTGTTGTGTAATTCGATGTTGGCATTTCGTTTAATTCTAATTTATTATTGTTTTGGAATTAGAGCCTGTATAGTTTTTGGCCGGAAATTATTCGCATAAACACGCCTTTTTAGATTGGCTCAAAAATCTTCGATCGGGCGAAGTTGTGGTACGTTAGGCGGATTTGAATCCTTTGGTACATATGGGATTCCTAGCTCCTCCATTTTAGCCAGGGTCTTTTTTGAATAATGGCTAGATGCTGGATCGGGCCAAAACACAACATTAGTTCCTCTGTGATGTGTTTTCATAAAGTAACGTACAATCGGGAAACAACCCTGCATGTATCGTTCAGCATTGACTGCTAACCCAGATTCAAAAAACACCTGTTTCGACATGCCACGAGGGCTAATTGCAATTAATAACAAAACCTTTTTTGGAAACTTAGTGTGCTCCACATATTTTACTGATTCTTCACTCGGGTTATTGGCGTTTTGGAAATAAATGTTACCCTGGCATTCATTGCCGTCTAAAGTGAAATAGGATTCATCGTCCATAATGCACTTTACATCATTTTTTGCATAGAATATGTTTTTGACCAAAGTTGTAAGACTCTTCTTCTGGGTAAGTTTTGGTTTTCGGACACGATGGGTTTTACTTTTCTTGCTCGTTTCGCAATGCCCATATCATGTAGATACTTTTTCACTGTTTTGCGATCACAGTTTCAAAAAAATCCTAGTTCTCTGTAGGATTTCACTACCCGACCCGCCCTAATTTATTTTAGTTGGCTTCTTTTCAAAGATCGGCTTAAAAAACACACTTTGCCCGAACCTGATTTTCTAGTAGTCTTATGTCGAAGGGAATAGGATGACATAATATTATAAACCGTCCTACGGCTCTCCCCCATTTCTATAAAATGTTTAACAATCCTCGACTTCGGCCAGTCTGGATGTGTGTTGCGAAAATCACACATGGTTTTTTCGACGCATTTCTTTGAGATTTGCCATAATTTTTTTACACAAATCTTACATGCGAATGATTTGTACAACACTTTGACAGATATTACAGAAAACAAAAGATAATATCAAGTTATAAATATAGAATCATTTACACCTAAAATTTTGTATCAAAATTTTGTGCAAATTTCATTCCGCATACGTTAGACTGTTTACAGTAAAACTAATTTACTGCGGCTTAGTGCATTTTGAGTCAAGCAGTTTTCTTAAATATCCAACAATTTTTATGGTATTATTACAAACTGCATAGAAAACTGCCAAGTTAAGGCTTTTGGCAATTTATGTTTTTGATGGGATATCATTACATTCGGTCAATCTTCGCCAAATGGTGCTTTTTAAGAGCGAATGCACGAGTTACTATACAAAATACCCAAATCGCTATAGGTTCACCACAAATATTTAAAGAGTTGATTTCTCCAGGACCCTATGATCAGATTCTTACCTGATAACTATGGGACCACCCCTCAAGTATGCAGTTTCAAAAAAAAAATAGAATCTTCCAAATCGGTTAATAAATGACGGAGTTCCGAGGTAACTAGCATAAATAATAATAATACTAATAAAAAAGTCACTGTTTTCTGTTTTTTTCTGGTGTACACACACAATTGCCAACCTACATTCCAAATTTCAGCTTTCTAGGTCACCTGGGAGTGGGTTAGGTTTTTGATTATTAGTCAGTCAGTCTGTCCGTCAGTGGTAAAAATGCAGTTTTTTGGAATTTAATATCTCAATAACTATTAAACCTATATTTAAAAAATGTGGGGTTCTAGTTGTTCTAAAGGATCTTAATACATGTACCAAATTTATTTTTTTATGTTAGATAGATTTTGAGTTATTGGGGGGTCAAAAGTGGCTCCAAACGATTCGTGTAAAATAACACACGGCTGCTGTCCGCCAGTTCCTGGGGTGAACTTGGCTGGACACGCTACCGCGTGTCTAGATTTGCAGCTGGATCTCGTACTAGGAACTGTTCTAGCTATTTTATTTATAGTAGACTTTATTTGTTGTCAATGTTGGTAATGACATATATTACTGACACTAAATAATTATGATGGCATCAAAAAATATTGATGTAATAAAATTCTTGGTTTGTTTTTTACTACAATGTTTATTTTTATACATTATTAGTGCGTTACCGCTTACGCCATTATTACGCCGTGAATCATTGCTATTATACTAGCGCATCATTAGTAATGAATGGTGTAAGCGCCAATCGCATTTATGTCCATTTTCTCAGAGAACGACACAATTGAGCCTAGTCACTTATTTTAGATACGTTAGGAAAGGTTTAAAAGGGCTCTTCTCTTGATGGGTTACAATAAAAACGTAGGTATAATAATATAATAACAAAGTAAAGTCATTTCTTCATTACTTTGAAGAGTGCGGTAAGAAACGATACAAATTATATGCGTAGGTAATACTTATAGGTATCTAATATCTATCTTCTTGTGTCGTCGGGCCCGAAAAGCGCGGCCTTGAATGCGAACGCCTCGAAACACTCGTTGCGCGCCAGTGCGAGCGAATGTGATCCTAATTATTAGCGTAAAGAGTTCATATTCAGCTGCCATATTAAAAAGGACTATTTAACTGTGGATTATGCTTTACGTAAACTTTTTTTTGCAGGATTTGTGTATTAGTTTAATGATCTATATTATTATGTTAAACTAAGACATAAATTGTTTCTATAAACATATTTCCCAATAGTTTATCGGAGTAAATGTATACGCATATACAACCAAAATAAAAATCAATAGGATTTTTGGGAAGATTGTTTCATTAATATTTTTTATGAGAATTGAATCACAGTACTACTTATTACGAATTCTTTTTATCGCTTTAGGGCATCTTTCACCTAAGCCTTGCATCTTGTTAATTTACCGGCTTTACGTGAAAATAATTTGACGGATTTCACTTTTCACTAGTTAAAAACAATAATATTGTTATGTTGACAAATAAAAACCAGTATTATTATTTTTAATTTAAAAAATCGGCGTTTGTTTGACGATGTTTTTTTGTACCTACTTCCGGGTGGAAAGTTTATAGGATTCATAAATATAGTATCTTAGAATATGTATTTATAATGGAGAAAAAAAAACCAGGCTATTATTAATTAATGTTTTTCAAAACCGTAAAATGACTAGACTATTATCTGTCCCTCTCAAACTTACTGATATGTGTATTAAAGAGAATAGATCAAATGTACAGAAATCGTTCAACTTAAATGGGCGGATCTGCTTTACTCTACTCTAATATCTTGTGGCGTGTATAAATATATTTGTTTATTTTTCATCTATATATTTGCATGTAGTGTCAACAGCTAGATGACAAATACATAGGTTTCCATAAGGAAGTTTGAAATAGTCACAAATATATCCTGTATTATTATTTTATACTTATTATTAAGTCCTTGTTATGTAAATACTTTGTTTTATTATTTCTTCCTTTAATACAATTAACAATAGACTAAGTAACGAGTAGGTAAGACGTGCCATGATCTGTCAACTCATTCCTAGCGCCGTCTGTACTCGTACAGACGCTATCTTGACAACAAGCTGTCAAAAATGTCACACTGTTCATTTGATAGCATCTGTACCAGCCACGTTCCATTACATATCCACCCTCTTAAATTCTCCCCGTGATGACCTCACGACAGTGAATCAGAGTTCTAACCCAATTAGCGCTTTCCTGTCATGCGATGTGATGTAGGAACAAGGGGTTAATTCTGTGAGATCAAGAGTAGAGTGCTTTAAATTGACATTTTTTAGGGTTCCGTAGCAAAATGGTAAAAAAATGAAGCCTTATGGTGCCGCTTTGTCTGTCTGCCTGTCACATTGCTAAATATCTCGAGAACTACTTATCCTATCCATTTGAAATTTGGAATTGTTATAAAGAGGGCTAACCCCATCTGGGGTTCATCATCATTAAACATGTTTTTTTTTAAATAATCTTATAAGTTATAGTTGTCAGGGTCTGCCTGAAAACTACATTTATTAAGTACAGTTATGTTAAGTCTAATCTTAAGGCGACTTCCTGATTTGGCTAGGCGGGAGCGATGTGTCATAGGTATTTTGCTCTTTGACGTGAGTTTACCGATGTGAGATTTCCTCACTTGACGAAATACTGTCAGTAATACGTTTGCGCAGTAGTAATACCATGCGCAGAAGTGGGGCAGTACTGCATTAGTATCGGTTGACACTGACAGCTGACAGTTTTCTCGTATCGTACCGCCCCCGCATCGACAAGTCAAGAATATTGTTAAGACATGCCTTGTGATGTTGAATAAAATATTTCTATCTCTATGTCTAAATAATTACCGATACAACGGGGATCGAAAAGTCAGTCAAGTGGGGTGTCATATGAAAGCGCTATTGCACATTCAGAAATAGCTTTTCTTTATTTTTATTGTTTGGATAAATTTCGATTTATGAAATTAGAACAAACGTTAACAATATCAATGTATATTTTACAGGAAAAATATAACGATCTATCTAGATTAGTTTGACGACCTGTTTAGCCTAGTTGGTAGTGACACTGCCTCCAAAGCTAGAGGTCCCGGGTTCGAATCCCGGCCAGGGCATTATTTGTGCATTTAGCACGGATTTTGTTCTTGGGTCTTGGATGTTCTCTATGTATTTAAGTATGTATTTATCTATATAAGTATGTATATCGTCGCCTAGTACCCATAGTACAAGCTTTGCTTAGTTTGGGACTAGGTCGATTTGTGTAAGATTGTCCCCCAATATTTATTATTTATTATTATTATTTATTAGTATATTTTTAATAAATTAAATTTTACAAGATTTTTTATTAATGAATGGGATCGGGATATTCGGGATGGGTACACAATTTTTGTACGGAACCCTCGTCGGCGCGCGAGTCGGACTCGCATTTGACCGGTTTTGAACATCCGCCATACGGCGTTTATGCAGAAATGACTAGACACTCTTTAAATTACGAGGATTCTGTTTCCATTGCAACCATCACAAATTGTGTGACGGCAAACGAATAAACACTTTTTAACCGACTTCAAAAAAGGAGGAGGTTGTCAATTCGTCGGAATATATTTTTTTTATGTATGTTCACCGATTACTCGGAGACTAGTGGACCGATTTCAAAAATACTTTTTTGTTTGAATGGGTGTGGTCTCTAGTTGGTCCCATTGTCAGCAAGTCTGGATCTGATGACGGGATCTTGGAAAAATCGAAGGAACTTCTCAAATTATATATACCAAGAGGATGGATGGGGTAAGGCAAAATAAGGAACTCCTCAAATTATATACCAAGAGGATGGGGTCTGGCAAAGTTTGGAGTCGATGTTTTTTTGTTAGAAATTTACTTGTTTCGTGGAGGTATCCACTAAAATCACCTCACCTGTAGCCGGGGCATAGAATACGGCTACGGTATCCTCTGCCTGTCGTAGAAAGCGACTAAAAGGGGGTCGTTGGGGTCGAAGACGGTCACAGTTGGGGGCTGTGATCGTCTATGAAAGCAGATGGTGGGACCCACAGAGGTGTGACTGTCCTCGCGGTGCGGTGGTATCCATAATGGATCCTCCCCCCCTTACTCTTAAAAAAAGGCGGCTTCCATTTCAGAAGTTTCATGCAAAATTTGGCAAAATGCCACTGTAAAATCACGTAGCTTTCTTTGTCACCATTGTTACAGCAGTAATTGGTACAAGGGCATTTCAGAGGAAAGCAATGCGAAATGCGATATAGGTCGTCGGATCCACGATGATTAGCAAAATCTTAGGGCGGGCATTCTCTAGATGTGTCTGCGTCTAATTATCATGGAAGAAATAAAAGATACCTTTATAATAACTAAAAAAAGAAAAGAATCAAGAGAACTCCTCAAACTATGTAGCAGGAAGGGCCGAGTGTGAGTATGGAACAGTTTGGCGTCGGTGTTCTTTTGTTACAAATTTACTCGTCAGGCTGTCTTTTGACATAAAACTCATCTAATTCCCAGGCACCAGATGCATAATTACCACGACTCCGTATCAAATAAAATGTTCATAAACGGCTACGGTAATTAGACGCAACTGCAGTCGCATAATTTGGCCGAGGAGCTATGGAATCCCGAAATTGAAATCGGAGAGTCCCGATTTATGACAACCTAACGGCGCGGCCGCGACAACGAGCGGGGGCGCCAGCGATTTTCCTAATGAATTGCGTGTGATCTTAACTAACCGCAGTGCGTAGCGCGTCTCGATCGCGCAATGAGCAGATAAAGCTCTCCGCGCCACAATTCGCGCAAACTCTAAAGTGTTTTCATACTTCCTTATTGCTTTATGTTGTATGTACATATAGGTCATAAAAATATATACAAGCTTTCAACATAAACCCTGCAAGGGCGCTGCAAATTATACTTAATCTAGTTACTTAATATAACTAACATATTTAACACATTATTTCATTTATAATTGCAATTGCATTTATATTTCATTTATAATTGTTTTTCCATAGCGCAGTTAAAAGTAGCGAATCTAGCTTTAGATTCAAATCTCGGTAAGAACAAATATTTGTGTCATGACAGTTGTAAACAAATCCCCTTGTAAGTTCGGAATCATATTCATATTTATATACATTGGACTGTAAACAAGCGCTTGTCCTCAAATATTAGTAAATTACAGACAAGTTCTCAATTTAGCTGCATAAGAGCTTATCCGTCCGTCTTGGTGGAACGTGTATAGGATCTCTATAGAAAAGAAATCCTTACTCTGAGAGAAAAAGGTAAAGTAGGTAGTTGCATACGCAACGAATTATAAGTTTTTTGATGATAAATTGTAAATTTTATTATGTTTTAAATTATCGTATGGTATTGAAATTTTATTATTCATTTAATTGTTAATGTGTTTTTATTTAAGTGACATGTATTTGATTGTAATTTGTTTTCATGTATAACTTATTTTCGGGAACTCTGTAGATAGTGATTCGCATGATAATTAGTTCTATTTGTTATGATTATGAATTATATTTTATAATGATTAGCCTAGATTAGTAAGGTTTTAATTTAATGTTGTATGCCCTTACGGGGCGTCATGGGCTGACCTACTGAATTTTAACACCTTAATTATAATGTACTAGCTGTTGCCCGCGGCTTTGCACGCCCAGAACATTAAACTGTAGCCTATGTTGTTGTTGTTTAAAAGGACATACCAAGTTAAAACTATAACTAAACACAACTTACATACGCATACACATCCATTCTGGTAATGCGAAAGAAATCGTAGTTATTATGTAGAAATTTACAACTATAGGTAGAATAATTTTTTATACAATTTAGTAGCGATTATGCTTTCGGGTGCATTTCAAAGAAAGCCAATAACGTAGTCTAAGGTGGACTGTTTAATGTTTATCTTTTCTGAGATGTTTATTGGAAGTAAAGTATATCCGCTGACCATTTCCAAGTTGAACAGTGAGGTGTACGACAGGAGGAAACACTTCATGAATGGGAAACTTCAAGATCCTCCAAACAGCTTCGGAGCTACTTATGTATTGGCTGCATTCGTAATTTTTTTATCTCATCATTCTCATTTTCAAGAGTCAAAGCCGGCCGATCACCCTGGTTCATAAACTTGGTGTATTTGATACCTTGAACTGAGTTGCATAACCCTACATCAATATGAGCAATGAAAGTACGTGACAGCACAGGATTGTAAGGCATTACCTTCTATAGACTAGTAAAGGCGAAAAAGTCGTTCTTGGGAAATTGTATCAAATTCTACAATAAAATTCCTACACACATTACTGAACTTAGCAATTCTAAATTCAAATCTGTAGTGAAACAAACACTTATTTCAAGAGCATATTATAAGATAAACGATTACATCATGGATAGGGATGTTTGGCAGTGATAGCGTCCTGCACGGGTAATCTATCGCGAAAATATGTTTTCTACTGTAGCATTGTTATTTCAGTTATTTTGTAGTAGCTGACACTAATTTATATTTAACTATACAATGTATATTGTTTTGAAAAAATGACACCTCGCCGAGTTTCTTACGCCGGTTCTTCTCGTGGCAGAGGTATATTTTTCCGAACCGGTGGTAGTTAATTGACGTTCATAGGTGCATGTAATATGCCTAATTTGAAGAATAAACTACTTTTACTTTTACTTTTTACTTATTACCCAGAATTGTCTGTCTAACTCTGATTCATTAATCTTTATTGTGTGATCACCGTCAGTTGGGCATGCCCTCCTTTATTGAGGATATCCATCGTCTCCCGTCTGAGTGTCTCGGAGAAGTTAGTCGAGGGTACCTCTTATATATTTTTTGTCTGTGTTATTATAAATCCACCGGGGACCACCGGGGGATGGGCAGCAGCATTCCTGGAGTGCGGTGGAGATACTGCGATCGCCAACCCGCATGCCAAGCGTGGCGATTATGGCATATACCCCCCGTGAATTTGAGGGAGGCCTATGTCCAGCAGTGGACGTCCTTGGGCTGATATGGTGGTGGTGGTGGGTTATTATAAATATCTTAATTGGAAATAAGAAACTTTCAAACACATTCTGCGACCTAAGTATAAATATAACCTGTTATGTATAAAACGAAAAGAAGTGACAAACCTCTACATGATCTTGAGCACATATTAACCATCACTCCTTTAACCACACTAATAGACTTTTAGTGTGGTTAAAGACCACACTAATAGACTTCGTTTAATAACACGCTTAAAGTACTTTTCTTATCGGTATTCGACGTGACTTCTTATTCAAAGACTTGTTTGTTGTTTTCCATGCAAACTTTTAACCCCAATTTTACGCATTCATGGGGGTGAATTTCAAAATACCGCGAAAGTACTTTCCATGTCTTTAGAGGAAGCGTCCTTGTACAAAATCTTAAACATTTTCTTTTAAAATCACATGATTTCCAAACAAAATTTCAACTTCAAATTTACCCCCTTAGGAGTTGGATTTCTAAAAATCCCTTCTTGGTGGTTACTTACGTCATATAAACAGCCTACTGTGAAAAAAACAGCCTTCCAAGTCAAACAGTTAGAGCTGGGCGTTGATTAAGTTAGTCAGTCAGGAATTTCCGCCCCTATTTAACTTGCTTAGGGTTGGGTTTTTCCAAAACCCTGAAATTACTTTTCTTGTATTGTAGTAAGGAGTCTATACACAAAGTGTCAAGTCTCTCACCTAAAATTTTACTCCATCCCCATACAAACTTTCAACCCCCATTTCACCCCCTTAGGAGTAGAATTTTTGAAAACCCCTTCTTATTGGTTGTCTACGCCATTAATCTGAATTACAGTGAAAATTTCAACTCTCTAGTCCCAGTAGTTTCGGCTGTGCGTTGATGAGTGAGTGAATGAGTCAGTCAGGACAAAGACATTTGTCTCCGGTTAATTTTATTCACGGCGCCCAAGCTCTTTTAGTACACTTATAAAAGTATTGAAACAGAAAGCGACAGTAACAGGCCGGTTAACCAGCACCCCACATATTCCCTATGTTTCTACCGCCTTAGCCGAGGCACATATTTTAGAGGTTAGAGATTGTTGTAAACGACGGTGAGGACTGTGACAGGGCAATAAACCTTTAGAGCTACTTGTGCTGTTTAATTCCACCATCCCCAGTCCCACCCGGTAACGGAGAAGTGTTACAATGTATACATGTACATGACATTACAATAATAAATAAATAAATAAGTACGTAGTACCTACAGGGACCTCTCCATTTAAAGGTACGACCCAGTGCTTCAAAATTAACAGTCAATTTAATTTACTAATCTCTGATGTAACACTCTTACCCGGGCACTTGAATAAACTATATAAACAAAATACTAAGTGTTTTACAGGAGTGCGCTGTAAGTGCTCCTTGAAATGAAGTGTTTTTGTTTACTGATAGATATAGCTTGCAAAATGGGGAACCCCTCCGTTTTCCAAGGAAATTCAAGTCAACGGCCTTTATCAGTTGCCGTTTATTTTTTCAGTAAGTATTTAGAAAAATTTAATGAACATACATACTTCCCTAGCGAACGCATCTGGCGTGGCAAACGTAGATGTGATCCAACAGAACGTGTTCACCACATGCGCTGGTACTGGTATCCCACTCACTATACATGTATAGGCTGGCCCACGAACTTTCTCGCGGTGATAATGATCAAGCAGCTCAATAGTAACGCTGAGAAGTTTGAACAACGCTTTGTCAGTCCTGATATCCTGGTACTCGAAGTACTCCAGCGGTGTCAGCGTTCGGGTGAATAACACCCCGTGGGTTTTGAGCCGAGCTTAGCCGAAGTGACAAGACGAAACAGCCCGGGCCAGAGGACCAAATCCATTGTTAACTATTTTATACGCCTAAGATTGGCGCATGCTTTTAATGAACATAGGTACATACCTCTCTAGCGAACGCGTCTGGCATGGCAAACGTAGAAGTGATCCAACAGAACGTGTTCACCACATGCGCTGGTATCCCACTCACTATACATTGTATTGGCTGGCCCACGAACTGGCTCGCCGTGATAATGATCGAGCAGGTCAGCAGTAACACTGTCGTGAATATATTGTGGAGTCTGAACAGCGCGTTGTCAGTCCTGATGTCCTGGTACTTGAAGTATACGCTGAGGTTTCCTAGGAGCTTGAACATTTTGGTGTTCTACAGCGTCATTTGAGGTGGAGTTTCTGTAACAATGGAAATTATTGTTCAGATTACAATTAAATCCCTACATAAAAGAAAGTTACCCTAATTATATAGGGAGGCAGCAGTGGAGGAGATAAATTATATTCAGATGGCGAATAAATGAAGTTTTAATTAATATAAAAGTTACAATACTTAATTAACTTAATCTAACACGAACGATTTCGTGTGTCCTAAGACCCGATGTTAGGTGTCTAAAAGGCGCGCGGCGAACGTGTGCTTCCGTTTTATTAAGGCGATCAGAGTGATTGCCCAATATTGATGATGCGCTGCGGCGTAACCACGACGTGGTGCTGATGACGTTGCGCGGTGACGTATGCTGACGGTATACCGATGACGTAGCCGTGCGGTGGTGCTGTGTGTGAGGTGCGTAGCTAACACCCTTCAACTTGTTTTTGAGAATATTCCAGCAATGGCTAATACAGAATTGTTTCTATTCAATTAAATAATATTTTGACATTTAAGGAAATGATTCGTAATATGTCGGTAATATTTTGGAATTTATTTAATTTATAACTGAGTGGTAGCTTAATTTTATTATTAATCTTTAGGATAAGTAATTAAATACTCATTGACATTGACATTAAAATCATGTTGTAATGTAATGTAATACCTAATTGCTTAACGGGTGTATCTACTTAATGAATTAATTAGCATGCCTTCAATTAAATTTAATATTTTTGCATGCCGACATTGTTGGCGAGATATTATGGGCCGTTTATTATTGTGAAATGATTCTACCATCTTATGTAACCATATCTCTAGCGAATTAAACCAAATTCTTCTTTCATTTCAAGGGTACACGCATAGGCGCGAACCTAAATCTACCTTTCTGTAGGTTATAAGCGCAAAAACTACCAAAACGGTTTTCACCAATGAACGGAGCGTGAGTACCTTATTACGAGGCAGGCAATGCCTGTTTCGGCCTAGGTATGGTGCTTTTCTCAAATAATGCGAGTATGATTGGAAACTATAACAAATAAAATTTTATATAGAAAACTCCCGTGAGTTTGAGACATATTAGATATAATGAAACGGGTCACTCACGTCTTAAAGGTCGAATATCGCTCGACATGTTTCAGACCGGTTCGCGGTCCTTAATCATGAGCACCTATCGCGGCGGCGGTTTTCTTAGCACTTAGCACCGGTCTGAAACATGTCGAGCGATATTCGACCTTTAAGATGTGAACGACCCGTTTCATTATATTTAACAAATAAAATTCTAAACCATTATCATCATCATCATTCTAGAGCCATCCCAGCAGCACAATTGCATCCCGAAGGATACCCGGGGTCCAGTGCTTAATCCCGGCACCAGTCTTTACGGACGCGACTGCCATTTGACCTTCCAACCCAAGATGGAAACTATATCTTAGTTATTGGGATTAGGCTGAGTGAGTGAGCAACTTCATCAAATGAAATTCTCAAATATACAGTAATAAAATACGCGCTGCAGCAGTTCCCGCGCAGCCGTGCAATGTCTACATCACCATTATTGTGAACACCCACAAAAGAAGCAGGTATACAGAGAAAAACAAAACAATAACATGCATAGGTAGTCAGGTTGTATCATTCAGATATAGAACGAGATCACAGCGCAGAATCACCTAGCTCTTCTTATCACCACGCCGGTGGCACGAAAGCATACGGCCTGCGGACAGCAGATACATCTTTTGGACGCATTTTCACGATTACTTAACATTTTCAGCGTGCATAAGGATGACCTAAGTGTCTGCTAAAAATGACAGTTACTATCTATCTGGGTCATCATCATCACAAAGACGTCCACTGCTGAACAAAGGCCTTCCCCAAGGATATCCACAATGACCGGTCTTGCGCTGCCCATCATTCAATGGCTTTGGAAATGGCCAGATGGTCAGGATCGCGGGACGATCTCGTCTTTCGGTGCGTGGTCGCCGCTCAAGATCCTTTCTGCCCCAACGGCCATCGGTTCCCGTCCCGGGTATGTCCTAAAACTACGACCAAGACCACCGGGGGATGGGCAGCAGCATCGCTGGAGTGCGGTGGAGATACTGCGATCGCCAACCCGCATGCCAAGCATGGTGATTATGGCATATACCCCCCGTGAATTTGGGGGAGGCCTATGTCCAGCAGTGGACGTCCTTTGGCTGCTATGGTGGTGGTGGTGGTGGCCATCGGTTCTATGAGCAATGTGCCTATATCTGGATATTTTCATTTAAAGTTGTACCTAGGTTAAGGTTTACTGAGGTGATATTTTGGCTACGTCTAACCTGTCAGTTTTGAAACGTATGCGTGTGACATTAACAGTCAGACAAGTGACGAGAATGCCACCATTTATACTCAAGTACGGCTACGCCGAATTTTTAGATCCTCGATTTATCTTCCTCTGAATATCGGAAACACCATTAAAATGTCGTTAAAATAAACCACATTTTCTCACGAACGTTCGCCGGGACCGGCTAGTATTTAAATAAAAAAAAGGCCAAGTGCGAGGCGGACTCGCGCACGTAAGGTTCCGTAGTGGCCTTGTTCATCCATGAAAAGATGATTTAAGCAGCGTCCAAATTTGAGGTGCGGCACTTACGGAAATGACTTGTAAGACCGATACGGGAGCGACAGCTACGTCCGCATATACAATACAATTGACAGTGTCTTAATTCACGCCTGTGGGATAAGAGATCAAACCAAGTGTGGTCATGCTCCACTACTCCATTACGTAGGGTCTCCCTCCAAAGGTTCCGTACCAGAAAAAAAAAAACGCCAACAACTACTCTGTTGTATGGGAGCCCCCCTTAATTATAATTATTACTTTGATTTTAGTATTTGTTGTTGTAGCCACAATAAAAATACATAATCTGTGCAAATTTCAACTGTCTAGCTATTACGGTTCTTGAGATCTAGCTCGGCGAGTGGAAGCCATGAAAAAGGGCTAAAATATCACGTTTTTTGTATGGGAGCCCCCATTAATTATTATAATTATTTTGTTTTTAGTACTTTTGTTATAGCGACAACAGAAATACACAATCTGTAAAAAGTTCAACTGTCTAGCTATTACGGTTCTTGAGATACAGCCTGGTGACAAACGGACGGACGGACAGCGAAATCTTAGTAATACGGTCCCGTTTTTACCCTTTGGGTACGGAACCCTAAAAAATCCCCATCTACCGAACGTGAAGTCGTGTTACGCGATCACATCAATCAACTGTTTAACACAACACCTCCACTTTACATACAAACACATCATAACACTTCATTAAGACACACATCCCAACAAGGATGTCGTGAGCTCAGCGCAGTGGTAATATCTCCAGAGATTACTTCATCACATCATCCCGCTGGATTCTCCTCGAGCTGTCGACGCTGCGAATCCCCAAATCGACTAGATGGCATGAGTTGTTTGATGAGCCATGTGAGTAGCAATGTGCAAATTGCAGAAATGTTCTCGGAAATTTCCGAGAAATTACATGAAAGCAACTTAAAAAGTTCTCTGTTAGAATATTCCCATGAGAACTTTAACATATTGTGTAATATGTAATATTACACGCCACATATTAATAAACCAGGCAGGCATCATATTTAAAATGGCGTGTGTCTACGTCGGTCCTGATACGATAAGATTGTTTATTAAATTTAAGTTCCAGAGAATATTCTCCATAGAAGTTTCGCAACTTATGAAACTTCTCCTCGGTGCATTGCTACATGTGAGTGACCGACCATTCTAGAGCCTCGAGTGTGATAAAGACATGATATAATTATAATCCCATCAAAAACATAAATGTGAAAATGGCAGCCCAGTTCAATATGCGATGCGTGGTTGTAATCTTCACCGACAAAAGAATTGCGATCTAAATGGGTGCCAAGTTCCGTAGATTATCTGAAAAGGTGCCAAGTCTGGCAATAGATTGTTTACAGTAAAAAACTAATATTTACTATACAAAATACACAAATCGCTATAGGTGCACCTCAAATATTTGAAGTTCCCTCAATTTCTCCAGGACACTATGAGCAGGTTCTTACCTGATTATGGGGATACCTGAGTATGGGGCCACCCCTGAAGTATACAGTTTCAAACAAAAAAAAAACCAAATCGGTTAATAAATGACAGAGTTCTGAGGTAACAATCATAAATAATAATAAAACTGAAAAAATCACTATTTTTATCAAGCTGCATGCCAAATTTCATCTCTCTAGGTCACTTAGGAGTGGGTTAGGTTTTTGATTACTAGTCAGTCAGTCAGTGGTAAAAATGCCGTTTTTTGGAGTTTAACATATCAATAACTATAATATCACCTATATTTATGAAATTTGGGATTTTAGTTGTTATAAAGGATCTTAATACATGTACCAAATTTCTTGTTTTTTTATATTAAATAGATTTGGAGTTATTGGGGGGTCAAAAGTGGCTCCAAACGGTTCGAGTAAAATAACACACGGCTGCTGTCCGCCAGTTCCTGGGGTGAACTTGGCTGGACACGCTACCGCGTGTCTACATAAATTGACTTCAACTTAGAATACTTATATATCTAGGCCACTCCGCGAAAACAATCATTTAAAAGCATTGCATTTCAAATTTTAGAAAGTGGGCCGCGCTTAATAAAATTTCATGTAAATATACGAATAGCATCATTGAATTTCATGTGAATTTCACAACACTGCAACGTTTTCAGATTTACGTCAATTGTGAATTTGAAATTGATATCAGGAAGAGAGGTAGACTATTGCCCGGTGCATTGACGATAACTACAAGTGGCTGGCAAACAGTGGATGGACACGGCGAGTAATCGGGATGTTTGGAAATCACTGGAGGAGGCCTTCACCTTCGAGGAGCGAGGGGTTCTTACTTAAATCAATTAAATATTGTTTATGAATGTAATTGTTAATTTAAGCTTTGTTATAATAATGTAAGGGCCAGGTCAGAAGTACCCGCAACCGACGAGCATGTATGAGAAGATGTATGGATGTGATTGAAGCGAAAGAAGTATGTAAGGACCGTAGTATTTGGCGTTCTTTGGTCTCTGCCTACCCCCTGGGATAACGGCGTGAGTTTATGTATGTATGTATGTATAATAATGTAGTGAGTAATTTATAAACTTAAAGAATTTTAACTGTTATGTAATGTTTTAGTAAGAAATATAAGGCTTTTTTATTTTTATTTATTTATTATCAGAAACACAAGGATTTACAATAATGTGCGAGGCTCATACATGTTTACTCAATAGCCTTGCAATAAATTTATCATAGTAAGTATACATTGAGGTGTCCCAAAGCTGGACCCCGTAAGAAGGTATCTTCGATACTAATCCATAAGAATGATGATGCTGAATTTACATGTTTATCTAAGCTAATATACCTAAGATAAAAAACAAAAATATAGATAAATTTTTCATCTTTTTTTGTTTACTCCGGATAGGTATGCGCTTGACCACAAATCACCTGATGGTAAGCGATATTGTGGTCTTAATTTTGGGTATAGGTCAATTAAGGTTCTTATACAAATTTACTCCTTTATATATATATATATATATATATATATATATATATATACAAATATTGTGTGTATTATGCCCGTAGGGTTGCGATCAATCCTGTCACAGGGACCAAGCTGAAAATCAGCGCTGGGTAGCACGCCTAGCATACGCTGAGACTGGTACCCATTACCTTGCACTTAAATATGTACCTATCTAGAAATAATTTATTGTATACCTTTTGTTTAGCGATTCAGAATTCTTTCGGATTCCTTTTGTTCTTTTGTTTAGGCGTAGCGTGGGCAGGCCCCCCACACGGTGGACTGATGACCTGGTGAAGGTCGCGGGTGTCCGCTGGATGCGGGTGGCGCAGGACCGGTCATTGTGGAAGTCTTTGGGGGAGGCCTATGTCCAGCAGTGGACGTCTTTCGGCTGACATGATGATGATGATGATGATACCTTTTGTCTTGTATTTTTTGTGTTTGCGGTAATAAATGTATTTTGATTTGATTTGATTTAATTATAGGTCATCGCATTAATTTTAGGATGTACTATTTTTCAAAAGAAAAACCACTTTACAAATAAACAACCATAATAACACTTGCCAAATAATATCTTTCGTGCTTCGTGTAACATCTAACAATAATCTTTAGGTACTAAAGACTTTGTGCTCTAATAGGGACACATCTTAACGCGAGAGTTTTATTATTAGACGGAGTCAACGCCCTCTTATCGCACCTGAGACGGCAGTGTGGAAATAGGTTGGACACCTGGGCAAGGGTGACCATAATTCATAAATTTTCAAAACAAAATTGCGACAGATCGCGTTCCCGACAACATGTTTTATTCTTAAATAGGTTAAGTATATCCGTAATGTATTCAGATGCATTTTTCATTGGTAGCTTGTGCTCGCTTTCATATCCATATCGAGTAGGTATACTTTCATAATGTTGGTTTTGCATTAAAAGTTCATCCTTTTTTTCTTTCTTTCATATTATATTTCAATTTATCTACTAATAATACCTTACGAATACTTATGCCTAAGGATCACCCGCACGCTCAAATAAACTCGATTCTCTATACAAACGTAGCGTAGTTTCGTTCTCAGTTTAAAACGCCGTGCTAAAATAACATGAAACTTTGTATACACAACGGGATCCCCGGTATCTAGGCCTAATTTCCGGCCTATTTCTGTTGCTAGAAATACTAATAGAAATAAAAATACAGTTAGTTTTTGAGTTTTTTAGGTCTTGTGTAAAAACCTTAAAAATCGTTGTATTTCTTCACCATTACAATTTCAAGCATATAATCAATTAATAGATTATAAATATAGGCAATTTTCGGCCTAGATATACCGGATCCCATTGTGTATACAAAGTCTCATGTTATTCCAGCATGTCGTTTTAAAATGAGAGTGAGAGCGAAACTATATTTGTATGGAGAACCGAGCTTACTGCGGACTCTTAACAAGCATTGTAAGTGGTGATTTCACTCATTGGCAGCGCAAGAAAACCATTTTTCAGTGTAAGGTACCATTGCCGACATAAATTATTCGTATTCGAAAAGATTACATTATGTGTTCTAGGGCGGTAATATCTGAGATCGCGGATATTTATCCAATACCGCGCGTTGTATTGGAAGTCATAATGTCATAAATATAAGTGAACGAAAAAAAATATATATTAAATCAAAAGATTAAAACGCCGAAATTCTAAAGCGTAATAAATACAAGGGCCTCGGCAGAGAGTACATGTTTGTACCTTTTGGCGTCGAAACTCTAGGTCCATGGGGTCCCAGCGCGCATAAGTTATTTGCAGAAATTGCGAAGCGTCTGGTTGACGTAACTGGTGACCGAAGAGCTGGCGGTTTCCTCGCTCAACGTATCAGCATTGCGATACAGCGAGGAAATGCCGCCAGCATCCTCGGCACAATGCCTCAAGGGCCCGTTTTAGATTTAAGTTAGTTTTAATTTTCTTTATATTATTTTGGTTAAGTATTCTTGTATATATTTTCGTTGTACATAAATAAATGATTATCCTTTAGTGAACGATTAAAAAAATATATATCTCACATGTGTGTATATATTGGTAGAGAATGCCTCAATTGCATTAAGTACGCCCTTTGTACACGTATGACTCGTGCAATGAAGATTAAATAAATAAATCTCAGTTCAAGAAATTCAGTTTTTCTGTGATTTTTCCTCCGTGGTATGTCCGATTTTCATTTTTTTTTTATCTAAGCCATCGTCATGTCACCTAGCGGCGTGAAAAACGTGAACGTGATCGGGTGAAGCGTTTAGGAGGAGTACAACTCAAACGAAATACATCTGGCGCCTAATAATGAGCTTTCGCTTCGCTCAGCTAAATATAATCGTGTTTGCATATTTTTGTCCAATTTCTACGTGCACATTTTTAGGGTTCGGTACCCAAAGGGTAAAAATGGGACCCTATTACTAAGACTTCGCTGTCCGTCCGTCCGTCCGTCTGTCACCAGGCTGTATCTCAAGAACCGTAATAGCTAGACAGTTGAAATTTTCACAGATCGTGTATTTCTGTTGCCGCTATAACAACAAATACTAAAAACGAAATAATAATAATAGTTAAGGGGGGCTCCCTTACAAAAAACGTGATATTCTAGCCCTTTTTCATGGCTACCACTCGCCGAGCTAGATCTCAAGAAACGTAATGGCTAGACGTATTTTTATTGTGGCTACAACAACAAATACTAAAATCAAAATAATAATAATAATTAAGGGGGCTCCTATACAACAGATTAGCTGTTGGCGTTTTTTGCTGTATCTCATGAACCGTAATAGAAAGGTTATTTCTGGTACGGAACCCTTCGTGCGCGAGTCCGACTCGCACTTGGCCGGTTTTTAACATTAGTCTTCAATATCGCTGTAGCGTTCGCAACAAAATGAAACTTTTTGATTAATTACTTAAACCCACACAGCGTTGTCGCCCTAGTCTCCTGCATACACCTTATACGTCTACTAGTTAGAGTTCAAAATAGCATGGCAAACACAATTGTGTAAACTTTAACAGAGTTGTATTGTTCGTTCCGAGTTGATCGCACACTTAACGTGTATTGTCAAAGTTGTAAATATTTGACTTACCGTCTTTTTAAATACCTATTTGTTTTACTATTATATTATATTTCTCAATAGGTCATGGTTTTATTTAACTCTGTTTCTAGTAAATTACACTGTAGATATGAGATGTGCTGCTCCTAGGTAGGATAATGTATAAGTAGGAATATATACAGGAAAGGGTTATCTACAAACTATATACATAATACCCGGACATGTCCCGGACCCGGGTATGTCCTTAAACTACGACCAAGACCACCGGGGAATGGGCAGCAGCATTCCTAGAGTGCGGTGGAGATACTGCGATCGCCAACCCGCATGCCAAGCGTGGCGATTATGGCATTTACCCCCCATGAAATTGGGGGAGGCCTATGTCCAGCAGTGGACGTCCTATAGCGCTGATGTGGTGGATATACATAATATACAATAGATAGGAGTCACAAGAAGAAACGACAATAGAGAGATCTCTCAGGGACCGAAGTCCATTGAGAGTTGGTTAGAAGTTATATATATGCAACTGATTTAAGAAACTTCGATAGCGCGTTGCAGAACATGTCAGATTTGACAGATGACACGAGTGACGCCACAAAACAATGAATATATTTACTGACATACATATATGGACAAGGATATTTGCCGTGATATTAATAAATAAATAAATATTGGGGGACAATGTTACACAAATCAACCTAGTCCCAAACTAAGCAAAGACTATGGGTACTAGACGACCATATACATACTTAATATAGATAAAAATACATTTATTCAGAACGTTATATAAAAACAGATTGATAAACAAAAATAAAACTAATTACAATAACATTAAAACTAATTACAAAACTGAAATAAAACTGTATTAAATCTAAAAAAACCGGCCAAGTGCGAGTTGGAGTCGCGCACGAAGGGTTCCTTACCAGAAAAAAAAACGCCAACAACTACTCTGTTGTATGGGAGCCCCCCTTATCATTATTATTATTTTGATTTTAGTATTTGTTGTTGTAGCCACAATAAAAATACATAATCTGTGCAAATTTCAACTGTCTAGCTATTAAGGTTCTTGAGATCTAGCTCGGCGAGTAGTAGCCATGAAAAAGGGCTATAATATCACGTTGTTTGTATGGGAGCCCCCCTTAATTATTTTTCATATTTTGTTTTTAGTATTTGTTATTATAGCGGCAACAGAAATACACTATCCGTGAAAATTTTAACTGTTATTACAGTTCTTGATATACAGCCTAGTGACAGACGGACGGACGGGCGGACAGCGAAGTCTTAGTAATAGGGTCCCGTATTTACCCTTTGGGTACGGAACCCTAAAAATGGCCCCCGCGGCATTGTGCCGAAGATACCGGCAGCACTTCCTCTCTGAAAAAAAAGTAAATAAAGAGTAAAATACATACTTCACTTACATCCAAGACTCAGGAACAAATATTCGTGTTCATTACACAAATAATGCCCTGACCAGGATTCGAACCCGGGACTACCGATTTCGTAGGCAGGGTCACTGCCAACTAAGCCAAAATGGTCTTCAAGGAAAACATATTAATATAAACATATTAGTATAAGTAACACATATTCATTACGTAATTTTTAGATGGGACGTCGGTCGGCTTTGACGTCATTTTGAGAAAAATGCAACACTAGTGGCACTGGAATAGCTATTTACGATACAAGGGTTGTAAAACAAAGAAAGGCCGATATCGCAGATGTTTGAGGCCCGAGCCGCAGACGAGTCACAAATATGCGAGAGAGGGCTTTCTGTTTTACGACCCGTGTTTTGTACACAATTTTACGTCACCACTGGGCCAAAAAGTGGGTTTATCCGGACGCGCGGCGTGCGGAAAAACGCGCTTTTGGGCAAGGTGTGGTGTAAATAGCTATTATTTATTTCATAAAGACACATCAAATATTACATCATCAACTGTAATGCCAAACTGCGTAGCAGTTTGTTGATAAGTAAATACGAAAGAAATTTTGTCAAAAGCAGAAACGGAGACGCTTCGCTCGCTCGGTCAATTATTCTAAAGACGACCAACGCGTACTAGGACTGAGGGCCTACTCCGAACTTCGAAAATCGAACTTCGTGTCGTGCCGTCCCTTTCATTCTCGTGTTATACATTGTATGACGGAAAGGGACGGCACGATGCGAAGTTCGATTTTCGAAGTTCGGAGTAGGCCCTCTGTGCTGCAAGTGGATTCGGGCTCCTGGATGCAACAGGGATCGCTAAGACGACTTCCACTTTGCCTTGTTTTCTGTTTTACGACCCGTGTTTTTTTTACACAATTTTACGTCACCACTTAGCCAAAAAGTGGGTTTTTCCGGACGCGCAGCCTGATTGGGAATATACTCGTATTGCCGTATTTTTCGTACAATTGTTTTGAATGTTGATTGACTGTACATGTTATATTATTTGCATAATTTTTAGAGTTCCGAATTTATAATATTTTACAAAACATCCGAGGATGCCACGGGTCTGCTTTCAATGGATTGTTATCGATCAAAGAGAATGGTGTATATCTTATTCAGTCCAAAGTCCGATAGCGTTAGGTATAATATACACAATGTAACGTATACGTAATGTGAAACGCGGTTTAAAGTTACTGAGATAAAGATGTACCAAGTACCTGCTAGTAACTGGGGGGCCGACTTCAAATATGAAAACTTAAATAAACTTGCCTCCTTGTGCGTATTCTATCGCTTGTATAATGGGTTGTGTTCCGAAGAACTGTTCGATATGATGCCCTCGGCCGCTTTCTACCATCGCACCGCTCGCCGTCGGCGGCATTCATCCTCACACCTTAGAACATAAACGGTCGTGTACGGTACGGTTTCAGAGGGACTTCCTCCTTCGGACGCACCTGTTATGGAATGAACTCCCTACCGAGGTTTTCCGAGGAATTACAGAATGGAATTCGTCAAGAAAGGAGTGTGAATTAGGGTCGGCACTCCTGGAGTTGCAGACGTCCATAGGCTGCGGTGACCGCTTACCGAGGCGGGCCAAACGCTTATTTGCCACCGACATGGTATAAAAAAAGTCATGTTGCTTAAAACCTCTATTAAGAACTGGTTCGAATAGTATAAATTGTGAAGAAGCCAATTCAGATCTCAAATCTGTATCGAAAACAAGTAAATTTTTAACAAAAAAACACCTGACTCCAAACTTTTCCATACGCGGCCCTTTCTGCTATATTATTTGAGGAGTTCCCTCGATTTTCCCAAGATCCCGTCATCATATGCAGACGTGGTGACAATGGGACCAACAAGAAAACACCCTTTCAAACAAAAAAAATATTTTTTGAAATCGGTCTACTATAGTCTCCGAATAATCGGTGAACATACATAAATATATACATAGTCCGACGAATTAAGAACCTCCTCCTTTTTTGAAGTTTGTTAAGGCGAAGGGGTGGGCAAACTCTTTCCATACAAACTTTGTGCAAGTTTTTCTTCGCTTGTGTTTGCACTCCAGTTACTATGTTTGGTCCATATGCTTATTTTTTTGTTAGCTACGTCTTGATGTTTTTCTTTTTTAATTTTAATTATTTATTTTTTTATTTTCTTACCTTTTTTTTGATATAATGCAAAATTTCAACATCAAGTTCTGCGTATATCCAATATGTACCAACAAAAAATAAAATTAAATGCTGTAGTGCCAAAACTAACGCAAAAAACTTGCACAACCTTTGTATGGAGAATTAATGACGGTAACACATTTGCCACGTCTTTATTTTAGATTTCCTTATCCAATACGGTCCATACACTCGTGTAACGTAACCGTTAACCTTACTTAGATGATCTTTAGAATTCGCACATGTGTCGTCATACTCATACCAGATGTCAGTTGGCGGGAGACGACGGACGTATGTAATTTTTAAATTAACTAATCAACATAAATGTTGACCTCGATTTGATGGTAAACAGGCACTTGAGTGAGATGTCAGCGTATAATTTAATGAGAAATATAAACCAGGTGACCGAAAAACTGTTCGTGTGACTAAAAAACTAACTCTCCGAATTATTCGCTCATGAGTATTCGCATGGAGTGCGGTGGAGATACTGCGATCGCCAACCCGCAAGCCAAGCGTGGCGATTATGGCATACACCCCCCGTGAATTTGGAGGAGGCCTATGTCCAGCAGTGGACGACCTTTGGCTGATATGGTGGTGGGAAAAAAAATAGTGTTGTGAAATAGCCTATTGAGATTGGAATTTCACAAAGAAAGCACTTTCACAAAAGGATACATCAACTTGACAGATCAGACTAGGATTTCAAAAAAACGTGCTCTCATTTACAGATCAACGAACCAAACTATATCGAATATCATTAAGAGGGCGCAGTACGCTCGGTTCTCCATACAAACGTATTTATGCTCTCATTTTAAAACGCCATGCTAAAATAACATGAAACTTTGTATACACAATGGGATCCAGCTTGTCTAGGGCGGAAATTAGTTTCTGTTGCTTGAAATAAAAATAAAAATACAGCGATTATTAAGGTTTTCATACAAGCCGTAAAAAACTCAAAAAACCGCTGTATTTTTTTTATTTTTCAATTTCTAGCAACAGAAACTAATTTTCGACCTAGGTATGCCAGATCCCATTGTGTATACAAAGTTTCATGTTATTCTAGCACGGCGTTTTAAAATGAGAGCATAAATACGTTTGTATGGAGAACCGAGCGTACTGCCACGTACTGCGCCCTCTTAAGAACGCAATCAAATATTAAAATAACCTAATTATTCATAATTTCCTCTTCGGTAACTGTTAGTAATAAATACAGGAAATTAATTACAACTATCAAATATCTGAAGTATACAATTGCAATTTCCTATCGGACCTCAAGGCTATGAGTTAACGAGTCGTATGCTTTGTTTCTCTTTTGTTTTTCTTTGGTTCTCGAGTGGCGACCACGTACCGGAAGGCGTAGCGTGGGCAGGCCCCCCACACGGTGGACTGATGACCTGGTGAAGGTCGCGGGTGTCCGCTGGATGCGGGTGGCGCAGGACCGGTCATTGTGGAAGTCTTTGGGGGAGGCCTATGTCCAGCAGTGGACGTCTTTCGGCTGACATGATGATGATGATGATGCTTTGTTTAATATTAACCCCTTCACCTCCGCCGCCAACTTATCTGCATTATCATTATCATTAGTGCATCACGTGCATACGCAGTCACACTCACAAGGCATGGCCACACTTACGAAAGTCGCTACGTGATATTGAAACTAGTTTCCGTCAAAAATTTCTATAAAGGAAAAATCCGAGCCCTTATAGGATCACTTTGTTGTCCGTCTGTCTGTCTGTCAAGCCCCTTTTTCTCAGGAACGCGTGGAGGTATCAAGCTGGAATTTATATCAAATACTCATGTCTACTGTCCCTTGAAGCTGTGAAGAAATCAAACTTATAAGCGAACGCAATCAAAAGATACAGCCGTTTATGCCGCAATTTTTCGACACTCGCAAGGGAATCAAAACCTACAGGGTGCTTCCGGTGAACTCAGAACCTTGAAATTTGGTGAAACATCTTATAGCACAGATAAAGGAAAAATTGGGAAAAACGTAAATTATTAGTTACATCATATATTAAAAATATTTTTACGGAACTCTCGGAAGGTACTAAAATGATCAGATGATCATTTTAGTACCTTGTCACTTTCACTACTACTACGAAACTAAAATGATCGTCCACATTTGCTGTTGACTGTACTAAAAACCGGCCAAGTGCGAGCCGGACTCGCGCACCGAGAAATCCGTAAAAATATTTTTAATATATGATGTAACTAATAATTTACGTTTTTCCCAATTTTTCCTTTATCTGTGCTATAAGATGTTGCTTCTTACCAAATTTCAAAGGTTCTGAGTTCACCGGAAGCACCCTGTAGATGTAAAGTAGATACTTTTGCTGTTAATTTTGTACTAAAGCAGTAACGCTGCTAACGGAAATTTCAAATTAAAGGAAAATTTAAAAAAAATCCATTTTGGTACTTTTGCTGTTGACTGTACAAGCTTTTTTTGCCGACTGTACCCTTTTTTCACAGTCATCATTATTCCAATGAATTCTAACACGACGTGTTTATCTTGTATAGTTTAGAAGTATTTTTTTTTTGGTGGACACTCCCAAATCGACCTAGTCCCAAACTAAGCAAAGCTTGTACTGTGGGTACTGGACGACGATATACATACTTATATAGATAAATACTTAAATACATAGAGAACATCCAAGACCCAAGAACAAAATCCGTACTAAATGTACAAATAATGCCCTGGCCGGGATTCGAACCCGGGACCTCTAGCTTCGAACTCTTCGAAGGAGCGTTCGTGGCCCAGCGGCGCCCGCGTACCGGTTGCGGTATGCGAGGTTAAGCAATATCGGGCGAGGTCAGTCCTTGGATGGGTGACCGTTTTGAGTGGTTACTAACTGAGCGCTCCCGTGCTTTGGAAGGCACGTTAAGCCGTTGATCCCGGTTGCTGTCTACGATAGCAGTCGTTAAGCCAAGTTAGAGGCCTCCGGGCGGCTTGAGAACTTCTAACAGTCAAGTTGCCCACTCACTTGACAAGTCTAATCCCAATAAGGTCTAGTTTCCCCCTCGGGTTGGAAGGTCAGATGGCAGTCGCTTCCGTAAAAACTAGTGCCTACGCCAATTCTTGGGATTAGGTAGCGGACCCCAGGCATCCTTCAGGATGCATCTGTACTGGGAATAACGCTAGGAGGATGATGATGATGACCTCTAGCTTCGAAGGCAGTGTCACAACCAACTAGGCTAAACAGGCCGTCAAAAGTTGCTTTTGCCACCTTCTGTATCAACCTCGGGGGTACTATAATGTTGCATTGTCACCAAACTTGCATAAGTATGGCAAATTTCAGCTCAATCGATTGAGGAAAACTGCTTTACAAATTCAACTGCGTGCTTTGCTTGTAAAAAAAAACCGGTAAAGTGCGAGTCTGATTCCGCACCGAGGGTTCCGTACAACGATCGCATCGTGTATGCGTCCCAACGCCATAATTCAGGAGAAATTAATTATTAATCCCTGCCGCTTCCTTCCGCCATCGCCCAACGCGACAAAAATTCCATCCTCACCACTTAGATGTTTTGCAGTCCTCAACTGTGCGTTTCTCCAGGAACTTCTTGCCTCGCACAGCTAAACTGTGGAATGAACTGTCGCCTGCGGTATTTCCGGACCGATTCGACCTTCAAACCTTCAAGAAAAGACCGTACTCCCATTTTAAAGGTCGGCAACGCACTTACAACCCCTCTGGTGTTGCGAGTGTCCATGGGCGGCGCTAATCGCTTACCATCAGGCGATTCGTCTGCTCGTTTGCCTAATATGTCATTAAAAAAAATTGAACGATGAGGGTGCAACGCCATCTATCGGAGCATTATACAAACTTAGTTTAGAAATTTAACGTTTTTTGATGATAAAAAAACATATAATCTAGATAGAGGTATAATTATATTCTTCTTGTAGCATTTGTATTGATATTTTTCTCAAACATGCAATGAAATATTGATGTTATGTTCCTTATAACAGGCTGCGAAGTATGACGTTTCAGGTGCGGCTAGGACAAGAGGTCGTTAATGGAATTTCATACAAATCTTGCAGGCCTAGGCCAGCAAAGTCCTCTTTTTTAATTTCCATTCCACATAAATTGTGGCACAGGCACCATGACATTCTGCCACTATGCGTATTAAAAATAATACGTCCCGGCCTCTGTAGAAATGTACTATTTTAATAATACATGTTAAATTTATCTGGGTTAGCCTTCTTTATTACAATTCCAAATTTCAGATCGATAGCATAACAAATTCTTGAGATATTTAGCAATGTGACAGACAGACAGACAAAGCGGCACCATAAGGGTTCCTTATCGGCTTAGGGCTTAATTTGGGTTAGGTCGCCGTACTTGCATATCTGGTATACTTTCGATTGACCATTATCACGAGTATAACTCCGTTCTGGCGCAGCATCATATCGCTTTGTGGTTACTAAACACATTCACTGCCACCCACGCCTCCCAGGAACAAACTTGCATAGAAGTGAACGCACATAGGCGTTAGTGGCAATGCGTTAACCAGACTACGAGTACGTAGCAATCAAGTTATGATAAGGTTAATTCTCCCGAAGTATTCGAAACCCGTCAAATTAAGTTACATTTTATTAGGCCGTCGGCTTAGGCACAAGGGAGAGGACGCCCGCTCCGAGTCCTTTGAGGGAAAAGTTATCCATAGCTATCCAACGTGGGAATGCCGTTGCCTAGCGTTACCTATAGGCACTTTTGCACCGGGAACGGCAAGGGGTGGATTATCTTAGTTATAATTGTTTTTGAATATGATGATGAGAGCCTCATAACCTAGTATCGCGTAATTCAAATGGACATTGCTTCTCCACACAACATTATACAGTAACATTACCATGAGTTTGCAGTGACCGTACTCGCTAGCGACTGCGTAAACAATCAGTATGGAGAATAAGTACAGCGCCTCTGGTGGTCACTCATAGAACTACAGATTGGTACTCGTACCATGAGTCAATTACACGTTTACTATACTCGCTAACGTTAACTCGATTCATAGAGTAGTTTACGTTACGATCGGAGTGACGTGCCTAACTTCACAGCATACAAAGCTCTCTTTCTAACTATACTGAAAAGACAGAGCAAGGACGATATTGGACAAAAGGCTAAGTACCCAAGGCTTCCTTTCAAAAGTATAGAAATAAACCTGCTAATTTAAAGTGTCGTAGAACAGTAGCACAAGGTCAAATGTTAGTGAATCTTGTATTTGCTTTGGTTATTTTTAGTTATTATTGCCATACCTATAAACTGAGTGATGCAGTCTTCCCAGTTTTTATGATGATTTTTTTTAGTTTCATGTGATTAGATGTACATAGATTATATATAATTAATAAACCTAATCTCATTTTATAGTATGTTGAAGCGGATTCTTTTTATTTATTTCTCATATCAGCCTCAATTTATCTCTGTTATTTGTCGTTCATCTTCTTACGCAGCCGTCGCTAACATATTCCACACAAAATAATGCCTTGCCGATATTATTTAGATAAATAATTATTACTATAACTTACGAAACAAGATCTCTAATAAGCTTTCACGCTCCAATTTGCTAGTGAAATAGTTTACTACAGTCGATACGGTATTTTTCGATAGCGACTGTCAAATTGGTGACTCATGGTACCGATCTACGGCAACCGCTACAAAACGTTAGTCGCTAGCGAATATTACGTTAGCTTCTGGCGGGCGCAGTGAACGCGCGGTTGACTCATGGTACGAGCACAATCGAAATCTACTCGAAACGCGTTTATTCGGTAGCGACTGTAGTAACGTAATGTATATTTTCGATAGCATCTCATGGTAGCGGTACAGTGACACACATAATTTCCCAGTAAATCGATAGCTATTTGCAATTAATTACTCAGACACATTAGTAATATAGGTACAATGTACATTAATAGACCCTGTTATTCACAACCTGTCTTGACCCTAGTTTATATGGACGCCGTGGTACTTAATACGATCATAAAACTGTATCCTGATGACAGTTTTTTTTACAATACATCTTCCTACCAAATTTCATAATTGTAGTGCTTATAGTATCCGAGTAAATTGGCTGTAACATGCGGACAGACGTGACGAAAATAATGGACGATTCACATCAAACGGCCGGAATCGGCGCGCACCCCACTAGAGTCAAAGGAATTCGAACCCTCCATACTGAAGTTAGATTTCATATTTGAATGGGTTGCGAGCAGCCGGTCGGCTGCCGCCGGCTCTGCCGCTGCCGTTTGGATACGAAGTCTAGCTTGTGTACGGAGGGTTCGATTTCCTTTTGACTATGGTGACGTGCGGCGACTCCGACCGTTCGGTGTAAATCTCCATTAGGGTTCCATTTTTGCAACGGAACCCTAAAGATAGCGGTTCTATTCTAACCCAAGGTTAACTGCATAAACTGACATACACTGGTTTGTGCGGGTCGTTTTAGAGCCGGGTCCACAATGCTGCCTGCGCACGCGTGCATCGCGTACATTCGCTGCGTAGTTATGCGCGTACGCAGTGAATGTAGGCGCTGTAGGTACGCTTGGGCAGGCAGCAGTGTGGCCCGGCCATTAAGCTTGGCAAATGTTCTGTGCAGCAGGTTATGTCACCTTGCCACAGTACATTTAGCATTCTAAATACCATTTACAGAGTCGGGCAATAAAAGGGGTAGGTATGTAATGTATATAATGTTTTTATGCGATGTTGCCTTAGTTACAAGCCCAGAGGAAGATTATATTATTAATTATTTATGATTTATGAAATACATTGTGTGGCCTGTAATATGAGCATAACATGAAACGGTACAGTAATAATAATGATATTGGGGAACAATCTTACCCAAATCGACCTAGTCCCAAACTAAGCAAAGCTTGTACTATGGGTACTAGACGACGATATACATACATATATAGATAAATACATAGAAAACATCCAAGACCCAAGAACAAATATCCGTGAAAAATGCACAAATAAATGCCCTGGCCGGGATTCGAACCCGGGACCTCTAGCTTCAGAGGCAGAGTCACTACCAACTAGGCTAAACAGGTCGTCAAGTCGTCGTAAGTATTGAACTCTTCAGCAATTATTTCCAAGTTGTTTTTTTTTATTTATGCAAATATACCTTACGTGTATTTTATACTCTTCTGAAGTCATATTAATAACTCTTTGTTTTAAAAACTCTACAAATAGAGAAATAATATTTCAATAAATAATCTCCAAAAATGCAACAGCTATTACGAGTCTGAATTAGATGCTACTACAATCTGTAACTGATGGTACTGTAATGGTGAACGAGCAGCAATTATAATGACATGGTAATAAGCAGGTTTTTTAATGATTCATTATTGAGATTTAATTAGTTCATGAATCATACTTCCTTCCCGCATGTAATAAAAAATACATTAGATATAGATATGATTGTCTTGTTACTCTTGCATGGGTATTTGAAACGGCTAGCTCCTTTTTTTTAGCTTCGGAGGCAACTAGGCTAAACAGGTCGTCAATTGAGCCTATCATTGCTATTTTCCTTCATGATGCAACTGTACTGGGATAAAGCTAGGATAACGATGATGATAATGAAAATTAGTCCCATTGTGAAATGTGTTCACAATCATGGACATTGTTCATTTATATTTTATTACCGACTTCAATAGAAGGAAGGAGGTACTTAGTTCGTCTGTATGTTTGCTCGTTTTTTTTTTTATGTATGTATGTTCCCCGATAACTCTTGACCACGTTGGCCGATTTTAATAATTGTTATTTTGTTTAAAAGCAGGTACCCCGACATTGGTCCCATATAAATTTGGTGAAGATCTGATGTTGGGATCTACGAGGAATCGAGGGAACTCCCCGGATTTGATAAGCACGCATATGCCGATATCGGTATTTTCTGTAGGTAACCAAGCGCTTGGCTCATGGAAACCACAAATGGTGGCATAGCAAGTACAAAACGGACTCCATTCCGTTTTTTTTTTGGTATAAATTATTTAAATATTATTGGAATTATTATTATTAGTGGTAAATACATAAATAATACATATTAGAGGAAGGTTTTTTTCTCAAACATGCAATGAAATATTGATGTTATGTTCCTTATAATAGGCTGCGAAGTATGACGTTTCAGGCGCGGCTATGACAAGAGGTCGTTAATGGAATTTCATACAAATCTTGCAGGCCTAGGCCGGCAAAGTCCTCTTTTTTTAATTCCATTCCACATAAATTTGTGGCACAGGCATCATGACATTCTGCCACTATGCGTATTAAAAATACAATTTTGATTTTTATTTGTTGTTTATTTCATTTCATGTTTGAGAAAAGCACTATACATACCTCGGCGGGAAATTTGGGGTTGCCAGCCTTAGCTCGCTTCGCTCGGCCGTATATATGTCTTCGGCCGGCAACCCCTTTCGTCCCGGCCTCTGTAGTAATGTACTATTATACAAATTGAACTCGTCCCATAGTAAGCTAAATAAGGCTTGTGTAATTAGTACTAGATGACGATATATTTCTTACATATGTATACTCAAATACATATTACATATAAAACATCCAAGTTACGGAAACAATAGTTCTTACTCACCACATAAACAAATCAGAATCAATAATTGTTTTTTTTTTTGCTCGGCCATGCCCTTACCGGGGTTCGAACCCGGGACCAGAACCGGAGCGTCCGAGCGAGGAAATTCCTCTGAAACCGTACGGTATTCGACCATCTTTTTTCAACCCCCGACGCAAAAAGAGAGGGGTGTTATAAGTTTAACGTGTCCGTCTGTGTATCTGTCTGTATCGTAGCTCCCAAACGGATGAACCTATTTTCGTTTAGTTTTTTTTTTCGTGTCATAGATAATTTTATCCCGAGTGTTCTTAGCCATGTTTCATGAAAATCTGTTTAGCCGTTTTTGAGATATTGAGCGTTGGTCGGGGGGTTTTCAACCTTTCTATATTGTAGTTTACGTTGACATTAGAACAATGGTTTCTTTAAGTTTCATTTGAAAATATTTTCTTATGTGCAATTAACTTACACAGACATACATATACCATGTGTTGCGATGCATGTGATCTTCGGATTGAACCCACGACCTCGGGCAGAGGCCGCGATAACATCCATGACGACACACGGTGTGTTTTACAAAACACAATGATTTGACCCGACTGGGTCACCAGTAATTGTTTCGTTTAATTAATAACGTGCTTCCGGCATGTTGATGAATTCCACACAGATTTTGTTCCTGTTATAATTATGAGAGCATCAAGAGGAAACGTCCATACGAATATTATTGCAAGCGCACCTAACATTGCCTGTCTGTTCTGTTTGGCTAAACTCCTGTACCAATTTTGTCGAAATTACGCGTCGTCCTGATTTGTCCGTGAGGAGGCGGTAAGATGAGAAGACTGTCAGCTGTCAATGTCAACTGTCAGATGAATCACGTATTTGAGTTTTGCAATTTTAAACTTGTTTGGAAATTAGAGGGCGGGGACTGCCGGGGACCACAGACATCATAGAAAAGCAGACTCGCAGTATTAAGCCAGATACATTTTCATATAGTTGTCTCTTTAATCCTTATGGTGCACCAAAATGAGTTAATATGCGACAGATAATACAATCATTTTCGGCTTGTAACGAGTTGTCTCCATTTGAAAGCACACCAGGATGTTAAATCCCATATATACTTAACACACCACAACGTCAGTTCAGTACAATTTTCAGTTATGAAGACGGAGACACTGACACGTGAAGACGTGTCAGACGTCAGTTATCTGTCTCTCTTAAACTTTCTGATTTGTGCATTAGTGAGATAAGATCATATGGACAGAAATTGTTCAACTTAAATGAGCGGATGCGGAGCACTTTATGACTTTGACTGCTAATACCCATTTTTTTTTAAATTCTATATAATTTGGCCTATCCATAGTTAAACCCCACGCCTTTACGTGCGTAATATTTTCTCGTAATTTTACATCACTTTACTGTAGCGGTACATACATGGAATACACCTTCCTACCAAATGTCATAATAGGGAATGTCTGAAATTTTTAAAAGTTCTTGATTGTTTTTCTAATGGTAGGAATAACCGTCGCCATTAAAAGAAAAAGTTTCAGATTTTTCGGTTGCGCCATATTATTTATAAAAATACAAACATTTTATATCAGGTCGCGTCTGCTCCGTATCGGACTACTAAGACATTTCTAAGTCCGTCAAGTATTAAAAAAAACACCTGCTTGAATCTGTGGTACGCAATGACATTGACAGTTCATCACAGGTCGGTCGTATGACTTGAACTGTCAATGTCATTGCAAATATATGGCGCAACCAAAAAATCTGAAACTTTTTTCTTATAATGGCGACGGTTATTCCAACCATTAGAAAAATAATCAAGGACTTTTAAAAGTTTCAGGCAGTCCCCATTGTAGTGCTTATAGTGTCCGAGCAGATAGTAGACTCCGAGTAGGCTGTGACATACGGACGTACAGAGGGCCTACTCCGAACTTCGAAATTCGCATCGTGCCGTCCCTTTCCGTCATATAGTGTATAACACGAGAGTGAATGGGGCGGCACGACACGAAGTTCGTTTTTCGAAGACATGACGAAACTATAAGGGTACCGTTTACGCCACCACATACGGAAAAGTATCTCAGAACATTGGCTATATACGTATACTGGTATGTCTGTTATACACACAAATGACATCGTTTGGCAAACATATTAACAATGAACAAATACAGAGCGATTCGTAATGGCGTAATGTCATCTGTTGATATACGAGGAGTGTTATTGAATTAGTATAGTACCTCAAACAATGACAGTTAGTAAGCGAATGAGAACGCCTTTATTCAAAAATGGATAGGCAGAGCACATGGAATATTTTCAGTGCCACTAGCAATGGTGTATGGCTGCCTACGAAACTGACGCTCCTGGGTTCGAATCCTGGTGAATGAATATATGTTTCTGAGTCTAGGGTGTTGATTATGTATTTTTTGTGGTGTTGATTAGAGCGTTCGTGGCCCAGCGGCGCCCGCGTACCGCGTGCGGTATGCGAGGTTAAGCAATGTCGGGCGGGGTCAGTCCTTGGATCGGGGACCGCTTTGAGTGGTTACTAACTGACGCACGGCTAGTTTCCTCCTTAGGTTGGAAGACTTGGAAGGTCAGATGGCAGTCGCTTCCGTAAAAACGAATGCCTACGCCAATTCTTGGGATTAGGTAGAGGACCCCGGGCATCCTGCAGGATGCAACTGTACTGGAAAAAACGCTAGGATGATGATGATGTATGTCAATAGTACATTACTACAGAGGCCGGGACGAAAGGGGTTGCCGGCCGAAGACATATAGGATAGGTCTAAGACGGGCAACCCCATATTTCCCGCCGAGGTATGTATAGTGCTTTTCTCAAACATGCAACGAAATAAACAACAAAAAAATCAAAGGTTTATTTTTAATACGCATAGTGGCAGAATGTCATGATGCCTGTGCCACAAATTTATGTGGAATGGAAATTAAAAAAGAGGACTTTGCCGGCCTAGGCCTGCATGATTTGTATGAAATCCCATTAACGACCTCTTGTCCTAGCCGCACCTGAAACGTCATACTTCGCAGCCTATTATAAGGAACAATATTTCATTGCATGTTTGAGAAAATATTAATTTATTTCAACTAATTACACAGCATTACACTGAGACACTACTGAATTTAGGACACACTATGCACATAAAAGTTACAAATATAAATTATATTAACAATAACTATATTAACGAACATATGGACAATTTTTTACATCAATCATAAACAGAAGTAGGGCGTTCATCTATCTCTTTACAGTATGTCAGACATTCACCACATACATCCATCCACTTACTCACAAAAACATCACAGTCTGGTGTTGATGCGAGAAGGGCATTAAGGTAGTTCAGATGGGTTGGCATTTATAGGTTGGTAAGCAATTCCCCACAACACATTTTAACGCTATTCGAATAATCGACATAGAGACCGAGCGAGCGTAGCGAGCAGTCTCCTCCGTTTCAGCAAAAATGTATGTCTGGCTATTGCCATACATACTATTAGGGTTACGTACCCAAAGGGTAAAAACGGGACCCTATTACTAAGACTTCGCTGTCCGTCTGTCCGTCCGTCTGTCACCAGGCTGTATCTCAAGAACCGTAATAGCTAGACAGTTGAAATTTTGACAGATTGTGTATTTCTGTTGCCGCTATAACAACAAATTACTAAAAACAAAACAATAACAACAATTAAGGGGGGTTCCCATACAAAAAACGTGATATTTTAGCCCTTTTCCATGGCTACCAATCGCCGAGCTAGATCTCAAGAACCGTAATAGCTAGACAGTTGAAATTTGCACATATTATGTATTTTTATTGTGGATACAATAACAAATACCAAAATCAAAATAATAATAATAATTAAGGGGGGCTCCCATACAACAGAGTAGTTGTTGGCGTTTTTTTTTCTGGTACGGAACCCTTCTTGCGCGAGTCCGACTCGCACTTGGCCGGTTTTTTTATTACTCTACAGGTCGCATTTCTCGTTAATTTTTGTAACCAAATACAGCGCAATTGAAGCTACTATGTGACCAAATACATTCCATATTCATTGCGTCCACAGACAGATCCGCCATTACATAGTTGTCATTTAGTTAAATTGAAAATGAAGTTAGGCTGTTGGTGTATCATATAACACTAAGCGAAATAATACTCCCCTGATAACGATGTCAGACCATTTAACCAACGCGATATACATAGTTAATTTGTAAATAATTAATTAAGTAATTGTTGAACCTGCCACCGATAAGCGAGAACTTGTTAATTTGACAGGCGCCTGTCACTTAATCTAACTTGTGTCATTATCATTACGTTAACTTGTTGCAATGTCAACTGGCCAAGTTGACATAGTCAGATAGTTACACGTTCTGGCTTGTTCTGCGTGTTTTGGATAAGATTTCGGAACATTCCTTTGAAGATTTCTCTTTTGAGAGAAGCAAAACTGCTGTCATTGCGACTACATTTTTCCACTGTGCCTATCATGGCCAAATTTCTTCAGTACTTAACCTTTTGGACGCCAACGACGCATATATCCGCACCATTGGTTCAACGCCGACGACGGAAATTTCGGTCACGCCGTGCAGTGCGATATCAACCTACATGCCTTTCTATAGGGTTCAACTTCGTGTTTGACATTTCGATGTCATGACGTGTGAGTGCCAGCTTTTGTATTTGACAGAGCGTTGAAAAGGTTAAAGGCAGGTGGGTGTGATTACGCAGCTGCGAGGCAGCATCTAGCAGGGGGCAAAGATGAGGCCTACGATGAAGCGAACTCACCCAGAAGATGCCTATTCACTTCCGGTTATATGAACTCGGAAACATCTATGTTAGTGTATCAAAGTATTAAAAACGTAACGTAACGTAACGTAACGTAACGTAACGTAACGTAAAGTATTGTAACGGGTCCTAGAGGTAACAGGTAAGCCTCCGTGCCTGGCTACTGTATTAGTGGAAATAATCCTACAAGTCTCAACAATAGTATCATCGTATATAAATGGCAGGCTCCCTACTCATCGCTTCATACCAATTGGTCCCTCAATGGCAATTGGACAATTTGCCGGCCTCGTCACACAATGAGGGCTGTATCGGCGTTCATTCATTTGGGTTTCTTGCATACAAGCATTGTTGGGCATTGTACATAAATGCACTTTGTACTAGTGAAATTGAACATGTACTGTACTTTCGGTACGGTATAAGACTTCCCCGGATATGACGGCTTTATGTACTTTTGCTCATTTTTTAACCGACTTCAAAATTTCAAAAGAGGAGGTTATCAATTCGGTTGTATGTTTTTTTTTTTTTTTTAATGTTTGTTACTCCGTCATTTCTTAACCGATTTGGAAAATTCTTTTTTTGATTGTATGTATATATATATCCAAGTTAGTCCCGTTTTTGTCAAAAGGCAGTTCTGATGATGGGATCTATGAGGAATTGAGGGAACTCCTCAAATCTTAAAGGCAAACATATAGTGATTTTTATGTTTTTATCAACAAGTTGAGCATATTCATTCAAAAATGTGACATTTGATAAAGTGGAACTGCTGATGATGATCAGAACAGAACTCTTCAACGACGAAAAGTTCACGTTTGGCGATTTGTCCTCCTAGCTGTGTTTGTTAAGCAAGTTCTATTTTCACGATTAATTTTTGTCATGCTCGAGTTCTGATGATGGGATCCATGAGGAGTTGAGAGAAGTCCTCAAATCTTAAAGGCAAACATATAGTGATTTTTGTGTTTTTATCAACAAATCGAGCATTATCATACAAAAATGTGACATTTGATGAAGTGGAACTGCTGATGATGATCAGAACAGAACTCTTCAACGACGAAAAGTTTACGTTTGGCGATTTGTCCTTCTAGTGGCGTTTGTTAAGCAAGTTTTATTTTCACGATTGATTTTTGTCATGCTCGAGTTCTGATGATGGGATCCATTAGGAATCGAGGAAACTCCTCAAATGTGAAAGGCACACAAATAGTGATTTTAGTATTTTCATGAACTAATCAAGCATTTTCATTCATAAAAGTGACATTTGATGAAGTGGAACTGCTGATGATGATCAGAACGGAACTCTTCAACGACGCGTAGTTCACGTTTGGCGATTTGTTCTCTTCGTTTGTCAAGCAAGCAAGGTTTTTCCATGATTTCATGAGGAATTGAGGGTACTTAGTCTTCTACCATTATAAACATACTTATGGCCATTTTTGTATTTTATTGTATGGAATCTAAGATTGCACCATCTAAGATTAATAATCTTTCACCGGACTCCCCCATTGAAGTCGGTTTTTTTTTCTTAAAAATTATTTACAAATTAACTCAATGAGGCGAGCGTCCTAGTTGTTGACACTAACCTTGTATTTAATACTTATAACTTCTATTAACGGCACCAACGTCTCAAATTACATTGAGAAACCGCCAGTAACGATGCGCCATCCCATACCAAATTAATTTTGTACTAAAGCAGTAACGCTGCTAACGAAAATTTCAAATTAAAGGGAACAATTGAAAAATCTTCTACGGTAGATGTCGGTGTACGCCTCCCTAAGGCGTTGTAAGAGGGAACTATTGAAGGATTTCGTAGACATTGGAATTTATTAACCGTATTGTAATGGAGCGTTCGTGGCCCAGCGGCGCCCGCGTACCGCGTGCGGTATGCGAGGTTAAGCAATGTCGGGCGAGGTCAGTTCTTGGATGGGTGACCGCTTTGAGTGGTTACTAACTGAGCGCTCCCGTGCTTTGGAAGGCACGTTAAGCCGTTGATCCCGGTTGCTGTCTATGATAGCAATCGTTAAGCTGAGTTAGAGGCTTCCGGGCGGCTTGAGAACTTCTAACAGTCAAGTTGCCCACTCACTTGACAAGTCTAATCCCAATAAGGTCTAGTTTCCCCCTCGGGTTGGAAGGTCAGATGGCAGTCGCTTCCGTAAAAACTAGTGCCTACGCCAGTTCCTGGGGTTAGGTAGCGGACCCCAGGCATCCTTCAGGATGCAACTGTACTGGGAATAACGCTAGGAGAATGATGATGGTTGTATTTGCATTGTTTATTTTTCCTATCGATAACTTTGTAAGCGACTTTCAATCCAATGTTACTCGACTACGTCCCGTAATAGATCTAATGTCGACGGCATAGAGTCTAAATTAGCGTTCAAAAAATATATTTGCGTGTTGGGACTATTCCGTGAGGATACGCCGCTCGTTATTTAATTGTGGGTCGTTTAGATCATTAATTATCTTCTCAAGTACACAAGGCAAAGTGGAAGTCGTCTTAGCGATCCCGGTTGCATCCAGGAGCCCGAATTCACTTGCAGCCCAGTCCTAGTACGCGTTGGTAGTCTTTAGAATAATTGACCGAGCGAGCGAAGCGTCTCCGTTTCTGCTTTTGACAAAATTTCTTTCGTATTTACTTATCAAAAAACTGCTACGCAGTTTGGCAGTACAGTTGATGATGTAATATTTGATGTGTCTTTATGAAATAAATAATAGCTATTTACACCACACCTTGTCCAAAAGCGCGTTGTTCCACACGCTGCGCGTCCGGAAATACCCATGTTTGGCCAAGTGGTGACGTGAAATTGTGTACAAAACACGGGTCGTAAAACAGAAAGCCCTCCCTCGATATCAGCCTTTCTTTGTTTTACAACCCGTGTTTTGTACACAATTTCACGTCACCACTTGGCCAAAAAGTGGGTTTATCCGGACGCGCAGCGTGCGGAAAAACGCGCTTTTTGGCAAGGTGTGGTGTAAATTAAATTATTCGTCTATCTGTTCTCCTCTACAGGTCGCATTTCTCAACCGATTCTTGTGAAATTTTGTGAGCAGGTTCGATAATTAGGTATACAATTTTTTGTCGAGTCAGTTTTTGGAAATTTTGAAAGAAATAAAAAAAATAGCGAGTTTTACAGCTCACAGAGCCACTAGTTTTTTTTTTCACAACGACAACACCAATAAAATTCCTTGCCGGAATTCGAACGTCTAACGACTATAGGTGTTGGTCAAAATGTCGAATTCCAAGATACTTTTGTGACATTAGCAGTGATGAATGCACAGACCTGTTTGAGGCTAGATCTAGCTAGTCTGACATTGAACGTAGAACTGGTTGGAATACGGTCAAGGCGAGCCGGTCGCACCTGTAGGGTCTACCAAGGGCTAAAAGGGCAGCTGGGCCATACCAGGCCATTTTCAAGTCATTTATATGCACAGTACACCATCAAATTAACACAATAAAATGAAAAATACAAAATAAAATCAGGATATTTAATAATATACGGTGGACTGATGACCTAGTAAGGGGTCGCGGGTGTCCGCTGGATGCGGGTGGCGCAGGACCGGTCATTGTGAAAGTCTTTGGGGGAGGCCTATGTCCAGCAGTGGACGTCTTTGGGCTGACATGATGATGATACGACTTGAAGGTTTGTAGTTTTCTATAAAATATGAATTTTTTATCATCTAAAAGTTAAATAAAAGCCACCTATATACAGGGTGATTCAGGAGACGTGAGCAGGACCGACACTACATACGTAGTAAATGGAAATGAATCATTCACCATTGTATTTAAGTGAAACACCCATACCTTTTTCCTGTATTTTAATTTTTGCTAAGTTAAAGTTTAATTCTCTACAATCATGGTCACCCTACAACAACTGGTTTACAAAGATTAAGCCTCTAACTGTTATGACAGCACTTTAATTACGAAGAAAGTAAATTGTCACGTTGAGTGAGATACGATATTCCAAAAGTAATCGGACTCAGATGACATTCAATTTGAAACGTATCACTTGACTGTAGTATTCTGATTGTAGAGTGACCATGAATTTAGTAAATAATTTATAACATTTTGTTTTCAACACCAAAGATAAATGAACGTTAATTTCACTAATAGCGGTACGAAGCAGTAGCTTATGATCTACTGAATCCGTAGTGTTTGAGCTCGCTCCCGTCTCCCGAATCACCCTGTATTTACATGATTCAATGAGAAAGATATTTTACAACAACTATGTACTTAAACGAAGTATTTCATTGTTTTTCTATATAACGCTAGTACGGAACTCGTGCGTAATGACGTCATAATTTTCTGTCAATTAATATGGAGCGTTTTTGGTGTCTGGGAACAACATCCACCTATCTCATTTGCGGCTTTCGTTGCGCTTTGATCGTATTAGTTGGCCTTAGGATGTAATCTGGGTCATGATTCAAACCTATTGGTCCTAACTCCGTAAATAATTGCGAGTTTATGTATGTAGTTAGTTTTTAATTAATTGCAGCTAATTATTAATTAATCAACTATTTCCATATCCCAGTTAATAACTTAAAATATGGTCACCTTACAATTAATATTGAAACCTCTTTAATGAACAACTGATTAGATGAAGAACAAACGTCAACCGTCACTGTTATGACAAAGTCAAAACATCGAGCAAAATAAAATTATTTAAAGATTGGAAATTTAGGACACAAAAATTCCTGCGGCGTATCCGTTTACGAATATTGAGCGGTCTGACATGGTAAGGTTGTATTACCAAACCAATCGTGCGACTGCTGCTCGAAATTTATTTCATGAACACTATCCTGACTTGCCTATTCCAAGCCGAAGATTGATTTCCACGATGGTTCAAAATCTGCGAGATTATGGACAGTTTTTTGTGCCGGTTCACGCCCAAGCACGAGGCGGTGATAGGCCACGACGACGACAACGATACGCGGACAACCTCGATGAACAAATTTTAAGGTACTTCTATCAGGATCCGCGAAGAAGCACGCGACAAGCCGCAAGACGATTTAATGTCAGTCATTTCTTTGTGTGGTGTCTTCTGAACGCAACCGGGTTGCACCCATACCATTTCCTACCAGTACAGGATCTTTCACCGTTAGATTTTCGGTCCCTAATAGCCATGTCTAATTGGATTTTAGAAAACCAAGACACTAACATTTTTTGGACCGACGAAAGCACGTTCACTCTGATCGGGCTATTCAACATGCATAATGAACATTACTGGAGCGCTGAAAACCCACATTTAACAAGGAGGAACGCATACCAAGTGAGATTTAGTTTGAATGTATGGGCGGGAATAGTGAACGATGTTGTTATCGGGCCCTACTTCATAGAAGGGAGCTTAAATGGTGCTAAGTACCTTGACATGTTGAGACAAGTGGTACCTGAATTGCTGCGAGGAGTACCGGAACATTACTTACATAACTTACGCTATCAACACGACGGTGTTCCGGCTCATTTTGAACACCGAGTACGTAATTACCTCGATGAACAATTTCCCGGACGTTGGATCGGCCGCGGCGGACCTGTGGCATGGCCTCCTCGCAGTCCCGACCTGACGCCCCTGGATTTTTTTCTCTGGGGTGAAATTAAAAGATCGGTTTACGAACAAGAGTCCGACGCTATCGAAGAACTCCGTCAGCGAGTTGTAGCAGCATTTGAAACTGTGAAAATGAATCGTTTCGCTCTTGGCCGATTGAAAGATAACCTTAGGCGACGGGCAGACTTGTGCCGTCAGCAAAACGGGTCACACTTCGAACAGCTTCTGAAGTATGTTTAAGTTACTTATTTTAAAGTAAGTAATAAACTCTTTATTGTTCAGATCATAGAAGGTACCTTGGTGGTCAAGGTTTGTGATCGGTGATAGTTTTTATTTAAACGCCTAGTGCAGATAGTTATTATTTTAATAAATTATTTTAATGTGTTTTAACGTTTTAATTGCTTTTACAGTAAATGTAGAATTATTAGTGTTATTATTTATCAATCGTACGTTCTTTACTGGTTATCTTGTCAAGTGCGTAGGGTGACCATGATTAAAAATAGGAAATTATGTTGCATTTTTTTTTGTTCTAGCGGGTAAGATACTGATTTGGACACTCTAATCTGCAGCGTTGTATTCCTAATTAAGTACCAAGTCTTGTTTTACTTTGGTGCTACACGATCGCGATGTCACCCTGTATAAATATTTAATCCCCTTTAAAAACTGGTTCGAATTTCGAATGGAATCGTTAATATATATATATTTGGAAACTAGCCTATTCCAGGAAATTAATTATGACAAGTTGTTTGTAACAAACATACATGTATTATGAAGAGCAAGCGTAGAATTCCATATAATTAATTGACTTAGACAGCATTTACATTAATGGATCGAGTTGAGGATAATATTACAAATTATACGAATACCAGCTACTATTAACTTTTGATCAAATTTGATTCTTCTGATGAACAATATTAAGTCCAATTTAGCGTTTACTCCCGATGCTAAAAACTGGATGCAGAAAAATTTTATGATATCGCGATACAATCCAAGTTTTTTGTTAATACCACGTCGGTTGCAAACAATCGTACGGCCCGGATGGTAAGCGGTCACCGTATGGACACTTTCAACTCTAGGGTTGTCACATAAGAGGGGCTGACCGTTAAAAAAAATACACTCCTTTGGTGAAGAGCCCGATAATTCTCCCACGGGAAAACTGCCTACTATTTGATTTGGGAAAGCTGCAACGTAGCTGTCCTACTCCTCATTGAAGAAGTGATAGATGAGACCAGTTCGATGGTCGGAATGGTAACCTACCGAAGTTTCGAAAAACACTTGTCCGTCCTTCACTTGTCCGAAAACGCTTAACAGAATTCTTATAGTATACTTTGTTTACCATACTTTTGAAACGTCGCTGGTTTGTTTTCCCGCATTAACGTTTTCCCGAACTCAATAACCAGAAGAACGATTGCCAACTTTCCTATATTTGACAACCGGTTTGCTGACCTTATGGCTGAACCTATTTTGCCATCGAATAAGTAAGCACTAAAAGTAGTTGACAAATGATACCTCAGGATTTTAATAAGTGTCTACTCGAATCATAAGAGAAATAAAATTGCAACGAACTGAGAATAGGGAAAATAATAATATGAGAAATGTAATTTCGGGCCAACAAAATATAGGCCAAATAAAAAGAGTCCAGGATTTTCGGGATTTTATAATTCGGAATTACATTTTTCGAGAGAATGATAGGTAACCGTCGGAATATCTACCGGATTCCGAGTAGGCAGTGGATGAGATTGGAGCAGGACCGAAAAGAGTGGTCTAGTGGTATAAATAAAAAGGCCTATGCTCTCTCTGCATTGGGTATTACTATTACTTATGTATTTCATTTATATGAGGTGTGCAATAAATAGTATCTGTACTGTATTGTACTGTCATACAAGCTGAATAGATAGATAGATAACTAGAAGTAAAGAGTTTTTATCTACAATCTGACCCCTATTTCACCAACTTGACATTCGACATCTAACGATGAGAATTCGTGATTATGAAAACTTTTTTAACAATAGTGTGTGTAATGCTATTTATACTTAATTCTGTAATACTGTAACTAGTTAACAGTGAAATTAAATATAGACACGTGGCAGTGTGTTATCAAAAACGAGACACCTGCTGGCGAGACCCATTACGGGTCACTTTTCAACTCGTCTTCTCTGAACTCAGTCTTGAGGACTGTCATCTAATTACCGAATCCAGAATTTCGATTTACCAAATTGGCAGTATTACACATTTATGTTTTTGATGGGATTTTATTTATATTTGATAATAAAATATATCAAAAAATAAAACTCACGAAAATCGGGAAATACCTACACGGTTCAATTTATTTTTACTATTTAGCTTTAAAAAAATGAAAATATTCAAAAAATGGACCACTGTTTGACCATAGAAAAGTGACGTCACTTGTTGAGATTTGCCCTACAAAATGAATACTGACAGAGCGTTTTATCGAATGAGCGTTTTATCGTTTTATCGAGTTTCATGAAACGATGCCGATTTTTAACCGACATCAAAAACAGGACGAGGTAAATTCGTCGGAATACTTTTTTTTTATTGTATGTTCTCCGATTACTCGGAGACTAGTAGACCAATTAAAAAATCTTTTTTTGTTTGAAAGGGTATGTTTTCTTGTTGGTCCCATTGTCACCAAGTCTGGATCTGATGACGGAATCTTGGAAAAATCGAGGGAACTCCTCAAATTATATAATATAACAGGAAGGGCCGAGTAAGAGTATGGAAAAGTTAGGAGTCGGTGTTTTTTTGTTCAAAAACTTGTACTTAGTCAACATCCCAATTTCGATGACATATCAGTATCAGGAAAAAGGCTTAGAGTTCGGTATCCCAAGTGCATGCAGTAATTGGTGTACCCTGGCTACAATACTAATACCTAATACAACCGATTACACAAACGTTAGATTCATCGACTGTGGTTTTTACTTTAGGGCTAATCTACAAACCAGTTCTCAAAACACAGGGTAACCGACTTTTTAAACTAAGATAATGACCAAACTGATTTCCTGGTGGTAATAGCTGGGCGGTGCGGGCGATTCACAATCGGCCTGTACTGACTCACAACACGTCCCTACAAAACCTAGGAAAACTTGTATGTTCACCGACTACTCGAAGACTAGTGGACCTATTTCAAAAATTCTTTTTTTTTGTTTGAAAGGGTATGTTTTCTAGTTGGTCCCATTGACACCAAGTCTGGATCTGATGAGGGGATCTTCGAAAAATCGAGAGAACTCCTCAGTTACATAGCAGGAGGATGGGATCTGGAAGTTTGGAGTCGGTGTTATTTTTGTTAAAAATTTACTTGTTCTCACAAAAGTGGCAAATATAAAGTCTGCCTGATGGCAAGCGGACACCGTAGCCTATGGACGCTTGCGACTTAAGAGTCACAAGTGCTTGAACGACCTTCTATTGATCTGAAGATTCATTGTGTCGACAGCTAGACAAATGCCGTGATTGGAAGACTTTTGGTTTGCCAGAAACGTTGTCGGTAAGCTTCGTGAATATCCACATAGTTTTGATTTATTACTTTACTCTAGCTTTCGGAGCTGAGAAAATGAGATGCAGCATGTATTTTACATAGTTTTATTTATTCAACCGTCTTGCGAGTCTCCTAAATCCTAACATGTTGACCCAATTCCCAGTCTACGATTGCGTTATGCACGAATATCTATAATACCGTTATGTTTGCAGTATGCATCTCACTAATATGAGTAATATGGAACAAATCATCGATACTTGATGCAAAAATAATACATCCGGGTTGTTATTACATGTGTCTATTGATCTTCAATTGCTACCCAAGCAAACTGTTTATTAGAGAGGTAGGGCACAGCGAAGTTCCGCTTCATCTTGCTCAGGTTTGGAGCAGCCCAACTAGGGCAGCACCTCCACCTTACCTTGCGTGACGTCGATTGATAAGAGTCAAAAGGAGTAAAACGCAAGAGGGAAGGAGAGCTCCAGTCCGTTCAGTACCGAGATCCTGGAGTCCGCGCAGATGGCGATCAACGTGGAGTTTTTATTGGATAGGAATACCACATAGTCCAGTCATTCTACGATGGCTGGGTAGCTGGATCGCAAGTTTTCTCCACGAAAAAAGGTCATCAAGGAAATGCCATAATCACCACGCTTGGCATGCAGGTTGGCGATCAATTCGCATTTGAACGTAAACTTGAAATTATTAAGAATGTCTACCTTTTTAAAAACTGGAAGCAAATCTGTCAATTCAAAACGATTTTAAGATTAAGATTTCCCAGTACGTTCGGTTCTCCATACAAACGTATTTACGCTCTCATTTTAAAACGCAATGCTAGAATAACGTGAAACTTGGTATACACAATGGGATTCGGCATATCTAGGTCGGACATGAGTTTCTGTTACTTGAAATTATAGTGGAGAAAAAATACAGCGCTTATTAAGGTTTTCATATAAGCCGTAAAAACTCAAAAAGCCGCTGTATTTTTTTTCTTTTACAATTTCTAGCAACATAAACTAATTTCCAACCTAGATATGCCGGATCCCATTGTGTATACAAAGTTTCATGTTATTCTAGCATGGCGTTTTAAAATGAGAGCGTAAATACGTTTGTATGGAGAACCGAGCGTACTGCGCCCTCTTAAGTATCCTCTTACTCCTGTAGCCCACAGTCGCGGAATTTACCAAATGTGTCCAAATTATATATCTCTATCTTGTCCCTCTTATTCAATGTAGTATATGACCACCTCGCTCGGTAGCGGTGGTAATCCTCAGTACTCTGAGGACATAAGCATGAGTATATTGTATTATGTAAGGTGATAACATTGTCGCTCTTGTGATCTTATATTGCCGCTTTATCTTTACGCTTATTGTTTCTTGGTATCTACTATTGCTTTATGCGTAATTCGATCACTCATCATTAAGACACGTGTTTAGTGAACTTACAACCACAACAAAACTTACAACTTAGGCTTGGATTTAATAATAAAGGGTAGTAGTAATAGAGATATGGTTCTACACATTCGTATTTATAATATTAGTATCAGATATCTGAGTTACAAACACCGAAAATATATATTTAGTCAATTATAGTACATTACGATACAAGTGCAGAGAACAGGAAATTTGCAACGAGTGGTGGTAAACTAAAACACGAACAAAGGGAGTGTTTTAAATCGACACGAGTTGCGAATTACCTGTTCGCACGTGTATCGTACAACGTTTTACAGTACATATGGCTCTTTAAAGTTTCGACATATGCACGTATGTACTGTAAAATATATAATTAATGTATCGTTATGATTGAAAACACTTTGTTCTTCAGGTGGTCGAAAACTGACACAGGTCGCTTAAAACTGCAATACTATACAATAAATCCTATACTATTCGTTACTCTTAATTTTTTACTATTAAACGAGCAACATTTGTATATTTGTAACTGAAATCTAGAAAACTGCTCTAACGATTTCAATAAAACATATACAATACAACACAGGGGTCCGCGACTTCGCGAGGGTGAAAAATCGATCTAGTTTCATCTCATCATCGGGAAAATTCATATTTTCCGGGAAAACACGAGCCAAGCTCGGTCACCCAGGTACAGTCAATAGCAAAAGTAGATGATCATTTTAGTGTCTTGTCTCTTTCAGTACTTTCGACGCATCTCCACAGTCGCAGTATTGTTGCGTTAGTGCGATAAAGTACAAATATGATCATCTTCATTTGCTGTTGAATGTACTAAATATAAAATAACGAAAAACTAGTAATCTAATGAAACCACGAAAATTCAAATTGTCTATATCTCCGTCTCTTGTCCTAATTTAATCACTATTTTTGTACAAGTAGATACATTCATACATATAATCACGCCTGTTTCCCGGAGGGGTAGGCAGATCACGGATTTCCATTTGCTACGATCCTGAAATACAACTGTCGCTTCATGAACTCTCATAACATTCTTCACGCATGCGCGCCGGTTTGGGGTACTCTTGACCTGGCCTTTTTGCAGAATGTGTCCGATTTGGTCGAAGTTCCCTCGCCGAGGTCTTCCCGTACCAACCTTTCCATCCACTCTTCCTTCATACACTCGTTTTGTCAATCTTCTTTAACCATCTACATGCATAAACCATCTTATAAGTAGATACGCAAATAGAACCTGCTTTTTGAAATCTAAGAAAACCTAGTTGTCAACCGATGTACACTTTCAGTGTCTAATGTCACGCTGCGCAATCTTCCGTTAATCTTAAAACAATGAACGATTCTCGCGGAATATGAGTGATAATGTTACCAAAAGGGTTTGTGCAATTACTGACGGAATAGTTCGTATCTCAAACCTGAACCTAGATTTAAGTCGCTATAATTATGTAAGTACCAACACACTGCTTTATTTTTTGTTACTCACCAACATATTGGTAGTTAATCCCACATTTCACTGTGTTCCGGGCAGATTCTAGGTTCTTTTTGCTTGGAAATTCGGAGCAACATGTTTTATTGTTGTATTTGTTGTAGCTATTTCAATGTGTGTTATCGTCGTATGACGGTTTACAGTGACAGATTTGACCACAGAGGTGACTTGAGTTTTATAAATGTGTCAAATACCAAAGCCCGGTACGATATTTATTGAAATATTTGCAGTCGTATCGTATCCAGATCGTGGGCACATTAGGATCATGGGGCTCCTACGACCTTGACAGCACTATATAGAAAGTGGGCAGGAGATAAGGGGCCCCTATCGATCGCGGGGGCCTAGGCACGTGCCCAACCGTGTAGACTCTGGCAAGAATAGGTCTACGGTCTCCCCCGCCTGTCGTAAAAGGCGACTAAAGGGGGTCATCGGGGTTGCGAGTACACCACGTGTCGGGGACCACAGCACCCGACTATCAACCCCAGGGAAGGTGACGTCGATCGACATGAGCCAAAAGGAGTAAAGCGCAAGGTGGGGCTCCAGTGCGTTCAGTACTGAGATCCTGGAGTCCTCATTCGAACGCAGATGGCGGTCACCGTGGAGTTTTTAGTGGATAGAATTACCACATAACCCAGTCATTCCCTGATTGACTGACCTGGATCGCAGGTTTACTCCACGTGGAAAAAAAAACACGTGCCCAGAGTGCGAAAAAGGAGCCTGCTACCCTTTATTATTTTGAGGATTTGTTGCAACTACAGACTAAACTAAGGCGTAAGTATTTTTATGCCTGATGGTAGTCGGACACCCCAGCAAAAGTAAAAAAAGTAAAAGTAGTTTATTCTTCAAATTAGGCATATTACATGCACCTATGAACGTCAATAAACTACCACCGGTTCGGAAAAATAAACCTCTGCCACGAGAAGAATCGGCGTAAGAAACTCGGCGAGGTGTAATTTTTTCAAAACAATATACATTCTATAGTTAAATATAAAATTACAGTGTCAGCTACTACAAAATAACAATGCTACAGTAGAAAACCTATATTTCTCAATAGATTACCCGTGCAGGACGCTATCACTGCCAAACATCCCTATCCATGATGTAATCGTTTATCTTATAAATCTTATAATATGCTCTTGAAATAAGTGTTTGTTTTACTACAGATTTGAATTTAGAATTGCTAGTTAGAATTTTATTGTATAATTTGATACATTATACTTGCGAAAACCGTAGTAATTTGTAAATATCCTGCCAAGTGCTAGTGTTCCTGGTGAGTAGGGTCACCAAAAGCTCTTAAGGCTGCCGTGTTGGGAGTGATCCTTCACTGTACTGCTACTTGCTCTGTAGGTAATTTGAAGAATAAACTACTTTTACTTTAATGTTAGTTGGGTGAAGACCAAAGTATTGATCCACAGTTCATGCTTTTAATTTGTCAACAATTTAATTGTTTTTTTTTTGTAACTCTATTTATCATACAATTTATATGTTTACTTTCGTGTCACCATGATTAGCCTTTAATTGCTGAGCATAGGTCTCTCTTCGAGTACACCAGACATCCGGGTATGACCCGCAGTCTTTTTAACTATGGTCCAAATACTTGCACCCATTTACTAACCGTTGCTCGGAGAGCAGAATGTTGGTACATTGCGCAGCGAAAGCATTAAAGATTAATTTTCCACAGTTTACCTATATCCTTAATACACAGTTTTACTTTTTCCCAATATGCAAGATCCTTTTTTACAGTCAACCAGTTTACCCAAATTCGTAGTGACCATTTCTATGAAGCTGGTGCCCCGGGTATGAATCCCAGTCAACACTTTTTTTTTGTGTTGAGCATGAACAAGTGTTCCGGAGTCTTGGATATTTTCTATATATTTAAATATATTCATCTATGTAAGTACTGTGTATTGTCGCTTAGTTTCCATAGTACAATCAAGGGCAACAATATGTATAATTTTTTTCACATTGTTCCCTTAGAAATAAGGTCCAAAATTGTATACATTTTATGCCCTCAACTGGACAGTCAGCAGCAGAGGTGTACGGGCCTAGTCCTCAAAATGAGCTACACACAGACTTTAATGTCAAGAGAATAAGGCTCTGTGTAGATAATTGTGACTGTGTTATAGAGCTTAGCTGCCTCTGTTGCTGACTATACATACCAGCTTTGCTTAGTTTGGGTGGTTGATTTGTGTAAGATTGTTCACAAATAATTGTTTTTTAATTTATTTATTTAATAGCTCAAGCTAGAGAAGCTCATGACCCATCGGCATGTAGTCCTATGGACTTCCTTGCTCATCTACGGAGAATCCTATGATTCAAGTGAGTCAAAATTGTATCGTAGTTTGCAGAAATATGTAAGAAATTCTAATGATGTTTTACAGCATCATCATTGACAAGATTTAGTTAGTAAATGGCAATGTGCGGTATGAGGACCGTACATAAATATTACTACATTCCACCACCACCACCACCACATCAGCCAAAGAACGTCCACTGCTGGATATAGGCCTCCCCCATATTCACGGGGGGTATATGCCATAATCGCCACACTTGGCATGCGGGTTGGCGATCGCAGTATCTCCACCGCACTCCAGGAACACACACACATTCACTTTTATTTAATTGTTTATCAAGTCAAGTGTAAACGGGGGGTTAAATCTTTACTCCATGGAAAAGGCAATAACCAGGGCTCGGAAACCGGTATTCTGACCATACAAAAATACCGGTATTTTTTTAGTTCTTATCGTTCTTTCGTCTACTATTTCATGTTTAATCAGGCAATCTAACAATATGAAGTAATAACCCAAATACATTATTGAGTCCTACATAAAGAGCATAAAGTAATTAAAAATATTTGGATATTTCAGGATTTTGAGATTAACCGGTTCCGAGCCCTGGCAATAACATAGTCAGGGTATATGGATAACAACCAAATTTTAGACCATAGTTAAGACTAAATTCATGTACAATTTGAATGATTGTATTGTGACACAAAAAAAAACATGATTTAATTGCGTAACTTTTAAAACTGTTAATAAAATCTTGGTCCTGACCCGTACATAAATATATATTATATATATGTATAGCAACTGCAAATTTTATATTTTATAAATATAATTCAATATTGGATTTATTGCTAAACTATCATTAATTATATATTATTTATTTACATAGCTGATGATAGTTTATAATTAATAAAATACAATTTATAATTAATACAATAAATTCCAGCAGAAAGTAACATAGGGCTTCAATATTTATCTAAACCTAGTCTAGGTCACTTTCAGCAAACCATAGTCAAGAATAAAGTTGGTAGCATTGTTATGAATTGGAAGCCATAGCAAAATAACAGTTGAAAATCACTAAACAAAGTGCTGCTGTGTAGTATAGTTTTGGATTCATAGTAAAATGGTTGAGCTTGGTCAAAATTTTAATTAAATAAATGGTTTTATTAGGAATTAATGAGATACCTGGCAATAGCAAAATGACACATAGTACTAACAAACATAAATCGTATAACTTGGTAAACAAAAAATATTATAAACATTTTTATGAACATAGACACCATATTTTATTATGTATTTGCTTCAAATGAAAATAAAAAATACAATAATAAATAATAAAGTCAAAGAAAGAATTAAAAAAGAAAGCACTGATCTTTTGCCAAAAAAAAAAACAAATGCACGCCTGGTACAATTTTAATAATCATTCATTATCTAGGACAATAGAATTGGGGACGTTTGAAATTGTACAACTATATAGTACACACAGTGTTACGAGGCATCGCAATAAGAACTATACATGTAAAAGCTACAAAAAGTACTCACCGATTTTGAGATGTCCCTCTATCTCATGTGTTTTTCTTTAAATGGAAATATTTTCCGCGAACTACGCGTTTCCCGAGCATGCAATACCAGCTTAAATTCGATGTTATCAATAAAAAATCACACTAAAGTTCACAGGACGCGCTGTAATCAACAGTCTTTCACGTTTCGTTAGACAATAACTTGCTATTTTAGTCAATTTTAGTCGTGTATACGGAAATTAGTTCATTTCGTCACTCATAAACGTAGTCATACGACCGCTGTGCTCAAGTACTCTAACTCGCTTGCACAATTTTGTTTTACTAGCCAACCAGCGGTGCATACTGCCTTCACAGATGTTCTGTAGCTATAGCTACCATACTGAGAGAAAGAGGCAGCGTGACACAATTACATTAAGCAGTCGCCACACTCAGGCCGATCTGCTACGGATAAACCGCCGAGCAAAAGGGAGAAAGCAATACGATTTGTATAGCATTGTCTCTTTCTATAGGCAATTGGATAGGATGTAGCACCGTTGTTAGAAAAAGATGCAACTATTTCATTATGTTCCGCTGTTGCTTGCGACAGCGCGCGCGTCGCCATTTTGTTGACAGTGTTGCCATTGTTAGTAAAACGTTCCGTACCAAGCAGATATTCTTACAGTATAATATTTTTTGTTTATTAGCTGCTGATTTTGGATTTATTTGTTTCTCAAAAATATAAAAGACTAAAATTATGATACAGCTACATTTCATTCTTTTAGCACTGAATGTATTGCACATATAATACATAATTCAGATACATACTTTAAATCTCATAAATTTTATAACGGTAAGTCCAAGTATAATGATTTAGTCGAGAGTTGTTATAAAGAACGGAACGTATTCTATTGCACAAAATAAAATAGATAAAAGTGAGCAGAAGTAAATTAAAAATATAAAATGTTATAATATTTAATTAATATGGCTCAATGATTTCAAAACAATTTCTAAATCCCAAGGCTCAATGTAAGCTCTCAATCACATAAATTCGGTGCTTTGTACCAAACCGGTTTTAACCACTTCCTAGAGGTCACTGTCTTCAGGTGCCCGGACTTTGATGGTACAAGTTCTGACATTACGTTACGTAACTACAATGCAATAGCGGCGCAGTCGGATTAACCGATTAAAATGAATCGGTCTTAAGTATTTTGAACCCATATTAAATGTATATCATTGAACCTACATTTATAACCAGCAACAAAAACTTAACCAGAATATTCCTTTACACCACACCTTGCCAAAAAGCGCGTTTTTCCGCACGCTGCGCGTCCGGAATAACCCACTTTTTGGCACAGTGGTGACGTAAAATTGTGTACGAAACACGGGTCGTAAAACAGAAAGCCCTCTCTCGCATATTTATGACCCTCGCCTGCGGCTCGGGCCTTAAACATCTGCGATATCGGTCTTTCTTTGTTTTACAACCCTTGTATCGTAATGTACTATTTTGGCGGAATCATATATCTAATTTAATTACTTAGGTACATTTAATTCAATTCCCTACTTAATGATTCACATAGGCCTCCCCTAAATACAGCAGCAGTGGACGTCCATCGGCTGATATGATGATGATGATGACTAGTGAAAGTGACTGCCACCACCACCACCAACATATCAGCCCAAGGACGTCCACTGCTGGACATAGGCCTCCCCCAATTTCATGGGGGGTAAAGGGATGCTGCTGCCCATCCTGTGGTCTAGTGACTGCAATTACCTGTAATTGAAATTAAACTAACAAACTGTGCTGGGTACTGGGTACTACGACTCAAAACAAGTCTCGTAGGTCACTCCGACACAGCAAAACGCCACCTTGCTCGGGACTCCGTAATTCCTCGCCAGCGCGCCTCCGCGTCCACCAAATCCTTCCAGTGATACTTTGGGGCGACCCCTACAGGACGTCCGGTCGGTTGGCCATGCTCTCTTCACCTGTCGATCTTCTCCCATTCTTTTCGAGATGGCTATTGGCCAAGCCAGCGAAGAGGTTTTTTTTTTACCGAGTGAAACGAAGGTGTCCGATACAGCTTCGGAAAAAATGCTTCCGTATGTTTGGCCGGTGGATGGCGGATTTCCCGCTGTTTTCCTATTCAGGTCGCATTTCTAACCGATTCTCGCGAAATTTTGTGTGCAAGTCTTATCCTCGAGTCAGATATTGAAAATTTTGAACTTTGAATACAGGATGCGTGTGATCTACGACTCACAGAGCCATTAGTGACGACCAGTTTGGCTTACTTGGTAGTGACCCTGCTTAACGAAGCCGGAGGTCCCGCGTTCTAATCCCAGTCAGGGCATTATTTGTGTAATAAGCACGAACATTTGTTCCTGAGTCTTGGATGTCGTTTAGTACCCATAGTACAAGCTTTGCTTCGTTTGGGATTAGGTCGATTTGTGCAATATTGTCCCCCAATATTTATTAATTATTATTTATTAAGTTACATTAATTAGTAATTAAATTGCGATTGCGTCATTTAGTAATTAAATTAATGGTACAACATAAAACGCAATCTCTCGACGTCTGTCTCGTCGTTAAAGGCAGTTTTTTGAGTATACAAAGAGGAGCAAATTTACTTTGAGTGATTATGAACTTACTACGCTGGCTCAGCGACCCAAACTGAATCTTGGTCTCCGACACTAAGACACGCCACCGTGCTCTGTCCTGGTAGCTTATCACCATCAGAGTCGGCTGTTTGAAGCAGAGGTGTACAAAGACCTCAACCAGTCGACAAAAAGACCGATCCAATAGGACTCCAACGATAGGTACCTTGGTCGGCCGAGCTGGCGTCGACCCTTTGGACGTCCCAGGTGCTCTTTTGGCAGCACGATCGTCTCCCATCCTCTCAACGTAGCAGAGTTTTGGTCTCTCCAATGACGTTGGGTTCGGCAACCAGTGCTTCTACTTCCACATTCCTCCTTACCCTCCAGCTACCATCTTCCCGTTTTGTAGGTCGCAGAATTTTCCTCAGGGTCTTTCTCTCTGCCACTAAGAGCTTGCTCTCCTTCCCAACTTGCTAGTGCAAAAGTGATAATGAAAAAAATATAATTGCTTTCTCTACCGAACACGTTCTAACTTAGACTGGCAGCCATTACGCCATTACAGGTTTCGCAAAGGCGAGGAACTTTAATGTAAACAATTTCATATTCACATCTATCAATGCCGCGGGCATTGTACACGAAAATATCTACACAGTACCCGGAAGGGCCTTCACGAGGCTAATTGCCTTTTTAATCGCCACATGGACTTAATAACGCATCGTCATCGTTACCACACACGCAAATTTTGATTTGATTGTGCAACAAGTCAGTTTATAGGTCTATAACCCTTTAATTATCGAACTAAAAAAACTCATAATAGGTATTTTTTTGTTGTTTTTTTTCTGTCACCAGCCACTTTGGCTTGTAAGCTTTCCGTCACCGAATGCACAAATCCTAAAACGTACTAATAGTCAATAAACTCTAATTTCATAATCACCTCTTCTCATAAGAAACTAGTCCCATGTTACCATACGTATTCCCAAAAACACCCGTTGTTGATACACACCAGGACCATTTCGAACTACTCCCAAAATACACTTTTCCCGAAATACCCTAAAATGTCTTCTACTGAAAGTGGCGAAATACTCTAGTTTCATAATCCTCTGTTCCCAAAATACTCTAGTCCCAAAATATCCTAATTTATATTTCTTTTATTTTTCTTTTACTACAATATTCTAGATTTAAAATAAGCATCATATACATTCAACAGTTGAATTTGTTTAAACAGCTGTGCTACCGCGAACTTCGAAAATCGAACTTCGTGTCGCGCCGTCCCTTTCACTCTCGTGTTATACAGTATATGACGGAAAGAGACGGTACGATACGAAGTTCGATTTTCGAAGTTCGCGGTAGCACCCCAGGTTTTAAGATTTATTATCACACTACGAACGTCTCTATCACACATTAGTTGTTGTTTAACTTTTGTACTTATATTGAGAAAAAGTTAGTTATCCAGGGCACTAAGTCCAAGTGTCAAAATGTCCATGGAGACAATATTTCCAAGGGTCACAATGTGTATGGAGTCAATGTGTCCAAAGAGAACATGTCCAAGGGTCAAACCGTCCAGGATTACAGTTTTTTAACCACTTGCTACGCTCGTGGCTTAGGTTTGCAATATTTCGCTAACTTAGGTCTCAAGCTGCTATTATTGTAAATTTGTTAAATTGCCTTTATTTTATGTTAATTGTGTAATGACGATCCCTTTTGGGAGATATTTTTATTTATTTATTATTATTATTTTTATATCTTATTTGACGATCATGATATTCATGATGCTAATTCTTATATTTTTGACATCATATGCAAACATATATTGTAATTAATTATTATCATGAAATAAATGAATCTGAATCTGAACAATGAATCAATATAAGTACGAAAGTTAAACAACAACTACTTAATGTGTGATAGAGACGTTCGTAGTATATGATAATAAATCTTAAAACCTGTTTAAACAAATTCAACTGTTGAATGTATATGATACTTTGGTTTTAAATCTAGAATTTTGTAGTAAAAGTAGAAAGAGAAAAATAAAAGAAATATAAATTAGGGTATTTTGGGACTAGAGTATTTTGGGAACAGTGGATTATGAAACTAGAGTAATTCGCCACTTTCAGTAGAAGACATTTTAGGGTATTTCGGGAAAAGTGTATTTTGGGAGTAGTTCGCAATGTTCCTGGTGTGTATCAACAGCGGGTGTTTTTGGGAATACGTATGGTAACATGGGACTAAGTAGTTTCTTATGAGAAGAGGTGATTATGAAATTAGAGTTTATTGACTATTAATACGTTTTGGGATTTGTGCATTCGGTGACGGAAAGCTTGGATTTAGTGTTCCGCAGTAATAATAGTGTACTGCGACAGTAACGCATCCGGTGCCGAGCGGTTACGTGTGCAACAAACTGCGAGTTGCGCGCGCGCCGCTTTCGGATTACTAGCTTATGCCGAGGCGAGGTGATGCTGTTCCGATGCCGATATGTGTGCGTTACAGTATGGAATTTCTTACAAAGAATACTGGACGGTTCGAGTTGAGGCTGCGCCGATCCGGTGCCGAGCGATTACATGTGCGACAACCTTGAAGCAATATAACCACCTCCTCAAACCGTTCAATAACGTTCATCATTACATTCTTTTTTACTGAGCGAGCGAAGCATCTCCGTATATGTCCGGATGTCCAGAGTGCTTACCGCGAACTTCGAAAATCGAACTTCGTCTCGTGCCGTCCCTTTCACTCTAGTGTTATGCACTATATGACGGAAAGGGACGGTACGATACGAAGTTCGATTTTCGAAGTTCGCGGTAGGCACTCAGATGTTCTCCTATACAGCGGGTTAATTACTCAAAGATTTCTAATGGGCGTAAGGTAGGTTTAAATGACATTTATCGTAGTAAAAAACTGGACAAGTGCGAGTCGTGCACGCGCACCGAGGGTACCGTAAAAAATATTTTTATTATATAATTTAACTAAAAATTTGCAGTTTTCGGAATTTTTCCTTTATCCGTGCTATAAGACGTTGCTTCGTACCAAATTTCAAGATTCTGAGTTCACGGGAAGTACCGTGTAGGTTTTGATTCCCTTGCGAGTGTCCGAAAATTTGCGGCATAAACGGCTGTATCTTTTGATTGCGTTGGCTTAGAAGTTTGATTGTTTCACTAGCTTCAAGGGACAGTAGACCTGAGTAAGTATTTGATAGGTATAAATTCCAGCTTGATGCCTCCACGCCTTCCTGAGAAAAAGGGTATTGACATAAAGACAGACAGACATGACATGGTGAAACTATACCTAGTGGTTTCTTGTTTAGTTCGGTACCTGAAAAACTAGCATTTTTAAATAAATAAATATTGGGAGACACTCTTTCACAAATCGACCTAGTCCCAAACTAAGCAAAGCTTGTACTATGGGTACTAGACGACGATATACATGCTTATATAGATAAATACATAGGAAACATCATAGACTCAGGAACAATATTTGCTATAAATGCACATATAAAGCCCTACATGGGAATAGAACCCAGGACCTCTCCGGCTTCGTAGGCAGGCTCACTACCAACTAAACCAAGTAGTCGTCAGATTTGGAAGTTTTCTTAAGAGGGCGCAGTACGCTCGGTCTGGCTCGGTTCTCCATACAAACGTATTTACCCTCTCATTTTAAAACGCCATGCTAGAATAACATGAAAATTTGTATACACAATGGGATCCGGCATATCTAGGTCGAACCATAGTTTCTGTTGCTAGAAATTGTAAAAGAAAAAAAATACAGCTACTTTTTGAGTTTTTTACGGCTTGTATGAAAACCTTAATAATCGCTGTATTTTTTCTACATTATAATTTCAAGCAACAGAAACTATGGTCCAACCAAGATATGCCGGATCCCATTGTGTATACAAAGTTTCATGTTATTCTAGCCTGGCGTTTTAAAATGAGAGCATAAATACGTTTGTATGGAGAACCGAACGTACTGCGCAGTCTTAAATATGCCAAGATGGTTTAATTCTCTCATAATGACCAAGGACCTAGCACAGAAAAACGTTCGTTGTGGCAATGAGTATGAGAATATTAAAACAATACCCGCTGAAGGTCAGGTCAAGAATACCATATACCGACGGACATGAGTGAACAATGTTGTGGTAGTAAATAATAATAATAAATAAATATTAGACGAACCAATCTTACACAAATCCACTAGTACCTAGTAATAAACATCCAAGACTGTTTGTTAATAAATATTAATGAATATCACATAAAAAATTCCCTAAGTGGGATTCGAACCCAGGAACGCTAGTTTTGTTTTTTACAACGTCTCTCTCTTTCCCTCGCTCTCTCTCAAATTCATTATCTAGACACGCGGCAGCGTGTCTAGCCAAGTTCATCCCAGGAACTGGCGGACAGCAGCCGTGTGTTATATTACACGAACCGCTTGGAGCCACTTTTGACCCCCCAATAATTCCAAACATATCTAACATAAAAAAATCAAATTTGGTACATAAATTTGGTACATATATTAAGATCCATTAGAACAACTAGAACCCCAAATTTCATAAATATAGATCTAATAGTTGTTTAGATATTAAATTCCAAAAAACGGCATTTTTACCACTGACTGACTGACCAAAAACCTAACCCACTTCCAGATGACCTAGAAAGATGATATTTGGCATGCAGCTTGGTATTATTATTTATGCTAGTTACCTCAGAACTCCGTCATTTATTAACCTTGGGAAATTTCTTTTTTTTTTGATGCGGTATACCTCCAGGGTAGTCCCATTGTCATCAGGTCAGAATCTGATCATAGGGTCCTGGAGAAATCGAGGGAACTCTTCAAATATTTTAGGTGCACCTATAGCGGTTTGGGTATTTTGTATAGTAACTCGTGCATTCGCTCTGGGAAAGCACCATTGGATGAAGTTTGACAAAAAGTAATGATATCCCATCAAAAACATAAATGTGATAATGGCAGCCAAGTTCACCGACAAAATAATTGAAATCTAAAAGGGCGCCAAGTTTCGTAGATTATCTGAAATGTTGCCAAGTTTAACACTAAATTGTTTACAGTAAAACTAATTTACTGCTTTATGTTAGAACCTTTTTAGAATTAGAGGAAAAAATTGTGTAATATTTCTTTTTGCATTGCATTATTACAAATTCTAATATTCTGATTAGGACTTATAGTTTTTTTTGTATCTGTGTTTTTTTTTTTATCTCGTTATAGTTTAACCTTTAAAATGAGTTGCTCTTCCCATATGGTGACTTGCCCCCATTGCCCTGAATCGTTTCGCAGGTTTACGCCGCACGGCCTTAGCATACACATTGGGCGCATACATAAGAATGTGGCTCGACAGCGCCCCCAGCTTGCATCCGGGCGAATGACTCCCCACACCAGCCAACCCGACAGCAATGCTACAGAGTCTCCGGATTCTCAGCCACCTGGTGGCGTTCTCGAGAATCTCGCTGCTCTTAAAACGTCGGTACGGGTGCTTCGTCACATCCCTAAGGGAGCAAGAAACCTGGCGGCGGAAAAATTGTGTAACGTAATCAGTAAGTGCATTAAAACCAATGAAGCTGCCGATTGGTGTGCATTTCTTACCTTTGCATATTCGGCGCTAAAAGCACCGGACGCACAAGGCCCAGGAAATCTGACTACTAAAGTAAAGTCCAATATAGTTGCTGCCGAGTCTAGATCGAGTTCATTGGAGAATAGGGGTGTTATGGAGGCTTGCCCCCGCGTGCCCTCTATACTAAAGACGATCGAGTCTAAAGTATTCGAGGGGGATGTAAGGGGGGCCGTTCGCGTGTTGATGTCGGACGACTCGGTAGCACCTCCAGGTCCTGAAACTCTGGCGTCCTTGCAGATGAAGCACCCAACCCCGTCCCGCCCGTTGCGTTTCCCTCGAATGCCTGATCGGTCCATACAACCTTTAACGGTCAACTTGGACGAAGTGGTCCAGGCGCTCGGGACGTTTCACAACGGGTCCGCCGCGGGTTTAGACGGAATTAGACCAGCTCATTTGAAAGAGCTTACTTCCAGTTCCGCTGGGGACAATGGCCAACGGTTATTCGAATGTCTCGTTAAACTGTGTAATTTCTTACTCAGTGGGCAACTAAACCCCGAAGTTTGTCCATATATTTATGGAGCGTGTTTGTGCGCATTAGCTAAAAAAGAGGGTGGTATAAGACCAATTGCGGTCGGGAGCACCATTCGCCGATTGGTAGCCAAGCTGGGATGCCGGGCGGTTAGGGAGCAGATGGCCGAGTATCTCCAGCCTTATCAGTTAGGTTTCGGTACACAAAGGGGGTGCGAAGCCGCTATTCATGCCGCGCGCACATTTGCAGCGGAACCAGGTAACGCAGAATGTGTCATCATCAAACTGGATGTTAAAAATGCGTTCAATACAGTGGAGAGAGATGTTTTATTGAGCGAAGCTGAAGAAAATATACCGTTGTTGTACCCTTTTCTATACCAAGTATATCACTCTCCGTCAAACCTGTTCTATAACGGCTCCCTTATCCATTCTCAAGTGGGTGCGCAGCAGGGGGATCCACTCGGGCCGCTTACCTTCAGCCTTGCTATCCATAAGGTAACGTCATCTCTGAAGTCACCTCTGAACATATGGTACTTGGATGACGGGACCTTGGGGGGAAAGCCTGAGCTGGTAAAGCAAGACTTAGCTTTTCTACTTCCCCGTTTTAAGGAGATGGGGCTGGAGGTAAATGCGGCGAAGTGTGAGTTCTTTGGCTGCGGGTCCACTTCTTCATCGTCTTTATATTCATTTAAGTCCTTGCTTCCTGATCTTAAGGAACTATCACGCGGTACGTTTTGCCTCCTGGGTTCTCACATATTCCCAGATGCCATTCCATCTGCTATAGATACCAGGAGACAGCTCCTATTGCTCGCCCGAGAACGTCTCAAAAATATTGGTGCTCATGTTGCTCTGGTTCTGCTGAGAATGTGCTTCGCGGTTCCAAAAATAACTTATCTCTTGAGAACCACCCCCACGTGGTTGTGCCCTGATGAGGTGTCGTCTTTTGACGAAGCTTTAAAGGAGACAGCAGAAGCCATTTTGAATGTATCCCTCTCGAATACCCAGTGGAGCCAAGCGTCTTTGCCCATCCGTCACGGAGGCCTGGGTTTGAGGCGCGCGGGGGACGTGGGTTTGCCAGCTTTTCTCGCATCCACGCATGGGGTCAGTGGCCTAGTCTCTAAAATTTTAAATTCTCATGGAGACAAGGTCACCATTCCCTTCGTGAGTGATGCGCTGGTACAATGGACGGATCGTTTCCCAAGTACGTCAGTGCCGCAGGTTCCGCATGTGCAGAAAGCATGGGATGATGTTGGGGCCAGGGACGCACTTGCGCGTCTCATGGATGGTGCTACGGGTGCGGATTTGGCTAGGCTCAAAGCAGTGTCGCAGACGGAAGCGGGGGCGTGGTTACAGGCTTTGCCAGCTCCTCACTTAGGAACACTCCTCGACAGTGACTCAATGCGTGTGGCAGTAGCTCTCCGCCTGGGCTGCGATGTTTGTATACGGCATGAATGCATCTGCGGATCCATGGTGGAAGCGAATGGTCATCACGCGCTGAGTTGCTGTCGTTGTTCAGGAAGATTCCCGCGACACCACGCCCTCAATGACATCGTGCGAAGGGCATTAGTTTCCGCTAACATCCCGTGTGTACTTGAACCACCAGGCCTTTGTCGCACCGACGGCAAGAGGCCGGATGGGCTGACCTTGGTGCCATGGCAGAAGGGGAAGTGCCTCCTCTGGGACGCCACGTGCGTCAGCACTTTCGCTGCCTCGCACCTCGGCCGAACGGTGCAGACAGCGGGTGCTGCAGCGGAATTTGCGGCGGTTAAGAAGCGGGACAAATATTCAGCCCTCCTTCTTAACTACCATTTTGTACCACTGGCGTTTGAGACGACAGGGTGCTGGGGGTCTGAGGCTGTCGCCTTTGTAAAGGAAGTGGGGCGAAGAATCAGGGAGAGAGGGTCCGATGCTCGCGCGGGTTCTTACCTGGTGCAAAGGTTGTCTATCGCCATTCAACGTGGTAACGCGGCAAGTGTGATGGGTACCTTTGCGCCAGGTACAACTCGCGGGGGCTTATTTGACTAGGCTTAAATTGTTTTAAGTCTAATTTTTCAATTCGTGTTTGTGTGTATGTTTTAAGCTGTATTCAAATGATTATAAATAAATGGGATTTAATATTTACTGCGGCTTAATGCATTTTGAGCTTTAATTTGGCAGTTTTCTTAAATATCCAACAGCTTTTATGGTATTACAACATACTGCATAGAAAACTGCCAAGTTAAAGCTCAAAATGCATTAAGCCGCAGTAAATTAGTTTTACTGTAAACAATCTAGTGCCAAACTTGGCAACTTTTCAGATAATCTACGGAACTTGGCGCCCTTTTAGATCTCAATTCTTTTGTCACTGAACTTGACTGCGATTTTCACATTTATGTTTTTGATGGGATCATATTCATTTTATTGGTTTACTGGTCAAGTGTCAAGTCTCTAGTTTGACAGCTGGAGACATCTGCGGCTCCCTCACTCACAACACAGCGCATCCCTAAATCAATAAGGTGTCCATAGCCTACGGTGTCTGCTTACCATCAGGCAGGCCGTAAGATTGTTTGCCACCGTCGTTGTATAAAAAAAAATACAAGGTGGGCCCTATAACAGGAGCAACTATTTAAAAGGACAGCTTAGAGTTTTGAGCATCGGCAGTAACTCCTTGTGTACAAAAACTTTATTCTTTTTGAATCCGGAGAAACTTCGATCTATAGTTTTATGAATTTATGACCTCCGAGTAATGATTATTGACACCACGAGATTATAGCGAGTCAGTAATGCAGTGTTTGAGGTAGGTCGATTCACAAGAGCTGGCGCGGAATGTCTATGAAATTAATGACAGTTACATACATTTTCCGCACCAGCTCTTGTGAATCGAGCTATAGTATCGAGAGTCATACTCGTATATGTAATTATTTTTTTATGCTTTTTTCAAGGATATTTTTGGTATTTTTTTCGTGTATTTAAAATAAATTGTCATTAAATAACACTTCAGAGAAGTTATAAAACAACACGTAAGCTATCTTTGAAGAACGAAATATAATGATGAAACAACTTTTTTTGGCACACACAGAGCCTTGTTCTCTTGACATTAGAGTCTGTGTGTAGCACATTTTGACCACTAGGCCCGCGTACCTACTTCTGCTGCTAACTGTACTATTAATTGTTCTACGTAGGCATACTTAACAGTAGTTTGTGCTTGCTCTACCAATTAACGATTCGAAAAATAGGCCAGGAGTACGCTTGGAATGTTTAAAATGCATTATACAGAATGAATCGTAAGTCGTGAATCGTAATAACAGAATATGATACTGTTCATAATTTTGAACAACTTTTATTATGGGACCAATCTTGTCCACGCGAAAAAAAAATTGGCTGTTCCATAGGTTTCGAATTTTGTCTTGACATAATAAATATAATAATGTATGAAATAGCTATTTATTTGATGTAGTCCGATTTGTCCTACGATTTTGTTCACATCGTAGGACAAACCGGACAAAAAAATCCGTTTTGTCATACGATATTATATGTCAATTTTCGTAGGACAAAACGGATGTTTTTGTCCGGTTTCTCCTACGATGTGAACAAAATCGTAGGACAAATCGGACTACATCATTTATTTGCACGCACAAGGTTGCTCCCATAGTTATGTGACGATTCACCACTTAAAATTCACCCTGTATACGTAGTCTGTTAAACTGTCTAAAGTTCTAAACCTATCGTTAGTGTGCCCACATCCAGTTAAAGCTGAATTCATGCGCGGTGCGCTGCGCAGCGAAGTCGCTACCATTCTTGTTTTTAAGCAATGTAAATAAAGGTGTTGGGGCTCTACTAACGAACGATAAATATTCGAGCGGAAGCCAATTACTCGACTGCCCATTACACAAATATTTAATAATAGCGCTTACTGGGATTCGAACCCGAGACCTGCATAGGCAGGGTGATCGTTGGTAGCTACTGATTCCCACTAGACCATTGGTTGTCAAAACTTGATAAAAAGAAGACAAAATGTGATTTAAGAAATTTATTAAAAAACGATAACTATAAAAACAATTTCTAGACACATTCCCTGTTGTATTCGAATGATTGTCAAGACTGAGTTAGCTCACAAGATGGCGTTGTACAAACTAGGTCACAGCTCTATACATTTTGTATACTTTTCTACTTTGCTTTTCTAACGCCATCTAGTGAGACTATTGACATTAACAGTGTATATCATTTACTAGAATTACACATTGTATTATTATTACAAGTGTAGGTCGCCGGAGTCTGCTTGATGCGGGTGGCGCAGGACCCGTCATTGTGGCACTCTGAGGGGAGGCCTATGTCCAGCAGTGGACGTCCTTTGGCTGATATATGTTAAGAGTCGCCAGTACGCTCGGCTGAACTCGATTCTCAATACTCACGTAGTTTCATTCTAATTTTAAAACGCCTTGCTGAAATAACATGAAACTTTGTATACACAATGGGAGCCGCCATATCTAGGTCGGAAATTAGTTTCTGTTGCTAGAAATTGTAATAGAAAAAAAGTACAGCGAGTTTTTGAGTTTTTGACGTCTTGTATGAAAACCTTAATAATCGCTGTATTTTTCTCCATTAATAATCGCTGTAGTTTTAAAACGAGAGCGTAACTGCGTTTGTATGGAGAACCGAGCTTACTGTGGACTCTTAATGATGACACATTGTACGTACCTATGTTGGATCGTAGGTCTGGGTTATTTTACGAGATATTTTAACATTGATATCTTAACAGCAAAGTCATGACAGGGATGACCCAGTCATGACGTTTGAACTGACTTAGGCTGGGTTGCACCAAACCGTCTGTAATCGTAAGCTGTGTTCGTTAAGATTTGAATGTATGGAAAGTTTGACAAGTTTCTATGGGATGACAGCAGCCGGCGCCATATTTAACGTTGATCAGTCTGTGATCGTAAGTCGGTGCAACCCAGCCTACATATTACAAATCGCAAGGTAAATTCCCCAGTACTAGACACTAGCCCAATCATGGCCCTTTCAACGTTATGTCATAATAAATAAATATTAGGGGACAATTTTTACACAAATCTAGTCCCATAGTAAGCTCAATAAGGCTTGTGTTATGGGTACTAGACGACGATATATTTAATAGATATATACTTAAATACATAGAAAACATCCAAGTCTCAGGAACAAATGTCCCTGCTCATCACAGAAACAAATGCCCTTACCGGGATTTGAACCCGGGACCTCTAGCTTCGGAGGCAGTGGCACTACCAACTGGCTAAACAGGCCGGCAGAATAATGACATAGGGGATCATCTATTGGGTAAGGTATCGCATATAGGGACATTTACCATTTATGTCATTGTAAAATATCTCTAACTGTGCAAGTTGTATCACCGGTATAATACCTATACTTACACGTACGTGACTTGATTAAAAATAGAAACAATATTGATATCCGTATAAACTACAAAGTACAGCGTCCTTTAACAAAGTACAACATCCTTTCATATATTAACAAAGACTAAAATATTGTTTTCGAGTATTTAATTCAACCTTGACACTAAAATGTTATTCAATTTTGAACATAATTTATTTTGCGTTCTATGATGCGGGAGCTGTTATTCCTATTCAACTTAAAAAATAGAGAGTAATTTGACTGGTGTCTACGTCGCAGCCAAGCAGATGGCAGCACTAGATATTATTAGTAGGTAAATGCTAAACATAAGGCAAATCAATGACTGTAAATCACTACCCATCACATTAATCTGACATGAAGTGACTTCATGATTTGTAATCACCCAAATGCAATTACTCATTTAATATCATCAAGCTATAAATTAAAAACACAGTCTTATTTGTCATAGCTTTCTAAATGAAGCAAAAGCTAAAAAGAAAAGTAGCTTTTACATTTTCTAATATTGATGGTAAAGCCATATTGGAAAGTATAAAATTTGACTATTAACCCAGGTATTTCTATCTATCTATCTTCTACTCTGTTTCACTGTCGTATATTTTTTCTTAACCGTTTCTAATAACAAGCCTTGTCAGTTAATTAACTAACTATTAACTTTAAAACACTAATAATTATTCATAAAATTGTCGGCGGGCATTCTCAAACCCGAACGGCATAGCTTAAAACTCAACTAGCCCGTTTGGCGCTCATAATGCAGTCTTCTCCTTTAGAGGAAGAGTTTCGTCATCGTAGTCGACTCTTCCGACGAGCACTGGCTCAGCTCCCTTTTGCTCGTGGCCACTCTGGCTGTAAGGCATCTCTCTCTTCTCTAGCTCTTCAGCTAGACGCGTGAAGAGTTCTCTGAAATAATTTAAATAAGTTCAATCAGCATCATCTTCCTTCCTGTTATGAACGATGTAAATACTTAAGTATTCGTCTGCCACTTCAAAACATCCCCCTTTAAAAAAGATTTTTGAAACCAACTGATATAGAGATCTGTCTTTGCTGCATGATTGTCTTGTATTAATATTTAAATATAGCCCAAAATAAAAGGGTTTGGATAACTGCTCATCAGGTGGTCACGACCCCCAGTCTTTTTTTTTTATGACATAGGAGGCAAACGAGCAGACTAATCGCATCGCGAATGGCACCCGCAACACCTGAGGGGTTCTAAGTGCGTTGCCGGCCTTTAAGATGGGAGTACGGTCGGAGCCTTGAGGAACTGACGAAATACTGACTCACTACATATATACTATACTTCACCTGAACACAAATCCTTGCATATTCTTCGCCAAATAGTAGAGGAACAGCCAATCTCCATACTGGCATCCGTTGACGACGCTGATCACATTGTATGGATTAAACTTGCCACCGGTCACTTGGCGGAACATCAACTCGTTGAATCTTAGGGAACGGCGGTAGAGGAAGAAGGAGGTGACTCTCCAGATCACGGCTAGAAAAAAAAACGAAAAATCGAAGCAGCCGATTTATTAACAAGTTATACAATATTTTTCGCAGTTATCAACTACTCGTCAAGGCGGTTCTGATGAATTTTGATACAATGGTTTTGTCATAAGTCACTTAGGTGTTCCTAAGCCAACTCGAGTTTCCAGCATCGGAGCACCTTAATATTACATTCCTACAGCTATTCATGGTACCTTAATATTCCATTTCCACCTGCGAGGCATTTTCTCGTGAATTCAAGGAGTTATAGTCCCGTTAAGAAATATGGTATATGAATTTACGTATACTTAAATAACTTAACTCAAAAATTCAGTACTCTGATCCGAATATCTGATGCGTAAAAAAGTGACAGACACAAATATTTTCAATTCGCATGTGGTAGATTATGAAAATAAGCCTTCATATGCCACGTTGACAACTAAGGCTGGGTTGCACCGACTCACGATCACAGACTGATCAGATCAACGTTAAATATGGCGCCGGCAGCTATCATCCCATAGAAACTTGTCAAACTTTCCATATATTCAAATTTTACCGAACACAGCATACGATTGCAGACAGTTTTGTGCAAACCAGACTGAGTCTAAAAAAAGCAAATAACATTTGAACTACTTATAAGTTAAATCTGATACTGACCTAGTACAGACACGATGAATAAAAACAGGAACCAAAACCACAGTATGACGTATATCTTCTCGTGGATGATATTCAGCGCCATGACACAGAGCGCATCGTGCTGTTGTATGGAGCCGCTGGGACCGTACTTGTGGAAGATACACTTAGTCACCTGCAAAAATCACACGTTAGGATACGGAGAGGTAGCTCGCTCATGCTTGGAGCTGCCCAACTGGGGAACGGTCGCCTTACAGAAACCGCAGTCGCAATAGAACAAGAAGAAATGATGTGTGCATAACTCTGCGTGCCTGGTAGTGATTATGCTTGAGCTCCCTAGGATGCGCTGTGTGAAGAGTGAGGGGTCAACACAGCGACTACTCCAGTCATAATAGCGTCGGTACCACGCATGTGATTCCTGTGGTTTTGCAGCCTCCGGCGGCTCCAGCGCTTGCCTGTCACCGTCATTGCATAAAAAAATTTAATTTTTTCGAAAAGGAGCTTGATTTCTTCTGACACGGACTTACTTTAGGAAATACGGTCTCCAATGGATCAGCGATGAAGTCCCAGTTTCCGAACCCAACGACCCTGGGACCCAGGTCCATGAACTGCCCGTTCAGGAAGCAGTTCACGATGTAGACCTGGAGTACAACGTGCAGCATGTTCACCACTTCCATGGCGACCAACCACACTGACCAGGTCCTGGTTATCCTTAGCCTGGTGACCAAAAGAGTAAGATATTAGATTGTTTAATAACTTGCATACAGATTTCTTCATCATTCGTTAGATACCTGATACATGAACCCAGCAGCGGGACGTATACAGGCTGATGATCACGATGGCTTCTTACCTCATTATTATGTCTTTTCTGATGAGATCCAGTTTTTTGTCAAGGCTCTTCTGTGACGGCACTGTCCTGTCTTTGACCTGCATGTCATCGCCATCTTGAATCGCTATACTTGCGTACTGGAGACCGTCCACCAGAGCCTTCACTCTGCCACCTGAAGAGAGAGGACATTATAGAGTCTGGCTAATGACAGTTGGAACGAGAAATAGCGGAAAAAAAAATACTTTTTGCATGTCAATCCAAGTATCAACATCATCATCCTCCTAGCGTTATTCCCAGTACAGTTGCATCCTGAAGGATGCCTGGGGTCCGCTACCTAATCCCAAGAATTGGCGTAGGCACTAGTTTTTACGGAAGCGACTGCCATCTGACCTTCCAACCCGAGGGGGAAACTAGACCTTATTGGGATTAGGCTTGTCAAAGTGAGTGGGCAACTTGACTGTTAGAGGTTCTCAAGCCGCCCGGAGGCCTCTAACTTGGCTTAACGACTGCTATCATAGACAGAAACCGGAATCAACGACTTAACGTGCCTTCCAAAGCATGGGAGCTCTCAGTTAGTAACCACTCAAAGCGGTCACCCATCCAAGAACTGACCTCGCCCGACATTGCTTAACCTCGCATACCGCACGCGGTACGCGGGCGCCGCTGGGCCACGAACGGAAGTATCAACATTATGTGAAAACAATGATGATACTTGGGCAACAAATTAATTTCTCGTACCTCCTACTTAGCGATAATATTACCTTACAATGAGACTTATCATTTATCAAATGATCTAGATACCTGATACATCCCTGGATAGATTATCTGTGTCACGGTGATCTTGCCAGTAATGTCAGTCCGTGCGATACATAATCAATTTGAGTTGCAGTTTATCTTATCATAGTTTAACCACGTTTCGATTAAACGTTCCGAAGTAAAAAGTGTCTCTATAGAACGAACGAATGGCGTGATTAAAGAACGTAGCTTGGTGTGAAATATTTTGATAATCAAATTTAAGTACTTGTCGCTATTTCTAAATCTCAACTGGTTAAATTCTAAACTGCAAGAGTTGTAATACGTGTAAAACACAATAGTTATACGACTACATATGAAAATATGTATTTTTTCAGATTCCAGTGAGCATTTCTTACTAACCGACTTCAAGATTTCAAAGGAGGAGGTTATCAATTCTGTTGTATGTTTTTTTTTGTTTTTGTTTTTTTTTAAATGTTTGTTAGTCCATAACTCCGCCATTTCTTAACCGATTTGGAAAATTCTTTTTTTGATTGTAAGTATATATATATATCCAAGTTAGTCCCGTTTTTGTCAAAACGCAGTTCTGATGATGGGATTCATGAGGAATTGAGGGAACTCCTCAAATCTTAAAGGCAAACATATAGTGACTTTTATGTTTTTATCAACAAGTTGAGCATAATTATAAAAAAATGTGACATTTGATGAAGTGGAACTGCTGATGATGATCAGGACAGATCTCTTTAACGACGAAAAGTTCACGTATGGCGATTTGTCCTTCTAGCGGTGTTTGTTAAGCAAGTTTTATTTTCACGATTATTTTTTTTACATGCTCGAGTTCTGATGATGGGATCCATTAGGAATCGAGGGAACTCCTCAAATGTGAATGGCACACAAATAGTGATTTTAGTATTTTCAAGAACTAATCAAGCATTTTCATTCTAAAAAGTGACATTTAATGAAGTGGAACTGCTGATGATGATCTGAACGGAACTCTTCAACGACTCGTAGTTCATGTTTGGCGATTTGTTCTCTTCGTTTTGTTTGTCAAGCAAGCTAGGTTTTCAGGACACATTTTCGTCAAGCTTGAGTTCTGATGGAGGGCCATTCTATCATTCTACCATTATAAACATACTTACAGCCATTTTTATAATCTAAGAGTCCACCATCTAAGTATAATAATCTTTCACCGGCCTCCCCCATTGAAGTAGGGGTTTTTTTTTTAATTATTTCAGTTTCCAATAAGCATTTCTTTTTTGATAAAGTGGTTTTTAACCTCTCTAAGTATTCAGTATTGTTAAACTACTGTTAGTTGTAGATACAATATTATTTATATGTCACGAGCAAGCTAATGGCAATCGAAAACCGTAGCATGGATGGACTGCCACCAAAGAAGCAACATATGTACGTGTTCCAGCTCTCCCTGATTGTCTGACGACCTGTGGATATGAACGACAAATTGGAATACAATCTATCACTACAAAACAACGAAACGCACCAAACCAACGGGAAGAAACGTGATCGATATATACTAAGGAGTAAGAACACTAAACAATGCTTTCTAACATGCATTGATAACAAGTTCACGGTCAGCCGGCGTCGACTTCAGCTCAAATTATGAACTTGGAACCCGAGTGCCCCATTTATTATGATACGATTGGAAAAGTGCAAGTAATTCATGACAAATGGACAATACACACATACTATAACTTAACTCATTATTGGGAAGGGGTCAGTCGTATCGAGACATATCTGCAAGGAGTGGGCGACTGGTGCCAGAAAACATACCCGAGGTACAGCAACAAAATGGACCTCTTGCAATACTACAATGCTATGTTACTCACCCCGCAAATGCATCAGAAAGAAACGAGGACTAATCGATGGGGTCGGATATCTCACTGTTCAAAGTTCAAAATTCTTTATTTGTAAACATAGGTATACAAGGTGGTACAAAAAAAATGTGTGAACGCTATGTTTCGCCGTAATGCATACAAATTTGTAATAGAAATTATGTAATAAATAAAGGCATGTCAATTACAAAATTCAATGTTCATAAATAAGATAAAATTCCAAATTATAATTGTTTTAAGATCAATAAAATGAGAGAAAAAAAGAACAATAATAATCCACATTACAGAACATATATATATATATATATATACGAGTACGGTAATCAGCAGATTACGTGCATATGTCGAAACTTTAAAGAGATGGCTCTTTAAAGTTTCGACATGTACGTAAAACGTTGTACGATACACGTGCGAATAGGTAATTCGCAACTCGTGTCGATTTAAAACACTACCTTCGGTCGTGTTTTAATTTATCACCACTCGTTGCGAATTTCCTGTTCCCTGCACTTGTATCGTAATGTACTATAAATTGTCAGAAAAATAATCCGCTAATGAATAACAACATTTACTAATCAACAATTTGGTGAGGTTCGTTTTAAAAACATGCACTGGCGTCCTCCTTAACTCGAGTGGTAATTTATTATAATTTTTGCTGGCAGAACAGAACATGCTTTATCTCATAAGGGCAGGCGCGAGAAAACACTGAGCAAAGTTTATGATCCCGGTAGGTATCACGATGGAATGCTTCAGACACTTTTTTAAATAATGTTGGATTATTTTTTACAAAAATTGCCACTTCAAGGATAAAAAGGCAAGGCAATGTTAACAAATTCAGTTTTTCGAAATACGGGACATAGGTATCAGTTTGCTTCAGGCCACACATTGCTCAGATGCATCTTTTGCCTTAAAGATGAGTTCTCTATTGGTACTATTCCCCCAACCTTTAACTGTTAACAGCCTATTCGGAATTTCTGATCAACTATGTATTTGCCGAAAAATATAATAGCGACATAGAATGCGTGCTTGAAAGAAAACTTCTTTGTTTAACTTATAAAAAACCAAACAACCATTTGTCGAGTTGGAAAATAAGGTTTTGAAGAAAAACGAAGCTAACATTAAGGCCCAGTTTGAAGTCATACAAAACTTCATGAATCATACCGAGGGCCTACTACGAACTTCGTCTCGTGCCATCCCTTTCCGACATATATAGTGAGAGTGAAAAGGACGGCACGACACGAAGTTCGATTTTCGAAGTTCAGAGTAAGCCCTCTGATGTCAACTTTGCCAGGATCGAGTCAGCAGTGGGAATAGCAACGGCTACAAGTTATTTTAACTCTGCCGCTTTATCAGCCTGTCTACTAATGAATAACTTAAAGATCATGCAAGATATGCTGTTCAATATCTTAACAGTACATCTCGTGACACCCGTTAATCTGATAGAACAGATGAACGCCATTGCGGGAAAGCTACCTGGAACTATATCACTGCCCGTGGACAACATACGAGATAATTTTTAAGAAAAAAAAACCGACTTCAATGGGGGAGGCCGGTAAAAGATTATTATACTTAGATGGTGCACTCTTAGATAGATATACAATAAAATAAAAATGGCTATAATGTATGTTTATAATGGTAGAAGACTAAGTACCCTCAATTCCTCATGGAATCATGAAAAAACCTTGCTTGCTTGACAAACAAAACGAAGAGAACAAATGAACGAAGTGAACTACGCGTCGTTGAAGAGTTCCGTTCTGATCATCATCAGCAGTTCCACTTCATCAAATGTCACTTTTATGAATGAAAATACTAAAATCACTATTTGTGTGCCTTTCACATTTGAGGAGTTCCCTCGATTCCTAATGGATCCCATCATCAGAACTCGAGCATGACAAAAATCAATCGTGAAAATAGAACTTGCTTAACAAACACAGCTAGAAGGACAAATCGCCAAATGTGAACTTTTCGTCGTTGAAGAATTCTGTTCTGATCATCATCAGCAGTTCCACTTCATCAAATGTCACATTTTTGTATGATAATGCTCGATTTGTTGATAAAAACACAAAAATCACTATATGTTTGCCTTTAAGATTTGAGGAGTTCCCTCAATTCCTCATGAATTCCAACATCAGAACTGCGTTTTGACAAAAACGGGACCAATTTGGATATATATACTTACAATCAAAAAAAGAATTTTAAAAATCGGTTAAGAAATGACGGAGTCATCGACTAACAAACATTTAAAAAAAAGAACAACCGAATTGATAACCTCCTCTTTTGAAATGTTGAAGTCGGTTAATGGCATCAAGGACTTATACAAACTATTATACGTCAAAGCGCGAGTCACTGACAGATATTTCTTATTCAAATTGCGTATACCACTGATTTCGGACGAGGATTTTACGCTACATCATGGAATCTCGCTACTTGTCAAAACGACTCATCGTCCAGACCAGCGCAAACTACACAGCTGTAAACTTCCAGAAAAAAACATACATCCCATTTAAAGAAGATGACCGGCAACAATGCGTCCAACTAAAGGTAGACAACTTTATATGCAACAAAAACCTACCTGTAATTAACTTACATAACGATAACATCCCCTGCGAGGCAAAACTAATAGGTCATCGCACGACAACGCCATGTCATGTAACGCACACGTCATGTAAGGACGCCTGGATCGAGTTGGATTTGCCGACCACTTGGCTCATCATTTGTTGCGATATTTGCACTTTACGTGCCATATGTGAAGAAGAAATTACGGCAAAGACTATGATGAATTCTGGTATAGTTACTTTATCACAAAGTTGCGTAATGCAAACCAAATACTTAACTATACACTTACTCAACCTAGACACGCGGTAGCGTGTCCAGCCAAGTTCACCCCAGGAACTGGCGGACAGCAGCCGTGTGTTATATTACACGAACCGTTTGGAGCCACTTTTGACCCCCCAATAAATCCAAATCTATCTAACATAAAAACATGAAATTTGGTACATATATTAAGATGCTTTAGAAGAACTAGAACCCCAAATTTCATAAATATAAGTTTAATAGTTATTGAGATATTAAATTTCAAAACACGGCATTTTTACCACTGACTGACTGACTGACTAGTAATCAAAAACCTAACCCAATTACAGATGACCTAGATAGCTGAAATTTGGCATGCAGCTTGGTAATTATGTGTATACACCAGAAGATGCATTAAGCCGCAGTAAATTAATTTTACTGTAAACAATCTAGTGCCAAACTTGGCAACTTTCAGATAATGTACGGAACTTGGCGCCCATTCAGATCTCAATTCTTTTGTCGGCAAACTTGGCTGCCATTTTCACATTTATGCTTTTGGTGGGATCAATATAACAGCGCCTATGCGCCTATGGTGCCCAATATGTGGGTAATGCTCTAGAGCACGAACTTTGACAGCATGAGAAGTGAAAAGAGTTTTTCTCACTGACCTTCCTTCTTCTTCCATATATAATGGGGCATGTAGAAAGCTATGGACTGCAGGAAAAGCACGAACGGAACCCACTGGTAGTACGTGTGATGGAGGGTTACGTCATCATCGCCCAAGGGTCCCACGCCAGGGTGAGGGAGGAACCCTGATTGTAGTAGGCTTTCGTTGTAATGACGGACCTGGAAAACATACACGTTATCAAACTTAAATCCTGATTCGCTTAGACAGAATCGTCAGTATATTTATGAATTGATTACTGACCGAGGAAACGTAGCGAGCTCAGATCATAGAAAAAAGATCATCTTCTTTCCATAATCCGAGGTAGCGAGCGAAAGGCGTCTCCGTTACAGCTTGAGCAAGAATGATTTCGTATGTCCGAATGTCCAGATGTCAGGCTATTCTCCTCTACAGATCGCATTTCTCAACCGATTGTCGTGAAAATTTTCGAGCAGGCTCGATAATTATAAATAAAATAAAATAAAATATCTTTATTTCAGATTATTAAGAATCCAATAAATGTTAGTATCCTTCGTTAAAGCTACATGTTAGTACATTATTATATTTTTTTAAATACGATGAAGTGGCCATAAATATTTTCATCATCATCATTCACTTAAGAGCTGGGCTCTTGTCGGTGCAGCGTGATGCAGTTTTCGCCATTTCTGTCGGTCCAATGCTAGTTTCTTGACGTCCTGGTACGACACGACCTCCACATACTCCTTTATATTTTATTAACAATGAAATCAAAATCTATTGTAAAATAAAAATTGGTTTAAATAATTAACAAATAAGTAAAATTCAATAATTTTTTTTTAAAGACAATTAAAAATTATATACAGGGATTTCATCATCATCATCATGTCAGCCGAAAGACGTCCACTGCTGGACATAGGCCTCCCCTAAAGACTTCCACAATGACCGATCCTGCGCCACCCGCATCCAGCGGACACCCGCGACCTTCACCAGGTCATCAGTCCACCGTGTGGGTGGCCTGCCCACGCTACGCCTTCCGGTACGTGGCCGCCACTCGAGAACCTTTCCGCCCCAACGGCCATCGGTTCTACGTGCTATGTGCCCCGCCCACTGCCACTTAAGTTTAGCGATTCGGAGGGCTATATCGTTCACTTTGGTTCTGCTGCGGATGGCCTCATTCCTGATGCGATCACGCAGAGAAACTCCCAACATAGCTCTCTCCATTGCCCTTTGGGTGACTTTGAGCCTTCTTATGAGGCCCATAGTAAGCGACCACGTTTCAGTGCCATATGTCATCACTGGCAACACACACTGGTCAAAAACTTTTGTCTTGAGACACTGCGGAATATTGGACGAAAAGATGTGCCGTAGCTTCCCGAACGCGCCCCAGCCGAGTCGGATTCGACGATTAACCTCTTTCTCGAAGTTGGACCTACCCAACTGGACAGTCTGTCCTAGGTATATGTAATCGTCTACAACTTCGAGCGTAAAGTGTCCGGCGTAAATTGTTAAAGGAGTTGGTGCGACATGGACATTTGACATGATCTTCGTCTTGTCCATGTTCATCCTTAGACCAACTCGCTCGGAGGCTTTACTGAGGTCATTGAGCATTGTACTTAAATCCTCCATGGTCTCAGCCAAGACAACTATATCGTCAGCAAACCGAAGGTGAGTGAGGTAGTCGCCGTTTATGTTGATGCCCATCCTTCTCCAGTCCAGAGTCTTGAAAACATCCTCCAGTGCAGCGGAGAACAGTTTAGGAGAAATAACATCTCCTTACCTGACTCCCCGCTGCAACGGAATAGATTTTGAGTTCTGGTCCTGGAGTCGGACTGACATAGTGGCATTCTCGTACAAACACTTCAGCACTTCGATATAGCGGTAGTCCACTTGGCACCGTTGGAGAGATTGTAGTACAGCCCACGTTTCAATCGAATCAAAGGCTTTCTCGTAGTCCACGAACGCTAAACAGAGGCGCAGGTTATACTCTTCAGTCTTCTGTATAACCTGACGGAGCGTATGGATGTGGTCTACGGTGCTAAAGCCTCTTCGGAAACCGGCTTGTTCGGGAGGCTGGAAGTCATCTAGCCTGCGTGCGAGACGGTTCGTAATGACTCTTGAAAACAGCTTATAGACATGGCTCGGAAGTGAGATGGGTCGGTAGATCTTCAGTAAGGAGTTGTCACCCTTTTTGAAGAACAGCACCACCACACCTCTGTTCCATGCCTTTGGAGTTTTCCCTTCCAGTAAGACGGAGTCGAACAACTTCTGAAGGGCCCTAAGGACCGGTTTTCCACCCGCCTTCAGGAGTTCCGCTGTAATTCCGTCTTCACCGGGTGCCCTGTTGTTCCTCAGCTGCTTAAGAGCCATTCTAATCTCGTACAGACTGATGTCCGGGATATCTTCGGTATAGTGCCGGGTTAATCTAGCTCTAGGGTCTTCCGCTAGACCAACTTCGGGTCTGCTAGTTGACGTGTATAGCTGTCAATAAAAGCAATCTATCTCACTCAGAAGCTCAGGTTTGGACGAAACGATTTTCTATGTGCACATAGACGTGCATACAGAGATTTGCCCGTAAATAATTTTACAAGCGGAATCGTCCGTTGCGAAAATATCACCCGTTGCGAGATTTGAACGCACGACCTCTGGAATCCATCCACACACAGAGATACCAGTCATTATTTCACTGTCAAATGCACCTACATCCTCAACGGAGAGCACCAAAGGCACATCGGGATCTAACTCGCTCATATTTGGAGCAGCCCAACCGGAGAACACCACAGCCATGATAATACCCCTACTTGCTCAGTAGACATGCGGTGTTGGGTTCCTGGTGGTGATAAAGGTCGTCAGACCTCTCGAATATTCACGGTATCGAGTGGAGGATAACACTGTCAACACAACGAATCCTGAAATCGATAAAGAGCTATCGACGAGCTCGCGTTTCTTCTCGATGCGCAAGCTGTCTGATTGCCATGAGGTAGGTCATATTTTAGCACTGTCATGGTATATAAAATGGCTTTACGCCCCGCGATAGTCCACCCAAAAAGTGATGGCTGCATGTCGTGAATCCCGAGCGAAAATGGGCTCAATCCACAGGATGCCCATAGCAATCGTGCAAAGTGAAGAAAGGAAATGAAAGAGGATCTTGGCAAAAGCCGGGATGAAAGTTGAAGAAGACTTACTATTGTAAAAGTTGCCATGAAGAAACAATACGTTTGTATAACATGATCAGGCACACCCTGATCCGAAATACACTTGATGTGGTCTCCGAAGAACTCCCGCGCACACACGAGGATCACAAACACCACGAGCAGCGTTACAGTGGCCTTATAGTGTAGTTTAAAGACTAGATTCTCTATGATGGGTCTCGACTTGAATTTAAGTTGTGGTGCTAGAGTGCTGATCGTCGCTGCAAATAGTCTGCCCTCCATTGTGTCTGTTTAATCTGTAACAAAAAAATATGTTTCAGAATGTTCAACTGAACACCATATGACCTTCCACAATTCCAGTATTGGCTATGTGCGAAGTAGGTGGTGGGGGTAAGCTAGGCGATCGTAGCGCACACCATGGCAGAAATGCGTACTTACCGGGGACCACTGTCAAATTTACTTTCTCGTTTTCTATTGGTTTCTTAACGGTTTCCTACGATTCGTTTCGTTTGTATGTATTTATTTATTCTCTTATTTATTTCAGTAAAATTTCCAATACGGGGTCTTTCTCGTTTACTAAAGTAAATAAAATATTCATGTGTCATTATTTGACATCTCTGAGTTTTGACATTGTCTCGGGACCTTTGACGTTTGACGTTTCAGACGTGCACATAGCCAATATCACTGAAGTTGTGGAAGGAGCGCACTATTCGCCAACAAACTGCTAAGCAGTTTGGCCAAAATTAATGTTAACTACTCACGTCTTAAGTCACTGTTATTGGAATAAATAAAAAAAAATGATGATCTTCCTGACCGATTTTACTGTAGCGACTGTGTGATCTGGTTCAAATATTAACGATTATTATCAATAGGTATGTTGGTGCACCCTCAAGTGACTAACGTACCTTATCAACTATGTAATGGATGACCCGTTGGCCCATCATAATCATAAGATTCATAAGTTATACTCCTCATTTCGATATTTTTTTCATAGAAAACAAATAGAATACTTAATTTTCTACAAACGATTTCAAATCGATATCATTAAGAGGGCGCAGTATGCTCGGTTCTCCATACAAACTTATTTATGCTCACATTTTAAAACGCCATGCTAGAATAACATGAAACTTTGTATACACAATGGGATCCGGCATATCTAGGTCGGAAACTAGTATCCGTTGCTAGAATTTGTAATAGAAAAAATACAGCTAGTTTTTTTTTTTTTTTTACGGTTTGTATGAAAACCTTAAAAATCGCTGTATCTTTTCTCCATTATAATTTCAAGCAACAGAAACTAATTTCCGGCCTAGATATGCCGGATTCCATTGTGTATATAAAGTTTCATGTTATTCTAGCATAGCGTTTTAAAATAAGAGCGTAACTACGTTTGTATGGAGAACCGAGCTTATTACGGACTCTTTAAGTGTGCTGCCGCCGCTGTCATTCCATAGAAAGAAACTTGTCAATCTTTGCAATAAATAAAAAACCGGCCAAGAGCGTGTCGGGCCACGCTCAGTGTAGGGTTCCGTAGTTTTTTTTTACTTCTGGAGCGATTATTTCCGAAAATCTTAACATTATAAAAAAATGATTGTAGTAAACCCCTATTTATTTTTAAATACCTATCTAACAATATATCACACGTTAGGGTTAAAATGAAAAAAAAAACACTCCCCACTTTACGTATAGGGGAGGTACCCTAATAAAATATTTTTTTCCACTTTTTATTTTACCACTTTGTCGGCGTAATTGATATACATATTAGTACCAAATTTCAGCTTTCTAGTGCTAACGATCACTGAGATTATCCGCGGACGGACGGACGGACAGACGGACGGACAGACATGGCGAAACTATAAGGGTTCCTAGTTGACTACGGAACCCTAAAAACAATGTTTTCATGTTTGTTCCCTATGCATTCCGAAACCATTGATCAGATTGTGATGAAACTTTGAAGTGTTCTGGGGACGCCCTCGACGGTTCCTGGCCCAAAAAATCAATATATCAATGAATATTTTCCGTTATAAATATTTACGTGGCATGTCGATGCACGCCGGGCACAGTTAGTGTGTAATAAATCTCAGTATGATCACTGAGCATAAAACGTTCAGATGGTGACAAAATTTATCGATAACGAGTGTTACGCTCAATCTGCAGGTGATTTAGGTCACTAAAATGCCATTAATTCGTTATCGCTGCGTTACTGTGACCTGCGCAGGAGTTGGTTCGACACTTCGCATAACAATGTATGATTTCAATGCGTTGCGCACTCGCTTACATGCCTTGGTAAATTATTATTTATTATTTACACCACACCTTGCCTTGCTTGCTTGGTGGAGTGACGTAAAATTGTGTACAAAACACGGGTCGTAAATAGCTATTATCTGATGTTACTTGGTTAGTTCTTAACTGACGTGTTTTCAGACCAGATTGAACGTCTGTTACTAGTGAGTTATCACGTCAGAATGCATCAGATGAATATGAATCTGACCATGTATAAATAAATAAATAATAATAAATAAATATTGGGGGACAATCTTACACAAATCGAACTAGTCCCAAACTAAGCAAAGCTTGTACTATGGGTACTAGATGATGATATACATACTTACATATATAGATAAATACATATTTAAATAGATAGGAAACATCCAAGACCCAGGAACAATATTCGTGATAAATGCACAAATAATGCCCTGACCGGGATGCATGTTTGTTCTTGGGTCTTGGATGTTTTCTATGTATTTAAGTATGTATTTATCTATATAAGTATATGCATATCGTCGTCTAGTACCCATAGTACAAGCTTTGCTTAGTTTGGGACTAGGTCGATTTGTGTACGATTGTCCCCCAATATTTAATTATTTAATTTTATAGTTTAAGTTAGTAGTTTTCATATTTGCTCTTGTAAGATTTTAGATAAGGTATAATATCATCGTTTTAACTTGTTTGTGTTGTTTAGTACTGTATTGTTTGAGTAGGTTGAGAAATAAAAGGAAAGTAAAGACTCAACTTTGTTATTTTTCTGTCAAAAAAAATTTAAAAATTTTTTTCGACTCTAGCCACAGAATGAATTATATAGTCAAGACAAATCTAGACATCAAACCTCCTTTTTTCTATCCTCGTCGGACGGCGTTTGAAAGAACGCGGTATTTTTTAATGTACGCCCTTAATATAATAAATTTTGCTTGTGAATGTTACAAATCCATATAAAAATAAACCTTAAAAGTATGTTCATAAGGTTTAAATTAAATAGAGTTTTGGCAGTTACTTAGAGAATTAGAGATTTGGTCGAGAATTGCAAACAAATGCAGGTGGATCGAACTAAAATAGGTTAATAGCTTCCATGTTAACTAGGCAGGTTTATAGCCAATTGAATGTTTACACTCGTAAAATTTTGCATTGTATAATTGTACCTAGTTATTATGATACCATGATTTGATTAGTTTGGCAACGGAATACTTTGCAATTCATACACATTTTGACGTAAGTATTGTGCAAAAATATGAAGAAATCTCACCTCACAATCCTTTAATCCCGTCCTAAATGTCCTAATCCCTACGACCGCGTACGTAACCACAGATTCGTAACCAGTTGCGTTGAAATATTTTTTCCTTCTTAATATGAAACTGGTTGCGAACGAAGACTTTTCGTTCTTGTACGGAACGCACTGCAATCACAAAACACTTACTAAGTCAGGTGGCTTAGGTAGTTTCAGATACCGGAAGGGCAAACTACCTTAGAAATAGGAGCTCTGTATACAAATACGACGGGACATGAGACGGGATAGGGGCGAGAAGTGAGACGTCAAAGTGTAATGTTACATTAGCTTATCGTCTCAGATAGGCGTACAAATTTTGAAATGTTTTGAAATCACTTTATGACATAACTATATATTGATATTTCCAATGGACTGAATAAAGGATACGATGCTCTTCGTAAAGTTTTTAATAGTAATACAGCCATTTATATCACACAGTTTTAATTTTTTCGATTAAGTGTAATGTTTGAAATTATATTTCTCAGTAAAAAAAAAAAACAATACTCCTATGGTAAATATAGGATATAATGCCACCATTGCTGCATAGTCATATACTAGATAGTGACGAAGAGTAAATGACCAGGTACTACATTTCAATTACACAGAAAATAGCGTAGATGAGATTTTTTAACCGATAACCCTTTAGCGCTCGACCTATTATATGCATGCAGATTGTTCAATCCACAAAGAAGCAGCCCACTTCGATCCGTGGTTAACAAAACTGTAGGCAGCCCGCACACCACCACTGCCAATTGATTTCGTTTCGCTGTACGCTTGCTTATAGCCGAAAACATGCGAACCGTATGAAAACTAAAGCGAGTTCCTGGCACTGAGAGTATTAACTGAGACGGCGCCTTTAAGAGGGGCGTGGGGGAGACGATGATGAGGTACCAAGGGGCAGGTAAGGTGCTTGCCACCCGCTGTTGTTCTCGAAAAGCTCATGTTTAGAGCTTCCGCTAATTTTAACACCTAATATAACATGAATGCAATAAAGAATCTGAATCTGTTGCCCCGGTACCCTCTGTCAACTCCCCCCTCGCCCCTGTCTCATCATAGGTCTATAGGTCATTATAGTTTATATTTAACCGTCTCAGTTAATCAGGCGGTCTATTTGTCTATCTAATATCTTCATACGAGCAATTCTTGTACTAATATTTATTTATTTCTGGAATCTCGGAAACAGTCCAACGATTTAGATAAAATTTACAATAGAGGGATTTACGGCGACAAAAATATCCAATCGAACCGATCTAACTTTGTTATCTTCGGGTAGATTCGCATACTCCGCGGAAAACCACGAGTGATGCGCTTGGGAACTTACAGATTAAAAGCAAAAAAAAAACAATAGCCCGAATGATTTTCACTCATCGGGTCATGGTACTTGGAATTCGCAATAAATTGCAGCAATAACAATAAGTGATACATTCGCAAAGCTTCGCTAGGCATATTAAACTATTCTTAGTATAAGCTCCAATAGGAATTGCCAACCCTACAAGTATAAACAAATTATCTTACTCATACTTACCGATCATCCTCCTAGCGTTATTCCCAGTACAGTTGCATCCTGACGGATGCCTGGGGTCCGCTACCTAATCCCAAGAATTGGCGTAGGCACTAGTTTTTTTTTACGGAAGCTACTGCCATCTGACCTTCCAACCCGAGGGGGAAATTAGACCATATTGGGATTAGGCTTGTCAAGTGAGTGGGCAACTTGACTGTTAGAGGTTCTCAAGCCGCCCGGAGGCCTCTAACTTGACTTAACGACTGCTATCATAGACAGCAACCGGGATCAACGGCTTAACGTGCCTTCCAAAGCACGGGAGCGCTCAGTTAGTAACCACTCAAAGCGGTCACCCATCCAAGGATTGACCTCGCCCGACATTGCTTAACCTCGCATACCGCACCCGGTACGCTGGCGCCGCTGGGCCACGAACGCTCCACAACTCATACTTACCGGTGGCATGGTAAAATTGACATGATAAAACCACCAATAAACTGGCACAGAACTGACCAAGTCACACTATTCATCACAATCAGTTAAGAGGGCGCAGTACGCTCGGTCTGGCTCGGTTCTCCATACAAACGTATTTACCCTCTCATTTTAAAACGCCATGCTAGAATAACATGAAAATTTGTATACACAATGGGATCCGGCATATCTAGGTCGGACCATAGTTTATGCTGCTAGAAATTGTAAAAGAAAAAAAATACAGCGGCTTTTTGAGTTTTTTACGGCTTGTATGAAAACCTTAATAATCGCTGTATTTTTTCTACATTATAATTTCAAGCAACAGAAACTATGGTCCGACCAAGATATGCCGGACCCCATTGTGTATACAAAGTTTCATGTTATTCTAGCCTGGCGTTTTAAAATGAGAGCATAAATACGTTTGTATGGAGAACCGAACGTACTGCGCAGTCTTAATTACATGACAAAGGGAATCGTCATCAAATTAATAACTACAATAGGTACCGATCTATTATCGTGAAATTGGTTAAACCAATGAAGGTAACTATAGTCAGTGGTCAATAGAGTACGTGCAAATTTTATTTAGTATCTCGTCAACGTACAGTTAACGCAAATGTAGATAATCATTTTAGTACTTTGACGCACTAACGTAATAATACTGAGACAGTTGGGAGGCGTCAAAGGAATGAAAGTGACAAGGTACTAAAATGGTCATCTACTTTTTCTGTTGACTATACAGAGCAACGGGCATATGATATGAAATGAAATGAAATGCTTTATTTGTACAACATAGGTAAGTACACAAAGATCTTACAATAGTTTTAAGTATCACTATGCTGGGCCGTTAGGCATACAAATTTTAGGAGTAATTAATGGAGGATCAGTGTTCTGGCTCATTAATTACAGTCTAACAAATATTCATTTATGGTGTAGTAAGCTTTTTTTACAAGGTGCTCAAATAATTTTCGCTTAAAGCCTTCCATATTTTCTACTTCTACAATATCTTTCGGTATCTTATTGTAATATGATGGTTGCCATTTTATCGTCGTGGATAAGACGCCCGTCACTGTCGCACTCGAACACTTGTCAGAACGTGACGAATGAATTGTCCACGACGATAAGTGATAAAATGGCAACCATCCATAATAAACGAGATGAGCTGAAAGTCCGATATCTTACGATTTTCGGATTCATATATTTTTTCTGACGCGCTAGTACAGTATAGTTCAGTGAACGTAACGCGAGAGAACCATATCGGTTTCATTTCATACATGTGGTAAGTGGTAAGTTTAAGATTGATATTCGTCTGATCCGCTTTGACGTGACAGCTTCTGTATCAGACGTCAGAGAGCATTGCGTCAGATAATAATTAGTCCAGCTTTACTTTCATTGCCAATGATATTATAATTAATAATGTTGTGTTGTGTTGTGTCAAAGTGTTGTGGTCCAGCGCCTAACACACGAACATAGTCGAAATTGGGTATTTGACATATGCTTAATATTCATTATAATTTGATAAAAAAATACAATACAAATTACAAAATAAAAATCTAATTAATGAACACATGCTAAAAAGGTATATAACATGCTGTCACTCTGCGGACGGCAAACCATCAAAATGTCACAATAAATAGTAATCTAAATTAGGTAACAAAATAATGAAGCCGGTTTTTAAAACCATGCCTTATAAGTTATAAGTAAGCACTAGCACGCACACATATACAAACTAAACTATGTACTCTTCAGTACAAATGTGGCAATTGCGTCAGGGTCACTCGTTTTGCGTTTGTGCGTGGTTTAGTCATGGCATGGTGTGTATATGCCAGCCTAAGCGTGTGCTTTCTTATTGGGCATGGTTTTAAAAATCGGCATCACAACTTTGTTCGTAATGCTCCGTCTATATTTTTTCTTAGGCTGTGGAACTTCAAAATTCGATAAATTATGTTTTGTCAAACATGCAATGAAATATTGATGTTATGATCCTTATAAATAGGCTGCGAAGTATGACGTTTCAGGTGCGGCTAGGACAAGAGGTCGTTAATGGAATTTCATACAAATCTTGTAGGCCTAGGCCGGCAAAGTCCTTTTTTTTAATTCCATTCCACATAAATTTGTGGCACAGGCATCATGACATTCTGCCACTATGCGTATTAAAAATAAAATAAGTTTTTTGTTGTTTATTTCATTGCATGTTTGAGAAAAGCACTATACATACTCGTACCTCGGCGGGAAATCTGGGGTTGCCCGCCTTAGACCTATCCGTATATATGTCTTCGGCCGGCAACCCCTTTCGTCCCGGCCTCTGTAGTAATGTACTATTTTTGTTTATCGGCCAAATAAAAAGTACCAATACCATCCTTATGTAGATATAAAAAAGAAATTGTATGATAACCTTGACGCCGTATTTCGCTACTAAACCGGCAATATAAAACAGTTGGTACGACTTGCGTTTGACGTCATAATCTATTAGTGTCAATTTGTAGGAAGCGTTTCAGTTGCCGCTAGCGTCGAGCTATGTTTGCCCTTCCATCATCATCATCATATCAGCCGAAGGGCGTCCAAAGAGTACCACAATGAGCGATCCTGCGCCACCAGGATCCAGCGGCCTTTTTCGCCCTTTTTACTATGTTAAGCTGCAGAGCTTAGCACATCGACGCAGAGTAGCATGTCTGTGCGTCTTCTACAAACTGTACTTCGGTGAGTGTGCTCAGGAGCTCCATGAGCTCATACCGCCTTCCCCCTTCTTCCATCGGACATCCAGACGTACGGCTGGCTACCATCCTTACCTGGTCGAAATTCCTCTAATTCGAACCAAGCGCTTTGCATCTTCTTTTATAATGCGCGCTTCTAAGGTTTGGAATTCTCTGCCGGCGTCTGTATTTCCGAGTTCATGTAACCTGGACCTTTTTAAGGCACGAGTGAATAGGCATCTTCTGGGTGAGCTCACTTCATCGTCGGCCTCATCTTTGCCTCCTGGCTAGATGCTGGCCAAAAGCAATCCCATTTTTAATAAAAAAAAAAGTTCTAATTGTGGTTGGTCTAATGTACCTATACATTTGATCGTATCTAAGAACTAGTTCGAACAGCACCATCACTTCGGTTGAATAGCGTATTGCGAGACCCACGCAAAAAGGGGTGGTGCTATGCAAACCCGACACCATACTGGGATAAACCACTATCACAGTTGACAGAAAAACCGATGTCCCGTTGGAATGATTGTGACATGTTTAAACCTATCGAACTGCAGCGTCACCTGAAAGTTTGTGACCATCAACACGTAGCACAGTGGTCGGTTATCCCTCAAGCGATTCACAACACCTATCTTGACTAATACCGCCATTAGTCAATACCACACATAGGTATCTACGGAGACTCGTAAAATCTTGGCCAGCGGCCATCAAATTCGCCAAAACATTGAATCATAGCTAAGAACACTTTAATAGGAAGAAACGGTTCTTCTTTTTGGGTTTTGTGGGCTACGGGGTGTTAAGAGTGAAGAAGCCGCATACTCGTATCTAGCTGGGCATAATGATTAATGAATATTCCGTCACCTATTCCAAAAACACAACAAAGTTACTTTTAAAATTACACAGAATTTATCTACATCACACCAAATTCCCGAAATGTTAAGTACTTACCTTGGACAGGTGGATCCGCTGTTCCCTCAATTTTGTGTCTGGTGTACTGGACACGAATACTAAGGATATAGCAAAGCGAGTGTTAAGTAGTTTAACCCTTTCGGACCCGACCAATGAAGCTCGATTATCTTCAATTGCCAATTCAAACAATATTCCCACTATAGGTACTTCATTTCGCGTTAGCGTGGTCCCGTTTTTCCGGTGCGAAAGCGCTAAAACTGTATTTCGAAAGTCGAAAAAGTTACCTCGTATCCTTATCTGAGAGTGAGACACATGCTTCGATCGTCGTAAGTATAGTACTGGCTCAGTCTTTGTCTTGCCCCAGTATTGATGATAAGATAGCATGATATGATAACCAATCTTGGCTGTTATTCACAACGCTTACCTATTCGCGCAATGTTATTTTACAGAGTGTCCGTGGCTGACAAGCTTGCGGCCTGCAGTGCAGAACTAGCGACCCTTTAGTGACTTGAGGATCGCTATGGCAAGGGACAAGGGACATACCTACAGGTCCCTCATGCTGAATGCAGCAATTCCTCGGAATCCAGCTGACCTTACCACCGGGAACACAAAACACCAGATACCTCAAGAGTACGTAGCTTGTCGCATGCTGTGGACACAGAATGGTACCTGTGGATTTGATACACTGGGAGATTAAACTTAGTCATAGTCATAGCATGGCTGTCATACCGGGTAATTTAATTACGAATAGTTATTAGTTAATGTTGTATCACTGTTTAGCTCCCAAAGACCAAAGTATCATCCTGTGGGGAGTATCACCTGTACCCACGACGTAGTTGACAACTCGATAGTTTTTTTTTTAAATAAATATTAGGGGAGATTTTTTACACAAATCGAACTAGTCCCACGGTAAGCTCAATAAGGCTTGTGTTATGGGTACTAGACAACGATATCCACCACCACCACCACCACATCAGCCCTAGGACGTCCACTGCTGGACATAGGCCTCCCCCAATTTCATGGGGGGTAAATGCCATAATCGCCACGCTTGGCATGCGGGTTGGCGATCGCAGTATCTCCACCGCACTCTAGGAATGCTGCTGCCCATTCCCCGGTGGTCTTGGTCGTAGTTTAAGGACATACCCGGGTCCAACGATATATTTAATAGATATATACTTAAATACATAGAAAACATCCAAGTCTCAGGAACAAATGTCTCTGCTCACCACAGAAACAAATGCCCTTACCGGGATTCGAACCCGGAACCTCTAGCTTCAGAAGCAATATGGCACTACCAACTAGGGTAAACAGGCCGACAAAAGATAGTTGCCGGGTTTAAGTCTGAGCTCTGATTACGCTTCCTCGTTACGGAGCTGAGTCAAGATATACATAGGTTGTGAGGCGAGTCAAGACAGGTTGTGAATATTACGCTGATTAAAGAACGATTCCATAGAGAATAGACGCTGACAAAGAACTGCGCTCAATGTTTTTTTTTTTAATTTCTATCATACTTGCTCTTAAATTAAGTTATTTTATGTAGCTGGAAGATATGGTGTCTGAGCCCAACATCATGGGAGCAATTAACTCAGCAAGGCTCCGATGGCTTGGACAGCTCGATAGAATACCAAGCAGAGAGGGCAGTGAATCGAGAGTTTACGCGGCCTAAGAGTTCAGCGACCGGTTGGTCGGCCTAAATACTGCTGGAAGGACGAAATGGAGAAATACCTAAGAGCCTTTCACGCAGAAAACTGGAAGGCAATCGCACAGAGACTGCGCAGTACGTTCGGTTCTCCATACATACGTATTTATGCTCTCATTTTAAAACGCCAGGCTAGAATAACATGAAACTTTGTATACACAATGGGATCCGGCATATCTAGGTCGGACCATAGTTTCTGTTGCTTGAAATTATAATGGAGAAAAAATACAGCGATTATTAAGGTTTTCATACAAGCCGTAAAAAACTCAAAAAGCCGCTGTATTTTTTTTCTTTTACAATTTCTAGCAACAATAACTAATTTTCGTCCTAGATATGCCGGATCCCATTGTCTATACAAAGTTTCATGTTATTCTAGCATGGCGTTTTAAAATGAGAGGGTAAATACGTTTGTATGGAGAACCGAGCCAGACCGAGCGTACTGCGCCCTCTTAATTGCAGGTGGCTGAGCCAGTGGAGCAAGTAAGTTTTCTCAAGCATGCAATGAAAAATTTATGTTATGATCCCTACGCTGCGAAGTATGACGTTTCAGGTGCGGCTAGGACGAGAGATCGTTAATGGAATTTCATATAAATCTTGCAGGCCTAGGCCAGCAAAGTCCTCTTTTTAATTTCCATTCTACATAAATTTGCGGCACAGGTATCATGAAATTATGCCACTATGCGTATTAAAAATAAAACTTTGACTTTTTTGTTGCTTCTTTCATTCCATGTTTGAGAAAAGCACTATACATACCTCGGCGGGAAATATGGGGTTGCCCGCCTCAGGCCTATCAGGTCGATATGTCTTCGGCCGTCAACCCCTCTCGTCCCGGCCTCTGTAGTAATGTACTAATACACACACTTGGCATGCATGATAGCTAGTAAGTACAGATTACAAGATCGCATAGAAGATTTAGACGACCTGTTTAGCCTAGTTGGTAGTGACTCTGCCTCCGAAGCTAGAGGTCCCGGGTTCGAATCCCGGCCAGGGCATTTATTTGTGCATTTTTCACGGATATTTGTTCTTGGGTCTTGGATGTTTTCTATGTATTTATCTATTTAAGTATGTATATCGTCGTCTAGTACCCATAGTACAAGCTTTGCTTAGTTTGGGACTAGGTCGATTTGTGTAAGATTGTCCCCCAATATTATTATTATTATTATTATTTCAAAAAATAATAGGAAAACTGGAAGGAAATCGCACAAAATAAGGCGAGCTGATGTTAACTCGTATCCGAGGCCAAGATCCACTACGAAATGTTCCAAAATAACAAGATCGCTTAGAAGATTTCAAAAAATAATAGTTTAGGTAAATGTATCTTTTCAGGTCATCTTAATTTCTAGAATGTGTGTTATTCATTCTCTTTTTGTTTTTGTTAATTTATTTATGTTCCTAAAATATGTAAGAAAATTATTAGTTAGTGCGGCGTGTGTGTGCCAGTCTTCGACTCTTTACCTGCCATGATTGACGCTTGTCAATTATTATAATTATTATCACTTTTTCTTTACTCCCATGAGTGCTTGTGTCAAGCACTGGTACTGCGTCGAGGACCGGTACAGTTAAGTTTCCGTTTCTCTTGCTATTCATATTGTTTTTGTTAACATTTTGCATAAAAATGAACCTCCTGGTCTTTTTTTTAATTACAGTTTAGTACACTACATGTACACATATGTATAGTTTGCATATGCGACTGTTTGTGTTCTGAATAAAAAAAAAGATCTCATAGAATAACAGTGAAGATATCATAGTGTAACAGCATAGTACACTTTCCGCCTTTCTTCGACAGGAAATGCGAACGCCTGGGAATACAGTTCTTCACGCATTATTTGTAGATATGCTGGTACAATGGAGCTAGCACTTATGTTTACCAATAAAACTAGTTTATTATGAGTGCCGATTGAGATAACAAGAATAAGAACAGTTTACAATCTTACTCGTGCATTCGCAAATAAATGTCTGATTACTGTTTGCAGATGAGTAATTGAGCATTCCTTGAAACAAATATCATACATTCTCTTTGTTCCTTTTAAAACATAGGCTAGGTTATTACAATGTGTGTATTAAAGTACTTAACATTTAAATACAAAAATACTACTAAAAACACATTATAAACCTAATCTATATGTGCCGCCGGCAGCGTGGCAGGGCCTTTTTTTTAACGTTGGGGAAATGCTTTTATGCATCCCACCCGGGGGGGGGGGGGGGGGACCAGGACGGGTATGACGTACTAACCGCAGTAAAACGCCTTGGACTACCGTCTAAAACCCCAACGAGTCCCAGCTCCGCCTTGTCGAGGACGCCGCGGGATCGCTATCAGCATTCTACAGCGTAGGCGAATAAAATTTGCAAAACCTGGACATAATTCGCTAACTGTAATTTTCTTTTTCTATGATTTAAAGTATTGTTAGTTATACTTAAAATAAAAAGAATTAAACATTTTAAGGCCCCGCGTCAATGTTAAAAAAAACAAAAAACATTTTTTTAACACATTTTGATTTTGTAAGTAATCCATAATAAATAACTTTGTAAAAGTACCTGAATTATGAGAAGAAAAAATATGGATATTTTTTGTTTAATGTTTCTTATAGTACTAATAAAATGTTGACGGCATCAATTAAACACTTTTGACGTAGTTATGTATTTGGTTTTCCAATAATTACCCATATTGGTGACTTCAGAGATCTGCATATATGGTGATAAATTATTAAAAATTAAACGGGTTATCTATGCACATAACTACGTCAATAGTGTTGACATTGACGCAGAGCCTTGAAATGTTTAATTCTTTTAATCTCTAACAATACTTTAAATCATAGAAAAAGAAAATTACAGTTATCGAATTATGTCCAGGTTTTGCAAATTTTATGCATCTAGAGTGCGTCCCAGCGTGGCAGGGCCTAAGCTACTTACTTACTTTAGAACCTCCGGATTATCCGTGCCGTGTCCTGAAAGGTTTACGAGTAGGCGACTATTGTCGGTAAGGAAAAATGACGAGGTATAAAAATGTCGAAACGACTTTTATTGTCAAGATATAAAAAAGTCGGAATTGAAAATTGACGGAGTATAAAAATGTCGAGAAGTAGAAAAGACGAACTGACAATGGTCTGAAAGTAAAAATGTCCAATTTGTAATTCTAAAAAAAGTCTTACTATAAGTGATCTACAACGGCCCCAGGTCTTGTTAGGTTAGGTTCGTTAGGTATCTTCAGATGCCCGAAGGGCAAACCGCGCAGAAATAGGAGCCCCGCGGAGTCATTAGTCATATACCTCGTCATTTTTCCTTACCGACAATAGTCGCCTAAATCTCCAGAAATACGGCCTTCTGTGCCTGACCTTTGAGACCCAGGTATCTAGCGAGAGTATATTGAGGTGTCGAGACTCTTCGTTATTACATCGCGTTTGCAGAGACAACTATCCGGGCAATCATCGTCGAATAAACGTCCTACATGGCGCCAGAGCTTGGCTACTGAAAAATTACTCAAAAACAATAGGTCTGGTCACACTGTGTAGTAGGAATTATAGTTTTGATAATAGAAAATATTTTTTATTTTATGTGCATAAGTAAGGTACCTAAGGAAACAAGTTAAAACCCCGTGAATCTACTAAGTTACAGTTAATTATTTTGACTAAGATGAATATTCACACATTTATCTAACTACCTATTCGATATCGTAGCGCTCGTGGCCCAGCGGCGCCCGCGTACCGCGTGCGGTATGCGAGGTTAAGCAAAGTGGGTCAGTTCTTGGATGGGTGACCGCTTTGAGTGGTTACTAACTGAGTGCTCCCGTGCTTTGGAAGGCACGTTAAGCTGTTGATCCCGGCTGCTGTCTACGACAGCAGTTGTGAAGCCAAGTTAGAGGCCTTCGGGCGGCTTAGAACTTCTAACAGTCAAGTTGCCCACTCACTTGACAAAGCCTAATCCCAACAAGGTCTAGTTTCCCTCTTGGGTTGGAACGTCAGATGGCAGTCGCTTTCATAAAACTAGTGCCTACGCCAATTCATGGGATTAGGTAGCGGACCCCAGGCATCCTTCAGGATGCAGCTGTACTGGGAATAACGCTAGGATGATGATGATGACCTATTCGCTATAGTCATAAACCAACTCTGAATATTCCGCTTCCTAGCTGTTGAAGTAGTTTGAGTTGTTATGTTTGTTGTTTGTTTCATCTTGGTCAAAATTATTCATTGTTTCACATTTACACTACATTTCATTTTTCACCTTGCTGCAATGGTTAAAAAAATCCAAAACGTCCAAAAATAGCAAAGCATCACGACAAATAACGGAAATTAAAAAAAAACACGAAAAATGCTACAAAATACAAGCACCATTTAAAAAAAAACACGTAAAAACTAAAAAAATACCAAAAAGCATGGATAAACAAAAAAAATCGGAAAGTACAAAAAAAAATACGAAAAAACTTTTAAAAAGTCCAAAAATATTTAAAAAACACAAAAAACGCTAAAATGTAAAATAACACGAAGAAACTAAAATATAATACATAAATACACGAAAATTCGAAAAAAAAACAACAAAATACAAAAATACAAGAACGATAAAAAATACCAATTTACATAACAAATGAAAATATATATACAAAATCGTGGCGGTTGGCTCTATGTAATATTTCCTTTATAAGTTGATTTTAGTAAGCAAATTTAAGAAGTAGTGTAGGGAGACATAAATAGGTAACTTCATGTCCTCTTTCCGTGACATACATTTAGGCGCATGTTTGAGAAAAGTATTTATTTAACTTATTTACTTAGGAACCATACGTGTGCACAGAAAATCAAAATTATTTTCTAGTGTCAAAACTATAATTCCTATTACACAAAGTGTGACCAACCCAAGATTTTATGAATTCCGCGTCGAAAATTTGAGTAATATTTCGGTAGCGAATTGTAATTTCAATCCGACAGCCGCTGAAAGGTTACGTTGCGTTGCTTGGGGTCGCTTTGGACAGAAAACCTATACGTAAACAGTATGTACTAAATATTATTATGTACCTAACTGGTACGACCGGACATATGACATATGACGCAACGTTAGACTTGGAAAACGTAGACGATATTTTTAAAGACTTTCAGTGCCAAGATCCGGGTTAGTTTACTTAGTTACATAGGTACCTATAGGCAGTAGGTTGTCTGGAAGAGATCGCTCTTTAGCGATAAGACTGCCTGTTGTTTACCTCTGCTTGTATCTTATTATGCTGTTTCTATTATGTAATTCTTTTTAGAGGTGTGCAAAAAAGTGTATTGTATTGTGTATTGTACCTAGTAAACTATTCTTCTATACTACTATATACTACTACTACCAATGTCAGCCGAAGGACGTCCACTGCTGGACATAGTCCTCCCCCAATTTCATGAGGGGTTAATGCCATAATCGGATGCGGGTCGGCGATCGCAGTATAGATCTCCACCGCACTCCATGGATGCTGGTACTCATCCCCCGGTGGTCTTGGTCGTAGTTTTAGGACATACCCGGTTCCCCTCTATACTGACTACTATTTTTCTTCTGATATACATACATAGATCAGCTTAAGGTAATAGACCAAAGATGTGTGAGAGTGTGTTTTTCGTAATATACTTGATACCTTATTGTGGATGTTCACCATAACTCCTCCTTTCTTCCAAATCGTCTACATTTTCTTTTCCGCGATAACAGCAAACGAATTTACCTACTGATGGCAAACGGACACCGCAGCCTGTAGACGCTTTCATTTCGAAAGGAGTCACTTAAGCGTTGCCAGCCCTTTATCTAATTACTAGAGTTGGGATGTTTGGTGGCATTGGGGTGAACAAAGAGCAATGGAGACGTCGTTATATTTTTCAATTGTATACTAACATAGGCTAAGCATAACTAACACCGATTGGATCTTAGTTGTTCTTGTTAAATAAATAAATATTTTTTGATTGAATAAATGAATGAATAAATGATTGATAATCCAATAATGTATATTTAAATTTATTGGTTTCATACAAGTAACATTTTGAAACAATAAATTCAGTTGCAAGTTGTTCAAACTCTTGAATACAACTAGAATTAATTTACCTATAGCATTGCAGTTGTCGTCAAAAAGTATGTAAAATATGCGATGTATCAACAAACCTAAATTGTTTACTCTATACACGTTCATACAATAAAACGCGATGGTGACATATTATTGGCCGGTACTGTAATTTATCGTTCAGTTATTCATTTATTCAAATAAAAAATATACAATGGCGACTCCATTGCATTACTAGTGCTAAACTGCCACCAGAATCCTAACCCTGCTAATTACTTTCACTAATCTGATTTATCATATTCACTGTGTCATAATTTAGTAAGTCCCCAACCTCAACTGAGCTAGCGTGGACACAATGCCCGGTCTCTTTTATTCATCAGAAGAGTTCTTGTGCCCAGCAGTGGGACGTATATATCATGATGATGATGTCATTGTTTAATGCCTCACCGCAGGTAATACTTAAATGCGTAAAAGGCCGTTAGTAATTTCTATCAATAAAAATGACAAAGAAGATTAGCTAGAAAATTATTTTTAGCTTGACAGCCTACGAAATTCACCATTTTTCACTGGAAGCGTCATACGAGTATCTGCGGTATCTGATGTGCTATCACGGTCTTATTCAGAGATAACGTAGAATCGAAGCAAATATAAATGACACATGGTTTTGAGCAAAATTAATTTATTTCCGGTGTGGTAATCATTGTTATTTCCTTAATAGTATGATGTTTCTTACACACACATAAAATTCATATAGGTGCAGAAGAGATGTGGGCAATTGTTAATGGCTTACGACGTTGAAGGCAGAGTTCTAGACGTATAGAAAAAGCACCAGAATCTGAAATCTAGGAGACAGAAAACAGGACTTTTCCGCCTCACCAAAATAACACCACACCAATTTTATTTATACGAAAAAAGATTACATTGTTTAACGAGGGGCGTAAGTGGAAAATAGCTAACGAGAGTCCAGTTTTAATTAAATTCCATTATTGTATAATTTTTTTACCTTTTTAAAACACGTGTTGACTAAGAAAAGTCACTGCAGACAGCCAAATGCTCGGAGGATTGAAGATTTCCCTCGTTTTAATAATTTTATTGCTTTGCATTGTAGGAGAAAAGAAAAGCACTATATTTATTGGCTAGTAGCTAGGTGGTGGGGGTAAGCTAGACGATCGTAGCGCACACCATGGCAGAAATGTGTACTTACTGGGGACAACTGTCAAATTTACTTTCACGTTTTCTATTGGTTTCTTAACGGTTTCCTACGATTCGTTTCGTTTGTGTGTATTTATTTATTCTCTTATTTATTTCAGTAAAATTTCCAATACGGGGTCTTTCTCGTTTACTAAAATAAATAAAATATTCATGTGTCATTATTTGACATCTCTGAGTTTTGACATTGTCTCGGGACCTTTGACGTTTGACGTTTCAGACGTGCACATAGCCAATATGATATGCCTCGGCGGGAATGGCAATTCGTGGACGCGTGTTATTCTGACGGACTCCGCCTCGCGTCGTTCGTGAAAATCAAATTGTACACGAGATGCTATATAATATAATACATGGAAAACATCCAAGACTCGGGAACGCTTCACGCTCATCACACAAATATTTGCTTTTTCCCTGGTTCGAACCTACGCTACCCAATTGGCGAAACCGGAGGGCGGAAATCTGGTAACTTTTCGAACGTATAGATAACTATATCTAATTGTCATTTTTAGTACGAAGAATGACATCAAGATCTAACTTACGCACGTGTAATTACCCTGGCCGTCGAATAGTCGTATGACGTCAAGATTAGGTTAGGTAGCAGTTTAATCAGATCAGGGTGTCCCTCTATAGGTGAAATATATTTGACCTCGACACTGATGTCAATGTCGAGGTCAAAATACGTCAGACAAAATTGGTGAGACGTGTCGGGCCGGGTTGTGAACCGTAGCAGAATTGTCAGTGGCCGTCTGGGCACTGGAATGCAGTCACGCTGGCCGCACACATGCGCACGCGACGCGGCGGTACCATCGGAACACGAACGCGACTCGCTCGTTGACGTCAAGATATAACTTCACACTCTCAACACTTAAAAATAAAATAGAATTAACTTTATTTCGATAACATGGTAGAATTATCGTTCCAGTTAAATCACTTAATACTAAACAGTTGCGAAAATGGAGCAGCACCCAGCATGTGTCGGGTCACAAAAGGTGTACCGATGCTTGTTTTCTGTAGGCCCTTTTTATATAAAAAAATGAGTTGCGCGACAGATCCATACAACTGTACAAAATGTGTATTTACACATTTTACACCGAAACTAGATTAATAATGATATTTACTAACTACTTAACAAACGCAGTTATTACATTTTCAGAACTTCAAATACATTATTAGATTAGGGTAGGTTATCATAAAATAACCAGCGGCGGAATTCTAATACTACATTACGATACAAGTGCTGAGAACAGGAAATTCGCAACGAGTGGTGATAAATTAGATTAGATTTTCAGAACTTCAAATAGATTATTAGATTAGGGTAGGTTATCATAAAATAACCAGCGGCGGAATTCTAATACTACATTACGATACAAGTGCTGAGAACAGGAAATTCGCAACGAGTGGTGATAAATTAAAACACGACCAAAGGGAGTGTTTTAAATCGACACGAGTTGCGAATTACCTATTCGCACGTGTATCGTACAACGTTTTACAGTGCATATGGCTCTTTAAAGTTTCGACATATGCACGTAATCTGCTGATTACCGCACTCGTGCGGTAAAGTAGCACCATCATCATCCTCCTAGCGTTATTCCCAGTACAGTTGCATCCTGAAGGATGCCTGGGGTCTGCTACCTAATCCCAAGAATTGGCGTAGGCACTAGTTTTTACGGAAGTGACTGCCTTCTGACCTTCCAACCCGAGGGGAAAACTAGACCATATTGGGATTAGGCTTGTCAAGTGAGTGGGCAATTTGACTGTTAGAGGTTCTCAAGCCGCCCGGAGGCCTCTAACTTGGCTTAACGACTGCTATCATAGACAGCAACCGGGATCAACGGCTTAACGTGCCTTCCAAAGCACGGGAGCGCTCAGTTAGTAACCACTCAAAGCGGTCACCCATCCAAAGACTGACCTCGCCCGACATTGCTTAACCTCGCATACCGCACGCGGTACGCGGGCGCCGCTGGGCCACGAACGCTCACGGTAAAGTAGCACCATATGTACTGTAAAGTTAATTTATACAGGTCTAACGCTTAATTGAGTCTGTTCCTGAGGTATGGGAGCGGTACGGGAGGAGTGACAAGACTGACGCCCGTCTGAAGTTACGCGTCGTTAGACACTGAGTTTATCAATAATACAGTTATTTAGTGTAATTTGAGATGTTGGCGCCGTTAAAAGAAGTCTAAATCTTGTAAGGTAGATGTCGTTGTATGCATGCCTTAGGATGGATTGCGTGCCTGAGCTTGATTGTTCCGATAGCTCAGTGGCTATAACAAATGACCGCTTATGCCGGATGTCACAAGTTCGAATCATGCTCGTATAGCACTAAAATTATAAACTTTTCCCTTTGTTTTGAAATTTAAAATTAAAGAGTGCGCATGAAGCCTGAGTTCTCCATGCACACGTAGTTTCGCTCTCATTTTAAAACGGCATGCTGGAATAACATGAAACTTTGTATACACAAATAGGATCCGGCATATCTAGACCGAAAATTAGTTTGTTGCTTGAAATTGTAATGGAGATTATTAAGGTTTTACATGCAAGTCCTAAAAAACTCAAATACTCACTGTATTTATTTTCTATTTTAATTTCTAGCAACAGAAACTAATTTCCGGCCTAGATATAGCGGATACCATTGTGTATACAGTTTATTTCTGTAGCTGACTGTACTACTTTAGCCCCACGCTTGATATACCTAATATATATACATATAATAAAGCTGAAGAGGGTCGAAAGTCTGTACATCGAAGATATTCGAAAAAAGTTGGCTGGGGATACTTAGAATCGATAACAGAAATCGTTTCAACAGTTTTAAGAATTTGTGTCTGTTTGTCTGTCTGTTTATGTGTCTAGGCATCACGTGAAAATGAACGCATGGAGTTTAATTTACCCTCATTAATATGGCAACTGAATCTTCGGCGACGACATAGCTTGGCCTTCGGCCTCGCATGCCTTGCCACTTTCCTTCGGCTTTTCAGTCATCAACCTTACATGAAGAATCTACTCTGTTGGGAGGCTCGGCCTTCAGCCTCGCGTGTCTCGCCTCTCTGCTTCAGGCCTTCGGCCCTCCGCCTTACATGAGAAGCCCGCTCTGTGTGATTATTCTCGCATGCCTTGCCGCTCTGCTTCCGGCCTTCGGTCATCATACTTACATGAAGAACTCGCTCTGTTGGGATAACGTTTTACGGCAGAACTGCGTAGCGAGACTTTTACCATTGTACAATGTATAGGTACATGTAATGTTTTAGACGAGATTCATTCGTCTAGAATCCGTACATTTGATATTCCGAAATAAGCACTTAATCATTCGTTTTGACAATAGGATTTCTAGGGAATGTCATATTGGCGGTAACCATTTCTTAAGGGGGTGTAAATAAGGGTGAAAAATTGTATCTGAGGCGTTATAGCCGCGGGTGGGCCCTAGGCTAGCCTGGTCAAGCAAATATCTCCAGTCCGATCTATTCATGGCTTTCCTTCTCCAACATGTCACCCCTAAGTTCCTGGTGTCCACCAGAGCTTGAGAAAGATTGTGTTAACGCTGCTAACGTTTACGCACGGGATGAGGGGTGCGGGCGACGCGGGCGCCGGGTCGCGCTCGGTCGGCGGCATTCCCCTTCCACCAGACTCAATACGACACCGCGCGGAGCGCACGTCTCCCGTCAACAAATTTGTATAATTACGAAGTTAATAAAAGCCGTTCTACTTTTTTCTGGAGTCAGATTTATTATTGCTCCCAACATCTGGAGACCACTCGACGTGATTATCAAGAACGACTATTATGGCTTTACGAAGATAAATAACGAAATTACTACGTTAAGACGAACAATGGCGGCGAAACAGTCACGGAACGATTAAGTTGCAACTTCAAACAAAGGAACGAAGGGATTATATGAAGATACAGTACTACTGTGCAAATACGAAGGAAGTGTGCCCGTTTCTATTTTTTTAAAGGTTTAATGTAATCTTAATCTGTGTTTTGTGACAGCGGTGATAGTCTCCTTTTAAATTAATATAAGTAAATTGTTATTTGTGAGTAAGTAGTGTACCTTACAAACCTGATATCAAATACGTATGTACATTTATGTACGTCAGGTATAGGTACGAAATTATTGGTTTAATTGTGTCTAAAAGCGGTTCACAATTTGGTTATATAATTTCCTTTTCTAAAGTAACAAATGATAAATAACATTTACAACATAAATAAGTGTTAAAATATATAAATACGTAACGTAATTAACCCCTTTACGTAGTTCTAAATACGTAAAATATCATTAAGCTTTAAATTGCTTTATTCTGGAAATAGGTACTTAAATTACAAACATAACAAATGTTTTAAAGTGATTTGCCGACTATTTCAGATATTACATACTTGGGATGCAATACATGTTTGGAACAAGCTGGCGAGATAATAAAGAAGTGTGATCAATAACTACATATTATTTAGCTTAACGGGTATATTACTAAGCTAAAATTAAGCGTGTGAGCTGAGGAATCATTATCATTTCCGAACTGTTAACCGTGAGTATCTACTTATTTATATTTTACTTGCCCTGTTGTCAGTTAAGTCAGTTGCCTACGTTGCTTGCGCTTTGCAAAAATGAGTGAATTAAATGAATTAATCCAACAGAGAGGAGTAGAGAGAACGCGCCTAACGCTATTTAAAAGGTTTTTGTCATCCATAGTAGAGCTCGAACCTAATGATGTCACTAGGGCCCAAATTAACGAGTTGTCGATGAGGTTAGCTAAATTACGAAGCTCATTAAATAGTTTCGATGAGATTCAAGATAAGATAGATAGGCTTGATACCAGTGGTAAACAATTGAAAGAAAGAGAAGAAACGGAGAGTTCATTTTATAGTAGCATGGGCCAAGCCCAAGAAATGATCGAAACATGGCAAGAGATCTTTCAAAAGGGGAAGGCTTCAAGTAATGCCAGCCGGATTACGGGCCTTAATAAAATTAAACTTCCTCCTTTGAAACTTCCTCTTTTTAATGGGAATCCAAACTCGTGGCTTGAGTTTCGTGATATTTATCTGTCACTTATTCACAACAATGAGGACATGGATGACATATGCAAATTTCATTACTTGAAATCTTATTTAGAGGATGAAGCGAGTGTTGTTATTAAATCTGTGACTGTATCTGCTGATAATTATGAAATTGCTTGGTCCCTTCTGTGTGAAAGGTATAACAATAAACGCCTGTTGGTCAACCAACACCTAAAGTCTTTATTTAACATCGAGCCTTTGTCGAGAGAAACTGATAGGGGCATGCGCAATTTAATAGATTCAATTTCCAAAAACTTGCAAGCTCTTAAGACGCTGGGTGAATGCACGGATAAATGGGACACGCTTATTATTTATATGGCTACGACTAAACTTGATAACGCTACCGCCCGCAGGTGGGAAGAATTTAGGAATGATATCAAAGATTCTCCTACTTTAAATGATTTTTTTAAATTTTTACGTAACAGGGCTGATGTATTGGAAACGGTAAGTTCTACAAGGTCGGATTGCAAAATTGAAAAACGCTGCACAGCTCCAAAGACTAAATCATTCATTGCTTCCGCTTCTGACGCACCGTCCACTAGTAGTTACCAATGCATGTCCTGTAAACAAAATCATAGATTAGTCGAATGTCCTAAATTTAAATCATTATCAATCGATGATCGCTATACGCAAGCAATACAATGGAAATTGTGCAAAAACTGTCTTCGACCTGGTCATCATACTTACCAGTGCCGCTCCAGTGGTTGTAAAATCTGCAAAAGAAAACATAGCACAATTTTACATAAACAAACAATCAATCAACAATTGCTTAGTAATGAAAGCACCGCTCCTTCAACTACAAACAACACTCGCCTTCCTCAGCCAGCAGCATCTTCGTCCAACGAACCCGTGGAACAACTAACCACTGTTCAAACATCCATCACAATGTCTACGGTATCTTGTGACCAAGTCTTGCTTTCCACGGCTCTCCTTGAAGTGACATGCGAAGGAAATAAGTGTGTTTTACGTGCTTTGCTAGACAGCGGCAGCCAATCCTCTTTTATCTCTGAAAAGGCGCAAAAAATGATTAATTGTAATACAATAGAAATCAACCGTTCAGTATCGGGCATAAACAACGCAACATTTAAAATAAATAAATATTGTGATCTAACAATTCATTCAATGAATAACAAGTTCTCGATTCCAGTTAAGTTATTTGTAGTGCCTACCATTACTGATAAACTTCCAAACATGAAAGTCACAACACAATTAAATATTCCAACGAATATTAATCTAGCGGATCCCCAGTTCTGCCATCCGTCAGAGATCGATGTCTTACTTGGTTCAGATGTGTTCTGGGACCTCATTGGATCCAATCAAATTAAGTTGGGGCGTAATAAGCCCGTGTTGACGGAGACAGAACTGGGATGGATAGTGGCTGGCCCCACTGGGGGGAGCCGCGGTGGTTCTTCGAGTACACAAGGAATAAAATGTAATTTCTCACAAGATATAAAGGATCAACTCGCAAAATTCTGGGAACTCGAAGAATTACCCGCGACAAAGGTCGTGTCAGCTGACGACACTTACTGCGAAAATTTATTCAATGACACTACCTATCGCGACGCAAATGGAAGATTTACTGTTACAATTCCATTGCGAGAATCGCCAGATGTCCTAGGAGATTCATACAAAATGGCAGAAAAACGATTCTTTAACATTGAAAAACGTCTTTCTAAGGACCACTCCCTGAAACAAGCGTATTCAGACTTTATTAAGGAATACCAGGATCTAGGACATCTGACAGAAGTCTCAAAGCCTGAATTTGGTTATTATCATCCCCATCATTCAGTAATCCGACAAAGGAGCGAGACAACACGATTACGTGTAGTTTTTGACTCTTCTGCGAAAACCACAACCGGAAAATCGTTCAACGACATACAGTATGTTGGCCCTGTTGTGCAGGATGACCTACTCTCGATTTTAATGCGTTTTAGGCAACATACGTATGTGGTAACAGCAGATGTCGAAAAAATGTACAGACAAGTGCTCGTAGAGCCTAACCAACGCTACCTACAACTGATTCTCTGGAGAGATGAGGTGACAGAACCACTCAGAGTTCTACAATTAAATACGGTAACATATGGGACGGCCAGTGCCCCCTACTTAAGCACCAGATGCTTATTACAATTAGCTAAAGAATGCAAAGATGAGACCATTGCGGAAGTCATAGAACACGACTTCTATATAGATGATCTTTTAACAGGCTCCCAAACTGAAGTCGAATTAAGCCATATCTGTCAATCTGTTACTAACATACTGAAATCCGCGTGCTTTCCTCTTCGCAAATTCCATACAAACGCCCCTTTGGTTGTAAAAAATAGTCTTGGTACTATGATACCGAAAGACTTAGACCTCACTTCTCAATCGAGTGTTTTAGGCCTCACATGGCATCCAGCTGATGATATATTGCAATTTTCAGTACAGCTGGAAGTTACGCTACCAGTGACGAAGCGTACAATATTATCGAACTCTGCTAAAATATTTGATCCACTAGGACTTTTGAGTGCAATCACAATAACACCGAAAATAATTTTACAGCGGTTATGGCTAACTAAACTAGACTGGGACGAATTAATTCCTACGGAATTATCAGGAAAGTGGCAAGATTATGTAGGAAATCTCAAATATTTAACTAATATTGAAATCCCAAGATGCGTCTTATGCCCTAAATATATAACAATTACCTTGCACTCCTTCAGCGATGCATCCCAGGACGCTTATGCTGGATGCGTTTATTTATCATCAAAAAACAGTGAAGGTAAAACTCTCGTACGTCTGCTGTGTGCTAAGGCTAAAGTTGCCCCTTTAAAACCGACTTCTATCCCACGCTTGGAATTACTCGGAGCTTTATTATCCGTACGTTTGTCGGTTAAGGTCAAACATACACTACGATGTCACATCGACCAAGTTTTCCACTGGACGGATTCATCTGTGGTCCTGAGTTGGCTCGAAGCCGAACCCCGTAGCCTTAAAACATTCGTCTCAAACCGCGTAGGAGCAATTCAGGAGCTGTCTCCGGAAGGTATGTGGAGGCATATCCCCGGAGATCAGAACCCTGCGGATTTGGCTTCCAGAGGAGTTGACCCTCAGCAGCTGTGTAATTCAGCTTTGTGGTGGCAGGGTCCCTCGTTCTTGAGTAATAAAATGTCAACTTGGCCACAATTGCGTCATTCCAGCTTCAGCACCAACGTACCTGAAATTAAAACTTACACGCATATTACAGAAACCGAGACATCGGCGAGCGCTTTTTCCAAGGTCGTGGACTTTACGAAATATTCGAAATTATCGACCTTGCAAAGAGCCTTTGCCTTTGTACTTAGATTCATTTTCAACCTGAAAAACCCAACTTCAAAAATCTTAGGCCCCTTAACAGCAGCTGAATTAAATAGCTCGCTAAATTACTTAAGTAAGCAATCTCAACAAGAATCTTTTACTAAGGAACTCAATAACTTACAAAGTAATAAAACATTACCTGTCAAGTCTCGTATACTTTCACTTACTCCCTTTCTCGATGAATCCGGACTGCTGCGTGTCGGCGGCCGCATAAGAAATTCCCCTGAAACATACAGTAAAAAACACCCTATCATAGTTGACTCAAATCACCCATTTACAAAGTTAATTTTCAAACATGCGCATCTAAAATTATTACATGGTGGACCGCAACTATTGTTAAGCACCATAAGAGAAACATTTTGGCCTTTACGAGGCAGAATTTTGGCAAGGAGCACGGTCAACAACTGCAAACCTTGTAAAATTATGAAGGCAAAAAATATTAACCCTCTCATGGGTGACTTACCCGAACCAAGAGTGACACCAAACCTTCCGTTTCTTGTTTGCGGCGTGGATTTTGCCGGCCCTTTCCTCATTACAGACCGCAAAGGACGCGGTTGTAGGATTACCAAATGCTACTTATCCTTATTTGTCTGTTTCTCGACTAAGGCGCTACACTTGGAGCTAGCAAGCGATCTCACTGCTGATTGTTTTATCCAATGTCTGAGGCGATTCATATCCCGTAGAGGGAAACCAAGCAAAATTTTCTCAGATAATGGAACCAATTTTGTAGGCGCAAGCAACGAGATAGGTAGATTTCTCAAAACTGATGGTGATTCCATTGCTTCATATGCAGAAAATGAAGGCATATCATTTCAGTTCTCGCCTGCTTTTTCCCCTCACTTTAACGGACTAACGGAAGCTGGGGTTAAATCAGCTAAGTTTCATTTAGCTAGGGTTTTAGGTAATACACACATGACATTTGAGGAGCTATCAACGCTGTTCACTCAAATTGAGGCAATTTTAAACTCACGACCTCTCACACCATTATCGTCGGATACCAATGATCTTGAACCTTTAACTCCGGGGCACTTCCTGATCGGAAGAGCACTGTTGTCACTACCATCGCCATCTCTGATTGACGTCAACCCTAACCGGCTCAGTAGATATCAACACATCGAAAGGATGCGGCAGCAGTTTTGGTCTCGTTGGCACAATGAATTCCTAAACGAATTGCAACAAAGGACTAAGTGGCGAATTAACCAGGAAGGCCTACAAATCAACGACATGGTCGTCCTCAAGGAGGCCAATGTTCCGCCAATGAAGTGGCGCTTGGGGCGCATCCATAAACTATACCCTGGGGATGATGGCATCGCTAGGGTCGCCGATGTCCAGACATCAAAGGGCATCTTCCGTCGCGCCACACACAAGCTCTGCGCACTCCCTAAGGAGTCACCACCAGCGACGACGAAGCCTTCTTCTGCATCGGCTCCAACGACAGCAGCATCTTCACTCCTCGAAGCCCATCCTGCTCGAGGGGGGGGAGTATGTTAACGCTGCTAACGTTTACGCACGGGATGAGGGGTGCGGGCGACGCGGGCGCCGGGTCGCGCTCGGTCGGCGGCATTCCCCTTCCACCAGACTCAATACGACACCGCGCGGAGCGCACGTCTCCCGTCAACAAATTTGTATAATTACGAAGTTAATAAAAGCCGTTCTACTTTTTTCTGGAGTCAGATTTATTATTGCTCCCAACAGATTGTATGGGAAAACAAATCATTAAGGCGAGAACGAATTATACGCGGACGAAGTCGCGGGCAAAAGCTAGTATGTAATATTGACACACTGTTCGAGCAATGAGAAGTGAAGAATAAGGCGTCTGTAAAATGACTCGTAGTAACGCATCGTGCGCCAGCGCACATATACAGGTCTCCCGTTTGGCCGCTTAAGCAAATACTCTTCACCGTAAAAAGAAACTCGAAATCTGTGAAATATGTTCTATGTTAGCGTGACCTTATTATGCTTAATGTGATAAATTATGGGCAATCCTTAGATCCAGGATTCGTCATTTGTTTAGATAAATAGCTTTTGAATCACCACGTTTATATTACACACAGTTGCTCAATAAGTGGTACTTTTTGTAGCTATATATCGTGCGGATAGTTGGATTTTACGCAGTGCTTTTTACTTTTCCAATTTTATAAATTTTCAAATGTTCCAAACCATCTTGCCTCGTCCTGCGTCTCGGGCCAAGACACCTCGGGACTCGTACCGACAAGATGACAAACGTTCCGCACTTGTATCGAAATTAACTATTTCCACATTTTCGTGCATCAATCGACGGGAGCGTCTATTTGATTTTCTTTTTTTAGGGTTCCGTACCCAAAGGGTAAAAACCGTCTGTCACCAGGCTGTATCTCAAAAACCGTAATAGACAGTTGAAATTTGCACAAATTATGTATTTTTATTGTGGCTACAACAAATACGAAAAACAAAATAATAATAATAATTAAGGGGGGCTCCCATGCAAAAAACGTGATATTTTAGCCCTTTTTCATGGCTACCACTCGCCAAGCTAGATCTCAAGAACCGTAATAGCTAGACAGTTGAAATTTGCACAAATTATGTATTTTTATTGTGGCTACAAAAACAAATACGAAAATTAAAATAATAATAATAATTAAGGGGGGCTCCCATACAACAGAGTAGTTATTGGCGTTTTTTGCTGTATCTCATGAACCGTAATAGCAAGGAGGTTAAAATACTCACAGATGTTGTATTTTTATTGCCACAATAATAACAAATACTAAAAATAATGGCACCAGCTTTTAGCCTTTTTTCTGGTACGGAACCCTTCGTGCGCGAGTCCGACTGGCACTTGGCCGGTTTTTTATAACATACTTTGTGGTACAGTCTGTTCAAAAATCTTTACTACTTATATAAGGGAATAAGGTATTTTTATACTTTCATATGTGTATAATTACGTAGGCACTCTATATATTAAGCAATAGTCCTAATATTATAACTATAAGAGACAGTTTGTTTCTAATAAATAAAATAAATAAATAATATGACACCATATTTAACGTCGATCGGTCTGTGATCGTAAGTTGGTGCAACTCGACCTTAGGTTGGGTTGCACCAACTTACGATCACAGACCGGTCGACGTCAAATATGGCGCCGGCAGCTGTCATCCCATAGAAGCTTGTCAAACTTTCCATACATTCAAATTTTAACGAACACAGCTTACGATTACAGACGGTTTGGTGCAACCCAGCCTTAGTCTGTACTCCTGTATCTAATATTAAGACGTCGGCTTCAATCCCCGCACTATCGTGTATGTCAAAAGCTGTCCTTAATTGATAAGATAAGAACAACCAAACACTTTTCAAATGCACCACCTCGAGTGCTCTCATCATTCTCTTTGTGCGTCCACACTCGTACAAGCATACGTCTGTTTACTCAACCTCAACAGGCAATTGTATCTGTTGTAAACATACCTATGCCTCGTTTTCATCAGATTAGAAAAATCGTGCGTTATCCGCCATTCGAATTCAAGGATAACAATCTTGAAACGGCAAAACATGTGGCGTGCTATCTATGGAACGTAATAAGTTACTGAAAATAAGCGAAATTAGTAGGATATCGTTCATAGGGAAACGAAGTAACGTGAGCGATATTAACCCTTAATAATTCTTATCTACACAAACATGTCTTCCACACTATGAGCGCTCGTGGCCCGCGTACCGGGCGCGGTATGCGAGGTTGAGCAATGTGGGGGCAGGTCAGTTCTTGGATGGTCGCGGAAGTGTGCTAAAGCGTTCCCGTGGCCCCGCCGAAAGGTAGAGCGACGAACACCCCAGGTTTTTTTAGTGAGTAAGAATCTTTCGAAGATTTTTCCTGGGTACAAAAAAAGGTCAGTTCTTGGATGGGTCGCTTTGAGTGGTTACTAACTGAGCGCTCCCGTGCTTTGGAAGGCACGTTAAGTGTCACAATGACAGGCCCTGTGCCACCCGCATTCAGCGGAGTCCCGCGACCTTTACCAGGTCATCAGTCCACCTTGTGGGGGGCCTACCCACGCTGCGCCTTCCAGTACGTGGTCGCCACTCGAGAACCTTTCCGCCCCAACGGCCATCGGTATGCGGCGGCGGTATATGGTTGCCATTTTTAAGAGGGCGCAGTACGATCGGTGTGGATCGGTTCTCCATACAAACGTATTTATGCTCTCATTTTAAAACGCCATGCTAGAATAACATGAAAATTTGTATACACAATGGGATCCGGCATATCTAGGTCGGATCATAGTTTCTGTTGCTAGAAATTGTAAAAGAATAAAAATACAGCGGCTTTTTGAGTTTTTTACGGCTTGTATGGAAACCTTAATAATCGCTGTATTTTTTCTCCATTATAATTTCAAGCAACAGAAACTATGGTCCGACCTAGATATGCCGGATCCCATTGTGTATACAAAGTTTCATGTTATTCTAGCCTGGCGTTTTAAAATGAGAGCATAAATACGTTTGTATGGAGAACCGAACGTACTGCGCAGTCTTAACCGCCTTCAAAAAATGGAGGAGGTTCTCAATTCGTCGGATATTTTTTTATGTATCTTCACCGATTACTCGGAGACTAGTGGACCGATTTCAATAATTCTTTTTTTTTTGAAAGGGTGTAATTTCTAGTTGGTCCTATTGTCACCAAGTCTGGATCTGATGACGAGATCTTGGAAAAATCGAAGGAACTCCTCAAATTATGAACCAAGAGGATGGGGTAACGCAAAAAATAAGGTACTCAAAGTACCAAGAGGATGGGGTCTGGCAAAGTTTGGAGTCCATGTTTTTTTGTTAAAAAATTACTTGTATCACTTATCGACTATCGTTGTGGATAAGACACCCGTCGCTCTCACACTCGCATACAGGGTTTGCAGTCCCGGTCCCAATTTGTATGAAAATTCCCGGGAATTCCCGGGATTTCCCGGAAAAATTTACATGCCCTACTCGCATACATGTCAGAACGTGACGAATATCTTATTCACGACGACAAGTGATAAAATGGCAACCATCTTACGCTTTTAGGTTATTATCATTAATTGAGCGAGTCTGTGCAAAGTCCGACAATTTGATGAGATTAAACTTAAGTGAGTGTTAATGATTAAAACACTAAAATATCTCAACTAAATGGGCCCTGTTCGAAAAGAGCGTAAGTAACAGTGGAATCAAGCTAAGTCCCGTCTTTTTTAAATGTCTATCTAAAAAAACCCTCGAGGCTTTCAACAAATACATTCCCACCTTTTTTTCTTCTACCCGCTCATTTGACGCCTACGCTGGACAGAGAGAGGCTGTGTTACAGGTAGGTGGGAAAGAGCAAGACGATCCCGTTAGAAATCTCGACTACTAGATTTACGCAGAAATAGGGCCGGGAAAAGTATCGATGTTTAGGTTACGATTTATATTTGCGATAAACATTTGTAAAAATAAATTTAATACCAGCCCGGCTAGTATGATAGCTTATACCGTCACGTTATATGGCCAAAATGTACTGAAACGTCGCATAAAACGTGGCGGTATAAGCCGGGGGAGTTACTAGCCGGGCAGTTGGGAGGGTTTGAATATGTTTGCGTGATCGTGTGCTTTATTGGGCATGGTTTTATAAACCTACTTCACTAGGTTGTTCGTAATGTTCCGTCTCTCTTTTTTAGTTGGTCTGAGGAACCTCCAATACGCTATTTGTCATTTTTATGGCGCCATTCAAACCTTTTTTAGAGACGATCGCATGTCTATGTAGGACCAACTACAATTAGAGTAGGTACACGCAACAGCAAATCGTTTTTGTACTTTGTCACACTAACGTAACAATACCGCGACAGTTGGCATACGTAAAAGTTGTGAAAGTGACAAGGTACTAATAGTTATTTGTTATACAAGGGTGCAAAGTTGTATTTTACCCGCGAGGGTGGAATTGAAAGACGAGCCAGCGAAAGGATTCTATAGTTGAACCACGAGCGAAGCGAGTGGTTCTAAAATAGAATCCTGAGCGTAGCGAGTGTTTCAACACACGAGAAGTAAAATACAACTTTGCACCCGTGTGTAACACAAAACTTTTCTCCTCACTATAGCGAGGAAAGTGCAACCTGCAAAAAAACGCAGTTCCACAGGCATGATTTTCATCACTGGAATCACCTATTTTTTACGATATTATAACAGAAAACTCGGGTGAGTCGGAGTCCGTGACAAGTTGTGTATATTTTAGTTGACATTGACAATGATGACATTTTTGACGGTGCGTTTTGAAATTGTATCGACTCAACTTGTGCGTTTACAACTATACTCAAGATCATTATAAAACTAATGTTACTTATAGAGTTTGACTTAAATCATTAAATAAAGCTAAATTTGGTATTTTTTAAAATTCTCAAACCATTTATTTAATGATCATTGATATCAAACGAACCATTATTACGAGCGTTTTACGTTTTGTTATCTGTCAAAAGCTACTCAAACACGCTCCAAGGTCAAATTACTTTCCCCACTTGTGGATAAAATGCGTTTTTACCCGCTTGTTTCAAAGGATAAAATACGGCTTTCCGAGCTAGTGAGGGGAAAAATAAATTTGTATTCAGCAGTAACCCTGCTAAAGAAATAAATTTCAAATTAAAGGGAAAAGTTTAGTGCTCTGAGCAGGATTTGAAGACACTGAGCTATCGGAACCAATCACGCAGGCACGCAATCCTTCACTAGTTCCCTCTTACAACGCCTTATTCAGCCTGTTTAGCCTAGTTGGTAGTGCCACTGCCTCCGAAGCTAGAGGTCCCGGGTTCGATTCCCGGTAAGGGCATTTGTTTCTGTGGTGAGCAGAGACATTTGTTCCTGAGACTTGGATGTTTTCTTTGTATTTAAGTATATATATATTAAATATATCGTCGTCTAGTACCCATAACACAAGCCTTGTTGAGCTTACTGTGGGACTAGTTCGATTTGTGTAAAAATTTCCCCGTATATTTATTTATTTTTTATTATTTAGGGAGGCGTACAGCGACATCTACCTTAGAAGAGTAAGGCTTCTTTTTAACGGCACCAACGACTCAAATTATATTGAGATATCGTCCATAACGAAACCATCCAGAATCCTAGTCGAAGCACAATTTTAAAAAAAAACCCATTAATTTGTAATTAAAGTACAGAAATGATCATGTACGGTTGCCCGTACAATAAAGGTCAACAATTAGGGACAAACCTAGCTAGCAGCCCCTGAAATTCCTCCTACAAATCGTCACTAGCTTATGACGCAAGTTTCGAACCATTTATATGAAAAATAAGTATATTGCCGTTTAGTCGTGAAAACAGTCGAGGAATTTGATTTCTGCGCCACTTCGTACCTTGTCACAGTGAAAATCTATATGGAAGCTGCTAGAGATCTCATATTCTTTTCACTGTCATTAAATCACTGACCTAAGTTTTCATATGCCTAACCTGGCTGAATATATCATGGGAAGAAATATGTATCTAAGAATATTTAAGATCTGATATTTAATAACCATATATTCATTATGAATAAACCATTCATTCAAGGTACGAAGCGGCCCAGAAATCAAATTCCTCGATTGTACATAGATGTCACAATTTATTTTTTATTTATTTATTTAACAAGGACAACTTAGATCCAATCGGTGTTAGTTATGCTTAGCCTATGTTAGTATACAATTGAAAAAGGAGATTTGGTCCTCTGACTGAGATTCCACATCAGAGGACAATCTAACTTATTTGCTATCATATTTAGAATGCTGTTGTTACTGCCGCGCACCCTGACCATTAGCGAGGCAGTTTTCTTGCGCCAGACGGCGTCAAGACCATCTGTGCGCGCGTCGGCAAACATGGCTGACGCGCTGCAGAAACGTGGCAGTCTCAACAGCACCCTAAACGCATTATTGTACTGAATGCGAAATTTATACATAAGGATCATATTCCTACATTTTATTTGGCTTTTGGATGATGAAGTATTTATTAAAGATAATTTTTATAACTGTTGAATATGATGATATGTGTATGTTAGACTTAGGTAAAATTTTGTAATTTAAAATGTATTGTGTTATTTTGATACAAATACAAATAATACAAAATACTTTAAAAGTGTTATGTTACAATAACGTGTTGAGTTTTCCGTTGGAGGGGTTACAAGAAGAGAGCATACTTGGGCCGACTGACCAGACGGCGTCCTGTGGGTCGCCCCAAGTATCGCTGGAAGGATATGGTGGACGCGGACCTGCGTGAGCTCGGAGCCAGTGCAAGCTGGCGAGAAATAGCGCAGGACCGAGAAAAGTGGCGCGCTCTTGTCTCGGAGGTCAGGACTCATTTTGGGTCGTCGTGTTAGTTATGTTACAAAATACTTTTGTTTCTAAAATGTACATTGTTTCTGATCTAATGGTTGATGACTTACTATCCTTAGAGTGACAACATGTTATAAATGTTAACATGTGTCAAATTCCCAATTGCTAAAGTGAAACTGAAAATAAATTTACTGTGGTCTGCCATACCCTTTCAGGAATACAGGCATGAGTATGAGTTTAGTTTGTACGCCGTAGGCTTGATGTGGATGATTATTTTCAATCTATTTTAGTATCTAATTCATTTTGTCGTTTGACACTTGAACGATGTTCCGCGCTCACTTTTTAATTTAACCTAAACTTAAATCTCCTGTCAGTGCACAAAAACGATTGCGTGTCAAGTTATTACAGAAAGTAATTGAATCATTTATTAGACCAGCTTCATGTTTAATTGCCTGAGAAGGTCTGTCAAGCCAATTATAGTCGGTTCCACAGCGTACTAAACAAAGGTTTATTGATCTTGCGTCGGCCATTTTGAGTTCGAGTGAGTTTTTGTGTATTGCTCGTATAACTTACTTCACATACTGGACTCCTGGAGGGTTCTTCAGTTTAATATTAATTTTAAAAACCCTGTTATTTAAACCGATAGGTCCATGACCCCTATTCCACAGGGACTTGAAACTGACTATAGTCCGTATCCGTAGGTATTCATATAGGACTCGCGTGTCAATCCATTAATCTTTGTTAATCATGTAAGTGGTGTCATTCACAATGCTCAAACACGGACCAGCGTAATTTTGAGCTCTGATTTCGCGTATATTTTACGAATCGCAGTGTCAAGATATACACGTACTAACTAACTAACTATAGTTATGAGTTGGAACATGTTTTGAACATACCTGGTCATTAATGCCATATGCTGTTTCATCTTTAAACTAGAGACATGGTCACGAGTCACGAGGTGTAGGTGACGCTAACAGAGGGCTCAATTGCGCTAGTATAAGGACTGGAAGGGTAATTTAAGTAAGTCATCCTTAACTACAAAATCCAGCTTACACCGCTTTGGATAATGCTCGGTTGTAGAGAGTTAAGGAACTGAGATACAGACTCACCTAATTCCTGCGTCCGCACCTCAAAGAAAACAAGCATAATAATTGAGTATTGTACATGCGCATTAGGACATTTAATAGTAGGTAGAAGGCAATTGTACTGATTTATTTATTATTCGTCAAATAAAGTTCATTTTCAATATCCCTGTAATGTCGAATATTCGTAAGTTTTAATAGATACTTAAGTATCTAAGATGGCCTGTTGTCTACCATTTTACGTGTTTGATTTGATCTTGTTTTTTTTGTGTACTCTTTTCGGTGAGCCGTAGAATATCTGCATTGTATTGTATCTCCTTATCTATGTAAATTGTGTATCGTCTAGTGCGACACAACCTTTAGTGAACTTACTGTGTGCCAAGGTCGAATTGTCCCACAGTAACAGATTTATAATTTTCGTAGGTACCCAAATCAGGAACAAAAAATCGGTGTAATTACTATAGAGATGTAGACCATACGATAATAAGCAAGGGATTAGTAAAATTACAGGTACAATATGCCGATCGTACCAGTCTTAAATCGTAAAAGCATACTACTAAATAAGTTAATATATACTTGCATATCTATTAACTTATTTAGACTTTAAAAGTGTTAAATGTTTAGATGTGTCAAAACCAAAGAACTCTACCGCTTACGAAATGTAATTATTATACCTATTAGTGTAAATGTACCTTTGGAGAAAGGTTAAAAATATAATTTGCATGGGCTTGAATGTAGGTCCATTTCGACTAATGAAGTTTAAGTGGATGATAGACGTAATTTGTCAGCCAATGAGTTAAATTAGGTCTAAGCAGAGCTAGTCCTCTCCAATGGGAATCACTTCTTTGAAATATAAATGTTGCCTTATCTTATCTACCTTATCCACTCTCATAAACAAATACATACAGTGTCATGTTATTGACAGAGTACCCTGGTATCTCCTAAAATTACGACTAAGACCACCGGGGATGGGCAGAGGCCTATGTCCAGCAGTGGACGGCCTTCGGCTGATATGGTGGTGGAGGTTATTGATCGTAATAGTTACTTTTTTCTCAAATGTTGGTATTTTTCTGGTTTTCCTCCTCAGAACCTATATTGATTCTGATATGTGATCGGTATATATGCGAAATGTATGAAATAAACGTCTCAATAATATATCCAACTAAAACATCGATTCAGAATCGGGACCACAGATATCAGAGTTTGGTATTCCACTCATCCAATATCTTTATTCATCAAACTTGGAATACCTCGGCATTTGATCAAAGATTCTGATGATAAATCAATATGGCTACGCATGAAAATAAAAATAAAACTTGGACATAGATATTGTATAATTGGAATGGGCCTCCGTCAAAGAAATTTGATCAAAGATTGGACAAAGATATTGGACGAGTGGAATACCGGGTGGTATTCCACTCATCACACAAAGCAGATCCGCTCATTTAAGTAGAACAATTTTTGTACTTAATACTGCAAGTCTGCTTTTCTTTGATATCTGTGGTCGGGATGTGTATTTAAATCTCGTTTTATCGACATCGAATATCGACAGCGCACGTCTCTATGACCAGGAAGCCCACGGCGGTGCGGGATCCTGTCAGTTTTTACCTGACCGGAGATCTATTTGCTGTGACGTATGCATTACGAATTGGTTAAGTTTATATTTACGGTAGCCTAATGGCATGGTACGCTAGCGCTGGCGGCAAGCATGTGGTTGTTGTAAGTCTTTCGGAACCTATGGACGGAATTTCATTCAATCTAATGAATTCGTATGGAAAGTTGTTTTTGCCGTACTCATTTCCTGCAAATATGTCCAAAGAATAAAAAAGTTTCATACAAACTTTCATGCTCTATTTCACCTGCTTAAGGGTTGAATTTCGAAAAATCCTTTCCTACTTCATAAGAGGAATACGTGTGCGAAATTTTAAGTTTCTAGCCCCAAGGGTTTGGTCTGTGCGTTGATCCTTGGATCCACCTTTGCCTTTTATATATACATAGATATATCTAACTGGAAAAAAACAGTGTATTTGCAATGTATTACTATTAACAATTTATAATCAGTTATAGTTTAATAAATACAATCCCGTGAAGTCGCAGTTAAAATGAGAAGAAAGATTATCGGCGTTTATGTGAAATTTAATTAAAAATCGATATTTTAGTTTCTAAATCCTACTCAGTCAAATCTCAAACGTATTAACTACAAGTAATCAGTCGTGCTCGTGGGTACATGTTGGCCTGAAAAGCCCAGGCTTCCAGGGCCCGGCCTCGTGGGTTGGTAATAGTGTCACCCCATGCACTGAACCTCGCATTTAAGTCTCTGAGAACCAGCATAGGTTTCGAAAACCACCTACCTACTACTGATCCAACGGAGTCTAGAAATATTTCAAATTCTGCGAGATTGCGATTATGACAAACGTAGATGCCAGGACTATATTCTCTCCAACTAACAGCAGTAAACCTTGGAACTGTTTCTTTCCATCACCGGACGTCCAGACGTGGTGAGCGGTTGCATCCTTACGTTGTCAGTGTACCATTTATTCGCACGAAGCGATTTGCTTCTTCTTTCCTAATGCGAACAGCTGAGGACTGGAATATGCTGCCGTCGTCTGTATTTCCTGATACATACAATCTGGGTCTCTTCAAGACAATCAAATCAATCAATCAAAAATCGTTTATTTGCTTAACCATTCACAAGTTTACATAAAATGAGATGCCTGGCGGACCCCAAACTAGGCTGAGCCTGAATCTTGGGACCCTGGAGTGCAATTTGTAAAACAATCTAAAGTTATTCAAGGAGATCAGAATGAACTCAAAAGAAAAGCATTATACATATAAGATAAAACTGTGCGTGCGTGCGTGTGCGTGCTGCGCGCGCGCGTGTGTGTGTGTGTGTGTGTGTGTGTGCGCGCGCGCGTGCGTGGGCGTGTGTGTATGTGTGTGTGTGTGTGTGTGTGTGTGTGAGAGAGAAAGCCTTTGATTGAGTTTTACTTAATAAGAGTGGATAGGCTATTACTGAACCAGCGAGCAACATCTTAGGCCTTGTCATCGCTTTCCATCAGGTGAGACTAGGGCCAATTGAAATAATTGGTGGAAAAAATTGGCGTCCGATCTAACGGTGACTGCAACTAGACCGTCTGTGTCACCTGCCCAGTAGTGTTATACACAAACCGACACGTCTTCGCCTCTCGCCTCACGCGTTTTTATACTTATATGTAAACTGTCAAAATTTGACAAATGTCCTTTGACAGTTTCCATATAACAACGGGTGACGCTCCATACACGATCTCAACTGCAGTGCGGTTAGGATGAAACCAGGTATGGCTCGCAAGCTACCCCTACATCAACCTGCCACTCCGCCATAGAGTGAGAAAAAACTTCTTTCAAAAAAGATCCCGAGCAGTGGTTAAGGTTAGTATGGAGAAAACTGTTTAGCCTAGTTGGCAGTGACACTGCCTCCGAAGCTAGAGGTCCTGGGTTCGATTCAAGGCCGGGGCATTATTTGTGCAATTAGCACTGATATTTGTTCTTGGATCTTGGATGTTTTCTATGTATTTTATCTATATAAGTATGTTACTTTTCTTAGGAACAGCTGATGAACAGTGAGAACATTAGCAACTTTATAAAGTTCCTTGGTGCTAAAGCGTGATGGTTTTCTAAAAATAATTTTGAGGAGTGACCGCTGTGCTCTTTCTAAGCTAATTAAGTGTGACTTAGCCGCGCCTCCCCAGACCGAGTTGCAGTAGCCTAAAACAGATTCACAGAGGGCAAAGTAAACGGTTCTGAGCAGTTCTGCGGGTACGCAATATTCCTTAGGTTACGAAAAATGAACATGAGCTTTCTTTCATATGCAGGGTGTTTTTATTGAATTCCGTTAATTGCGAGGGATCAACCCTGAGATGAAATAAAGTAATATTCTCTAAGACACTAGTACCCCAATCCGTACCATTTCGAAGATATTCAAGAATTAATTTTCGTTAATTAACACCACTGGTATAGTCTATAAGATCCTTAGCAATTAAACAATGTTGACGTGCGTGTCATTCGAATTCCGAATTGTCATACTTGACTTTAATTTTTGCTTAACTCTACGTTAACTATTAAGGTCGTTTATCATTCATCCTTGGTGATTATTCCTAATTAATTATTTTGTATGGAAATGACCACCGGGGAATGGGCAGCAGCATTCCTAAAGTGCGGTGGAGATACTGCGATCGCCAACCCGCATGCCAAGCGTGGCGATTATGGCATTTACCCCCCATGTAATTGGGGGAGGCCTATGTCCAGCAGTGGACGTCCTAGGGCTGATATGGTGGTGGTGGTGGTATGGGAATGAAAAAAAATATTTTTTTCTTGAATTTCGAATAACTAAATGTTTCTATGGCTATACACGGCTATATGCTTGAAGAGACGGAAATCAATAAAAACACCCTGTATATATAATTCTTTTGTGACTATATTATTCTACATTTTTGTCAGATATCGTGGACCACACAGCACGTGTGTAAAACGATCTCTGTAATTGTACACAGATCATTCCTGTCAACTAGGAATTCCGGAGCTGATAACTTCACCATCTCCGAAACCGACTATCTCCTAAACGCTGCAACTTCTAATATAGACCTTAAGTCTTATAACTTAAAGTTCTGTTTGGATTTCGTTTTTTAGGAGATATACGTTTATTTGGGTACTCGCGCTGACGTATGTACTCAACGATAAGCAGTATTTAAATTTCTGTAAGGATAGTCTTCCACGAATGTTTCTAGAAACTCAACACGTTCCCATGTCCAGTGTATCTATTTGGATTTTGTATAAGTACCAAAACTACAAGGGGGATCGAAGTTGCACCACGCCCGTATGGAGTACCCACCGTTACCCTATACGTGACCGCTGAGCGGTGCTAAAAGTATATTAAACTGGTAACCGTACTTGTCTTCTCGAAGATCTCACGGTTCGAAAACAAATGCCATACGACTATTACTACCACGTCTACTACTAATACCAAAACTTATGTTCACCTGGAGTCCACGTATCCTAAACAATAATAATCTGTGAACGGTCTAATAGCGAAGAGTCTCGACCAACATCTCAAGAAACTCTCGTTAGATGCCTGGGTCAAGGGTCAAATACAGAAAGTGGTACTCCTGGACACGGCGCGGATAGTCCGGAGGTTCCTCTCTCTGTCGCCCTAACCACCGGTGGCTTAGGCTCGCCTCGCTGCCGGCGGCACCTTAGGTTAGGTTTATTAATGCTTTTATAATTTGTATGTATATTATTATAAGTATATTTTACTTGTATAAATTTATTGAAAAAATCTAACCTAAGCAAAAGAAATAAATAAGGTGAATTTGAAGCAAAAAAAAAGAAATAAACATTTTTACACAAATCGAACTATAGTCCCACAGTAAGCTCAATAAGGCTTGTGTTATGGGTACTAGACGACGATATATTTAATAGACATATACTTAAATACATAGAAAACATCCAAGTCTCAGAAACAAATGTCTCTGCTCACCACAGAAACAAATGCCCTTACCGGGAATCGAACCCGGGACCTGTAGCTTCGGAGGCAATGACACTACCAACTAGGCTAAAGAGGCCGACAAAAGTAAATGTTAATGGGTAACAATGTACAGGTAAATTATAGGTCGATTCACAAGAGCTGGCGCGGGAAATGTATGTACCTATAACTGTCATTAATTTCATAGACATTCCGCGCCAGCGCTTGAGAATCGACCTATACTTTCGAGACGTTTTTGCGTTTGTAGTAGTATATTTGTATATTTACAGGGACACACGTACACGTTGACGTATACAGACACAAGTCAACGTGTGTGAGGTTGGCTACAGAGGTCACAACTACAAATGTAAAAACGTCAAACGTGTGTAATTACCTGTATGAGGCTTGGGCACGCAGCGTCCGCCGCGCGCCGTGACATCTGTAAGGGAAAACTAGACCTTATATACTTGAATTAGACCGGTTTTCACACGGCGTTTTTCTTTACCAAACGGCTACTATCAAATGACATTTAGTTTTTTCTGTCATATTAGTTTTTTTGTAATTCCAGTGGTACAAAACACCAAAAATAGGTGATCATTTTAGTGCCTTGTCACTTTGTTAGTGCGACAAAGTACTAAAATGATCACCTACATTTGCTGTCTAGCCGGGATTTGAGTGAGTTAGGTACTTTGGTTCTGCTGCGGATGCCCTTTACACAATTATTATTATCACAATAATAGGATGTCAATATTATCGCGGTTTACCTAAATTGTTTGGTTTTGCTTCAATATTCTCGTGATATGAGTGTATGATAATCACCTCGTAAAAGGCCCCATAGTAAGGTTCCATTGTGTCGAGCGAATATCTGCCAAGGTCTAATAATTAATAGTGTAACTCTAGCTTAATTAGTAATCAGTGTTAAATTCCTACGTAGCGTCTAGGTGCTGGTGTTAAAAATATGTAAGGTAGGTACTTACAGTCCAGGAATGAAATAATAATAATAATATTGGGGGACAATCTTACACAAATCGACCTAGTCCCAAACTAAGCAAAGCTTGTACTATGGGTACTAGACGACGATATACATACTTATATAGATAAACACATACTTAAATACATAGAAAACACCCAAGACCCAAGTACAAATATCCGTGAATAATGCACAAATAAATGCCCTGGCCGGGATTCGAACCCGGGACCTCTAGCTTCGGAGGCAGAGTCACTACCAACTAGGCTAAACAGGTCGTGAATTTCCCGAATCATTAGGCAAACTTTTTCGTTTATTTTTTACATTTTGACAGGACTCACAACCTTAAATCATGGAAACGCACAGAGCGGGCGCGACTGTCAATTAGGTGTTTCATATGACACACACGCCGTCTCCGCACTACCGAATACCGCGCTTTTTTAGGGTTTCGTACCCAAAGGGTAAAAACGAGACCCTATTGCTAAGACTTCGCTGTCCGTCCGTCCGTCCGTCCGTCACCAGGCTGTATCTCAAGAACCGTAATAGCTAGCTAAGCAGTTGAAATTTTCACAGATTGTGTATTTCTGTTTTTCATGACTACCACTCGCCGAGCTTGATCTCAAGAACCGTAATAGTTGAAATTTGCAAAGATTATGTATTTTAATTGTGGCTAGAACAAAAAATACTAAAATCAAAATAATAATAGGTAATATTTAAGAGGGGCTCCCACACAACAGAGTAGTTGTTGGCTTTTTTTTTCTGGCACAGAACCCTTCGTGTGCTAGTCCGACTCGCACTTGGCCGGTTTTTTGGTACGACGTGCCACAGACCACATTCTCTTTACCGCAAAATCGCCTCCGCCCCGCAACGACGCTTGTGCCGCGTTCTGTGCATTCAAGCTTTAGTGGGTTACAAATTAAACTTGACTGTACCTGAAACGTCGTAGTGTTGTTGTGTATCAATTATTAACCCCCTACGCAAAAAGAGAGGGGTCATGTTATAAGTCTAACGTGTATATCTTTGTATCTGTCTGTGGTATCGTAGCTCCCAAACGGCTGAACCGATTTACGTTTAGTTTTTTTTGTGTCACAGATAATTTTGTCCCGAGTGTTCTTAGCCATGTTTCATGAAATACTGCTCAGCCGTTTTTGAGATATTGAGCTTTGAAATAATAATAATAATAATCGTTTATTTCGAACCATACAGTCCATATCTAAAAACATTACTTTGACTTTAAATTATATTAAATTACATAAACAGAATAACAAATAAACACACAAACTAGATTAAAGTAACAATAAAATTAGTTAGAATTGGATTACAATAGACTTATATATACATATTTTTACATTAATACCATGCACTTCCGTGAGTCAACATGGACAGTGTTCCAGTGCTTCAGTTCGGCACTCCAATTCTTCAATAATACTGTTCAGGAGAAATGAAAATGTCGAAGGTTTTTCAACTTTTGTAAGTTGTACTACATTATACATTATACATATCGTCGGGCAGGCCGCCCGCTTGTTTTACGCGGTCGGATGCCAAGAACGGTCCTATGCGGCGCCCCAATACAAGTCGGATCCGGACTTCGTTGGTGACTTTAGACGGTAGTCCAAGGCTCCCTGCGGTTAGTCCGTCATACCCGGGGGCCGGGAAGCATAAACGCATCACCCCAACGTTAAAAAGGGCCGTACGCTTGTTTGCCATCGCGCTCTGTGACCCACTGCGTCTTCGTAGCAACAATACAAGGCGCGCGAGCCGGTAGCGCATATCCTCATTGTCAATTGACTGGGGTCGGAGTCAAACGCTTCGGCCTTGCAATTCTTCCGATTGCTGGGCATTATAAATAACCAACTATGCTTGGGAATTGTGTGTTCGTCTGTCGCGAACCATAGAGAAGGATCTGATGAGTGATGATATTTTTATACTGTTAGCACTTTTATCTTGGCTCGATTTGATTCACCGCATATATCGGATAGATCGGCGGGAGTTCCATCCGTGCTTGAGCCACCGGGTCTTAGCCGCACCGATGGCAAGCGACCTGATGGCCTTACTTTGGTGCCGTGGGAAAGGGGGCGGTGTTTAGTGTGGGATGCTACATGTGTCAGCACTTTCACCGCCTCCCATATCAATCGCACTAGAAGAACGGCTGGAGCTGCGGCCGAAACACAAGCGGCAATGAAACGGCAGAAGTATGCCCCCCTAGAACAGAATTACTTCTTTGTCCCCTTAGCAGTGGAAACTGCGGGTTGCTGGGGAGCGCACGCAAAAAAGTTTGTGCGCGACATAGGCCGTCGGCTTAGGCAAAAGGGAGAGGACGCCCGCTCCGAGTCGTTTCTGGTGCAAAGGTTGTCCATAGCTATCCAACGTGGGAATGCCGCTAGCGTTATGGCCACCTTTGCACCGGGAACGGCAAGGGGTGGTTTTTTTTAGTGTGTAAGCAGTTAGTTATTAGGTTATTTAAATTTATAACATGACGTGTAAATGAATTGTACATTTATAATAAATTATTCTTAGAACATTCACCGCATATTATTCGCATTTCAACTTTTTTTTACATATTTCACTCGATCGTGCGCTCACTGGAGTGTTCCTTCAAGATGATTACGTAACAATCGACCTTCCGGTAGTTGGTACTACATTCGGTACACGGCTGTTTATCTCCGTAGAACGAAACGTGTATGATAGCGTCCATATTGTGTCAAAAGATTTTGACGACATACTGAGCTTTGGTTGGCTACTGCCTACGTCAAACGTCAAAACAAAGTGACAAATAAAAATAAAATGGCGTCTTCTCGGAATTTCGTCTAGTCGTCTCTGAACATTGTTTTGTTTTTTTTCTAACGTTGTTATTTAAATTGTATTATTGATAGTTTACTATGCAGTAAACAAACGAAACAGTGTGTAGCTAATCGAAAATTCATCTTTCATCTGAAAGCAACTATATTTAATCTGTACCCGCTGGTAGATTTTTGACGTTTCTTTTTTTTAATTATTTAATGGCACTGTGGCAATGGAACTTACTGTGAAGATCCAACAATAAATATATATATAACTCATTTAAATTTAACTTTGTGTAGAAGCTCACGGCATTTCCAATTGAACACCACTGTGGTGTTCAATTGAAATACCGTGAACTATTTTGTGCCATATCTTAGTTAAATGAAATTAAACAACATTTTAGTTATCAACAGATTTATTTTTCAATGTACCTCATCTCATATCCGGGAAAACGATATATCTTCGTCCTTTCACAGAGTCCTACGTTTTACAACCACAACACTCGTACATTTTGCAAAATGAGAACTTGCATGCCCTGCCACATACGACGCACTTCACTATCTTCTATAACTTCTATTTGTTGTCCAAACAATGGTTATTACGCGTTCCCACATGAATTGTCGATTAGCTACACACTGTTTCGTTTGTTAACTTCATAATAAAGAAGTCAATACTACAAATTGAATAACAACAGTTGCAAAAATTTAAAAAAATGGTCTAAGACTACCTGACGAAATTCCGAGGAGACGGCATTTTGATTTGTCACTTTGTTTTGACGTCCAATAAGCAAAACATCAGTCATGGCAGTAGCAGTAGCCAATCACAGCTCGGTAAGTCGTCAAAATCTTTTTGACACAATATGGCGGCTTTCAAACACGTTTCGTTCTACGTAGATAAACAGCCGTGATTAGATGCTTAAAAGGAGCCCGGGCTACTTTAGAAAATAAATAATAGAATGATAATATTGTCCGATCGCTCTGAAACGTTAGCAGGGAGCGAGCGCGCGGAACACATTAAAATGCGGTTAGGATGTGAAGCGATGAACAAAAATTTACCGTCAGCAGGGTAGATAATCGTAAATAATTTACGTAACGAGCGTAAGGACGTATCATCTCAATCATACCTTCAAAACCTGACTAGCGCGTGTTTGAATTTACACAAATAGGTACATCACAAAACTCAACATATGACAAATTATGGCGGCCTGTTTAGCCTAGTTGGTAGTGACACTGCCTCCGAAGCTAGAGGTCCCGGGTTCGAATCCCGGCCAGGGCATTATTTGTGCATTTAGCACGGATATTTCTTCTTGGGTTTTGGATGTTTTCTTGTATTTAAGTTTATTTATCTATTTAAGTATGTATATCGTCGTTTAGTACCCATAGTACAAGCTTTGCTTAGTTTGGGAATAGGTCGATTTGTGTAAGATTGTCCCCCAATATTTATTTATTTATTTATCCTTTGGTGTTATACACAAACTGACTCGCCCTCAGTTCTCAGAAAACTCAACATATGACAAATGACATTTGACAGTTTCAGTATATAAAAACGGGTGAGGTGAGGACGTGTCGGTTAGTGAAAAAGAGGGCTGGTGAAAATACGACAATTAAACTGCATTTTCAAAATAAGTTTCTGTCATAAATTATTGGTTTGGGTACAAATATTTATCATGGGCTGTGCTTTCTTGCATCATCAACCGAGAGCATTATAATGAGTCCGAAAACCTGTGGCTATATGCTATGGCCACCTTCTATCTGTTTCATCAGATCAGCTCGGTGGTGCCATAATATTACATTGTCACCGAACACAAGTATGCCGAATTCCAGTTCAACCAGTTGATGATAACTGGTCTAAAATTCAGTTGATAAGTCACAGGGTAAGTTTAATAATAGCTTAAAAACAACGGCTCTGTAAGTATACACTACCTTCAAAAAGTTTAGGACCCAACACAATTTAATTTAATTTTCATAAATTACTACGCAAGATTGCAATGGGCTATTTCTCACAAGGATTGGACTTTTGCAAACTGTTACATGTCCTTCTTTTAAATTGTGTGGATTCATCATCATCATATCAGCTGAAAGAGGTCCACTGCTGGACAAATACCTCCCCCAAGGATTTCCACAATGACCGGTCCTGCGCCGCCCTCGTCCAAGGGCTTCCCGCGATCCTGACCAGATTGTCGGTCCACAGTTGGGGGCCTTCCCACACTGCAACTTCCGGTGCGTGGTCGCTACTCAAGAACCTTTCTGAGCCAACGGCCATCCGAATAATAATATTTTTTTAAAGTAAGAAAAGTAAGTGTGTGGTTTGAATTGTATGGGTTTATTGTGTTCGGACCGAGCCTTTGAGAGCTGCCTGGTTCGAGAGGAATCAGTTGGACACGGGATTCCTAAATAGTATTCTGTCTGTTCCATTATCGGATGAAGCCGAGATTTTGTACACATTAACAGAGGTAGCTTTAAGATCTAGAGTTTAAGTTTTTCTTTGATGTAATATTTTCTTTTTGTTGGCCTTACGGGGCGGTATGTTCGCCTGGCGACAAGCCCTTTTTTATCAATAAATTAAACAAAAATATGGGTTTATTGGTGAATAGTTCTTGTCGGGTGGGCTAATCAAATGTAAAGATAAAACATCAAAGCGAAAAGGCAAAACTAGTTACATCCTGGCGTTAATGTTGTTGTAGACAATAAATATGCATGTGCATGTAGGAAGTGGGGGCGATGAGGGGAATTGTGCACATACTCATGAGCGTGCTGAAGTCAGAAATGCTACCGCGAATCGAAAACGAAATTGAAATCCTTTCATTAACAACGCTACAGCAAACTTCCACCATTTTCTCCCAATCGTTTTTTTTTCACAACATCTTGTGAAGAATCAGGTACTTAATTTTCCTCCAAATTTGATTAAAATGCGTTCATAAGTAACGCTACAGCACACTTCCCCTTGTGCCCCCCCCCCTCTCTCCCCTCCGCCCTCTCCGCAATAAAAAACTCTTGACGAAAAATTCCAACAAATTGAGGATTGCGTATGCCAAGTTTCGTGAGAATCAGTCCAAAAATGCGGCCCCTAGCCCGGAACAAACATCTGAACAAAAGCAAAATCGGCGAGTCCAGAAATGGAGACAGAGTCGATAAAATAAATATTGTATACTATATGAATAAAAGACTTCCACAATGACCGGTCCTGCGCCACCCGCATCCAGCGGACACCCGCGACCCTTACCAGGTCATCAGTCCACCGTGTGGGGGGCCTGCCCACGCTACGCCTTCCGGTACGTGGTGGCCACTCGAGAACCTTCCCGCCCCAACGGCCATCGGTTCTGCGTGCTATGTGCCCCGCCCACTGCCACTTAAGTTTAGCGATTCGAAGGGCTATATCGGTCACTTGGGTTCTGCTGCGGATGAAGTGATGATGAAGTCTTTGGGGGAGGCCTATGTCCAGCAGTGGACGTCATTCGGCTGAAATGATGATGATGATGATATGAATGAAGAACCTGACCATTTACATCTTTCAGGGCAAACCAAATTGCGCTCACAATCCACCGGCGGTCGGCCAAAGAAATAGTGTGCTACTCAATCCAATAGTTTTATACCTCGCATCACCTGACCCAAATACGACTTATCATTATTACCAGCGATATTCAAGGACTACAAGCTCAAGTTGTCGATTGATAAGCACTTTATCTTTGCGGAGATGTCCGTTTTGATATGCGTCGAAACCAAATAGACAGGCGAATTATATGGGAGCTGACTTATGAAGGTGAATACAAACACGAGTAGGTATATTACGCGGCCCCGGGTATGTCCTAAAAAAACTACGACCAAGACCACCGGGGGATGGGCAGCAGAATCCCTGGAGTGCGGTGGAGATACTGCGATTGTCAAGCCGCATGCCAAGCGTGGCGATTATGGCATATACCCCCCGTGAATTTGGAGGAGGCCTATGTCCAGCAGTGGATGTCCTTTGACTGATATGGTGGTGGTGGTGGATATTACGCAGAGCTGAAAATTAGAAGAATGAGCTCAATGAAGACCTGATTTGTGCAACCTGCCCTCAATAGATCGTTTAATGCACGAGTATGTATTTCACTCCTCATTGCGTACTAGATTGGAGCTTGTCCATAATGTATAGCGTCGAATAGGATCTATAACCGCATGCCGCAGCCAGCCGCAGACAACAGTAGCAGGCCATGTGGCGCGGCGTCATGTCGCTGTGGTTTTGAACCCAAGTGCAGACGGCAGCAGCAGACGGCAGCACCGTCTTCTAGTTGGATCCTCTCACGCTTCCAAAGGTCTGGTCCACCAACCAGCTTGGAGCTCGCGCAGATCTGTATCCACCACATTAGTCCATAGCGCTAAGGTGCCTAGTGGTTCAAGCATGGGCTGTTAATCGGTGTCGACCGGCAGGAGCGCTCTGGCCCAGCGGCGCCCGCGTACCGGGTGCGGTATGCGAGGTTAAGCAACGTGGCGGCAGGTCAGTTCTTGGATGGGTGACCGCTTTAAGTGGTTACTAACTCCCGTGCTTTGGAAGGCACGTTAAGCCGTTGATCCCGGTTGCTATCTGTGATAGTATCCGTTAAGCCAGGTTAGAGGCCTTCTGGCGGCTTGAGATTCTTCTAACAGTCAAGTTGCCCACTCACTTGACAAGGGGGGTCGAAGTTGCACCACGTCCGTAGGGAGTACCCACCGTTACCCTACACGTGACCCCTGGGTGGTGCTAAAAGTGCAACAAAAACTGGCAACCGTACTTGTCGTCTCGAAGACCTCACGGTCCGAAAATAAATGCCATACGAAAAAAAAACTGAAGAAGTTAAATTTTCAGTGAAGAAAAGCATCGGGACAAAACCTGCATATATCTGAGAAGGTCGACAGACAGAGATACAGATCTAAGCGCCATATGAGCAAGACTCGGGCGAAAAAACCTACACTTATGTAAAACTTAGCCGGTCAGCTGCATTGTGCACTGTGTGACCGCATCTTCAGAACAAAATTTTGCGCGCCGCATCAGATCTTCCTATGGTCCTGATTCCCTGGTCGTAACGTAATATGTTTTCCAGTAATTACAGTACATTTCGATCACGATCGGTGTCTAGTAACAGAATGCTATCAATTACATATTTACGCGAAATAAACATTCGGCGAATCCATGCACACGAACAATACAAATGATGATGCATTGATTTAACATAGTGCTGTTAATTATTTTTCACTTGTCTTGCTTGAAAAGTGTGTAATATCGTACGAGTATTAGTTTAGTTTATTTATCTCCATTATACAATTACATTATAAAACATATTCGCTTATATTGCTAGTCGTATATCGATCGTCAGTACATTGAAATTTAAATGTAAAATAATAATAGTAACATAAAGGTATATACTAAATATATACCTGTATTTACCAATAATCAATTTAAAGAATAATAATAGAAAATAAAGATGTCAGTTAATAAAGATTAAAAAGATACACTAAACTAATATACATAAAAATTAAGTTATACCATTAGGCTTATCAAGTGGCACTAACTGTAAAATGTACTCCACATTTAATCCCTAGGGAATAGTACATTACGATACAAGTGCAGAGAACAGGAAATTCGCAACGAGTGGTGATAAATTGAAACACGACCGAAGGGAGTGTTTTAAATCGACACGAGTTGCGAATTATCTGTTCGCACGTGTATCGTACAACGTTTTACAGTAAGTATGTATGGCTCTTTAAAGTATCGACATATGCACGTAATCTGCTGATTACCGCACTCGTGCGGTAATATAGCATCATATGTACTGTAAAATTATAAATGCATATTGATGATTTACAAAACATTTTAATTTTAAATCTACCAATCACAATAGGTATTAACTATTAAGAGCCAATCGGAATAATTGGTTCATTTTTACGTACGTATATTAATAATAAATAAAGCTTTATTCAACTCCATATATAACACACGTCATTAGCTCAATCGGGTAATTACTAACACAAAAAATGTATTAATAATTTTGAGTAGATAAGTAAATACTTCATCATCATCAACATCATCATGTCAGCCGAAAGACATCCACTGCTGGACATAAGCCTTCCCTAAAGACTTCCACAATGACCGGTCCTGCGCCACCCGCATCCAGCGGACACCCGCGACCCTTACCAGGTCATCAGTCCACCGTGTGGGGGGCCTGCCCACGCTACGCCTTCCGGTACGCGGTCGCCACTCGAGAATCTTTCCGCCCCAACGGCCATCGGTTCTACGTGCTATGTGTCCTGCCCACTGCCACTTAAGTTTAGCGATTCTAAGGGCTATATCGGTCACCTTGGTTCTGCTGCGGATAACTTCATTCCTGATGCGATCACGCAGAGATACTCCCAGCATAGCCCTCTCCATTGCTCTTTGTAGTAAATACTTATCTACTCAAAATTATGTAAGCAATGAAATCGACACGCAACATAACAATTTTAATGACTTGTAAATGGTATGGAGTAGGGTTTCGTTGTAGGGCGTCGAGGATAATTGCGAGGAGCTGTTAACGAGACTACAGGTACGTAGCTGAGTACATTCACAATAGGTAGGTACTTATATCAATTTTAGGTATTCTGATTGGCTATCTGGCCCGATATTACCCTAACCTATAACATGTGTCACGGACATTACGAATATCGAATTAGAGAATGACTCAAGTTGTCTGAATACATTTGTGAACTACCAACAGGTTTCCAGCCTCCAGTTCGCTTGCAGTCAGGGTTGTCACGTCCACTAACACGAGTACTTACCCACCAACATTACATCATCACTGTTAAAGGTAAGGTACTCGGCCCTGCTGAATTGTTGAGCCCTCTCTTCGAGTAGGTGCGCCACTCATCCCGATCACGTGCTAGTCTCGTCCAGCACGGCTAGCACAAGACGGCGCGGGATCTATATCACGCGCGACATGGATTACTTGTCCATCTCTTTCTGTGTGTACCAAGTAGAAAGAGACAATCTCGCGCGTGAGTGCTGGTGTGACCCGCGGTTTTTTAATATCGATAACATCGCACCTGTGGACGTCCGACGCTCCTTTTGCCACTGGCCACCAATGTGTTTAAGTTCTCAATCTGCCGGATATACCTCAATATTATAATATTGAGTTTCGTAACTATTCTTACCATAAAATGTATATATTATTGGATACCACAGCATTATTATCGGGGCATGGAAGTAGGTCAATTTTAGCCTGAGTTTTAGTTTCATGCCTCCACTACACGTCCGCAGATGCGTCCGCGGCCGTCATTTCCGGTTGCATCCGCGGACGTGTAGAGGGGGTAATTTGGTTATTTGTGGGAGGTATTTGACGTCCGCAGACACATATGCCACCGATTCGTTTGTTGTCGGTTTTTGTAGCACGGATCAAAGGGCTCAACCGTGAGCGTCCGGCGTCAACGACCACACGTCTGACGACGCCGTCACTGCCGTCAGTCAGTTAGGAGCTGCGAATGCGAATGCACGCGTGTGAAGTATATTTTTAGTAACCATTGGTGATATATTTTGTAGAAGGTATTCAAAATCGCCGTAAGACATTTGAACGAAATTGCTAAATTCTCCAGATGGCTCAGCGCGTAGTTCGGCAAACTGATGTTCCATGCTAATCCTGTAAAAAAATATTATACAAGTTAAATATGATGATATAGCAATAATTATATTTCAAGAGTGTCGTTTCAAATGGGCTTATTTATTTATGTCAACAGGAGTTATTTCTATAAAAACCATACAAAAAGTTAAATCTTTGCTAAAATGTAGAGCCCTTTTGAGAAGACACAAACCACCAAGACAATAAAAAAATCACGTTAAATTCATGTGTTATGACTGATATGTAACGGAATATTGACTCTGATTATTACTTACGTATTTTATTAAGCTGCCGATATTTCTAAAATGGCGCATGTAATCGGGCTCAATAAAATAGGTAATTTATTAATCACTGTAAGTACTGGTGTACGGTTAAATATATATCGCAGGAATCAAGATATATCGCACCAGTCGCACCACGAAAGTCTAATTCGAAATTTCGTATTCTACTTACTTTGTTCTATTTCTATGTACTTATATAGCCAGCATCCACCATCTTTTTCTTTTCCACTTCTTCATAATAACTCAACTGCGATGCACAATTAAGTAGTAGTAAAAAGTACTGAAGAAATAAATAGCGGCAGCTACGGTTTCAACATCCATCTTGCTCGATTGAACTCAGACTGAACGATCAACAGACGTGTGGTTGGTTGGTGGAGATTCGTCTGCGGATGCATTTGCCGACGTCCGCGGATGGATCTGCGGACGTGTAGTGGAGGCATTATACATACGTATTTTTGCATTGCAATCGTGGACTATTCTTGGTTTTTCTCCAAAAATATGGCGAATTCCTTTACAGAGAAGGTTAGGACCAATCCTTCCTTTTTTATTAAAAATGGGATTGCTCTTTTCCAGTATCTAGCCAGGGGGCAAAGATGAGGCCGACGATGAAGCGAGCTCACCCAGAAGATGCCTATTCACTCGTGCCTTAAAAAGGTCCAGGTTTCTGTTCGAAGTTTCGTTCCTCCGAGTCTATATATACTTATTAATTATTATGAGCACGGATATGCGTGGCAGCCCTAGTCGTGACGTGGTCAGACGACATTCGCGGGCCCGTTAAGCGCGACTCGGCCCGAGGTCGTCGGTCCCGTAGTTCCCGATTCTCTGTCGGGCGGATAATGGACCTTAATGCACAATGTAAGGATATGAGAAAAATATCCATATCGCAGAGTAGATTAGAGTTCATATTTCCACAAACGCATAGGCACTTATACCCCTTCTATCGATGAATGATTGGATAGATGCAGTGCAACTTGTTAATTGTGTGGGAAAATAGACCTTATGGTCTTCGTTGTACGGCTATTGTTCTTTGAATGGTTACTTCCATTTTACACATATGTGTAGAATTGTAGATGGAGCTCAGCTCAGCTTCAAGCTTTTAAAATAGTTCTCGAGTGGCGACCGTAAAGGCGCAGGGCGGTCAGGCCCCCCACAAGATAGACTGATGACCTGGTAAAAGAGGGAGTCCGCTGGATGCTGGTGGCGCAAGACCAATCTTTTTGCCACCCCGTGGGACGTACGTCCAGCAGTGGACGTCCTTCGGCTGATATGATGGTGTGAGAGAGTTAGGTCCTATTTCAGTAATTTATTATATTACGTTTTAGAGTTATCACGCCGCATTTTATCCCGTTTAGACAGTTTTCCATGAACTTGAGGCACCTGAAACCGAAACGCAGTCTAGCGTAAATTAATTACGTTACGTAATCGACAAGCAGATGACGCAATAAGATAGGACAGAGTAGAACCATTTGTACAAGCTTTTACGACTTTTATGTTTGGCAGTGATAGCGTCCTGCACGGCTAATCTATCGCGAAAATAGGTTTTCCACTGTAGCATTGTTGTTTCGCAGTAGCTGACACTGTAATTTTATATTTAACTATACAATGTATTTTGACGAGAGACATAATCCTGTTCTGGATTAGTTTTATTGTTATTGACGCTTAAAGACCTTATACATCTCTAACAATATTAAGTTTACTAATTTTAATTTTAGCGCTTAGAGATCATTTACATCTCTAAGGACTTTTAAATAATTGTTATTAATCGTATTTGGACGCTCAGAGACCATATCTCTGAGATATTAAATTAATTTTATGTACTTTTTGTTTATTCGGACAGATCGTATTCAATACGTCCTAAATATTTGTAAATTTAATTTTATATAATTGTTAATCAGTATATTTTTTTAATCATTATTATTAAGTAAGATTGTCAGTTTTTTTTTTTAATTGTATATTTCACGCTTTGACTTGTAAAAGTGCCCTTGTGGCCTATTTGCAGAATAAATATTTGATTTTGATTTTGATTGATTTTATATTGTTTTGAAAAAATTACACCTCGCCGAGTTTCTTACGCCGGTTCTTCTCGTGGCAGAGGTATATTTTTCCGAACCGGTGGTAGTTTATTGACGTTCATATGTGCATGTATTATGCCTAATTTGAAGAATAAACTACTTTTACTTTTTTATTCAACTTGCATTGTTCGTATGTACTACATGCACGCACATCGTGCGGATGTTAGTATGTAAAAGTAAGTCAGTTTGTCCTCAATATTTGAAATCCTTCTTTCAGCCATTGAGCTGAAGTTTGGAATGTAAGTTCAGTAAAAATGCAAAATTACGATACCACACCGAACGATCTGATGAAGTAGACAGAAGGTGGCGATAGCTCCTAAACTACACAAGATAAACCCATCGTGTTTGAGGACTCATTGGAACCATCTTAACGAGTAGTTAAAGACTATGCAAAAAAGTGCAGTCAGCAACAATACATTTTTGACACATGCAGGTATATGATGTTTTTTTAGGGTTCCGTAGTCAACTAGGAACCCTTATAGTTTCGCCATGTCTGTCCGTCCGTCCGTCCGCGGATAATCTCAGTGACCGTTAGCACTAGAAAGCTGAAATTTGGTACTAATATGTATATCAATTACGCCGACAAAGTGGTAAAATAAAAAGTGGAAAAAATATTTTATTAGGGTACCTCCCCTATACGTAAAGTGGGGAGTGATTTTTTTTTTCATTTTAACCCTAACATGTGATATATTGTTAGATAGGTATTTAAAAATAAATAGGGGTTTACTAAAATCATTTTTTGATAATGTTAATATTTTCGGAAATAATCGCTCCAGAAGTAAAAAAAAATGTGCCCCCCCCCTCTAACTTTTGAACCATAAGTTTTAAAAATATGAAAAAAATCTCAAAAGTAGAACTTTATAAAAACTTTGTAGGAAAATTATTTTGAACTTGATAGGTTGAATAGTTTTTGAAAAAATTACAAAAACTACGGAACCCTACACTGAGCGTGGCCCGACACGTTCTTGGCCGGTTTTTTTTTAAATGAACTATGCCTCTCACAGCTCACTTACCTATAGTAATAGTGGAAGGTGTACGCAAAAAAAAACCGCAAGTCGATGTACAGTTAAGCCGTTTGGCACATGCCAAACACACATTAGGCGCATAAAATTAGCAAAACCTGGACATAATTCGATAACTGTATTTTTTTTCTATGATTTAAAGTATTGTTAGTTATGGTTAAAATAAAAAGAATTAAACATTTTAGGGCTCCGCGTCAATGTTAAAAAAAAAACAAAAAAAAAATTGTCAATGTTAAGAAAAAATATCATTTAATCAATTACCGTGGATATTTTTTGTTTAATACCTTTCATATAGTACTAATAAAATGTTGACGGTATCAATTAAACACTTTTGACGTATTTATGTATTTGGTTTTCCAATAATTACCCATGTTTGTGACTTTAGAGATCTGCAATATGGTGATAGATTATTAAAAATTAAACGGCTTCTCTATGCACATGACTATTTCATAAGTGTTAACATTGACGCGGACCCTTAAAATGTTTAATTCTTTTAATTTTAAGTATAATTAACAATACTTTAAATCATAGAAAAAGAAAATTACAGTTATCGAATTATGTCCAGATTTCGCTAATTTTATGCGCCTAATACTAGATGTCAAAACAAAATTATTGAACCGCAGTTCTTACAAAAAGTCCCTTAATTAGAAGGGAAGTGCTGAGACATTTTTTTATCGTATGGGGAAAAAAATCAGTTAGCTATCGTGTGTGGTATGATATGAAAGGGATTTTTGAGGCGATTCTAAAAATATACCACTTCATTATATTTCAGCCATTTTCTTTATTAAACTAAAATGTTTTGAAACATACCAGGTTTAGGCCCCTCCAGATACGATATGGCTGTTTAGGTTCGTACGCCGTCCATTATAAACTTTGCATCAATATATTTTAAATTTATGTATACGTTATGTATACCGTAGCATTAGCTCAAAGACTGCTAGCTTAACAGTCTCCTGACACGGAATTGTTATTTCTGATATTCACTTTTTTATTTTGTCCTTTAGAGACCTTTTACATCTCTAAAACCTAATGTTTTAACTATGGGGACTCTTTACACCTCCGCTTTTATCTATAATATTTTTGACCATACGAGTAGAGACTCTTTACATCTCTCTGTATTATAGGATAAGTTCATCGAAAGTGTGCCCAGGTATTTATTTGTTGGTTTATACTGCTTTGTATTTATGTCACTAAATGATTTGAATTGAACTGTAATTTTATATTTAACTATACAATGTATATTGATTTGAAAAAAATGACACCTCGCCGAGTTTCTTACGCCGGTTCTTCTCGTGGCAGAGGTTTATTTTTCCGAACCGGTGGTAGTTTATTGACGTTCATAAGTGCATGTAATATGCCTAATTTGAAGAATAAACTACTTTTACTTTTACTTTTTACTTTTAAAGAAATAAAGAAAGACAAATATTTATCGATCTATGTAGGTTATTTTACCGCGGGCGGAATCCTAAATACTTATATACCTATTCAGAACCATTTTGTATATAACAATAAAACACCTCGAATATTGACCTTCCAATTATGGAATAATATAAAGACGATATTCAATACCGGTTCCATAAGCGACTGTTTTGAATATCTTAACAACAAATGCATATTATATTCTGTCTGGCATCACCTGAGACTAAATTATATGAAAAATATGTAAATAATGGTAATATACAATTTGATAAAATATAAAGCCACAGACAAGTGGGAATTCGGTATTTAATAGACTCAAGTTTACTGCTGCCTCCGTCATATGCTGTGTCCGGGACTCGATTCTTTTTTAGGGATCCGTAGCCAAATGGAAAAAAACCGGCCAAGTGCGATTCGGACTCGCGCACGAAGGGTGATACCAGAAAAAAGGCTAAAAGCTGGTGCCATTGTTTTTAGTATTTGTTATTATTGTGGCAATAAAAATACAAAATCTGTGTAAATTTTAACCTCCTTGCTATTACGGTTCATGAGATACAGCAAAAAACGCCAACAACTACTCTGTTGTATGGGAGCCCCTCTTAATTATTATTATTATTTTGTTTTTAGTATTTATTTTTATAGCGGCAACAAAAATACACAATCTGTGAAAATTTCAACTGTCTATACGGTTCTTGAGATACAGCCTGGTGACTGACGGACGGACGGACAGCGAAGTCTTAGTAATAGGGTCCCGTTTTTACCCTATGGGTACGGAACCCTAAAAAAAGGAACCCTTATGGATTCGCCATGTCTGTATGTCTCTCCGTCCGTATGTCACAGCCGATTTACTCGGAGACTATAATGAGCACTATAATTATGAAATTTGGTAGGAAGATGTTCTTCTGGGGGCTCGCCATACATGTAACAGGAGTTCAAAAAATATTTTTTAATGCACTTAGGCGTGTGGGTTGTTTACTCGTATGTAAATGCCTTCAAAACTGACATAAAGGTACATAATTTTTTTTTCCATTAAGTCAACCACCATATCAGCCGTAGGACGTCCACTGCTGGACATAGGCCTCCCCCAATTTCCTGGAGGGTAAATAGCATAATCGCCACGCTTGGCATGCGGGTTGGCGATCGCAGTAATATTTGTAAATTTATTTTTATTTAATTGCTAATCAGTATATTTTTATATCATTATTATTAAGTAAGATTGTCTGTTTTTTTTTTTTAATTGTATAAATTCACGCTTTGACTTGTAAAAGTGCCCTTGTGGCCTATTTGCAGAATAAATATTTGATTTTGATTTTTGATTTCAGTATAGATCTCCACCGCACTCTAGGGGCGCTGCTGCCCATCCCCCGGTGGTCTTGGTCGTAGTTTTAGGACATACCCGGGCATATTAAGTCAACCGTTGGCGAGATATTAGCTAAAAAGTGTGTCCCCCCCCCCCCCTCTAATTTCCAAACTATGAAGTTTGCATCATCATCATCATCAATGTAAATTAAATGAAAATGAAAATATATTTATTCTGTTAAGTACTACAAGTTATTCAACAATAGTAGGGATCGTGCCTCTTTTTAAGTATGCAGGATACCTGTTAAAAGACACCGGTTTTCCATAGATGGTAACACAAGATAATAACCCTATAGATTGACGGCCTGTTTAGCCTAGTTGGTAGTGACTCTGCCTCCGAAGCTAGAGGTCCCGGGTTCGAATCCCGGCCAGGGCATTTATTTGTGCATTTTTCACGGGTATTTGTTCTTGGGTCTTGGATGTTTTCTATGTATTTAAGTATGTATTTATCTATATAAGTATGTATATCGTTGTCTAGTACCCATAGTACAAGCTTTGCTTAGTTTGGGACTAGGTCGATTTGTGTAAGATTGTCCCCCAATATTATTATAATTTATTATTCACTTTATTTATTTCTCGTCTTAGGTTGGTTTTTACAATATTTCTATAAAAGTAAAATATATAACTATAAATACTAAACATAAAATCATTATAAAAACCTAACCTAGGGTGCCGCCGGCAGCGAGGCAGGGCCTAAGCTACCGGTGGTTAGGGCGACAGAGAGAGGAACCTCCGGACTATCCGCGCCGTGTCCAGGAGTACCGCCTTCTGTATCTGACCCTTGACCCAGCCATCTAGCGAGAGTCTCTTGAGGTGTTGGTCGAGACTCTTCGCTATTAAACCGTTCGCAGAAACGACTATCGGGACAATGATCGTCGAATCAACATCCCACATGGCGGTTACCTCGTGTGCCAAGTCTAGGTACTTGCTGACTTTGTCCTTCTCGGCCTTCACGAGGTTCTCGTCATGGGGGATGGTGATGTCGACGAGCACTGCCTGGCGCTTCGATCGATCTATCAGCACGATGTCGGGCTTATTGGCTACAATAGTCCTGTCCGTGATGATAGATCGATCCCAATAGAGCGTAGCACGACCATTTTCGAGAACTGGCGCAGGTAAGTATTTATAGTACGGCACTTCGAAGTTCACAAGACCGTATGAAAGAGCAAGTTGCTGGTGAATAATTCTGGCTACCAAGTTATGCCTGTGCAAGTACTCGCCGTTAGCAAGATGACCACAACCGGAAATGATATGCCTGAGTGACTCTCCGGGACGGCGGCATGCCCGACAAATGTCGACCGTACCGTCCTTCAGGATGTATTTCCGGTAGTTGTTCGTCATGATAACTTCGTCCGCAATTGCACAGACAAAACCTTCGGTTTCCCCGAAGAGATCCCCGAAACGTAGCCAGTTCACCGACGCGAGCAGGTCTACGTCGGGCCCCGTAAGGGCCTTGTAGAACCGCCCGTGTAGCTCCCTACTCTTCCATTCCGCCTTGCGGTCCTCGGTGCTCAGTACTTTAAATCTGCGCCAGTTCTCGTTTGCCATGGAGAGCGGGGTGAAAGATGCGTCTACTGCCACTACGTCACGATGCATCCCACACTCGCTGTTTAGGAAATAATCCCTGAGACTGCACACCTCGCGGTTGTGGAGGTCTTTGGCATTTAAAAAGCCGCGACCTCCACACTTCCGCGGGATGTACAGTCTCATAACAGACGAGCGTGGGTGCAACATGCGGTGAGTAGTGAGCAGTACACGCACCCTTCGATCCAGGGCATCCAGCTCAGTCTGAGTCCACCTTAGTATGCCAAAGGAGTATGTGAGCAAGGGCATAACCCAGGCGTTGAATGCGCGCACCTTATTGCCACCCGACAAAAAACTATTAAGTACTTTTGTCAGGCGACAGAAGAAGCGCTCCTTCACCGCCTGCTTTATGCCCTCACCCTCAATACCCAAAGACTGTGACATACCAAGATATTTGTAGGTTTCTGCTTCGGAGAGAGATCTGAGTGACATTGTCTCAGAAAGCTGTAAATTTGTTGAATTTACAACTTTCCCCCGCTGTACATGCATGACCGCACATTTATCTACACCAAATTCCATTTTGATGGCGCTACTGAAAACTTCTGTTGTTTTCAGTAGCTCCAACAGGTCCTGTCTATTTGGTGCAAATAGCTTGAGGTCATCCATGTAGAGCAGATGAGAAATGACCTCACCCTCTCTCCGCAGCTGGCAACCTAGCCCCGAATCCTTCAGCAGAGTGCTGAGCGGATTCAGCGCTAGGCAGAACCACAAGGGACTCAGACTGTCACCCTGGAAAATACCTCGCTCAATCCTGATAGAGTCTTGCGGACCAGAGGAGCCGTCTCCCCCTCCCGGTTGACGAAGGACTGTGGTCCACTGCCCCATGCAAGCACTTAAGAAGGATCTTAAAGCTGCATCAACTTTATACAGCTCTAAGATCCTCCTCAGCCATGAATGAGGCACCGAATCATAGGCCTTCTTATAGTCAATCCAAGCGGCCGAGAGGGCCCCTCTGCTCCGCCGGACTCGTTGGCAAATGGTCATGTCTATGAGGAGGAGCTCTTTAGTACCACGCGACCCAACCCTACATCCATTTTGAGCAGGGGCCAAAATGTTGTTTGCAACAATGTGCGTGTTAATTTTTGCTCTTAAAATGGATGTAAGGAGCTTGTACAGCGTAGGCAAGCACGTGATGGGTCTGTAGTTCTTCGCTTCCGTGGTACTACCGGACTTGTAGAGCAGGGAGGTGACACCAGTTGTTAAGAGATGTGGCAGGGAACCGAGCTCGAGGGCTTGCTGGAACTGTGTTGCCAAACGTTCATATGAGCATCGAAACCACTTCAGCCAGAAGTTGTGCAATCCATCCGGTCCCGGACTTTTCCAGTTCGGGGCAGTACGGATGGCACAACTTATGTCTTCGGGGCTGATGGTAACAGACCCCATGGGTTCGATGGACTCACACTCACGTTCGACAACACCGATCCAGGCACCTTCAGTGTGTTCGACAGGCACCGACCAGATACTACGCCAAAAGTTACCCATGGCAGTAGCATCCGGTCGCTGACCGTCGCACACACGATGGTCGGTTCCCTCCCACTTCCGGTATACCTTCCTTTGGTCACTCTGGAAAAGGCGATTCTGCTGGTATCGGTCCACACGCTCTCTGTAGCGGCGAATACGGCTTGCCCATGCATAGACTTTCTGCTTCAGAAAGTCAATGCGTTCCGTGACACAAGTCACATAGTCGCGGGGCCTGACACCAGTCCCCGCAAAGGCTTGGTTCACGAAGCGCATAACTCGGGGGCGGTCATTGCCCCCCCTGAAGCAGATCAGCTTTGCAATGAGAGTCCTAAACGTATTGATACGCCGCTCAATTCGTACTTGCCAGGCAGGGACACCCCCGGCGGTCCTAGGTGCACGGTCAGCGTCCGGAAACTTGACGCGAGCAACACGGCACGCCGCGATGGCCCCGCAGTACAGAATTGAGTGTGTGTCAATAAGATCTTCGCTAGCCCGTAAATACGGGTCTAGGAGATCGTTTAGGGCTCCCATTAGCGCTAAATTACGTCTATTCACGGGCAAGCGCGGTAATCGTGGCCTAGAGTTGGGTGTGGAGCGATATCGCGTAATCGCCTCTTCCAAAGCCCTCCTCAGTTGCTCATTGGTCTGGGTACTCACAGTCTGATTCGCACAGTCCTCGTCGACACTGGGATCCACCCGCGGCACCCCCGGTGCCATGTCGGGTGTGGGCACTGGAGCCGGCGACGTGGCGGGCGGGTCCCGCGCCAAAGCGGAAGCTGTGCGAGCAGAAAGTGCCTCCAGGCGTAGCCGATCAAGCGTCGCGTCATCCAACCGCTTGAGCCGTTGAATGACGCGCACCTGATCCGATAGGCGTTGCGCAGTCACGGTGATGGTTGGTTCAAGGGCCTGGAATAGAGGAAGCATCCGGACACGATACGCGGACAGGTTGGTTTCCCCCTCTGTCGCCCCAAAGTACGCTCGCATGCAATTTTCGTTCATTTCTTGAGTCCATCGCATGCGGCGCACTACACCACCGGCAGCGGGAGCCGTGGGCAGGGCGGAGTGCCCCACAGGCCCCAAGCGTGCCGGCAGCGGTGGTCGTCCTCTTCGCGCAGGTGGTCGTGGCGGAGGGGACGGCGGCCCGCGCTCGTCACAGCTCGACTCGCTGGTGTCGGGCGCTGTAGCGAATTCGTCACCCGACGATGATGGCGAAGAGCTGGATGGCGCGGGCGGAGATGGTGGGCGTGCGCGTTGTGCCGCTCGTGAACGCGTCCTCGTAATCATTATTTATTTTGTTTCATTCGTTATTTAGTTCTCGCCGATATGTAACTTTGACAGCTTGTCAATTCCCATGTAAAATCCAAGTTGGCTCCATAGTAAAGTCTGTGCCGTATTTTGGGTAAAAAACACATGATGGGAGACAATAATGTACATATATAACGGTGTAAAAGTGCAATTCAGGCGTAGAAAACATAAAAAACGAATTTTCTAAATAAATATGAAAAAATGACGTGTTGATGTTGTCAGCGGTTTTTTTTTTCTATAATTTATTATTATTATAATGGTTTAACAATACTACATTTATATACTACTAGAACTGAAAGAGAAAATTAAAAATTAACATAAGTACGTTTTCCAAAAAACTAAATTAATAAATACTTTCAACGATTTTTGGTTTGAACAAGATACGATAAACGGTTTTTGTGTTATTGCTGAAATTGTCTTTCCCCAACAAAAGGACCTAACTGCCGTAAGTTTCCTATGAAGATACGACCTTTTTTGATGAAATGTATTGTATAGTGGTTTTAAATGTAGATTAGGAGGTGTTGGTACGTCACCGGCAATAGTATCTTCCTACACGAAGGCCGCTTAAATATGTGACACGCTCTTATTTGTAAGGTCATAAGAGCCACCACCACCATATCCGCCCTAGGACGTCCACTGCTGGACATAGGCCTCCCCCAATTTCATGGGGGGTAAATGCCATATTCGCCACGCTTGGCATGCGGGTTGGCGATCGCAGTATCTCCACCGCACTCTAGGAATACTGCTGCCCATTCCCCGGTGGTCTTGGTCGTAGTTTTAGGACATACCCGGGTCCCGACGGGTCATAAGAGCGTGTCACATATTTAAGCGGCCTTCGTGTAGGAAGATACTATTGCCGGTGACTGTACGGAACCCTTCGTGCGCGTGTCCGACTCGCACTTGGCCGGTTTTTTTTATACAACGACGATGGCAAACAAGCTTACGGCCCGCCTGATGGTGAGCAGACACCGTAGCCTATAGACGCTTGCGACTCGAGACGAATCACAAAACCGTTAGCGACCCTGTATTAACTTGAGAATTCGGTGTGTTGACAGCTCGAGATATTTGCAGCCCCCACCAACTATTACTTATTCTGTGCCCTCACTTTTAGGGTTTGCAATCCGAATAATCCGAATATTCAATTATCCGAATATCCGCCGAAAATGACATAAAAAAAAAAAAAAACAAAAAAATACACATAAAAATGACATAAAAATGATCCGAATACTAAACCGCGAATTATCCGATAAACGGATATTTTGAAAACACTAATAAAATCATTTATAAGCAGGAAAAATTCAAAAAAAAATACGAGAAAAAACACTAATGACGTTTTATGTCCATCTGTATTGCCCAGATAAGGTGTTTAGACAAATGTTCCATATTAAGTATTATATTTTATTAAATAAGTACCTGAATACCAACTTACATAAATTACATAATATATTGATTTAATCTAGCAGACACTATTTACTTGACTTGTTGATTTTGTTTGTTTTATTTTATAAAATACCAAAATTATCCGAAATTATTCAAATATCCGAATATTCGGATAATAAATATTGAAGTATTCAATTATCCGAATATAAAAAAACTGGGCGGATATTGCAAACCCTACTCACTTTCAACACAGCTCATCTTAGGGAGCTCTGGCGCCCAAGTCTAGGATTCGTAGGATATCTCCACTTTCATATGTCTATTGTTACACAGATGGAATCGTGTCCCAGATAATTAGATATTTTATCAAAGTTCAATTAACGGTGTCAATAATTCATTACATTCTTAATTGTTTTAAACGCGTAACTCGTTTCTTACCGATTGATAGCAAATTTACCAAGACAGCATGTAAATATAAAAATTATGGAATAAATAAAATAATAAAAAAACTGAAAATTCCCATTGAAGGATGACTTAAATGCATGAATGAATGCAGTCGGCAAAACCCAGCCCGCGATATTTTTCCTGTTTTGAAGAAATGTGTAAATCCCCTCTAGTGGATCATAAAAACATCATCTCACAAATATTTTGCCTACTCACATTTTCTGTTAAATGTCATTTATTTTATCTCTCATATGGAAACTTTGAGCACTAAAGAACTCTTTCGACGACCACTTTAGCTTAGTTGGTAGAGACCCTGCCAACGAAGCCGGAGGGCCTGGGTTCGAATCCCGGCCAGAGCATTATTTTTTTAGATTCGCACAATTTTTTGTTTTCTATGCATTTATGTATGAATTTTTCTATACAAGTATGTTTATCGTCGTCTAGTACCCATACTACAAGCTTTACTTAGTTTGGAACCAGGTCGATTTGTGTTAGATTTGCCCCAATAAACCCGGATCTGGACCCGGGTATGTCCTAAAACTACGACCAAGACCACCGGGGGATGGGCAGCAGCAACCCTGGAGTGCGGTGGAGATACTGCCATCGCTAACACGCATGCCAATTGTGGCGATTATGGCATATACCCCCCGTGAATTTGGGGGAGGCCTACGTCCAGCAGTGGACGTCCTTTGGCTGATATGGTGTGCCCCAATAAAAAAAACCGGCCAAGAGCGTGTCGGGCCACGCTCAGTCTTGTGTTCCGTAGTTTTCCGTCCGTCACATTAAGTTGACATATTAAGTACAGAAACACAAAACCCTAAAAAGCACGTCATTTCATTGTGATTTTGTAGAAATGACAGGTACAATAAACACCTGTTTATACGGTTAAATTACAAACTTAGTTCAGAAATTATTTTTGTAATTTTTTCAAAAACTATTCAACCTATCAAGTTCAAAATAATTTTGCTACAAAGTTTTTATAAAGTTCTACTTTTGAGATTTTTTTCATATTTTTAAAACTTATGGTTCAAAGTTAGAGGGGGGGGACACATTTTTTTTACTTCTGGAGCGATTATTTCCGAAAATATTAACATTATCAAAAAATGATTTTAGTAAACCCCTATTTATTTTTAAATACCTATCTAACAATATATCACACGTTAGGGTTAAAATGAAAAAAAAAACACCCCCCACTTTACGTATAGGGGAGGTACCCTAATAAAATATTTTTTTCCACTTTTTATTTTACCACTTTGTCGGCGTAATTGATATACATATTAGTACCAAATTTCAGCTTTCTAGTGCTAACGGTCACTGAGATTATCCGCGGACGGACGGACAGACGGACGGACAGACATGGCGAAACTATAAGGGTTCCTAGTTGACTACGGAACCCTAAAAACAAGAATTTAAGGTGATATGGGACTCTAGTGGCCCAGCGGCGCCCGTGTACCGCGTGCGGTATGCGAGGTTAAGCAATGTCGGCCGTACTCAGTCCTTGGATGGGTGACCGCTTTGGGTGGTTATTAAATGAGTGCTCCTGTGCTTTGGTTCGCACCTGAAGCCGTTGTTCCCGGTTGCTGTCTATGACAGCAGTCATTATGCCAATCTAGAGGCCTTCGCGGGCGACTTGAGAACTTCTAACAGTCAAGTTGCACACTCACTTGACAAGCCTAATCCCAATAAGGTCTAGTTTCCCTCTTGGCTTGGAAGGTCAGATGGTTGTCGCTTCCGCAGGAACCTCGGTTCTCCATGCAAACCTAGTTTCGCGCTCATTTTAAAGCGGCATGCTGGAATAACATGAAACTTTGTATTCACATTCCACAATGAGAATGGGGAATTATAATGGAGAAAAAATTCAGTGATTATTAAGGTTTTCATACCTGTATCTAAAAAAAACAATTTAAACCAATCTTCATAACGGTATTTCAGTGATAGTCAAATCAGAAACTTTTTAAGAAACCTCAAAAATGCACGGCTAGTATGATGTTTCTAGTTTAAAGTGCCTAATGACGTCACAATTTTGTATCATTAACCGTCCTTTTTCGTGTTTATATATTTAAAAATCGTCAAAACTGCATAATAAAGCTGAGGTTTTTTCGAGTAATTTAGTAGGTACGATATGTTTATTAGTAAATAAAAAAAGTGTTTTTTTGATTTATTTATTTTATACAAAACCTATATACGAGTATATCACTTACAGATATACCAAAACGCGATATATATTACAGTGTTGTGAAATGCCCTATGATATTATAAAAAAAAAGGATTTAAGTCCAAAATCTTTCAATCAGTTCACTCTTTTTAATTAAGCTTTTATTTGAGACGTTGGTGCCGTTTCAGAAGTTGTAGCAACTTGACGGTAGATGCCGCTACTAGTCTCCCCAAGGCTTTTAAAAAGAGTGAACTGATTGAAAGATTCATCGCCTCAGGTAAACCCGCGGCAGCTCAGTTGGAAATAGCGATGGAAGGATCCAAGAGCGTCCTCTTTTTTGGTTTAAATCCCGCGCGTTGTGAACAATTTTTCGTTTCAGTTGGAAATTGTTTGGAATTCTCTGCCGGCGTTTGTATTTCCTATAACCTAGACCTTTTTAAGGCAATAGGCATCTTCTGGGTGAGCTCGCTTCATCGCCGGCCTCATCTTTGCCCCCTGGCTAGATGCTGGCCAAGAGCCATCACATTTTTAATAAAAAAGAAAAATATATATATATATATTTCATTCGTCGGCCTGTTTAGCCTAGTTGGTAGTGCCATTGCCTCCGAAGCTAGAGGGTCCGGGTTCGATTCCCGGTAAGGGCATTTGTTTTTGTCGTGAGCAGAGACATTTGTTCCTGAGACTTGGATGTTTTCTATGTATTAAAGTATATATCTATTAAATATATCGTCGTCTAGTACCCATAACACAAGCCTTGTTGAGCTTACTGTGGGACTAGTTCGATTTGTGTAAAAATGTCCCCTAATATTTATTATTATTATTATGTGATTCCGCTAACCGAACGTTTCCGAGTGTAAAAATATTTACACTCAAAATTCAAATACCGTCAGTTCGAATCCTCAGTCCCTTTTCTAGAAATGTCACCAGAAACTTCTCCCACTTAGTATTCCGAATGTCGTACTGTCCGATACCCAATTTGGGTACGTAATTTAACGTAACAAAAGACAGCTTCGTGTACATAAAGTAAGAAGGCACTGTCGCTTAGTTCCCAAACAGTGTTATTTAACATGCGCGCGCGCTTGGAATTCGTGTCCCACGTTTTAAATTGACACGAGCAACGTTTAGGCCTCGAATGCCGAACGTTTGAACGAAAATTAAAACTATATTTTATCAACCGACCTTACTACTCAATTCAAGACTTTTACGCAAATGCATAACATCAATGAATAATAAGCGTTCGTGGCCCAGCGGCGCCCGCGTACCGCCTGCGGTATGCGAGGTTAAGCAATGTGGGCGCAGGTCAGTTCTTGGATGGGTGACCGCTTTGAGTGGTTACTAACTGAGCGCTCCCGTGCTTTGGGAGGCACGTTAAGCCGTTGATCCCGGTTGCTGTCTATGATAGCAGTCGTTAAGCCAAGTTAGAGGCCTCCGGGCGGCTTGAGAACTTCTAACAGTCAAGTTGCCCACTCACTTGACAAGCCTAATCTCAATAAGGCCTAGTTTCCCCCTCGGGTTGGAAGGTCAGATGGCAGTCGCTTCCGTGAAAACTAGTGCCTACGCCAATTGCTGGGATTAGGTAGCGGACCCCAGGCATCCTTCAGGATGCAACTGTACTGGGAATAACGCTAGGAGGATGATGCATTAGATCAATGAAAAAAATTTTTAATTTTTTTTTTCGACATTTTTCAGCGCTGACATGGCTATTCATACATACATTTAATTTTTATTGGAACTTAGGAAGACAGCTTATTTTATTATTTTTATGATTTTGAATTTATGACATGTTTTTAATTACTATCTCCGTTTCTGTTTATCTCTATGACATTGTATAATTACTGGTACAATTTGTGCTTTCTATTTCCATTGTGATTTATTTGTAATTAATTTAATTTACTATATTGTACTATGTGTATATAATACAAAACATAGCAAGTACCGATTAACAAAGTTGCGCTCTCTAATAGATTATTTATTTATTATTATTTATTTATCAAGGTAATTAAAAGGTTATTTGCTTTACAATTAAAAACAGTATCGTTAAACCACGGTGGTTTGTCTCGATACTCCATTCCGCTGCAATTTATACATATAAGCAATTATAGAAAGGACACTATAATAAAGCAGGTAGGTACAAACTTATCTATAGACACGCGGCAGCGTGTTCAGCCAAGTTCACACCAGGAACTGGCGGACAGCAGCCGTGTGTTATTTTACACGAACCGTTTGGAGCCACTTATGACCCCTCAATAACTAACTTCAAATCTATTGAACATAAAAAAAAGAAATTTGCTACATGTATTAAGATCCTTTAGAACAACGAGAACCCCAATTCATAAATATAGGTGAAATAGTTACTGAGATATTAAATTCCAAAAAAACGGCATTTTTACCACTGACTGACAGACTAGTAATCAAAAACCTAACCCACTTCCAGGTGACCTAGAAAGCTAAAATATGGCAAGCAGCTTGGTAATTGTGTATGTACACCAAAAAAAACAGAAATCAGTATTTTTTGTATTTATTATTATTGTTTATGCTACTTACCTCAGAACTCCGTCATTTATTAACCGATTTGGAAAATGATTTTTTTGTTTGAAACAGTATACTTCATGGGTGGTCCCGTAGTTATCTAATCAAGTAAGAATCTGATCATAGGGTCCTGGAGAAATCGAGGGAACTCTTTAAAAATTTGTGGTGCAACTATAGCGATTTGGGTATTTTGTATAGTATCTCGTACATTCGCTCTTAAAAAACACCATTTGGCGAAGATTGACAAAAAGTAATGATATCCCATCAAAAACATAAATGTGAAAATGGGAGCCAAGTTCAATATTAAGAATATGCGATGCATGGTTGTCGTCTTCACCAACAAAAGAATTGAGATCTAAATGGGTGTCAAGTTCCGTAGATTCTCTCAAAAGGTGCCACTCCGGCACTACATTGTTTACAGTAAGACTAATTTACTGCGGCTTAATGCATTTTGAGCCTTAACTTGGCAGTTTTCTATGCATTATGATACCATGAAAGCTGATGGAGATTCAAGAAAACTGCCAAGTTAAAGCTCAAAATGCATTAAGCCGCAGTAAATTAATTTTACTGTAAACAATTTAGTGCCGGACTTGGCACCATTTCAGAGAATCTACGGAACTTGGCACCCATTTAGATCTCAATTCTTTTGTCGGTGAAGACGACAACCAAACATCTCATATTTTTAATATTGAACTTGGCTCCCATTTTCACATTTATGTTTTTGATGGGATAATTACTTACAAAACTGCACTGAGGTCCCAAATTAAAAGGCCGTATGCGCCTTCCCGAGCTCAGACTAAGACAAGATACGTATACGACTTGGCGTCGCGGCGTGGCTCCTTACAGGAGTACAGTAGTGCTTATAAACTAACTTAACATTATAGCTTACGTAAGCCTGTATAGGGCGCTGGTCTCAAAAAATACCATCCTATAACATCATCTTTTTGTATTTTTTTCAAGCGCAGAATTTTTAGTACTATAGATTGGTGATGAGGCTAGAATTTGGGTTTTTCTGTCTTGCCCGTTAAAGTCGATAAAACATGCATAAGTACCTATAACAAGAGGCACGGTGACTGTGAGTCATTAAGTAGGTAGTAAGCAAAAACTGTTTGTGCACTTCAGTATCGGAAGATTCACTGATCTCGTGCAAGTAAACTCGGGCCGTTATTCCAATTTATACATTACGAAGTTACGATTTTGGCTTTAATGTTAGTAACTGACGGAATTATTAGCCATGCATTATTTTATGTAAGCGAATTTGTCAAAAAGTTGGTCTAATTCGCCGCTAGATGTCGTTGTGCCCTCTGCGATGATTATTGATATTAAACTTGCACGATTTTTACACATTATCATTGTTAAACGCGACTTAATCGCGTACAACTGCAAAAATAATTCACCGACGTTTCGAATGTGTCACAACATCCGCGGTCACGAGCTGACTGGCTTGAGCGCGCATCAACATCTGCGAAGATTCCTGAATCACGCTATCAAGATTTTTTACTAACGTGAGGCATATTAACACTTAAAGTAGGGGGGCGAAGTTGCACCACGTCCGTAGGGAGTACCCACCGTTACCCTACACGTGACCCCTGGGTGGTGCTAAAAGTGCAACCAAAACTGGCAACCGTACTTGTCTTCTCGAAGATCTCACGGCTCGTAAATAAATGCCATACGATTAAAAAAAAACTTAAAGTAGAAACATGATTGAAACTTACTTGTGAAATCACTATTAACGACATGGTTCGGACTATAATAAGAATCCTTCACCAGAATGAGTGTTGATTCAGTAGCCGATCGCGCCGTGCTGGCCGCTAATAAAAAAGCCGCTATCTCAATTAGTCAATTTGGAAAGTGGCGGGCAAGTACGGCGCGGTCGGCAACCGTATCAACCCTCATCCTTGATGGAATGCGCCAATTGTAGTCCGAAACATGTCGCCAATAATTGCTTTACAAGTGAGTTTTTTAATTTTATTTCTTTTGTTAAGTTTTTTTTTGCCAACTCCCTTGCCGAGCGTGGCGATTGTGGCATATACCCCCCGTGAATTTGGGGGAGGCCTATGTCCAGCAGTGGACGTCCTTTGGCTGATATGGTGGTGGGGGAAGATTTTTTTTGCAATTAGTTTATGTTTCATACATGCTTAATAGTGAGATATTCTGTGTTTAGATTTATTTATTAATAAAAACGTTTAATGACATTACAGTGTGACCAATACGTCACGAAACTTAGATAAAACAATTTGTTTACACAATAACATGTACAAATAAATTAAATCGGAACAGTTGAGCACCTGGCATCCATCGCCTCACAGAATCTCAAGCAATCACTACACACTTTTTTATTGATTTAACAATGTATTAATGAGTAGATATCGGTGGTATTATTTTAGTACCTTTTTTTAATGCCGCGTCGGTGGCAAACAAGCGTACGGCCCGCCTGATGGTAAGCGGTCACAGCAGCCTATGGAGGCCTGCAACTCCAGGGGTGTCACATGCGCGTTGCCGCCCCTTCAATAGGTTACATATACCTAATACACTGTGAACGTCCTAATGCCGTGCTCCACACTGAAACTAATTCATGGCAATAAAGATGAAGGTGACATCTTCACCATTAGGAATATACATGTAAAATATACATGTACAGATGTCCACCACCATATCAGCTGAAGGACATCCACTGCTGGACATAGGCCTCCCGCAATTTCATGATAGGTAAATGCCACGCTTGGCATACAGGTTGGCGATCGCAGTATCTCCACCGCACTCCAGGGATGCTGCTGCCCACCCCCCAGTGGCCTTGGTCGCAGAAAAACATCGGGACAGATAGACAGACATAAGTACCTACAAAAGATTTTTATGCAGTATGTTATAATACCATAAAAGCTGTTGGATATTTAAGAAAACTGCCAAGTTAAAGCTCAAAATGCATTAAGCCGCAGTAAATTAGTTTTACTGAAAACAATCTAGTGCCAAACTTGGCAACTTTTCAGATAATCTACGGAACTTGGCGCCCATTTAGATCTCAACTCTTTTGTCGGTGAACTTGGCTGCCATTTTCACATTTATGTTTTTGATGGGATATCATTACTTTTTGTCAAACTTCATCTAGTGGTGCTTTCCCAGAGCGAATGCACGAGTTACTATACAAAATACCCAAACCGTTATAGGTGCACCTATAATATTTGAAGAGTTCCCTCGATTTCTCCAGGACCCGATGACAATGGGACTACCCTGGAAGTATACCGTTTCAAACAAAAAAAGAATTTTCCAAATCGGTTAATAAATGACGGAGTTCTGAGGTAACTAGCATAAATAATAATAATAAAACTAATAATAAAAACACTATTTTCTGATTTTTTCTGATGTATACAACTAATTACCAAGCTGCATGCCAAATTTCAGCTTTCTAGGTCATCTGGAAGCGCGTTAGGTTTTTAATTACTAGTCAGTCAGTCAATCAGTCAGTGGTAAAAATGCCGTTTTTTGGAATTTAATAACTAATAAACCTATATTTGTGAAATTTGGGGTTCTAAGTAGTTGTTCTAAAGGATCTTAATACATGTACGAAATTTAATGTTTTATGTTAGATAGACTTGGAGTTATTGGGAGGTCTAAAGTGGCTCCAAACGGTTCGTGTAATATAACACACGGCTGCTACCCGCCAGTTCCTGGGATGACCTTGGCTGTACACGCTGCCGCGTGTCTAGATAAAATTCTTTTAAATCGTAAAATACACTTTCATCTCAGCGGCTCGACAATGGCGGTTTTGCTGATAGAAACCATTGTCACCATTGAGCAAAAGCCCTTTTTCATGGCTACCACTCGCCGAGCTAGATCTCAAGAACCGTACTAGCTAGACAGTTGAAATTTGCACAGATTATGTATTTCTGTTGCCGCTATAACAACAAATATTAAAAACCTGCCAAGTGCGAGTCGGACTCTTTTTATAGATCATGCGGTACGGAACCCTTCGTGGGCGAGTCCGACTCGCACTTGGCCGGTTTTCCATTTTTCATATATGTAGTAGGTTAGTTTAAAGTAACTTCATGCTCTCTATCACTACCCCCCTTGCTTAATATGTTCTCGCCGCTGAGGTGACAAGTTGTATGTATCTGTGTATCACACGAGAGCAAAGATATTTGCACCTCGTGTCTTTGAGTCCCTCGCTACGCTCAAGATTCTAATTTTATAGAATCTTTTATGCAATTATAGAATCTTCCGTTTGCTCGAGACTCAACATCAACACTCGCAGCAAAAAACTACTTTGCTCTATTGTTGAACTAATAGGTAACTATTTCGGCCAAGAAAGTTTTTTAAAACCCTTTTCAAACAATTTCCTCTGGGACGTGAATCACGTGAATAATATGGAGCGTTCGTGGCCCAGCGGCGCCCGCGTACGGCGTGCTGCATGCGAAGTTAATCAATGTCGGGCGGGGACAGTCCTTGGATGGGTGACCGCCTTGAGTGGTTACTAACTGAGCGCTCCCGTACTTTGGAAGGCACGTTAAGCTTCTGTTGTCTATGACAGCAGTCGTGAAGCCAAGTTAGAGGACTTCGGGCGGGTTGCCCACTCACTTGACAAGACTAATCCCAATAAGGTCTAGTTTCCCCCTTCAGTTGGGAGGTCAGATGGCAAAGGCAGTCGCTTCCGTAAAAACTAGGGCCTACGCCAATTTTTGGGAGTAGGCGGCGGACCCCATCCATCCTTCAGGATGCAACTGTACTGGGAATAACGCTAGGATGATTATCTATATTAATAATTTCGTGCAGGGGTACGGTAGACCCGAACGAGACCTGTCTCAAATTGAAGAACGTATAAAAATAACGATTTCGAGTTGAACATATGTATCCGCAAAATTCGGATTGTCGCGTATTTTGCATTAAAAAGTGTTAATTTTATGACAAAAGGTCAGCCATATTAAATTCCTTGGTTGACAGCGTCAGCGTCGGGTTGGGTACGTTCGGAAATTGTAAATTATGTTTGCGTCCGGTGTGTTGGCCAGGCTGCTGGGCTGCGTTCTGGGTGGTGGGCCATCATCGCCCATTGTGTGGATTCGGCTAGCCGCGTCTGCAGCGTTTTGTTTTTGTAGTTTTCAAGCGTTCTATACACCTATCAGCCTAGCTAGCACGATAACTTATACCGTCACGTTATATGGGCGAAATGTATTAAAATGTCACATAAAACGTAACGGTATAATATATCGTGCTAGCTAGGCTGATTGTCACAACAACCGCCTTCAAAGCGAATGTATGGGGCCTGTTACATGGTTATTATTATCACGTGATACATTCATATCACGATAAGTATCACGTGAATATTGAAGCAGAATCCATACAAATTTAAAAAAACTGCGATAATATTGACAACTTGCGACAACACTGGGGCAATATATAAATAACAAACTGCGACAATACTGGGGTTGTGATAATATTAGTCGTGTAAAGGGCACCACTTGAATGTTTGCTGAGTCTGTCCGCCATCTTAAAGCTGCGCCTCTATTTTGTTGTGACAAACTACTAGGTGACTTATAAGTCACCTAGTTAAAAAAGCTATAGCTTTTAAACGTCTAGCAAAATGCTATCCCTATCTCGCTCTATCTTATAACTTACTGGTACTCTGGGGGTCTACTCCGAAATTCGAACTTCGAACTTTGTATGGTGCCGTCCCTTTCACTCATATAGTCTATGACATGCCGTTCGCCGCGCTCGGACGTAAGAGGCGCTACCGCGAACCGAAAACGAAGTATCTGCCTCTCTCTCGCACATGTATATTCGAACGACAGAGAGGAAGACAGTTTGTTTTTGGTCCGCGGTAGGCCCTCAGGCGTCAACTTTAAAACGAATAGGGTATTTTACTATAAGAGAAATAAAATTCAAAATGTAATAAAAACCAGCCAAGTGCGTCGGAGTCGCACACTGAGGGTTCCGTACAACTGAAAAACAAATGTGATTTATCAATATATTGATATTTTTGGTAAAATATACTTCATAATAAACATTATCACCTAATTTCAAGTTCATAGGTCGATGGGAAGTTAAAAAAATATATGTGTGACACGGAATGTTCTTTGACTTTCTTCGACCGTCCGCCGCGCTCGGACTAAAGTGCTACCAACTGAAAACTAAATATATATGCCTCTCTGTCACACTTGCATATTCCAGTGCGGAGAGGGAAATACTTCGTTTTCAGATCGCGGTAGGCCCTTTGGTCTGACGGCTCCTATTCCTGGATGGTGCGCGTATCGGAATGTGAAATACCTTTGGCAAAACGAACCAAGTTGTTAAATAGCTTCCATTAATTGGAGAAAATATTACCAACTGTTATTATTATCACGCGAAACACTGAATATTGAAGCAACATCCATAGGGGCCTGTTACATGGTTATTATTATCACGCGATATACTCATATCACGATCCGTATCACGTGCAATGAATATTGAAGAAAAATCCATACGATTTTGAAAACCACGAAAAGATTGACACACCAGTATTGTGATAATATTAAGCGTTTAAAAGACCCCATACAATTTTACTGATTACAGTTCAGATGTGCAATTGTTAAATATTGATGTGCCAACATCAATATTTAACAATTGCACATCTGAACTGAATTTTAATGAACGATTAGTATTTTAGCTATACAAATCAGTACTGATTACGGTGTCTAATTTTTTATGTGCCTTTAAATACTACCCTTATAAAAATGCTTAGGGTTAACTAGCAAAGATTGTCTTTGCCCGTGACGTCGTCAGCGTAATCATACTCCCTATTCCATATGTTAATACAGACTACAGACTATATTTCTATACGAAGTTTCATCATAATCCGTTGTTGTAATGTTTTTTTATACATTTTTGTACACTATTTCTTTCGTCGTTTGCATAACTGTCACGAATAAATGTTTACTTTATTTATTTCACCCGAGCGAAGCCGGGCTTTCATCTAGTGAAATAATATACATATACGTATATTTTACTGTTATAATATTGCACATGTGCATGTGCAAGGTTAGGTCAATGACTTTATTTGGGGCTAGTCCAAAGTACACGCGGTCTTCGCAGAAAATCATTTATATCTTTATACAATACCATTACCTACATTACCTACAACATAGTTTTGTGAAAAGTGCATAAACACATATCTACTTATATCATTCCACATTGATGTTTCACGCCAAACGCCATTTCACATTTGGTTCAACAAACCAATAGGTACAAACTAACGGCCAAAACACGTACTAACCTTGCTTCACACAAAATCATACAAAGTTACAGCTAGTGGCGCCAAATAGGACAGCAAATATACGTAGTGCTACACTTCCAAGTAAAAAAGTAATTTCACGGTATGTGGCTATTTTGGAATCATGTTTATACGGATTTTAGCCGGGTTGTAGTCGGGTTTACTCCGACACGGGAGAGGGGGGGAGTAACACGGAACCCGTCTATCCACATCCCCCCTTCCATGCGAAATGCCTTCTCAAATACATACGCGATATTAGACCTTAACACACGAACATTAAAGTCTCAGGTCGTGTGGGGAGATAGTAGCTGCCTCACCTTTCTATTCTTCCTTTTACGGCGGATAAAGAGCCTTAAATGAAACTTCCAACTCACTATTTCTTTGACATAAGATCTCTTATACTGTGCACTTTTGCACACACTCTAAACACAACCCTTAAACCAAAGGATAAGATTAATTTTCCCTTGCGTTCGTTACAGTTGTTTGAACGTTACGCGCCGCGGCGCGCGTAAGATGAGAACCATGTTTGAATTTTAAAATTCTCAGAATGGTTGGGTTCGTTATTTAAAAAGAATTAAGTCATTTCGACTAATAAAATAAGCGGCATTTACATTGAAAAAAAGTTGTCTCTGATTGGTCTTTTGTTTTTTTTTTTCGTTTTGTTCTTGTTTGTAGTTTGACTTTGGTGTTGACGTTCTGCAGTTAAGATATTGTAGTACCTAAAATGTTTTACGCTACCTACCACTAATTGGTGTGTGGTGGTAAGTAAGGTCACCAGAACTCCTGAGGATGCGCTATGAGGGTGTGGCCTGTAATAGGAGCAAAAAATTAAACGGTACACTATTGATTTTACTAATGATTGTGCTCTCCAGAAATTATTTCCAAATGATTTTACTTGAAAAAAAAAAGTTGTTTTTTTTTTAATATTTTTTTCTCAAAAGTATCTTGTATGTACTTTTTTACTCTACTGGAGTGATATTAACAACTATTTATACAAAAAAACACTAAAAATGTATTTAAAAATATAAAAGCCTCCCAAAAATATCCTTTTAAACCAAAAATGCGACAACGATTATGAGTCACAACTTGAAGGAACCTCAAAATCAGCATTGACTGCCGCGCTATAATCTCTGGGTGCCAAGATCCATTACTTGGAGGTCATAACATTAGATCAAAATTTCTCCCAATTTAAAAAAGATAATTTTTTTTGGACACAAGAGATGGTCTAAGGATGCGTCCTTTAAATTTATTGCTCCTATTACAGGTATCACCATGTATATCGCAACTATTGCAACCCGTTTGTGATTTCTCTGAAATAGCAAACGTCTATAAGACTGCGGCGTCTGCTTTATAAACAAGTTTCTGTATAAAACTCGTGGTAGCGCTCGTGGCCCAGCGGCGCCCGCGTACCGGGTGCGGTATGCGAGATTAAGCAACGTGGGGGCAGATCAGTTCTTGGATGGGTGACCGCTTTGAGAGGTTACTAACTAAGCGCTCCCGTGCTTTGGAAGGCACTTTAAGCCGTTGATCCCGGTTGCTGTGCACGACAGCAGTCGTTAAGCCAGGTCAGAGGCCCTCGGGCGGTTTGAGAACTTCTAACAGTCAAGTTGCCCACTAACTTGAAGAGGGGGGTCGAAGTTGCACCACGTCCGTAGGGAGTACCCACCGTTACCCTACACGTGACCCCTGGGTGGTGCTAAAAGTGCAACAAAAACTGGCAACCGTACTTGTCTTCTCGAAGACCTCACGGTTCGAAAATAAATGCCATACGATTATTGTATACCTAATACTCTTTCCTTGTTCTTAAACGTTCGTGAGTCATGTTTAAAACTATTGGGTATGTGCACGTCTGAAAACGTCAAACGACCCGAGACAATGTCAAAACTCAGAGATATCAAATAATGACACATGAATATTTTATTTACTTTAGTAAACGAGAAAGACCCCGTATTAGAAATTTTACTGAAATAAATAAGAGAATAAATAAATACATACAAACGAAACGAATCGTAGGAAACCGTTAAGAAACCAATAGAAAACGTGAAAGTAAATTTGACAGTTGTCCCCGGTAAGTACACATTTCTGCCATGGTGTGCGCTACGATCGCCTAGCTTACCCCCACCACCTACTTCGCACATAGCCAATAAGTAAACTGGCACTCGGGGCATTATAATTCGAACTCCTCGGGATCGAGTTTGCCTCAGGCCGGGAGCCCGGAAGCAATTATAGTATTGCACTGATAGTGAAATCGGCAACATCTTACGAAACGTTAAAAACGCTGTTAGTATGAAGATTGATTGTAGGAAAATATGCCTAAAGATGTCACAATTTTCTATGGTCAATCTGCGTCCTTCTTTCATACGACGATCCTATTGTGAATTTTACTACATACTCGTACTTTAATTTCTTAATTTTGACATGTCTACAATAATACAATATTTATTTTACAGAATAATAAATAATATCATCAATAAATTGCTCTAAATAATTAAACAATTGATTAATATAATAACATGTTATAGGTAACTGGCGATTCGAAAGTGCTTGTTGCCAACTTGCCAGGCCAATTTGAATTAATTTGACTTGACATATTTATGTATTTATAAATCTTTAACTAAGTCGAAGTTTGATTATTTCCGAGTATTTTCGTATTATTTGTTTATTGGTAACTTAAAAGATATATTATTTAGTCTGTCCTGCAATATCACATTTTCTCCATCTATAAACCTATTGCTAAAAGTCGCACTGAAATTAATGTTCGTGTGCTCTACCTACCCGTTTTGGGAATATAGGCGTGAGTTTATGTTTTTATGTTTATGTATTTAGCGTGTGTACCCTATTCCACTCCTTAGATGCTTTTGTTTTCATGTCTCCGTAATTCTGAACCCGAAGGGCTACCGCGAACTGAAAACGCAGTATCTCCCTCTCTGTCAGTCGATTGTGCAAATGCGACAGAAAGGCAGATATTTCGTTTTCGGTTCGCGTACGCGCCCCAGCACTCGTACGTGCTCGTACTCACATAATACGTGTAGGTACTTACATTAGATTTTTTAATTAATAGAATCCACTTCAGAGTTCTTACCGCGAACTTCGAAAATCGAACTTCGTATCGTACCGTCCCTTTCCGTCATATACAGTGTATAATACGAGAGTGAAAGGGACGGCACGAGACGAAGTTCGATTTTCGAAGTTCGCGGTAGGCACTTATCTGCCATTGAATAGCATTGTTATCTGGTATATTTTGAAGTGCAATTGCTAATTACCTATTAGTGCAAAATGAGACACATACAATAACAGAATCATCATCCTCCTAGCGTTATTCCCAGTACAGTTGCATCCTGAAGAATGCCTGGGGTCCGCTACCTAATCCCAAGAATTGACGTAGGCACTAGTTTTTACGGAAGCGACTGCCATCTGACCTTCCAACCTAAGGGGGAAACCGACCTTATTCGGAATAGGCTTGTCAAGTGAGTGGGCAACTTGACTGTTAGAAGTTCTCAAGCCGCCCTGAGGCCTATAACTTGGCTTAACGATTGCTATCATAGACAGCCACCGGGTTCAACGGCTTAACGTGCCTTCCAAAGCACGGGAGCGCTCAGTTAGTAACCACTCAAAGCGGTCACCCATCCAAGGACTGACCTCGCCCGATATTGCTTAACCTCGCATACCGCACGCAGTACGCGGGCGCCGCTGGGCCACGAGCACTCCACATAAAATAACACAATATATATACAATATATTATACTTATATATGAATAGCAACTTTACCGCTTAATGGAGAAGGTTGGAATTGAATTAAAATTGAATTGTGGAAATATTGTCATCTTCACGTCCCCTATTTCTTGGCTATAATAAATAAATATAAGGGGACAATTTTTTACACAAATCAATCTAAGTAGTCCCATAGTAAGCTCAATAAGGCTTGTGTTATGGGTACTAGACGATGATATATTTAATAATTATTATACTTAAATACATAGAAAAATATCCAAGTATCAGAAGCAAAAGTTTCTGCTCACCGCAGAAACAAATGCCGTTACCGGCATTCGAACCCGGGACCTCTAGCTTCGGAGGCAGTGTCACTATCAACTAGGCTAAACAAGGGTATGTAGTGGTGTCTGTCATTACTATTTTGAAACAGAAATGATAGTGGCGATATGTCTATAACATGCCCAGAGATGACAAACACATTTTTAAATGAATGCCCCTCCTAGTAGACATTGTTTCAACGTGTGTGTATTGCGTCCAGTTAGTGCATGTGTTTTTTTTTTGGGATTTTTGCTGGTTCGATTCCTGGGTGTGGCAAGCGTTTCTTATTATTTCGAGTGAAATTTCCTATCTCCATTGCTTGAAGTACTTTCCCTACAGGTATTTTCAAATCTTTTCTCAAACATGCAATGAAATATTGATGTTATGTTCCTTATAATAGGCTGCGAAGTATGACGTTTCAGGTGCGGCTAGGACAAGAGGTCGTTAATGCAATTTCATACAAATGTTGCAGGCCTAGGCCGGCAAAGTCCTCTTTTTTAATTTCCATTCCACATAAATTTGTGACACAGGCATCATGACACTCTGCCACTGATTTTTATGTTGTTTATTTCATTGCATGTTTGAGAAAAGCACTATACATACCTCGGCGGGAAATATGGGGTTGACCGCCTGAGACCTATCCGACCTCGCTGCGCTCGGCCGTCTATATGTCTTCGACCGGCAACCCCTTTCGTCCCGGCCTCTGTAGTAATATAAATTCAACGAGGGTTTTTCATGAAAGGATGTTTTTCATGAGGTGTCTATACATTTTTAAAGGGTCGCGCGTGTGACACGCCTGAAATTGCTGGCGTCCATAGGCTGCGGTGACCGCTTACCATCAGGCGGGCCGTATGCTTGTTTGATTAAATCTAATAAAACACTTAATGAAATTGCACGATCTCTTTTCTACCCTTGGGGAGGACAAAAGGAATTATCACTAAACAGCTTACGATTTTTTAATATTTCTATGCAGGGTGTGGCCTGTAATAGGAGCAATTAATTTAAAGGACGCTTCCTTAGAGCATCTGCAGTAACCTCTTGTGTCCAAAAAAAATATCTTTTTTCAATTGGGAGAAATTTTGATCTAAAGTTATGACCTCCAAGTAATGGATCTTGGCACCCAGAGATTATAGCGCGGCAGTCAATGCTGATTTTGAGGTTGCTTCAAGTTATGACTCATAATCGTTGTCGCATTTTTGGTTTTAAAGAATATTTTTGGGATTTTTTCATTTTTTTTATATAAATTTTTAGTGTTAATTGAATAAATTTTTATCAATATCACTCCAGTAGAGTAAACAAGTACAGTAAAGCTACATTTGCGAAAAAAAATCCAAAATAACTTTTGTTCTTCAAATAAAATCATTTGGAAATAATTGCTGGAGAGCTCAATAGTGTACCGTTTAATTTTTTGCTCCTATTACAGGCCACACCCTGTATATGGGATCTGCCTATCAATTTTATGATTAGTTACCTACCTATATACCTACGTAATTGGTCAGTGATATAATCGTACCTACGTAATTAGCAAGGTAAATGTTTTTTTTAGTAAAATATGTGTTCGATATTATTATTCAAACTTGAAATCAATGTAAGACCATAAAGTTAATGATAATAATAGTTAATCCTAGATTAGCAAATGTCATTTTATTTAATCCTAATCTTTTTATCAACAAATTTTAAATCAGACATTAATTCTTGGCGAGTTCAGTAACTTGGTAAATATACGAAAAAATGTTTTTTTACCTTTTTATAGGTAAAAAACAGAAAAGGACCTGTTGTTGTATGTAGTTGTGACGTGTTCGAATAGACATTACATATTTAAAATGTGCAACACAAACAAAACAAACGCGTATTCGAACACGTCACAACTACATAACCTATGACGCATTAACATTTTATACGACTTTAGACAATTAATATGAATACTAGAGAGTAATGTATCATATCATAATCTATTGAATGAATGAAGGGTAGGTAACATGGTTTTCATCCACCACAATATCGGTCGAAGGACATTAATTTCATGGGGGCGGAGTAAGTGCCATAATATATATATATATATACGCTTGGCATGCGAATCACAGTATCACCACCGCACTCCAAGGATGCTACTGGCCATCCCCCGGTGGTCTTGATCGTAGTTTTCGGACATACCCGGGTCCCCGGATTTACATCCTATTCCATATTACAAATAAAAATAATTAAGATAAGTAAGTCGACGAAGTCACCCTTATTTATTAACTTCTAACAATTTGACTAGAGCATTTTATAAATGAATTAGTGTAATCTACATTTCAAAATAATGTAGTTACATTATACGCTCATACAAGGTATGGTAACCTTAAGAAAAGGACCGTTGTATGTAGTTGTGACGTGTTTGAACTGACATTTGTTTTGTTTGTGTTACCTACTCTTTTTTAACCGACTTCAAAAAAAGGAGGAGGTTCTCAATACATCGGATTTTTTTTATGTATGTTCACCGATTACTCGGAGACTAGTGGACCGATGTGAAGTGAAAGGGTGTGTTTTCTAGTTGGTCCCATTGTCACCAAGTATGGATCTGATGACGGGATCTTGGAAAAATCGAAGGAACTCCTCAAATTATAAACCGAGATGATGGGGTCTGGCCTTTGCCAGACCCCATCCTCATCTTTCCTCATCTTTGGAGTCGATGTTTATTTGATAAAAATTTACTTGTAAATATGTCTATTCGAACACGACACAACTACATACAATAGGTCCTTGGATAGGATCAACCTTCAGCATATTTATGCAATTTCCAAGATTTTTAGATACATGGACATGAAAAAAAAAAACAGTTTGATCATAGATAATTGTGACGTCACTAGGCATATTTTCCTTCGATTTTCATACTAACCACAGACATCAGAGAAAGGCAGACTCGCAGTATTAAGCCAGATGATTTTTCATATAGTTGTTTCGTTGAATCCTTATTGGTTATGTGCACGTCAGAAACGTCAAACGGCATGGGTCCTGGGGCAATGTCAAACTCAGAGATGTCAAATAATGACACATGAATATTTTATTTATTTTAGTAAGCGAGAAAGACCCCTTACTGGAAATTTGACTGAAATAAATAAGAAAATAAATAAGTAAATACAAACGAAACGAATCGTAGGAAACCAATAGGAAACGTCGAAGTAAATTTGACATATATGTCCCCGGAAGTTGCACATTTCTGCCATGGTGTGCGCTGCGATCGCTTAGTTTACCACCACCCGGCCACCACCTACTTCGCACCAAAATAAGTTAGAATCCGTCAGATAGTAGTTTAGTTCGATCATTTTTGACTGTTAACGTCTCCATTTGAAAGCACACCAATTTTCAGTCATGAAGACGGAGACACTAACAGATGATGAGTTGATGACCTGTCGGATGTCACTTGTACGTCTCTCTCAAACTTTCTGATTCTCGCATTAGTGTGAATAGATTAGAGGTACAGAAATCGTTTAACTTAAATGAGCGGATCTTGCTTTACTCTGATATCATACTAACCGAGCGTTTTCGACGTAAAAAGTTGCTGATTTGACTATCAGTATAAATACCGTATTGCCCCATGTGGAAGGTCAAGGTACCATATTCGTGTGTCGACTCTATCCAGCTTGCTCGGTGAGTGAGTATTAGTGGCCCCATGTTTATCAGCAGTAACGGGAACCAACGAATGGCTTCGATGTTTTGTATTCACCGTGCAACGATTGTGTTCGGACTGCGGCGTGGGAATTTAGAAAAGCAATAGCTTTGAGGCTACCTTGATTGCGTTCGATTAGTTCCCGCAAAATTAACAATTGGTTTAACTGATAGTCAACTCCGCAACTGTATATGTATGAATTTCATTCGCGCAGTGTAGATTCCATTTATTTAATTAGTTATTGTCTAGGATCACCATTGCTACAATCATTCTTATTAGGGTGGTATTCCACTCATCCAATATCTTTGTCCAATTTCTTTGTCAAATCTTTGATCAAAGTTCTTTGACGTAAGCCCATTCCACTCATCCAATATCTTTGTCCAAGTTTTATTCTTTTTCATGCTTAGCCATATTGATTTACCTTTCATCGGAATCTTTGATAAAATGTCGGGGTCCCATCCAAATTTGATGAAATCATCCAATTTCTTTGATCAAAGATATTGGACAAAGATATTGGAGGAGTTTAATACGGGGTGGTATTCTACTCGTCCAATATCTTTGTCAAATCTTTGATCAAAGTTCTTTGGCCAAGTTTTATTCTTTTTCATGCGTAGCCATATTGATTTCACTGTCATCAGAATCTTCGATCAAATGTCGGGGTCCCATCCAAGTTGGATGAAATCATCAATTTTTTTGATCAAATGTATATTGGACAAAGATATTGGATGAGTGGAATACCTCCCTAACTAAAGACAAAAGGCACATGTTTTAAATTTGATTACGCAGCATTGTTGTTTGTCGTTCCATTGTGTTCTTATGCAATTATATGCAAAATAATATACTTATAGTTACATTAGTGGACAACATATCACAATTGAAAGGGCGTTTTATACAGCAACGAAATAAAATAGTTTGGGTACATAAAAATCGGTAATATGACAATAATAAGTCCGATTGGAGCAAACTTGGTATGACATTTTAGACTTGTACTTATTCCGTGATTTTAGTCTCCAAAAATGCTCAGGAATATACTATTGAAAATTTTCGGGTCACGCGTTCTCACCCGCGGTTTTCGCGTTCGGTATAATGGATGAAATATTTTAATAGACATTTAGTAGGTATAGACTTTGGGTTCAGCTATGTGCCATTATTGACCGAGCGAGCGAAGCGTCTCACAATACTTCTTTCTTAGTCTGTCCGGATGTACTCCAATACAGGTCAACCGTTTCGCGTAAAATTTTGTGAGCAGGTTTGATAATTAAATAGGTTTTTTTTGTCGAGTCAGTATATGGAAGTTTTTAAATTTAAAAACCAAAATTTGGGGGTCTGCAGCGCACAGAGCCACTAGTATATTGAACTCGTACGTGCCATTGCGCAATTGTCTATGAAGATTCTAATTCATAATTTTTGTATTAGAACTTCAGCAACTTTCCAGTTGACGAGTAGGAGAATTATTTTACTCTAAAAAAGAAAAACTTTCATGGCGTATTTACGGACCTACATGAAAAAATAGATTTCCAATTATAATTACCAGAATGTTTAGTAAACGAAATTTTGAAATCTAACACATTTTACAGTGCAGCCAAACAACTTTACGTAATTATTACAATGTATTTAATAATTAATATATATATTTTTAATTATTATAATTGTTAATCAGTATATATTTTTTTATCATTATTATTAAGTAAGATTGTCAGTGTTTTTTTAAATTGTATAAATTCACGCTGTGACTTGTAAAAGTGCCCTTGTGGCATATTTGCAAAATAAATATTTGATTTTGATTTTGATTTTGATTTTTGATTTAGTAGTGGATTAATTCTTGTTGGTGGAAATTTTGTACGAGTTAAGTATTGTCTAAATGTCACAGCAACAACAGTTAAGTAAGATTTACAATGGTATCGTCGTAATATTTACTATATGGATTGTTAATCTCAATATAATATAGTGAGCATAGCACTATGCATATTTGTCTTTACTATTTTTTTTAACTATAAGTGAACCGTAGAGTTTACTATTTGCACAGTTGTCACATATGGAACTAAAAAACATAGTTACCGAAACCAAATTCTGGTTTCGGTTACCAGATTTTTTACGTGTAGCCTGTTTGGGACTAGATCTTTGTGTACCTAAACAATAGTACATTACTACAGAGGCCGGGACGTAAGGGGTTGCCGGCCGAAGACATATATAGACGGCCGAGCGCAGCGAGGTCGGATAGGTCTGAGGCGGGCAACCCCATATTTCCCGCCGAGGTATGTATAGTGCTTTTCTCAAACATGCAATGAAATAAACAACAAAAAAATCAAAGTTTTATTTTTAGTGGCAGAATGTCATGGTGCCTGTGCCACAATTTATGTGGAATGGAAATTAAAAAAGAGGACTTTGCCGGCCTAGGCCTGCAAGATTTGTATGAAATTCCATTAACGACCTCTTGTCCTAGCCGCACCTGAAACGTCATACTTCGCAGCCTGTTATAAGGAACATAACATCAATATTTCATTGCATGTTTGAGAAAATACTATTGTGTCGTATTTCATACCTATCATAAATGTCTTGAAGCGTTATCTCCGGATCTCGACTGAAATTCAGTTTATCTGGTTTAGAGGTACGATAAAAGATAACAACTGCTTTGAACCTCGATAAACCACGCCTTTTGATTAATGTTGTAAATGTATTAAACTAGGCGAGGCTGATTAAACACATATAATTCATTGCTATAAAGTTACAAGACAATAATGATTCAATACAGAGTTGTTGCGTTTTTACATTGGCTAGATATGTTTCAGATATAGTAATGACTATAATGAGTAAAGATACAGATCTACGCTGTAAAATGTATGTGTTATTTAATATGTACCTATTTTTTTATAGCACGTCCATTGCGGACAAGCGTACGGCCTTATGGTAAGCGGTCACCACAGCCTATGGACACCTGCAACCCCAGGGGTGTCACAAGCGTGTTGTTGACCAAATCACACTTCATACTGCCATCGGAGACCCACTTAAACTGACCTTTATTCCAACGAATTAAGGATTACACAACTAAAGCATGTTGACCTACAGACGACGCCGTAAATATGTATACTATATCCACCTTAATTCAAAGGAATACGGTGCAAATTGGTATACATGTCTTTGACGTATGTACTTATAGTATAGTTAGTGACCGTTATCAGAGCTATCAAAGAGGTCAAGGTCCGGCGGAACAATATAGACTTTATTTTAAAGCAATAAGGTATGTTATGTTTGTATAAATAACAACGATTGCCAAATAAGTAAGCTCAGAACCGAAAGGGATTATCTTACTTTACATGCGGAGTTACTTAATATCTGTTATTTTAGGGCCGTTTTTATACAAATATATTTCTCATAATGATATGAGATAACTAGTTGACTTTGTTTTATTTACTCAAGCCCCATTGCACAATAGTAGTATTCATGTGGATTTATTTTTAAACAAGCTTCAAGCAAGGCCGTATGGCCAGACGCGACGCCGTAGCCTACGGACGTTTGCATCCAGAGTCTGGATGGATTCGGCTTACTTGATGCATTTTGAGCCAACTTGGCAGTTAGTATTATATTATAACATACTGCATATAAAACTGAGCGTTCGTGGCCCAGCGGCGCCAGCGTACCGCGTGCGGTATGCGAGATTAAGCAATGTTGGGCTTGGTCAGTCCTTGGATGGGTGACCGCTTTAAGTGGTTACTAACTGAGCGCTTCCGTGCTTTGGAAGGCACGTTAAGCCGATGATCCCGGTTGCTGTCTATGATAGCAGTCGTTAAGCCAAGTTAGAGGCCTCCGGGCGGCTTGAGAACCTCTAACAGTCAAGTTGCCCACTCACTTGACAAGTCTAATCCCAATATGGTCTAGTTTCCTCCTCGGGTTGGAAGGTGAGATGGCAGTCGCTTCCGTAAAAACTAGTGCCTACGCCAATTCTTGGGATTAGGTAGCGGATCCCAGGCATTCTTCAGGATGCAACTGTACTGGGAATAACGCTAGGAGGATGATGATACTGCATATAAAACTGCCAAGTTAAGGCTCAAAGTGCATTAGCCCGCAATAAATTAGTAGTTTTATTGTAACCAATCTAGTAGTGCCAGACCTTTTCAGATAATCTACGGAACTCATCCATTTAGATCTCAATTCTTTTGGTGGTGAACAAACGACAACCACGCACCGCATATTGAACTTGGCTCCCATTTTTGATATTGAACTTGGCTCCCATTTTCACATTTATGTTTTTGATGGGATAAATGACCTACCTCACTGGGTTTACCAGCAACACTTTTCCTTTAACAGAAATTATGAATAATATGAGCTGTATTAATTGTCAGCATGAATTTACGCTAATCATCATCCTACCGTTATTCCCAGTACAGTTGCATCCTGAAGGATGCCTGGGATCCGCTACCTAATCCCTAGAATTGGCGTAGGCACTAGTTTTTACGGAAGCGACTGCCATCTGACCTTCCAAGCCGAGGGGGAAACTAGACCTTATTGGGATTAGGCAACTTGACTGTTAGAGGTTCTCAAGCCGCCCGGAGGCCTCTAACTTGGCTTAACGACTGCTATCATAGACAGGAACCGGGATCAACGGCTTAGCGTGCCTCCCAAAGCACGGGAGCGCTCAGTTAGTAACCACTCAAAGCAGTCACCCATCCAAGAACTGACCTCGCCCGACATTGCTTAACCTCGTATACAGCAGGCGGTACGCGGGCGCCGCTGGGCCACGAACGCTCCCATGAATTTACGCTAATATTGAAGAATATTTACCTATCCAATTTGGAGTTTGCCTGTTTGGGAGACGCATAATTATGTCCAGCAGTGGACCTATTTCGGATGATGATGAGATATATGAGATGGAAAGATCGCTCATAGAGAGAGAGGCGGCTCATGGTCAGAATAAAAATCATTCTGTAAATAGACCACAGATTTTCCTGTTTAAGGCAATGAAAAGCTGAAACGGAGACGCTTCGCTCGCTCGGTCAATAATGGCACATAGCTGAACCCAAAGTCTATACCTACGATATGGTCTAATAATAGTACATTACTACAGAGGCCGGGACGTAAGGGGTTGCCGGCCGAAGACATATATAGACGGCCGAGCGCAGCGAGGTCGGGTAGGTCTGAGGCGGGCAACCCCATATTTCCCGCCGAGGTATGTATAGTGCTTTTCTCAAACATGCAATGAAATAAACAACAAAAAAATCAAAGTTTTATTTATTAGTTGCAGAATGTCATGGTGCCTGTGCCACAATTTATGTGGAATGGAAATTAAAAAAGAGGACTTTGCCGGCCTAGGCCTGCAAGATTTGTATGAAATTCCATTAACGACCTCTTGTCCTAGCCGCACCTGAAACGTCATACTTCGCAGCCTGTTATAAGGAACATAAAATCAATATTTAATTGCATGTTTGAGAAAAATATTTTGATTCATTATACCGAACGCGAGAACCGCGTGTGAGAACGCGTAACTCGAAAAAAAATAATAAGTACCGTAAAATGGGGTGACTATATACGGTTCGCGGGGAGAGTTGGGTTATGAATGGAGAGAGAAAAGATGAAAGGGGGGTGAGATGGGATATTAAGGCTACTACTACAAAAATAATGTATTCCAATTTAAAATGGAGCTGTAGCGATACTCATAAAATATAAAAAAAAAACTATCCAAAATCACGTAAGCTGTGTTCGTTAAAATTTCAATGTATTTTAATATTAGCTTTTTTTGCCATTAACACAAAAAAAAATGTTCTTTATTTCCTAGTTTTTGTTATCTATATCTGTATACGCATCATGTTACTGTTAATTCTGCAAGTAAAGCCTCACGGTCTTCACGACACAGGCTTGACCTAGTGTGAGGGCCACTGTTTAATGATTGAAAAATGGAACTGCTAAATAAATAAATTTTGTATTTGTATTGTATTTGTATGGAATGTTTGACAAGTTTCTATGGGATGACAGCTGCCGGCGCCATATTTAACGTTGATCAGTCTGTGATCGTAAGTCGGTGCAACCCAGCCTTAATCACACTGCATGTGTTAAAAGTAGGCACAGACATTATTTTACCCAGTATAACTCATAATAATTGCATTAACGTCTATCGTATCATGTAAATGCCGCTTTTCTGATTCATAACATGAATGAAACAAGGCGTGTGGTATGAATGGACATTCTTACTCAGTTTACCTATTAGGGGGGAGGAAAATGCAATTTTTTTAACCTGAAAGAAACGTGTGTTCACTCACGTAGTTATTGGAATTCCTGCCTCGTTACCTAAACTGTGCAATGAACTGTCGCCTGTGGTATTTCCGGACCGATAAACAAAAACCCTTAAGAGGGCGCAGTACGTTTGGTTCTCCATACAATCGTATTTATGCTCTCATTCTAAAACGCCATGTTAGAATAACATGAAACTTTGTATACACAATGGGATCCAGCTTGTCTAGGGCGGAAATTAGTTTCTGTTGCTTGAAATTGTAATGGCGAAAAAATACAGCGATTATTAAGGTTTTCATACAAGCCGTAAAAAACTCATAAAACCGCTGTATTTTTTTTCTTTTTCAATTTCTAGCAACAGAAACTAATTTCCGCCCTAGGTATGCCGGATCCCATTGTGTGTACAAAGTTTCATGTTATTCTAGCATGGCGTTTTAAAATGAGGGGGTAAATACGTTTGTATGGAGAACCGAGCGTACTTACTGCGCCCTCTTAAGTTAAATGGGAGTCCGTCCGCGGGCATTGTGGCACTCTTTGAGGGAGGTATATGTCCAGCAGTGGACGTCCTTCGGCTGGTATGATGATAAAATCAATCAGGTTTAGATGTGCGCTTGCCTTTTTCTACCAGCGAGGCGGGGCCTAAGCTACCGGTGGTTAAGGCGACAGAGAAAGGAATCTCCTGACTATCCGCGCCGTGTCCAGGAGTACCGCCTTCTGTATCTGACCCTTGACCCAGCCATCTAGCGAGAGTCTCTTAAGATGTTGGTCGAGACTCTTCGCAATTAGACCGTTCGAAGAGACCACTATCGGGACAATGATCGTCGAATCAACATCCCACATGGCGGTTACCTCGTGTGCCAGGTCTAGGTACTTGCTGACTTTGTCCTTCTCGGCTTTTACGAGGTTCTCATTATGGGGGATGGTGATGTCGACGAGCACTGCCTGGCGCTTCGATCGATCTGTCAGCACGATATCAGGTTTGTTAGCTACAATAGTCCTGTCCGTGATGACAGATCGAACCCAATAGAGCGTGGCACGACCATTTTCGAGAACTGGCGCAGGTGTGTACTTATGGTACGGCACTTCAAAGTCCACAAGACGGTATAGAAGAGCAAGCTGCTGGTAAATAATCTCGGCTACCAAGTTATGTCTGTGCAAGTACTCGCCGTTAGCAACACCACAACCGGAAATAATATGCCTGAGTGATTCTCCGGGACGGCGGCATGCCCATGCCATTAATGATAATTAATAATAATTATTATTATTTAGTATCATTCATAATTATTATTATTTGTTTTTTGTTTGTATTAGACAAGACACACGTAAACTGTACTTGGACTAGTCATACACTAAAGTTCCATACTTATAATAATCATAATAGCATTAAAAAAACAAAAAAAAACCGGCCAAGAGCGTGTCGGGCCACGCTCAGTGTAGGGTTCCGTAGTTTTTGTAATTTTTTCAAAAACTATTCAACCTATCAAGTTCAAAATAATTTTCCTACAAAGTTTTTATAAAGTTCTACTTTTGAGATTTTTTTCATATTTTTAAAACTTATGGTTCAAAAGTTAGAGGGGGGGGGGGACACATTTTTTTTTACTTCTGGAGCGATTATTTCCGAAAATATTAACATTATCAAAAAATGATTATAGTAAACCCCTATTTGTTTTTAAATACCTATCTAACAATATATCACACGTTAGGGTTAAAATGAAAAAAAAATCACTCCCCACTTTACGTATAGGGGACCCCTATATAGGGGGTCCCTAATAAAATATTTTTTTCCACTTTTTATTTTACCACTTTGTCGGCGTAATTGATATACATATTAGTACCAAATTTCAGCTTTCTAGTGCTAACGGTCACTGAGATTATCCGCGGACGGACGGACGGACAGACGGACGGACAGACATGGCGAAACTATAAGGGTTCCTAGTTGACTACGGAACCCTAAAAAAGATAATAATTTGCAAATTACGACCAGTGTCCGAATGGTAAATTACGCATTACAGTGTAGGAAACTTTTACACATATACATTTTGATACTCATATGCTAAAACATATATATTTACACTTTTACACATTATACAGAATGATACAGTGGACGTGAGCAGGACCAACACTACATACATATTAAATGGCAATGAATCGTTCACCATTGTATTTAAGTGTCACACCCATACTTTATTCCTGTATTTTGATTTTTGTTAATTTAAAGTTTAATTCTCTACAATCATGGTCACCCTACAACACTGGTTTATAAATATTAAACTTCTAACTGTTAAGACAGCACTTTAATTACGCAGAAAGTAAATTGTCACATTGAGTGAGATACGATATTTCAAAAGTAATCGGACTCCGATGACATTCAATTTGACACGTATCATTTGACTAAAGTATTCTGATTGTAGAGTGACCATGAATTTCGAAAATAGTTTATAACAATTTGTTTTCAACACCAAAGATAAATGAACGTTAATTTCACTAATAGTGGCACGAAGCAGCAGCTTATGATCTACTGAATCCGTAGTGTTGAGCTTGCTCACGTCTCCCAAATCACCCTGTATAGGTATGGTATAAGGAAAATTGGCTCGAATCAGTAACTTATATATTTGCCTATTCTTTGTAAATCATTGATAAAAAACCGAACACGTTTCCGTCTCTGGTGGTGATAAGATAGAGGAAAGATAAATTTTGTACGCCGATACCTTCTTTTTAGAGTTCCGTAGTCAACTAGGAACCCTTATAGTTTCGCCATGTCTGTCCGTCCGTCTGTCCGTCCGTCCGCGGATAATCTCAGTGACCGTTAGCACTAGAAAGCTGAAATTTGGTACTAATATGTATATCAATTACGCCGACAAAGTGGTAAAATAAAAAGTGGAAAAATATATTTTATTAGGGTACCTCTCCTATACGTAAAGTGGGGAGTGATTTTTTTTTTCATTTTAACCCTAACGTGTGATATATTGTTAGATAGGTATTTAAAAATAAATAGGGGTTTACTAAAATCATTTTTTGATAATGTTAATATTTTCGGAAATAATCGCTCCAGAAGTAAAAAAAAATGTGTCCCCCCCCTCTAACTTTTGAACCATAAGTTTTAAAAATATGAAAAAAATCTCAAAAGTAGAACTTTATAAAAACTTTGTAGGAAAATTATTTTGAACTTGATAGGTTGAATAGTTATTGAAAAAATTACAAAAATAATTTCTGAACTAAGTTTGTAATTTAACCGTATAATCCAAACTCTTTCTTTAGTTATCACCGTCCTCTGTGGGCCCGTTTTTAGAGTTTTGTGTTTCTGTACTTAATATGTCAACTTAATGTGACGGACGGAAAACTACGGAACCCTACACTGAGCGTGGCCCGACACGCTCTTGGCCGGTTTTTTTTACGTTAGTCAAATGCTTTTATGCATCCCACCCGGTTGGGAGACCAGGACGGGTATGACGGACTAACCGCAGCAAAACGCCTTGGACTACCGTCTAAAACCCCAACGAGTGCCGGCTCCGCCTTGTCGAGGACGCCGCTGGATCGCTATCAGCATTCGACCGCGTGCGTCAGCCAAGGGGGGGGGGGGGGGGGGGGGCAAACCGGGGCACTTGACCCGGGCGGCAGTTTCATGGGGACGCCAAATTTGGCAATATTAACAGTTTTTCTCAAACACTGAAGGGAGGGGGCGCCACCATCAAGGTATATCCCGGCTGCTGTCTATGATGACACACTTGACAAATCTAATCCCAATAAAGTCTAGTTTCCACTTTCAGTTGGCAGTCGCTTCCTTGAAAACTAGCTTCTACCTACCCCAACTGTTGGGATTAGGTAGCGGACCCCGGGCATCCTTCAGGATGCAACTGTACTGGGATAACGCGGGGGATGATGATAGGTATAATTTCCGAGTCCATATAACCTAGACCTAGAGTGAATAGGCATCTTCTGGGTGAGCTCGCTTCATCGTCGGGCTCATCTTTGCCCCCTGGCTAGATGCTGGCCAAGAGCAATCCCATTTTTTATAAAATAAAGGTTACTCTCCGGCCGTTTAGGTCCATCTGACTTCCGCGGCCGCATTATTGACGAATTCCGTACTAATTTACCTATAGAGAATTTAATAATATATTTTAGTTAGCTCGTGTATGTCAATCCTATTAGTACCTTGTCCACTGCGATATACTGACTGCAAATTGTCCATGTACGTAGTCAGCACCAGCACCCTTCCATAGAAGGTCACGTTCCTCTGCAGCTGACTGTACAAAGATAATTGAGGATCAGACGTAGCGCGCATGATAGTCATTGGTCATTGATAAAACTGTCGATTTGGGCGATTACTCGTCATCACGCCACGAGTTCGCGAAAAGCCTTGAATGATACGTCACTACAAGGTTCAGCGATCACGCAATGATCGTCAGAATTCATCATTGAGGTGGGCATCTCCTTGATAATCAAATTTTTTATATATATATTTTTTTGCTTCAGGCAACATAAGGTCATTAACATATATTCCCAACATATCAAAGCAAACTAACTAACTAACTAGGCTGGCACGACGACCCAAAATGATTCATGGCCTCCGAGACAAGAACACGCCACTTTTCTCGGTCCTGCGCTATTTCTCGCCAGCTTGCACCGGCTCCGAGCTCAGGCAGGTCCGCGTCCACCATATCCTTCCAGCGATACTTGGGGCGACCCACAGGACGCCGTCCGGTCGGTCGGCCCAAGTATGCTCTCTTCACCTGTCGATCTTCAAAACATTCTTAAAAACTAAAATACATTATTTAGGCAACGTAACAGCGTGACTTTGTTACGTCGTCATCTCCGGTATAGGACTCGGTAAAATGCCCCGAAACCGCCGAAACACTATTTTATTACTTTGCGCTTTTTTTAATGACGCATCAAAAATTTATCAAGTCACAATTTTGATGTCTCATATTTGATCATTGAGATTGGGGGGAGACACCACAAAGTGCCCAAGAGGGGTGGGGAGACATGCTACCAGTATGATGGCCTTGGTAGACTCCTCTCAAGGTGGATTTATGATCCGGTAAAGGACGCGGGAGTCCGCTGGAGGCGGGAGGCGAAAGATCAGTCATTGCGGTTGTCTTTGGGGAAGGCCTATGTCCAGTAGTGGACGTCCATCGGCTGATGTGATGAATATTAACATTATGAACATGGTTGTCACTTCTCCTTAATGTGACATGTTTACAATTTTTCTTCAATTATTACCCTGCATGTTCAAAACCTTCATAATTAATATACTTACTCGTAATCTATGAGCAATAAAGTAATTAGTATCTATTACAGTATTTACAGTAATTGAATAATAATTATTATAACTTATAATGGCTAGCTAATTATATAATAACAGAAGGATTAAGGATAATATATTAATTAATAATCGCCCTTGCGGATTGCCATATTAAATATAATGTAATGTGTTATTTATATTATATCATATCACCAACATCAAATACCTGGATCCCCACTTTACATGTGTGTGTGTACTCTAATTTTTTTTTTCTAAAAATGTATTAAGTATACTCTTTTGTTGGCGTGATAAAAAGCTATAATTTATAGCAAATTATAGTTTAAAAATAAAATAAAATTTAAGCTGTTTATTTCATAAAATATAGTAGTAAGTAACAGTTTCTGAGCTAAGACGCGGACAGACGGACGGACATGGCGAAACTCTTGTAGTTTCGCCATGAATCCTTATGGTTTCCTTGTTTACTATGGAACCCCAAAAAGGGCTCTCCTTATAATAAAGACCTTCGAACTTTTCAAGTGCGTAGTTACCTAACTACTTTTAATGTAAACTGTACTTCACATCTCTAGCATATCCTGGTTCACGCTTATTAATCGCATAGCTGCATGCCCGTGCGTATTAGTGAAAGGGACAGCATGAATCATTTTGGAGTTTTTTTATCCTTATTAGTCACTTTGCCGGAAATGCCAGGTAGCCGCATATTATTAATACTTTGAAGTCTTTGAACAGTTCTAAGCGAGGCACGTTAAGAGTCCCCAGTACGCTCGGCTGAACTCGATTCTCCATACAAACGTAGTTACGCTCTCATTTTAAAACGCCATGCTGGGATTACATGAAACTTTGTATACGCAATGGGAGCCGCCATATCTAGGTCGGAAACTAGTTTCTGTTGCTCGAAATAGTAATAGAAAAAAAATACAGCAAGTTTTTGAGTTTTGTGTGTCTTGTATGAAAACCTTAATGATCGCTGTATTTTTTCTCCTTTATAATTTTAAGCAACTGAAACTAATTTCCGATTTAGATATGCCGGATCCCATTGTGTATACAAAGTTTCATGTTATTCTAGCATGATGTTTTAAAATGAGAGTACAACTGTATGTTTGTACTCGAAGCAAGCAAATAAATTAAACCAAAGGCTCATAGTCGTGTGTGTATTAACGAAAATTTTGTCTTATTAAGTCACAAAATTTTAATAAGTGCGACCCGCGTCTACATCTTTAGCTACTGCGAGTATTTACCGCTAAATAGTTGCCGATTCCTGCATCTAGCCATGCACATAACAAAATAAGTATTGGGCATGGTTATAAGCCGGCTTCACTAGTTTGTTTTTAATGCTCCGTCTACCTTTTTTCTTGTTCCGAGCCAAATATGAACCAATTCCGCTGCGTCACCTTTACTCGTATGTGCTCGGTTTTAGTTTTACCTACTTGACTTTATGTGTATAATATACTATATTGCAAGATGACACATTATCGTCATTATTATTATTATCGTTCGGCCTGGAGATAATTAATCCTGCGTATTACAAATTTAAATCTAAGTTCTTCAGCCAGTCTATTGCCGCCCCAGAGCACTCGCTAAGTTCCCTGATGCCACCAACAAAGCGTCGGTTGGGGCACTCCTCCACGATGTGAGAAACTGTCTGCTGTGGTGCTCCACAGTCACAAGCCGGCGAGTCTTTAAGGCCCCACTTGTGCAGACAGTAGTTGCAGCGAGCGACCCCCGTGCGGATACGGTTCAGAGTCGTCCAGGTTTTACGACTGACTTTAAAACCAGGCAGCTAGACGAACGGGTATTCCACGAGGCCACCCGCTGAGCACTCCTGGGACTTCCAGTCATCGGACCAGGAAGACCGTGTGCTAAAAGGCAGATGAATAACGGGGTCTGACCAGAGAGGTCATTAACTGCAATGTTATAAATGTTACATAATTACCAAATAGGCCGCTAACGCCACCACCATCCACCACCATATCAGCCCTAGGACGTCCACTGCTGGACATAGGCCTCCCCCAATTTCATGGGGGGTAAATGCCATAATCGCCACGCTTGGCATGCGGGTTGGCGATCGCAGTATCTGCACCGCACTCTAGGAATGCTGCTGCCCATTCCCCGGTGGTCTTGGTCGTAGTTTAAGGACATACCCGGGTCCTTCGTCTTCGTCTTCGGGGGACTTCGTCACCCGAGCATTAAGTGAGGCCGGTCTATATTATATTTGTGTATTTCTTTATCACCACCAAAGACCAGTTAATTATATTATTATTATTTGAAACTTATTACCCCCATGGAAAATGGGTTCAACGTCTCCCCTTTGTCCGGGAATGTCATTTTTGGCGAACGCAGCGGACGGCTTTTCCCACTTTACAGGGAGGGAATAATGTAAGCAGAAAACTGTCAAAGATAGCTTCATATCGGTAGATACGAAGAAGTCGGCTCGTCGCAACCTGTGTGGAACCGCGGCGGTAGGATCACTCCGGTACCGACGACACAGTTGTATTACGTATCCCGTCTGCGCAACACGTCAAAAGATGGACAGCTCGTCCAGTACTTGGGAAACCAACACCACCATGAGGGTCGAGCGTTTGGAGTCCCGACGCAAAAAAAAAAGACGGGGCGCGATATAGCTCGCGCGCTTTCTTGGGCTAGCCGTGCTGTCCGAAACGTGTCTTATTCAGCAACAAAAGTAAAAGTATAGTATAGTATATTATTAGTATTAAGTATTAAGTTCGTGTCAGGCAAGCCGTCTCTGGAAATCACTCCCTCTCAAGATCAAACAAGCCCCAAGCAAGTTTGCTTTCAAGCGAATGCTGCGTAAGCATATGCTTAAACAAGAATTCGACTAGAATCCATCCCTATAATTATAGTATGTATTTAATAAGTAGTATATATATTCTTGTATGTATGTAACTTATATAAATATCTTCTATTTATGTATGTTTATTTACAGTGTTTATACTGATTTTGTCTTCGCATTTTCTTAGTAGTATCAAACCTTTTTCTTTGCACCTTTCATAAATCTCTGTTTAGCCCAATGGTTGGCTGGTAGAGAATGACATTTAGCATTTGAACAATTACATTTTGTGCAATAAAGTTTAAATAAATAAATAAATATTCCGGTGATTTCGCAGCCAGATTCGACATCCTGAATAAGTGCCTCGCGTCGATCTCATTGCAATATAAGTTAAGATATATAATAATGTTTTCAAGGTATTTGTAATATTGGCCTCAGATGCCTAAAAAGTTTTTTTTTAATATTATTACGTAAACATGGTGACATTTTCAGGAGTGAGGTCTACCATTGGTTTTCCGTAATGTCGTGGAACATCGGCATTCTCTCGACCAATTTACCATACTTCCATACTCATACAAAGGGGAATACTCATATGACTCATTGTATACTTCCAAGTGGTCTTAAGTTTAGGCGGAGGATAAAGCTTTTTATTACAAAGAACTTCATGATTATGACACTTCACGTGGTACAATGTATTGACATTGTGAAAAAACGTGCGACAACCTTCACTAAATTCATAAAAAAAACTTAACAAGTTGACGCTTGTCCTATATCACGAAACTATTTGGTAGGTAGTGCATTAACATGTCATGACAAGTTGCACAAAAGTTAGGTCTGGTCAGATTATAATAAAAAATAATAATAATCGTTATGCATTTATTTTCGAACCGTGAGATCTTCGAGAAGACAACAAGTACGGTTGCCAGTTTTGTTGCACTTTTAGCACCACCCAGGGGTCACGATGAGATCATTATAATGTAATATGGGACAGCCTGGTGGTTCCAGGGATTACCCCTTTCATCATATCAGCCGAATGACGTTCACTGCTGGACGTAGGCCTCCCTCAAAGAGTGCCACAATGAACGGTCCTGCGCCACCCGCATACAGCGGACCCCCGCGACACACTTTAGCTACCTACATGGGCTACATGTAATACAATACCTCTACTATTCTGTGACTTGATCTCTTTATAATATCGTCCAGTTCCTCGTCGCAACTAGAATGTGTTAGCTTGCAAGATATGTACCTATAACATACACTGGCTTACAAAAGAAAGTGTAACACTCATAAACGTGACGATAACTTCTGTACCATTTAAATTAGAAACTTGAAATACGAGTAAAAAGCATTATGTAGAAAATTTAGTTTTCTTATGATACAAGTGCAGAAAACAGGAAACTCGCAACGAGCGGTGATAAATTAAAACACGACCGAAGGTAGTGTTTTAAATCGACACGAGTTGCGAATTACCTGTACAACGTTTTACAGTACATATGGCTCTTTAAAGTTTCGACATATGCAGGTAATCTGCTGATTACCGCACGAGCGCGGTAATGTAGCACCATATGTACTGTAATAGTACATTACGATACAAGTGCAGAAAACAGGAAACTCGCAACAAGTGGTGATAAATTAAAACACGACCGAAGGGAGTGTTTTAAATTGACACCAGTTGCGAATTGTTCGCACGTGTATCGTACAACGTTTTACAGTACATATGGCTCTTTAAAGTTTCGACATATGCACGTAATCTGCTGATTACCGCACGAGTGCGATAATGTAGCACCATATGTACTGTAAACTCCTTTTAGACAACCTCCTATTAAAAGATGGCTGAATAAAAAACAATAAAGACAATAAACACTCCCGTTTTAAATGCTGTAATTTTTTACTTTTAGCTTTCTTGAACAATAGTACATTACGATACAAGTGCAGAGAACAGGAAATTTGCAACGAGTGGTGATAAATTAAAACACGACCGAAGGGAGTGTTTTAAATTGACACGAATTGCGAATTACGTATTCGCACGTGTATCGTACAACGTTTTACAGTACATATGGCTCTTTAAAATTTCGACATATGCACGTAATCTGCTGATTACCGCACTCGTGCGGTAAAGTAGCACCATTATGTACTGTAAAAACTGTTATACCTTCTTATCTCATAGAAAAGTCTAGTGTGTTTGCATGAACCAGCAATTAGTAGTTATTTAAGTCATTGCAAAAAGAAATATACCATTTTAAAAAGGGGGTCTCTGGCACCGATTTAAGGCTCTATAAGTCAGCTAAATAAAAAATGCAAAATGCACTCAAAACTGTCAAGGGACTCTGACTTGGCAGTGTATTTCTGTAAGTCATTTTTGTATACAGTTGTATGGAAAAAGGTATGGGTGCCTAAATAATTATAAGCGGTAGTGTACATGTCATGTTACTTAAACAAGACTAATACTATTACATACTATGGTGAAAACAATCAATTACAGTACCTATCAACAGTATACCTGTCTCGGACTTAAGTAAGTCCAATAGAAATATAACATCCTAAATTGTAAGTTAGTGTAATACTTAAATAATATTAAGTATCTTTAATTTGCTAACTTCTTAGTGTGTTAATCATACATATTATATTCTTTTACAAGCAACCAAATTTTAAGGGAGGATTTAAACTTTGTGCCCTCTAGTTTTTTATCTCTATTGATTTCTTATACTACGTTTTATGAATAAATGTCTATGGCGGCTGATTGTACTTCGGTATTCACTTCGCACAGCACAAGTAGCCACTCAAAACACGCAATGCAGAAGTAAGTTAAGAAACCGGTCTACCAATTTCGAGTCTGTTAATTATATGTTAAGGTTCAAAAGCTTTCGACTACTTGTTCGGCTGACTGTACAGACCAATACAGGTTATGCTTATGTCATTACCATAACCGTTATACGGCGGTGTCAAATGCACGCATATGCTGCGAGAATGGTCGAAAATGTGGAGCCACTTATAATGCCAGTTTTGAAGAAACATAAGTATTCAACAAAAACTCTCGCCTGTCCTATTTATCGAAAATGGTTCGGCAGAGCACATGAAATGTTATTCAGGGGCACATTAGCGGCAACAGATGGGGATGATCCTCCAAACGTGCCGTATAGAACATAAAATGACTCATGTAATGCGATTTGGTTGACTTGAAAAACCCTTCTTACACAATTTTGTCCTCCTTCCATGGTGAGAACTGTTCGAAGATGAATCACTTAGGCCGATGCTAAAATAGGAGGTAAATTTATTACTACTTCTCGCCCGTTGTCCTGGAATTCCGAGATGATGACGTGAGTTGATGCTGTTCAAAAAATACTTAGTTATTAATTAAGATATTCTAGTCATATTCATAAAATAATAACAAAGCAGCAACTATACTCGATGATTTTGAGGTATTATGTGTTTAATTATATTCCTTACGTACTTATAATGCAATGCAATGGGGTATTGCACTGCCCTATTTTTTTTTTCTTTTTCATTACCAATATACAAATCATACAAAAATAGTCGGAGTAAATCAAAAATCATCTTAATTATACAACTTTAAAGATAAAAAAAAGAACGCAGTTTGACCATAGATTGTGACGTGATTAGGCACATTTCCCTACAAACTTCATACTAACAAAGCATTTTCGGCGTGTCGTAAAAATTTTGCTGATCTGACTATCAGCGAAATACCGTATTGTATAATGTAACATGAACTTAACCTAAACCTATTTACGAATTAATTAACTCTATACTGTACTTTGATCACACAGACAGACTGTTCCGACAATTTTGTGGGACCCTGATAATTGTCATGTTACCTACTTTGTTTATTACATAATAACTACTGTTTATGTTGTTTGAAGTTTGTTTTTTCTCTATTAACGTTTCTTGTTCTCGTTCTAATGATAAGGAATGGGATAAAGTGGAGATGGTCATACTGAACAATTTTTCTCATGGAACCAACCACGGAATCGCGAAAACATCCAAGCTGATTAAGAGTCCCCAGTACGCACGGCTGAACTCGATTCTCCATTGAAACGTAGTTTAGTTCTCATTTTAAAACTTCTTGCTGAAATAACATGAAATTTTGTATACACAGTGGGAGCCGCCATATCTAGGTCGGAAATTAGTTTCTGTTCCTAGAAATTGTAATAGAAAAAAAAATACGGCGAGTTTTTGAGTTTTGTACGTCTTGTATGAAAACCTTAATAATCGCTGTATTTTTTCTCCATTATAATTTCAAGCAACAGAAACTGATGACAAAGTTTCATGTTACTTCAGCAAGGCGTTTTAAAATGAGAGCGTAACTACGTTTGTATGGAGAACCGAGCTTACTGCGGACTCTTAAGAAATGCGAGTTGGATAAAAGTTTATGGAATAGCTGATTTTTACAAGCTTTTATTTAGTTTCACCTGTCCTGTTGTGCCTATGTAATCACATCTTGCAAAGTTAAATTTGATCCACTTCCCGGTTTCCGATTGAGCTGAAATTTTGCATGCATGTTTAAATCGGATGACAATGCAATATTATTATGACACAGAGCTGATCTGATGATGGAGACCGAAGGTGGTCATAGCAATTCCTAAACTACACAAGATAGACCCATCGTGTTTGGGCTCATTCGAACCGTCTCAACAAGTTGTTTATAATTGTGGAAAAAAGTACAGTCGGCAAAAGAAGCTTGTAGTAAGTACAATAGTACATTACGATACAAGTGCAGAAAACAGTAAATTCGCAACGAGTGGTGATAAATTGAAACACGACCGAAGGGAGTGTTTTAAATCGTCACGAGTTGTGAATTACCTGTTCGCACGTGTATTGTACAATGTTTTACAGTAACATATGGCTCTTTACAGTTTCGACATATGCACGTAATCTGCTGATTACCGCACTCGTGAGGTAATATAGCACCATATGTACTGTAAAAGATTTTTAAGCATCCTTTGAGTTCGACTGTACATATTTTTGCCGCTATGGTATCGTATACATATTTACATAACTTTGCCTATACCTACTTTTACATCTTATTCATAACTACGTAATATAGTGTTTAGTAATAAATCAATAAATGTTACCTGTACTGAAATGATTAGATAGCAATTCTACCGAATTACCCTCTTAGTAGTCATTTGTGTGATTAACGTTTTAAAAACAGACAAACTGATAGTAAAATCGCGAGTACTGACTGGCGGAAAGGCGTGGTTTTTTTACATGTTTCGTATTTGTTTTGTAAGGCGCGCCTTTAAATATATTGAATGCCAATAGTTTAAACGCAACGCAACATTTGTAATTTTTAACCAACGTTAAAAAAAGACGAGGTTCTCAATTCGTCGGAATATTTTTTTATGTATGTTCAGCGATTACTCGGAGGCTAGAGGACCGATTTCAAATTTTTTTTTTTATTGAAATTGTATATTTTTTAATTGCATTGCCATTGCCACTAAGTCTGGATCAGATGACGGGATCTAGGAAAAATCGAAGGAACTCCTCAAATTATATAGCAGGTGGATGGAGAGAGAAGTTTGGTGTCGGTGTTTTTTTGTTAAAAATTTACTTGTTATTTTATTTGCAATGTTCGCGAATGTTTTCGTCAAATTTGATAACTGAATATAAAAGCTACAAAAATTTAAATTCAATTTTTGTAAGGTCTGTGACAATGGAACATTTTGGTACCACCAGTGCCATATCTTACCTTCCAGCCCAGAGCGAATTTAGACATTTTTAGGATTAGAGCGGCTTGCTCACGATGTTCTCGTTCACCGAAAAGCTACTGTTAAATGTGAAATGAAATTACGTTATTTTTTTTTTAAACGCAGTACTACGAACCGGGGTTCTCAGTCTGAAGATTGAAGGCCGCGTGAGATACATTCCTCTATTTTAAAACTAAAACATTAATCTCAAACTTTATCGGGCCCTTTACACTGTGATTACAATCACAATGCTAGGATGTCAATATTATCGCAGATTTAAAAACGTTAAGATATTGCTTGAATATTCACCAATATCCACGTGAAACGTTATTGTGATACGAATGTATCGCGTGATATTAATCACCGTGTAACAGGCCCCTATGGGCCCTACGGAAGATCAGCGCCGGCTGCAAATACTGCATATATGCTGTGTAGGTTCCCTTTCGTAACTACGCCTTTGTTTGTGTGTTGTCTATGCATTTATCTAATGTTAATATTGTGCTTGTTACGATTAAATTTTTGAATCTGAATCTGAATCTGAAACGGCCTTCAGACAAGCGGAAGTTCATTCATTAGATATAAAAGAGCGTAGGTACTCCCATCTTAAAGGCCGGCAACGCAATTACAACTCCCCTCTGGTGTTGTGGGTGTCCATTGGCGGCGATAATCGCTTACCATCAGGCGATTCGTCTGCTCGTTTGCATACTATTTCATGAAAAAAAGATGACACTTAGAAGATTTATTCGGCACAATATCGCAACTTATCAACTTGTTTCGCGTACTCATTCTGAGTTGTTGCTCGGAGAGTCATTCGACTTGTTGTGTTGTGACGTCAGCTTGCAACATGGCGGCGATATGGCCATTTTTGTTTTCCGTTGTCACCGCAATCAAATTACTTGAGGGGTCATGCGATTCCTGCAAAGACAGACAAACCATTGTTTATATACAAAATAGCGAAGAGTTTATCCGTGTCTTTCGGTTTTTATTGATGTTTAGCTTTATTATTGATACACATGATTTATAAAATGCAAAAGGAAAAAAAACTATTAGCATGTATCATTTAAGTATTCTTAGTTCTAGTTATTTGACACAAATAGAGAGATTACGGTATTTGTAGGAGTATTATAATAATGTGCGAAAATGGGGCTCAAATATTTATCTCTCACGTCGTCAGATAATGGAATTGTGATCATTTTTGTTCATTTTTATTCTTATTTTGACGACCTGTTTAGCCTAGTTGGTAGTGACTCTGCCTCCGAAGCTAGAGGTCCCGGGTTCGAATCCCGGCTAGGGCATTTAATTGTGCATTTTTCACGGCTATTTGTTCTTGGGTCTTGGATGTTTTCTATGTATTTAAGTATGTATTTATCTATATAAGTATTTATATCGTCGTCTAGTACCCATAGTACAAGTTTTGCTTAGTCTGGGACTAGGTCGATTTGTGTAAGATTTCCCGCAATATATTTATATTTATATTTGTACATGTTGAGTTAAAAAACATCACGAATTTAGAAGCCCAAGGTATAATTCAAAAACTTGTATAAAGTAGGATGTCCATTATGGCTATTATAATATCTACTATATACTTAAGAAGGATCATATTTAAGGGTCTTGGGTAGTCTTCAAGCTTAATCTAGGTATATACACTTAAATTACATCGAAACATATTTAAGAAAATATTATAAAACATATTAATTTAAAATACAAACTAAATGTATAGTAACAAAATAGGAATCATGAAGTCAAATTTATTGGTAACAGAATAGGAAAATTAAAAGTATGCATTAATTTAGGTTCTTTTTGCGTTACCTTTAGGAATATTTTCCGTCAGAATTGTCTGAAAACTGGCATATGTAATTAGCCTATTTATCTTCGTAATATTGGTAAAATGTCAAGTCAATATGTGTCCCCTAAATTATGTACGTACTTAAATTACCACAACAGTAATGCAGATCCCATACAATTCAAAATGCTCTAGATACTATCTAAAATGCTCTAAAATAAAATGCTCTAGATAGTATCTATTTAATATGTTATAATACCATAAAAGCTGTTGGATATTTAGGAAAACTGCCAAGTTAAAGCTTAAAATGCATTAAGCCGCAGTAAATTAGTTTTACTGTAAACAATCTAGTGCCAAACTTGGCAACTTTTCAGATAATCTACGGAACTTGGCGCCCATTTAGATCTCAATTCTTTTGTCGGTGAACTTGGCTGCCATTTTCACATTTATGTTTTTGATGGGATATCATTACTTTTTGTCAAACTTCATCCAATGGCGCTTTCCCAGAGCGAATGCACGAGTTACTATACAAAATACCCAAACCGTTATAGGTGCACCTAAAATATTTGAAGAGTTCCCTCGATTTCTCCAGGACCGTATGATCAGATTCTGACTTGATGACAATGGGACCACCCAGGAAGTATACCGCTTCAAATAAAAAAATAATTTTCCAAATCGGTTAATAAATGACGGAGTTCTGAGGTAACTAGTATAAATAATAATAATAATAAAACTAATAATAAAATCACTGTTTTCTGATTTTTTCCGATGTATACACATAATTACCAAGCTGCATGTCAAATTTCAGCTTTCTAGGTCATCTGGAAGTGGGTTAGGTTTTTGATTACTAGTCAGTCAGTCAGTGATAAAAATGCCGTTTTTTTGGATTTAATGTCTCAATACCTATTAAACCTATATTTATGAAATTTGGGGTTCTAGTTGTTCTAAAGGATCTTAATATATGTACCAAATTTCATGTTTTATGTTAGATAGATTTGGAGTTATTGGGGAGTCAAAAGTGGCTCCAAACGGTTCGTGTAATATAACACACGGCTGCTGTCCACCAGTTCCTGGGGTGAACTTGGCTGGACACGCTGCTGCGTGTCTAGATATAGTTCATCGGTGTTATCATTCGATAACTAAAATGAATCCATTTTAATGTATAAATTATAATCTGAATTTAAATTAAGTCACCTCTGTTCTGTCACACTTTTGTCCTTTTTCAATTGCGACCTGTCTCCGATCATTGGTAATATAGGCTACGGTGTCTGCTTACCATCAGGCAGGCCGTAAGCTTGTTTGCCACCGTCGTAGTATAAAAAAAAATTGGTGTTAACTGTTAATTAAACGAGAATAAATTCTTGAATGTCTACGAAATGGTACGAATTGGGATACTAGAGTTTTAGAAAATATTACTTTATCTATCTCAGGACTGTGTCCTCGCTGTATAGGTATCTTTCAGTTTGGGCAATGATTTCATTTTATCATTGGTTTAACTGTAATATTGGGGGACAATCTTACACAAATCGACCTAGTCCCAAACTAAGCAAAGCTTGTACTATGGGTATTAGACGACGATAGACATCCAAGACCCAAGAACAAATATCCGTGAAAAATGCACAAATAAATGTCCTGGCCGGGTTTCGAACCCGGGATCTCTAGCTTCGGAGGCAGTCACTACCAACTAGGCTAAACAGGTCGTCAATGTAATGCCATGTAACTAAACGTTTATAATAAATAAATAAATAATCATGTTATTATTTGATATTTCTGTTAAAAACTCAGCACCAAAAGTAAATTTCATTAAAATTGATGTATTATTCTTTAAAATTTCACAGATTAGTGCAAGACAATCACGAACGGGACAAAGAACAGCCATAAAAGCAAAAATGTGGTTTCCTTGACAAATACATGTACCTGGGTGTAAAAGAAAACAAAAGACTTAAACGTACAACGGTGTTATTATTAGAGACACCTATAACTCAGGTTTAAATTTGTCTTTCTCTGAATATTGAGCAAGTACGGGTAAGTTCAATACCAGTCCCTAGCTACGGCGGGGTCTATACCTGTACGTAACGTGTGCAGGCACACATGCATGTTATTTACAATTTTACGATTCCATAACTATTGGGCACGCAAGGGACATTTCTATTTAGTGCGGCCCACGTGGCGCCATCTTTCTCTCAATAACTTTGTTTACGAGTCCTTAATAACAGGGCAACGTTGCGTAAGTGAATCGAACATTTGAACTGCAAGATGCTTGATGACGCGCCTATCTGTATTCTGTATATTGGGGTCATTTTGTTCTCGTGGCCGAGCCCGTCGCGCGCCCCTCTCGCCCCCCGCTCTGCTCCGCCGCGGGCCGCGGCCCCCCGCGCTTTGAGCTGCACCGCCGCCATTACCCGTCCGACGCGCGCCCGAGACGCGCGCCTATTTCCCGCGACCACAACGACGCGCCGCGCGCCCGCGGCACCGACGCCATGTTCGACGTATTCGGCTCAGTCAAGGGCCTTCTCAAACTCGACTCAGTGTGCATCGACAACAATGTCTTCAGACTTCACTACAAAGCCACCGTGATCATTCTCATCGCGTTCTCGCTCCTAGTGACTTCGCGACAGTACATCGGGGACCCGATTGATTGCATTGTCGATGAGATACCTCTCTCTGTTATGGACACGTACTGTTGGATCTACTCGACGTTCACGATCCCTAACCGGCTGACGGGCACCGTCGGTCACGACATCGCGTATCCGGGCATCGCGTCGCACGTCGACGGCAAAGATGAAGTTAAATACCACAAGTACTACCAGTGGGTGTGTTTCGTGCTGTTCTTCCAAGCGATACTGTTCTACGTGCCACGCTACCTGTGGAAAACGTGGGAGGGCGGCCGCATAAAGATGCTGGTCCTCGACCTCAACTGCCCCATCGTCGAGGAGGAGAGCAAGTGCGACCGCAAGAAGCTTCTAGTCGACTATTTCCACGCGAATCTTCATACGCAGAACTTCTACTCGTTTCGCTTCTTTATCTGCGAAGTGCTGAACTTTATAAACGTGGTGGGCCAGATATACTTCATGGATTTCTTCCTGGACGGCGAGTTCACGACCTACGGCCGGGAAGTGGTGAGTTTCACCGAGATGGAGCCGGAGGAGCGGCGGGACCCGATGGCGCGCGTGTTCCCCAAGATGACCAAGTGCACCTTCCACAAGTACGGTCCCTCGGGCACCGTGCAGAAGTTCGACGGGCTGTGCGTGTTGCCGCTTAACATCGTCAACGAGAAGATCTACGTGTTCCTGTGGTTCTGGTTCATCATCCTGTCGATCCTGAGCGGCATCTCGCTGATCTACCGTGCGGTGGTGGTGGCGAGCCCGAAGGTCCGGCTGTACCTGCTCCGCGCCCGCAGCCGCCTCGCCCCGCAGGAGCAGGTAGAAACCGTCTGTCGTAAACTTCAAATCGGTGATTGGTTTGTCCTTTACCAGCTTGGGAAGAACATAGACCCTTTAATTTATAAAGAGCTCATAGCGGAGTTGGCTGAAAAGTTCGAGGAAGCGAAGGATTCGGTTGTAGCGTAAGCGGTGTCCTGTCTTTAAGATGCATTCAACCCGAATGTGTTTTAAAGATGGCCGGGCGCTGGCAGCGTCGCTCCACATTCCATTAGTGCCCGGGCATGCTCCCAGACTGCTTTGTTCTCTCCAAGCTATACTAAGTTCCCGACTGAGGCGTGCCAGCGTATAAATTGTATCTGAGGCACGGGTGGGCCACGTCGAGTTGCGAATGGTTGTGTTGACATGTCTGGACCAAGTTGGATGCTTCGGGGCCTGATCTCGTGCCTTTTACTGTGACTATGGGATGTCTCATTGTGATATTGTAATTAATATAAATCTAAATTAAGTGTTTATCGTGTACGAATGAACTGAACAGCTTATCCCTAAGTTTTAAGATAGTTAGCATCGTTATGCTCGATACGACTGTATAAAGCAATAATTGACTATTATAAGTAGGAAACAAAGCGTTTCCATCGACAATATATTGTACTTTATCTTGTCTACACTTTTTTATTACGCCAAAACGGCGATACGGTTCATATTTTCTGAATATATTTACTGCCACATACATCTTTGTTTTATTACCTGAATCACCCGTTCTTTGTGTTAGCTGGGGCCCGTGGCGCCATCTATGCGCCGTGGCCGGTACTGGACCGGTTTTGCCGGAGCCGAGTAGATGGCGGTGCAGCGTTCTTACAATCGATCCAATGATTACTTTATGATATCAAATATTGCACAGCGAATTATGATTATTCACTAATTGATAGATAATTGCCTCTGCGAATATGCTCACATATTTTAAACGCCTTTTTTCTGGAATGAAGTTTAGCTAATGTTCGCATTCGCTTATATTTTACTACGGTATCCGCATAAATACATGAGCGAGTTTTAAAACTGCTTACTTACTGCCTAGTCCAATAGCCAATACTTAAATTAATTACTTTCAATAAACCACAATATGATATATTTTGCCTGTCAGTACTTTTGAGATTTCTTCAGGTAATAATTGGGATATTTAAATATTCTTTCTAAGAGGGTTGTCCCCTCCATTTTAAAAATACAGGACTCTAATCTTCGCTTCAATAAGCACGTGGTACTTTTAGTTCTATGTTATCTTATCTGTAAATACTACTAGTCCTTGTTAAAAAAAGATCATGAAAACTATTTCAGCTAAAAACCTAATGCCGATAATATTAATTTGTCCTTATCTGTTACTTTAACAATTTCGTTTGTGAAAATGGACATAATACATTTTAGGTAACGGATGTTTGATAAGTAACAGTAAGATACTGCGATCGCCAACCCGTATGCCAAGCGTGGCGATTATGGCATATACCCCCCGTTAATTTGGGGGAGGCCTATGTCCAGCAGTGGACGTCCTTTAGCTGATATGGTGGTGGTGGTGGTTTTATAAGTTTAATGGATAAGAGAGTAAAATAACACATTTCCAATCATGGTATTAATTAATGCATATATTTTAATGTGTGGAATAAAAATGTATTGTTATTAAATAAAACAACCATTAAACTAAGGATAATTAATACTGAAATTAGTATAATTTTATGTGGAAAGTGATAGGATTACGATTGCCCTCAAAATATCCCTTGTATTATCACATTTTCTCCATATTTAAACCTAAAAACAATTGCTAGGTGGCACTGAAAAACAAATCGCATGTGACGTGCGCCTACGCCTTTTGATAATACATAGGTATGTGATATTACGGATATTGTACAGTCAACAGCAAAAAGATGATTATTTTATTACCTTGTCACTTTCACGCATCCCAACTGTCGCGGTATTGTTACATTAGTGAGACATAGTACTAAAATGATCATCTACATTTGTTGACTGTACTATCGTTTTATACCTAAAGTAAACTTCATATCTGTAGCAATTAGGGCACTTTACTAATCATAAAGGGGTAGGCAAGCTCTTTTCATACAAACTTTGTGTACGTTTTTTTTATTATTTTTTTTTTTTTTGACCTTGTAGGCATAAATACAATAAGAACTTTTTATTTATTGACATAGGTATTTAATTATTACACATCACAAATTTCAACTAATATCCTATACTTATTAAAAACTTACAAAATAAATAATTTAAAATAAGGGATCACCCCGCGGCATCTTGCCAAAGATGCTGGCAGCATTTCCTCGCTGTATTTTCTTCGTTTATGTTTGCGCTACAGTTATTATTTATTGACAATATGCTTATTTTTCTGTTAGCTATGTCTTCTAGTTGTTTTTTTTTATGTATTTTATTATATTTAATTTTTTTGAAATAATGTAAAAATTCAAGTTCCGCGTATAACCAATATGTACAAGCAAAAATTAAAATTAAATGCTGTAGTGCCAAAACTAACGAATAGAACTTGCATAACCTTTGTTTGGAGAATGCCTTGCGGTACCCTTCGCTTTAACACTTGTCATTTGAACGGTCACACCCCAATTCCTGCTTTCACGTATTGAGCTATTTAATAGACTCAAGAGGAAATAAAATGTGTTGTCATTAATCTTTGTATCGAATTTCCATACAATTCGTACCCGTTTTATTTGCTGTCCAGGCAAAGAATGCAAGCAAAGCCGCGGGATAAAATATTGGCCATGTCCATTCTGAAGGTCCATTATAAACACTGAGGAGTTTCATTCAAATTAAGGTTAATTCAAGTGACGTTTAGGTCACGCCTAATCTATCCGTTTTGTTACCAAAGATATGCGTTTCATGTGACATTGACGTCCAGTTTTGTTACCCTTATGAAAATGGTCCGTCGGTGATACAGTTTTTTTTATTGGATGAGTAGCTCTTCAATGGTGATGAATGATGAGTAGCTCTGGGGATTACCATCTACAGGTACACACTCGTACAGTCAAATCACATTCGTTTTCGGGTAAAATCAGACTTAATTAATAAATATTAGGGGACAATTATTTACACACATCGAAATAGTTCCACAGTAAGCTCAATAAGGCTTGCTTAATATTAATAGAATATATCCCATCAAAAACATAAATGTGAAAATGGCAGCCAAGTTCACCGACAAAAGGATTGAGATCTAAATGGGCGCCAAGTTCCGTAGATAATCTGAAAAATTGCCAAGTTTGGCACTAGATTTTTTACAGTAAAACTAATTTACTGCGTCTTAATGCATTTAGAGCCTTAACTTGGCAGTTTTCTATGCAGTATGTTATAATACTATAAAAGCTGTTGGATATTTAAGAATTAGATAAGTAAGCTTATGTAAAGCTTAAACTCATATCGAAAGCATACGTATATTTTACGACTACATACATGAATGATTAAACACCGTGGGATTAATTGTGACTGAAATATTAATAATGTTTTAATTATTATCACATGAGATATTAATGTAATGACTTACTATTTTCTTTCTGGCATTTTGATTATATTCTAGAAACTGTCTAGAATTCTATTAGTTTAAAATTTTTTTTAATGTTTTTACGATCTTATCGTGAATCTAAACTACGTAATAATGTCTTAATTTTGACATACTTATCTACAGCAATTCAATATTTATGTTAAACAATAATATTAGCATCAATAAATTGCTCTAAATAATTAACTTAATTATTTATTCATCATACGGCATTATCAATAGATATAACATTTCTAGTTTGTATGTGTAAAGTTATTAAAATTAGAATTTAGCTAACCTCAGGTCAGCCGAGGCTCCATTAGTCAGGTTCACGAAATCGTCTATGGGGCCTGATTACTTCGTAAGAGGACATTCCAAGACCATGTGGTTTATGGTCTGGTCCGCGTGTCCACAGTTATAATACCCGTGGTGGGCACAGTTACCAACTCCCGTTCTTAAGGTGTTCTTACACGGGCAATAATTTGAGCAATTATTGCCCGTCAACAGTACGGCTGTCTCGCTTTTACTTACAGGCCAGAGAAGGACGCGTGTACTGTTGACGGGCAATAATTGCTCAAAATATTGCCCGTGTAAAAGCACCTTTAGGCGATTGAGCGCCGACCATACCAGGCGAGGTTCCTTGAAACCATCTGGTAGTTTTCGTAAGGAGAGAGAAGAGAAGGGGTTTGTGGGGTCCCTGTGGTGCTCCCACTCTGTATGCCAGGCCTCATCCAAGCTCCATTTGGCGGGTAGGTTAGACATCAACAGTGCCGGGGGGTTTCTTGAGCTGAGCCTTTAATACTAATGTAGGTATTCGTTTTGCAGGTTCGCCGTGAGGCAAGTCTTCCTTCGTAGGTTTGTAGGAGGCCTTCCTTCTTTGGTGGGGGTAGGTTTAAGCCTAAGGCACCCGCTAATCCGCCGAAGAGTCCGGTTTAGCCGCGTGCGTTAATTAACTTAATAAAATGTTATAGATAACTGACGATTCGAAAGTGCTTCTTGCTAGGCCTATTTGAATATACTGACGATATGACTTTGACTTTACGTATAGGCAGGGCTCGGAAACCGGTATTCTGTCCATACAAAAATACCGGTATTTTTTTAGTTCTTATCGTTCTTTCGTCTACTATTTCATGTTTAATCAGGCAATCTAACAATATGAAGCCTAAAACCCAAATACATTATTGAGTCCCACATAAAGAGCATAAACTAATTAAAAATATTTAGCTATTTCAGGATTTTGAAATTAACCGGTTCCGAGCCCTGCGTATAGGTACCAAGAGTTTTCATTCTGGAATTTGACATAGACTAATAACGATTCACATTAACTGGACATGAATTTGTCAAACATTTCTTACGATAATTGATAACCACTTCGGGCCTAGTCAACCGAGTTTACAGCCGAGACACACCGAATGCACGCATTCGGTGTGTCTCGGCTTTTAGCCGAGCCGACGAGAAAGGATTGTTCACTACATAACGTCTGTAATAAGATCCATGCCGCATTGATATCAAATGTAACTTTATACGGCTTTGTATCCCCGCTTTCTCAGAACACTTGGCCGTGTCTTTGCACTGCTTTAGACAGCTGCCAGACTTGGTGGGATCGTATGTGGTATGTTGTTCTTTGATGTGAGCTTACTTATGTGATATAATATGTCGCACGCTTGTCGGAGTACTACAGGTATATTATCAGTTAGGAAACATTAATGTAAGCGAGGGTAATGGTGGGTACTCCCTACGGACATAGTGCAATTACGACCCCCTTTGTCAAGTGAGTAGGCAACTTGACTGTTAGACGTTGTCAAGCCGCCCGAAGGCCTCTAACTTGGCTTAACGTTTGCTGTCATTGACAGCAGCCAGGATCAACGTCTTAGTAACCATTCAAAGCGGGAAGCCATTCAAAACGGGAGCGCTCAGTTAGTAACCATCCAAAGCGGTCAACCATCCAAGAAAGTGATGAAACCTTGCACCCGCGGCCAGACCTGGGTCACAAGTGGAACAAGTATACTGTTGGGTGCATTATGAAATATTACTTAAGTTAAATTATTTCTATATAAATTCCTGACCCAGTCCTCGCTCGAACGCTGCCTTGCGCATTGGGTGGTGAAAGGCGGATGAAAAACAAACGTGAGCTTTAGAAAATGTGAAACATTTTTCACATTTACATTTGACACTAAACAATAAAGTTCCATAATAATGGATGTGAAAACGTCACTCATTTAATCAATTGATTGACAGTTCGGGTGCCATCGTGTTCCGATTGAGATCCGAGTTTCCCTGAAAGAAAATCTTTTTGCACTACATCTGTAAACTACGATTACTTTGAGTTTGACACTGACATATAGTATGCTCTGATTCCATTGCAAAGTCTACTTTGTCACTTAAGTAATAGAGTTTCTATTACAAAAATACTATTTTAGGACAGTGCCTATACAAAAGAAGCTCTATTACATTAGTGTTAAAGTAGAATATCCAATAGAATAAGAGCATATTTCAGCGTCATACTTTACCTGTACGTAAGTACATTCGGGGTAAGAAAAGGTTCGACACCTTATGAACGATTCATTCACAACGAACGGCCGGAGTCGGCGCGCACGCAGAGTCAAAGGAACTCGAACCCTCCATACAGAAGCTAGACTTCGTATCCAAACGGCAGCGGCAGAGCCGGCGGTAGCCGACCGGCCGCCCGCAACCCATTCAAATATGAAATCTAACTTCTGTATGGAGGGTTCGAATTCCTTTGACTCTAGTGGGGTGCGCGCCGACTTCAGCCGTTCGGTGTGAATTTGCTTGCACCAAGGCAATTATCAGGTCTGCCAACGTTTTATCGTAACAGGCTATTTGACTGATAGTGACAGGTCAACTTATAAAAGATGTTTTGCTAATATCCCTCGGCATTATCAAATACCGATATAGCTCTTCGAATCGCTAAACTTAAGTGGCAGTGGGCGGGGCACATAGCACGCAGAACCGATGGCCGTTGGGGCGGGAAGGTTCTCGAGTGGCGACCACGTACCGGAAGGCGTAGCGTGGGCAGGCCCCCCACACGGTGGACTGATGACCTGGTAAGGGTCGCGGGTGTCCGCTGGATGCGGTTGGCGCAGGACCGGTCATTGTGGAAGTCTTTGGGGGAGGCCTATGTCCAGCAGTGGACGTCATTCGGCTGAAATGATGATGATGATGATGATTATCAAATTAAATACAACGCAGAGTTATCGTTGATCGCAATACTTACAAGAGAAAATAATGAAAGATCATAATTTGATTTGGAGTTCGTCTTACGAACTTGTTTAAGAGTAAGTTATTAATAAAAGGGCTGGATGATGATAATAAACTAGATATAGGTCAGAGGTGTATACTATTTTGACTCTTGTTATCATATCAATTAAGTATAATTTTATATACACTTGTCTACTCAGTAATTTGGTTTCAAAAGGCACTTAGTAACGAATTTTTAATTAAACAAATGAACTTAATAACTGACGAAGGTATTCATACTCCGAGTGTTTTTATTTAAATAGGTAGGTTAGGTACGTACAGTGAGCTGCAGAGAAACCTGACCCCCCTGCATACAAAACTTCTATGTGACCCACGTTGCTCTGCAGCTGACTGTACAAAAAATTACGCATCACGAAATTTGATGCCACTTGCCATCGTTAAGTAAATAAATAATAAAAATAAATATTGGGGGCCAATCTTACACAAATCGACCTAGTCCCAAACTAAGCAAAGCTTGCACTATGGGTGCTAGACGACGATACATACTTATATAGATAAAGACATACTTAAATACATAGAGAACATCCAAGACCCGAGAACAATCCTTCATGATGCAACTGTACTGGGATAAAGCTAAGATAACGATGATGATAATGAAAATTGGTCCCATAGTGAAATGTGTTCACATTCACAATCATGGATAATGTTCATTTATATTTTAGTACCGACTTCAAGAGAAGGAAGGAGGTTCTCAGTTCGTCTGCATGTTTGCTTGTTCTTTTTTTTATGTATGTATGTTCCCCGATAACTCTTGACTACGTTGGCCGATTTTGATAATTCTTTTTTGTTTCAAAACAAGTACCCCGACATTGGTCCCATATAAATTTGGTGAAGGTCTGATGATGGGATCTGGGAGGGAACTCCTCGAATTTGATATGCACGCATATGCCGATTCCGGTATTTTCTGTAGGTAACCAAGCATTGGGTCACGGAAACCACAAATTGGAAGTACAAAATTGGAGTCGTTTTTTTGGTATTTAAATTATTTTGTATCAATGCTTAAGCTACACCCAATTATAGTAGAAAACTGATTTAGGTACACGGAGACAGAAAGACAGCACAACCAGTTACAGCGTCATACAAATGTTAATACAAGCGTTCACTAAACAAAGCCTTGACAAGACAAAGAACCTACCTGGAAATCTTTAAGTACCTGACTGTATACCGGACCTCACCATTCCAACCTGCACGGCATTACACGCCTTATTGCTATACCTTACAGCCCAGAATAGTGTACACGTTGAAGGGGTTTTAGTTCACTTTGGTTTTGATTGGTATAAGTGTGAACTGCAGAGGTGAAAAGCTCTATGGTTATCCATTTTGAATGAATTGAGCTTAAAGATGCGGGTGGTATTTTTTTAGGGTTCCGTAGTCAACTAGGAACCCTTATAGTTTCGCCATGTCTGTCCGTCCGTCTGTCCGTCCGTCTGTCCGTCCGTCTGTCCGTCCGTCCGCGGATAATCTCAGTGACCGTTAGCACTAGAAAGCTGAAATTTGGTACTAATATGTATATCAATTACGCCGACAAAGTGGTAAAATAAAAAGTGGAAAAAAATATTTTATTAGGGTACCTCCCCTATACGTAAAGTGGGGAGTGTTTTTTTTTTCATTTTAACCCTAACGTGTGATATATTGTTAGATAGGTATTTAAAAATAAATAGGGGTTTACTGAAATCATTTTTTGATAATGTTAATATTAAATATAATGAAACGGGTCACTCACGTCTTAAAGGTCGAATATCGCTCGACATGTTTCAGACCGGTTCGCGGTCCTTAATCATGAGCACCTATCGCGGCGGCGGTTTTCTTAGCACTGCGTGCCCGTGCCCTGTCCGCTCGGTTGCTCGGCGCGGGTGGAGGCGGCGGCGGCGAGAATCTACCCTCGTTTTCTTCACAATTGTTCAATGCCGAACTACACACAACACTCACAACGTCATATGCTAAAGCCTCGTCCACACTCTTCACAGACGTAGTATTCAACACTGTTTTCCAGCTGGGTGGTACAACCCATCCACAATCACGATTAAAATTTGGAAAACGACCAATTTCGATAGCCTCCCGCACTTTGCGTGGTACAAAAAACTTTTCCCTCGCTAATACGGTTACCTTATCGAACCGAATATAATGTGATGGGCCCGAATCCAGTGAATGCTCCGCAACTGCAGATCCCCGAGCATCACGTTTTTTTATACTGCGTATGTGTTCAGACAATCTAGTGGAAATGTTCCGGCCTGTCTCTCCTATGTAATTCTTGCCACAGGAGCATGGAATCATGTAAACACCAGGGGTGTTCAAGGGCTCCCCATCCTTCGGTGAACGCATTAGCTGCCTGAGCTGAATATGTGGGCGGAAAATCGTCTTGATGCAATATTTTCGGCGTAACAAGTGTCCGATTTTATCCGTCACACCCTTCAGGTAAGGCAAGTATAAGGGAAGCCTTTCCACCGTGGTCGGCTGGAGCCGAGGAGATACGTTCGCAACCCTATTGCATTGCCTCCAGTTGTACCCATTGCACTCTAGCACCCGTTTTACGTGACTAAGTTCCCTATCTACGAACTGCGGGTCACACAAACTTAAGGCACGCCCGATCAATGTTCTCGGTACAGAAGATAAATGACCTGGGTGATGGTGTGAATCCGCCCTAAGGTACCGATCAGTGTGTGTTGGCTTACGATACACTGTGGTAAGTAGCTGCCCACAAGGTCTACGCATGACCAGAACATCCAAGAACGGCAATCTTCCTTCACTCTCCTTCTCCACCGTGAACTTGACCTTAGGGTGTACACCATTCAGGTGCTCCGTAAACTCCAAAAGGCCATCTTTCGGGACAATAGCAAATACGTCATCGACATACCGCCACCAATATCTAGGCGTAACTCGTGCGCTATTCAAAGCTTGTTCTTCAAACCACTCCATAAAGATATTGGCTGTAACGGGAGCTATAGGTGAACCCATGGCCACTCCATCCACTTGAAGATAATAGTCCCCACGCCACAACAAATACCCGCTCTTCAGACAGAACTCAATCGCACTCATATACACGGTAGGTAAATCAGTATTCATCACGAGGTTTGAAATAATTTTAATTGTTTCCTCTACCGGTACATTCGTGAAAAGAGACGCCACGTCAAAACTCACCATAAGTTCGTCCTCACATATCCGGATATCCTGTAGCAGGCCAATGAAATGCCTCGAATCCTTTATATAACTTGAAGACTTGCCCGTGAATCCCTGGAGTATTGATGAAAGATGTTGGGCAAGCTTATATGTTGGCGAGTCAATCTGACTGACAATCGGTCTCAACGGCCAATCAGGCTTGTGGATTTTTGGCAATCCATAGATCTTCGGTGATGTTGGGTTCTGTGGGCGCAGCCGTTTCGACAAGTTTTTATCTGGTAAATCATGCAACAACTTGTTAATTTTGGTTGACACTCTGGCCGTAGGGTTGTAGTTGACCTTCTTATATGTAGCTACATCGCTCAGCAAGTGACCTATCTTCTCCTCGTAGGCTACAGTGTCGACAATAACTGTCGCGTTTCCCTTGTCGGCCGGCAACACCAACACATCGGGATTGTTCTTCAAGTCCCGTAACGCCCTCAACTCTTCGCGCGGCATATTAGATTTAGGTAGATTGGACTTACGCAACATCGAGGCGACATCCTGCCGAATACACTCAGCGTCCACTGCGGGGATTTTATTTCGCAGAATGGTGTCTTCCAAACTAGTGACAATCACCTCAGTAGGTATCCGACTGGGCGTAGGAGCGAAATTGAGGCCCCGTGCTAAGGCTTTCTTCGCAATTGCGCTCACACTCCTCGATGACAGATCCACAACAGTTTCGGTCGCAATGTTTGAGACTGAACCTTTTGTGGGTAGTTTGGCTTTAATTAATTGAGCCAATTTTCCCCTGTGTCTACCCACCGTCTCATTGAAAATATGTTCAGACCTACTGAACGACATTGCATCAAAACACGTCCATAAGTCCACGTCTACATGGTTACTCAGATCTAAATGCAATGTATATAACTCCGCATTGACAAAAGCTATTTTCCGTCGGTAGTCAGAGATAATTCTCGCCAGTAACTTTTTGTTCGCCACCCGAAAGAATGTCTCGTAATCCCGAATGCACTTCACCGGTTTTATGCGCGCAAACTTCGGTATCACTTCGTTGTCCCGACACTGCACCACATAATTTAAACCACATTCAAGTTTATTACGCTTTATTCTAAGCCGCGCGAACTCTTTAATTTTATTTTGCCAAATCTCCCCGTATCGATTCGCAATTTTATATAGAAAACTCCCGTGAGTTTGAGACATATTAAATATAATGAAACGGGTCACTCACGTCTTAAAGGTCGAATATCGCTCGACATGTTTCAGACCGGTTCGCGGTCCTTAATAATGATTAATCATGATTAAGGACCGCGAACCGGTCTGAAACATGTCGAGCGATATTCGACCTTTAAGACGTGAGTGACCCGTTTCATTATATTTAATATGTCTCAAACTCACGGGAGTTTTCTATATAAAAAAAAATGTTAATATTTTCGGAAATAATCGCTCTAGAAGTAAAAAAAAATGTGTCCCCCCCCTCTAACTTTTGAACCATAAGTTTTAAAAATATGAAAAAAATCTCAAAAGTAGAACTTTATAAAAACTTTGTAGGAAAATTATTTTGAACTTGATAGGTTGAATAGTTTTTGAAAAAATTACAAAAATAATTTCTGAACTAAGTTTGTAATTTAACCGTATAAACAGGTGTTTATTGTACCTGTCATTTCTACAAAATCACAATGAAATGACGTGCTTTTTAGGGTTTTGTGTTTCTGTACTTAATATGTCAACTTAATGTGACGGACGGAAAACTACGGAACCCTACACTGAGCGTGGCCCGACACGCTCTTGGCCGGTTTTTTTTAATACGAGTTTTTGGATAACGGCTGTTCAATAATTGCAAAGGGAAGTGTGGACGACAATAGAGAGATCTCCCTGGGACCGAAGTCCGTTGAGAGTTAGTTGGAAGTTATATTTATGCAAGTGATTTTAGAAACTTCGATAGCGCGTTGCAGAACGTGTCAGATTTGGCAGATGACAGCAGTGACGCCACATCAGCCCCCCTTTCAGACGGAGGAGCCAGCGACGACGTAGATAGAGAGTGCTCAGAGTCAACGTGGCGAGCGAGGCTCAGAGCCAGGGGTGACGAGCGGATGAGGAGAGAAGTCGAGTCGCTGGGAGCGGAGTGTACCAGGCATGAACAGAAAGCAAGCTAGGTGGCACACTCAGAGGGAGAGAGAGAGAGAGAGGAAGAGAGTTTGTTGCGAGGCGGCGTCAGGGATCTTCAGAGTTGCGCTTTAAGTCCATTGTCGGGGTCACCACTGTGGACGACAATAGAGAGATCTCTCTGGGACCGAAGTCCGTTGAGAGTTAGTTGGAAGTTATATTTATGCAAGTGATTTTAGAAACTTCGATAGCGCGTTGCAGAACATGTCAGATTTGGCAGATGACAGTAGTGACGCCACAGAAGTACAGGTAGTCCACGTTACAAAATACCGCAGCTGTAGAACAAATACTTGCACTGTCAGTGTGTGGTGTTGTGTTCCTGGTGGTGAGTAAGGTCGCCAGAGCTCCCGAGGATGCGCTGTTGGGAGTGAGGGGGGTGTATGTCTCTAGCTGTTGACACAACGATTCCACTTCTTTGGGGGATTCTTCTGGAGACACAAACATAGGCTACTGTTCCAACTTTCAGTTAACCAGAAAAACAGGCTTCATTATCTCGCTTTGTTACATGTAATCTTGTGTAGCAGTGCGGTGTTTTTTTTACTGGTTCAGACAACCTGCCTTGGCGTGGCGTATTAACATGTTATTTCAGCAAGGCGTTTTAAAATGAGAGCGTAACTACGTTTGTATGGAGAATCGAGTTCAGCCGAGCGTACTCGCGACTCTTAAGTTTAGCGATAGGGTAAGAGATAATAGCAAATATTCCATTTATTGGCAAATAAAATTATGGATTTCACCAGAAACCAGTTAATTTCGTTTGCTCATTATAACTTGCCGCTGTGACAATGCAATGGTGCGCGATGTATGACGTTCATACATACAACGTCCTCGCCCATCCAATTACCATCACTGCTTCCTCTTTACGATCATTGTATGGTGTAATCGCGTCCATCCCGACTTGTAATCAGCTTAGTATCACTTTTCAAGTCACGCGTAAGGTTTTCGGGCCGTATCTGGGCGTCCATGAGTATATTCTTTGATGGTGTGCTTTCAACCCGAAAATGATCGTCCTATCTGTCCCGTTCAAACTCATCTTCATTAATCATAAGGATTCAAAGAGACAACTATCTATATGAAATATCATCTTGCTTAAGGTGAAGGGTAGGGCAAGACTTCTCCATACAAAGGTTGAGCAAATTTTTTTTCGTTAGTTTTGGCTCTACAGCGTTTAATTTTATTTTTTGTTGGTACATATTGGATATACGCAGAACTTTGTTTTAATTTTGCTTTATTACAAAAAAAATACAAAAAAATAATAAAATTAAAAAATAAAAACATTTAGTCATAGCTAACAGAAAAATAAGCATATTAAAAGTAAAAAAGTAAAAGTAAAAGTAGTTTATTCTTCAAATTAGGCATATTACATGCACCTATGACCAAAAACAATAACTGTTGCGCAAACACAAACGAAGAAAAACGTGCCCATAGTTTGTATAGAAAGAGTGCCTACACTACGCATCTGTTGGTATTATTAATCTTAGATTACGTCAGATAAATAATAAGGATGACGGCTAAGGCTGGGTTGCACCAAACCGTCTGTAATCGTAAGCTGTGTTCGTTAAAATTTGAATGTATGGAAAGTTTGACAAGTTTCTATGGCATGACAGCTGCCGGCGCCATGTTTAACGTTGATCGGTCTGTGATCGTAAGTCGGTGCAACCCAGCCTTAGTGTCCAATTACCATAATAGCTACCTAAAGTATTATGTTGCTCCCTTGACGACCGTTCGAGCTAGTTTTGCGACATGGGAAGAATAACAACACCTGTGTGCTACATACGAACGGCGATGTTTTCATAATAAGCACGTTTTACTCATAGAACGCAGTATCAACTGTTTTTCATTCCAGATAGCAGATGATCGCACACTCTGCAGCCGTGTGTATTCAATGAGAAGGCTAGGGTTCGACCAAACGCTATGAAAGAAAAAATACCCAAATAAAATCGACTCTAGTTAACTCCCAATACCATAATCGTTAATAAAATCGATATAAAAAACGCTTTCAATAAGCCTAGAAAGGGACACTTTTCTCAACGAAGTCTTAGAACAAACTCCTTCTCTTTACCCTTTCATTTTTCAAAGAGTTAGGCAGACGTTTGAGGAAGAGGGGCCTTGACCCCCGCTCTGGGTCATGGCTCGTCCAACAGGTCTCAATTGCTGTTCAGCGAGGCAATGCCGCAAGCGTTTTGGGGACCTTTGGTTCGAGCATGACGCAGAGCGGGGCGCAGTTTTAATTTATACTTTTTCCTTTCTTTTAGTTACCTTGTTAGTTTAGCGTTTTATAATGTATTACCTTGACCTGTTATTGTGCTTAATAAATCATGTAATATATAAACACTGTAAATAAACATAGATAAATAATATTTTTGAAAGATTAACTACAGAAAATACCTAAATCGCCATACAGATGCCTATCAAATTCGAGGAGTTCCCTTGATTCCTCGTAGATCCCATCATCACTTTCGCCAAATTTATATGGGACCAACAAAAAAATCATCATCATCCTCCTAGCGTTATTCCCAGTGCAGTTGCATACTGCAGGATGCCTGGGGTCTGCTAATCCCAAGAATTGGCGTAGGCACTAGTTTTTACGGAAGCGACTGCCATCTGACCTTCCAACCCGAGGGGGAAACCAGACCTTATTGGGATTAGGCTTGTCAAGTGAGTGGGTAACTTGACTGTTAGAAGTTCTCAAGCCGCCCGAAGGCCTCTAACTTGGCTTACCGACTGCTATCATAGACAGCAACCGGGATCAACGGCTTAACGTGCCTACCAAATCACGGGAGCAACAAAAAATAATTATCAAAATTGGCCAGCGTGGTCAAGAGTTATCGGGGAACATAGACACATAAAAAATAAAAAGTAAACATGCAGACGAACTGAGAACCCCCCCATTCCTTCTATTGAAGTCGGTTAATAATAGAACCAGCTTTACTAATTAGCTTCCTACTAATTCGAATCAACTAACGAAAAATGGCATTTTTTTAGCTATATTTACCTTGGCGGATACCGGGATTGCCTAAACTGGGCATAAGCCTCAGCCCCAAAACCATGGTCGTGCTATACCTTACTTTCCGAGCCTCGGCAATAATTTACTATTCCTGTTTGCTTTGAGAGTTGATCCTTATTCTAAACATTTTTCTTGAAGTTCTAATAATATTGCTTCGATTTGAAGTTGAAATTGAAAACAAAATGCAGCCATCAAATTATTTTGTAAACACAGTTGCTAACAAGTAGGTGTATGTTTGATTTATGATTGTTTAATTCTCACAAGCATATTAAATGGAGTCTTTTTAATCCAAGTGATATACATAATGACTAGTGGTTAGTGATTTGAATCCAGGTAATATAGTCATCATCATCATCTTAGCGTTATTCCCAGTACAGTTGCATTTTGAAGGATGCCCGGGGTCCGCTACCTAATCCCAAGAATTGGCGTAAGCACTAGTTTTTACGGAAGCGACTGCCATCTGACCTTCTAACCCAAAGGGGAAGCTAGACCTTATTGGGATTACGCTTGTCAAGTGTGTGGGCAACTTGACTGTTAGAAGTTCTCAAGCCGCCCGAAGGCCTCTAACTTGACCTAACGACTGCTATCATAGACAGCAGCCGGGATGAACGGCTTAACATGACTTCCAAAGCACGGGAGCGCTAACTGATTAGCAACCACTCAAAGCGGTCACCCATCTAAGGACTGACCCCGCCCTACATTACTTTACCTCGCATACCGCACGCTGTACACGGGCGCCGCTGGGCCACGAACGCTCCAATTCAGATAATATAGTGATAAGCCATATATAATTGGGTTTTTCACTACACTAAAATCACTTTTAGGAAATTATATACGCGCGCACACACACACACACACATGGAACTGTCTTTCTTTTTTAAGTACTGATATATTATATAAAGACCAGTTACGTTGGAGTAACAGTTATTTATTTTAAGTTAATAAGTAGCTAATTAATTTTATAATAATCAGTTATTCAGTTACGTCTTACCTTTTGCTGGAAGAGCAGTATCTCCTGCCACAAGTACATCAAGTGCTTACTAGATTCCAACCACGATGTATTTTAGAACCATATTGTAACCTATTAAACTTTTTTCATTTATAATTTTGAAAAAAAAATTACGCGCGTTCTACAGCTCCAACCACTAGTTTAGTTATGCGTGATTATGATTACGGAAAGAGAAAGATGTAACTTATAAAGTTTATTTACTTAACATCAGTTGGGTGAACCCGATCGTATCATTAGGGCACAACTGTGACCTTTAATCCGTCCGAATAAGGCCTACATTGTCTTGGAGTGTGTCTATTTATATCCGAACACCGTTTATAGACCGGGATTTATCGTCGGCGCTTCCTGTTGGGCTAGTCGCTTGGAAAAACGTGGGAGCGATCAGCCTGGCCAATAATTGAACGAGCGAGCATTCCTTGTAAATAAAGCGTTTTACTCAGTTAGTGAATACTAAGCTTACAAAAGTAATAATTGATTTTTAATATTCTACCTACTTGGACCCGGGTATGTCCTAAAACTACGACCAAGACCACCGGGGGATGGGCGGCAGCATCCCTGGAGTGCGGTGGAGATACTGCAGGGACGTATATAAGGGGGGGTCTGGGGGGTCCGGACCCCCCCTTAGGGCTCGATGGTACCATGTTTATTCCTAGAGCCGGAAAGGAAACCCACGACCGCAATTGAGGCGATTGATCAGTGCGAATTTTTTCCCCTAATATACACGTACGGAAATGTAATTTTCACACGTCCCGATTCTTGGCACTCGCTCTATACCATATAATGTACTCATTGCCCTATACCCAGTGGAATCGTCATTAAAATCGCAAAGCACGATGTACTTCTGGTTTATAGTATGTACCTATAGTATGGATCAGTGAGGGTAGTGTTAACAGTCTAGATTGGCTGCATCGAATAATTTGAGCCCGCGGCCACGCGAGGAACTGCGAAATTTCGCAGCTTGTTCTAAAAGTCATAAACCGTGCGTTTTTCGACAGCAAAATCTGACCATCTTGGAAGGGCCATAGCTTTGTCCCTAAGCTGCACAGTTGGGCCGAATTGATGTAAATTTAATGAACTTAAAAAAGTACTACCTACATTTTGCGATCGACAAACTTACAGTTTATGACTTTTAGCTTTTAGGACATGAATAAGTGAAAAAGTTTCGCAGTTTTTCGCGTGGTGCAGAACAAGCTCAAGTTTTACGATGTTGCAAGATTGGATGGTCACTTTCGTTATTGATCGATATATCATTAAATAAAAGCGGCCAAGTGCGGTTTGGGCGACGCGCTGTGGGGGGTTCTGTACCTGCTGCTACTGGTACTGATTTAGAACCACTATCCTGTACTGTGAGTTAGCAGGGGTCGTATTTTTATAGGAAATTCACGGCACTTTAAGGGCGAGGCAGTTTTTCAGCGATACCTAACTTAGAAACTATTGGAGCTGTCTTTTTCAAATAATTTTTCGGTGAAAGTATTTAATAAGAAAAAAATCATGGACATAATGGCCATGATTTTTTTCATATTTTTTGATTGTGACTACTGGAGCAATTATCTCCGATCATATTAGATGAATACATAGAAAACATACATGACGCGGGAACAAATATTCATTCTAATTACACAAATAACGCCCTGACTGGGATTCGAACCCGGGACCTCTGGCTCCGGGTGTTGGTGGGTAGCCACTTATAAAAAAACTATGGGTCTTTATCTGTAGCCTTTTAAAGTTTTTTTTAGTATTTAGTATGTAAGATTAATTAATTAATCGTATGGCATTTGTTTTCGAACCGTGAGATCTTCGAGAAGACAAGTACGGTTGCCAGTTTTGTTGCACTTTTAGCACCAGCACCCAGGGGTCACGTGTAGGGTAACGGTGGGGACTCCCTACGGACATGGTGCAACTTCGACCCCCCTTTGTCAAGTGAGTGGGCAACTTGACTGTTAGAAGTTCTCAAGCCGCCCAAAGGCCTCTAACTTGGCTTAACGACCGCTGTCATAGACAACAGCCGGGATCAACGGCTTAACATGCCTTCCAAAGCACGGGAGCGCTCAGTTAGTAACCACTCAAAGCGGTCACCCAACCAAGAACTGACCTGCGCCCACATTGCTTCAATTACTAAGGAAACTCTGGACGCGAACTGTCAACATTACGAGCGTTTCCATTTGGCGGCCATATTGGAACTAAACATGGCGGATATAGCGCTGTCCCGATAATCAACATTTTTATCGATATTATAGACAGATCTTAGAACGTATTGGTTTCCTAGGATGTTATTAGATATATATGAATAACAGTGACCGCATACCGCACGCGGTTCACGGGCGCCGCTGGACCACGAGCGCTCCAAGTTTGTAAGATTGATTTCAGCTGTCAGGACTGAATTTTTTTATTTTGTTTTTTCTCCTGTACGTAACTCGGGTCTGGCAGAAAATCAGTACTTCGCTCGTAAGAGCGTAGCGTGTCACTGAGCCCTTTTGCTTTGTTGCAATGCACTTAGTAATAGTAATAATATTATGAGTCGACATACGCTTTGCTTCTCGAGAAGGTCCAAAAAACTTTCTTAAGAATGCTGTACAAGAAGACCTATGGGCAGTACCCCTACTTGTATCCAACGAAGTTTTTACTTGGGACACTTGGATACAATTCGTTGGAAGTACCTAAGGCGCAACTTCTATCTTCTTAGATTGACTTGTAGGGTTTACCACACTTAATGTGTATAAAGGTATATAATAAACTGCCAAAGACTATAAGAGATGAAGAGACAAATACTTCATTTAATAGAAAAATTACTAGATATTTGTTAGATAACTGTTTTTACACATTGCGAGAGTTTTTTGATAGTTAATAGTATGTTTTTAGAATAGTAGATTCAATACTACATGTTAAAATATTTGTTATGGACCTATAGTTTTAAAATATGTGTAGCAGTTAAGTTAGATTTAAGATGTATTACAGTGCCCTACAGGGTTTCATAGCTGACCAAATATTATAATGTATCACCTGTAAAACCTATGAAAGCAATAAACATACTGATTACTGATTACCTTCATTTATTGTGTAATGTCCTGATGGCGCGTCCGCCCGTCCCCCCCTTAGAATTTCTATATCTACGTGCCTGAGACACTGCGAACGCGAACCCGCACGCCAAGCGTGGCGATTATGGCATATACCCCCCGTGAATTTGGGGGAGGCCTATGTCCAGCAGTGGACGCCCTTTGGCTGATATGGTGGTGGTGGTGGATTCTACCTACATTTAATCCAAACGTCGACTTCTCTACCGTTCATCCTGACAACTTCCTGATAAAATATAGTTGTATTGTATTATTGATTTTTGCGGATACGTAAATACATATAAATCATATAATACATATAAATCATATAATACATATAAATCATATAATACATATAAATCATATAATAGTACAATTGATACATATAGATGCATGACAATGTAATTATTTAAAGTTGTTACATTCTGTTGCATTGCCCTCACTGGGTTGTGTTGAAACTTGAACATCTTTAACATCTTTTGTACACACAAAGCAATGAGTAAATGATTATGATTATGATGCGAAGTGTCTCCGTTTCAGCTTTCGACAAAAATTCTTTCGTTGTCCGGATGTTCTTCTTCTACACGTCGCTTTTCTCAACCGATACTCGTGTTTTTTTTTCGATTTTAGTTTACAGCTTTGTCATTTTTATTGATTTATATATCCATGCCAAATTGCAGCTTTCTAGCACTAAGTAACAGAGCAAAGCCTCGGACAGACAGACGGACATGGCGAAACTATAAGGGTTCCTAGTTGACTAAGGAACCCTAAAAAGTATACTCTATGCAATCAACTATGATTTTTGTTTCAAGGGTAATCAGATACAACGAATTAGCGCTTTCCGATCGCTGAGTGTGATTCTACCCGCATCCCTCGCCAGTGAGGCGGCGAATTGGTAATTCAATGTCAATCCTGCGATTGCAATCATCAGGTGGCATTGCCGGGTGGCGACACTGACAATTCTGTGATATATATAGGCTTTTTTTTAGTTCGGCATGGAGATAACTTCTCAGACCCATTTCCAGTTACATGCGGTGTAAAGCAGGGATGTGTCTTGGCTCCCACCCTGTTCGCGTTGTACTTTGCTGCTGTATTGAAGGACGCGACAAAAAGCTGTACCTATAGAGGTGTTATAGAAGTTAATTAAAGAGCAGACAAATCCATCTTCGACCTTTCTCGTTTTAGGTCAAGTTACGAGAGTATCTGTACTGGAAATGTTGTACGCAGATGATGTTTGCCTTATGGCTGACTCCGCAGAATCCCTTAAATCCTATTTGGATTCCCTCGATGCGTCATGCCGCAAATTTGGCTTAGTAATAAGTGTGGCAAAAACACAGGTCCTTGTGCAACCGCCTAGGGGTTGTCAAGTGGAACACCCCAGTATCAAACTGGATAGTAAAGAGCTGGAAGTAGTGCCACATTTCAAGTACCTAGGAAGTCAGCTAGGTAGGTAGGTAGGAAGTACCTAGGTAGTCGGGAGCGGGGGCTGTCACCGTCAGGCCGGGGCCGGGTGGTGGCTGCGAGGGAGAAAACCTCTATAAAAAGTTACAAGGGGACCTGAGGGACTGAATCCGGGGTTTTTCACTCTCTCCTGGCGTGGAGGTCCTTTGGTCGGCAAGTGTGTGGTGTCGCCCTGCACACTTGCCGTCGTGTGGGGGGCGCAAGCCTCTACTGAGAGGGGACAGCTTCGGCTGTCGCAGCAGGCGGTGTTCGCGGTTGTGTGCCATGGCGATCCCGTGTCACCGCCACTAATGCTGTGTGATGGTTTTAGACGGTAGTCCGGGCGATTCCCGGGAGTCCGTCATACCTGTCCTAGTCCCCCGGCTAGGCGGGATGCGTAAAGGCATTTCCCCAGGTAAAAAAAGGGGGTTGTCAAGTGGAACACCTCAGTATCAAACTGGATAGTAAAGAGCTGGAAGTAGTGCCACATTTCAAGTACCTAGGAAGTCAGCTGCGTAATGACAATACCCTAGCATCCGAAATACCATCCCGGATAGCCAATGCCGCTGCGGCATTTGGGAAGCTGAATAACCGTGTTTGGCGATCACATGATCTCAAGCTTACAACCAAGATTATGGTCTACAAGGCTATAGTCCTACCGACTCTTCTATATGCCGCGGAAACTTGGTGCTGCTCCAAATCAGACGTTAGAAAACTGGACTCTTTCCATCTACGCTGTCTTCGCTCAATTCTGCGCGTAAAGTGGCAGGACAAAGTACCGAACACAGAAGTTTTACGTCGTGCGAAAATGCCTGGTGTCGAGGCACTCATCATGAAACACCAGCTGAGGTGGTGTGGCCACGTTGTGCGCATGGGTGATAGCAGATTACCTAAAGCTGTGTTCTACTCAGAAATCTCTCGCGGGAAGCGTAGGCAGGGGGGTCAGTATCTACGTCATAAAGACGTTCTGAAGCGCCACCTAACTACTTGTGGTGTACCAAGTGACTGCTGGGAGAAAATCGCGATACGTCGGCCGGAATGGCGTTCCACTGTTCGGAAGAGAGTAGACGAGTATGAACAGCGGCGCTTAGAAGACCTGGATGCTAAGCGCCGTATCCGCAAGGCTCGGCCGAAGCCCTCGTATACTTATACCTACAACTTAGCTGGCCAGCTGCATTGTGTACCGTGTAAACGCATCTTCAAGACGAAGTTTGGATTTGCGAGCCACATCAGGGCGTTCCATATTCCCAAGTAGGGACAGTTGAAGGAGTCGCTGTCGTCGGATACGGCGAGGAGGACTGTATATATATATATAATTATATATATATATATATATATATATATATATATATATATAGGCTTTGCACCTGGGGGTCTACTCCTAAATTCGAACTTCGTATGGTGCCGTCCCTTTCACTCATATAGTCTATGACAGGAGAGTGAAAGGGACGGCACCATACGAAGTTAGGATTTTGAATTTCGCAGTAGACCCCCTGCTTTGGACAGTCCACTAAAACACACGTAACGTTCGGTTAACTTTATTTATATATGTATATCAATCAATATATTGGCATTTGCTGGTAAAATATACGCAATTATAAACGATATGGCCAAATTTCAAGCTCATAGGTCAATGGGAAGTAAAAAAAAATTGGTTGTTTGTAAAGTAGGTTTACGATCGAGATGTTAACGTGATAACCGCGATCGCGCTCGTGAGGTTTTGGTGTGACACAAGTTTCTGAACATGTCACCCGACTAAAACGATTTTAAAGACGTTATCACGTCAAAAAACCGAAGGTTTTTTTTATATACTTTGGTGGCCATGGCGGCTTTTTAATCCTGTTTTCCAATATTTTTTAAAATAAAAATACTATTTTACCTACCTAACGAGTTCTATCACCTAGCTGTTATTGTGTTTTATAAATATAAACTTTTTTTTTTAATACCACGTCGGTGGCAAACAAGCGTACGGCCCGCCTGATAATAAGCGGTCACCGCAGCCTATGGACGCCTGCAACTCCTAGGGGTGTCATATGCGCGTTGCCGACCCTTTAGAATTTATACACTCCTTTCATGAACGTTTATCTGAACGTTTGAAATAAGAAAACAACAATACCCTAGTCGATGGGGTAGGTTAAAAACCTTTTTCGCGCCCACCGTAAGCTGTCCCCCGTAAAAACATTTAAAAATATTTTTAGACAAATTGTATCCCTTTGAGGCCAATTCTCGGGCCGTTCTAGACGATGTCTATTCAAAATTATCTCGATTGACGCAATGTCTATTGAAAAATCTCACCAAAATGTCGATCACAGCGAAATTTCTTATTCTAGGGCACGATCGAGATTATGTCGAACGACGATCTCAATGTCTATTGTAATACGCGTTCCGTTTTTTTCGATTGTGTTAATTTACAATCGTGTGTATGATAATAAATCATTTAATAAGTTTTTCCACTTAATTAAATATATCTTATATCAAAAACCAAAGTTTTATTATTTTTTCAATAATCTATACATAATTATGGCGATTTAACACCTCAAACATATTTACGAGTATTTGCTCCGTTATGTACTTACGTGAAATGGAACGCATAAAAACTGTTTTGACTTGACAGTTTTGAGTCAAAGGCAACTTGCAATATTTGAGAGCTGTCAATATTTTCCGCCGACCGCCATTCCACCTGTGCAAGATTGCACAACTTTTTATAGATATTTACCTTTTTATTGTCTTTGATTTTTATTCGCTTTATATGTCATGTTTTGATTTGATGATTATAACTTTTGTCTTGTACGGAACCAGTGTATTTTATTTTGTTAGAAACATAGTGGTCCTTCTACCGGCAAATTATAATGATAACTCGTTCCAAAAGTGCGAAAATAAGTGCGCCTGAAATGGGAGACGGTGTGACAGCTGGGACAAGGGAGTTTGCCCAGTCCGTGCCGGCGAGCGCGGACTCACCCCATCACGCCGAGCAGTCGACACCTTCCCGCGCGAGCAGCGCCGCTACTTCGCGCTCGTCCGCCACCATCGTGGCGCGCCAGCTGGAGGCACAAGCGCAACATGCGCGCCGTCTTGCTGACCTAGAGCGACAAGCTGCGGAGCGCGCTGCCGAGCTAGAGCGCCAGGCCGCGGAGCGCGCTGCCGAGCTAGAGCGCCAAACAGCAGAGCGAGCGGCGGAGCTAAACCGCCAAACTGTGGAGCGAGAGCGGCACGTTGCCGAACTTCAACTGAAAGCTGAACTCGCGGCCATCGAGGCGGGCGCAAGCCAGCGCGGCCACAGCCGCGGCACGCGCAGTCGCGCGAGTGTACAGGAATGGGTAAATAATGTGATTCCTAATGCTAATGAACAACATTTATTAAGTGCCAACCCACCTTTCAGATGCGACAACAATGCGGCCCAGTGTGAGGCACCGGGCCCGGGAGCGCCGCACGGCATAGGAGCCGTGGCGAATAGGCGCGCTGCCGGGCAGAATTGTCCTGAAGACGGAGGAGTGACGCGCTTAATTAATTCGTTGGAGAAGCTTTTAAATAAAGTTAATCCTCATCCACACGTCACGAAGATGGAATTGCCAACGTTCGATGGCAAATCATATTTAGATTGGTTAGCTTTGAAACGAGTATACGAAAATACAGCAGACAGTTTCTCGGCTACGGATAATTTAGCGAGGCTGTCGTGCGCGTTACGCGGAGTGGCGCGCGAGGCCGTGGCGGGGCTGCTGGCGGCGGCGCGCGCGCCCGGCGCGGTGCTGGCCGCGCTCGACGCGCGCTTCGGCCGCCCCGAGCTCGTTGTCATGCACGAAGTGGCGGCGGTGCGCGCGCTACCTAAGGTAAGTTACGATGGCAGGGACCTAGTCATTTTCGCAAACCGGGTACGCAACTGCGTAGAAGTGATCCGCTTGTTAAATCAACCGGACCATCTACGTTCCCCCGAGCTTTTTCAAGCATTGTGGAGCAAGCTGCCTCCGCTGTTGCGTCCACGATGGTTGGATTACGCCCATTCATGCGATGGTTGTGCTTCTAAAATAGAAATGTTTGCTGATTTCCTTTCGCGCGAAGTCGATTTGCAATGTAGGTTTGGAGGCGCAATTGATTACACGTCGCCCACTACAACACGACCGAGTGCATACAAGGAAAGAGTAAACATTGTCGCTGAAAATGAACATACATTTAACATCCCAACTCCAATCAATTCGCATAACAATTCGAATAATATTTGTTCCTTGTGTAAACAAAGTCACGAATTATTTCGATGTGACAAATTTGTCAATATGTCAGTAAATGATAGGTGGCAATTTATCAAAAAGAATAAAGTCTGTCACAGATGCCTAAAAATAGGTTTTCATAAAAATAAAACTTCTTGCATGAAAAAAGTGTGTAGCGTAGAAGGTTGTGGCATGCGTCATCATCCTTTGTTGCACGGGTCACAACTTGAGCGAGCTGTCACCGCGCACATCGATGTGGAAGACGACGATGATCCCGTGGCTTCGACGTCTGGCGTGGCCGCGCCCGCGGCGAGCAGCGCGCCCGTGGCTTCCGCAGCGGATGTGGATGAGCCGCCATCTGACGACTCTGAACACGAAGTATTGACGCATGCAACTTCATCCTCACTCAAAGAGCCTGTTGCTCGTCCGTTGCTTAAAATAGTTGCCGTGACCGTGTCGGGACCTGCTGGTAGTGTCGACACTTATGCGTTGCTTGATGACGGAGCGACAGGGACATTTTTAGACTCTGAGATTTCAGCTCAAATTGGTGCTACGGGACCCAAAAAACAAATTCATTTAGATTGTGTAGGTGGTCTAGGCAAGGACGTTAACGTACAATACGTCAGTTTCTTCATACAGGGCCGACACTCCGCTGAAACTCACTGTATCAAAAAAGCTAGGTCAATCAGTGGTTTAGGTGCCGCGCGCCAGTCAGCGCATCATGATAGCGTGCGCAAGTATCCGTACCTAGCAGACATTGCTCACCAATTTTGTTACGAAGACGTTAAGCCTATGGTAATTATAGGGATTGACAACTGGCATTTGTCGCTTTCTAGAGCCACGCGCAAAGGAACCAAGACACAACCTGTAGCTATCTTAACAGCATTGGGATGGGTTTTGTTTGGTTTCGGTTGCAGTAAAACTAGACAGGTAGACGTTGTCAACCACACCACAATAAACGAACCTGACGTAGAAAATGATCGGTTTATCTTAGAACAGCTTATAAGGGAGCAATTTAAAATAGATTCATTAGGAATATCGAAGAATGAAATCCGGTCAGCCGACGACGAGCGCGCCATACATGTTGTCGAGCGCACGGCGCATCGTTTGGAAGGAGGCCTCTTTGAGGTAGGCTTGTTGTGGAAGGCTGACAACTTGGATATTCCCGATAGCTATAAGTTGGCCTTATCTAGATTTCTCAGTTTAGAAAAAAAAATGCTGAAAGACCCCTGTTATGCCGAACGTTATCGTCGTAACATACATGATATGCTGTCAAAGGGATATGCCGAACCCTGTTCACCACGTCCTGATTCGAGGTGTCCTCTTTGGTACTTGCCTCATTTTGGCGTAACGAATCCTAATAAGCCCAATAAATTACGCACGGTACACGACGCTGCAGCCAGGTCTCACGGCGTATCTTTAAACTCTTTGTTATTGACAGGCCCTGATCTTCTACAACCTTTGTTAGGTATTCTGATGCGGTTCCGAGAGGGAAAAGTCGCCTTGAACGCTGACATTCGTGAAATGTTTCCTCAAATAAAAATTATTGAACAGGATAGGGACGCGCAAAGATTTTTATGGCACGACACCCCAACCGAACCGATCAGAACATACCGAATGTCGTCCATGATTTTCGGTGCTGCCTCTAGCCCGTTTACTGCCATTCACATTAAAAATAAAAATGCCTTGGAATGGCAGGAGACTTACCCGGACGCAGCTCAGGTAATCAGCGCAGACCATTACATGGACGACTGTATAACTAGCTTAGACAGCGTCACCGAAGCCACCAAGTTGGCGTCTGATATTTACACCGTTCATTCTCACGCTGGTTTTGAAATGCGAGGATGGATATCTAACAATCCTTTAGCACTCTCACTGTTGCCAAAGGCTACCTTACTTGAAGTTCCAGCTCTGAATAATATTGATATAGATTTAGGTCGCCTAGCTACGCCCGTTCGTACATTAGGCCTTATTTGGCAACCCGCTCACGATTTGATCGGTTTTAACACAGGAGTTAAGAAAGAGACTGTGTTGCCAGATAGGCTTACCAAACGAGAGGTGCTAGTGCTCGTGATGCGTATTTATGAATCACTCGGAATTCTCGCGCCAATCGTTGTTCGCGGTCGCATTATGTTTCAAGATGCTTGGCGCAAGGGTGTCGACTGGGATCAAGAGCTCTCTCAAAGTGACTGCGCTTTGTGGAAGTTGTGGTATCAGGACTTAATCTCAATCTCCACCTTGCGTATTCCTCGGCGCTATAACTTGAGCGATATTAAGGTAGTAGATTACGAGCTGCATTTGTTTTGTGACGCGAGCGAGTCTGCCTTTGCTGCTGTTGGTTACTGGCGTTTCCTATACGAGAACGGTAACGTCAGGCTCTCTCTTATTTGTAGCAAAGTTAGAGTATCGCCACTTAAACCTGTGTCCATTCCTCGCTTAGAGCTTCAAGGTGCTCTGATGGCTGCACGTCTTGCGAAGTCTATATGCGAAGCCCACCGAATGAAACCCTCACGACGCGTATTCTGGTGCGACTCAATGACTGCTCTGGGTTGGCTTCGCAGTGATGCTCGCACTCTCAAACCCTTTGTGTCTCACCGAGTGGGTGAGATTCTGGAGTTGACAAATGCTAGTGAGTGGCATTGGATCCCGAGTAATTTAAACGTAGCTGATGACGCTACTCGTTTGAAGCGTTCTGTGCTGTCTCCAGAATCTCGCTGGATTTCAGGACCCGACTTTCTTCTTTCATCGGACTGGCCCGCTGAGCCTCAGATCGACATCAGCGGACTAGGCCGTGAAGAATACAAACATACCACTCATATTCATCTCATCACAGAAACGAATCTGCCCACACCAATCTCTGCGAATCCAAACCGCTTTAGCTCATGGTTGAGAATGGTGCGAGCAACAGCAAAAGCGCATCAATTAATTTCATTATTGCGTATACGTAGCTTGCGACGACGAGATCCTAATTTCTCTCTACCTCGTGTTGAAGGAAGCTTGTGTACCTTCCAACCTGCTTGCACATCCTCTCCTAGTATCCCTTATATTCCCAATACAACGGAAAGAATATCTGCGAGTGATTTACTCTTAGCTGAGGCCCACATCTTACGACAGAGTCAGCTCGACTCCTTCAAAGAGGACTACCTTCGCATCAAGAACCAAGAACCGTTACCCCGAAACAGCCGCCTTCTCAAGTTTTCGCCCTACATTGATGATAACGATCAGCTTCGGATGTCTAGTCGCATAGTCGCAGTGACGGCCATCACTGATGAAGTTAAGCGACCACTGATATTGGACGGAAAATATCCAGCTGTTCGCCTCTTGATAGCCAGATACCACCAAAAGGCTGCGCATGCAAACAACGCACTAGTTTTGAACGAGTTGCACCAAAGATTCTGGATTATTGGCCTTAGAAATGCTGTTAGGTCTGTGGCCCATGACTGCCAATTGTGCAAACTGCGACGCTCCAGAACTTTTCAGCCACCAATGGGAAACCTGCCCGAAGCTCGTTTAGCTCATCATCAGAGGCCGTTCTCCTTCGTCGGTATTGATTACTTCGGCCCAGTTCATGTCACCGTTGGTCGGCGACAAGAGAAGCGCTACGTGGCCCTTTACACTTGCCTAGTTGTTCGCGCCATACATCTCGAAGTAGTCCACAGCTTAACTACCGACGCGGCGATAATGAGCCTTCGCCGCTTTATTGCTCGTCGAGGGACTCCAAAGGAAATCTGGTCCGACAACGGAACTGCTTTTGTGGGGGCCAGCCGGGAATTACAAGCCCTCTATGGCAAGTCTATGGAAGATTATGCGGCCAACGAGTCAGTAAATTGGCGTTTTATCCCCCCTGCGGCACCATTTATGGGTGGAGCATGGGAGCGTCTCGTGCGCAGCGTTAAGGACACGTTAAAAGTCACACTGAGAGAACGGGCTCCCTCGGACGAGGTTTTGTTTACACTTTTGGTGGAGGCTGAAGCTTTGGTAAACTCGCGACCTTTAACACATGTTTCGCTAGATTTGGACGCGGAAGAAGCGCTGACGCCGGCACATTTTCTTCTGGGGTCAAAATCAAAATCAAAATCAAATATTTATTCTGCAAATAGGCCACAAGGGCACTTTTACAAGTCAAAGCGTGAATTTATACAATTAAAAAAAACTGACAATCTTACTTAATAATAATGATTTAAAAAATATACTGATTCACAATTAAATAAAAATAAATTTACAAATATTAAGGACGTATTGAATACGATCTGTCCGAATAAACAACATAAAATTAATTTAATATCTCAGAGATGTATATGGTCTCTGAGCGTCCAAATACGATTAAATACAATTATTTCAAAGTCCTTAGAGATGTAAATGATCTCTAAGCGGTAAAATTAAAACAAGGTCCTCATCCGGTCGCCCTATTCCAGCCACACTTAATGATTCGGATCTCATCAGCAGGAGCAGATGGCGTAGGGCGCTCAGACTAGCGGACCATTTTTGGAAGCGCTGGGTACTGGAGTATCTTCCCTCATTATCACTTAGAACAGGGGGTGGTACTACCCCAACTCTCGCTGAAGGTGACGTCGTGATAATTTGCGACTCCAACCTGCCACGCGGTTCGTGGCCTAAAGGACGTGTTACTCGGCTATACCCAGGGAGTGATGGAGTAGTTAGAGTGGCAGATGTCACTACCGCTGCCGGAATCCTTCGCAGGCCTCTAAAAAAGCTGGCCAAAGTTTCCGTCTCTTAAAAAAGGGGAGAATGTGCAAGATTGCACAACTTTTTATAGATATTTACCTTTTTATACCTTTTTATTGTCTTTGATTTTTATTCGCTTTATATGTCATGTTTTGATTTGATGATTATAACTTTTGTCTTGTACGGAACCAGTGTATTTTATTTTGTTAGAAACACCACCACTGAACGTATCAAAAATATTTAAAAGTCTTTAGCCATTAAATCATTCATATAAATCGAAATATTTTTCGCAAATATGTTTACTTTGTGTACTGCTGTAAACAGTCGATCAACTACTTAAGTTGTCAATATTTCCCGCCGGTGGCAGATCAAATGTCGAAAAATTTGTGATAAAACGATAAAACCATCTCGATCGCTACCGACCACTCGTTGCATCTCGAACGCTGGGAGTAGACATATCTCGAGTGTGAGATTTTGAGAATACGCAAATGGGTTTTCGATCGACATCCGCCATTTTTATCGAGATATGTCTAATAGACATCATCTCTAACGGCCCGAGAATCGGCCTCCGTCAAAGAGATGCTTATGCTGTGTAAATTTGAGGTCTGTAGCGCCAAACATTTTGGCTGTAGTATTGAAATCTGTGTGACAGACAGAAATCTGTTTGGACCGTTCGGGTACGGAACCCTAAAACACAGACTGTCATCTTATTTATTGACCGAGCGAGCGAAGCGTCTCCGTTTCAGCTTTCGACAAAAATTCTTTCGTATGTCTGTCCGGATGTTCTCCTCGACAGGTCGCATTTCACAACCGATTCTTGTAAAATTTCGTGATCAGGTTCGATAATTATATAGAATTTTTTTGTCAAGCCAGTTTTTGGAATTTTTTTAATTTGAAAAAAAAAACTAGCGATGTCTGCAGCTCAGAGCCACTAGTTTGATACAGTCCATAATGTCCTACTGAGGGCTACCGTTAACTCGTGTCTCGTAACTCAAGAAGTCTGACGCCCGTTCCCCAGGTTTAGAAGCGAAACGGCCCGATTACGAGCGGCAGCAGTATTCGTAATACATTGCGTGTAATCCCAACTAACCCCAGTGGGTTGCGCGTGCCGGCCGCGCAATGAACCGATAAATTTCGCTACTCACGCAGTCGTGGCCAGGCCGAAAGGGTTACTTAGTGAAACAACCATCGCTTTGCATACATTTATTGATTTAACAAACATACATTAAAGCTTTCTCTTACATCAAAACAAGGAATCTGAACATTAACAGTGGCTTTCCATCGGCGAGTCAAGACAAGGGACATTCGGTTGGGTTTTACAAAAAAAAACTTATTTAATTTTTCCTTAGAATTTCGACATTTTGAACGCATTCGACTCAGAATCAACAACGCTATCGATTCTAGAAGAAAAATTGTCACCAGATTAGTTTTGTTACCTTCCATACATTTATGTAAACATCTGTTAATATCGACAGAAAACCTGTGCGTAAATACCTACTAATAATTATTCTAAACTGACATCAACATCAAATAATACCACTACCGAGCGAGATGGTCGTATACAGATTTGAAGAAGAGCGAGACATCATGTGGCCAAAGGCCACGAAAAAACAAGAAAAATTAAAAAGAGTATAAAAATTAATATGACTCATACCAATCCCCCTCCCCTCCCTCTCCCTCTTATATATGTAACTTGATACTACCCTAAAAGCCCGCTTTCTATCATCGCACCGCTCGCCGTCGGCAGGGCATTCATCCTCACACCTTAGAACCTAAATGGTCGCGTACGGTACGGTTTCAGAGGAACTTCCTCCCTCGGACGCTCCGGTTGTGGAATGAGCTCCCTGCCGAGGTTTTCCCGAGGAACTACAGTATGGGATTCTTCAAGAAAAGATCAGGATCGTAGCAAGTGGAAATCCGTGATCTCTGCCTACCCCTCTGGGAAACAGGCGTGATTATATGTATGTATGTACGATTTCAAATAAATCAGAATCTGATATCATGTAGTTATCGCCGACGCGTGCGCAGGTCGGGCGGGGGGCGGGGTATATTGTTAAGCTGGTATTAACGGATGGTTGTTGAACATGTTAAAGAGGATTTACTATATGGGTGGGTAGGCTATATTACGGCACTCGTGCGGTAATATAGCACCATATGTACCGTAATAGCTATTTACAATACATATGGTGCTATAATCAGCAGATTACGTGCATATGTCGAAACATTAAAGAGCCATATGTACTGTAAAACGTTGTACGATACACGTGCGAACAGGCAATTCGCAACTTGTGTCGATTTAAAACACTCCCTTCGGTCGTGTTTCAATTTATCACCACTCGTTGCGAATTTCCTGTTCTCTGCACTTGTATCGTAATGTACTATTACGATACAAGAGTTGTAAAACTAAGAAAGGCCGATATCGCAGATGTTTGAGGCCCGAGCCGCAGGCGAGGGTCATAAATATGCGAGAGGGCTTTCTGTTTTACAACCCGTGTTTTGTACACAATTTTACGTCATCAATAGACCAATAATTTTTAAGAAAAAAAAACCGACTTCAATGGGGGAGTCCGGTGAAAGATTATTAATCTTAGATGGTGCACTCTTAGATTCCATACAATAAAATACAAAAATGGCTATAAGTATGTTTATAATGGTAGAAGACTAAGTACCCTCAATTCCTCATGAAATCATGGAAAAACCTTGCTTGCTTGACAAACAAAACGAAGAGAACAAATCGCCAAACGTGAACTACGCGTCGTTGAAGAGTTCCGTTCTGATCATCATCAGCAGTTCCACTTCATCAAATGTCACTTTTATGAATGAAAATGCTTGATTAGTTCATGAAAATACTAAAATCACTATTTGTGTGCCTTTCACATTTGAGGAGTTCCCTCGATTCCTAATGGATCCCATCATCAGAACTCGAGCATGACAAAAATCAATCGTGAAAATAGAACTTGCTTAACAAACACAGCTAGAAGGACAAATCGCCAAACGTGAACTTTTCGTCGTTGAAGAGTTCTGTTCTGATCAGCATCAGCAGTTCCACTTCATCAAATGTCACATTTTTGTATGATAATGCTCGATTTGTTGATAAAAACACAAAAATCACTATATGTTTGCCTTTAAGATTTGAGGAGTTCCCTCAATTCCTCATGGATCCCATCATCAGAACTCGAGCATGACAAAAATTAATCGTGAAAATAGAACTTGCTTAACAAACACAGCTAGGAGGACAAATCGCCAAACGTGAACTTTTCGTCGTTGAAGAGTTCTGTTCTGATCATCATCAGCAGTTCCACTTCATCCAATGTCACATTTTTGGATGCAAATGCTTGACTTGTTGATAAAAACACAAAAATCACTATATGTTTGCCTTAAAGATTTGAGGAGTTCCTTCAATTCCTCATGGATCCCATCATTAGAACTGCCTTTTGACAAAAACGGGACCAACTTGGATATATATACATACAATCAAAAAAAGAATTTTTCAAATCGGTTAAGAAATGACGGAGTTATGGAGTAACAAACATTAAAAAAAAAACACAACCGAATTGATAACCTCCTCTTTTGAAATCTTGAAGTCGGTTAAAAAGTGGGTTTTACCGGACGCGCAGCGTGCGGAAAAACGCTCTTTTTGGCAAGGTGTGGTTTAAATATATAAACAGTACAGTATAGGAAAATACACATTATACAACTTTTGTTATACTCTAAGCATTTTATATCCAAGATTCACGTAATTAGGCCAGCGGGGACTTTAATTGTGATTATCACGCGATATACATACACTGTATCGAAGCAAGTATCACGTGAATATTTTACATACAAGGTGTTTCCACAGAGGGCCTTGGAGGGGTTAAAACGTTGAGATAACTGAAATTGTTGAAAGGGAAAATTATTTTTCTCAAACATGCAATGAAATATTGATGTTATATTCCTTATAATAGGCTGCGAAGTATGACGTTTCAGGTGCGGCTAGGACAAGAGGTAATTAATGGAATTTCATACAAATCTTGCAGGCCTAGGCCGGCAAAGTCCTCTTTTTTAATTTCCATTCAATATAAATTTGTGGCATAGCCATCACGACATTCTGCCACTATGGGAATATAAAAAAAAGAATGTGTTTTTTTTGTTTATTTCATTGTATGTTTGAGAAAAGCACTATACATACCTCTATATGTCTTCGGCCGGCAACCCCTTTCGTCCCGGCCTCTGTAGTAATGTACTATTATTTCTCCTAAGCAATAAAACTGCATTCACAGATTTTTGTTAAAATGTACAGACAGCAAGACAAAACAATTTTTTTTCACATTTTTGTCAATAAAATGTATGATGTCAATTGATGCCAACCGACCCTAATTTTATGAAGGAACAAAACTTCTTAGAGACCTAGCCTAGGATACAAAATGAGTAAATGATTTTTAAGTTTTTGTGGCCTCTCACAAATTAAAAATTATTTACAATAATAATTTTGTGCAATTGGTACAAAAATGTTTTTTTTTTTAATCTATAAATGCTGTTTTATTGCCTAAGAAAAATAAAATCAAGTTTCTTTCAGTAAATTGAGCTATCTCAACGCTTTTGAGGTAGTTACCCTCCAGGGGCCATATTTTTTTCCCACCCTGTATATTAATATATTACATTAAGAGGGCGCAGTACGCTCGGTCAGGCTCGGTTCTCCATACAAACGTATTTACCCTCTCATTTTAAAACGCCATGCTAGAATAACATGAAAATTTGTATACACAATGGGATCCAGCATATCTAGGTCGGACCATAGTATCTGTTGTTAGAAGAGCATAAATACGTTTGTATGGAGAACCGAGCGTACTGCGCACTCTTAATATAAAGCTGATTGGGCTCAGCATCTTCCATCCCATTGTAGGCTGGGTTACACCAACTTACGATTACAAACCGATCAACGTTAAATATGGCGCCAGCTGTCATCCCATAGAAACTTGTCAAACCTTCCATACATTGAAATTTTAACGAACACAGCTTACGATTACAGACGGTTTGGTGCAACCCAGCCTTGCTGTGTGTACAATTACTACACGATTTCTCAAATAAGTTTTCATATATCATATTTTATTTATTTATACTAACAGCTTTTATAACACAATAACACTTTGAAATATAAACAGATTATAGAATCTCACTGGTAGCAACAATATACATGTATACATCGACGACCTGTTTAGCCTAGTTGGTAGTGACGCTGCCTCCGAAGCTAGAGGTCCCGGGTTCGAATCCCGGCCAGGGCATTATTTGTGCATTTAGCACGGATATTTGTTCTTGGGTCTTGGATGTTTTCTATGTATTTAAGTATGTATTTATCTATATAAGTATGTATATATATCGTCTAGTACCCGTAGTACAAGCTTTGCTTAGTTTGGGACTAGGTCGATTTGTGTAAGATTGTCCCCCAATATTTATTATTATTTTCACAAACATGCAATGAAATATTGATGTTATGTTCCTTATAATAGGCTGCGAAGTATGACGTTTCAGGTGCGGCTAGGACAAGAGGTGGTTAATGCAATTTCATACAAATCTTGCAGGCCTAGGCCGGCAAAGTCCTCTTTTTTAATTTCCATTTCACATAATTTTGTGGCACAGGCATCATGACATTCTGCCACTATGCGTGTTATAAATAAAACTTTGTTTTTTTTTGTTGTTTATTACATTGCATGTTTGAGAAAAGCACTATACATACCTCGGCGGGAAATATGGGGTTGCCCGCCTCAGGCCTATCCGGCCCCGCTGCGCTCGGCCGTCTATATGTCTTCGGCCGGCAACCCCTTTCGTCCCGGCCTCTGTAGTAATGTACTATTATTTATTTACATAATACTATTATGTGGCTTTGTTCAGGGTCCTAGAGATAAAGTACGATAGCATGGCCCGCCCTTTCAAATTACTATTTCAATTTATTAAGTCACATCCTTACGAAAGTGTGTGTTTGTTTGTTTGTCGGCTCTCAGCACGCACTCATGCGTAGGTAGTGTTGGTGGTGCTTAATAAATACTTTCTCAAATACTGAAGCGTTTTGAATTTTGGAGATCGGGCCATATTATCGTATTTTATATATAATTTTTAACTAGCTGTTGCCCGCGACTTCGTCCGCGTCTTCGCTCCTATTGGTCTCAGCGTGATGTTATATAGCCTAAAGCCTTCCTCGATAAATGGACTGTCCAACACAAAAAGATTTTTTTCAATTCGAACCAGTAGTTCCTGAGATTAGCGCGTTCACACAAACAAACTCTTCAGCTTTATAATATTGTAGTATAGATTTATAAATCGCTGCTACTCCAACTTTATGGTAACAAATTGCAGCCAAATTGGAATATGTAATTCTAACTATTTGTTTATTCCTATTGTATTTATTACAATTCAGAAAAATACATATTTTATTTTCGTTTCAATTTAATAATAATAATAATATTGGGGGACAATCTTACACAAATCGACCTAGTCCCAAACTAAGCAAAGCTTGTACTATGGGTACTAGACGACGATATACATACTTATATAGATAAATACATACTTAAATACATAGAAAACATCCAAGACCCAAGAACAAATATCCGTGAAAAATGCACAAATAAATGCCCTGGCCGGGATTCGAACCCGGGACCTCTAGCTTCGGAGGCAGAGTCACTACCAACTAGGCTAAACAGGTCGTCAGGTATTATGAAACTATATGTTTATTCCTATGGTATTTATTACAATTCAGAAAAATACATATTTCATTTTCGTTTCAATTTCTAGCCCTCTTTGATGCTATTTAGAGTTTTGCGTTCTTTGTACAATACCTATTCTATCAGGCCCTGTTAATATATTAAATCCGGAAGAAATTCATCGATATTAAATATAATGAAACGGGTCACTCACGTCTTTTAGGTCGAATATCGCTCGACATGTTTCAGACCGGTTCGCGGTCCTTAATCATGAGCACCTATCGCGGCGGCGGTTTTCTTAGATTCTCGCCGCCGCCGCCTCCGCCCGCGTCGAGCAACCGAGCGGACAGGGCACGGGCACGCAGTGCTAAGAAAACCGCCGCCGCGATAGGTGCTCATGATTAAGGACCGCGAACCGGTCTGAAACATGTCGAGCGATATTCGACCTTAAAGACGTGAGTGACCCGTTTCATTATATTTAATTTGTCACAAACTCACGGGAGTTTTCTATATCAAATTCATCGATATTGTACAGTCAGCCGAAATAACAGAGTCAAAGTGGTAATGGCAACTAGGTCAACAATCCTGGTCCGTGACTCTACATCGAATTGTCATTATTAAGTGATAATTGTCAAGCTGGGGAAAAGGACCCGGTTTCCGTAACACCTACGCTATTATGTTCATCCGTTATATTTTATATACAGGAAAACAGATCCAATATACATTTGATCAAAGAAATTGGATGATTTCATCAAACTTGGATGGTACCCCGACATTTGATCAAAGATTCCGATGACAGTTAAATCAATATGGCTACGCATGAAAAAAAAACTTGGACAAAGATATTGGATGAGTGGAATGGGCCTCCGTCAAAGAACTTTGATCAAACATTTGACAAAGATATTGGACGAGTGGAATACCACCCTAATTTTCCAATAACACAACGATAAACTGCATAAAAACCGCCATAAAGTCACTTTCGTGCTTCACAATAAGATTCTCAATCTCTTATGAAAGACGAGTTGGCGTGTAAGTACGTACTCCCATCTTAAAGGCCGGCAACGCACTTACAACCCCTCTGGTGTTGCGAGTGTCCATGGGCGGCGCTAATCGCTTACCATCAGGCGATTCGTCTGCTCGTTTGCCACCTATGTCATAAAAAAAAAAAAAAAAAAAAGTGTCACTGCCGTACACGAATGGCGTTCAAAGGGCTAAAGCTCGTCCACAATCGCTTCAGTAGATATACGAACCCCCTTATTCATAAAACTTAACAAACCTCTGTTAACTAAAAGTTGTATTGTCCCTTTCTCACAAACATAAATGTCAAAGTGACAGATAAGGACAAACCAACATTAGCGGCTTGTTAACTAACAGAGGCTTGATGGACGTGTATGAATAAGGGGGGAAGTGACCTCTGCTTTTCACCACGATACGTATTTGTCCCAACTCCACACAGGCTTCGAGGTAGGCTGTCCAATTTTAATAGTGACTTCCTATTGTCCCCACGATATACTGTATTGTAACCTTGCGCGCTTTGAGGTTATAGATCGGCTGTTCATCTTTAGGCTGGGACGCATATGAGAACTTGTAGGACCTCGCGCGCTGCTCGCTGCTTCAGGTTAAAACCGAGGCAGCGGGGAGCGAACGACTGTCCATGTTTCGGTTTGCAAGCTGAAAGGCATGAAAGACCATGAGGAGGAGGGAATGTCATGTCTAAACCACGCTGTCCGGACGCGTTTTACCCGTGGTACCACGGCTTTTGTACCACAAAAAAATACCCGTGGGACCACGGGTATTTTTTTTTTACCCGTTGTCCCACCGTTCTAAACAGTGTTCGCCAGTGGGTCTACGGGTAATTTACTTTTTCCTATGGTCCCACGGTGCGATGTGTTTAAAAATGTTCGGTTCTGGCGCTTCGCCGGCCGCTGCCGCGGCGCGCTCGCTTCGCTCGCTCGGCTCGCGCACTTTAGGATCGCAGTTCTACTAACACTCCTCCTCGCTCCGCTCGTCGTCATACCTAACTATTATGTAGAATAAATTTAGTGAAAACAAACATTTCAGTAATAATTACGAACATAGACGAACCATGGGGAAAAATAAATTACCCGTGGTCCCCCTGTGGTGCAAAAGCAGTGGTACCACGGGTAATACCCTTGTCCGGATACTTGGTACACGCGTTACGATCGCCCTGCTGACTACTCCACCTTTGGAACCTGACCACGCCGGCCCGTGTGGGTTGGCCCTTACACGGTCACCTGCACGTTCTGCACGATATTCGACCACTCCACCTTGGAGGGTACGAGGTAGAAAGCCGGCGCCACCTTCCGGCCGCAGGGGCATTTGCAACCTGAAAATAAAATATTATGAAAACGGGATCTCTCGCGTCTTGAACGCTTCATCGGGCCAGATTATTCAACGAAAAGTATAATGCAGCTAACTACTATGGAGAGCGCACATTTGAGTAAGTATCTGGCTCCTAGAATATACAGGGTGTGGCCTGTAATAGGAGCAAAAATTAAACGGTACACTATTGAGCTCGCCAGCAATTATTTACAATTGGTTTTAATTGAAAAAAAAAAGTTTGCTTTGGATTTTTTTTTTGCAAATGTAACTTATATGTAATTTGTTACTCTACTGGAGTGATATTAATAACTATTTATTCAAAAAACACCAAAAAATTATATAAAAAAAAGCATCCCAAAAATATCCTTCTAAACCAAAAATATGACAACGAGTAACGATATGGCAACTACAGCCATGACTTGCTTATAGCTTACACAAAATATTTCTCAAAATCGAATTGTACCAATGCATTTACTCCTTTATATATATATATATATATATATATATATACAAATAATGTGTGTGTATTATGCCCGTAGGGTTGCGATCAATCCTGTCACAGGGACCAAGCTGAAAATCAGCGCTGGGTAGCACGCCTAGCATACGCTGAGACTGGTACCCATGACCTTGCACTTAAATATGTACCTATCTAGAAAAAAGTTATTGTATACCTTTTGTCTTGTATTTTTTGTGTTTGCGGTAATAAATGTATTTTGATTTGATTTGATTTGAGTATGAGTCATAACTTGAAGCATCCTCAAAATCAGCATTGACTGCCGCGCTATAATCTCTGGGTGCCAAGATTACTTGGAGGTCGTAACATAACTTTAGATCAAAATTTCTCCCAATTGAAAATATATATTTTTTTTGGACACAACAGGTTACTGCTAAATAAATACTTTTTACTCTCTCTCTTTTTTACTTTTTGAACGACCTGTTTAGCCTAGTTGGTAGTGACTCTGCCTCCGAAGCTAGAGGTCCCGGGTTCGAATCCCGGCCAGGGCATTTATTTGTGCATTTTTCACGGATATTTGTTCTTGGGTCTTGGATGTTTTCTATGTATTTAAGTATGTATTTATCTATATAAGTATGTATATCGTCGTCTAGTACCCATAGTACAAGCTTTGCTTAGTTTGGGGCTAGGTCGATTTGTGTAAGATTGTCCTGTATTTATTTTATTTTTTTACTTTTTACTGCTGATCCTCTAAGGAAGCGTCCTTTAAATTTATTGCTCCTATTATGCCTCCTATTGTTCCCTGTATAACGCCTTGCCGCAGAAGTTATTTGATGAAAAAATTAGAACAAATACGTTTGTAACAAATGTCAAAAAATATCTTATAGAAAACTATTTACAGACTCAAATGCAGTGAGAAGGGATTCTTATGTATACAATAGGTACCCCTTTTCACTACCTTTTTGACCACAACAAAAGATGACAGAACTGCATGCTTTTTAATTAATATGCAATAAATAATACTGCATGATGGAATGGAACTGTACTGGGAATAACGCTAGGAGGATGATGAAATAATACTGCATGAATTTTACTAGATGTAAGACACAGGTATACATATTAAGAGCATACGAACTGCCAACAAGCAAATAAATTTAAAAGAAAAATTAGAAAAAAGGGTAGTAATAAAAGCTTCAAAATCAAAATCAAAAAATCAAAATCAAATATTTATTCTGCAAATAGGCCACAAGGGCACTTTTACAAGTCAAAGCGTGAATTTATACAATTAAAAAAAAAACTGACAATCTTACTTAATAATAATGATTAAAAAATATACTGATTAATAATTAAATAAAAATAAATTTACAAATATTAAGGACGTATTGAATACGATCTGTCCGAATAAACAAAAAGTACATAAAATTAATTTAATATCTGAGAGATGTATATGGTCTCGTAGCGTCCAAATACGATTAATAACAATTATTTCAAAGGCTTTATGGCTTCGGACATAAACTACCCTAACCTACAAAAACTGAAACGTACTAACTGAAATACTAGATTCTTATTCATAAACGTCCATCAAGCCTCTATTAGTTAAGAGGGGTCGGAAATTAGTTTTTGTTGCTAGAAATTGTAAAAGAAAAAAAATACAGCGGTTTGTTTTTACGGCTTGTATGAAAACTTTAATAATCGTTATATTTTTTCTCCATTATAATTTCAAGCAACAGAAACTAATTTCCGACCTAGATATGCCGGATCCCATTGTGTATACAAAGTTTCATGTTATTCTAGCATGGCGTTTTAAAATGAGAGCATAAATACGTTTGTATGGAGAACCGAACGCACTGCGCACTCTTAACAAGCCGCTAAAGATCATCATCATCATCATCATGTCAGCCGAAAGACGTCCACTGCTGGACATAGGCCTCCCCCAAAGACTTCCACAATGACCGGTCCTGCGCCACCCGCAACCAGCGGACACCCGCGACCTTCACCAGGTCATCGGTCCACCGTGTGGGGGGCCTGCCCACGCTACGCCTTCCGGTACGTGGTCGCCACTCGAGAACCTTTCCGCCCCAACGGCCATCGGTTCTACGTGCTATGTGCCCCGCCCACTGCCACTTAAGTTTAGCAATTCGGAGGGCTATATCGGTCACTTTGGTTCTGCTGCGGATGGCCTCATTCCTGATGCGATCACGCAGAGAAACTCCTAACATAGCTCTCTCCATTGCTCTTTGGGTGACTTTGAGCCTTTTTATGAGGCCCATAGTAAGCGACCACGTTTCAGTACCATATGTCATCACTGGCAACACACACTGGTCAAAGACTTTTGTCTTGAGACACTGCGGAATATTGGACGAAAAGATGTGCCGTAGCTTCACGAACGCTGCCCAGCCGAGTCGGATTCGACGATTAACCTCTTTCTCGAAGTTGGACCTACCTAACTGGACAGTCTGTCCTAGGCTCCGCGATAGAAATACCACATAACCCAGTCATTCCCCGATGACTGGGTACCTGAACGGCAGGTTTTCTCCACGAAAAAAAAATCAGATTTACAGAAATCGTTCAACTTAAATAACCGGATCTGCTTTCCTCTGGCATCCGTGACCACGCTGTAGCTTCTCTCAACGATGAAGCGGTTTATTGGAGTTGCACATATAGATTGTCTTCGCTGTGAAAGTTATTATGAGACTGGACAACGATGTTTCCTTTAAGACCGGGCGTAACTACGCGAATCCGTCGCGAATCATCCTGTATCCAGTGTGATAATCTCTGTTCCGCGTAGTACAACTGGCGCCACGCCGGCTGGACATAACGTGCGCACAGCACATTCCTGGCAGCACGCGAACAGCCTGGCGACTGGCCCGTGTAATCTGATCCGATTGTCGGAGCACTCCGTTGTTATTATTGCAGGGCAATTGTTCATTAATTGAGCTCCCACGCATATAAACCAGCGCCGGGTACCTCGGCCCGGCACACGCTGAGACTGGAAACCCTTTGCCTTTTTGATTCATGTTCTTGTAAATTAATAATTGTATGTTTCGTTTTCTTCTTTGCAATTTTATCTTGTTTTCAATAAACAATTCTTATTCTTATTCTTATTAGCGCGTGCCTTTGTTGATCTTTGTTTGTTTGTTTTTTTTGATAGGAAGAATACTCATACCGTACTGTAGGCGTTCTTTGGCATGCAGGTGCGATGCAATGTTTTGATGTGATAATGGTCCTTGTTGGCACGATTCTCTGTGTAGTCTGTGAAAGTATTTGCAAGATCGGCGATGATTTGATTGAGTTCACACTGCTCAGTGTATAGTAACTACTTTTGTAAAGATAGCCAATTCGATGTTTAATCAATTATTTATTCTATTATTCCTATTATTATTCTAATTATAAATCTGACATGCTATAATAGATAATTACTAATAATACTTTAATTCTTTAATTTTATTGTACTGTTTGTAATTTAATTTCATTATATAATCTAATTTCAAATGTAATATTATTTAGATAAGATTAAGTTAAATTGCTATACCCTAACAGGGTCCATGCTGTACATACCAACTCTATATTTATAAGTATAGATATAAGAACATCTTATAATACCATGGTTGCTATGAATGAATAAATAAATAAATAAACGCTAATTTTTAAATAAAATAAAATTTTGAGTTATGTAAGCGCGATAGTTTCGTACATGTCTCTGATGCAATGTTTCGTGTTTGCGCATGGAGTTAGATTCCGCCCCGAAGTCGCCCGGAGAAGATTCTCAGTAGATCTTCGAATTGTTCGACCTTCAGTAGGTGCATATTGACACGTTCGTCCATGAGGTCGATTATTAAGTCTAACAGTATCTGTTGGGATCACGGTAGGCTGTCGGTGGTTCACGGAAATTTCCCTGTCCCCATTAGCTGTAGGTAGGGCTGCCATCCGTCCGGGTTTCCGAGGATTTGTCCTAGTTTGGTGGGCGTCCGGGGGCCGTCCGGGGGGGGGGTTCAAAAAGTTTCCGGGGAAAACCCGGACCCTTTTACTTAATGGGTAAAGTGCGTAACTACTCACCATTTATCGAGTTTTTTGTATATTTTTTTAATAATATTATTTTCGGACACGTCCAGGGAAAAACTGCGATATACGCCAATTGTCCGGGAATTTTTAAGTCTTCTAAGAGATGGCAGCCCTAGCTGTAGGCCACGCCGGCACACTGAAGTTACTATTTCGGAGCTCAAATATGACACCAACTCAAGACGTAGCCTTAGTCGATAGGCAAACGAAGACCGCTACATAGCCTTTAGAAATAGATATAGAATATCATTTATTTGTGACAATTACTATTAGGAAGAAGCATAAAACAACAACAAAACGAAAAACAAATGTCACGAAATGGTCCCAACTCAGCGTGTAGCTGGCGTGACCGCCGGCGCTGGTCTTCAGTTGGGAATTAAAAGTAGCAAGCATAAACAGGATAAGAAACACAAAATCAATAAAGTTGCATCCAGTACAAGAAATGTAAAAGAGATTAATATGCGATAGCAACTTAACAACACAGTTTTTTTTATTTTATCGTATGGCATTTATTTACGAACCGTGAGATCTTCGAGAAGACAAGTACGTTTGCCAGTTTTTGTTGCACTTTTAGCACCACCACGTGTAGGGTAACGGTGGGTACTCCCTACGGACGTGGTGCAACTTCGACCCCCCTTTGTCAAGTGAGTGGGCAACTTGACTGTTAGAAGTTCTCTAGCCGCCCGAAGGCCTCTAACTTGGCTTAACGATTGCTGTCGTAGACAACAACACAGTTACAGTCTGTACGCGGCTTAAACTTAAAAATTCATCAGTTTCTGAACGCAAACATCTCGCTACTGCGGTGCGCAGGCGCGGCGCTAGCCCCGACTCACGGCTGCCCGACTTCAGTGGTTTTAATCCCTCTTCCTTTGTTGGCATTGACCTCCACGTTGCCACTGAAGTCAACACCCGTGTGCGAAAACTGCCGACCCGGCGTTACTCAGGGTGCGTTTGTCGGTTTGGATCGGTGACAATTGATGCAAGTACGAAGTCGATCCTTCGCCGTTCTGACTCCCAAGTATTGTCCAGTAGTTCCGCAGATGGGACAATAGTTCCGTCAGTCTGTTGTGAGGGATGATAATGAAATGTTTGTGTGTATGTAACCATGCGTAATCTAGTCGACCACCGACGCGAAGTATGGTTTCGTTGTCCAAAACCGGATTTAGTTTTAACAGTCGACATTTGTTTGAGGCTCAAAGACACCCAAAGAGCAATGGTGGCTATGCTGGGAGTGCCTCTGCGTGATCGCATCAGGAATGCGCCCATCCGCAGCAGGAGCAAAGTAACCGATATAGCCCACAGAATTGCTAAACTTGCAGCAGCTGCTTGCTTGCAGTGGCAGTGGGCGGGGCACATAGCACATAGAACCGATGTCCGTTGGGACGGAAAGGTTCTCGAGTGGCGAATAAGTACCGGAAGGCGTAGCGTAGGCAGGCCACCCATACGGTGGACCTGGTAAGGGTCGCGGGTGTCCGCTGGATGCGGTTGGCGCAGGACCGGTCATTGTGGAAGTCTTTGGGGGAGGCCCAGCAGTGGACGTCCATGATTTGTTTGTTATGTTTTCTTCTTTTATTGCGTACCTCGCTAAAATGTTTCTTTAGCATCGAATATACTATTGCAGTCAGCGCCTTAGTTTCTATGTTGGGACCCTATTACTAAGACTTCGCTGTCCGTCCGTCCGTCCGTTGAAATTTTTACAGATTGTGTATTTCTGTTGCCGCTATAACAACAAATACTAAAAACAAAATAATAATAGTAATTAAGGGGGGCTCCCATACAAAAAACGTGATATTTTAGCCCTTTTTTCACGGCTACCACTCGCCGAGCTAGATCTCAAGAACCGTAATAGCTAGACAGTTGAAATTTGCACGATTTATGTATTTTTATTATGGCTACAACAAATACTAAAATCAAAATAATAATAATAATTAAGGGGGGTCCCATACAACCAGGGCTCGGTACCGGTTAATCTCAAAATCCTGTAATAGCCAAATATTTTTAATTAGTTTATGCTCTTTATGTAGGACTCGATTATGTATTTGGGTTATTACTTCATATTGTCAGAGCTAACCTCGATTAGAGACCAGCATGGAAGTTTATTGAATGATGAGGAATGCATATTAGGGAGATGGAAGGAATATTTTGAAGGTTTGTTTGAGAGAGAAGAGGAAAATACGTCAGGAGTGAATGATAATGCACTGCCACATGAGGAGTGTAGTATTAGTATGGATGAAATTGTAAAAGCTTTGAAAGGAATGAAACCAGGAAAGGCAGCGGGGTATGATAGAATTTCAGTCGAGATGCTGAAGGCTGGGCAAGGCGTCGTAGCAAGTCAGTTGTATCGCCTTTTCAACTTATGTTTTAATACCGGCATAGTTCCAAAAGATTGGTGCAAGGCGGTCATCGTGCCACTGTACAAGGGAAAAGGCTCACAACTTGACTGCAAGAACTACAGGGGCATTAGCTTACTCAGCATCGTTGGCAAATTATATGCGAAAGTGTTGATTGAAAGGGTAATGCAAGAAACCGATGAGAAAATATGGGATGTACAAGCGGGATTTAGGAAAGGTATGGGATGTACGGATCAGGTCTTCTCTTTACGATGCATAGCCGAAAAATATTTGGCCCAAGGTCAAAAGGTCTATTGCGCGTTCGTGGATTTGGAGAAGGCCTATGACAGAGTGGTGAGGAATGAACTTTGGTCGGTACTGTCCGGATATGGAGTGAGCGACCATCTCATTCAAGCTCTGAAATCTCTCTACGAGGATTCCTCTGCTTGCGTGAGAGTAAACGGGTCCTACACTGAATGGTTTAGCATCGAAAAGGGTGTTAGACAGGGATGTGTAGCGTCACCGTGGCTGTTTAATCTATTTCTGGACAGTTGTTTGCAAGATTTGAAAGACGATGAATGTGGGTTGGAAATGAATGGGTTGCTTATCAAATGTCTACTCTACGCCGATGACCAGGTTTTATTAGCGTCATCGGCTGAGAAGCTACAGAAGATGGTAACTAGCATGCACAGATTATTTGCGAGAAAAGGAATGAAAATGAATGTAAGCAAGACGAAAGTGATGGTATTTGAAAGAGATGAGTGTATGACAGTTTGTGAAATTGCTGTAGATGGAGAGAGGTTGGAGCAAGTGGATGGGTTTGTGTATTTGGGGACTTTGTTCACGAGAGACGGTAAGCATGAAGGAGATATTGAAAGGAGAGTGATAGCTGGGAATCGAGTGAATGGGGCACTTCACGCCTTTATGAGTAGCCAGAAAGTGTCAGAAAAGGCGCGGCTGGCCGTGCATAGAGGAGTGTTGGTGCCGACACTAATGTATGGTAGTGAAAGTTGGGTGTGGCAGAAGAAACATCAGAGTCAAGTGAATGCAGTGGAAATGAGAGCGCTGAGAAGTATGTGTAGCGTTACTTTGAGAGATAGAGTGAGAAACACCGTTATAAGACGGAGGTGTGGAGTGAATGAAGATATAGTGACGAAAATTGAGAAGGTATGCTAAGATGGTTTGGACATGTAGAGAGGATGGATGAAAGAAGATTGACAAACGAGTGTATGAAGGAAGAGTGGATGGAAAAGTTGGAAGGGGAAGACCTCGGCGAACGTACTCCGACCAAATCGGAGACATTCTGCAGAAAGGCCAGGTCAGGAGTACCCTAAATCGGCGCGCATGCATGAAGAATGTTATGAAAGTTCATGAAGCGAAAGTTGTATGTCAGGATCGTAGCAAGTGGAAATCCGTGATCTCTGCCTACCCCTATGGGAAACAGGCGTGATTATATGTATGTATGTATGTATGTATGTTAGATTGCCTGATTAAACATGAAATAGTAGACGAAAGAACGATAAGAACTAAAAAAATACCGGTATTTTTGTATGGACGGAATACCGGTTTCCGAGCCCTGCATACAACAGAGTAGTTGCCGCTAAAACAACAAATACAAAAAAAGAACTCAATAAAACAAGTGTTTAATGGCACCAGCTTTTAGCCTTTTTTCTGGTACGGAACCCTTCGTGCGCGAGTCCGACTCGCACTTGGCCGGTTTTTTTTTCTACTTGCATTGTAAGCAAAACGTGACACTCAGCTGAGCGCTCGATGTCACTACACGTGTCGTACTCGTGGAGTTGTTATTGTTTAGAAGTTTATCTACATACCTATATAATCGGTGTGATGGCTATTGAAGAGATAAAGAATGTTTGTTTGTTTGGTATGCCGCTTCTCTGTGGTTGTTCGTACACTGGTGTATCCGTTTATATATATATATAAATATATATATTGGGCGACCATCTTACACAAATCGACCTAGTCCCAAACTAAGCAAAGCTTGTACTATGGGTACTAGACGACGATATAAATACTTATATAGATAAATACATACTTAAATACATAGAAAACATCCAAGACCCAAGAACAAATATCCGTGAACAATGCACAAATAAATGCCCTGGCCGGGATTCGAACCCGGGACTAGCTTCGGAGGCAGAGTCACTACCAAATAGGCTAAACAGGCCGTCAAACGTGGCGTACATATATTGGCCAGCAAACTAAAAAAGCTGCTGACTGAATTAGCTTGTTACAACATAAGAGAGTTTACTTTGAAGCTAACTAACGATTTATAATTCAATGACAGGACATAAAAATATGTAACACAATGAACAGAAACAATGTATATAGAAAAGTCCCGTGAGTTTCAGACACATTCAAACATAATGAACGGGCCACTCACGTCTTGAACAAAATTAACAATGTAACATGATATAATATACCTATTAGCTATGTGCGAAGTAGGTGGTGGGGGTAAGCTAGGCGATCGTAGCGCACACCATGGCAGAAATGTGTACTTACCGGGGACCACTGTCAAATTTACTTTCACGTTTTCTATTGGTTTCTTAACGGTTTCCTATGATTCTTTTCGTTTGTATGTATTTATTTATTCTCTTATTTATTTCAGTAAAATTTCCAATACGGGGTCTTTCTCGTTTACTAAAGTAAATACCTAAAATATTCATGTGTCATTGTTTGACATCTCTGAGTTTTGACATTGTCTCGGGACCTTTGACGTTTGACGTTTCAGACGTGCACATAGCCAATACAGGGTGATTCAGAAGACGTGAGCAGGACCAAAGTGTGATGGTGTGTGTTGTGATGTGGTGGAAGCTCGCACACCCCCACACTATTACTGAACATGAGTATGTAATATATTTTAATAACAATATCGACTCCATTTGATGTTGATAAGCACAAAACTGCGACAATACCTAGCCTTGCCTTGCCGTTGCTTGCTTGCTTGTTTGTTTGTCGGCCTGTTTAGCCAACTTGGTAGTGACACTGCCTCCGAAGCTAGAGGTCCCAGGTTCGAATCCCGGCTAGGGCATTATTTGTGCATTTAGCCGGATTTTGTTGTTGGATCTTGGATGTTCTCTATGTATTCAAGTATGTATTTATCTATATAAGTATGTATATAAAGCGCGAAGCGCTCGTGGCCCAGCGGCGCCCGCGAACCGCGTGCGGTATGCGAGGTTAAGCAATGTGGGCACAGGTCAGTTCTTGAATGGGTGACCGCTTTGAGTGGTTACAAACTGAGCGCTTCCGTGCTTTGGAAGGCACGTTAAGCCGTTGATCCCGGCTGTTGTCTACGACAGCAGTCGTTAAGCCAAGTTAGAGGCCTTCGGGCGGCTTGAGAACTTCGAACAGTCAAGTTGCCCACTCACTTGACAAAGGGGGGTCGAAGTTGCACCACGTCCGTAGGGAGTACCCACCGTTACCCTACACGTGACCCCTGGGTGGTACTAAAAGTGCAACAACTTTTTTTTTTCCCGTAATTCCTCGTAATTATATTTTTAACCGACTTCAAGATTTCAAAAGAGGAGGTTATCAATTCGGTTGTATGTTTTTTTTTGTGTTTGTTACTCCATTACTCCGTCATTTTTTAACCGATTTAAAAAAATTTTTTTTTGATTATTAGTATTTATATCCAAGTTGGTCCCGTTTTTGTCAAAACGCAGTTCTGATGATGGGATCCATGAGGAATTGAGGGAACTCCTCAAATCTTAAAGGCAAACATATAGTGATTTTTGTGTTTTTATCAACAAATCGCGAATTTTCATACAAAAATGTGACATTTGATGAAGTGGAACTGCTGATGATGACCAGAACAGAACTCTTCAAAGACGAAAAGTTCACGTTTGGCAATTTGTCCATTTAGTTGTGTTTGTTAAGCAAGTTCTATTTTCACGATTAATTTTTGTCATGCTCGAGTTCTGATGATGGGATCCATTAGGGATCGAGGGAACTCTTCAAATGTGAAAGGCAAGCAAATAGTGATTTTAGTATTTTCATGAACTAATCAAGCGTTTTCATTCAAAAGAGTGACATTTGATGAAGTGGAACTGCTGATGATGATCAGAACGGAACCCTGCAACGACGCGTAGTTCACGTTTGGCGATTTGTTCTCTTCGTTTTGTTTGTCAAGCAAGCAAGGTTTTCAAGACACATTTTAGTCAAGCTCGAGTTCTGATGGAGGATTCCATGAGGATTTGAGGGTACTTAGTCTTCTACCATTATAAACATACTTATAGTCATTTTTATTTTATTGTATGCAATCTAAGAGTGCACCATCTAAGTATAATAATCTTTCACCGGCCTCCCGCATTGAAGTCGGTTTTTTTTTCTTAAAAATTATTTATTTACTACTGAAGCGTGCGTTCGTGGTACAGTTTGGCAACTTCGCGTTTTCTAAAATAACGTTGGTTCTATGTGTACCACTGGTTCATTGTTGGCTACCATACCTTCCTACTAAAGTTTTACAATGCGACAAAATGCCCGCGCCCTGCTTATTACTATCCGGTCACTCGCTTTTAGGCATCCTTGGTTGCCAAGCATCACCTTTATTACAAGGCAATAGAGTACAACTCATAATTCAAAGCAAACGAGTGATTATACAGGATGAATTTTAAGTCGTGAACCGTAATAATGGCATTTGATACTCTCCATGATTGTGAACAACTTTTATTTAAAAAAATACAGCTATTTCATACATTATTACCCGATTTTCTTTTCGCGTGGACAAGGTTGGTCACATAATAAAAATTGTTCAGAATTATGAAGACAATTATGTAGATTCTATCATCGCACCGCTCGCCGTCGGCAGGGCATTCATCCTCACACCTTAGAACCTAAATGGTCGCGTACGGTACGGTTTCAGAGGAACTTCCTCCCTCGGACGCTCCGGTTGTGGAATGAGCTCCCTGCCGAGGTTTTCCCGTCGGACTACATTATGGGATTCTTCAAGAAAAGAGTGTATACATTTTTAAAGAGTCGGCAACGCGCATGCGACACCCCTGGAGTTGCCTGCAAAGTCCATAGGCTGCGGTGACCGCTTCCCATCAGGCGGGCCGTACGCTCGTTTGCCACCGACGCGGTATCTAAATAAAAAACAAAATAAAAGATTTGTAGAGTGCATGACTAACCGCAGACCCAGCTGAAGCTGCCGATCTTGTTGTGGCACTTGGGGCAGTGGAGCTTGCCGTTGGGCGCGTTAGCAACCCCCGCCATCCAGGTCATTGGCTCGACGAACCACATCAGCCGACACACATCGGACGCGTCGCGCGACGCGATGTTAGCGTCCACCATGTTCTGCTCCGTGTAACCATCCAGCTGCAATATCAAAACAGTAATCAACCATTTATTTGCTAAAACATTGTACGGTAGCGGACTTTAATTGTTCAGCCATTTAGAGCTCACTTTATACTGGACACCACCATATCAGCCCTAGGACGTCCACTGCTGGACATAGGCCTCCCCCAATTTCATGGGGGGTAAATGCCATAATCGCCACGCTTGGCATGCGGGTTGGCGATCGCAGTATCTCCACCGCACTCAAGGAATGCTGCTGCCCATTCCCCGGTGATCTTGGTCGTAGTTTTAGGACATACCCGGGTATACTATCTATGTATTTAAGTATGTATTTATCTATATAAGTATGTATATCGTCGCCTAGTACCCATAGTACAAGCTTTACTTAGTTTGGGACTAGGTCGATTTGTGTAAGATTGTACCCCAATATAATATATAATAAATAATAAATAATAATTACTGGACAGATTATAGCTAACTAAAATGCCCAGTATGAAGTGAGCTCTAAATGGCTCATCAATTAAAGTCTGTGTGTGTACAAATAGGTGATTTTCTAACAAAATAATAGAACTACATGTTTGGTCACAAGGGCATGCAAATATTTCGCATGTGTTTCGCATGCATAATTTGCTTCTACTATGAATCCTAAGAATTAATGTCACTCTTGAATAAAAGGCCTTAGATGCTAAATAATAAATAATAATAATAAATATTAGGGGACATTTTTTACACAAATCGAACTAGTCCCATAGTAAACTCAATAAGGCTTGTGTTATGGGTACTAGACGACGATATATTTAATAGATATATACTTAAATACATAGAAAACATCCAAGTCTCAGGAACAAATGTCTCTGCTCACCGCAGAAACAAATGCCCTTACCGGGAATCGAACCCGGGACCTCTAGCTTCGGAGGCAATGACACTACCAACTAGGCTAAAGAGGCCGACGAATAGATGATGAATTGACGATTAGATGCTAAATAAAGAAATAAATATTGGGGGACAATCTTACACAAATCGATCTAGTCCCAAACTAAGCATAGCTTGTACTAAGGGTACTAGGAGACGATATACACACTTAAATACATAGAGAACATTCAAGACCCAAGAACAAAATAATGCACAAATAATGCCCTGGCCGGGATTCGAACCCGGGACCTCTAGCTTCGGAGGCAGTGTCACTACCAACTAGGCTAAACAGGTCGTCCAACAATTAGAAGTATATAATGCAGTTTTAAATTCATTAGCGCTTTCTAGTTTTAAAATCTGCACTGGTAGCTTATTGAAAATTCGCGGTGCCATACCAAATACACTTTTCAATAGAAAAGCGGTTTATGAAGATTTCTAATTAATTTTCCCCTGATACCGCAAGCTGTTAGATGTAGTTGTTCACGTGCGTTGAACATGCCTACATAGAATCAGCATCAATATTTGGGACGTGAAACTGCACAGATGCCGACAGAGCGGGCACAGTACGAACTACGTTTTGTTAAATTGACAATATACATGTTAAATTAAGATAATCATTATTAACATTAAATTAAGATAATCAAATTTGTAAATAAAGTCTCTTTGAGTTATGACGTTGCTGTTGTCATTCCTCTCACCGTGGTCAAGACACCTTTAACCGTAACAGTCACATGAGTCTGTGTGATTGGCAGTGAGAATATCCCACTTTACCCTTTCCGTCTGTTGCCTTTGGTCTCTTGGTGCAGACATCCCGCACTTATTATATATATGTGTCGGCGAGGCAATACTCTGATTTACGTTAACAACATTATTCGAAACGACAAGCGATGACAGCTGTCATAACATCGCTTGGGGGTGGTCTGTGCTTGGTCCGGTTGGGTAATTGGTAAACGTCAGTTTGACATTGAGAACGTCATTGAGTGGCGGGGACATTCTGGCTCGGGTCGGCATGGCGAACGGACGCAAGCACAGAACTCTCCGCGTTTCATAGCTAATCCGTTTCCATCCTTTGATTGTTACAATATTTCTTACATTTGATTAAAGTAAACGATTAAACAACTATTGCGCAATACAACCACGTGTTTATTTTGTGACTTTAAGATTGTTTTGTCAAGATGGATGCCGAAGACGATCCAGGCATATCGCCTCTCTCTCCGGTCATCCACCCGTCATATGTATATTTTAACCTATGGTTAGGGCTAGGCATTGTAGGGCTTTAGGGTTGTCTAGGGTTACGATAGGACAGTTAGGTTGGTAGGCTACAGCTCTTCCCATAGTTTGTTGGTAAAATCACCTACGTGGGCTGTTCCGAAAGTTTTTAGCTGCTCTCACTCTATTCATGCCATATATGTTTTAATAATACCATTATGCGGGTAATTTCAATAAATATGTGTTGGGGTGAAACTGTTGATGAAAGTCGCTAGGGTTTTTTTAAATTGTATTTTAAGTACGACGGGTCAACAGCCCTATCTAATATGCGATGAACGGGTCACAATACCAATTTTGTGTTGCGGGCCAATATTAATTAATACGCCACCACAACTAAACGAATTTTTATACACCGCAGACTATGAATCTTACCTGTCTCTACCCACGTAATCTGTTTCGATTGCATGAAAATTAGCGACAATGAGCAGGTGTGTCGAATATTAGTCTAGGTCGCGAGACTAGAGACTGGTCATCATCACAAAAAAACTTAAATTAAATAAAATCAGCAAAACTAAGTTAGGAAGTCATCCCGGGCAGTTTCCACTACAGCTGTTAGAGCTGTTTCGTTACCAAAACTATTTTTAGGTATCAAAAATAGTACTATTTTCGCAAATTTTTAAAAGCCCATACAAAAGGCCTTTTGGTAAAAGGAATGTTGTGAAAAAAATACTTGCTACTTACCAACGATTTTATCTCAGCTCATAACTATTGAAATTTCCCACATAATGGTGTAAATAAAAAATATAGCGCATGAATAGAGTGAGAGCAGCTAAAAACTTTCGGAACAGCCCACGTACTTGATTTGACAGTAGTACATTGGTTCATGTTATATTTTAAATACATTGTTATTTCGTACACACACAGGCACGAATCAATCATCATGATCCTCCTAGCGTTATTCCCAGTACAGTTGCATCCTGAAGAATGCCTGGGGTCCGCTACCTAATCCCAAGAATTGGCGTAGGCACTAGTTTTTACGGAAGCGACTGCCATCTGACCTTCCAACCCGAGGGGGAAACCGACCTTATTGGGAATAGGCTTGTCAAGTGAGTGGGCAACTTGACTGTTAGAAGTTCTCGGAGGCCTCTAACTTGGCTTAACGACTGCTATCAAAGACAGCAACCGGGATCAACGGCTTAACGTGCCTTCCAAAGCACGGGAGCGCTCAGTTAGTAACCACTCAAAGCGGTCACCCATCCAAGGACTGACCTCGCCCGACATTGCTTAACCTCGCATACCGCACGCAGTACGCGGGTGCCACTGGGCCACGAGCGCGAGAGGCACGAATCAATCAATCAAATATATATTTCAGCCCAAAGAATGTTAATTACGATTATTTATATTCAAATAAAACCGACTGCTTATTAACTACAGAAAATACCGAACTATCAAATTTGAGGTGTTCACACGATTCCTCCTTGGTCCCATCATGACCTTCGCCAAATTTATATGGGACTAACATGGGGGTGCTAACTTTGTGCTTTGAAACAAAAAAAGAATTACGTGGTCAAGAGATAGCGGGGAACAAACATACATAAAAAAAAACAAACATGCAGACGAACTGAGAACCTCCTTCCTCCTATTGAAGTCGGTTAGAAATAAATCGGCTTCGTAGGTGGGCTCAAAAAACACAGGGAGCAAAACCCAGTTTTGCTTCCCTCTTCACGGGTAGCTTTTTTAATTTTTCAGGTACCTTGTAAAACAAACCTCAACCACTAGTCTACAGGCCTCTATACAACCACCACATCAGCCCTAGGACGTCCACTGCTGGACATAGGCCTCCTCCAATTTCATGGGGGGGTAAATGCCATAATCGCCACGCTTGGCATGCGGGTTGGCGATCGCAGTATCTCCACCGCACTCTAGGAATGCTGCTGCCCATTCCCCGGCGGTCTTGGTCGTAGTTTAAGGACATACCCGGGTCCCCTCTATACAAAGTTTATTTAAATTATCCTGAACATTTTACAGTTTCAGACAACATCACTTTTATGGCAATGTAGATTATGGCAAACTAGTAAAAAAAAGTAAAAGTAAAAGTAGTTTATTCTTCAAATTAGGCATATTACATGCACCTATGAACGTCAATAAACTACCACCGGTTCGGAAAAATATACCTCTGCCACGAGAAGAACCGGCGTAAGAAACTCGGCGAGGTGTCATTTTTTCAAAACAATATACATTATATAGTTAAATATAAAATTACATTACTACAAAATAACTTAAATAACAATGCTACAGTAGAAAATATATTTTCGCGATAGATTACCCGTGCAGCCCGGCTAGCACAACTTGGCGCGCGAGCTGTCTCACGCGCGAGATAGACAATCCGTCTCTTTCTGTGTGTACCAATTAGAAAGAGGCGGATAGTCTATCTCGCGCGTGAGATAGCTCGCGCGCCAAGTTATGCTAGCCGTCCAGGACGCTATCACTGCCAAACATCCCTATCCATGATGTAATCGTTTATCTTATAATATGCTCTTGATATAAGTGTTTGTTTTACTGCAGATTTGAATTTAGAATTGCTAAGTTCAGTAATGTGTTTAGGAATTTTATTGTAGAACTATTAGTGTAATGGCAAATTGTTGATAACGAGGGGCTTCGGCTTAGTGTTAGCATACTCACGTGGCTAGGCCCCTCCTCACTGCCCTCTGGCACGCTCTGCGCCGGAACCTCCGGGTCCAGGATCTGGCACGCCAGACTCTTCAGCTTCTGGATGAGGATCTGGCCATTCTCCGCGCACTGTAGCGCGGGGGACTTTGATGTGGCGGGGTGGAGGCCTGAGGGGGAAGCGGTATTTTTAGAAATTTAATAAGTGAGTTTTCATTGTTGGACTCCATTATTTTTGGGGCACGCCTGAAGTTGAAAATCCGGCCAAGTGCGTGTCAGAGCTGTGTTGTGTAGTAAGCTTGCGACTCGCTGATATGCGGTAGGATGTAGAGTGCGGACCGCGGGGTGCGGGACACGGGACCAGAGCTGTGTTGTGTAGTAAGCTCGCGACTCGCTGATATGCGCTGGGATGTAGAGTGCGGACCGCGGAATGCGGGACACGGGCCAAAGCTGTGTTGTGTAGTAAGCTCGCGACTCGCTGATATGCGCTGGGATGTAGAGTGCGGACCGCGGAATGCGGGACACGGGCCAAAGCTGTGTTGTGTAGTAAGCTCGCGACTCGCTGATATGCGCTGGGATGTAGAGTGCGGACCGCGGAATGCGGGACACGGGCCAAAGCTGTGTTGTGTAGTAAGCTCGCGACTCGCTGATATGCGCTGGGATGTAGAGTGCGGACCGCGGAATGCGGGACACGGGCCAAAGCTGTGTTGTGTAGTAAGCGCGCGACTCGCTGATATGCGCTGGGATGTAGAGTGCGGACCGCGGAGTGCGGGACACGGGTCCAGAGCTGTGTAGTGTAGTAAGCTCGCGACTCGCTGATATGCGCTGGGATGTAGAGTGCGGACCGCGGGGTGGTGGACACGGGTCCAGAGTTGTGTTGTGTAGTAAGCTCGCGACTCGCTGATATGCGCTGGGACGTAGAGTGCGGACCGCGGAATGCGGGACACGGGACCAGAGCTGTGTTGTGTAAGTAAGCTCGCGACTCGCTGATATGCGCTGGGATGTAGAGTGCGGACCGCGGGATGCGGGACACGGGTCCAGTGCTATGTTGTGTAGTAAGCTCGCGACTCGCTGACATGCGCTGGGATGTAGAGTGCGGACCGCGGGGTGCGGGACACGGGTCCAGAGCGGTGTTGTGTAGTAAGCTCGCGACTCGCTGACATGCGCTGGGATGTAGAGTGCGGACCGCGGAGTGCGGGACACGGGTCCAGAGCTGTGTAGTGTAGTAAGCTCGCGACTCGCTGATATGCGCTGGGATGTAGAGTGCGGACCGCGGGGTGGTGGACACGGGTCCAGAGTTGTGTTGTGTAGTAAGCTCGCGACTCGCTGACATGCGCTGGGATGTAGAGTGCGGACCGCGGGATGCGGGACACGGGTCCAGTGCTATGTTGTGTAGTAAGCTCGCGACTCGCTGACATGCGCTGGGATGTAGAGTGCGGACCGCGGGGTGCGGGACACGGGACCAGAGCTGTGCTGTGTAGTAAGCTCGCGACTCGCTGACATGCGCTGGGATGTAGAGTGCGGACCGCGGAGTGCGGGACACGGGTCCAGAGCTGTGTAGTGTAGTAAGCTCGCGACTCGCTGATATGCGCTGGGATGTAGAGTGCGGACCGCGGGGTGGTGGACACGGGTCCAGAGTTGTGTTGTGTAGTAAGCTCGCGACTCGCTGATATGCGCTGGGATGTAGAGTGCGGACCGCGGGATGCGGGACACGGGTCCAGTGCTATGTTGTGTAGTAAGCTCGCGACTCGCTGACATGCGCTGGGATGTAGAGTGCGGACCGCGGGGTGCGGGACACGGGACCAGAGCTGTGCTGTGTAGTAAGCTCGCGACTCGCTGACATGCGCTGGGATGTAGAGTGCGGACCGCGGGGTGCGGGACACGGGACCAGAGCTGTGTTGTGTAGTAAGCTCGCGACTCGCTGATATGCGCTGAGATGTAGAGTGCGGACCGCGGGGTGCGGGACACGGGTCCAGTGCTGTGTTGTGTAGTAAGCTCGCGACTCGCTGATATGCGCTGGGATGTAGAGTGCGGACCGCGGAATGCGGGACACGGGCCAAAGCTGTGTTGTGTAGTAAGCGCGCGACTCGCTGATATGCGCTGGGATGTAGAGTGCGGACCGCGGAGTGCGGGACACGGGTCCAGAGCTGTGTAGTGTAGTAAGCTCGCGACTGGCTGATATGCGCTGAGATGTAGAGTGCGGACCGCGGGGTGCGGGACACGGGTCCAGAGCTGTGTTGTGTAGTAAGCTCGCGACTCGCTGATATGCGCTGGGATGTAGAGTGCGGACCGCGGGGTGGTGGACACGGGTCCAGAGTTGTGTTGTGTAGTAAGCTCGCGACTCGCTGATATGCGCTGGGACGTAGAGTGCGGACCGCGGAATGCGGGACACGGGACCAGAGCTGTGTTGTGTAAGTAAGCTCGCGACTCGCTGATATGCGCTGGGATGTAGAGTGCGGACCGCGGAATGCGGGACACGGGCCAAAGCTGTGTTGTGTAGTAAGCTCGCGACTCGCTGACATGCGCTGGGATGTAGAGTGCGGACCGCGGGGTGCGGGACACGGGTCCATAGCTGTGTTGTGTAGGAAGCTCGCGACTCGCTGATATGCGCTGGGATGTAGAGTGCGGACCGCGGGGTGCGGGACACGGGTCCAGAGCTGTGTTGTGTAGTAAGCTCGCGACTCGCTGACATGCGCTGGGATGTAGAGTGCGGACCGCGGGGTGCGGGACACGGGTCCAGAGCTGTGGTGTGTAGTAAGCTCGCGACTCGCTGATATGCGCTGGGATGTAGAGTGCGGACCGCGGGGTGCGGGACACGGGTCCAGAGCTGTGTAGTGTAGTAAGCTCGCGACTGGCTGATATGCGCTGAGATGTAGAGTGCGGACCGCGGGGTGCGGGACACGGGTCCAGAGCTGTGTTGGGTAGTAAGCTCGCGACTCGCTGATATGCGCTGGGATGTAGAGTGCGGACCGCGGGGTGGTGGACACGGGTCCAGAGTTGTGTTGTGTAGTAAGCTCGCGACTCGCTGATATGCGCTGGGACGTAGAGTGCGGACCGCGGAATGCGGGACACGGGACCAGAGCTGTGTTGTGTAAGTAAGCTCGCGACTCGCTGATATGCGCTGGGATGTAGAGTGCGGACCGCGGAATGCGGGACACGGGCCAAAGCTGTGTTGTGTAGTAAGCTCGCGACTCGCTGACATGCGCTGGGATGTAGAGTGCGGACCGCGGGGTGCGGGACACGGGTCCATAGCTGTGTTGTGTAGGAAGCTCGCGACTCGCTGATATGCGCTGGGATGTAGAGTGCGGACCGCGGGGTGCGGGACACGGGTCCAGAGCTGTGTTGTGTAGTAAGCTCGCGACTCGCTGACATGCGCTGGGATGTAGAGTGCGGACCGCGGGGTGCGGGACACGGGTCCATAGCTGTGTTGTGTAGGAAGCTCGCGACTCGCTGATATGCGCTGGGATGTAGAGTGCGGACCGCGGGGTGCGGGACACGGGTCCAGAGCTGTGTTGTGTAGTAAGCTCGCGACTCGCTGACATGCGCTGGGATGTAGAGTGCGGACCGCGGGGTGCGGGACACGGGTCCAGTGCTGTGTTGTGTAGTAAGCTCGCGACTCGCTGATATGCGCTGGGATGTAGAGTGCGGACCGCGGAATGCGGGACACGGGCCAAAGCTGTGTTGTGTAGTAAGCGCGCGACTCGCTGATATGCGCTGGGATGTAGAGTGCGGACCGCGGAGTGCGGGACACGGGTCCAGAGCTGTGTAGTGTAGTAAGCTCGCGACTCGCTGATATGCGCTGGTATGTAGAGTGCGGACCGCGGGGTGGTGGACACGGGTCCAGAGTTGTGTTGTGTAGTAAGCTCGCGACTCGCTGATATGCGCTGGGACGTAGAGTGCGGACCGCGGAATGCGGGACACGGGACCAGAGCTGTGTTGTGTAAGTAAGCTCGCGACTCGCTGATATGCGCTGGGATGTAGAGTGCGGACCGCGGGATGCGGGACACGGGTCCAGTGCTATGTTGTGTAGTAAGCTCGCGACTCGCTGACATGCGCTGGGATGTAGAGTGCGGACCGCGGGGTGCGGGACACGGGACCAGAGCTGTGCTGTGTAGTAAGCTCGCGACTCGCTGACATGCGCTGGGATGTAGAGTGCGGACCGCGGGGTGCGGGACACGGGTCCAGAGCTGTGTTGTGTAGTAAGCTCGCGACTCGCTGACATGCGCTGGGATGTAGAGTGCGGACCGCGGGGTGCGGGACACGGGACCAGAGCTGTGTTGTGTAGTAAGCTCGCGACTCGCTGATATGCGCTGGGATGTAGAGTGCGGACCGCGGGGTGCGGGACACGGGTCCAGTGCTGTGTTGTGTAGTAAGCTCGCGACTCGCTGATATGCGCTGAGATGTAGAGTGCGGACCGCGGGGGGCGGGACACGGGTCCAGAGCTGTGTTGTGTAGTAAGCTCGCGACTCGCTGACATGCGCTGGGATGTAGAGTGCGGACCGCGGGGTGCGGGACACGGGACCAGAGCTGTGTTGTGTAGTAAGCTCGCGACTCGCTGATATGCGCTGGGATGTAGAGTGCGGACCGCGGGGTGCGGGACACGGGTCCAGTGCTGTGTTGTGTAGTAAGCTCGCGACTCGCTGATATGCGCTGAGATGTAGAGTGCGGACCGCGGGGTGCGGGACACGGGTCCAGAGCTGTGTTGTGTAGTAAGCTCGCGACTCGCTGACATGCGCTGGGATGTAGAGTGCGGACCGCGGGGTGCGGGACACGGGGCCAGAGCTGTGTTGTGTAGTAAGCTCGCGACTCGCTGATATGCGCTGGGATGTAGAGTGCGGACCGCGGGGTGCGGGACACGGGTCCAGTGCTGTGTTGTGTAGTAAGCTCGCGACTCGCTGACATGCGCTGGGATGTAGAGTGCGGACCGCGGGGTGCGGGACACGGGTCCATAGCTGTGTTGTGTAGGAAGCTCGCGACTCGCTGATATGCGCTGGGATGTAGAGTGCGGACCGCGGGGTGCGGGACACGGGTCCAGAGCTGTGTTGTGTAGTAAGCTCGCGACTCGCTGACATGCGCTGGGATGTAGAGTGCGGACCGCGGGGTGCGGGACACGGGTCCAGTGCTGTGTTGTGTAGTAAGCTCGCGACTCGCTGATATGCGCTGGGATGTAGAGTGCGGACCGCGGAATGCGGGACACGGGCCAAAGCTGTGTTGTGTAGTAAGCGCGCGACTCGCTGATATGCGCTGGGATGTAGAGTGCGGACCGCGGAGTGCGGGACACGGGTCCAGAGCTGTGTAGTGTAGTAAGCTCGCGACTCGCTGATATGCGCTGGTATGTAGAGTGCGGACCGCGGGGTGGTGGACACGGGTCCAGAGTTGTGTTGTGTAGTAAGCTCGCGACTCGCTGATATGCGCTGGGACGTAGAGTGCGGACCGCGGAATGCGGGACACGGGACCAGAGCTGTGTTGTGTAAGTAAGCTCGCGACTCGCTGATATGCGCTGGGATGTAGAGTGCGGACCGCGGGATGCGGGACACGGGTCCAGTGCTATGTTGTGTAGTAAGCTCGCGACTCGCTGACATGCGCTGGGATGTAGAGTGCGGACCGCGGGGTGCGGGACACGGGACCAGAGCTGTGCTGTGTAGTAAGCTCGCGACTCGCTGACATGCGCTGGGATGTAGAGTGCGGACCGCGGGGTGCGGGACACGGGTCCAGAGCTGTGTTGTGTAGTAAGCTCGCGACTCGCTGACATGCGCTGGGATGTAGAGTGCGGACCGCGGGGTGCGGGACACGGGACCAGAGCTGTGTTGTGTAGTAAGCTCGCGACTCGCTGATATGCGCTGGGATGTAGAGTGCGGACCGCGGGGTGCGGGACACGGGTCCAGTGCTGTGTTGTGTAGTAAGCTCGCGACTCGCTGATATGCGCTGAGATGTAGAGTGCGGACCGCGGGGTGCGGGACACGGGTCCAGAGCTGTGTTGTGTAGTAAGCTCGCGACTCGCTGACATGCGCTGGGATGTAGAGTGCGGACCGCGGGGTGCGGGACACGGGACCAGAGCTGTGTTGTGTAGTAAGCTCGCGACTCGCTGATATGCGCTGGGATGTAGAGTGCGGACCGCGGGGTGCGGGACACGGGTCCAGTGCTGTGTTGTGTAGTAAGCTCGCGACTCGCTGATATGCGCTGAGATGTAGAGTGCGGACCGCGGGGTGCGGGACACGGGTCCAGAGCTGTGTTGTGTAGTAAGCTCGCGACTCGCTGACATGCGCTGGGATGTAGAGTGCGGACCGCGGGGTGCGGGACACGGGACCAGAGCTGTGTTGTGTAGTAAGCTCGCGACTCGCTGATATGCGCTGGGATGTAGAGTGCGGACCGCGGGGTGCGGGACACGGGTCCAGTGCTGTGTTGTGTAGTAAGCTCGCGACTCGCTGATATGCGCTGGGATGTAGAGTGCGGACCGCGGAATGCGGGACACGGGCCAAAGCTGTGTTGTGTAGTAAGCGCGCGACTCGCTGATATGCGCTGGGATGTAGAGTGCGGACCGCGGAGTGCGGGACACGGGTCCAGAGCTGTGTAGTGTAGTAAGCTCGCGACTGGCTGATATGCGCTGAGATGTAGAGTGCGGACCGCGGGGTGCGGGACACGGGTCCAGAGCTGTGTTGTGTAGTAAGCTCGCGACTCGCTGATATGCGCTGGGATGTAGAGTGCGGACCGCGGGGTGGTGGACACGGGTCCAGAGTTGTGTTGTGTAGTAAGCTCGCGACTCGCTGATATGCGCTGGGACGTAGAGTGCGGACCGCGGAATGCGGGACACGGGACCAGAGCTGTGTTGTGTAAGTAAGCTCGCGACTCGCTGATATGCGCTGGGATGTAGAGTGCGGACCGCGGAATGCGGGACACGGGCCAAAGCTGTGTTGTGTAGTAAGCTCGCGACTCGCTGACATGCGCTGGGATGTAGAGTGCGGACCGCGGGGTGCGGGACACGGGTCCATAGCTGTGTTGTGTAGGAAGCTCGCGACTCGCTGATATGCGCTGGGATGTAGAGTGCGGACCGCGGGGTGCGGGACACGGGTCCAGAGCTGTGTTGTGTAGTAAGCTCGCGACTCGCTGACATGCGCTGGGATGTAGAGTGCGGACCGCGGGGTGCGGGACACGGGTCCAGTGCTGTGTTGTGTAGTAAGCTCGCGACTCGCTGATATGCGCTGGGATGTAGAGTGCGGACCGCGGAGTGCGGGACACGGGTCCAGAGCTGTGTAGTGTAGTAAGCTCGCGACTGGCTGATATGCGCTGAGATGTAGAGTGCGGACCGCGGGGTGCGGGACACGGGTCCAGAGCTGTGTTGTGTAGTAAGCTCGCGACTCGCTGATATGCGCTGGGATGTAGAGTGCGGACCGCGGGGTGGTGGACACGGGTCCAGAGTTGTGTTGTGTAGTAAGCTCGCGACTCGCTGATATGCGCTGGGACGTAGAGTGCGGACCGCGGAATGCGGGACACGGGACCAGAGCTGTGTTGTGTAAGTAAGCTCGCGACTCGCTGATATGCGCTGGGATGTAGAGTGCGGACCGCGGAATGCGGGACACGGGCCAAAGCTGTGTTGTGTAGTAAGCTCGCGACTCGCTGACATGCGCTGGGATGTAGAGTGCGGACCGCGGGGTGCGGGACACGGGTCCATAGCTGTGTTGTGTAGGAAGCTCGCGACTCGCTGATATGCGCTGGGATGTAGAGTGCGGACCGCGGGGTGCGGGACACGGGTCCAGAGCTGTGTTGTGTAGTAAGCTCGCGACTCGCTGACATGCGCTGGGATGTAGAGTGCGGACCGCGGGGTGCGGGACACGGGTCCATAGCTGTGTTGTGTAGGAAGCTCGCGACTCGCTGATATGCGCTGGGATGTAGAGTGCGGACCGCGGGGTGGTGGACACGGGTCCAGAGTTGTGTTGTGTAGTAAGCTCGCGACTCGCTGATATGCGCTGGGACGTAGAGTGCGGACCGCGGAATGCGGGACACGGGACCAGAGCTGTGTTGTGTAAGTAAGCTCGCGACTCGCTGATATGCGCTGGGATGTAGAGTGCGGACCGCGGAATGCGGGACACGGGCCAAAGCTGTGTTGTGTAGTAAGCTCGCGACTCGCTGACATGCGCTGGGATGTAGAGTGCGGACCGCGGGGTGCGGGACACGGGTCCATAGCTGTGTTGTGTAGGAAGCTCGCGACTCGCTGATATGCGCTGGGATGTAGAGTGCGGACCGCGGGGTGCGGGACACGGGTCCAGAGCTGTGTTGTGTAGTAAGCTCGCGACTCGCTGACATGCGCTGGGATGTAGAGTGCGGACCGCGGGGTGCGGGACACGGGTCCAGTGCTGTGTTGTGTAGTAAGCTCGCGACTCGCTGATATGCGCTGGGATGTAGAGTGCGGACCGCGGAATGCGGGACACGGGCCAAAGCTGTGTTGTGTAGTAAGCGCGCGACTCGCTGATATGCGCTGGGATGTAGAGTGCGGACCGCGGGGTGGTGGACACGGGTCCAGAGTTGTGTTGTGTAGTAAGCTCGCGACTCGCTGATATGCGCTGGGACGTAGAGTGCGGACCGCGGAATGCGGGACACGGGACCAGAGCTGTGTTGTGTAAGTAAGCTCGCGACTCGCTGATATGCGCTGGGATGTAGAGTGCGGACCGCGGAATGCGGGACACGGGCCAAAGCTGTGTTGTGTAGTAAGCTCGCGACTCGCTGACATGCGCTGGGATGTAGAGTGCGGACCGCGGGGTGCGGGACACGGGTCCATAGCTGTGTTGTGTAGGAAGCTCGCGACTCGCTGATATGCGCTGGGATGTAGAGTGCGGACCGCGGGGTGCGGGACACGGGTCCAGAGCTGTGTTGTGTAGTAAGCTCGCGACTCGCTGACATGCGCTGGGATGTAGAGTGCGGACCGCGGGGTGCGGGACACGGGTCCATAGCTGTGTTGTGTAGGAAGCTCGCGACTCGCTGATATGCGCTGGGATGTAGAGTGCGGACCGCGGGGTGGTGGACACGGGTCCAGAGTTGTGTTGTGTAGTAAGCTCGCGACTCGCTGATATGCGCTGGGACGTAGAGTGCGGACCGCGGAATGCGGGACACGGGACCAGAGCTGTGTTGTGTAAGTAAGCTCGCGACTCGCTGATATGCGCTGGGATGTAGAGTGCGGACCGCGGAATGCGGGACACGGGCCAAAGCTGTGTTGTGTAGTAAGCTCGCGACTCGCTGACATGCGCTGGGATGTAGAGTGCGGACCGCGGGGTGCGGGACACGGGTCCATAGCTGTGTTGTGTAGGAAGCTCGCGACTCGCTGATATGCGCTGGGATGTAGAGTGCGGACCGCGGGGTGCGGGACACGGGTCCAGAGCTGTGTTGTGTAGTAAGCTCGCGACTCGCTGACATGCGCTGGGATGTAGAGTGCGGACCGCGGGGTGCGGGACACGGGTCCAGAGCTGTGTTGTGTAGTAAGCTCGCGACTCGCTGATATGCGCTGGGATGTAGAGTGCGGACCGCGGAATGCGGGACACGGGCCAAAGCTGTGTTGTGTAGTAAGCGCGCGACTCGCTGATATGCGCTGGTATGTAGAGTGCGGACCGCGGGGTGGTGGACACGGGTCCAGAGTTGTGTTGTGTAGTAAGCTCGCGACTCGCTGATATGCGCTGGGACGTAGAGTGCGGACCGCGGAATGCGGGACACGGGACCAGAGCTGTGTTGTGTAAGTAAGCTCGCGACTCGCTGATATGCGCTGGGATGTAGAGTGCGGACCGCGGGATGCGGGACACGGGTCCAGTGCTATGTTGTGTAGTAAGCTCGCGACTCGCTGACATGCGCTGGGATGTAGAGTGCGGACCGCGGGGTGCGGGACACGGGACCAGAGCTGTGCTGTGTAGTAAGCTCGCGACTCGCTGACATGCGCTGGGATGTAGAGTGCGGACCGCGGGGTGCGGGACACGGGTCCAGAGCTGTGTTGTGTAGTAAGCTCGCGACTCGCTGACATGCGCTGGGATGTAGAGTGCGGACCGCGGGGTGCGGGACACGGGACCAGAGCTGTGTTGTGTAGTAAGCTCGCGACTCGCTGATATGCGCTGGGATGTAGAGTGCGGACCGCGGGGTGCGGGACACGGGTCCAGTGCTGTGTTGTGTAGTAAGCTCGCGACTCGCTGATATGCGCTGAGATGTAGAGTGCGGACCGCGGGGTGCGGGACACGGGTCCAGAGCTGTGTTGTGTAGTAAGCTCGCGACTCGCTGACATGCGCTGGGATGTAGAGTGCGGACCGCGGGGTGCGGGACACGGGACCAGAGCTGTGTTGTGTAGTAAGCTCGCGACTCGCTGATATGCGCTGGGATGTAGAGTGCGGACCGCGGGGTGCGGGACACGGGTCCAGTGCTGTGTTGTGTAGTAAGCTCGCGACTCGCTGATATGCGCTGAGATGTAGAGTGCGGACCGCGGGGTGCGGGACACGGGTCCAGAGCTGTGTTGTGTAGTAAGCTCGCGACTCGCTGACATGCGCTGGGATGTAGAGTGCGGACCGCGGGGTGCGGGACACGGGACCAGAGCTGTGTTGTGTAGTAAGCTCGCGACTCGCTGATATGCGCTGGGATGTAGAGTGCGGACCGCGGGGTGCGGGACACGGGTCCAGTGCTGTGTTGTGTAGTAAGCTCGCGACTCGCTGATATGCGCTGGGATGTAGAGTGCGGACCGCGGAATGCGGGACACGGGCCAAAGCTGTGTTGTGTAGTAAGCGCGCGACTCGCTGATATGCGCTGGGATGTAGAGTGCGGACCGCGGAGTGCGGGACACGGGTCCAGAGCTGTGTAGTGTAGTAAGCTCGCGACTGGCTGATATGCGCTGAGATGTAGAGTGCGGACCGCGGGGTGCGGGACACGGGTCCAGAGCTGTGTTGTGTAGTAAGCTCGCGACTCGCTGATATGCGCTGGGATGTAGAGTGCGGACCGCGGGGTGGTGGACACGGGTCCAGAGTTGTGTTGTGTAGTAAGCTCGCGACTCGCTGATATGCGCTGGGACGTAGAGTGCGGACCGCGGAATGCGGGACACGGGACCAGAGCTGTGTTGTGTAAGTAAGCTCGCGACTCGCTGATATGCGCTGGGATGTAGAGTGCGGACCGCGGAATGCGGGACACGGGCCAAAGCTGTGTTGTGTAGTAAGCGCGCGACTCGCTGATATGCGCTGGGATGTAGAGTGCGGACCGCGGAGTGCGGGACACGGGTCCAGAGCTGTGTAGTGTAGTAAGCTCGCGACTGGCTGATATGCGCTGAGATGTAGAGTGCGGACCGCGGGGTGCGGGACACGGGACCAGAGCTGTGCTGTGTAGTAAGCTCGCGACTCGCTGACATGCGCTGGGATGTAGAGTGCGGACCGCGGGGTGCGGGACACGGGACCAGAGCTGTGTTGTGTAGTAAGCTCGCGACTCGCTGATATGCGCTGGGATGTAGAGTGCGGACCGCGGGGTGCGGGACACGGGTCCAGTGCTGTGTTGTGTAGTAAGCTCGCGACTCGCTGATATGCGCTGAGATGTAGAGTGCGGACCGCGGGGTGCGGGACACGGGTCCAGAGCTGTGTTGTGTAGTAAGCTCGCGACTCGCTGACATGCGCTGGGATGTAGAGTGCGGACCGCGGGGTGCGGGACACGGGACCAGAGCTGTGTTGTGTAGTAAGCTCGCGACTCGCTGACATGCGCTGGGATGTAGAGTGCGGACCGCGGGGTGCGGGACACGGGACCAGAGCTGTGTTGTGTAGTAAGCTCGCGACTCGCTGATATGCGCTGGGATGTAGAGTGCGGACCGCGGGGTGCGGGACACGGGTCCAGTGCTGTGTTGTGTAGTAAGCTCGCGACTCGCTGATATGCGCTGAGATGTAGAGTGCGGACCGCGGGGTGCGGGACACGGGTCCAGAGCTGTGTTGTGTAGTAAGCTCGCGACTCGCTGACATGCGCTGGGATGTAGAGTGCGGACCGCGGGGTGCGGGACACGGGACCAGAGCTGTGTTGTGTAGTAAGCTCGCGACTCGCTGATATGCGCTGGGATGTAGAGTGCGGACCGCGGGGTGCGGGACACGGGTCCAGTGCTGTGTTGTGTAGTAAGCTCGCGACTCGCTGATATGCGCTGAGATGTAGAGTGCGGACCGCGGGGTGCGGGACACGGGTCCAGAGCTGTGTTGTGTAGTAAGCTCGCGACTCGCTGACATGCGCTGGGATGTAGAGTGCGGACCGCGGGGTGCGGGACACGGGACCAGAGCTGTGTTGTGTAGTAAGCTCGCGACTCGCTGATATGCGCTGGGATGTAGAGTGCGGACCGCGGGGTGCGGGACACGGGTCCAGTGCTGTGTTGTGTAGTAAGCTCGCGACTCGCTGATATGCGCTGGGATGTAGAGTGCGGACCGCGGAATGCGGGACACGGGCCAAAGCTGTGTTGTGTAGTAAGCGCGCGACTCGCTGATATGCGCTGGGATGTAGAGTGCGGACCGCGGAGTGCGGGACACGGGTCCAGAGCTGTGTAGTGTAGTAAGCTCGCGACTGGCTGATATGCGCTGAGATGTAGAGTGCGGACCGCGGGGTGCGGGACACGGGTCCAGAGCTGTGTTGTGTAGTAAGCTCGCGACTCGCTGATATGCGCTGGGATGTAGAGTGCGGACCGCGGGGTGGTGGACACGGGTCCAGAGTTGTGTTGTGTAGTAAGCTCGCGACTCGCTGATATGCGCTGGGACGTAGAGTGCGGACCGCGGAATGCGGGACACGGGACCAGAGCTGTGTTGTGTAAGTAAGCTCGCGACTCGCTGATATGCGCTGGGATGTAGAGTGCGGACCGCGGAATGCGGGACACGGGCCAAAGCTGTGTTGTGTAGTAAGCTCGCGACTCGCTGACATGCGCTGGGATGTAGAGTGCGGACCGCGGGGTGCGGGACACGGGTCCATAGCTGTGTTGTGTAGGAAGCTCGCGACTCGCTGATATGCGCTGGGATGTAGAGTGCGGACCGCGGGGTGCGGGACACGGGTCCAGAGCTGTGTTGTGTAGTAAGCTCGCGACTCGCTGACATGCGCTGGGATGTAGAGTGCGGACCGCGGGGTGCGGGACACGGGTCCAGTGCTGTGTTGTGTAGTAAGCTCGCGACTCGCTGATATGCGCTGGGATGTAGAGTGCGGACCGCGGGGTGCGGGACACGGGTCCAGAGCTGTGTAGTGTAGTAAGCTCGCGACTGGCTGATATGCGCTGAGATGTAGAGTGCGGACCGCGGGGTGCGGGACACGGGTCCATAGCTGTGTTGTGTAGGAAGCTCGCGACTCGCTGATATGCGCTGGGATGTAGAGTGCGGACCGCGGGGTGCGGGACACGGGTCCAGAGCTGTGTTGTGTAGTAAGCTCGCGACTCGCTGACATGCGCTGGGATGTAGAGTGCGGACCGCGGGGTGCGGGACACGGGTCCATAGCTGTGTTGTGTAGGAAGCTCGCGACTCGCTGATATGCGCTGGGATGTAGAGTGCGGACCGCGGGGTGGTGGACACGGGTCCAGAGTTGTGTTGTGTAGTAAGCTCGCGACTCGCTGATATGCGCTGGGACGTAGAGTGCGGACCGCGGAATGCGGGACACGGGACCAGAGCTGTGTTGTGTAAGTAAGCTCGCGACTCGCTGATATGCGCTGGGATGTAGAGTGCGGACCGCGGAATGCGGGACACGGGCCAAAGCTGTGTTGTGTAGTAAGCTCGCGACTCGCTGACATGCGCTGGGATGTAGAGTGCGGACCGCGGGGTGCGGGACACGGGTCCATAGCTGTGTTGTGTAGGAAGCTCGCGACTCGCTGATATGCGCTGGGATGTAGAGTGCGGACCGCGGGGTGCGGGACACGGGTCCAGAGCTGTGTTGTGTAGTAAGCTCGCGACTCGCTGACATGCGCTGGGATGTAGAGTGCGGACCGCGGGGTGCGGGACACGGGTCCAGTGCTGTGTTGTGTAGTAAGCTCGCGACTCGCTGATATGCGCTGGGATGTAGAGTGCGGACCGCGGCATGCGGGACACGGGCCAAAGCTGTGTTGTGTAGTAAGCGCGCGACTCGCTGATATGCGCTGGGATGTAGAGTGCGGACCGCGGAGTGCGGGACACGGGTCCAGAGCTGTGAGTGTAGTAAGCTCGCGACTCGCTGATATGCGCTGGTATGTAGAGTGCGGACCGCGGGGTGGTGGACACGGGTCCAGAGTTGTGTTGTGTAGTAAGCTCGCGACTCGCTGATATGCGCTGGGACGTAGAGTGCGGACCGCGGAATGCGGGACACGGGACCAGAGCTGTGTTGTGTAAGTAAGCTCGCGACTCGCTGATATGCGCTGGGATGTAGAGTGCGGACCGCGGGATGCGGGACACGGGTCCAGTGCTATGTTGTGTAGTAAGCTCGCGACTCGCTGACATGCGCTGGGATGTAGAGTGCGGACCGCGGGGTGCGGGACACGGGTCCAGAGCTGTGTTGTGTAGTAAGCTCGCGACTCGCTGATATGCGCTGGGATGTAGAGTGCGGACCGCGGGGTGCGGGACACGGGACCAGAGCTGTGTTGTGTAGTAAGCTCGCGACTCGCTGATATGCGCTGGGATGTAGAGTGCGGACCGCGGGGTGCGGGACACGGGTCCAGTGCTGTGTTGTGTAGTAAGCTCGCGACTCGCTGATATGCGCTGAGATGTAGAGTGCGGACCGCGGGGTGCGGGACACGGGTCCAGAGCTGTGTTGTGTAGTAAGCTCGCGACTCGCTGACATGCGCTGGGATGTAGAGTGCGGACCGCGGGGTGCGGGACACGGGACCAGAGCTGTGTTGTGTAGTAAGCTCGCGACTCGCTGATATGCGCTGGGATGTAGAGTGCGGACCGCGGGGTGCGGGACACGGGTCCAGTGCTGTGTTGTGTAGTAAGCTCGCGACTCGCTGATATGCGCTGAGATGTAGAGTGCGGACCGCGGGGTGCGGGACACGGGTCCAGAGCTGTGTTGTGTAGTAAGCTCGCGACTCGCTGACATGCGCTGGGATGTAGAGTGCGGACCGCGGGGTGCGGGACACGGGACCAGAGCTGTGTTGTGTAGTAAGCTCGCGACTCGCTGATATGCGCTGGGATGTAGAGTGCGGACCGCGGGGTGCGGGACACGGGACCAGAGCTGTGTTGTGTAGTAAGCTCGCGACTCGCTGATATGCGCTGGGATGTAGAGTGCGGACCGCGGGGTGCGGGACACGGGTCCAGTGCTGTGTTGTGTAGTAAGCTCGCGACTCGCTGATATGCGCTGAGATGTAGAGTGCGGACCGCGGGGTGCGGGACACGGGTCCAGAGCTGTGTTGTGTAGTAAGCTCGCGACTCGCTGACATGCGCTGGGATGTAGAGTGCGGACCGCGGGGTGCGGGACACGGGACCAGAGCTGTGTTGTGTAGTAAGCTCGCGACTCGCTGATATGCGCTGGGATGTAGAGTGCGGACCGCGGGGTGCGGGACACGGGTCCAGTGCTGTGTTGTGTAGTAAGCTCGCGACTCGCTGATATGCGCTGGGATGTAGAGTGCGGACCGCGGAATGCGGGACACGGGCCAAAGCTGTGTTGTGTAGTAAGCGCGCGACTCGCTGATATGCGCTGGGATGTAGAGTGCGGACCGCGGAGTGCGGGACACGGGTCCAGAGCTGTGTAGTGTAGTAAGCTCGCGACTGGCTGATATGCGCTGAGATGTAGAGTGCGGACCGCGGGGTGCGGGACACGGGTCCAGAGCTGTGTTGTGTAGTAAGCTCGCGACTCGCTGATATGCGCTGGGATGTAGAGTGCGGACCGCGGGGTGGTGGACACGGGTCCAGAGTTGTGTTGTGTAGTAAGCTCGCGACTCGCTGATATGCGCTGGGACGTAGAGTGCGGACCGCGGAATGCGGGACACGGGACCAGAGCTGTGTTGTGTAAGTAAGCTCGCGACTCGCTGATATGCGCTGGGATGTAGAGTGCGGACCGCGGAATGCGGGACACGGGCCAAAGCTGTGTTGTGTAGTAAGCGCGCGACTCGCTGATATGCGCTGGGATGTAGAGTGCGGACCGCGGAGTGCGGGACACGGGTCCAGAGCTGTGTAGTGTAGTAAGCTCGCGACTGGCTGATATGCGCTGAGATGTAGAGTGCGGACCGCGGGGTGCGGGACACGGGACCAGAGCTGTGCTGTGTAGTAAGCTCGCGACTCGCTGACATGCGCTGGGATGTAGAGTGCGGACCGCGGGGTGCGGGACACGGGACCAGAGCTGTGTTGTGTAGTAAGCTCGCGACTCGCTGATATGCGCTGGGATGTAGAGTGCGGACCGCGGGGTGCGGGACACGGGTCCAGTGCTGTGTTGTGTAGTAAGCTCGCGACTCGCTGATATGCGCTGAGATGTAGAGTGCGGACCGCGGGGTGCGGGACACGGGTCCAGAGCTGTGTTGTGTAGTAAGCTCGCGACTCGCTGACATGCGCTGGGATGTAGAGTGCGGACCGCGGGGTGCGGGACACGGGACCAGAGCTGTGTTGTGTAGTAAGCTCGCGACTCGCTGATATGCGCTGGGATGTAGAGTGCGGACCGCGGGGTGCGGGACACGGGTCCAGTGCTGTGTTGTGTAGTAAGCTCGCGACTCGCTGATATGCGCTGGGATGTAGAGTGCGGACCGCGGGGTGCGGGACACGGGTCCAGTGCTGTGTTGTGTAGTAAGCTCGCGACTCGCTGATATGCGCTGGGATGTAGAGTGCGGACCGCGGAATGCGGGACACGGGCCAAAGCTGTGTTGTGTAGTAAGCGCGCGACTCGCTGATATGCGCTGGGATGTAGAGTGCGGACCGCGGAGTGCGGGACACGGGTCCAGAGCTGTGTAGTGTAGTAAGCTCGCGACTGGCTGATATGCGCTGAGATGTAGAGTGCGGACCGCGGGGTGCGGGACACGGGTCCAGAGCTGTGTTGTGTAGTAAGCTCGCGACTCGCTGATATGCGCTGGGATGTAGAGTGCGGACCGCGGGGTGGTGGACACGGGTCCAGAGTTGTGTTGTGTAGTAAGCTCGCGACTCGCTGATATGCGCTGGGACGTAGAGTGCGGACCGCGGGGTGCGGGACACGGGTCCATAGCTGTGTTGTGTAGGAAGCTCGCGACTCGCTGATATGCGCTGGGATGTAGAGTGCGGACCGCGGGGTGCGGGACACGGGTCCAGAGCTGTGTTGTGTAGTAAGCTCGCGACTCGCTGACATGCGCTGGGATGTAGAGTGCGGACCGCGGGGTGCGGGACACGGGTCCATAGCTGTGTTGTGTAGGAAGCTCGCGACTCGCTGATATGCGCTGGGATGTAGAGTGCGGTCCGCGGGGTGGTGGACACGGGTCCAGAGTTGTGTTGTGTAGTAAGCTCGCGACTCGCTGATATGCGCTGGGACGTAGAGTGCGGACCGCGGAATGCGGGACACGGGACCAGAGCTGTGTTGTGTAAGTAAGCTCGCGACTCGCTGATATGCGCTGGGATGTAGAGTGCGGACCGCGGAATGCGGGACACGGGCCAAAGCTGTGTTGTGTAGTAAGCTCGCGACTCGCTGACATGCGCTGGGATGTAGAGTGCGGACCGCGGGGTGCGGGACACGGGTCCAGAGCTGTGTTGTGTAGGAAGCTCGCGACTCGCTGATATGCGCTGGGATGTAGAGTGCGGACCGCGGGGTGCGGGACACGGGTCCAGAGCTGTGTTGTGTAGTAAGCTCGCGACTCGCTGACATGCGCTGGGATGTAGAGTGCGGACCGCGGGGTGCGGGACACGGGTCCAGTGCTGTGTTGTGTAGTAAGCTCGCGACTCGCTGATATGCGCTGGGATGTAGAGTGCGGACCGCGGCATGCGGGACACGGGCCAAAGCTGTGTTGTGTAGTAAGCGCGCGACTCGCTGATATGCGCTGGGATGTAGAGTGCGGACCGCGGAGTGCGGGACACGGGTCCAGAGCTGTGAGTGTAGTAAGCTCGCGACTCGCTGATATGCGCTGGTATGTAGAGTGCGGACCGCGGGGTGGTGGACACGGGTCCAGAGTTGTGTTGTGTAGTAAGCTCGCGACTCGCTGATATGCGCTGGGACGTAGAGTGCGGACCGCGGAATGCGGGACACGGGACCAGAGCTGTGTTGTGTAAGTAAGCTCGCGACTCGCTGATATGCGCTGGGATGTAGAGTGCGGACCGCGGGATGCGGGACACGGGTCCAGTGCTATGTTGTGTAGTAAGCTCGCGACTCGCTGACATGCGCTGGGATGTAGAGTGCGGACCGCGGGGTGCGGGACACGGGACCAGAGCTGTGCTGTGTAGTAAGCTCGCGACTCGCTGACATGCGCTGGGATGTAGAGTGCGGACCGCGGGGTGCGGGACACGGGTCCAGAGCTGTGTTGTGTAGTAAGCTCGCGACTCGCTGACATGCGCTGGGATGTAGAGTGCGGACCGCGGGGTGCGGGACACGGGACCAGAGCTGTGTTGTGTAGTAAGCTCGCGACTCGCTGATATGCGCTGGGATGTAGAGTGCGGACCGCGGGGTGCGGGACACGGGTCCAGTGCTGTGTTGTGTAGTAAGCTCGCGACTCGCTGATATGCGCTGAGATGTAGAGTGCGGACCGCGGGGTGCGGGACACGGGTCCAGAGCTGTGTTGTGTAGTAAGCTCGCGACTCGCTGACATGCGCTGGGATGTAGAGTGCGGACCGCGGGGTGCGGGACACGGGACCAGAGCTGTGTTGTGTAGTAAGCTCGCGACTCGCTGATATGCGCTGGGATGTAGAGTGCGGACCGCGGGGTGCGGGACACGGGTCCAGTGCTGTGTTGTGTAGTAAGCTCGCGACTCGCTGATATGCGCTGAGATGTAGAGTGCGGACCGCGGGGTGCGGGACACGGGTCCAGAGCTGTGTTGTGTAGTAAGCTCGCGACTCGCTGACATGCGCTGGGATGTAGAGTGCGGACCGCGGAATGCGGGACACGGGCCAAAGCTGTGTTGTGTAGTAAGCGCGCGACTCGCTGATATGCGCTGGGATGTAGAGTGCGGACCGCGGAGTGCGGGACACGGGTCCAGAGCTGTGTAGTGTAGTAAGCTCGCGACTGGCTGATATGCGCTGAGATGTAGAGTGCGGACCGCGGGGTGCGGGACACGGGTCCAGAGCTGTGTTGTGTAGTAAGCTCGCGACTCGCTGATATGCGCTGGGATGTAGAGTGCGGACCGCGGGGTGGTGGACACGGGTCCAGAGTTGTGTTGTGTAGTAAGCTCGCGACTCGCTGATATGCGCTGGGACGTAGAGTGCGGACCGCGGAATGCGGGACACGGGACCAGAGCTGTGTTGTGTAAGTAAGCTCGCGACTCGCTGATATGCGCTGGGATGTAGAGTGCGGACCGCGGAATGCGGGACACGGGCCAAAGCTGTGTTGTGTAGTAAGCGCGCGACTCGCTGATATGCGCTGGGATGTAGAGTGCGGACCGCGGAGTGCGGGACACGGGTCCAGAGCTGTGTAGTGTAGTAAGCTCGCGACTGGCTGATATGCGCTGAGATGTAGAGTGCGGACCGCGGGGTGCGGGACACGGGACCAGAGCTGTGCTGTGTAGTAAGCTCGCGACTCGCTGATATGCGCTGGGATGTAGAGTGCGGACCGCGGGGTGCGGGACACGGGACCAGAGCTGTGTTGTGTAGTAAGCTCGCGACTCGCTGATATGCGCTGGGATGTAGAGTGCGGACCGCGGGGTGCGGGACACGGGTCCAGTGCTGTGTTGTGTAGTAAGCTCGCGACTGGCTGATATGCGCTGAGATGTAGAGTGCGGACCGCGGGGTGCGGGACACGGGTCCAGAGCTGTGTTGTGTAGTAAGCTCGCGACTCGCTGACATGCGCTGGGATGTAGAGTGCGGACCGCGGGGTGCGGGACACGGGACCAGAGCTGTGTTGTGTAGTAAGCTCGCGACTCGCTGATATGCGCTGGGATGTAGAGTGCGGACCGCGGGGTGCGGGACACGGGTCCAGTGCTGTGTTGTGTAGTAAGCTCGCGACTCGCTGATATGCGCTGGGATGTAGAGTGCGGACCGCGGGGTGCGGGACACGGGTCCAGAGCTGTGTTGTGTAGTAAGCTCGCGACTCGCTGATATGCGCTGGGATGTAGAGTGCGGACCGCGGAATGCGGGACACGGGCCAAAGCTGTGTTGTGTAGTAAGCGCGCGACTCGCTGATATGCGCTGGGATGTAGAGTGCGGACCGCGGAGTGCGGGACACGGGTCCAGAGCTGTGTTGTGTAGTAAGCTCGCGACTGGCTGATATGCGCTGAGATGTAGAGTGCGGACCGCGGGGTGCGGGACACGGGTCCAGAGCTGTGTTGTGTAGTAAGCTCGCGACTCGCTGATATGCGCTGGGATGTAGAGTGCGGACCGCGGGGTGGTGGACACGGGTCCAGAGTTGTGTTGTGTAGTAAGCTCGCGACTCGCTGATATGCGCTGGGACGTAGAGTGCGGACCGCGGAATGCGGGACACGGGACCAGAGCTGTGTTGTGTAAGTAAGCTCGCGACTCGCTGATATGCGCTGGGATGTAGAGTGCGGACCGCGGAATGCGGGACACGGGCCAAAGCTGTGTTGTGTAGTAAGCGCGCGACTCGCTGATATGCGCTGGGATGTAGAGTGCGGACCGCGGGATGCGGGACACGGGTCCAGTGCTATGTTGTGTAGTAAGCTCGCGACTCGCTGATATGCGCTGGGACGTAGAGTGCGGACCGCGGAATGCGGGACACGGGACCAGAGCTGTGTTGTGTAAGTAAGCTCGCGACTCGCTGATATGCGCTGGGATGTAGAGTGCGGACCGCGGAATGCGGGACACGGGCCAAAGCTGTGTTGTGTAGTAAGCTCGCGACTCGCTGACATGCGCTGGGATGTAGAGTGCGGACCGCGGGGTGCGGGACACGGGACTAAATGCTGGCCCGCTAAATATAAAATTTTTTGCTCCTGTTACAGGGCCCACCCTGTAAATTGTAAATAAGGCTCTACCTCTCTTGGCCATCTCTATCTTGAGCTGCTTAGGTATGTGCGGTATGATGTTCCGCTGGCTGGCAACGACCCGACGGCACTTCTTGCACCGGTACACGATCGGATCCGGCCGCTCGCGCGCCAGGCCCGGATCCGGTTTCACCAGGTCGGCGAACAGTTGCGGGAGTATCTTCACTGTAAACAACATTAAGGCCTATTACACTCTCGTCTGTCGTGGCGTCACTCGCTCAAGGTCGAAAATTTCGGGTCATCCTGTATTAAATAAAAGCAATAATGTCTTTTATAGTTACATAGGAGCGCTCGTGGCCCAGCGGCGCCCGCATACCGGGTGCGGTATGCGAGTTTAAGCAACGTGGGGGCAGGTCGGTTCTTGGATGGGTGACCGCTTACTAACTGAGCGCTCCCGTGCTTTGGATGGCAAATTAAGCCGTTGATCCCGGTTGCTGTCTACGACAGAAGTCGTTAAGCCAGGTTAGAGGCCTTTAGGGTGAAACCCTATGGGACTGGGCGGCGCAGACAGGCCTCGAGGTCCTGAACCGGGGCACCGCCAACACCTGCGTGCGCCGGCAAGGAGGGTCCATAGTGGACGTCACCCTCGCGACTCCTGCCATCGCAAGGCGAACAGCGGACTGGCGGGTCCTGGTGGACACGGTGACCCTCTCCGACCACAACTATATTCGGATGAGGATCTCCAAGTCGACGCCATTTCCCATACCCATACCGGAGGGGCCAAGAAGGTGGAAACGCTTTCCCAGGTGGAGCCTCGCCACCTTGGACAGGGATAGAGCGGAGGAAGCGGCAATGATGGAGGTGTGGCGGGCCCCCCCACCGGACCGGGCTCTAGACGTGGAGGAGCGGGCGGTAATGTTTGTCGACCACTGGCTGGAGAGGGCACACGGCGCAGTTGGGTTTAGGCTGGCGCAGGTAATGACCGGACACGGATGCTTCGGTCATTACTTGCACCAAATCGGGAGAGAGGCCAGCCCGGCCTGCCATGAGTGCGGTGACCCAGACGACAACGCCCAGCACACCCTAGAGGCGTGCAATCGTTGGGTTGGGGAACGCCGCACCCTGGTCAACGCACTCGGAGGGGGAGACCTCTCACTTCCCAGCGTCGTGGCAGCCATGCTGAGAAGCGAGAGATCGTGGCAAGCAGTGGCCTCCTTCTGCGAAACAGTCATCGCGCAGAAGGAGGCCTCGGAACGGGAGCGCGAAGATAGGGCAGATGCGCTTCCGATCCGGCGAAGACGGAGGGGGAGGAGGCGGGCGCAGTATGCTGCCCGCCAAAACCCCTAGTGGAGTTCGTGGGGGAGGGGCCCACGACAACAGTTAAGACTCCACACAGCTGGGGAGGGATCGTTGCGTATTCCGATCCCTCCCACCTCTGGCGAGGTAGCCCTGGACGGAACCAGGGCAGCCGGGGGGCGTCGTGGTAGAATGTTCGCCACCCCATGGCGCCCCCAGGAACGGCAAAGCGGAGAATCGCCGGCGTGTTTTTAGTGGGTATGCCCCTCCCTCTGAGGGGAGAGTCCCACATAACCCCCCATCATGGGCGTCCCTAGCCCCGGGGGGTATGCTTAAAATGCATTTTCACACCGTTAAAAAAAAAAAAAAAAAAAAAAGGTTAGAGGCCTTCGGGCGGCTTGAGAACTTCTAACAGTCAAATTGCCCACTCACTTGACAAGGGGGTCGAAGTTGTTGTTGTTGTTGTCGTACAATACAACGGTGGGTACTCCCTACGGACGTGGGTCCGTAGGTCCGGACCCACGTCCGTGGGGAGTACCCACCGTTGTATTGTACGCGATTAAGAGTCCCCAGTACGGTCTGTCGGTCTCTTAATTATTTACCTTGCTTAAGCTTCTGACCCGCCATCTTTAGGCGAAACTGCTTGTATCGGGGATCGTCCTGAAATCATCGGTCACAATGTTATTCGCGGAATTAGACCACTTTGACTTAGTTGGTAGTGACCCTATTTAAAATTAATTCTATGTCTCTAAATATTTTACTAGTTCGTAACTGGCTACGAGAAAAGAAAAAGAATTTTATTTGGTACCTGGTTACAAAACTCGGTTACATACACGGCCGAAAGGACCCTGCCTATGAAGCCAGGTCCCGGGTTCACATCCCGGTCGGGGCATTATTTATTTCTGAGTCTTTTTACGCCTTCCAGGTGGCGCAGGACCGGTCATTGTGGAAGTTTTTGGGGGAGGCCTATGTCCAGCTGTGGACGTCATTCGGCTGACATGATGATGATCATGATGAATCTTTTTAACCGACTTCAAGATTTCAAAAGAGGAGGTTATCAATTCGGTTGTATGTTTTTTTTTATGTTTTTTACTCAATAACTCCGTCATTTCTTAACCGATTTGGAAAATTATTTTTTTGATTGTAAGTATATATATCCAAGTTGGTCCCGTTTAGGTCAAAATGCAGTTCTGATGATGGGATCCATGAGAAATTGAGAGAACTCCTCAAATCTTAAAGGCAAACATATAGTGATTTTTGTGTTTTTATCAACAAATCGAGCATATTCCTCCAAAAATGTGACATTTGATGAAGTGGAACTGCTGATGATGATCAGAATAGAACTCTTCAACGACGAAAAGTTCACTTTTGGCGATTTGTCGTTCTAGCTGTGTTTGTTAAGCAAGTTCTATTTTCACGATTGATGTTTGTCATGCTCGAGTTCTAATGATGGGATCCATTAGGAATCGAGGGAACTCCTCAAATGTGAAAGGCACACAAATAGTAATTTTAATATTTTCATGAACTAATCAAGCATTTTCATTAATAAAAGTGACATTTGATGAAGTGGAACTGCTGATGATGATCAGAACGGAACTCTTCAACGACGCGTACTTCAAGTTTGGCGATTTGTTCTCTTCGTTTTGTTTGTCAAGCAATCAAGGTTTTTCCATGATTCCATGAGGAATTGAGGGTACTTAGTCTTCTACCATTATAAACATACTTATAGCCATTTTTAATTTTATTGTATGGAATCTAAGAGTGCACCATTTAAGTATAATAATCTTTCACCGGCCTCCCCCATTGAAATCGTTTTTTTTTTATTAAAAATTATTATCTGTATAAGTAAGTATATCGTCGCCTGGTACCCATAGTACAAGTTATGCTTAGTTTGGGACTAGGTCGATTTGTGTAAGCTTGCCCCCCAATATTAGTTTATTTAAAATGTCCTTTTTGCAGGTATGTTGCTTTTACCTACAATGTAGCCAGCCACTCGTATCCACCACCACCACCACCACCATATCAGCCCTAGGACGTCCACTGCTGGACATAGGCCTCCCCCAATTTCATGGGGGGTAAATGCCATAATCGCCACTCTAGGAATGCTGCTGCCCATTCCCCGGTGGTCTTGGTCGTAGTTTAAAGACATACCCGGGTCCGGGGCCACTCGTATGTACTTAGTATAATTTAACAAAATTTCTAAAACATGTATTAGATACTTTTTTTACTGGTGTACAAAATTGCTAATAACTTGTATTTGGGTCACCACCCACCCCACCCCTTTTAGCACCCTAAATGTGCAACAAAACTGGCAACCGTGTTTGTCTTCTCGAAGATCTCACGGTTCGAAAATAAATGCCATACAATTATTATTATCTCTTTATTCACTTTACGTCTTAGCTTAGGTCTTTACAATATTTCTATAAAAAGTAAAATATAATACAATATTTACAAAACATAAAATCATTATAAAATACTTAACCTAGGGTGTCGCCGGCAGCGAGGCGGGGCCTAAGCTACCGGTGGTGTCGGGCGACAGAGAGGAACCCCCGGACTATCCGCGCCGTGTCCAGGAGTACCGCCTTCTGCATCTGACCCTTGACCCAGCCATCTAGCGAGTCTCTTGAGATGTTGGTCGAGACTCTTCGCTATTAGACCTTTTAGTTCACAGAGACGACTATCGGGACAATGATCGTCGAATCAACATCCCTCATGGCGGTTACCTCGTTAGCCAGTACTTCATCATCATCATCATTTCAGCCGAATGACGTCCACTGCTGGACATAGGCCTCCCCCAAAGACTTCCACAATGACCGGTCCTGCGCCATCCGCATCCAGCGGACACCCGCGACCCTTACCAGGTCATCAGTCCACCGTGTGGGGGGCCTGCCCACGCTACGCCTTCCGGTACGTGGTCGCCACTCGAGAGCCTTCCCGCCCCAACGGCCGTCGGTTCTGCGTGCTATGTGCCCCGCCCACTGCCACTTAAGTTAGGTAGGTCTAGGTACTAATTAAATAATAATTAAATAAATATTGGGGAACAATCTTACACAAATCGACCTAGTCCCAAACTAAGCAAAGCTTGTACTATGGGTACTAGACGACGATATACATACTTATATAGATAAATACACACTTAAATACATAGAAAACATCCAAGACCCAAGAACAAATATCCGTGAAAAATGCACAAATAAATGCCCTGGCCGGGATTCGAACCCGGGACCTCTAGCTTCGGAGGCAGAGTCACTACCAACTAGGCTAAACAGGTCGTCGTGTATTATTTACATTATAATAGTTACCTTGTTGAGTATGTACCCCATTTGCCCGTACAACTTGAGTTGGGCTATGAAGCCCTGGTTGGGCCCTATGTACCGCCGCTGGCTCTTCACCAGCTGGTAAGCGTCGTCATAGTCCAAGAAGTAGCGCTTCATTATGTACCCTATCACGACGGCCGCAGACCGGGACACGCCGAAATAACTGAAACATTCAAATTAATTAAATAAATATATATTATGGGGACATTCTTTACAACCGGGGACCCGGGTATGTCCTAAAACTGCGACCAAGAGCACCGGGGAATGGGCAGCAGCATACCTGGAGTGCGGTGGAGATACTGCGATCGCCAACCCGCATGGCAAGCGTGGCGATTATGGCATGAACCCTCCGTGAATTTGGGGTAAAAAAAAGTAAAAGTAAAAGTAGTTTATTCTTCAAATTAGGCATATTACATGCACCTATGAACGTCAATAAACTACCACCGGGGGAGGCCTATGTCCAGCAGTGGACGTCCTTTGGCTGATATGGTGGTGTAGGGGGATTCTTTAGGGAGGTATTCCACTCATCCAATATATTTGTCCAATATACATTTGATCATATAAATTGGATGATTTCATCCAACTTCGATGGGACCTCGTCATTTGATCAAAGATTCCGAAGACAGTTAAATCAATATGGCTACGCATGAAAAAAAATAAAACTTGGACAAAGATATTGGATGAGTGGAATGGGCCTCTGTCAATGAAATTTGATCAAAGATTGGACAAAGAAATTGGACAAAGATATTAGATGAGTAGAATACCACCACCTATTAAACTCATCCAATATCTTTGATCAATGAAATTGGATGATTTCATCAAACTTGGATGGGACCCCGACATTTGATCAAAGATTCCGATGACAGTTAAATCAATATGGCTACGCATGACGAAAAAAAAACTCTATCAAAGAAATTTGATCAAAGATTAGACAAAGAAATTGGACAAAGATATTGGATGAGTGGAATACCACCCTTATACAAATCGAACTAGTTCCATAGTAACCTCAATAAGGCTTGTGTTATGGGTACTAGACGACGATATATTTAATAGATATGTACTTAAATAAATAGAAAACATCTAAGTCTCAGGAGCAAATGCTTATGCCAACTACATAAACTAATGCCCTTGCCGGGATTCCAATCCGTTTCGGTATAAACCGGTCGAAGATCCTTATCTCGTCATCATCGTGTCCCGAGCGTCGTCACTATCGGGTTGCCAGCTCGGGGGTGTACCAGAGACAAGGTTAGATAGCGCCAATGTGTTAATGAGACGTCGTTTGGCCGTCATCGTCGTGTCCCGGACGATGACAGTCAGCGTCACTGACCCCTATCGGGTTGTCAGCTCGGGAGTGTACCAAAACAAGGTTAGAATAAGAATAAGAATAAATATTGGGGGACAATCTTACACAAATCGACCTAGTCCCAAACTAAGCAAAGCTTGTACTATGGGTACTAGACGACGATATATACATACTTAGATACATAGAAAACATCCAAGACCTAAGAACAAATATCCGTGATAAATGCACAACTAAATGCCCTGGCCGGGATTCGAACCCGGGACCTCTAGCTTCGGAGGCAGAGTCACTACCAACTAGGCTAAACAGGCCGTCAAAGAGTTAGATAGCGAAAAAGTGCTAAGCAGAGGCCGTTTGCTCGTCAAAGTCGTATCTCGGACGATAATCGTCAGTGTCACAGACCCCTATTGGGTTGCCAGCTCGGAGGTGTACCAGAGACAAGGTTAGATAGCGCCAATGTGTTAAGGAGACGTCGTTTGCTCGTCATCGCCGTGCCCGTCGTATGGCATTTATTTTCGAACCGTGAGGTCTTCGAGAAGACAAGTACGTTGCCAGTTTTTGTTACACTTTTAGCACCACCCATGGGTCACGTGTAGGGTAACGGTGGGTACTCCCTACGGATGTAGTGCAACTTCGACCCCCCTTGTCAAGTGAGTGTCCCGGACGATGAGCGTCAGCGTCACCGAGCCCCTATCAGGTTTTCAGCTCGGGGGTGTACCAGTGAAAACTGTAGTCGTAGCTGCAAGTGTAACAGGCATGGTTGAGCTCACCAATGGACCAGGACGTTGCCTCCGCCTTCGATTGCGTTCTGAATGTAGTCGGTGCATTCAGGGAGGTGTGATATCAAGTCGTCTTTCGGTATGTCCGCCACTGAAACATACAAAACAATACAAATTCAATACATCACGAAATTTTTTGAAAACTCACTGCGAGTTTCTGACATTTAAATGAAACAGTCCAAGAATTGTATGGAAGAAAATGTTAGAATAGTAGTACGGAAGAGCGAAAAAAGTGGGTTTTTTTCTTTTCTTTTTTTATTAAAAATGGGATTGCTCTTGGCCAGTATCGAGCCAGGGGGCAAAGGCCGACGATGAAGCGAGCTCATCCAGAAGATGCCTATTCACTCATGCCTTAAAAAGGTCCAGGTTATATGAACTCGGAAATACAGACGCCGGCAGAGAATTCCAAACCTTAGAAGTGCGAATTATGAAGGCTGATACAAAGCGCTTGGTTCGAATTAGAGGAATTTCGAACAGGTAAGGATGGTAGCCAGGTACAGGTGGTGTTTATACAAAATCTGAGTGAGGGAGTGCAACAGAACACAGTTACAGACTGTAACAGGAAGATTATCTTTAGATTATATATATTATATTTAGCAGGCAGCCAGTTTCAAACACTGCTCACCAACAAATACACAATAGGAAACAAAATCATACTAAACATAAACACATGTAGAAAACATGCTGTCTTATCGCTATAAAGCGATTTCTTTCAGACCACCACCACCACCATATCAGCCCTAGGACGTCCACTGCTGGACATAGGCCTCCCCCAATTTCATGGGGGGTAAATGCCAGTGTTTCAGACAACCTTTGGGTAATCCCCCAAAGCTACCACCATGGTGCGACCATGATCGGTGCAACCGACAGTAATTAAAGTACCTAAATTAATTAATTTCGCTTGAGACTCGTATAAGAATATTTTTAAATGTGTATAAAGCGCCAGAGTTTTGTTTATAGAGTTTATGCTCGTTTATCTTATCATGTCTGCCTCACATATTTGAAATGAAAATGAAATGAATAGTATATTACTACAGAGGCCGGGACGAAAGGGGTTGCCGGCCGAACACATATAGATATAGGATAGGTCTCAGGCGGGCAACCCCATATTTCCCGCCGAGGTATGTATAGTGCTTTTCTCAAACATGCAGTGAAATAAACAACAAAAAAATCACAGTTTTATTTTTAATACACATAGTGGCAGAATGTCATGATGCCTGTGCCACAAAGTTATGTGGAATGGAAATTAAAAAAGAGGACTTTGCCGGCCTAGGCCTGCAACATTTGTATGAAATTCCATTAACAACCTCTTGTCCTAGCTGCACCTGAAACGTCATACTTCGCAGCCTATTATAAGGAAAATAACATCAATATTTCATTGCATGTTTGAGAAAATAAATTTATTGTCACAGTAGAATACACACTTAATTTAAAAAAACAACAAGAGGCCACACTTAAAAAGCTAAGCGCTTGAGTGCTAAGATAACCGCCGCCGCGATAAGTGTTCATGATTAAGGACCGCGAATCGGTCTGAAACATGTCGAGCGATATTCGACCTTAAAGACGTGAGTGACCCGTTTCATTATATATAGAATAAATATTGGGGGACAATCTTACACAAATCGACGTAGTCCCAAACTAAGCAAAGCTTGTACTATGGGTACTAGGCGACGATATACATTCTTATATAGATAAATCCCATCAAAAACATAAATGTGAAAATGGGAGCCAAGTTCAATATTAAAAATATGCGATGCTTGGTTGTCGTCTTCACCGACAAAAGAATTGAGATCTAAATGGGTGCCAAGTCCCGTAGATTTTCTGAAATAGTGCCAGTCCGGCACTACATTATTTACAGTAAAACTAATTTACTGCGGCTTAATGCATTTTGAGCTTTAACTTGGCAGTTTTCTTAAATACCCAACAGCTTTTATGGTAATATAACATACTGCATACAAAACTGCCAGGCTGCTTTTTTTTTAGTTTAGTGTTATAACATAACCCTTTGGGTAGTGAAAACGACACAATACTACACGTTTGAGTGTTAAAGCCCGGCCATGACTGCGCGAATTGCGGTGCGGCAAGCGTTTTATATGTTCATTGCACGGTCGAGACGCGAAACACACTGCGGTAAGTTGGTACCTCCAAGCAAAGTACCAACAAAGGAAAACAGGCGGGAGTGAACTGACGACCGGGTAAAAGTCGCGGGAGCCTGCACGCGACGGACGGGAGTTGTGGCACTTGTGGTGGAGGCCTCTGTCCAGCAATGGAATCACTCGGCCGATATAAATATTGGGGGACAATCTTACACAAATCGACCTAGTCCCAAACTAAGCGAAGCTTGTACAATGGGTACTATACGACGATATACATACTTAAATACATAGAGAACATCCAATACCCAAGAACAAAATCCGTGCTAAATGCACAAATAACGCCCTGGTCGGGATTCGAACCCGGGTCCTTTAGCTTCGAAGGCAGTGTCACTACCAACTAGGCTAAGCAGGCCGTCCATCCGTGTGCACAAATAATGCCCTGACCGTGATTCGAACCCGGGACCACCGGCTTCATAGGCAGGATCACTACCAATTAAGCCAAAGTGGTTGTTTAATAAAAAGCCTCCCTCCTATCAGGATACTCACGCTGAACGAACTTGAAGTCCACGTCAGCGCGTAACACGCTGCGCGGCAGTGGCACCAGGTCTATAGTGAGCACGTGCGTCACGCCCAATTCGCGCAGCATCTTGTGATCGCGCGCACACGCCAGGTTACCTGCAACATAGGGTTTTGAGAGTCCCCAGTACGCTCGGCTGAACTCGATTCTCCATACAAACGTAGTTACGCTGTCATTTTAAAACGCCATGATAGAATTACATGAAACTTTGTATACACAATGGGAGCCGCCATATCTAGGTCGGAAATTAGTTTCTGTTGCTAGAAATAGTAATAGAAAAAAAATACAGTGAGTTTTTGAGTTTCGTATGTCTTGTATGAAAACCTTGATAATAGCTGTATTTTTTCTCCATTATTATTTTAAGGATCATCTTCCGGGTGAGCTCGCTTCATCGTCGGCCTCATCCTTGCCCACCGGCTAGATGCTGGCCAAGAGCTAATCCCATTTTAAATAAATAAATAAACTAATTTCCGACATAGGTATGCCTGATCCCATTGTGTATACAAAGTTTCATGTTATTCTAGCATTTTTTTTTTCCTTTTTCTGTATCTGCAATCAGTCATTCTGACTATAAGCAGGTTTTGTGTATTTAGATGATGGCGTTTGGAGCGAGTCTCCTTTGTTACATACTCCTCTTAAATAAGACATCCCCCTTTCAAGAGGAACTACAGTGTGGGGTTCTTCAAGGATTGTATACATTTCCGGCCAGCGTCCCTAGGCTGCTGTGACCCCGCTTACCATAAGGCGGACCGTACGCTTGTTGGCCACCAAAGTGGTATAAAAAAAGTTATAAAAAACACGAGTTAGAAATAAAAGCCGAAACAGCTGTTGCCTATCCCACAGTGGTCTTGGTTGTAGTTTTAGAACATACCCGTGGGTCCAATAATAGGTTCACATCCTGATCGATAATTGTTTTAAATTTGTGTCAGTATCATTGTTTACTTCTTTGATTTATTTATTGCTTTCTTGTTTACTTATGATGACCTAAATAAATGTGATTCTATTCTATTCTATTCTAAATAGTATATATATGATTTTAACTCTTATGATTTTTATTTGACTAGGCCATTAAAAAGGTTATGACGTTGATATGAAACTAGATATGTGTATACTACTATGACCCTTGTTTTCATATCCAGGAAGTATAATTTTATATGCACTATGCATATTAGAAATGAGTATATAAGGGGAAGCTTGAAAGTGGCACCCGTGACTTGGTCATCATCATCCTCCTAGCGTTATTCCCAGTACAGCTACCTAATCCCAAGAATTGGCATAGGCACTAGTTTTTACGGAAGCGACTGCCATCTGACCTTCCAACCCGAGGGGGAAACTAGACCTTATTGGGATTAGGCTTGTCAAGTGAGTGGGCAACCTGACTGTTAGAAGTTCTCAAACCGCCCGGAGGCCTCTAACTTGGCTTGACGACTGCTATCATAGACAGCAACCGGGATCAACGAAGTAGGTTAGCTTGGTATGGGCATGTAATGATGACGGATGACTGTCATATTGATAAAAGGATGTTAGGGTTGAATGTCGAAGGACGAAGAGTAATTGGAAGGCCCAAAAAGCAATGGATTGTGTGAGAGAGGATATGAGAAAGAAAGGAGTAAGACCTGAAGTGATGAATAATATAGAAAAGGAAAAAAGAAAACATGTTGCACCAACCCTGCATAAGCAGGATTAGGGCAGGGAGAAGAAAACTTAACTTTTTTTTTTTCCTTTTCTATGTTCCTACTCAAATAAAAATAAAGTAGGTTTACGATCGAGATGTTTACGTGATAACGCGCTCGTGAGGTTTTGGTGTGACACAAGTTTCTGAACATGTCACCCGACTAAAACGATTTTAAAGACGTTATCACGTCAAAAGACGTTATCACGTCAAAAAATGGTGGTACTCACCAAGATACAGGCCATTGTCTATCTTATCGACGCTGACGTCTAGCCTGTCTTCCATCTCCTCTCCTTCGACCTCCGTATGAACATCCACATCAGTAACACTTTGAGCCATCTTCAACTTTAATTCATGTAAACATTCAATTACACGACAAACCTGCGGTCACGCTAACGACACGGCCAAAGATAGAAACTATTAACACCGAAACAATTTAAATATATTGCGGAGTATTATTCCAGCGCTGTTCTAAACTATTGCCGCATTTTAAACGTACTGCTCTATCGTACAAAACCTCCAAAAATCGATAAAATACGTCGTTGTTATTATTAGTTGCTTATGCGTTATGAATAATTCACGATATGATCAAAGGTTTCATTTGGATTAAAACACTTAACATTCGGTTTTTCTTGATTCTGGTGTGAGTTTACCTTGATTTTATCACTTTTCACTATTTTTTTCTCCCGCGAAAATGTGTGATGTAAATTTTGACATTGTATTGTATTTGTCAACGTTCAGGTCTATGCTAATTTCAGTAATTTCACTCAACAACAACTTTAAGTAAACTTTATACCGCCAAAGCAATTAGAACTTTATATATTCTAAATACAGTATTTTTAAAAACTATTTACTAAAGAATATAAATATCTTTTACGCGCATGACAGTTTAGTTTATTGTGTTTTTAAGCGATCTACTCACACCTATCATTCGGATGGAGTAGCCGAATTAAGAGGTGTACACACGACACACCTGCCTGTAGGATAATCAAAAAAGTGCGTAATTCAGATAAAGCCGTACCGTAAAGCGCATCCTGACGGGCGAGCACTTCAAGTATTTGTACTTATTCTATGTTGCAAGCTATAAGACCACAGACCACTTAACCTATAGACCCCGCTTACAAGGGCGCCCGCGTAAGCCAAGCCTAAGCTCAAAAAACGTCAAGTGGTCAACACGCCCCCAAATATGCTCTTAGTATGCGGCCGATCGTTTACGAAGTAACGTGCAATATTCGACGCATTACTTGGCTTATAAAGTGCTCTAAATATGCCTTTTTGTATGGTTAAATTGTGTGGAAAGTGTAGCAAGACATCTAGTCTTCAAAAAGATGGGATTTCATTCCACAGGTAAGCTATTTTTTACTTTTTTACCACGATAAAACAATAATAATTAAAAAGTCAAGGTTATCAAGTAAAGGTTGTAAAACTGGCAACGCGTTGTTGTCTTTCAATGTCTGTCTCTTTCTTTCGCTTACTAATTTTTGTAATTCTGTATTTGTCTAACCATTGCAGTCTCAAGTAGTGATGTGACTGATTGATTATTTAAACTTACGTACTTAACCGATACTCGTGAAACAATATTAAATTATGGTGAATATACGTAGGATACAGAACAAACTTATATTTTTGAATTAAATAATGGAAATTTATGTTACATGCATATGTACAATTATAAATACATAAAAGTGTGTTCAAATCAAATTTATATCCTAACTATAATACTACAAATATGAAAGTCACTCTGTCTATATATCTGTCTCTGCGCGTCTAAACTACTAAACCGCAGATGAACAGATAGTTGTAATCTTAGAGACATATCATCGCTACTTATTAAAGATATTAATCCTGAAAAAAAACGATACATAAGTTAATAATAATGAGAAACATGACTATTTAATATCTATAATCTCTGCTATTAGACGCATATTGGCTATGTGCAAAGTAGATGGTGGGGGTAAGCTAGGCGATCGTAGCGCACACCATGGCAAAAATGTGTACTTACCGGGGACCACTGTCAAATTTACTTTCACGTTCTCTATTGGTTTCTTAACGGTTTCCTACGATTCGTTTCGTTTGTATGTATTTATTTATTCTTTTATTTATTTCAGTAAAATTTCCAATACCGGGTCTTTCTCGTTTACTAAAGTAAATAAAATATTCATGTGTCATTATTTGACATCTCTGAGTTTTGACATTGTCTCGGGACCTTTGACGTTTGACGTTTCAGACATGCACATAGCCAATACACGAAACTAATACACTTTAAGAGTCAATAGCATATTATATTTTCCTTGTATTTCTGTTTAGCCTAGTTGGTAGTGTTTTTGTCTCCGAAGCTAATGGTTCCGGGTTCGATTCCCGGTAAGGGCATTTGTTTCTGTGGTGAGCAGAGACATTTGTTCCTGAGACTTGGACGTTTTCTATATATTTAAGTATATATCTATTAAATATATCGTCGTCCAGTACCCATAACACAAGCCTTATTGAGCTTACTGTGGGACTAGTTCGATTTGTGTAAAAATTTTCCCCTAATATTTATTTATTTATTTGTATTTGCATTCATTTTATATGTGTTAATGAATATGATTATTGTTCTTATACTTTTATTCCTATTACCATACCATAGGATAGATAGGAATAACATATGAACTGTCTCAAGTCACCTTACTGTATACTCTACCGACTGTACAGGCGAGGAATTTGATTTCTGGACCACTTCGAATCGTACTTTGTCACAGTGAAAATCAATGTGAAAGCTGCTAGAAATCTCATATGACTTGACACTGTGACAAGGATACGAAGTGGCCCAGAAATAAAATTCCTCCACTGTACATTAAACAATATGCATTTATATTTAGTTGGTATCTTTGAATTAAAAACAATTTAAATTGCTTTTCGTATCTTTATTGATTCCAATTAAAAACTTAAATTTACACTTATATTCTGTAGTATATTTTTCGAGTGTGTCCCATCACTACACAAAATGGCGCGCGTCACGCACCGTACACGTGATTGCTCGTTGACCTTGTACTAGCCAATCACAGTGCACTTGTCGCCCCCCGCGCCCCGCCAATTTGGCAGTTAGAGATTCAAGACAAAGTTCTATGAAGCGGTGTCTATAGGGTTAAGTGGTCAGTGTATAAGACAGAGCAAGATAGAGCGATCTCGGTTTTCTAAGTGAAAACCTGGGTACAGTCATACAAGGGATTGGTCTACCACTTAAGACTCTATTATTTCTTAAAAATTGGTAGTATAATATTGAAATATTTAACTTTATGCATTTCATCTTTATTTTTTCAAGAGATAATTCAATTTTTTTTTTCAAAAAGCTACCTGAATTATATATACTATATATCCAAATTACAAAGAAATCGGATCAGTAATTTGACTATAATAAAATAAATATGTTTTTTCTATTGTGCATTTTTTATTCAAACCTGAAACATTTGAGGCTTAATTTTTAATGAAAGCACTACATATGTATTGGTTACTAATCCAGTAAAAGGAAATTATTTTTCACGTGTTAGGTTTTGTGTATACTTTTAGAAAAAGGATATACTAGGATTATTAGGGGAATTAAAAATGATAAAAATGCCTTGCCTAGCTTAGTTAAAAAAAAAACAATTCGATGTGGATGGGTGATTTATTAATATAAACATTACACGAAACAGAAACTAAATTAATAATAATTTTCAAGGCGTTGTGGTCAATAAGTAGTTGCAGTAGATATTCGTTTAGTTGTTGTATCCCTTTTTCAGTGGATACCGGCCCCGTCTTCACAGCCAAGTGATCTAACTTGCCTCCTTGTGCCTCTTAGCCTTATGGAGACGGCTCTTATTACAGATATTTGCACTTTAACTTTACGAGTACTCTCAGCCAGTAAATGATATGAGAGTAAGTTTTTCTTGATTCTGGTGTGAGTTTACCTTGATTTTATCACTTTTCACTATTTTTTTCTCCCGCGAAAATGTGTGATGTAAATTTTGACATTGTATTGTATTTGTCAACGTTCAGGTCTATGCTAATTTCAGTAATTTCACTCAACAACAACTTTAAGTAAACTTTATACCGCCAAAGCAATTAGAACTTTATATATTCTAAATACAGTATTTTTAAAAACTATTTACTAAAGAATATAAATATCTTTTACGCGCATGACAGTTTAGTTTATTGTGTTTTTAAGCGATCTACTCACACCTATCATTCGGATGGAGTAGCCGAATTAAGAGGTGTACACACGACACACCTGCCTGTAGGATAATCAAAAAAGTGCGTAATTCAGATAAAGCCGTACCGTAAAGCGCATCCTGACGGGCGAGCACTTCAAGTATTTGTACTTATTCTATGTTGCAAGCTATAAGACCACAGACCACTTAACCTATAGACCCCGCTTACAAGGGCGCCCGCGTAAGCCAAGCCTAAGCTCAAAAAACGTCAAGTGGTCAACACGCCCCCAAATATGCTCTTAGTATGCGGCCGATCGTTTACGAAGTAACGTGCAATATTCGACGCATTACTTGGCTTATAAAGTGCTCTAAATATGCCTTTTTGTATGGTTAAATTGTGTGGAAAGTGTAGCAAGACATCTAGTCTTCAAAAAGATGGGATTTCATTCCACAGGTAAGCTATTTTTTACTTTTTTACCACGATAAAACAATAATAATTAAAAAGTCAAGGTTATCAAGTAAAGGTTGTAAAACTGGCAACGCGTTGTTGTCTTTCAATGTCTGTCTCTTTCTTTCGCTTACTAATTTTTGTAATTCTGTATTTGTCTAACCATTGCAGTCTCAAGTAGTGATGTGACTGATTGATTATTTAAACTTACGTACTTAACCGATACTCGTGAAACAATATTAAATTATGGTGAATATACGTAGGATACAGAACAAACTTATATTTTTGAATTAAATAATGGAAATTTATGTTACATGCATATGTACAATTATAAATACATAAAAGTGTGTTCAAATCAAATTTATATCCTAACTATAATACTACAAATATGAAAGTCACTCTGTCTATATATCTGTCTCTGCGCGTCTAAACTACTAAACCGCAGATGAACAGATAGTTGTAATCTTAGAGACATATCATCGCTACTTATTAAAGATATTAATCCTGAAAAAAAACGATACATAAGTTAATAATAATGAGAAACATGACTATTTAATATCTATAATCTCTGCTATTAGACGCATATTGGCTATGTGCAAAGTAGATGGTGGGGGTAAGCTAGGCGATCGTAGCGCACACCATGGCAAAAATGTGTACTTACCGGGGACCACTGTCAAATTTACTTTCACGTTCTCTATTGGTTTCTTAACGGTTTCCTACGATTCGTTTCGTTTGTATGTATTTATTTATTCTTTTATTTATTTCAGTAAAATTTCCAATACCGGGTCTTTCTCGTTTACTAAAGTAAATAAAATATTCATGTGTCATTATTTGACATCTCTGAGTTTTGACATTGTCTCGGGACCTTTGACGTTTGACGTTTCAGACATGCACATAGCCAATACACGAAACTAATACACTTTAAGAGTCAATAGCATATTATATTTTCCTTGTATTTCTGTTTAGCCTAGTTGGTAGTGTTTTTGTCTCCGAAGCTAATGGTTCCGGGTTCGATTCCCGGTAAGGGCATTTGTTTCTGTGGTGAGCAGAGACATTTGTTCCTGAGACTTGGACGTTTTCTATATATTTAAGTATATATCTATTAAATATATCGTCGTCCAGTACCCATAACACAAGCCTTATTGAGCTTACTGTGGGACTAGTTCGATTTGTGTAAAAATTTTCCCCTAATATTTATTTATTTATTTGTATTTGCATTCATTTTATATGTGTTAATGAATATGATTATTGTTCTTATACTTTTATTCCTATTACCATACCATAGGATAGATAGGAATAACATATGAACTGTCTCAAGTCACCTTACTGTATACTCTACCGACTGTACAGGCGAGGAATTTGATTTCTGGACCACTTCGAATCGTACTTTGTCACAGTGAAAATCAATGTGAAAGCTGCTAGAAATCTCATATGACTTGACACTGTGACAAGGATACGAAGTGGCCCAGAAATAAAATTCCTCCACTGTACATTAAACAATATGCATTTATATTTAGTTGGTATCTTTGAATTAAAAACAATTTAAATTGCTTTTCGTATCTTTATTGATTCCAATTAAAAACTTAAATTTACACTTATATTCTGTAGTATATTTTTCGAGTGTGTCCCATCACTACACAAAATGGCGCGCGTCACGCACCGTACACGTGATTGCTCGTTGACCTTGTACTAGCCAATCACAGTGCACTTGTCGCCCCCCGCGCCCCGCCAATTTGGCAGTTAGAGATTCAAGACAAAGTTCTATGAAGCGGTGTCTATAGGGTTAAGTGGTCAGTGTATAAGACAGAGCAAGATAGAGCGATCTCGGTTTTCTAAGTGAAAACCTGGGTACAGTCATACAAGGGATTGGTCTACCACTTAAGACTCTATTATTTCTTAAAAATTGGTAGTATAATATTGAAATATTTAACTTTATGCATTTCATCTTTATTTTTTCAAGAGATAATTCAATTTTTTTTTTCAAAAAGCTACCTGAATTATATATACTATATATCCAAATTACAAAGAAATCGGATCAGTAATTTGACTATAATAAAATAAATATGTTTTTTCTATTGTGCATTTTTTATTCAAACCTGAAACATTTGAGGCTTAATTTTTAATGAAAGCACTACATATGTATTGGTTACTAATCCAGTAAAAGGAAATTATTTTTCACGTGTTAGGTTTTGTGTATACTTTTAGAAAAAGGATATACTAGGATTATTAGGGGAATTAAAAATGATAAAAATGCCTTGCCTAGCTTAGTTAAAAAAAAAACAATTCGATGTGGATGGGTGATTTATTAATATAAACATTACACGAAACAGAAACTAAATTAATAATAATTTTCAAGGCGTTGTGGTCAATAAGTAGTTGCAGTAGATATTCGTTTAGTTGTTGTATCCCTTTTTCAGTGGATACCGGCCCCGTCTTCACAGCCAAGTGATCTAACTTGCCTCCTTGTGCCTCTTAGCCTTATGGAGACGGCTCTTATTACAGATATTTGCACTTTAACTTTACTCTCAGCCAGTAAATGATACGAGAGTAAACTTTTAACCGTTTCTCGTTCAGTTTAGATGCAGTTTTTTTTAAGAAACTGTTACTTATATTCGGTGCATAGGGCTCCATCGCATGAGATAATTAACGGTGTTAGTGAATAGTGACGCCCTTTTTCGAAAATTGTTAGTTAATACATCAATTTAAGGGTGATGATCAAAAAAATCACAGTGTGAGTGAGACAGGAATCGCTAAGTAGGGCTCCTTGAACAAGAGTTAACATATTTCGAGCCTGGTTCGTATGTCCGTACTGAAAGATAAAACTGCAAATAAGCTCTAAGATCTCACGGTTCGAAAATTAATTGCCATACGTTTAGTATTATGTCCGTACCTACTGGCTTGGAGCTTGATTAGGAAAATTAACTTCCTAAACTCGACAACATGAGGTAATAGGAGAAAGATGTCCTTAAAATCTGTGAAAAAAGAAAAAGTTGTTTTATTATTCAATGTATGCCTGGCTGATAATAAGCAGACAGCGTAGTAAAGAGGGTGGCAAACTCAGGCTTTCATGTTTATGTATATCGAAGAGAAATAATTGCCTTCTGCGCCCTCTATTAAATCCGTCGAGAAATTATTCATCTTGCGCTTTGCTGTCATTCTATTAATGCCACTGTTTGATTGCAAACGAGCAAGGGTGTTTAAGCGCATCTGAGTGAAGTCGATTGCTCGATAAATCCACGACGGATTTTATAGAGGCCGCAGAAGGCAATTATTCCTCTACGACATGTATTTAAAAATTAAAGAAATTAGATTTGATATGAGAGAAAAGATTCTTGCTAAATATAATAGAAAATAGAAGAGGGAATATGATAGGGTATCTGATACGATATAAAAATTATATAAAAAATGTAATAGAAGGTAAAATATAGGGAAGGAGAAACAGGGAAGACCGAGCCGTGCGTTTATAGATAAAGCTAAGGAGAAGGTTAATGTTATATCGTATCAGGAACTCAAAAATGAACGGAATGGCGGCTACTCCACCGACAAGAGCAAGGCTTTTAAATTTATAATGATGATGTATTTAATTGTCTTCAAAAATTGCATTGAATAAGCTGAAGTTTGATTTGTTTAGAGTACTATCGCACGATTTGATTATTGATAACTTTAAAAAAATATTTGTAGTGTTGTGTAATACCCTAACCAGGTCATACACAGTTGAAAAACCAAATCAGGAAAGGCAGCGTGCTCTCGTTTAAGATGCCAAGATCCTCTTTGCATGACTGCGCCGAAATAGTACCTAGTAATAACACAATCCTGCCGGATGGTGGCATGGTGACAAAAAAATCGTCAGATACGTTTGTAAGAGTTGTGTAAATAATTGCATAATAAAACTACGCCCTTAAGGTATCATGTACTATTTTTGACAATATTAATCCAATGTTAAGAGCTATTAATGTTGTATTCGAGTTCACCATAGAAAAGGAACTTTAATGAATTTAGATAAACATGTTTATTTAATTAAGATAACGAAATTATTCAAATATTCTATGACTTGTAAAACTTAAAATTTTATAAAACCTTTCGATAGTTATATCCTGAATGTGTTGGCGCCATTTTAGATATTAAAAAAAATGGCGAGGATGACAGCGATTTTGACGTACACAGAACTTGACAGAACGGAACCGAATATAATGTTATGAGGTCTTATTGTTCGTATTGTTGTAAAGAATAATAAATTACTGTAATAAGAACATATCCTGGATTTTATTGGAGAGAACTCTTTCACGTTGCATATGCAGGGGGTCAGGTTTAGCCGAATGGATCTGAGTTATGTTTTTATGTTTTCCACCATACCATTACCATATCAACCCTAGGACGTCCACTGCTGGACATAGGCCTCCCCCAATTTCATGGGGGGTAAATGCCATAATCGCCACGCTTGGCATGCGGGTTGGCGATCGCAGTATCTCCACCGCACTCTAGGAATGCTGCTGCCCATTCCCCGGTGGTCTTGGCCGTAGTTTAAGGACATACCCGGGTCGGGGTTTATGTTTTCATTACATAGATATTATAGAAAAAGAGACGCCGTCTACGTACAGCCGCGGAATGAAAGCCCTATTTTAACGCCGTAAAAGCTTGAAACGTACAGAGCGGGGCGAAGCGTCGTTGCGTGGCGGAGGCGGTTTTGCGGTAAAGCGAACGCGGTCCGGGGGACGCCGCACCAAAACACCGCGCGGGATAGCGGAGCGGAGGCGGCGTGTGCGACATATGAAGCAGTAATCGACACTATCGACAGTCGATAGATTCAGAAAAATCTAAAATTAAAAACCGCGTCCGCGCACAGCGCCACGCTCGCTCTGTTACTTTCGAGCTTAACCCTTTGAACGCTTACATATTTGAATGAAGTGATCACTCAGACGCCAAGGTATCAAAAATGTATGTAACGTTTAAGCCGGGTCCACAGCGCCATGTTTTTCGTGTTTGCAAACATCAAACGTGTTTTACAAACATGTCTTGTTGGATTTTTGGTGCAGCGGACCGGCCTTAACATTGAGGCCACGCCTATTTTGTGTTCGAAAAACATGTTTGATGTTTGCAAACACGAAAAACATGGCGCTGTGGACCCGGCTTCATACCAATAAAATCAATTCATAGAAAATTTTTTTCATGATCAAAGTACACCTTCACTCCAACCTTTTTAGTGGTTGTTGGCGTGGTGGGCAGGACGACACACGACCACTTTACAGGTTCTTGGCGTTCAAAGGGCGAAGGTAGAAAAGTGATGAAACTTTTCATTCTGCGACTATACATTGAGTCCACCGAAGGGTCTCGCATGATAGTTACCGTAGACATGGTCTGCACTCCAACTGGCACCATGCCGCCGGCCTTCAGGGCCAGCGGCGACTGCACGTTCCTGAGCAGCATCAGCACAGCTCTCCTGTTGCTGCTGTCCATCTCCTCCCACGGCAGCGAGTACACTTGGTCGGGCAGTTTCTCACTCTATGACGAAAACCTATTATCATTAGCGTACCTACATATTTTTCTAGCAAGAACGTCATGTCGTTAGAGCTTGACACATCTCCTGCATTCTAAAGGAAAACGGGGTCCGTTTTGTCACTTAATCCTAAGATTTGGCGTATGCACTAGTTCAGCGAGCACAAATTGCGGCGCAGCGCGGTGCGGTTCGGAGATGTTTAGTTTAGTTTATTTATCTCCATATATACAATTACATTATAAAATTGGTGGTTTAGAATTTTAGATTTTTGTGAAACTGTAGAATGTACACACACTGTCACACACGCCGCCTCCGCTCCGCTATCCCGCGCGGTTTTTTAGTGCGACGTCCCCCCGACCGCGTTGGCTTTACAGAAAATCCGCCTCCGCCACGCGATGAAACTGGGCCGCGCTCTGTGCTTTCCAAGCTTTAAGCTAAGCTCGCACCAAAAATCATTGCGGTATTCGGTATCGCGGTAGACCGGAGTCGGCGTGGCGTCTGTGACATACGAAGCAGTAATCGAGAGTCAACATTTTGAAAGACCTATCAACAGCATCTCACATCATAGGGTTGAAGCAAAAAAAAAAAAATCCCTACTTTACGTGTAGGGGAGTTAGCCTTAAATTCCTTTTTTATAGATTTTATTTTACGACTTACGTTCGGTGCATAATTCACAGGTTGTTTTATCATCATCCTCCATTTGTTTCTAATGAACACATTTGCTCAAAGATTAGCTGGAAGAATAAACTCGCCTTTGTACGTATACTATTTGTTCGTTTCTCATTTTGTCATGTTTTATGTACAATAAATCAATACATACATACTCGTAGTTTGTCACTTTTATTGGTTTATATATCCAAAGCAAATTGCAGCTTTCTAGCACTAACAATCACAGAGCAAAGCCTCGGACAGAGAGACGGACATGGCGAAACTATAAGGGTTTCTAGTTGACTACGGAACCCTAAAAATGCAAAACCGCCGCTTCGCGCCGTGCCTGCCCTGTGCGCTTCGAGATTTAGTCCAGACCAGAGGTAAAACTAGGCTTTGTTGACAGTAGATTTGCTCATAGCGTTTTCCTTCACAAAACACAAAATATTTTCGCATTATGTAGGTAGTAGGATGACGAGTAAAATCTAACCTTTGCGTTAATTAACTCGAATATCACAGACGTCTGGATCAGCTGCTGGAACACGAACAAAGTCAGCACCGAGTACTTCCCTATAGCATCTTTATCCTACAACAAAGGTTAAAAATTGAATTTCCGCTACTTTTATACGTTGTAAGAAAAATTAAGTTCATAGCGCCTCTATACGGCACGGAAAAGCTCTATAAATTGTAGCTAAATTGAGAACTTGTTTGAAATGACTGACGCTTTACTATCATCATCATCATCACGTCAGCCGAATGACGTCCACTGCTGGACATAGGCCTTCCCCAAAGACTTCCACGGTCGTGCGCCACCCGCATCCAGCGGACACCCGCGACGCTTTACTATAAACAACCTTAATTTGGGCGGGTAATTGTTTGTCTGCCTCAAAGTTATACCTAATAGTTCAAGGCAAAAAAAAGTTTAGTTACAGTGCGACACAAAAGAGTAGACATTTAAAAAATGGCAACACTGTCGTCTCATCCCTTTCAAATCAATGTCCATAATTTCATTTTTCGGTATAAGCTATTATTGCCAACTGTACTTATTTTTTTTCACGGTCCTCAAATACATATTTAAGCCGAGCCCACAGCGCCGAAATTTGCAAACATCAAACATGCTTTTCGAACACAAAATAGGCGAATTATGGAAGCTGCAGCCGAATTGTCCAAAAAAAAAACAATTTGTTTAAACTAATTTAATTATAATATTGGGGGACAATCTTACACAAATCGACCTTGTCCCAAACTAAGCAAAGCTTGTACTATGGGTACTAGACGAGGACATACATACTTATATAGATAAATACATACTTGTATGTATTTACATCGAAAACATCCACGACCCAAGAACAAATATCCGTGAAAAATGCACAAATAAATGCCCTGGCCGGGATTCGAACCCGGGACCTCTAGCTTCGGAGGCAGAGTCACTACCAACTAGGCTAAACAGGTCGTCAATTATAGAAAGTACAAACTACAATAAAAATTACAATTTAATTAAGAGAACTGACTCAATGCGATGTTAGCAATTGAATGGCGTCCGAAGGCTCGGGTTCGAGGCGGCCGCAGGTTGCTTGGTCAGCGCCTCGTGCGCTGTGACGCACGAAGTCCACACGTTCCCGCTATTGGCGTTTACGTCGGTGATGCCAGGCCAGCGATCTCCTTGTAGCGTTATCGTAGAATAGGCGTGGCCTCAATGTTAAGGCCGGTCCACTGCACCAAAAATCCAACAAAACATGTTTGATGTTTGTAAACACGAAAAACATGGCGCTGTGGACCCGGCTTAAGAGTTTGCCAATGAGCTCAAAGACGACGAGTATTTTATGTACTTAAATAAATAGTTGCTATGACTAACCTTTCTCTCCATCATCAGATCAGATCAGATAAGTAGTGCCATAATATTGAAGCTATATCTATGTATGGCACATACTAATTAATAAATAGTACTTGCGAAGAAAGAGAACGTTACCTATCGCACAAAGTCGATGTTGGACAGCTACAAAACACCGAATCATGCGCCCGCTCTACCGTAAAGGGCGCGCTCTGTTTTCTAGTTAGGGTTGCCACGTTTGCGCGTTGACGCCGCTGCCTAGCGTGTTTACACAACCAAGTAGCACGATGTCACTGTTCACACTGTCCAACCCACCACCGAGGTGTTAATTCACCCGAACACGTTCGGCTTTCAAGCCGAGTTTAGTCGGAGGAACAGGGCCTTTCTAGGACATACGTTACCATTGTAGCGCACTCGACCAGGCACAGGCAGCACATCGCTTGGAAGAAGGCCAGGTACACGCATAGCGTTATGTCAAACGTCTCAGACATTTCCGTCATGAACCTAAAAATATTTCCAATGTAAGGGCCCTCCCACATCTAGCGTCTCCCGAACGTCGACGCCTCACCAACGCCCGCGCGGCGTCGACGCCGCGGCGCCTCTCGAACGTCGACGTCGCAGTGACGTCCGCGCGGCGTCGGCGCCGTGTTAGCGCCTCGCCTCCTCGACGTCAGTGGCGGCTGTCGAGCGTCGGAGCGTCTTGTCGGCACCCACGCAGCGTCACTGCGACGGACAGAACTCGCAACCCACCGCGTCTCAATAATATCAGTTGAAAATTAGGCACCAAATAGGATCCACGTACTTACTGTTCGAAATTTGTTTTTATTATCAAAAAATAAGACATGGATTCCGACGAAGAAACACTGCTGTTAACGTTACCGTTGAAACAGAAATCACGTAAAAAGAAGAGAAAATATTGTCGTCGATATTGGCAAGATCCTCTATGGAGTTCGAATTCATGAAAGTGACTATTTTGTGTTGTATAAACAAGTGAAAAAACAAATGAAAAATACTTTTTTGAGTATTTAAGAATGACAAGAAAAAAAATTGAGGAACTTCTGCTTATAATTCAAAACGATTTAAGACATCGTGATACAAAATTCAGAATGTCAATTTCACCTGAAGAGAGACGAGATGTCTTAAATCTTTGTACTTATTTAATTTTTTATCATTGTATAATAAAAAATCAATACTACCTTTACTAACTTTGTGACTAACTTTCATTTTGTGTGGCAGCAAGACGCCATCAATAACGAAAAAAAAAAAAAACTTTTATGTTTCGGCTGATTGTTTTTCTCAACATAGGACAAATAACACGAAATTAACCAATTCAACCTTCAATTCGAATTAGGTTTTACGTAGTTTATACACTTTGTATTTGCTTGCGTGTGTACTTTTGTTATTTTAGTTTAAGATTTATTGGCGTAATTAAAATTGTTCTTTTTATTTCTTTTTAATCAAATCATTGTCGATTGGCATACGGAAATTATTCAAGTTATATTATAGGATGAAAAAATTCCGCCCGTCAGAATCGCCAAAATTACACCAAAAATACAAATTGCCATCAAAAGGCGATACTCTATGCCAATCGCTTCTCCTTCTATCTCTACGATCTTATCTTTTTCTATTCTGTCTTTGGGAAAACTGCCTGTGTCATGCGGCCTGTCATAGCCGTTGGACTAGTGGGACTTAAAATAAATTCCAATACATAATTCATGCATTTTAACTTCTGTGCTTACTTAATTTAGCTTCTTAATAAGTAAGAAGTGTCAGAGGATGTCGATTGGGTATTGTGGGTGTACCTACCTTGATACTTTCGCAAGACTTACTTCTTAACTATTTGGTAGTGGTCGATTATTTTTTTCAATGATACGAATGCTCGCTCATTATATTCTCGTTTACGTCCCTCTGTCTCATCCTGAGTGCCAGTCTCATAGCTCGGTTGAAGAAAGTTGTTCAAGCTATTTGAAAGTATGTTCAAATGTCCCATAATATGAAAAACCATTTGGAAAATCAAGAGGTCATAATAACACATCGATGCTGGAACGTTGTATGACTCGTACACATTAAAAAAGAATATCACAAGATAACCAGGTAAATTATGTTTGTAGTCAAATGGTAAAACGTAATCAACAGAGTGCACGAATGTGCCATTTTCCGGCCGGTTTTGAGAGAACATTCCCGCTTGGTAGTTGTATATCAGAGGAGATATGTTATATGAAAATACCCCTCCGTAAAGCTGCATTTGGATGATCCTGGAAAATATCATGCATAGTTTGTCGATCCAGAGACGTTGCTGAAAACAAAACACATTTAGATAAGAGCACTTTCGTAGTTTTTTAAACACTGTGGAGTATATTGACAAGTGGTTCAGAATCTCCACATAAATAATCCGAAACGAACTGGAAACGAATATTAGGTTATAATATCTTTGCGTTTGGGTACTAATATGACAATTTCTTTCGATAAAACTACAAAATGAACCAAATGAAATCGTTTGTACCAGTTATAACATAACCAACCAACCAGATGTGGTGTTGCATAAATTTACGTTGCAACATTAGGTTTTGTTTGAGATAAAATCTCTGCTGGACGTAAAATTAAAACGTGTAATATGTCGAAGCATATAAAAATGGTCGAGATTGCCTTGCTAGCCGGACTGTTCAGTGTATGACTTTACCTACGCCAGCCCTGGCATTCGGCGAGCGCAGCGCCAGCAGCTGTATCCGTCTAAAAGCGCCTTAAGGCCGTGCATTGAAAAACGTCGCGATCTTTGAAACCCCTTCTTACCACATTAGGAAGCACTAGGACTATTTTCAGATAAATGATTGTTTCGCCAATTAAGAACCGAAACACATGATTCCTTTAGCTTACTCAAAGAATGTTATTTCAAAACACCACGAAGTTAAAATTATGGTATTTTACCTCGCCTAAAATCACATAAGATGAATTCTTTCGGATATTTATTGACTTTTCTCCAAAAATTAGAGGTTTGTATCGAGAATACACTTAAGTGGATACTTCTTAGTACGTTTTACACCTATTGATTATCGTCACTAAACAGAATAACCATCAGCGTAAAATAAGCCCAAACATAGTTTTAGTATTTGGTTGATTATCACCGATCGATACCATCAAATTTATTTAGCTCCATTTAGCGTTGAGTGAGGGGCAGCTAACTCATAAAAACTGGAAAACAAAGAGACTTTCCCGAAGAGAGGAAAGTTGCATATAGTTTTATTTTAACACAATCGTGTCTTACGCGAGAGGGCGTTGTTTATTGAATCGAGGCTTTCCCTTAATACGCGATTTAGAATTGCTAGCTTGCTGTCCGCTGTGTATTTATCAAATCATTACTTACCTTGACCGCATATTCACTTATATTCTGATGGTGTACTAAATGAAATTCTAACGCAAACTTTCTCACAGTTAAACCATATTTCTTCTGAAAGGGTAATGTCGTCCTTTGCTGAAATACGAATATTTACGAAATAGGATGTTAAAAAAATATGAAAATCTTCAAATGCGCCAAACGGGTGCAAGCGACAAAGTACCAAAGTGTCCAGCTGCTTATGAGTCTTTGGTGCTTTGTCGCTTGTACCCGTTGGGAATTTAGTATAACAGTTTTCAAACATGACAGTAAACCGACTAGGTAACAAAGGTGTTAAGCCCCTTATGAGTTCAACAAGATCATTTAGATATTTTAGTAACTTTGATAACGTTCATATATTTATGACTTTGATAGTACACGGACACTGAAATGAATATGTCGTAAACGGGTAAATTAATATGTTTTTTTTTATTTGAAAGTAGGTTTCCTAACGAGGTGTCTTAGACATGTTTCACCAACATGGGCTTTGTTGTATTTGAAAACAATAAAATTAATATTTCTGGTGTTACGGACACACATACATAGCGGTCAAACATAGAACACCCCTCTTTTTGGTCAGGTTTTAAAAATAAACCTTTATTTCATGAGTATAAAGTTTATGAATTCTTACCAGATTTAAAAAGTTCAAGATTATGTTTGTGTATATTTGTCCAGCATCGATGAATGGAATACTGTCAAAATGGATCCTCAAATACGATATGTTACCGGAAACGCATGCAACATTCAATATATAGAGATAGTAGCGGTACACCAGTAACATCCTGGTCCGGCGGGACTTGCTGCCGAAAGCGGCGTTCGGCCATTGGCCTATCGAGTTTAGCCAGGTGCGGAGCAACCTCATGTAGTGGATTTCAAACACATCTTTCCGAGGTCTGGAACAAATGAGAGTTTGTAAATGAGTATCCTATGTCTTCATCATTAGCCAAAATATGATGTCGTTTACAAATATATTGAATAACGGTCGTCCCAGTAAAGATCCTTCTGTGATATGCAATGCAGTTTGCTGGTGGTAAATGTTGAGCAGAGCGCGTATACCCGGTCTCAAAATCCCTCTATTTTCCATCGTGTACATCAATTTTGCGCGTGCACGACTTTTAACATTGAAATTATCGACATGCTAAACGTGAGCGTGATCGGCTGAAGAGTCTAAGAGGAGCACGAACTCAAACAAAATACATCTGTCGCCTACGAATGAGCTTCGCTTCGCTCAGCTTAATTAACATTTACGTGAGAGCTCTCCCGGGCCTCCTCCCACTGTATTCCTACTTTAAATATTCTATGTAGATGTGAAAAAGAATTAAACGTTACTCGATCTCCATCGTTGATCTGGTTCCGTCAGCAGATCATGACAATATGTATAAGCCAGTGGTTTATTACGAGTTGCTTTTTATCATGATACCTATCTATAGATTGCTATAGAAATTGTATGGCCTTCGTTACGGATCATAGGCATAGGGTGGAATTTTAACGTGATACAATAATATTTAGCTTCGTTATTTTAAATTAGAAAAATCGTGTGTAACGTGTAATCACAATCATGCTATTTCCAGAAATACAATCTTGTAACGGGAAACTATGCGGTGTTCTATTTTTAAAACTTAATTAGTTAGTAAAATACTTAAGTTAGTAAAATACGTAAGGTGATATGCCTGAAAATAAAAATTATTATTATTATTATTATTATTCACCTTATTTATTTCTTCTTCTTGGGTTAGATTTTTTACAATAAATTTATCAAATGTAAAATATAAAAATACACGTACAAAGTATAAAAGCATTATAAAAAACCTAACCTAGAGTGCCGCCGGCAGCGAGGCGGGCCTAAGCTACCGGTGGTTAGGGCGACAGAGAGAGGAACCTCCGGACTATCCGCGCCGTGTCCAGGAGTACCGCCTTCTGTATTTGACCCTTGACCCAGCCATCTAACGAGAGTCTCTTGAGATGTTGGTCGAGACTCTTCGCTATTAGACCATTCACAGAGACGACTATCGGGACAATAATCGTTGAATCAACATCCCACATGGCGGTTACCTCATGTGCCAAGTCTAGGTACTTGCTGACTTTGTCCTTCTCAGCTTTCACGAGGTTCTCGTCATGGGGGATGGTGATGTCAACGAGCACTGCCTGGCGCTTCAATCGATCTGTCAGCACGATATCAGGCTTGTTGGCTACAATAGTCCTGTCCGTGATGACAGATCGATCCCAATAGAGCGTTGCACGACCATTTTCGAGAACTGGCGCAGGTGTGTACTTATAATACGGCACTTCGAAGTCCACAAGACCGTATAAAAGAGCAAGCTGCTGGTGAATAATCCTGGCCACCAAGTTATGTCTGTGCAAGTACTCGCCGTTAGCAAGATGACTACAACCAGAAATAATATGCCTGAGTGACTCTCCGGGACGGCGGCATGCCCGACAAATGTCGACCGTACCGTCCTTCAGGATATATTTCCTGTAGTTGTTCGTCATGATAACCTCGTCCGCAATTGCACAGACAAAACCTTCAGTTTCCCCAAAAAGATCCCCAAAACGTAGCCAGTTCACCGATGCGAGCAGGTCTACCTCGGGCCCCGTAAGGGCCTTGTAGAACCGCCCATGTAGCTCCTTACTCTTCCATACCGCCCTGCGGTCCTCGATGCTTCGTACTTTAAATCTGCGCCAGTTCTCGTTTGCCATGGAGAGCGGGGTGAAAGATGCGTCTGCTGCCACTACGTCACGATGCATCCCACACTCACTGTTTAGAAAGTAATCCCTGAGACTGCACACTTCGCGGTTGTGAAGGTCTTAAGCATTTAAGAAGCCGCGACCTCCAAGCTTCCGCGGGATGTACAGTCTCATAACAGAAGATCGTGGGTGTAGCATACGGTGCGCAGTGAGCAGTACACGTACCCTTCGATCCAGGAAATCGAGCTCAGTCTGAGTCCACCTTAATATGCCAAAGGAGTATGTGAGCAAGGGCATCACCCAGGCGTTGAAGGCGCGAACCTTATTGCCGCCCGACAAAAAACTATTGAGTACTTTTGTCAGGCGACAGAAGAAGCGCTCCCTCACCGCCCGTTTGATGTCCCCACCCTCGATACCCAAAGACTGTGACATACCAAGATACTTATAGGTTTCTGCTTCGGGGAGAGATCTGAGAGCCATTGTCTCAGAAATATGTAAATTTGTGGAATTTACAACTTTCCCCCGCTGTACATGCATGACCGCACACTTATCGACACCAAATTCCATTTTGATGGCACTACTGAAGACCTCTGTGGTTTTCAGTAGCTCCAACAGGTCATGTTTATTTGGTGCAAATAGTCTAAGGTCGTCCATGTAGAGCAGATGAGAAATGACCTCACCCTCTCTCCGTAGCTTGCAACCTAGTCCCGAATCCTTCAGCAGGGTACTGAGCGGATTCAGCGCTAGGCAAAACCACAAGGGACTCAGACTATCACCCTGAAAAATACCTCGCTCTTATTATTATTATTATTAAGTGAGACTAACACGTTGATATTATCCTCTGATATCATATGGAAACGAAATGTTTATCCTTCATCATTCAACGATTGTAAATGGGTTTCTTAAAAGGTTTAATCAGTTTTACCATACGGAATTTTACTTAATTCCCGGGAAAATTATCATCTCCATTTCCCCATAGTGTTGCTTAGAAATTCTGCTATAAGAAAAAAGATGGAGAGATATTTGACCTTGGTTTCCTTGCTCTAACCCTCAATCTTGCGTGGCTACCTACCATGCAGAATAGTAAGGGTGCTGCTTAAGCCCTTAACCCGTCAAGACAAAAAATAATGAAAGATGCATTCAAAAATAATGCGTTCTTTAAAACCCCGTTCTGACCCGAGAGGAAACAAGAAAGACTGAATTTTACTTATTTGATTCTTGACTATATGATAGTTTCTCTGATTAGAGCCGAAATATGAATGCTTAGTTAAAATTTTGATATTCTATAGTAAAAAAATCATCAATCAGCTCTTCTGTTGCGGCATTCTTAGGGATCCTCTAAATCGCATCGTCTCTTTTTACTGGTCCAAGGATTTTTCGGTACACCTTACGTTCGGCTACTAACAGGCTGTGCTTTAAGCGTACGCGTACCTACGTGAGTTCGGATCCGGTGTAAGCTGGCGAGAAATTGCGCAGGACCAAGCAAAGCCACGTGTTCTTGTGTCGGAGGCCAGAGGTGAACTGAAAACGAAGTATCTCCCTCTCTGTTAGACGGATAGGCAAGTGCGACAGAGAGGCACATATTTCGGTAGCGCCCCAGGATTAATTTTGGGCCGTCGCGCCAGTCGAGTTAGTTAATAGAAATCCAAAGTTAAGTCTTTTATTGCCTTTTTTATTCAGCCTACTAAATATTAAGTACTACTTAAACGACACAGGCTAATAAAAACTAAAAATCTGCCTCCGCCCGCACCGCGCCGCGCCTGCTCTGTGCGTTTCGAGCTTACGGGTTGGCAACGCGCGAGTGACTCCTCTGGTGTTACAATCGTCCATAGGCCATGGTGACCCTTTTACATCAGCTGGGCTGCCAGCTCGCTTGCCACCAACGTGGTATAAAAAAAATCTTCTCTTACATGAGCGGCATGGTTTACAGAATCGAGTCATCCCCTTAAGTTACTCTAAATATATGCCTGTTGCGTTCACAGCTTGTATATTTTATTAGGAAATGACGCGCTTGTCTGTTCCACGGTAGCAAGCGTCCATAGGCTACGGGGTCTGCTTACCATCAGGATACCACCCTCTATAAACATTTCCTTATGATATTTCCCACGAAATAAAACACTGGAGAAATAATTATGTACCTGCATACATTGGAGTTTAAACACAATAAATTACCCGTTTATAATATAAACAATTTACCCTACACGTGCGAAAGCTTCACAAGCATTATTTAATAACTACAATACAATAAGGTAAACGTCTCTATGCTGGACACTTTAATGCCCAATAGACACCTATTGATCATGTCTGTTACTATGAGATAAGATTGAAAGTGCCATGTATTAAGTCTGTGTCAAGTTCTGAGACCTTATATAATAGGCATCTTCTGGGTGAGCGTGTTCCATCTTAGACTTTGTCTTAACTTTCCATCAGGGTAGACTAAGGTCAAACGTAATCCCTTTTACAATAAAAAAAAAAACTCCTTTGATATACAAGTAAGTACATCATATGAACATTCTTATCGTGCATTCTGTTGATTACGTTATATCATTTGACTTCCAAAATAATTCCTTGTTAAATGATCAAATTCAAATCTTATGTTGAGACAGAATATAATTAAAAATACTTATAGTAAAACTGAACCTAAAAATAAAACTAAACTATAAAAAAATAAATTTAAACTTAACTAAATCTAAAACCGGCCAAGAGCGTGTCGGGCCACGCTCAGTGTAGGGTTCCGTAGTTTTCCGTCCGTCACATTAAGTTGACATATTAAGTACAGAAACACAAAACCCTAAAAAGCACGTCATTTCATTGTGATTTTGTAGAAATGACAGGTACAATAAACACCTGTTTATACGGTTAAATTACAAACTTAGTTCAGAAATTATTTTTGTAATTTTTTCAAAAACTATTCAACCTATCAAGTTCAAAATAATTTTACTACAATTTTTTTATAAAGTATTACTTTTGAGATTGTTTTCATATTTTTAAAACTTATGGTTCAAAAGTTAGAGGGGGGGGGGGACACATTTTTTTTTACTTCTGGAGCGATTATTTCCGAAAATATTAACATTATCAAAAAATGATTTTAGTAAACCCCTATTTATTTTTAAATACCTATCTAACAATATATCACACGTTAGGGTTAAAATGAAAAAAAAAAACACTCCCCACTTTACGTATAGGGGAGGTACCCTAATAAAATATTTTTTTCCACTTTTTATTTTACCACTTTGTCGCCGTAATTGATATACATATTAGTACCAAATTTCAGCTTTCTAGTGCTAACGGTCACTGAGATTATCCGCGGACGGACGGACAGACGGACGGACAGACATGGCGAAACTATAAGGAGTTGACTACGGAACCCTAAAAATGGCCCCTGCGGCATTGTGCCGAAGATGCTGGTGACGTATACAGAGTGATTCAGGAGTCGTGAGCAGGACCAACACTACATACATATTAAATGACAATTAATCGTTCACCATTGTATTTAAGTGAAACACCCATACCTTTTTCCTGTATTTTAATTTTTGTTAAGTTAAAGTTTAATTCTCTATAATCATGGTCACCCTACAACAACTGGTTTATAAAGATTAAACCTCTAACTGTTATGACAGCACTTTAATTACGAAGAAAGTAAATTGTCAAATTGAGTGAGATACGATATTCCAAAAGTAATCGGACTCAGATGACATTCAATTTGACACGTATCACTTGACTGAAGTATTTTGATTGTAGAGTGACCATAAATTTCGAAAATAATTTAAAACATTTTGTTTTCAACACCAAAGATAAATAAATGAACGATAAGTTCACTAATAGTGGCACGAAGCAGTAGCTTATGATCTACTGAATCCGTAGTGTTGAGCTTGCTAACGTCTCCCGAATCATCCAGAATAATCTGTGAAAATTTCAACTGTTCCACAGACTAGTAAGGGTTAACTGTTCTAACCTGAGGTCCTAACTATCGCGGTTCTTGAGATACAGTCTGGTGACCAAAATTAAAATTGTGGCTCCTTACCCACTCATTTTATGATATTAAAGATTTTTATGACATGCGTAGTAATTAATTTCAATTTAATCGCCAATGTTCACTGTAATTGAATGTAAATTTATAATGTAATTTTATATTAAGTTATCAATAATGGCATGTAATATTTATAATATTATTAATAAATGAGTATGACAGAGAGACGGACGAACAGACAGACAAGTTTCTTTTTACTCTAAAAATCAGGAAAAGCCCAAAACTTGGTGTTCTTTAATCTTGGTGGTTTTTTAATATTTTACGGAACCACTGTGAAAAATCAGATGGTGTGGTACATTTTTGTAATCAGCATACAGAGCCCTTCCATTTCGATACCCCACTCGACAGGGTTCGGAAAAAGGGTGGTATATTGTATTTAAAAAAAACAGCCATATCGTGTCTGGATGAGCCCAAACTTGGTATGTTTTGAAAATTATTTTTGTTTTATTTAAAAAATATGGCCGAAATGTTATGATGTGGTATATTTTTTAGAATCGCCTTAAAAAGCCCTTTCATATGACACGACATACGATAGGTTTTTGAAAAAAAAAACCATACAAAAAGTAAAATGTCTCAGTACTCCCCCCAAAGGGAATTTTTTTTAGGAACTGCAGGTCAAAAATTTTGTTTTGACCTCTAGTATGCGTGTGCCAAACGGCTAAACTGTACATCGATTTGCAGTATTTCTCTGAAATCTACCACTATTTTGCCTACACGCGTATAGCAATGTGGACCCGGGTATGTCCTATAACTACGACCAAGACCACCGGGGGATGGGCAGCAGCATCCCTGGAGTGCGGTGGAGATACTGCGATCGCCGACCCGCGCGCCAAGCGTGGCGATTATGGCATATACCCCTCGTGAATTTGGGGGAGGCCCATGTCCAGCAGTGGACGTGCTTTGGCTGATATGGTGGTGGTGGTATAGCAATGTCATGGCAATGTCACAGATATCGGGGACTGTCGTATCGCTCATATTTGTATCTTATTTGGCGATCATGATGAGCATTTTGTAAATTTACACATTTCGCTCAACGTTTCGCTCAAGATTGTTTGTGACACGATTGATTTATTGTATCAATCAAGTTTAGGATTAAGCGCGCCATGGTCTTGTTTGACCATTTCGGTCGTACTTCAGGATTATAAACCCTATCAGGACACCTCAACACACTTTTGCATTACTATAAAAATATACAATTTTAATCAATTTTTATAGTTTAAATTGCTAGGCTTGCAGTTTATAATATTACAAATTATGCATACATTTTTTAGCAACCACGTCGGAGGAATTACCACGTGTGAAAATAACATACTCGTACTTTTAAAAAACATTATTGCCCAGGAGCGGAAAGTAAGGGGTTGTCGGACGCGGTTTCCGCCAAGGTATAAGTAAATATATAGTGTAGTGTAGTTTCTCAAACAATGTGGAGAATAATCTCGAAAACCTCTAACAATATTAATGTAATTTACTATAGGGGTGTCCGAGAACGAACAAAATATCTTCGTCTTATCTTCGAAAAAATTTGTATTCCCCTGGGAAATACGAGCAGAGCTCAGTCACATACTATGTGTATACTTCTTACGTTGCCTGCCTATTTATTACATAAATACATACATACTCACGCCTATACTCCCAAAAGGGGTAGGCAGGGCTCACCAAAATTAATTTAATTTCGTCACTAATAGTTATGTTCTCCTCAGCGGCTCGAAAATGGCGGTTTTGTTGCGTGAAACCAGTGAGCAAAATGCAATTTTGCTGCGAGCGTAAAACAAACTAAGTTTTAATTTTTCATATCGTAGGATAGTTTAAGTAACTTCATTCTCTTTATCACTATTTCTTTGCGTTATATGTTCTCGCCGCTGAGGTGAAAAGTTGTATGTATCACACGAGAGCATCCGATTAGCAAGTTCGATAAATATATAGAATTTTAGTGTAGAGTCAGTAAAAAAAAAAAAACTAAAACTTTTTTCAATTATTTGCTCTTCTCTACAGGTCGCACTTCTTAGCCGATTCACGTGAAATTTTGAGAGCACGTTCGATATTTATACAGAATAGTTTTTAGGGTTCCGTAGTCAACTAGGAACCCTTATAGTTTCGCCATGTCTGTCCGTCCGTCTGTCCGTCCGTCCACGGATAATCTCAGTGACCGTTAGCACTAGAAAGCTGAAATTTGGTACTAATATGTATATCAATTACGCCGACAAAGTGGTAAAATAAAAAGTGGAAAAAAATATTTTATTAGGGTATACGTAAAGTGGAGAGTGAATTTTTTTTTAATTTTAACCCTAACGTGTGATATATTGTTAGATAGGTATTTAAAAATAAATAGGGGTTTACTAAAATCATTTTTTGATAATGTTAATATTTTCGGAAATAATCGCTCCAGAAGTAAAAAAAAATGTGTCCCCCCCTCTAACTTTTGAACCATAGGTTTTAAAAATATGAAAAAATCTCAAAAGTAGAACTTTATAAAAACTTTGTAGGAAAATTATTTTGAACTTGATAGGTTGAATAGTTTTTGAAAAAATTACAAAAATAATTTCTGAACTAAGTTTGTAATTTAACCGTATAAACAGGTGTTTATTGTACCTGTCATTTCTACAAAATCACAATGAAATGACGTGCTTTTTAGGGTTTTGTGTTTCTGTACTTAATATGTCAACTTAATGTGACGGACGGAAAACTACGGAACCCTACACTGAGCGTGGCCCGACACGCTCTTGGCCGGTTTTTTTAGGGTAAATTTTTCATTGAAATACATATATTTCAATGATGACATATGAATGTTTCTGCAGGCGGATTTCGGATTGATCCCCTCCAAAGGTCGCATTTCTCAACCGATTCTCGTGAAATTTTGTGAGCAGGTTTGTTAATTATATATTTTTTTGTCTCTACACTCGAACAAAAATTAGAATTCAGATACAAGTTATCTTACATTTGGCTAATCAACTTATCTACTTTATTAACCGACTTCAAGATTTCAAAAGAGGAGGTTATCAATTCGGTTGTGTTTTTTTTTTATGTTTGGTGCTTAATAACTCCGTCATTTCTTAACCGATTTGGAAAATTCTTTTTTTGATTGTACGTATATATATCCAAGTTGGTCCCGTTTTTGTCACAACGCAGTTCTGATGATGGGATCCATGAGGAATTGAGGGAACTCCTCAAATCTTTAAGGCAAACATGTAGTGATTTTTATGTTTTTTTTCAACAAATTGAGCATTATCACACAAAAATGTGACATTTGATGAAGTGGAACTGCTGATGATGATCAGAACGGAACTCTTCAACGACGCGTAGTTCACGTTTGGCGATTGGTTCTCTTCGTCTTGTTTGTCACGCAAACAAGGTTTTTCCATGATTCCATGAGGAATTGAGGGTACTTAGTCTTCTACCATTATAAACATACTTATATCCATTTTTATTTTATTGTATGGAATCTAAGAGTGCACCATCTAAGTATAATAATCCTTCACCGGCATCCCCCATTGAAGTCGGTTTTTTTTCTTAAAAATTATGTTATACTCATGTTACTGTATTTATATTGTATGGTCATATCTTACTCTTCCAAAACAATTGGCTTGCTGGTGGCTAAAAACTAGCCAAGTCAACTTTTGAGCTTAAGTTATCTACATTCTGTGTGTCTGCTTTGTGTAAATAATTCGAGTGTTCATATTTAAGGCGCTGTCAGCTCAGGTGCGGGGCTTGAGGGGAGCAGGCGCGGTTACCCCGCTTGCAACCGCGCGGAATGATTCTGTTCGCGTGCTCGCTGCCGACACAGAAAAAGGAATAGTACAAGTACAGAAATTTCACTTCCTAACAAAAACGGCGTTTAGGCATAAGAAACGTGCCTACTCTCTGCATCTCTGTTTATCGCATAACTTGTATTCATTCACGCGTGGCACGTGTAGCCCTAGGGTTGTCACGCCAAAAATACTTCGATGATGCAAAAAAATATTCTACCTCACCAGATGTCGCTTAAGTACAGTGAACCGATATTAATTAAGTACATGTTACTTCACAAGAATAATAAATCTCATATTTTTTAACGAACCATCTAACGATAACCTACACGGTGGGTTTTGCAAGAAAAAAAATGCATCCCCATTTTACGTGTAGGGGAAGTACCTTCAAACTACATATATCGTGTTACATTTAAAATAAAAGAGCTCATTGTGTGCATCTTAAATATATTTTTTATAATTTTAAAATAATTATTTTAGAAATATTTAAGTTAATAGCCAAAAAATTACCATTCCCCCCTTCATCTCCGAAACTACTGGGTCTAACATAAAAATAAAATACATTTCAAATCATCAACCAACAGGTTTTGTCGGACATACAAATCAACAACAAACACGTCACAACTGCATACAACAGGACAGGTCATCTTCTTATGTTTTTCAGCTATTTATACCTACACTTTGTCCGTGTTTCAAATGCTATGGCCACAATAAAGTATAACTACCTAAATAGGACAACTATTATGTAGCGTTTCATTTTGAATAAAATTACAGTTAGTTACTTAATAAGTAACTCGTCGGAAATGGTGAGTTTAAGCTATAAGTACCTAACAAGTAGCCAGGTGGTTCGTATCGTATTTATTTGTATTGTAACTTACAACTTGATAATTTTAAACATCAACCAATAATTTGAAACACCAACCAACACTAAATAACTACTTATTATTACATATACCAAACTAAAATAAAAAAACTTACCGTTCAAAATTTGTAGGCAACTGAAAAAAAGATACACCAACGTTCCTTCGGGTATTCAAACAACCATATACACAGCGCATGTATGGCCGGTTATAGGTTTCATCGTGGGTATTTTAAATCACACAAAAATTACCTAGTAACGTGCGGTTCGTCGCGATCAAGTCGGCGGCGCGCGGCAGCGGATCACAAAACGACACGCACGTACATGCTCGGACGGCGGCGGCCCGCGACTGACAGCTAGAGTCAGGGTTTTAAAGCGGCGCGCTCCACCCATTGCAAGCCCCTTGCTGCCGATGTCGAAATGCCACAGTATAGCGACTACCACAGTAGTACAACACTAGTCAATAAAACTGTATAAAAGTACTTTGTAATAAAAGTGAATGGAAATAGCGTATTGAGATAAAGTACTTAGTCTCTCTTATCCTTAATTATATTATTCAATTGTTGAATTGAATTTATTTACATGTATGTATAAACGTCTACCTGAAAACAATCATGAAGTTATTATTCCTTGCGAAGCATTGTTTCTTGCATTTATTTATAGAAGAAAGGAACCTCCTTCCTTCAATAGTATTCAAGTTTTTTTGCATCATTGAAGTATTTTTGGCGTGACAACCCTAGGGCTACACGTGCCACGCGTGAATGAATACAAGGCACGTTTCTTATGCCTAAACGCCGTTTTTGTTAGGAAGTGAAATTTCTGTACTTGTACTATTCCTTTTTCTGTGGTAAGGACGCAAGCGCAAAAATTGGCCGCGAATTCGCGGGCCCGGTAAATAGAGGGGCGTAACTGTAATTATCCGGAACGCGATTTAGCGGCCTGAAGTTGCGCCCCCCACGTCTCCCATTCCCCGCATTCTAGCATACTCTGCCCGGCTAGTAGCATAGCATAGCATAGCTTATACCGTCACGGTTTATGTGACGATTCAGTACATTTTGGCCATATAACGTGACGGTATATGCTATCATACTAGCCGGGCTGTTGGTGCTATACTTATTTACTGTAAAATGTTTTTGATGACTGTACCGACATACTGCATAAAACTATGTAATTCCCGTTATTCCCGGGACCACGAATTCGCGGCTATTATTTTGTACCCCTAAGTTTGACGGGACCATGAATACGCGGCCTCGCGGCCACAAGTGAAAGAAGACTTTATCATAATATGAAATAGGTGCGTACAATATTATCTTGGGCGTATGCTTATTCGAACACAACGAAATTGGTGTCAACTTCAACGTTACACTTCACAGATACGAGAAGTTATTTTACTTATGCTTATTGTCATTGTCACTTGAAAAACCGTTATTTTTGGTTATTTCGTATTTTTCGTTCCCTTTCTCTCGTTAATCTCACTGACGTGATGCTGGCAAAAATGTCTAGGGCAATTGCCATAATTAAATTAAAAAAAAAAAAGAAAAACCGTTGTGGTGTGTGTTTGTCGTATTTCCAAGTAATCAAAAAAGTTTTTTGTGATAATAACGTAAGTAATGATTGTTATTTATGTAACTAATACTATTCAGATGACAAATATATAACTTTGAATACTATTTTGATAAGTTCCGTTGGTAAATTTGCCAAACGAAAAATTGGATTCAAACTTGCATATCCGTTACAAAATTTTCATCGCGTGAAATTTTATATTATTCTATTGAATTACCATTTCATTTATACGTTATCTTATTAGAAATTTATTGCAGAATTCGAATTTGTTACTGTTTTTGTTGAACACGGCATTTTTTTCATATTATCATTCAAAACGAAGAAGTTGCCGTTTTTTTACGCATACAAGCTTAGATTTTATAATATAAGCTTGTGTGCGTATTTCGAATATAGAATGTTCATTTTTTTACTTATTCCACTCGACCAGTGACATGTAGGTGACGTATATATTTCGAAATTGGAGAAAGGTGTATGTGAAGTTCCCAACCCGCACTGGGCCAGCGTGGGGACTACTGTCCAATCCCTCTCATCAGTGAGGCCTGTGCCCAGCAGTGGGACGTTTATAGGCTGATGAAGTACAGGCATTCTTGAGGGTCTGATGATGACCAGGTAGCGGGGCAGGTGACCTCTAGAACGTATAAGGCTAGGAGTCTCGAATTTGAACTTAGTTCACTAAAGTTGAGTCCAGAAATAGGCGAACTAACTTGACAGTCAAAAATGTTGCCAGACGTAGGGAAAAATAGTGACAGGTTTAAGTCGACACAAATATATCGATATAAACTTGTGCCTTCTATAAATCTGATTCTATTTATATTATATCAAGTAATTGTCGTATAAGTATTGTCGAAAGCCGAATGGCTTGCTTTGTTTGGCTAATTGTCCAAATTGTCAACAAAACAAAATGGCGGACAGAGTCTTAATGATGACCAAAATGATTGTTCAACGTATTTGTAATTCCAACCCATTTTTATTATTATTATTTTTCTTAGTAAAATTATTAGTTTGATTCCAAACACAATAATAATATTAATAATGATTAACTAGACTTTTTAAATATCGATATTAACAGCACTAGCCAAACTGTGGCAACATTAGTGTACAATGAACTGTCAAGTTAGTTCGCCTAATTCTGGACTCGACTTTAGTTTCGAAGTGGGCTGTACGGGCATTCTCGAGGGTCTGATGATGAACACGTGGAGGGGCAGGAGATCTCTAGAACGTATAAGGCTAGGAGACTCGAATTTGAACTTAGTGTACTAGTTTCGAAGTGGGCCTGCTGTACGGGCATTCTTCAGGGTCTGTGATGACCAGGTAATGGGGCAGGTGACCTCTAGAACGGATAAGGCTAGGAGTCTCGAATTTGTACTTAGTGCACTAGTTTCGAAGTACATTGCAGTGCTGTATTTGTCCTTCTAGCTGTGTTTGTTAAGCAAGTTAAATTTTCACGATTGATTTTTGTCATGCTCGAGTTCTGATGATGGGATCCATTAGGAATCGAGGGAACTTCTCAAATGTGAAAGGCACACAAATAGTGATTTTATGATTTGATGAAGTGGAACTGCTGATGATGATCAGAACGGAACCTTTCAACGACGCGTAGTTCACGTTTGGCGATTTGTTCTTTTCGTTTTGTTTGTCAAGCAAACAAGGTTTTTTCATGATTCCATGAGGAATTGAGGGTACTTAGTCTTCTACCATTATAAACATACATTATAGCCATTTTTATTTTATTGTATATCTATCTAAGAGTGCGCACCATCTAAGTATAATAATCTTTTTCCGGCCTCCCCCATTGAAGTCGGTTTTTTTTTTTCTTAAAAATTATCTACACAGTCATCCTTTAACACGTTTATTCTGTGTAATTAAATACTACCATAATATTGAGCTTTCATCTGACTTACTTACTATATTAACTGACGATTGAAAAGTGCTTGTTGCTAGGCCTATTTGAATAAAGAATATTTTTAATTTGAATTTAATTTAATTTAATTGGTACAACATTTATATTAAACTGGAAAGTTAGTTATTACAATGTTTGACCTAGGGCTGCCGTCTCTAAATTCGCCAAACCCGGACAAAGACTTAAGAAATCCCGGACATTTGGCGTAAATCGTATTTTTTCACCGGACGTGTCCAAAAATAATATTATAAAAAAAAATCGAGAGTTAAAAAAAACTCGATAAATCGTGAGTAGTTACGCACTTTATCCATTAAGTAAAAGTGTCATCGGACACTTTTTGAAAACGGCCCCCGAACGCCCTCCAAACTAGGACAAATCCGGGGAAACCCGGACGGATGGCAGCCCTAGACCTAACTAACATGCATTTATTTCTAATAAAATTAAAGCTTGCAATAAATAACTTCTTTTAATAACTATAGTGGACGGCGGTTAAGAAGTCAATCATGACACCTGTCTTTTCCATACAATTAATAACCTAAAAGTCACTTTGAGGTTATAAACTGTATGGAAATGACAGGTGTCAAGATTGACTTCTTAACCGCCGTCCACTATAGACACTATTAGTTACATATTTTTTGCGCGAACTTTCGAGAACTGTGATCGCCTGAATGCATATTATGTTGTTACTCGGTGTATTAAGGATGATTCACAGTAGACCGTTCCGTGTCCGGGCCGGCCCGTTTTCTTCTAGAGAAATACGTCGGTAATCATCCTTTAGTCGTGTTAAGAATAACCCATTTCCACAGACTTGGAAGCCTGCGACCACACCGGTGGTTGCCACTCCTGAGCGGGCAACCTCGCCGGCACCCGGGCCGTCCAGGACATCACGCAATCACGCCGGCGTCTTCTGCAGGATGTGGATTTCCTCGAAGACTCCGGCAGTGACTCCGAAATGTGCGACGACAGCGATGGAGACGACGAGCAGGCTGTCGACGGCAGTTCGGTCCCGGGCGCCCTCATGCGGGAGGCTGCTCGCCGGTTAAGGGAGTACCGTATGCGGGAGGAGGACGAGGCTGATGATCCCGATTGGGTCCTGGAGCGCCGCACCCAGCACGCCGCAATGGGGGAGGGAGACGAGGGAGAGCAGGACGCGGGGGAGCAGGAGGCGGCGGGGGAGGTGGAAGCAATGGATATGGGTCAAGATGAACCCCGGAATGACCCAGGGCAGTACACCTTTAATTGATCCGGAAACTTTGACACGTTTTCGGGCCAAGAAGAGGTGTGCAGTCGTAACCCGGGTCCCACCATTGATTCCACTGACCACCTAGATATCTTTGTGACCATTTGGGATGTTACAACTTTGGCCAAGATAGTGGAGCAAACAAATATTTATGCATGGGAAACAATCTCCGGGTTGTCGGAGATAGGTATCCCTGCTTATCTCGACAACTGGGTAGAGACTGACATAGACGAAATACGGAGATTATTTGTCATGTTTATGCTGATGTCTCAAGATCACCGTTCCAGAATCGACGAGTGCTGGATCACTGGGGTCCTCAATATGCCCGCGTTTCGGGAATATATCCCGAAACAGATTTCAACTTTTGATGAGATTCCTACATTTCACCAAAAACTACGACATGGACATGAGAATGACGTCATATGAAAAAAAATACTCAAAATTAACACGTTCCCTGTCCGAAGGCCCCCAATGTGGGGACATGAAGCTTTTTTTCAGGGGTCTGTGTCCCCACTGTGGGTCCACGGGTTGTCCACGGCTACGAACTGCAACTGTCACTTGGACTTGTGACATTGAAGGATAATTTTGTATGGGGACAGGGAACGTGTTAAGGGTTTGTTCGATATATTCGAATATATTGTACGCAAGTTCTCGACCCTATACATTCCAAAGTGGGAGCTGGCTATTGACGAGACTCCTTTGGAAGGGGCTATTGAGCTGGGTGCAGTGTCTTCGGTCAAAGGCCGCGCGATTTGGGATAAGCTTTGAGCTGTGCGAGTAGTCGAGCGGGTATTTACTGAACACAATCTTGTATGCCGGCAAAAACTCCACGTTCGTCGAGGGAGCCATCCATGGGTTCCAGAACAAAACCTCCAAGGTTGTTCTGGCACTCATGACCTTGACGCCGGCCACCTAGTCGTTATGGACAACTGGCACAACGCTTTACCATTGACCAGCTACCTTAAGACTAGGCGGACCGACGTCAATAAGAACAGAATTTTCGTGCCGGCGGATATAAAGGCCGCCAACCCAAAGCGGATGGCCCGTGGCCAACAAATTGCTCGGCATTGCGAGGACACAGCCGTCACCACTTGGAAACATGTGAAGTTGGTGACGGTATTGTCGACATACCATAATGCCGAGCAAGTTCGTCGCCGGAGTTCGCCGGCGAGGAGGAGTTCGCAATTGAAACTTATAATACAAATTCAAATATTTTATTTGACATAAATAAGTTTAAACAGTGTTACATGTTATACTGACCTCCACACTAGGCATCTCGTGGAGGAAATTATAAGTTTGACATATCTTTAAACATTAGCGGCTGCAACAGTGTTCTAAAAGTAACAATACATGCTAATCTGTGTTTGTGTGTTTGTGCGTGAGTTTTTAGGAATTTAGGTATGGTTAGGATGTCGTCTTTATTAGGTTTTCTATGTCTACATAAGACACCTATGTTATGATAGTAGGTTTATCATGTTTTTCGATATCGATAACAGCTTCTTTGTACTTTGTAGTACTAACAGATGTGGCGGGAATTTTAAAGATACGGTTTTTAAGTATATTGTTGTAGTTGGATGAGCCGAGAACTGTTTTATATGCGTGCAATGTCCTCATTAAGTACAGTTTAATAAGACCATGGGGGGTGTGGACCTCAAAGACACAAAACTCAGCCACTACCCCATGGAGCAAAACGGTGCAGGAAGTGGTACATGAAGGTTCTTGCGCTTTTGCTTAACACCGGTGTGATGAACTCGCCCATCATATACACAAGAGACCGCGAAACCACTGGATTGGACCACCGCTAATACCGCTTCGCTTTGGTGCAGAAGCTCATGGAAGTGAGCCGCGAAGTCCAGGTGCCCCGGGCTTTGCAAGTCGTTCCCCAGACAGGATCAGGGAATGATCAGGTTGGACCGCCAACCTGATCATTATCCGATCCACATCCGGGAAAAAAGAAAAGCACCAGAGGCGGCAGTGCAAGGTGTGCACGATCACACACACAGAGCACACCATAATCTGCTAGAAGTGCAATGCACCTCTGTGCATAGGTCCGTGTTGGATTGCCTATCATACTTTATATTATTATATTATTATTTTCCTAGCTGTATTCGGCCACAGCGACTGCTTTTACTGCTGAGAGCGTCGCTGGTGCGCTCTTAGGTGACTGACATAGCTAATTTCCAAGTCAGCGCCCTTCCGACATAGTTGTCTGTGTGTGTGTGTGTGTGTGTGTATCTTTACACGAATTGTAAAGATGATAGTCAATAGTGACCGTCAGGATAGCTGGACCACGCAAGATATGGGAAGTTTGAGCTAACCCACGTACTTTTTTGTACAAAACGTGGGCTAGCTGAAACTTGTCATCTTGCGTGGTCCAGCTATTCTAACGGTGACTAGTCAATCTACGGCCTTGGGCAAAAGTATTGAACAGCCCTTATTTTCCTTTATAATGACTATTTTATTTATAAGTAAAACTAACTGATACCCTCGTGCGCAGCTTTCTCGCACAAAGAATCGCTATTGCAATTCAGCGCGGGAATGCTGCCTGCATGATGGGCACCCTGCCTAAGGGCGCAAATTTAGATTTTTTAAATTATTTTTAAATTAGAGTAATTTCTATTTTATTTCACATGTTTTTCTGAATAAATCTTGTTATCGACTGATAAATAAAATAATACTTTATTTAAAAGTAACAAAGGCAAATAAGGGGTACTCAATACTTTTCTCCAAGGCTGTATAAAGCTGCACCAGAGAGAGAGAGAAACGGAATTGGACACTGCTTTAGTTGACCGGGCTTTAGAAATTAGGTAATGGGGTAATGCACTGACATTACAGCAATTCAATATTTATTTTAAAGGCCCGGTTTGCCTGTCACAGATAATTTCTCTAGCGATACAGAGAGGTACCGTGGCCAGCGTTATGGGGCCATGCCGCGGGCGGACCTTTAGAAGGTGAATTCTTTTTATAGTTGGGGTTTTTAGTTTTATGTTTATTTATTATTTACTTCTCGTTTGTTTTATTTTTTATTATATAAGTGCGTTCCTTGTGTTTAATTAACATTGTGTCTGTAATATTATGAAGAGACTTATTTAATTGTACAAAGAAAAAAATATTAAAAAATGTTATAACTGACGATTCGAAAGTGCTTGTTACTAGGCCTGTTTGATTAAAGAATATTTTGACTTGACTGTCATTTTTGTTCATTAAATTTTGAACTTTCTGTCAGTTACTAGTTAACATAAATAGATTGCAGGGGCCTTTCAGCTCAAAGTACGAATTTTTCTATGGAAATGTTAGTTTGTCTTGTTTGTACCAGATGTCACTGGGTGGTGGGTGCTATCTCTATCGCACTTGCATATAGAAGTGAAAGAGATGCAGCGTTCATGCGGTTAGTTCTTACTAAATACACAACGGTGCTACGATCTATGTGGAGTATTTCCCTGGTATCTCTATCTCAGTATATATATTGTATTTTTTAAGGGATTGATTGTATCATTTCAGCTTTAGAAATCAATCTGGTAATGTTTTTGTTCATTAACTTTTTAATTTTCTGTCAAATACTAGTTTAATAAATAAATTAATATTAGGCGACAATTTTTTTTTACACAAATCGAACAAGTCCCAAAATACGCTCAATAAGGCTTGTAAGGTTGTTGTTCTCAACGTTTAATATGGCAACGGCAGCTTGTCAAACTACCCATACAATTATATTTTAACACACCTGCCCGGCTAGTATAATAGCTTATACCGTCACGTTTTATGTGACGTTTCAGTACATTTTTGCCATATAACGTGACGGTATAAGCTATCCAACTAGCCGGGCTGTGTGGGTTACACATCGCTGACGCACACCACAACGTACAATATACGACACAGTACACACAGTACACAGTTTACAGTTTATTATACGAGTGTGGAAAGTTTGACAAGTTTCTATGGGATGACAGCTCCCGGTGCCATATTTGACGTTGACAGGTTGCAATCTTAAGTTCCCGCAACCATCCGCAACCCGCTAGTGTAGATTCTCTAGTCTAAGGGAGGTATTCCACTCATCCAATATCTTTGTCCAATATACATTTGATCAAAGAAATTGGATGATTTCATCCAACTTTGATGGGACCCCGACATTTGATCAAAGATTCTGATGACAGTTAAATCAATATGGCTACGCATGAAACGGAATAAAACTTGGACAAAGATGTTGGATGAGTGGAATGGGCCTACGTCAAAGAACTTTGATCAAAGATTTGACAAAGAAATTGGACGAGTGGAATACCACCCTAAGGTAGTGCTGGAATGGATCGAAAGGGTTTACAATTCCTTTTGTGATGTGCTACCGTTCTGTGGTGGTTGGTGGTTCAACGTAACCGAAACGCGAGACAATAACCCATCCATTTCTAATTTGCACAGTGTAGGTGGGATACAGGATTCGCTGGGCTCCTTGGGCAAGAGGAAACATGTTTCGAGCCTGGTTCCCATCTCCGTCCTTCCTGATGGCTTGTTTAGGAAAATTAATTTCCTAATTTTGACAACATGAGGAAATAGGAAAATGATGTCCTTAAAATCTGTAAAAAAAGAAATATACTTTATTTTATAATAGGTATCCTGGTGGCACACAAGAACCTGGGTGTCTACTCTGAAATTCGAAATCCGAACTTCGTATGGTGTCGTTCCTTTCTCTCATATAGCGTGTCACAGGCGAGTGAAAGGGACGGCACCATACGAAGTTCGGATTACGAATTTCGAAGTAGACCCCACTGCTGTGCTACCGCGAACTTCGAAAATCGAACTTCGTGTCGTGCCGTCCCTTTCACTCTCGTGTTATACTCTATATGGCGGAAGAATACACCCTGACTGACGTTTACCACTGAAGAGTGTGACAAGCACTTATCTAACAAAGTCTGATTATTTACACCTTTCATGACTTATCTTATAAGTGTTATAACTCAAGAACGGTTGGACCGATTTTAATGATCTTTTGATGATTTGTTGGATTCGTTTAGCGAATGCGACTTCTTGACGTGGCGGAGCGTGATCAATATGTGATAGGTATTTTGTTCTTTGACGTGAGCTTGCTGATACGCCGTTGCCACTCGAAAACCTTTCTGCCCAAACGCCTATCGTTTCAACGTGCAATATGCAACTGTAGATACATCCATTGGTAAAACACTAATCTACGTCTGTGTTATGCTTATGTCATGTTAAGCGGACATTGTAGCCCACTCTCCAGTGATCTCACATGATAGTTACCGTAGACATGGTCTGCACTCCAACTGGCACCATGCCGCCGGCCTTCAGGGCCAGCGGCGACTGCACGTTCCTCAGCAGCATCAGCACAGATCTCCTGTTGCTGTTGTTCATTGCCTCCCACGGCAGGGAGTACACTTGGTCGGGCAGTTTCCCACTCTATGGACAAAGTCAAAGTCTAAGTTATTTATTCTTCAATCCAGTTATATATGCACCTCTGCACGTCAATAAACCGCCGGTTCGGAAAAATAAACCTCTACCACGATCATCATCCTCCTAGCGTTATTCCCAGTACAGTTGCATCCTGAAGGATGCCTGGGGTCCGCTACCTAATCCCAAGAATTGGCGTAGGCACTAGTTTTTACGGAAGCGACTGCCATCTGACCTTCCAACCCGAGGGGGAAACTAGACCTTATTGGGATTAGGCTTGTCAAGTGAGTGGGCAACTTGACAGTTAGAAGTTCTCAAACCGCCCGGAGGCCTCTAACTTGGCTTAACGACTGCTATCATAGACAACAGCCGGGATCAACGGATTAACGTGCCTTCCAAAGCACGGGAGCGCTCAGTTAGTAACCAATCAAAGCGGTCACCCATCCAAGGACTGACCTCGCCCGACATTGCTTAACCTCGCATACCGCACGCGGTACGCGGGCGCCGCTGGGCCACGAACGCTCCCCTCTACCACGATAACTGGCGTATCACAATACTACAAAATTACAATGCTACAGTAGAAAGCCCGTTTTCTGGTAGATTACCCGTGCAGGACGCTTTCACTGCCAAACATCCCTATCCATGATGGAATCGTTTTATTTTATAAAACCAGTCATCATTAGCGTACCTAAATGTTTTTCTGGCAGGAACGTCATGTCTTTAGTGCTTGATATGTGGTCCGCCTTAGTACTCAGATTTGGCGTGGGCACTAATTTTACCACATATATCAGAGTAAAGTAGATCCGCTCATGTAAGTTGAACGATTTATGTACTTCTGATCTATTTTCACTACTTAATGCATTGAGAGAGTCAAGTGGCATCTGACAGGTTTTCACCTGTCAGTGTCTCCGTCTTCATAACTGAAAATTGTACTGAACTGACGTTTTGGTGTGTTAAGTTTATATGGGATTTAACATCCTGGTGTGCTTTCAAATGGAGACAATTCGTTAACAGCCGAAAATGATTGTACCTACTATCTGTCGCATTCTAACTAATTTTGGCCTCAGTATTTTGGCGCACCATAAGGATTTAACGAGACAACTATATGAAAAATCATTTGGCTTAATATTGCGAGTCTGCTTTTCTCTGATGTCTGTGAATTTTGCGAAAGGGCCTGTCATCTGACCTTCACTCCAAAGGTCAAACATGGCCTTCTTGGGAATAGACCAGTCTTCTCACGATGCGTGAGATTTTAGAAGTGGGTATTTAGATGACGAGTAAAATCTAACCTTTGCATTAATTAATTCGAATATCACAGACGTCTGGATCAGCTGCTGGAACACGAACAAAGTCAGCACCGAATACTTCCCTATAGCATCTTTATCCTGGAACAAAGGTTAAAATGTTACTTTTCCCCTCACTAGCTCGGAAAGCCGTATTTTATCCTTTGAAACAAACGGGTAAACACGCATTTTATCCACAAGTGGGGAAAGTAATTTGACCTTGGATCGTGTTTGAGTAGCTTTTGACAGATAACAAAACGTAAAACGCTCATAAAAATGGTTAATTTGATATCAATTATCATTAAATAAATGGTTTGAGAATTTAATACAAAATACCAAATTTAGCTTTATTTAATGATTTAAGTCGTAAACCTTCAAATTCTATAAATAACATATGTTTTATAATGATATTGAGTATAATTGTAAACGCACAAGTTGAGTCGATGCAATTTCAAAACGCATCGTCAGAAATGTCATCATTGTCAATGTCAACTAAAATATAGACAACTTGTCACGGATTCCGACTCACGTAAATATTATACACAAGTTCCAGAGTTTTCTGTTATAATATCGTAAAAAAATCGGTGATTCCAGTGATGAAAATCATGCCAGTGGAACTGTGTTTTTTCGCAGGTTGCACTTTCCTCGCTATAGTGAGGAGAAAAGTTTTGTGTTATACACGGGTGCAAAGTTGTATTTTACTTCTCGTGTGTTGAAACACTCGCTACGCTCAGGATTCTATTTTAGAACCACTCGCTTCGCTCGTGGTTCTACTATAGAATCCTTTCGCAGGCTCGTGCTTCAATTCCACACTCACGGGTAAAATACAACTTTGCACCCTTGTATAGCAAATAACTATTCCGCAACATTTACACTTTAGAAAGGAAAATAAGAGCCGCTATATTACGCTTCCGCGCAAGTGGGACGGAAAAGTTTTTTTATGCAGCTAAATTGAGAACTTTTAACGCTGTTTTATTGTTGACGGATTACCATAAACAACCTCCTTAGCTTGTTTGCCTCAAAGTCATATCCAAATATTTGAAGCAAACAAGAAAGTGAGACTGACAAGTAAGTTACATCAAGATATAACTCACTCTGTCGCTCCTATTACCTTATATGAGTAATTGAGTATTGGCTATGTGCATGTCTGAAACGTCAAACGTCAAAGGTCCCGAGACAATGTCAAAACTCAGAGATGTCAAACAATGACACATGAATATTTTAGGTATTTACTTTAGTCCTTAATGTAAGGTAATAAGTAATTATAGATATTGGCTATGTGCACGTCTGAAACGTCAAACGTCAAAGGTCCCGAGACAATGTCAAAACTCAGAGATGTCAAATAATGACGCATGAATATTTTATTTACTTTAGTAAACGAGAAAGACCCCGTATTGGAAATTTTACTGAAATAAATAAGAGAATAAATAAATACATACAAACGAAACGAATCGTAGGAAACCGTTAAGAAACCAATAGAAAACGTGAAAGTAAATTTGACAGCGGTCCCCGGTAAGTACACATTTCTGCCATGGTGTGATCGCCTAGCTTACCCCCACCACCTACTTCGCACATAGCCCATACCAAATTTCAGCTCAATCGTTTAAGGAAGATTTGATCCGAACACTCAAACCACCACCACCACCACCATATCAGCCCTAGGACGTCCACTGCTGGACATAGGCCTCCCCCAATTTCATGGGGGGTAAATGCCATAATCGCCACGCTTGGCATGCGGGTTGGCGATCGCAGTATCTCCATCGCACTCTAGGAATGCTGCTGCCCATTCCCCGGTGGTCTTGGTCGTAGTTTTAGGACATACCCGGGTCCATTCCCATTCCGGGGTCATTCATGAACACTCAAACATTGCATGTTAAATAAAATCTTGTAAAAACGGAGGCTATAAACCTGCCATCCAGCCGGTGCGGCGTGTGGCAAAATAAGGAAGATGTCGAAAGACGTCGAACAGGGTAGCTTGGCAGGTCTGCCCTGCTCCGCTACCCTTTGATTCAGTGTCGCTGAATTCCAGTACTGGCAGCGTACAGTCATTAAATATATTTTAGCCCGCGTCTGGATTAATCTAAAACCGCATCAATAGCGCCTTTACAGGCACGGTAAGCTTTTTCTATGGCACATAATAATTAATAATTAGTACTTATGTATAGAAGGTTGACAGCTAGAAAACACCGAATCATGCGCTCGCTCTGCCGCAGAGCGCGCACTCTGTCAGTCTCGTTAGGGTTGTCTCATTTGCGCGTCAGCGCGGTCCCATAACGTGTTTGTACACAAGCGGTGGCAGTCACAATCCGGTGTTTAACTTAACACCCCGTGGCTGTGTGAGAGCTGAGTTTAGCCAAATGACAAGGTATACGTTACCATTGTAGCGCACTCGACCAGGCACAGGCAGCACATCGCTTGGAAGAAGGCCAGGTATACGCATAGCGTTATGTCAAACGTCTTTGACATTTCCGTCATGAACCTAAAAATATTATCTCATGAAATCACACTCACGGTTTTTTACGTCTTCTTAAACACCTAAACACCCTCCTCGTATATATCCAGAGAATCTGATTCCTATCATAGTGGTCAAATAGCGTGGCAATATGAAAAAAATAAAACTTATTTAAAAAAAATACTAATAAGAATGTCCATATTTTGCCATTGAGGATAAATATTTTCTGATTCTGACCGACTACTAATTTATTGGGTCACGAATGGACGCTTAACTCTACGTTGTCAAAACCATTTGGTACTTGAAAGAAAGAAAGAAAGAAAAATGATTTATTCCATAAAACACACAAAACAAGACTTATATAAATGCTACCTGCAACTATATACAACTGTATCACATTCGCTTAAAATATATAATATAATAATTGTAGGTTCGTCGCCCATAGATGTCACGTGGTTACAAGGTAAATCCAGCAATGTTTTGTGTGCAATAAAGAAAAGGCTAAGACTCAGCAAGATGTTGCAAATTGCAAGGAGTGCAAGTCGCAACGCTGTTATTCTGTCATAGCCTTCGCGAGTATGGTTTGAACAAAAGCTAAAAAATAAATAAAATACGAACAAAGAAACGAGTCGGTATCGAAGAAAAAAAATAAGTACAAGCAATACTTATAATTATGTTGTAATCCACAGTAGGTATATCGGTTCCAGAGGGGCTAGTATGACATATCCGACATATAAGCGATCATACTAGCCCCACAGAAGCTTGAGTTACCAAGAGATGTTAAAGCAATGGGGAATGTCTGAAAATTTTAAATGTCCTTGATTATTTTTCTAATGGTAGGAATAACCCTCGCCATGAACAGAAAAAAGTTACAGATTTTTGGGTTGCGCCATATATTTTTTAAAAACACAAACATTTTATATCACCTCGCGTCTGCCCCGTATCAGACTACTACGACTTTTTTAAGTCCGTCGAATATTTAAATAAAAACGCCTGCTTGGATCTGTGGTACGCAATGACATTGACAGTTCAAGTCATACGTCCAACCTATGATGAACTGTCAATGTCATTGCGTACCACAGATCCAAGCAGGTGTTTTTTTTTATATTCGACGGACTTAGAAATGTCTTAGTAGTCCGATACGGGGCAGACGCGAGGTGATATAAAATGTTTGTATTTTTGTAAAATATATGGCGCAACCGAAAAATCTTAAACTTTTTTGTGTTAATGGCGACGGTTATTCCTCCCATTAGAAAAATAATCAAGGACTTTTAAAAATTTCAGACATTCTCCATTTGCGCTGAAAACTTATTTTGGACCCGCAATTTCTTATAGGGGGTGGGAGGTCATTCCAGCATTTGGTAGCCTGAAACCGGTACTTTAATCACCGTATCATTTTACTCATGGTAACCCTTAATTTATCAGCGGGAAAATGTTCACTATATAAGTACATATCGCGGCCAGGCATGAACCCACGGATCTATACCTAAACCGGATTGAGTACAAACTTTTATGAGCCAGTCAAACTTGAACCTTATTCCTGCGTAATACAGTTAATATCCTGTTATGACAAACAGACTAGAGAAAGCGGTCCGAGCGAGAGCAACCAACCGGAGGGCGGTGTCCCACTCGCATAAGCTGCCAGTGTAAAAAAAAATATATGTTGTGGTATTTTAGAATACTGAAAACAATTACTTGCTTGTATTAACTAGTACTGCATGTTTATCAGGCATAATTTACATTTGACCTCATTCGTAATTGTATAAAATATCAACATTATTAACTGACTAAAACCTAGTATTGCAATAAATATAGTAGTATTTTTCAAATATTAATTGGTATCCCCAACGTTAATGGTGTCAAATTTGAAATTATGAACATAAGCGGCTGATGAAATTAGTTGAAAATAGTGAAAACATGTTGTGTAAAGGGTTGTAAAAGTGAAAGTTTTATTAATTGTGGAATATCATTTCACAGGTAAGGAACAATTTGTTATATTTTACGATAAAACGACAAAACAAATGTCAAACTGATTAGGGTGACTATGACTTGGGCTTGATTTTGCAGAGTGTTTAGTGAGAAAACCTTTTCTAAAGGTCAGTTGAAATTCAATCTTTTAACAATTTTGTTTACATTACGAGCTTTTGTTTAACTTGGACTGTATGTGATTAAACTGTGCAAGTACTTAAGTGGTCGCTCCAATTTTTTAACCATTTTACAGCTAAAGTAAAAAATTAAAAGTAAAAGTAGTTTATTCTTCAAATTAGGCATATTACATGCACCTATGAACGTCAATAAACTACCATTACCAACAAACTAGCTACTTTCCGGTATCCAATTAAGCTGAAATTTAGCATACTTATGTACAGTATACGTGAAAATTAGCATACTGTACATAAGTATGCTATATTTCAGCTCAATTGGATACCGGCAAGTTCGGTAACAATGTGATATTGTATTGTTACCTACCGAACTCGTGTATCATGGCACCACCGTGCTGATCTGATGATGGTGAATTAAAACTCCTCCTCGTCTTTTTTTTAATTTACGCATGGCCCATCACGGGAAAACACATTTGTTAAGAGATTTGGAAAATAAAGTAGGGCTTAGGCAAAAATTACACAAGACTATATTGTTTAACAATGTATGGATAATTGGATACACAAACTTGTGATTAGCGAAAATAAATATATCTTTGAAAAATATTCTTTTTTTTATTTACTACTTAATTTAGTTTAAATTTCATTGTACATAGAACCTATATTAGAAATAATCCTCATATCCACACATGTACTTGGTCACCCTAATTAAAACGAGATGCAATCCTCGAGTTTGGCTTCTCTGTCGGTCACACTTTTTCGTCACAGTACTCAATCCGGTTTAGGTATAGATCCGTGCATGAACCCTATGACACTGACAGTTATTCCCACGACACAACCTTGTAGTGGCGTCACCGTTACATTAGAATAGAATTGGAGGCGTCTAAAAATGTCATTTATTAATTTTAGATAGAAACATGCCATTACAATGATATTCCGTCGGAATTATAACAATTCTTAACATTTACAAGAAATTATCTCGATCAGACTTTACTTTTACGTCCTGTAAAATTTACTTCGTTTGGAAGATATCGACTAGTGCGACAGTATCGATTTACAAATGTCAACAATGGAAACGAGTGTACAAGATACATTAACATAGTACGCTTTCAGTGTCCGATTTATTTATAAGCATATAAGTTGTCTGCGATAATAAAATAAAGAAGACGGAGTTTTTATTCTTACATCCGTCGAGCGTGACGTAAAATGCTGTAATAAGTGCTGAATGTTAAAAAAGTTACATTACATTGCTTTTACTTGCTACTCAAATTATGGATATTTCTGGAGACACCAGTTTTTGTTTTATTTAAGATTAGGTTTTACATATAAGTATCAGACCTTACAGCCATTTTCGATCGCAGATTTTTTAAGTAGTTACAAGTTGATTTAGTTTCGTAACTGTTACGATGCACTGCGACTGTGTTGGGATTTGTAGACACCAATCCCAACACAGTCGCAGTGCACATAGATATGTGTAGTAACAGTTTACACACTTACTTTTAGTAATTAAGTGTAGTCATTGTGTCCACAAGTAACTTAAACATTTGCGTCGAAACATTTTATAAGTGTCGTAATGTTACGTAACTGTTCTTACACTTTACTAAAGTAAAGAAAAAAGTACATTACACCATTTTGGAAATTTAGTACTTTTGTTACTACTTTAAGTTACATGTCGACATGGTGTCGACATAATCTACTAAATATAAGTGTCAGAGGATGTTCATTTTTTTTTGGGGACAATCTCACACAAATCGACCTAGTCCCAAACTAAGCAAAGCTTGTACTATGGGTACTAGACGACGATATACATACTTATATAGATAAATACATAGAAAACATCAAAGAACGTCCGTGAAATATGCACAAATAAATGCCCTGGCCAGGATTCGAACCCGGGACCTGTAGCTTCGGAGGCAGAGTCACTACCAACTAGGCTAAACAGGTCGTCACAATTGTGCGTGAACGTTGATACTTTTACTTACTTCTTAACTATCTGGTAGTGCTCGATAATTTTTTTCAATGTTACGAATGCTCGCTCATTATATTCTCGTTTACGTTCCTCTGTCTCCTCCTGAGTGCCAGTCTCATAGCTCGGTTGAAGGAAATTGTTCAAGCTATTTGAAAGTATGTTCAAATGTCCCATGATATGAAAAACCATTAGAAAAATCAAGAGGTCATAATAACACATCGCCGCTGGAACATTGTAGGATACGTACACATTAAAAAAGGCTACTACGAGATAACCAGGCACATTATGATGGTAATCAAATGGTAAAACGTATTCAACAGAGTGCACGAATGTGCCATTTTCTGGCCGGTTTTTAGAGAACATTCCCGCTTGGTAGTTATATATCAGAGGAGATATGTTATACGAAAATACCCCTCCGTATAGCTGCATTTGGATGATCCTGGAAAATATCCTGCATAGTTTATCGATCCAGAGATGTTGCTGAAAACAAAATACATTAAGTAAGATTTTTTTTATCTTTCATTTTGTGATTTTGATAAAGAAAACACGTATAAACCGTTTTTTTTCAATGAAATAGATTTTTTAAAATTGTGATTACTTTTTTGCATAAGTCTGTTCCTTATTTTGTGACTTTGACAGATTTGAGTAGCACTGAGTATTTTAACAAAATTTACCCAATCACAGACATTATGTATCTGAAGCCCGCGCGGAGTCTAATCCGAGTCGGTTTAAGATTGAGGCTCGAGTCTTAACCCCTTATTCATAAACGTCCATCAAGCCTCTATTAGTTAACAAGCCGCTAAAGTTGGTTTGTCCTTATCTGTCACTTTGACATTTATGTTTGTGAAAAAGGGACAAAACAACTTTTAGTTAACAGAGGTTTGTTAAGTTTTACGAATAAGGGGATAAAACTTTGTTGTTGTTGTTGATGTTATATGAAAACCCAGTTGCTAAAATATATTTTTTTTAGATAGATAGATATATTTATTGTCAAAACTGTGTACATAACATCTTATGTCATACATTGAAAGGTATGTAAGTATCAACAGTTTCCCCATTTCTGACGTACAATATTATTGAACTTAAAAGGGTGTGGACCAAATTTTTGGACCATCGTTAAGGCATTTAATTCGCCTACAATTTAATTGATTCCGCTGTGACACAAAAAATTGTCATACAATTTATATGGGTAACTTTCGTGTCACAACGGAATCAATTAAATTGTAGGTGTATTAAATGCCTTAACGATGGTCCAAAAATTTGGTCCTCATCCAAAATTAGACTTAACCAATGGTAGACCTATACGAAATATTCATTTAGATTGTAATAACATTTTTTTGCCAGCCATTCTTTTAGTTCCTTTTTGAACTTAGTACCTTCGAGTGACTTAATACATTCAGGTAAGTTGTTAAAGATCTTTATTCCAGTTGCATAGGTACTCTTGGCAATTATGTAACTCGAAGGCCTAACTGTACACATATCATTTTTATATTGGGATCTTAAATTACGATTAATATTTTCACGTACGTAGTATATCGTCCTTAAAGCCTCACCACCAAGGTACTGCAATGGATTTACACCATGATGGTGAGACCAGTTTAACTCTAAAGAAGCCTGGTATGGTGGCCAAGGGCTTTAAAGAGCACATGCAGGGACGCCCTCATGAAAGTACAAAGAACAGTATGCATGGAACAGGGGCGTTTCGAACCACGCCAACGGAGGAGCTAGAAATACTAAGTATTGGAACTAATACCGCCGCTTTACATGGTGGTTAAGTTAGAAGCACGCAAATCGCTTTACAGACTGCGAATTCTTGAACTGTGGAGCGACTACAACCATAGCAAGCCGAGGACTAAACACACAAACAGGGGAACGGACGGTTTCTTCAGACAGAATAACTAACATGGGGACAATGCAACCCAAGTATGCAAGTAAGTATGTCATTTTGACTTGTAATGTACACTTCATTACCAATAAATGATGCCTATGGCTATGTTCATGTGTTCCATAGGAACTCCACCACAAAAGTTCCCTCAAGGGCCGACTGTACTGAAAAGGTAGTTTCCATTCCAGACCTAGACATTCCCGAAGAGAGTTGCATATAGTTTTCTTGTAAGTACACTCGCCTCGGGGAAGACATAAGTGTATCTCTTATACGAGCATGGTTTACAGAATTGTGGTATGCAAATTAAAATTTGTGACTTGCTGTCGACTGTGGAATATTCATCAAACCATCACTTACCTTGGCGGCGAATTTACTTATATTCTGATGGTGTACTAAATGAAATTCCAAAGCAAACTTTCTCACAGTTGCACCATATTTCTTCTGAAACGGCAGTGTCGTTCTTTGCTGAAATATTAATGTTTTATTCTAGTTTCAAGTATATCCACCCCACACACATTCTAAATCCTTTACTAGGTAGTCAATAGCCGGAAAATATTAATATACTGTTGCTTTCAACGGTTGGGAATTTAGTAAGTATAACACAAAGGTGTTAAAGCTTCTTGTGTGTTCGACCTTACAAGTACCGAAATCTACATGTTGTCAGGACCGAACGAGGTAGTGAAAAATATCTGATCGTTTACAGATGCACCCTTTAAGTATACAGATGTTACCTACGTATTGGATGTCGAGTGTACGAAGGACAAGTCTCGTAACAGTAACAGTCACAAAATGACTTTTAAACCGACTTAGATATCAAAAGAGGAGGTTATCAATTCGGTTGTATGTTTTTTTTTTTATGTTTGTTACTCCATAACTCCGTCATTTCTTAACCGACTTGAAAATTCTTTTTTGATTGTAAGTATATATATCCACCACAAGTTGGTCCCGTTTTTGTCAAAACGCAGTTCTGATGATGGGATCTATGAGGAATTGAGGGCACTCCTCAAATCTTACAGGCAAATATATAGTTATTTTTGTGTTTTTATCAACAAATCGAGCATTTCCATACAAAAATGTAACATTTGATTAAGTGGAACTGCTGATGATGATCAGAACAGAACTCTTCAACGATGAAAAGTTCACGTTTGGCGATTTGTGCTCCTAGCTGTCTTTGTTATGCAAGTTCTATTTTCACGATTATTTTTTGTCATGCACGATTTCTGATGATGGGAATGGGATCCATGAGGAATTGAGGGAACTCCTCAAATCTTAAAGGCAAACATATAGTGATTTTTGTGTTTTTATCAAAAATTCAAGCATTTTCATACAAAAATGTGACATTTGATGAAGTGGAACTGCTGATGATGATCAGAACAGAACTCTTCAACGACGAAAAGTTCACGTTTGGCGATTCGTCCTTCTAGCTGTGTTTGTTAAAAAAGTTCTATTTTCACGATTAATTTTTGTCATGCTCTAGTTCTGATGATGGGATCCATTAGGAATCGAGGGAACTCCTCAAATGTGAAAGGCACACAAATAGTGATTTTAGTATTTTCATAAATTAATCAAGCATTTCATGCAAAAAAGTGACATTTGATGAAGTGGAACTGCTGATGATGATCAGAATGGAACTCTTCAACGACGCGTTTGGCGATTTCTTCTCTTCTTTTTATTTGTCAAGCAAGCTAGGTTTACAAGACACATTTTTGTCAAGCTTGATGAAGGATTCCATGAGGAATAGAGGGTACTTAGTCTTCTACCCTTATAAACATACTTATAGCCATTTTTATTTTATTGTATGGAATCTAAGAGTGCATCATCTAAGTATAATAATCTTTCACCGGCCTCCCCCACTGAAGTCGGTTTTTTATTCTTAAAAATTATACATTACAATGTTTAGTCTAATGAATATGACAGTTTACCTGGATGAATTAAATTGTGGGTATAGTTGAGCAGGCAATGTTGGCATTAAGAAAAACCCGAAATACTCCTCAAAAGTTGTACTAACTACAATAGCTCACCGACCCCACCTTGTGAGTCCTTGTGAGACCGACCCAAGGTGAGTCTTGGCTTCCGACACGGGTCGTCGCCACCTAACCTGATCCTGCCCCACTTACTGCGCAGCTCGCAGGTCTGACCCAACGGCATCGTTCCACCTATACCTGGGACGGCCGACTGGTCACTTCCCTACTCGATGGCTCAGATAGGCCCGTTTTACAAAGCTTTCTTTTTATACAAAGACTGGCAAACAAGCTTACAGCCTGCCGGATTGTAAAGTTGAAACCATTATCTTACGGATGCTGGCGACTCCAGAAGAATCACAAGTCCGATGAGATCCTCTTGAATAGAGGATTCGTTGTTACACTAGAGACATAGTTGTCCTTGTTCTAAGCACAGCGCATCCTCGGGAGCTCTGGCGACCCGACCTTACTAACCACCAGGAACACAACACCACATACCTAAGGAACAAGTGGTGGTGCTACGAGCGCTGTTCCGAAAGTTTTTAGCTGCTCTCACTCTATTCATGCCATATATGTTTTAATGATACCATTATGCGGGTAATTTGAAATTTCGATACATGTGTTGGGGTGAAACTGTTGATGAAAGTCGCTTGGGTTTTTTTTATCGTGTTTTAAGTACGACTTGTCAACAGCCCTATCTAATATGTGATGAACGGGTCACAATACCAAATTTGTGTTGCGGGCCAATTTTGATTAATACGTCACCACAACTAAACGAAATTTTATACACCGCAAACTATGAATCTTCCCTGTCTCTACCCACGTAATCTGTTTCGATTGCATGAAAATTAGCGACAATGAGCAGGTGTGTCGAATATTAGTCTAGGTCGCGAGACTAGCGACTGGTCATCATCACAAAACTTAAATAAAATCATTTTGTGATTTTACATTAAAATCAGCAAAACTAAGTTAGGAAGTCATCCCGGGCAGTTTCCACTACAGCTGTTAGGGATTTCGTTGCCAAAACTATTTTTAGGTATCAAAAATAGTACTATTTCCGCAAATTTTTAAAAGCCCATACAAAAGGCCTTTTATTCAAAGAAATGTTGTGAAAAAATACTTGCTGCTTACTAACGATTTTATCTCAGCTCATAACTATTAAAATTACCCACATAATGGTGTAAATAATAAATATATCGCATGAATAGAGTGAGAGCAGCTAAAAACTTTCGGAACAGACCTCGTATTTTCGCTGCGATCTTCCGTATTTTGGAGGTACCAACTACCCCAGTTGTGCTGCTCCAAAAGTTCTTACGCACCGAAATATATTGCGCACTTTGAAAGTAGTATTTCATGGTCATGCATGAAGTATGAACACGTACTTACCAGATTTAAAAAGTTTAAGATTATGTTAGTGTACATTTGTCCAGCATCGATGAATGGAATACTGTCGAAATGGATCCTCAAATACGATATGTTGCCCAAAACACATACAATATCCAATATATATAGAAAGTAGCGGTACATCAGTAACATCCTGGTCCGGCGGGAGTTGCTGCCGAAAGCGGCGTTCGGCCATTGCCCTATCGTGTTCAACCAGGTGCGGATCAACCTCATGTAGTGGATTTCAAACACATCTTTTCGAGGCCTGGAACAAACAAGAAAGCGTCTAATGTATGTAATAAGTTAAAGGACGCACAGTAGGCCGTTCCGTGTCCGGGCCGGCCCGTTTTCTATGACAGTAAGACGGCCGGGGCGCCGCCGGACGACGTCCGGGCCCGGTGACGCTCGGAGGCGTCCCAGCCTAGCCCATTTTAGTAAACACAAACGTTTGACGGCCGATCTATAACCTTGTAATCTGTTACTTCCACCATTTGAGACATCACAACACCCATAGAACGTAAACGCAAGACTTATCGGAACTATAAATAAAATCACCTATCAAGCGACCTAACAGGTCATCAGCAAACCTGGTGGGACCTTCGAACGCTGCATCGTCCGCCGTGGTCACCACTCGAGAACTCGTCGCTGACTTCTCCGGCCATCGATTCTCCCCCCAATGTGGCCGCCCACTGCCACTTAAGTTTGGTAATTCTTCGGGCTATGTCAGTTACCTTGACTGTTACCTTTGTCCAGTAAACCACTTTCGGCTGATGATGACATTTCTGTGGGCATTCTTCCAGGCCTTTATCATGAAGGACTTAACTTTTTAAAGGGTTTTACGGTAAAACGCTTGCAACACATCACATCATCACCCTCGATACAGACCTCTCATGTCTCAAAAATCACAATACACTTTTAATAATATACTACGCAGATGGATATTCCCGTCTACGGTGGTATGGGCATGTTATGCGCACTTGCGGAGGGATGTGAGTCATGTGACAAAAAGGTATTAGTCATGAATGTGGAGGGATGTAAGAGGAGAGGTAGCCCAAGGAAAAGGTGGATGGGTTGCGTGAGAGACGATATGAAGAGGAAGGACGTGAGTGACGAGATGACGGGCGATAGAGAGATATGGAAGAAAAAATACATGCTGCGCCGACCTCCAAGTAAATGGGATAAGGGCACGCGAATGATGCAGATGGATATTCCCGTATACGCAAACAGTGTATACACATTAGTCTTGTAAAAGATACAATAATGTATATATTACCTGGTCTCCATTGATGGAGTTCTTGGTCCCTCAACTGATGATCAATATGTATAAACCAGAACTTAGTGATATGACCGAACGAGTTGTTTCATTATGATCATATACCTATCTATCGATTGCTTAAGACATTGCCTGACCTTCGTTCCGAAGCCTGTGCATAGGGTGGATTTTTAACGTGATACTATCTTATGATTTCTGTCAGTAACCTGGTCAGTAAGGTGTTTTATTAAAGACACATCCCTAAATCCCCATGATCCTACTTACAAACCCTGCTATACTAAATATAGATAGGGAGCTGGTTGTCCTTGGTTCCCTTGCTCCAACATCTTAAGTGGCACGCAGAACAGTGAGTATGCTACATTGAGCGTGCATCAAACATATAGGCGTCTTTAGAAACGCCCGCGCCATAAACCACGCTGAAAATAAGTCCTTTTTGTTTGATTTTCAGCGTGGTTTACAGACTCAGCATCCCCTTGAGCTCGACATGCTTGTTGCGGTCGGAGCTTGGTTGTATTTTTATTAGGAAATGTCAGTTGTCATTGTCAGTCTACCATTTAATCGCACGAAGCGATTTGCTTCTTCTTTCCTAATGCGAACAGCTAAGGACTGGAATTTGCTGCCGCCGTCTGTATTTCCTGATACATACAATCTGGGTCTCTTCAAGACAAGAGTGAATAAGCTATTACTGAACCAGCGAGCAACATCTTAGGCCTTGTCATCGCTTTCCATCAGGTGAGACTAAGGCCAATCGGTGGTCGGTCTATCATAAAAAAAAATATGACGCGCGTGACTTTTCCTGAGTTGCAAGTTCCATAGGCTACGGAGTTTGCTGGCCATCAGAATACCACCCTCTATAAATCGTCATAAACAATACCTTATGATGTTTCCCACGAAATAAAACACTGGTTAGGCAATTATGTACACACGCTCAAGTGAAAAACACATTCAATTACTGTCTATGGCGTTAATATTTAATTCTGCACGTGCGAAAGTTTCACAATCATTATGGGATAACTTTTGCCCACGATTTCAGCCTTTTTGGCGATGTAGGCTTAGGCAATGCGCCAAAGAGAATTTTCAAAGTTCCCATGGTAAGGTCTCGGTCTTGTTTTCTGTCCATTTAAGCTCGAAATTCACAGAGCGGGCGCGGTGCGGTGCGGAGGCGGTTATGCATTTTTATGGTTCCGTAGCCAAAATGGCGAAAAAGAACCCTAAAAGTCCGTAAGTCACAGCCGATCTACTCGGAGACTATGAGTACTGCAATTATGAAATTTGGTAAGGTGGCTATAGAAATTTGATGTGAAATTACGAAAAAAATATTATACTGGGTGGGCACCCCCCTATACATGTAACAGGGGGGTCAATTTTTTTTTCAATGTACATTAGCGTGTGGGGTATCTGTGGATAGGCCTTCCAAAATGACATTGAGGTTTATAAAAAACTTTTCCATTTAAGTCAACCCTTGGAGAAACCTCTTCCAATTCCAAACTATGAAGATAAAAATTCTGAAAAAAAATCACAATAATGTACAATAATAAAATCTTTCAACGATTTTTTGGTTTAAACATGATAGGTCTAACGGTTTTTGCATTATTGCTGAAAAACTGTCTTGCCCAAACAAAAGGGCTTAAGTGTCGTGATTCTTCTATGAAGATACGACCTTTCTGATTCAATGTGTTGTATAGTGGTTTTAAATTTATGAATATTAGGAGGTATCGGGTGTTCTTTCCGAAACTGTCGACTGTCGATTACTGCTTCATATGTCACACACGCCATCTACGCTCTACCGCGCGGTTTTTTGGTGCAACGCGCCCATAACCGCGTTCGGTTTACCGCAAAACCACAGAATAAGTAATAGTGCAAAACTGCCTCCCCCCGCAACGACGTTGCACCGCGCTCTGTGCGTTTCAAAATTTATAGACTTTCTAACGTTTAAATTACGGTTAATTACCATTTCGATGTCGCCTTAAACAGATGCCAATGGGTGACGTCAATATGTCAGATAAAACATTCCTCATTATCTATGCCTCGACTGTTAGGAACCTCAGACCAAGTAAAAAATATAGACGGAGCGTCACGAACAACAAAATGAAGCCACTTTTCTAAAGATGTGTGCGTATCAGTGTTGCTACTGGAAGGAAAAAGTCCCTGTAATGAGGTAATTCGTTACAATAGTAGATGGTTAATGATGATAATGATGAATACTAGTAACCGTTAGTCACTAACCGTAATGGGATACTCAGCATCCTATTTTGAAACCCTAAACTATTTTATATGAAAATAAAATAAAAAAAACGTTCCGTTCTGGTAACAGAATTGAACTACCTATTGAAACTGCATGCATGCTGTAGGTACGCATTTTGCATTTCGCAAAAAACAATGTTTAAATTTCTATTCAATATGACAGGACTGTCAACCTTAAACGGGTCACACATTAAATTCTTTGACTGTACTACGTGCGAATTTAATTGTATACTTATTTTTTGAGAATAATAAAATGACGGCATTTATAATGACGCTGTTTTTAATTACAGGAAATAAAAAGGCCATTTAGAAATGTTAGTATACATTTTATTGAAGTAAAAGTTTTTTCAACTAAAGTTACATAGGTAGTTCCATATTATAGTACATTTCGATGCTAGTGCGGAAAGTATGTCATTTCTTCACGAGTACCGAGAGATGCCACGAGCCGCAGGCGAGTGGCAACACTCGGGACGAGTGAAGAATGACATTTCCGCACGTGTATTGAACGACGTTTTTTAATACAGTTGCGAAAAAATAAGAAAAACAACAAGTAAGGAATTTGAAACTTTTATATTATTAATTCTCTAACATCATTTATTTTTCCAAATGCATGTTCTATAAGACATTATCAATTGTAAATATAAAACATTGTACTATTATTACCTAAGTATCGTTATTTACGATTATTTATGTATCGTATATTTATAAAACAATATCGAATGTTGCCTTTAGAAACTTAAAACATGCTTGCAGTAAGTAAAAACGCCTCTTCTTTGACAGGCGTTTCGGCAGCTATTCCGTTCCACTCAGACAACTTATTAAGAACGGTTTTTCAATATTCAATATTAAAAAATAAACGTGTTATAATGATAAAGAGGTAAGTAATAAAATATGAAATGTGTATATTTTTCGTATTCTGATATTAACAGTAGGTTTTTATGTTGATTACGACGTTTAAAGGAAACTAATATTTAACACCCAGCAATAAGGAGTCATGCATTGGAACAAGCATAAATTTAAAAAAAATTGGAAAAGTGAAAAGCACTAGTGCGTGAAAACCAACTTTCCGCACGCTAAACAGCTACGTAAAGTAGCACTTTTTGAGCAACTGTATTAAAAACATTTTAATAGACCCTAAAGAAAAAGTGAGTCTTATGCATTGTATTTGGTAGTTATTGAATGAGAATATATTTAAAAAAACGAGTAACTATCCTTTCAGTTCGCTTCGTCACTTTATCTAAGCTAAGTGGTCGCAAACCAGCACATCACATTAGCTGGTCGTTAACCGACCTATCGACCCTACACCTACGGTTGGGGTATGGGTAACTAAAAATCATACTCTGGACGGCTAGCATAACTTGGCGCGTGAGATAACTCGCGCGCCAAGATGTGCTAGCCGGGCTGGTATCCCTCGTGCTTTATGTTACGTCAATCAACGACAACTGAATGTCGAGGTTTTGTGTTCCAATCGAAGTAAAATTTATTATCTAAGTAAATAGTAAAGTATTAGTACAAAACTTACAAATGAAAAGTTATATTTTTGGATATATCGCACGTCCTGGTGTTATTTTTAGACCCCTAATCACGCAGGAGACCATATTTTCAGTGTTGGTTTTTGACGGTATGTGACAGCATGTCGACATGTACTGAATAGTTTTGGGCTTGGTTTTGGTTTGTGTATGTGTGAGTGAACGTGTATTTACTTAGCGGGCTTGCTTTTGATGGCTTCAATAGGTTGTTCGTGACGCTCCGTCTATATTTTTTACTTGGTCTGAGTTAGGAACATAATGTAAAAAAACAATTTTCTCAAACATGCAATGAAATATTGATGTTATGTTCCTTATAGGCTGCGAAGTATGACGTCTCAGGTGCGGCGAGGACAAGAACGATAATGGAATTTCATACAAATCTTGCAGACCTAGGCCGGCAAAGACCTCTTTTTTAATTTCCATTCCACATAAATTTGTGGCACAGGCATCATGACATTCTGCCACTACGCGTATTAAAAATAGAACTTTGATTATTTTGTTGTTTATTTCATTGCATTTTTGAGAAAAGCACTATACATACCTCGGCGGGAAATATGGGGTTGCGTCTTTCGTCGCGGCCTCTGTAGTACTATTTCTAAGTGGAATCTTGCTTGGAAACTCTCTCATTAATGTTCCTAGATATTTTCGGAGATTTTAAGAATGTTCTGCAACATTAATAAGTAGACAACAGGGGGAATTTCATCTCGCTCATACTCGTATCTTATTTGAAGATCATAATGAACTACTTTAGTACACTTTTAGCTCATTATTTACAAGACTGCGCTTTACAGCTCGACCTAGGCTTAGAGTGGTATTCCACTCGTTCAATATCTTTGTCCAATTTTTGATCAAATTTCTTTGACAGAATCCCATTCCACTCATCCAATATCTTTGTCCAAGTTTTTTTTTTCGATTGATTTAACTGTCATCGGAATCTTTGATCAAATGTCGGGGTCCCATCCAAGTTGGATGAAATCATCCAATTTCTTTGATCAAAGATATTGGATGAGTTTAATACGGGGTGGTATTCTCCTCATCCAATATCTTTGTCAAATCTTTGATTTTTGACGAAGGCCCATTCCACTCATCCAATATCTTTGTCTAAGTTTAATTTTTTTTCATGCGCAGCCATATTGATTTAACTGTCATCGGAATCTTTGATCAAATGTCGGAGTTCCATCCAAGTTTGATGAAATCATCCAATTTCTTTGATCAAAGATATTGGATGAGTTTAATACGGGGTGGTATTCTCCTCATCCAATATCTTTGTCAAATCTTTGATTTTTGACGAAGGCCCATTCCACTCATCCAATATCTTTGTCTAAGTTTAATTTTTTTTCATGCGTAGCCATATTGATTTAACTGTCATCGGAATCTTTGATCAAATGTCGGGGTCCCATCCAAGTTTGATGAAATCATCCAATTTCTTTGATCAAAGATATTGGACAAAGATATTGGATGAGTGGAATACCCAATTAGCTAAACCCATCTTTGTTCAAATTTATCAGGCTACCTGCCCTAACCTGTTTAAAGGTCGAAACACATTCGTAAATAAAGATGTCAGCTTTAACACTAGACACGCACAAATGACTCACTCATATGTTTTGTATGATATAGACGAACACGAGGTAGAATCGCTGATAAATGGCTTAAAAGTAGACTGCGCTGTAGGCTGGGACAACATATCGAGTAGAATTTTAAAACGATTTAAGCACATTTTAGTCAAGCCCTTAACGCACATTTTCCAGCAATGTCTGGATGAAGGTATTTTCCCTAACATTTTAAAGAAAGCAATTGTGATTCCTATCCACAAGACGGGTGACAAGGATAATATAAATAATTGTAGACCTATCTCCATACTTCCAGCTTTATCTAAAATACTAGAAAAAATAATTAATATACGTCTGATTAATTACCTTGAACATAATCGAATTCTCTCTGACCGCCAATTTGGCTTTAGAGCGCAAAAATCGACAAATGATGCAGTACATTGCCTTACTGATTACGTAACCTCTATTTTGGATCAAGGACAGAAAACTTTAGGTATCTTCCTCGACCTTGCAAAAGCATTTGATTCGGTGTCTGTCCCAATTTTATTAAGCAAGCTGGAACAGATAGGAATCAGGGACAAGCAGCTATGTTTGTTCAAGGATTACCTCAGTAACCGTTTTCAGTGCGTTAAAGTTGCCAACTACATTAGTGCGGACCACAAGGTCGAATTTGGAGTCCCCTAGGGTAGCATTTTGGGCCCGACCCTGTTTCTCATTTTTATTAATGATCTGTGTGACCTCTCTCTAATCTCATATGCCGATGATACAGTGCTATTATTCTTGGGCAGCAGTTGGGCGGATGTATACAACTATGCTCAAAAAGGTTTCTGTAAAATTACAAATTGGCTAAAACTCAATTTACTTACCCTTAATGCAGAAAAAACTAAATATATGGCCTTTTCTATGAGAAAATCTGTACAACCATCACACAATGACACAATCCGTGCACACCACTGCTTTCTTACTAATCAACAGGTATGTAATACATGTCCGGTTCTATCAAAAGCTCACACCATAAAATACCTAGGCATAATGATTGATTCGAATCTGAATTTCCGATCCCACATAGACATACTTGCTTCTAGGGTACGTAAACTTATCTTTGTCTTTAAAAAGCTAAGAAGTGTCGCTAACAAAGAATTTTTACATCAGATATATCTGGCTTTGTGCCAATCTATACTAACGTACTGTATAACGTCATGGGGTGGGGCTGCAAAGACCATTCTATTGACACTTGAACGTGCACAAAGAGCCATTTTGAAAGTGACTACTTTTCGCCCGTTTTATTTGCCGGCCACGGAATTGTACCTATCATGTAAAGTACTAACAGTTAGGCAGCTATTCATTAGGAGCGTAATTCTAAAACAGCACAAGTTGGCTTGCTATAACCCTAATATGCACACCAAAAGACGTATGGATATAATATTTAAACAATATCGCACTAAACACGCTTTTACTAACAGATTCATCGCTTTCATTGGGCCTTTTCTATATAATTAAATAAATAAACAATGCTCCGTGTACGATCAAAATAGCAAAGTATGCCAAACAAAAGTAACAACATGGTTGCTAACCCTGACCTACGATGAGACAGAAAATTTGTTTACTATATTAAAATAGTTCTGCAATCGCAAGCATTATTTTTTGTCAAAGTTTCAAATATTCTTGTTTTCCTGATGCGAGGTAACAAATAATTTGATAAGCAAACTATGTATGACTAAGGCCATTCATGCCTAAAACACAGATTACAACTGTAACCTAGTTTAGGCAACAATGTGTATATTAGCCCCGTAAGAACATTTATCTTAGACGCATTGGCGTATTAATATTGTATCCTAATTAACTTAAAACCTGCTTTGTTGTTAATAGTTTATTAAGATTTATAGCCACTTATTGTACTATTTTACTCTGAATAAATAATTTATTTATTTATTTATTATTATTATTATGTCACACATGCCGCCTCCGCTCTACCGTGCTACCGAATACTGAGCGGACCTATGGTGGGACTACGCAACGACGCTGTCCCGCCTCTGTACGTTTCAAGCATAATAGTCAAGCGTCAACAGCCTTGCTAGCACGATAGCTTTTATGTGACATTTTAGGTCATTTCGGCTGTTAAACGTGATAGTACAACCAGGGGCGTCTCTAGCCCAGTCGGCCCCCTAGTAAGCGCGCGGTGAGTGGCGCTCAGGGCGCTCGGCGCCCCTAGGACCGCGGCGCCCGGGTGCACCGCACCCCCTGCACTATATGTATTATAGGTAACGCCACCCCTGAGTACAACCTATGTATTAAGACCAGTGTGTGCCGAGTTTCTTACGCCGGTTCTTCTCGTGGCAGAGGTTTATTTTTCCGAACCGGTGGTAGTTTATTGACGTTCATAGGTGCATGTAATATGCCAAATTTGAAGACTTTTTTTAGTGATCACCGTTTTGGATGCCACACCGCGGAATATCAAGTAGAAATGTTGATATGGATACTAAGCCCTCGATCCCGATTAACTGTTCCGAAAAAAGCTAATGGCTTAATATCTATATTCTTGTTAGTGTCTATTGTCAGAAGTAATTACTGTCCGTGTCACTCACTTGAATGCTTTCATTAATATAGTAACTCGGAACAATATAATAATATATATGTAAACGGTATCCCGAAAATGTCTTTTATTTCATTTCTTTATCATTTATCTAGTAAATGTGATAAGTTCCGGTTTTGTTTTATGGTTCAAAAAAAAGTATTTATATAACACATGTTTTATTCAAAATCGTACAATAAAGAAATTCTGAACAGTTTATGTTTAAATAAATAAATAATAAATAAAAATAAAAAGAAATTTATTCAATAACACAAACAAGTTACAAAAGAGATGATACATGCACAAATATAGTATGTCTGCGTATTGAAAGGGTTCGAGACTCAGCGAGACCGCTGATTTTCAGTCTCTACCCATGGCCTTACAACTAAGTCTTAAGCCTAATGATAACTAACGAATTGGCTATGTGCGAAGTAGGTGGTGGGGGTAAGCTAGGCGATCGTAGCGCACACCATGGCAGAAATGGGTACTTACCGGGGACCACTGTCAAATTTACTTTCACGTTTTCTATTGGTTTCTTAACGGTTTCCTACGATTCGTTTCGTTTGTATGTATTTATATATTCTCTTATTTATTTCAGTCAAATTTCCAATACGGGGACTTTCTCGTTTACTAAAGTAAATAAAATATTCATGTGTCATTATTTGACATCTCTGAGTTTTGACATTGTCTCGGGACCTTTGACGTTTCAGACGTGCACATAGCCAATTTCATTAGCCAATTAAGCAGTAAAACATGTGTGCCCGTGTAACCGTGTGGTGCCAGGTTAAAATAACAACCACCCCCTTTCTTCCCTTGGGTGTCGTAAGAGTCGACTATAGGAGCCAGGTTGAAGTGTGTTGTGGGCGATGGGCTAGCAAACTGTCACTGCAATATCACATTTTCCCCATCTATAAACCTGCAATTGCTAAAAGTGGCACTGAAAATTATATTCACGTGCTCCGCCTACCCCTTATGGGAATATAGGCGTGAGTTTATGTATGTATTATGCAAAACATTTATTTAAAACATTGCCAAATTAATAACGCAAAGCCCGTAATCCCCCGCATATCCATACTAGCACAATGATTGAAGTCATTCAGACCGAGTGGCATTTAAATCGCTGATCATTGATTATATTTATATGAATGACATAGGAAGAATAGAATGGACGGATGTGTTAGCCGCAAATTCTGTTGACATTGACGGGACATTGAGTACAGTGAATGTTACAACGGATAAAAAATATCTGTAAGCTATACGCTCTTGTTATTCATCATCCTCCTAGCGTTATTCCCAGTACAGTTGCATCCTGAAGAATGCCTACCTACGAACCTAATCCCAAGAATTGGCGTAGGCACTAGTTTTTACGGAAGCGACTGCCATTTGACCTTCCAACCCGAGGGGGAAACCGACCTTATTGGGAATAGGCTTGTCAAGTGAGTGGGCAACTTGACTGTTAGAAGTTCTCAAGCCGCCCGGAGGCCTCTAACTTGGCTTAACGACCGCTATCAAAGACAGCAACCGGGATCAACGGCTTAACGTGCCTTCCAAATACGCTATTATTAATATAATAATTTTTGTCGCTTTCTCCGTATTGGCTATGTGCGAAGTAGGCGGTGGGGGTAAGCTAGGCGATCGTAGCGCACACCATGGCAGAAATGTGTACTTACCGGGGACCACTGTCAAATTTACTTTCACGTTTTCTATTGGTTTCTTAACGGTTTCCTACGATTCGTTTCGTTTGTATGTATTTATTTATTCTCTTATTTATTTCAGTCAAATTTCCAATACGGGGTCTTTCTCGTTTACTAAAGTAAATAAAATATTCATGTGTCATTATTTGACATCTCTGAGTTTTGACATTGTCTCGGGACCCTTTGACGTTTGACATTTCAGACGTGCACATAGCCAATATATTCGTTGTCATCCGATCATTTCGTTGGTAACTACACCCAGAAATATAATAATAAAAGAAACTCCGTTAAATTAATTCCTTTATTGTCAGTAAGGGAGAAAACATTCGAAATTTGAACCATAGAAAAATTCAAAATCTTACAAAGAAATGCATTTCATAAAAATAATGATAGAATGTATTTACAAAACTAAAACTACAATGATCTTAATCTACTTCATTTAAATTACACTACGCTACCAAGGCACGGGATTTAATGTCATACAAATATTGTGCCCGATTTAAAAATAATACAATAATGTAATTAAAGAAGCGCCACTTAAACACAAACATTTTCAAAAAGAAAACAATGTATGAAAGGCCAATAGAAGAATTCTAGTACACCGGTTGACCGATAAGCATCGCTCCAGCGTTATATTGTTTTAAACATGTTACCATTTGTAAACTTATGGTCCTATAGATTCTAAGCACCACAAAACTACCAATGATAACTTGGGAATCTGTCCGTATCGGCTGGAAAAAATGAAAATATCTACAGAATTTTGTACTTAATACAATCTAGGTTTAATCTAATTAAATGAGAATGCATAAGGAAGCACGCAAGTACTTATTACTTTAACTAGTAATACACGTATATCACTAAACTTCCAAATTTTGCACCGCATACAGTCGGCCAGCATTCCCGATCTCAGTTGGCACTGAAGATGACACAATTTATCAAAACTAACAGCTAATTAAAAATTAACTAAATTACGAAGATCATTTTCTCAATCTTTTCATATGTCTATTTACATAAACTGTGTCGCTGATACTTATTTTATAAAGTACAGTAAAATATATTACAAAATAACGCTGATTTTTACTTTCTAACAATATTGAGCATACAGTGGTCCCGTCAAACAAAATTTAATTTTTAAAGCAAAATGGAATGATGAGATCTATCCGTAATTATTTAATTATCTACTGGAATCACCATAGACAAGAGGTGGTTTAGGAAATGCCGGTGCGGTGAGTTTCCACGCTACGATTTAGAAAATAAATTATAACAATAAATAATAATCTCATTGAGTAGAATCATGCAGGTCGAACCGATTTGGTGATGGATGAAGCCACCTCTTAAAACCATGGCTTTTTAAAATGGAAGCAATCATGGAATGGTACCGAGCTGTGTAAAGTTTTAAAACTATAACGCAAAGGTCGAGATCGCACGTTTTAAAAATGGAACGCCCAAACAGAATAATAGACCGTTTGAAAATAAGGTCAACATTTTTAGAATTATACTAATAACAACGATTATATGATTTAAATGTAGTAATTTTCGGACAGGTGACATGTTTGGTTGGCGGGGCGAGTTCTAGTGCGCATGGAAAACACATGTACGGTTCAAAACATGTCGCCAGTAATGACCATCTAATAGTCAAATTAGCAACTTTTAATAAAACGTCAAAAACGCTGTTAATATGAAGCTGTAGCGAAATATAAGTGTCCCGGGCAGTGTCCAGTTGTGGAACAACCTCCGAGGGCTTCCCGAGGGAATACAGTATAGGGTTCTTCAATAAAGTGTATACATTTTTAACGGGTCGGCAACACTCATGTGGCACCCTTGGAGTTGCATCAGCGTCAGGACGTCTGCAACTTTGTCGTGGGCAAAGTGTTAAAAAATACGTCACGATTTTTGATGGCCAAAGAGCATCCAAGTTTTCATATTTATGTATTTAAAAAGCTTGAACATAGCAAAAATAAGCTGGCACGTGATGTTTTCAGAGTATTTATTTATTTATTGGTAAAGTAATATTGGTACTTATAGATTTACGTGTCACCTACGCGAGTTTATTCCTATAATTAGTATAATTCTAAACATGACTCAACATAATTTAATGAATCCTTTTGCATTTAGTATTCAGGAGTCATAAATATCAAATGAGCGGAATACGAACCCGCATATCCCAACTCGGAAAAGCTCGGATTACTACAATAATTGATTAACTGCCTGTCGTTACCCGGGACCGCGAATTCGCGGCCAAAATGGCGCCCCTTACGTCTCCCATTCTAGCATACTCTGTTTCCTCCCGCGACCGCGAATCCGCGGCGGGGAATCGGTAGAATTAGCCGCGAATTCGCGGGCCCGCCAAATAGAGGGAGGAACAATTTCGCGACAAACGGGCAAGGAACGGTGATCGCGACCTTACAATTTAGACTTAAAATTACTTAAAAACTAATTAAAAACGTACGCACTACATACATTTAAACTAGTACAGCGTTATATTATGGAATCACACATAAATAATTCTTGCCCTCGCACTTCGCATAATTCTCATTAGCGAATACACAATTTTTTTTGTTCATTTATCATTTAGATTAATGAATGAAAAAAAAACACGTTTATATAAAACAATTACATTAAAACATTTAATAACACAACAATTGTATCAAACACGTTCTCAGTAGTGACCTGCGATGTATTTTTGCATAACAATAATATAACTCCCGAAAATTCATCACTGTTCTCCAATGCAAGTTAAAAATAAAATTGTCGTATAATCAATAAAAGAATCGATCAACTGTTTTATGTTGCTCGTTACCATGGCTGTCTCCTGAGTCACTCTTTTACCTTTTGAACGCCCAAAGGCGAAGGAATACGCCGCGCCGCTGACGCCACGGGGGTCAAACGAAGATGGGTAAAGCAATAATGCCAACATGAAAATGGGCTGTTTTTAACATGTTTTTTTATCAAAAAATGTTTGTCGGGCAGTGCCGTCATTGGCGTCGTAGTCACGATTTTCCGTTGTCGTCTATGGCCGACTGTGGCGGTCAAAAGGTTAAAACTGAGATTTTATAAGGTTTAAATCTACCATACATGAGTTGTAGCGATCATGATAAACCTATTCTGACGTGGGTCATCTCTGGCTCCGGTGACCGCTTACCATCAGGCGGGCCGTACGCTTGTTTGCCATCGACGTGCTATTAAAAAATAAAATGCTAGAAGTCCATGTTATTTTTTTTCTTCTTCTAAGAAACTCAGTTACTATTGCCACCTGAGAGAAGAGAATATTTTAAAACCGAAGACAAGCTTGAAGCAAAAATACATCTAGTCAATACATTTCGCAAGAATGTTATGAAAGTTCATGAAGCGAAAGTTGTATGTCAGGATCGTAGCAAGTGGAATTCCGTGATCTCTGCCTACCCCTCTGGGAAACAGGCGTGATTATATGTATGTATGTATGTATTTATTACTAAACCGAGCCGCGGCTTCACAGATCCAGTGGCTGTACCGTGAGATTACATCGATCATGACTATAATTGGCAACATTTCAAATTTTCAACTAGTATGAAATCTTGACTCATTTCGTTAATTTGTTAACAAGAAACCCCAAAGAAACATTTTTATATTTTTATAGCTATCCGTTTTCTAAATATCCACGAAAATGTGAAGAAAGCCTACATCGTAGTAATGACGTCACTACTATGAAAGTGTCACAGTCACAGCGCACAAGAAGAACAGCAGTTAACTTTCTTTAGTAAATCTGTCTTAGCAACAGTGCTTCTGTATAATTTGTTACGCTGTGACGCCTTACCTGTCACTTACTCTCTTTTAGAACGAGGAACTTTTGAAATTGATTTATTTATATGAAATTGGGATATTTTCGAGAATTTAATAATGTGGTTTTACTCAATTTTATATCCTCTATTTGATTTCATCGGAAAAAAGATTGCTTAAAAAATGAAATGTTGTCAATTACTATTAACCATGGTTGACATACAACTTTTACAAGACAGTATTTCTCATGATTTTTTTCTTACTGTCAGAAATCTTATTTTGCAGTTTTTGTAGGGCAAATAACTGAGTCGTCAGCACGGTCGATGCTTCATACAAACGTATTTTGATTCTCATTTTAAAACGCCATGCTGAAATAACATGTAACATTGTATACACAATAGGATCCGGCATATCTAGGTCGGAAATTAGTTTCTGTTGCTTGAAATTATAATGGAGAAAAAATACAGCGATTATTAAGGTTTTCATGCAAGCCGTAAAAAACTAAAAAAACCGCTGTATTTTTTTCTTTTACAATTTCTAGCAACAGAAACTAATTTCCGGCCTAGATATGACGGAATCCATTATGTATACAATGTTTCATGTTATTTCAGCATGGCGTTATAAACTACGTTTGTATGGAGAATCGAGTTCAGTGCGGGTCTTAAGAGGGCGCAGTACGCTCGGTTCTCCATACAAACGTATTTACGCTCTCATTTGAAAACGCCATGCTAGAATAACATGAAACTTTGTATACACAATGGGATCCGGCGTATATAGGTCGGAAATTAGTTTATGTAGCTAGAATTTTTAAAAGAAAAAAAATACAGTGGTTTTTTGAGTTATTTACGGCTTACATGAAAACCTTAATAACCACTGTATTTTTTCTCCATTTTCAAGCGACAGAAACTAATTTCCGGCCTAGATATGCCGGAATCCATTATGTATACAATGTTTCATGTTATTTCAGCATGGCGTTATAAACTGCGTTCGTATGGAGAACCGAGTTCAGTGCGGGTAAGTCTTCCGAAGCTGCTAACGATTAATAAAGATTTTTTCTAGTAAACATTTGTCAAGTCAAAGTTGTTTGGCTCAAAAACCAATGATTTTGACATATAAAAACACAAATATTGGCAGTTTTACAGGGTTACATACCAAGTAGTACATTATAGATAGATTCTACTCCATTAGTAGTTTTAGTTCTAAAGTTCGCAATGCCAGCCAACACGAAACCGCCTGTGTGAGTTGGAGTTTCTCACATTTTTTTTCACTAAGAAAAGAAACAGAAGCGGAACAGTTTGCGCGTAAAGTACGCATCAGAAGTGTTGATGTTTACCGTCACGACTTCTTTGCCTAGGAGTGTATATTTGGCCACCGAAAATAGTGGGTATATCAAGTTAGAGATTCTTTATTTACTCAAAAGAACAATACAGTTCACATAAATGAGCTTACATAGATATCCTTAAAATTAACATATTTAGCATGATCGCAACAGGTTTATTTTATATTAGTATGTATATAAATAAATAAATAAATATTAGGGGACATTTTTTTTACACAATTCGAACTAGTCCCACGGTAAGCTCAATAAGGCTTGTGTTATGGGTACTAGACGACGATATATTTAATAGATATATACTTAAATACACAGAAAACGTCCAAGTCTCAGGGACAAATGTCTCTGCTCACCGCAGAAACAAATGCCCTCACCGGGAATTGAACCCGGGACCTCTAGCTTCGGAGGCAATGACACTACCAACTAGGCTAAACAGGCCGACAAATATTTCTTCAGATTGGTTTTATATAAATTGAGGGATTCACAGTCTTTTACATTATTTGGTAGCTCGTTATACATCTGTGCTCCAGCATACATTACTCTTGTCCGAACCCGTTCTTATCTGTCGTAATTGTAGCTTATTTGTATTTCTTAAAAAGTGCTTAAATGTTCGTCGTTTGAAAGAAATATCTGAATGTATTTTATTTGCTAGGATTTTTCTTACGAAAAGCCATGTCAAATAGGTATACAGGCTGATTCGGGAGACGTGAGCAAGATCAACACTACATATTCAGGAGATCATAAGCTACTGCTTCGTGCCACTATTAGTGAAATCAACGTTCATTTATCTTTGGTGTTGAAAACAAAATGTTTTAAATTATTTACGAAATTTATGGTCACTCTACAATCAGAATACTTCAGTCAAGTGATACGTGTCAAATTGAATGTCATCTGAGTCCGATTACTTTTGGAATATCGTATCTCACTCAATGTGACAATTTACTTTCTTCGTAATTAAAGTGCTGTCATAACAGTTAGAGGTTTAATCTTTATAAACCAGTTGTTGTAGGGTGACCATGATTGTAGAGAATTAAACTTTAACTTAACAAAAATTTAAAATACAGGAAATAGGTATGGGTGTTTCATTTAAATACAATGGTGAACGATTCATTGCCATTTACTATGTACGAGTATGTAGTGTTGGTCCTGCTCACGTCTCCTGAATCAACCTGTATATGTAACTCTTTTTCCCCGGGACCCGGGTATGTCCTAAAACTACGTCCAAGACCACCGAGGGATGGCCAGCAGCATTCTTGTGGAGATACTGCCCGCATGCCAAGCGTGACGATTATGGCATTTACCCCCATGAAATTGGGGGAGACCTATGTCCAGCTGTGGACGTCCTCCGGCTGGTATATGGTGGTGGTGGGAACTATTTTTCGGTTCTAAAATCGTTTTTATTGTGAATAGGATCAGTGGCGATATTTATCTTCTAGAGCAAGTTGACGGTTTGAGAGAATAGTAAAAGAAGTTGCAAAAAGCATTTCTTAAAAATTAAGAGCAATATTTTTAGTGACGTAACTGAAATACGCTTATCCAGGCGACTTTGTGTTGGCAGTTAATTTAAATTTAATTCTTTTTGGTCCGAAATGTGTCCGTCTACATTACAGTCTTAGAATCGATCCTTAAATATATGTCTTTAATATATCTGTTAAATCTATAACATAACATTCAGTCATTATTGTAGATAAACCTTATTCAATAAGATATTCCTTACAAATTTTTTTTCTACCATCCATTGATTACCTTTCATATAAGATTTAGACTGGAGAAAAAAATGCATTGTACAAGTATGCTTTGAAAAAAAGCAACTAAATAATATTATTAATTAAAAAAAAACACGATTCGCATTTAATACATGACATACCACGATTGTTATATTTTGTGATCTCCGTGATCTCTGCCTACCCCTCTGGGAAACAGGCGTTTTCTTTCAAGTCTATTAAATTAACAAGTATCAAGTAGCTCCATAGCACGATGTTGCCTTTACACTGCTTGTGATCTAAAATACTCCATTAGACCTGTTTACATTCAAATAGCAGTGAATTAATAAATGTACACATATTTAGTCATTATTTTCAACATTTTCATGCTCCATACCGAACAAGAACCTTACAGTGGAACCACAAATATAAGTTACATCGGCGATCATCGTCCACGCCGACGACTGCCGACCAGTACCGAATGAAATCGAAAGTATGACCAACTCAATAAATACCTTGTTGCGTTATACGTAAGGTAGAATATGCAATGACAGCTGAACTCGTGCTCTCTCGCTACGCATAGCCAGAAAAAATGGCGGGTCGCCGAAGAAAATGTCGGAAATGGCCGTTGAGGAATTTAAAAAATGCTTTACGCCGATGTTACTTATATTCGTGGTGCTACTGTACTTCATTTGTCAAGAATAATCGAACAAAGATTTACCTACAACACTACGTTTTATATATAGATCGCTTCTGTCCCCTTGTTGGTTTGCTGCATGTCGCTGGGCGAGAGAGCGGCGCGGTCCGACCAGTCAGAGTGTGGCGACTGGGTGAGGGGCGTCTGGGGTGAGGGCGTCGACCAGTGGTCGGGCGATTCGGGTGAGGGCGTCGGAAATGTGTCTCCTATACCCCAGCCACCGTACAGTCCTATGAGAGAAATGGGTGAAATTAAAATATAATAATATAACAATAATATTGGGGGACAATGTTACACAAATCGACCTAGTCCCAAACTAACCAAAGCTTGTACTATGTGGTACTTAAAAAGATAAATACATACTTAAAGAAAACATCGAATACCGACTAACAAATATCCGTGCTAAATGCACAAATAATGCCCTAGCCGGGACTCGAACCCGGGACCTCTAGCAAAATCAAAATCAAATATTTATTCTGCAAATAGGCTACAAGGGCACTTTTACAAGTCAAAGCGTGAATTTATACAATTTAAAAAAAACTGACAATCTTACTTAATAATAATGATTAAAATAATATACTGATTAGCAATTAAATAAAAATAAATTTACAAATATTAAGGACGTATTGAATACGATCTGTCCGAATAAACAAAAAGTACATAAAATTAATTTAATATCTCAGAGATGTATATGGTCTCTGAGCGTCCAAATACGATTAATAACAATTATTTAAAAGTCCTTAGAGATGTAAATGATCTCTAAGCGCTAAAATTAAAATTAGTAAACTTAATATTGTTAGAGATGTATAAGGTCTCTAAGCGTCAATAACAATAAAACTAATCCAGAACAGGATTATGTCTCTCGTCAATCTACAAACAATAAAATAACACTAGTATTAAGGTATTTACTTTGCCCTTGCAAGCATGAACAGACCGGACTCCACAAACATCACCCGATCACGAGTATGACGCGTATCTTAGCTTCGGAGGCAGCGTCACTACCATCAGTACCAACTACAGGTCGTCATATGTCAATATAGAATACTTCTTCTTGGTCGTATGCTGCGTACTTTTAATCTTACGCCGGTTCTTCTCGTGGCAGAGGTATATTTTTCCGAACCGGCGGTAGTTTATTGACGTTCATAGGTGCATGTAATATGCCTAATTTGAAGAATAAACTACTTTTACTTTTTTTCTTCTAGCAGCAAAGTCATGTCGCTTTTGTACAGTCAATAGCAAATGTAAATGATCGTTTCAGTACTTTGTCGCACTGACGTAACAATACTGCGACATTTGCGATGCGTCAAAGTAGTGAAAGTGGCAAGGTACTAAAAAGATCTCACTTATACTACAAAACACGTGAAATAACTTAAAGTGTACAAAGGTATATCCGGGTGTGTCCTAAAACTACGACCAAGACCGCCGGGGGATGGGCAGCAGCAACCCTGGAGTGCGGTGGAGATTCTGCGATCCCCAACCCACATGCCACGATTTTACCATGATACTGGGGGAGACCATGCAATGTTCAGCAGTGGACGTTCTTCAGCAGAGAGGTGGGCCAAGAGTTATTGGGGAACATACATACATAAAAAAAACCACCAAATGCGAGTCGGACTCGCGCACCGAGGGTTCCGTAAAAATATTTTTATTAAATAGTATAACTAAAAATGTACGGTTTTCGCACTTTTTCCTTTATCTGTGCTATAAGACGTTGCTTCGTACCAAACTTCAAGAGTATGGGAAGTTTTTTTATTTAGTTCTTATTCCCTTGCGAGTGTCGAAAATTTGCGGCATAAACGGTTGAATCGTTTGATTGCGTTGGCTTACAAGTTTTATTTTTTCACAGCTCCAAGGGACAGTAGACCTAAGTATTTGATATAAAGTCCAGCTAGATACCTTTACGCGTTCCTGAGAAAAAGGGTCTTGACAGACAAGACAGACGGACGGACAACAAAGTGATCCTATAAGTTCCGTTTTTTCCTTTCGAGGTACGGAACCATACAAAGTCAATCAATCAAATAATTTATTTGCTATAATATAGTTTAGCTTAGATGGTAAAGTACATTTTTGTTATCGTGTAATCAGCCCACGTACAGGCGTGCAAATTTTCAAAATGTCAATTTAAATATAAGAATAATTAATGAATAGCATTTTATAAAAGTCAATATTTAATCATTAAATCATATTGTTCTCGAGAAATTCCTTAACAATAGCACTTGTCCAGTAACCAGTTGGTCAATTTGCGTTTAAAGAATAATTTTTTTTTGTTTTTTTTTTTGGAATACGCATTTCTGTTGTAAATATATTTCTTGCATAACGGAAAGTAAGTTGGAAACGTGCTCACCGGACATGATGTTGGTGATGGCGGGATGCTGCGCGCCCTGCACCTGGCCGAGGGCGGCCGCGTGCGTCATCACCGCCTGCAGCTGGGCGTTGTGCTGCGACGTGGCACCTGGAACGGACGTCCATTAATAAAACAATCATTTATACAATAACAAGTAAATTTTTAACAAAAAAAAAACCGACTCCAAACTTTGCCAGACCCCATCGTCTTGGTAATTTGAGTTCCTTATTTTTTGCCTTACCCCATCCTCTTGGTTCATAATTTGAGGAGTTCCCACGATTTTTCCAAGATCCCGTCATCAGATCCAGACTTGGTGACAATGGGACCAACTAGAAAACACACCCTTTCAAACAATAAAAAGAAATTCGAAATCGGACCACCACTCCCTGAGTAATCGAGTAAAAAAAAAATATATGCCGACGAATCGAAAACCTCCTTTTTTGAAGTCGATTAAAAAACAAACCGACTCCAACTTTGTACTTTCCTATGGGCGGTATTCCCCTTATCCATTATCTTTGTCCAAGTTTTATATATATTTTCATAAGCAGCCATATTGATTTCAATGCCATTAGAATCTTTGATCAAATGTCGGGGTCCCATCTAAGTTTGATGAAATCATCCAATTTCTTTGATCAAATGTATATTGAACGAGTGGAAAACCACCTTAAGCGGCAGTTCTGAACGTAACGATTTTTCTAAGAAACTGTCAACTTTTCTCGCGGAAGACAGGTCAGTACGGAAACAAAAATATTTGACCCCCTTAATCCGAACGACGTATATTTATTATTTATGTATAGCAATACTCACTTAGGTGCGCAAGCGCAGAGTAAGCGGCCGCGTCGAGCTGGTGCTGATGCGAGTGGCGCAAAGCTGCCATGTGCGCCGGCGACGTGGGCAGAGATGGCCGGGATTTACCGGGCGAAGGCGACCCTGTAAAAAAATTACGTAAAATCACACTGAAAACAAACAACAATCTCTTCTTGAATTATCATTTCTTCACAAACTACTCCATTCCAAAATCGACTCGCCTGAAATCCTGTCTCTAGTTACGTTTAACACACCCCGGTTTAGGTCCCGTGCTCCTAAAACTTTTGCGCTTCAAGTGTATAGGAACAATACTTCTTTTTACAATCCCATTGTAAGAATGTGTCGTCAATATAATACCATTGAAACATAATGATATTGACATATTTGACTCGCGACTTGCGATTTTCAGGAGGCAGATAGTCACAGTTCTTGGTCAAAGTACTCAGCCGCTTAAATCAGCTTAAATTGGTTTTTTGATTTGTATTTCTTTTTAGGGTTCCGTAGTCAACTAGGAACCCTTATAGTTTCGCCATGTCTGTCCGTCCGTCCGCGGATAATCTCAGTGACCGTTAGCACTAGAAAGCTGAAATTTGGTACTAATATGTAAATCAATTACGCCGACAAAGTGGTAAAATAAAAAGTGGAAAAAAATATTTTATTAGGGTACCTCCCCTATACGTAAAGTGGGGAGTGATTTTTTTTTCATTTTAACCCTAACGTGTGATATATTGTTAGATAGGTATTTAAAAATAAATAGGGGTTTACTAAAATAATTTTTTGATAATGTTAATATTTTCGGAAATAATCGCTCCAGAAGTAAAAAAAAATGTGCCCCCCCTCCCCTCTAACTTTTGAACCATAAGTTTTAAAAATATGAAAAAAATCTCAAAAGTAGAACTTTATAAAAACTTTTTAGGAAAATTATTTTGAACTTGACAGGTTGAATAGTTTTTGTAATTTTTTCAAAAAAACAAAAAATGTGACGGACGGAAAACTACGGAACCCTACACTGAGCGTGGCCCGACACGCTCTTGGCCGGTTTTTTAGTCATGTGTCTACTCAATTATCTGTTGGTAGCTTGCTCAAATATATTATATCATATTTATGTATGTACCTAGTTTAGTGTAGTTTTAGTTTTACGCTCGCTGTTACTTTTAATCATGCTGTGCATACATATTTTGGATAGCATTCAAATCAATACCTGCGAACTACGCTATTTTTCTGTCAATGAATGTTGTCTGTTTTGTGTGCCTATTAAATAAATAAATAAATAAATAAACAATAATCGTAAATTTAAAAAAAAGCCAATTTCAACTGAGTCAATCCTCCATTTGTCGGGCACATACTTAATGCTAATTTAAAACTCATATCGTTTTCTCATGGATGCCATTGTCAGAATTGGACCAAAATGAATGGAACAACACGGGAAGCACCAAATTTCAAATATTTATTAAGCTTGATGTCCTTTTTCCTACATTTACTCTTTCGCTTTATTTTTTTTATTAAAAATGAGATTGCTCTTGGCCAGCATCTAGCCAGGGGGCAAGGATGAGGCCGACGATGAAGCGAGCTCACCCAGAAGATGCCTATTCACTCGTGCCTTAAAAAGGTCCAGGTTATATGAACTCGGAAATACAGACGCCGGCAGAGAATTCCAAACCTTAGAAGTGCGCATTATGAAGAATGATGCAAAGCGCTTTGTTCGAATTAGAGAATTTCAACTAATTTCCAATCGAAAATGAAAAATTGATCACCACGGGCGGGCACAATTTTTCATATTCGATTGGAAATTATAATTCCGCTAAGTGGACGTCTCCGCTTGTAAAAATATTAAAATTTTCGACTATGTAAGGATGGTAGCCAGCCGTACTTCTCGCATGGTCGGCAACAATCTCATCATCATCCTCCTAGCGTTATTCCCAGTACAGTTGCATCCTGACGAATGTCTGGGGTCCGCTACCTGATCCCAAGAATTGGCGTAGACACTATTTTTTACGGAAGCGACTGCCATCTGACCTTCCAACCCGAGGGGGAAACCGACCTTATTGGGAATAAATAGGCTTGTCAAGTGAGTGGGCAACTTGACTGTTAGAACAACAATCTCATACTGTTTTTTAATAATCGTATGGCATTTAGTTTTCGAAACTGTAGGGTGAACGGTACTCCCTACGGGCGTGGTGCAACTTTGACCCCCCTTGTCAAGTGAGCGAGCAAATTTACTGTTAAGAGTGCGCAGTACGTTCGGTTCTCCATACAAACGTATTTACGCTCTCATTTTAAAACGCCATGCTAGTATAACGTGAAACTTTGTATAAACAATGGGATTCGGCATATCTAGGTCGGAAATTAGTTTCTGTTGCTTGAAATTATAATGGAGAAAAAATACAGCGATTATTAAGATTTTCATACAAGCCGTAAGAAACTCAAAAAACCGCTGTATTTTTTTTGCTTTTACAATTTCTAGCAACAATAACTAATTTTCGTCCTAGATATGCCGGATCCCATTGTCTATACAAAGTTTCATGTTATTCTAGCATGGCGTTTTAAAATGAGAGCATAAATACGTTTGTATGGAGAACCGAACGTACTGCGCACTCTTAAGTCGCCCGAAGACCTCTAACTTAAGTTAACGGCTACTCTGTCAGTCTACTATCGTGCTGCAAGCACCGTGTATTTTAAGACAGTGTCAATGTAATAGAAACTCTATTACATTAGTGTTAAAGTAGAATATCTAATAGAATAAGAGCATATGTCAGTGTTGAACTTAAAGTAATTTGTACAGGAAAATTAAGAAAAGAAAGTAAATAAAATAAAAAAGCATTATGGTACTCAACAAATGGCAAACTGAAGTCACAAATGTAAATACTATTATTTTTGTAAACACTAACCGCCATATGTTTAATAAATTTAAAAGTGTACGCCTTCGTAATAAATTAAAATCACAGCCAAGTCACACGGCATTGTTACAAAAAAGTATTCTAGGCATGTCTCATAAAATTTATAACAAGCTTCCACAGAACATCCTCGCAAAAAAATGGAAACGAAGTCGATTTTAAGAAATGTTTAAAAGCATATCTTACAGAAAAGGCCTATTACTCTGTAGCAGAATTTTTGACTGATGAAAACTTATGATGTATTATTAATATTTCTATTAGAAACTGGACCTGTATGCCTATAACAATTGTATGATATTGATTTTAACTTATCTGTTTTACACACCATGACATATTTTGAAATAATATACATTGCAATTCCAATTTTATTTAATGAATTTATGTATGATTTTGACAATTATATTTGTATGCCGACAGGCACCACATAGTGATACGAAAAATTGTTAACACCTTGTTATTACCTATGATGGACAAATAAAACTCTTTGAATCTTTGAATCTACTATAGAATTATACATATATTCACTTATAATACCAAATTGTAACTTCAGTTAATAAAGGTTATAATAAATAATAATGGTACTCACCAATATATGCGTGGGGCGACGTTGTGTGGTTGCTGTGGGTGGGCGAGTGGCTGGAGTAGGGGGGTGACAGGGTCGGTGCGCCGCCGCCGTACGACTGTTGGAGCGACTGACCCGTCTGCGAACAAACATACTGAAATTAGAAAGAGTTCTTATTAGACAACTTAAAATGATTGTTTTTTTTGAAGTTGAAGTAAACAATTCTTCTTGTAATACGTGTTTCATTGGATGAATTTGATAAATTGTACAGAGCACGAAACGGTCTGAGATAGAATAAGTTTGACAAGTGTTGCCAGCGCAAGGTGCATTCACATGATAACAGACATAAGTGCTTAAGGCGCATTCACATAAACATTAAAAAAAATATTTAAGCGTGTTTTACACAATAACCTTAATTGAAAATTTATAAAACCCCCGACATACAAAGATAGCTAATAATCATCCCCATAAACAAAACATTCGATTTAAATAAAAACCAATCAAATCGCATTCTTCCATTTGGGAGCTACGATGCCACAGACAGACACGCATACACAGATACAAATATAGTGAATAATTGGGTACTTGACATATATTATGTTAAAATTTGTAGCATGGTGTTGCTATACAAACTATTAAAATATCGCAATAAATTGCAAATTATAAAAATATATATTTTTTTATCCGCCTATAGTAAATTAAAAGATAAGACAAGAGACAAAGAATGGCTACCAAAAGAATCCTTATAATTATTTTTATGACGTTATGCAGTATTTCACAATCATAACAGCTACTTACTTATGTTCCCATACAACGGTGGATTCTAATACTACAATGTGACGTCACAATATAATATTCATTTGTAGGAGCCGTTTGCAAGCCTGTGGGCTTCGTACCCATATAGACTTTCTATCCTCATTAAAAACTGGTTCAAATGGCAACATAAAAAAATAGTAAAGTAGCCAATTGTCAACGTATTATGCTGCTTAGCTAATTCTGCTGCTGACTACCTATATACGCGTGGGGCGAAAGTGTTACTGACAATGACGGCTCACCTTGACACAGTCCTCGTAGCTGGGCGGCTGCTTGTGTTGTATGAGCTGCTCAATGCCTGCGAACTGCGCCATCGCGTTCGAGTACAATGACGTCGCGTCGTACGGTGACGGCAAATCCTACGAACAAACAATAATTTAATGTTAAACCTGCTAGTAATTGTCACCAACCGTTGGTGGCAATTACAAAAATGACGACTTGTTTAGCCTAGTTGGTAGTGACTCTGCCTCCGAAGCTCCGGAGGTCCCGGGTTCGAATCCCGGCCAGGGCATTTATTTGTGCATTTTTCACGGATATTTGTTCTTGGGTCTTGGATGTTTTCTATGTATGTAAGTATGTATTTATCTATATAAGTATGTATATCATCGTCTAGTACCCATAGTACAAGCTTTGCTTAGTTTGGGACTAGGTCGATTTGTGTAAGATTGTCCCCGACTATTATTATTATTATTATAAACTTATAGAGCAGTGGAGGACAATGACGTCGTACCGTACCGTACCGAAAATCGAACTTCGTATCGTACCGTCCCATTCCGTCATATAGTGTATAACACGAGAGTGAAAGCGTCGGCATGACACGAAGTTCGATTTTCGAAATTCGCGGTAGGGGCCCTGGTACTTAGTGCAAAAACCAACATAATACTAGCGGCCGGACCATTGGTGGCAATTTGAACATAGACAGCAGTGGAATACAATGACGTTGAAGCGAACAATGACGGCAACTCATATACACAAACAATGTGTTCAATGTGCTTACTTGGGGCGTGATGTGAGTATCATACTAAACTAATACCCAATGCGGATTCAATGCGTGTGATGGATACAGTGTATGTGCGCTGTGTGTGTTGTGTGTGTGAAGTGAATGGCTAAGTTGTTAAAATTTTATTTGTATTTACTTTTAGTATATGTCATCATTGGCCTTTTCATCTTTTCAGATGTTTGTTACAGCTGCTGTTCCAGGAGCCACATCTTTTCTTGTGGCTGAACAGACCAAATAAACACGGCAAATAAACACGGCGTTGGGTGGGGGTGCGGCTTGCTTCCTCTCTAGGCGCTTCCTTCTAAGTTTTTCCAACCAGTGGACGTCGTGATTAGTCCTACCCTTTCGTAGTAGGTGCCTCCATACCGATCTGTCCAGTCCCAGGAGCTCCCAATTTCTTGGATCGATTTTGAAGTCCTCCATGTCACGCTTGCACGCTTTTACTTGGGAGTATGAATTAACTATTATTGGCAGGCAAAAGATTACCTGTAAATTTTGAAGCGGCGACTCAACGGGACTGAGGCTGGAGCCGAGGCTCTCAACGCTCTGTGGGACCTCTTGCGCCACCTTCTTGTTGTTCTTCTTTACACTCGGCTTCCTGCTGACCACAAGCAACATGTAAGAGAGGTATTCCACTCATCCAATATACATTTGATCAAAGAAATTGGATGATTTCATCAAACTCGGATGGGACCCCGACATTTGATCAAAGATTCCGATGACAGTTAAACCATTATGGCTACGCATGAAAAAAAAACTTGGACAAAGATATTGGATGAGTGGAATGGGCCTCCGTCAAAGAACTTTGATCAAAGATTTGACAAAGAAATTGGACGAGTGGAATATCACCCTTAGTGACGAGGGCATGTTTGAACATGCTATAAAATACACTGAGAACCGTCGAGGGATCACAGTTCGGTTTTTCAAGAGAGACTCGGTAGTAAGTATATATTCATAGTTATTTGTTCAACAAGAGAGCAAATTAGATTTTTGCTGCGAGTGCTGATGTTGAGTCCCGAGCAAGCGAATGATTCTATATAAAAAAAATAGAATCTTGAGCGTAGCGAGGGACTCAAAGACAAGAGATGCATGTGATATATATAACTTTTCACCTCAGCGGGATACCATATAACGCAAAGGAACAGTCACAAGAGAGTATGAAGTTTAAATGTTCCAAGTCTGCATTACACCCCGCAGTATGAAAACCTACGATATGAAAGTATTTTTTTCAAGCTCGTGGCAAAATTGCTAGAATTACTGTTCAAAACGAGGTATTTACCATGTATGATAATATTGTAGAGTTTCCGATGTTTCGGCGCTGTTTCAAGCACCATTTTCAAGGATTAAATGACGTGCTGCCAGTTTTATTTTCGCTGCAAAATTGCATTTTGCTCACCGGTTTCAAGCAACAAAACCACCGTGTACATGCCGCTGAGATGGAGGCAACTGTACTGGAATGAGGCTAGGACGGTGACTTACCGTCTGATCTGCGAGTGCTGCAAGTTATTGTTGTCGTAGTCCTGAGGGCTGTCCGGGCCGGCTTTGGCCCGGGGCTTCTTCGGCTTGCCCTTGGTCGAACAGATCACCGTCGGCTGGCTGATCAGCTGCGGGTGCGGGTTCGGAGATTCTGCGGAAGAGACGGATGGACAAACATGTTAGTGTTATTCTAACTTCAAGGTAAGAGTGAACAGGCATCTTCTGTGTGAGCTGTCTTAACTTTCCAGAAGCTTACACTAGGGTCAAACGCAATGGTTCCAGATGTATAAGACACTGAGTACAAGATACTGGGTTTCCGGGACCCAGTCCAAATGCGATTTGTGGAACACCCCAGGGGTTTTAGTCTGTGCGAGTCGGACATACCCACTCGGGTTCTTCCAGGCCGAGTGGGATCCATAATGGATTTCCCCTGTGTTAAAAAAGGGCCAAACGCAATCCTATTGACAATAAAAAAAATCTTAACGTCTTGGGCCAATGAATCTCAGACAACTTAGATTGCAAGTATAGGATAATTTATTCGCCATTACAAGTTGTTACATTGATTTGTTATAGAGCCATACACGTTGAGACTTTAAAAGCCATGCAAATAGAAATAAAACAAAAATCATTCTTTTAAACATCAACACTATCACGACGGCGAGAAATTTCGCTACCGAGCGACTTGGGTCATTTGTTACAACATCTGCTGACATCAGCTGACATCATGGATGCTCCTTGTTTGTGACATTTGTTAACAAAATGAAAAATAGTTTTATTACAAATGGCCTGTCGATGGTGTACGACGTATTTTTCGACAAAGTGTCACTAACCCACACACACAATGTGTAATTTTGTAGTGTTTCTAATTTGACATTATTTTAATTCTGAAATTTATTATTAATTTAATATTTTTAATGAATTCGTAATTGCCATTGATGTGAATATTTTTTGTATTACGTTTTGAATTTGTTTAAAAAAAAACTTGATTGTACCAATTACATTTATGTAATCATTTATTTTGTAAAATCTTGGACGTGTAAATTATTTTATCGATAAATATATGAATATGAATGAATATGTTGTCCTTGTTATAGTTCCACTTTTACACTTGCCTCAAACTATTTGATATGACATACAAGCCGAAAAAACGATTACCAGCACAAATCATATGGTAAAACGTTAGCCGTTTAAGACAAGCTCTCAATTTAACTGCATTAGATCTCTTCTGCCCGTCCTTAATCTCAGGTTAAATGCTTTTTCTACTCCAGCATCATAATCTATCTATTACATGTCTGGTCAGCAGTATTAAAACAAGAAACTTTTTAAACAAATGCAAGCCTATAACCACAAAAAAGTCAGTATATGACTATTGCGAGAATCAAAATGACTTATTTTTGTACATTATTATACTTATACAACTGTATTACCTCCCGTGTTGTGTACATCATTTTATTACTACAATTGGCCAGAAAGCGGCTTTTTTCTGTGCGCGTAGCGTGCGGTAAAAGCCACTTTTTTGGCCAGGTGTGGCATAATAGCTATTTACAGTACATATGGTGCTATATTGCCGCACGAGTGCGGTAATCAGCACATTACGTGCATATGTCGAAACTTTAAAACGTTGTTCGATACACGTGCGAACAGGTAATTCGCAACTCGTGTCGATTTATAACACTCCCTTCGGTCGTGTTTCAATTTATCACCACTCTTTGCGAATTTCCTGTTCTCTGCACTTGTATCGTAATGTACTAATACGATACAAGGGTTGTAAAATAAAGAAAGGCCGATATCGCAGATGTTTTGTACACAATTTTACGTCACCACTTGGTCAAAAAGTGGGTTTATTTCGGGCGCGCAGCGTGCGGAAAAATGCTTTTTCGACAAGGTGTGGTGTAAAATACTATTGTACTTACGCATAACATGATGATGCTGCGGCGGCCTAGGGCAGTGTTCGTCCAACAGCCTCACTATATCATCGTGCATCCTTTCCTGCGCCACGTCCCGCGGCAGCCGGTCCATGTGGTCCGTGATCTCTCGGTTGGACATCGCGTCGAGGAGCGCGCGGCACGCCCCGTAGGAGCCTTCGCGGGCGCCGAGGAAGAGCGGCGTTTCGTCCTGCGAACACAAGGTAGTGTTAGGCAACGAAGGATGGGTGTTCTTTATGAGATCCTGGAGTCCTCTCGCTTGGGAGCGCAGATAAATAAATGTTAGGGTACATTTTTTATACAAATCGAAATAGTCCCACAGTAAGCTCATTAAGGCTTGTGTTATGGGTACTTGACGACGATATATTTAAAGTTATATAACTAAATACATAGAAAACATCGAACAAGATGGCGGACACAAAGGAGTTTTTAATGGATAGAAATACAAGATAACATAGTCTTCATCCGAAGAGGTTGAGATTGACATATGTCTTGAGTGAACTGAAACGTCGCGATTTTTTTCAAAAAACAATAATTCCTTAAACTGTCACCAAAAAAATCTAGGTACATACATAATTATCAAACCGGCACACAAAATTTCACGAGAATCGGTTGAGAAATGCGACCTGTAGAGGAGAACAGCCGGAAATCCGCCAGCAGGACATACGAAAGCATTTTTTTAGCATATATACCTGGTTAGCGAGGTTCTTCACGTAAAATAAGGCCTAATATGAACGTCATGTCAGCCGAAGGACGTCCACTGCTGGACATAGGCCTCCCCCAAAGATTTCCACAATGACCGGTCCTGCGCCGCCCGCATCAAGCGGACACCCGCGACCCTTACCAGGTCATCGGTCCACCGTGTGGGGGGCCTGCCCACGCTACGCCTTCCGGTACGCGGTCGCCACTCGAGAACCTTTCCGCCCCAACGGCCATCGGTTCTACGTGCTGTGTGCCCCGCCCACTAATATGTACGTACCTTGTCATCCTGCGCGTCTCTGTTGGCCCCGTGCATTAGAAGAACGTTGACGGCGTCAACATTATTCACGGCGGCGGCCCAGTGCAGCGCCGTCTTGCCGCTGTTGTCGGCGGCGTTGATGTCGGCGTCGGCGTTTATCAAGTCCTCGACCATGCCCTCAATCGCCAGTCTGGTAAGGTAAGATAAGATTTATTTATTGAATAACTGTGTACAGAGATGTTGATAATACAATTCAGAATCAACAGTTTATCCATCACGGGCGTACAATATAATATCCTATAACTAAATAACAAAATTAATACATGCACTAAGTATATGGTGGGAACATTTTAGAGGTTACAAAGAGTATACGCACTGGCGAATTTCGTCCAGCAAGAGATCGATGATAACATTGGTAAGTTTTCAAATTTGAGCATGAAAAACATATCTTCCAATTTTTGTGGTTACAATGTTTTTTCTATGATTTTGGTAAAACTTAGCAATATATAAATTTAGTGTGATATTTTCATGGTTCACTCGTAATATCCATAGCGACGCCATATTTTTTACCAAATGAGGAAAATTCCTAACAAGCAGCTGGTATGATCGTGGTGGTTGCACCGAGCAAGCATTTGACAGAATCTGAACTATATGTGTTAAATACAATATTACCAATAAATAATGTCTGGTTCTCTTCAAGACAAGAGTGAATACGCTATTACTAAACCAGTGAGCAACATGTTAGGCCTTGTCATCGCTTTCCATAAGGTGAGACTAAGGCCAATGGCTGCTCAATCAATTCGCGTGCCCTTTTCTCATTTACTTGGAGGTCGGCGCAGCATGTATTTTTCTTCCATATCTCTCTATCGCCCGTCATCTCGTCACTCACGTCCTTCCTCTTCATATCGTCTCTCACGCAATCCATCCACCTTTCCCTTGGGCTACCCCTCCTCTTACATCCCTCCACATTCATGCCTTAATACTTTTCTTGTTACATGACTTCCATCCCTTCGTATAACATGCCCATACCTCCGTAGACGATTAGCTTTCAACTTATCATGTATGGGTGCTACTTTCAGACTTCCTTTTATTACCGACTTCAATAGAAGGAAGGTTCTCAGTTCGTCTGCATGTTCTTTTTTTATGTATGTATGTTCCCCGATAAAGGATGATTCACAGTAGACCGTTCCGTGTCCGGGCCGGCCCGTTTTCTATGACAGCGAACGCAACGGCCGGCGTATTTCTCTAGAAGAAAACGGGCCGGCCCGGACACGGAACGGCCTACTGTGAATCATCCTTAACTCTTGACCACGTTGGCCTATTTTGATAATTATTTTTTTGTTTCAAAGCAGGTTCCCCGACATTGGTCCCATATAAATTTGGTGAAGGTCTGATGATGGGATCTAGGAAGAATCGAGGGAACTCCTCGAATTTGATAGGCACGCATATGCCGATTTCGGTATTTTCTGTAGGTAGCCAAGCATTGGCTCACGGAAACCACAAATTGTGGCATAGCTAGTACAAAATTCGAGTCTGTTTTTATTTTTTATTTAATCCATTCTTGTTACGCCACTCATCCATCTCAACATTCTCATTTCCGTAACATGGAATCACCTTCCATCCTTCCTTCACCATTTTTGCGCTGGTCAATCAATTACAAAAAATGACAATGTCTCCACTTATCCTGTGGTCTTACCTGGCAGCCAGTATGAGCGGAGTAGTGCCATCGTGCATCCTGGCGTTCAGATTGGTCGCTCTGTTCCTCAGCAGTATCTGGAATACGCCCATGGCGTCCGCGGCCACTGCGGCGTGCAGCGGCGTCCGGCCGGTGTTGTCTTGCGAGTTGGCGTCCGCGCCGGCGTCCAGCAGACGCTTGGCGGCGTCCGAGCGGGCGTATCTGCGGATAACAGACAGAAATCTAACCGACAGAAATGCATGGTCCGAACCAGAGACTTAAATGGCATTAATATTCATATTTTGTATATTTTCATTGTACCACGTCTAGTAAATTAGTAAACACATGTTGTCTTCTTGAATTATACATTGTAAATATTCTTACTCTTCTGTTACCATACTTAGATTTATCTATATTAAGTAGGTTAAGTTATTTATTTAATCGTATGGCATTTATTTACGAACCGTGAGATCTTCGAGAAGACAAGTACGGTTGCCAGTTTTTGTTGCACTTTTAGCACCACCCAGGGGTCACGTGTAGGGTAACGGTGGGTACTCCCTACGGACGTGGTGCAACTTCGACCCCCCTTTGTCAAGTGAGTGGGCAACTTGACTGTTAGAAGTTTTCAAGCCGCCCGAAGGCCTCTAACTTGGCTTAACGACTGCTGTCGTAGACAGCAGCCGGGATCAACGGCTTAACGTGCCTTCCAAAGCACGAGAGCGCTCAGTTAGTAACCACTCAAAGCGGTCACCCATCCAAGAACTGACCTGCGCCCATATTGCTTAACCTCGCATACCGCACGTGGTAGGCGGGTGCCGCTGGGCCACGAGCGCTCTTAGTAGGTTAAGTATTATCATTGTAATAAGCATATTTTTGGGAAAAAATGACTGACTGTCGAATGTCTTTCGGCGTTTCTTCTCGGCAGCGGTCTTCTTTTGCAGAAACGCTAGTAGATTTAGACTTTTAAAAGCTGCCTACTTTCTGAATAATAGTACATTACGATACAAGTGCAGAGAACAGAAAATTCGCAACGAGTGGTGATAAATTGAAACACGACCGAAGGGAGTGTTTTAAATCGACTCGAGTTGCGAATTACTTATTTGCACGTGTATCGTACAACGTTTTGCAGTACATATGGCTCTTTAAAGTTTCGACATATGCACGTAATCTGCTCATTACCGCACTCGTACGGTAAAGTAGCACCATATGTACTGTAAATAAATTTATTCACTGATTTGACGACCTGTTTAGCCTAGTTGGTAGTGACTCTGCCTCCGAAGCTAGAAGTCCCGGGTTCGAATCCCGGCCAGGGCATTTATTTGTGCATTTTTCACGGATATTTGGTCTTGGGTCTTGGATGTTTTTTATGTATTTAAGTATGTATTTATCTATATAAGTATGTATATCGTCGTCTAGTACCCATAGTACATTGTACAGGGAGAGCCTATTACTCAGTTAAAGATTTCCTGGACGAATAACGATTGCTGAACGAATGTATCGAAACACTATAATAAATAAATAAATATTAAAACAATGAAAAACTTACTATATTAATTAATTACTATTATTTGTCATTAACCTATGTAATTTGTAAAATGGTAATTCTACAATGATACAATAATTAACTTCTACGATAATTTTGCTCTAAGTTATTAATGTTATTATAAATAATAGATATGACCTTGACAATGTATGATCAATACAATAAATATTATTATTATTATTATTACAAGTTTTGCTTAGTTTGGGACTAGGTCGATTTGTGTAAGATTGTCCCCCATTATTATTATTATATTAAATGAATGGTGATTCATTTCAAGACGAGTCACTTTACGAAAATGCAATTTGAGCCTTAAATCAGAGAATTAGGATTGAAATTCTATTGACACGTATGTGATCGATGAAACGTACTACGCCTGGAAAAGTGTTAACTTGTCTGTACTTTGTCTGTGCCAGGTGTCACTGTGTGCTATCTCTATCGCACTTGCATATTGGAGTGACAGTCAGTCGTGCGGTTAGATCTTACTAAATACCACGGTTAGATCTATGTGGAGTATTTCACTGATATCTCAATGTCAGTATACTGTACTGTTGTACTTTGTAGTCCTGAGCCTATTGGGCCAATTACTTTAGTTAAATAATAATTAATTAAGTCAAAAGGTATATCACGTAAACTTTCTGATAATGACATTCATTACATATTATTTTAATTGAGCCCATCCCGCAATAGTCGTAGGAACTATGGAAGATCCTGCACTTTGTGAAGAGGACGGTGAGTACGTTTTAGCAGCCGAGCCTAAAGAGGCCGGCAATGTCTCCGAGGCCGGCAATGCCTTACCTGGCAGCGAGATGCAAGCTCGTCTCGCCGGTCTTGTCCATGGCTGCATTCAGCTGCGCGCCCTGAGCCACCAGCTCTGATATGATGTGGGCGGTGAGTTCGTCTTCCGCGTCGGAGCCGGTGTCGAGCCCCCCGCCTCGCACGGCGGCCACCATGAGGGGGGTCATGCCGAGAGGGCCGCGGGCGTCCACGTCCACATGGCCGTCATGCTGGAAACACAACTGGGTTAAAAAAAAGAAAATGCCCGGGAGCTTGAAATATATGAATGATATTCGATCTTAGTGACCCGTTCAATTATATTTTACTATTGGTCTGAAATCTTGGGGGGAGGCCTTTGTCCAGCAGTGGACGTCATTCGGCTGAAATGATGATGATGATGATGATTGGTCTGAAAAACATATTACGAATTTCTAATTTCCAATTGACGCACCGAATGCATAACACAAAAATATAATAATTTTGTCGAATGTAACAAACAAAACAAATGTCTATTCAAACACGTCAGAACTACATACAACATGTAATTTTCTAAAGTTTTTAACCTAAAACATATTATCTATATGTATGTAGCTTATCTATATGGGGCTCTTTATTATACTGGAGTTCTGTCGCCGCAAGCCATTATCCTTGCACTTTGACTTGCTTGTGAAAATCTAATGCTATTTAAAGTTAGAGTAATGTGGAACTTACGATTGCCGGCGGTGTCATCATACTCGGCGGCACCCTGATGTCAGCGGCGTCCAGATGCTGTTGCGTCCACACCCTCGAGTCATGACCGGCTTCCTCATAGTCGGTGATGACCGTGTGATCCGAGGCGTAGCCCCCGGGCGCTCCGTTCGCGTCCCCGGGCCCGCGCGAGCGCTTCGCCCTCGGCGGAGACAAGCCGTCATCGTCATCGTCCGACCAGTGCGGGGGACCCATGTGCCCGCCATTTATGTCCACGTCTATCATGGAACCCTTGTTGAGATTCCTCATCTCCTGTCCGTCAGGACCTCGGCGGCGGGAGCGACGGCGGGTCGAAGAGTTGTTCCGAATGAAACCTTCTGGGAACCATGTTATACCGGCCGCTCGCTTACGCTGAGCCGTTACTAACACACCGATCAACAGCCCAGCTAGCAACACTAGAATCACCCCGATAAACACGTATTTGGAGTTGGTTGGCGGGTCGGGATCAGGTCCGGTCGGAACGCCTTTCACTTGGAAGATAGGGAAGTCCGGAGACAAGGAATGCTTGGATGCTGTAGCTGCCAAAAACTCGGCAGCCTCTTGAGCGGAGAAGAAGCATTCCGAGCCAGACATTGACGTGCATTTTCTATTGTCAATCTCTAGGAACACTTGCACGCCGCTCTGTCCACGTTCGACAAATATAATCTGGTGCTTCTTCCCAAATTCAGTATCCTGCAAGCCGATGTCTTTAGAACCGGACCATGGACGGATCATGTCGTTGCCTAGATGGTCCTTCTTTATCCTGACTGTTGTCCTCAGCTGGTGCCCCAAGTCTCTCAAGAAAGCCACGGAATTCTCCTTGAACGTGCGTATGTCCATGAGAAGGATGATCGACATGACTCCGTCGGCGATGTGAGGCGGTTCGCGCTCGCAATCCAAACCGTCCCAGTTACATTCTGCGTTGTTGCAGCCGTAATCGCAATGGCCGTTGGCGTAGTGTTTCTGACAATACGCGTCGTAGATAGGGTTGCAGCGCTGCAGAGATTTCTCGCAGTCGCGTCCGTCGAAGAGGCATTCCTGGGTGTTGCAGGCCTCGTTGCACTCGCCGTTCATGAACACCTCCCAGCACTTTATGGGCGCCGTGCAGTTAGCCCAGGGATTGATGCCTAGGGAGCAGTCGTTGCCGTCGAACTCGCACGCGTAAGTATTGCATTCCTCATCGCAGTGGTGATCGCCTTGTTTCTCCTTACAGCCCATCTTGACGCAGTGCTCTTTCTGTATAGGCCAATCGAGACCGTAACCCCCTGTGGATTCCGGGTCGTAGATGTCGCAGTTCTTTCCAGTGCGTTGTCTTGGGCAGAAGCAAACATAATCGCCTGGCTTGTCGATGCAGCGAGCTTCCGGGTGCTTGCAAGGATTGCTGAGACATTCGTTCATAGAGTCAATCTCGCAGTTGATACCGGACAGCCCTCTGGGGCAATCGCAGACGTAACCGTTTATTTCCGAAGTGCGACAATAACCGCCGTTCACACAAGGGTTAGAGTCACAGGCGTAGCCGGAATACTCGCAGTCTTTACCGTAATATCCCTCCTTGCATAAGCACTCGTGTCGTCCTTGGATGGCGGTGCATACGCCTCCGTTTTGGCAGGGAGAGTTCGCGCAGAAATTCACTTTGTCGATGCAGTGCCTGCCCATATATCCAGGTTTGCAATTACAATGGTAGTCGTTCACTAGCTGCACGCAATCCTGTGTGCCCGGGCTGGCGCAAGGATCAGAGAGACACTCGTTGATGTCCCCTTCACATCGCGGCCCGACGAATCCCGGCGGGCATTTGCACTCGAAACCTCCCACTTTATCGATACACGTTCCATTATTATGGCACGCATCCTGCTTGCAATCGTTAACGTTGATCTCGCATATTTTCCCAAGCGTGCCAAAAGGACAGGAGCAAGAGAAGTTGTCGATAAGATCGTGGCAAGTGCCTCCGTTCTGGCACGGATTGGGCAGGCAATCGTTCACGTTCAGCTCGCAGTTCTGTCCTTGGAATCCCTTGGCGCACTGGCACTGGTACGTGCCGACGAGGTCCTTGCAAACGGCCCCGTTCTGGCACGGGGCTGATTCGCACTCGTTGATCTCCTTCTGACAGTAGGAGCCGGTGTAGCCGTCGAGGCAGTGGCAGCGGTGGGAGTTGCCGATGTCCTCGCAAGTGCCGTTGTTGCACAGCTGCTTCAGTGGCACGCCTGGACAGAACAATCCTGCATGTAACTTTGATGGTATTAGTGGCAGAAAAATGACCTCGATTTGGACCTCTCTGTGGCTAAGATAATGTATTAAAATCATCCTCCCATGGAAGTGAAAAATGGTATGCTAGAAAAACTAAATATTCTATACTACACCTGTGATAGAATTTGACTTCAACGTTGAGAAATGGTAGCAAAAAGAGGTATGTGTGGAATGTAGTGCGATGAATGAGTTTAGTTATGTTGAGAGAATGAGTGAAAAGTAAATCTATGCCGAACAGTTTCAAGGGTTTCAGAAAACGATCAAGGAGACTAGATACAAAAAAGGCCTGGTAAGAATTACCAGCAACCGACAACATTGTACAGTCAAGGAATGAAGAGTTTCGTCACTTTTAGTCTCTATTTTAATGCTCTTAAGGTCGAAAGTCACGACCCTTTTCACTCTGCGACATTGTATTGTGTCATAGGTGGAATTGAAGCGAATAAAATGTGTAAAAACTGTAGTTAACCTCTGGCCGAACACCATAAAAGAACAGAGCAACGAAATTTTTATCTACTATAATAAGCAATAGAGTGGAGTTTGTTTTGTTTTGAAATCGGACGAAATACAGCAAATCCAAAACTGTTCCGATTTTGAAAGATATAAATTTTATTAAAGAAGTGGGCACCTAGGGATTAATACGTCTTTGGGCAGCTAGAGATTTGTCCGTGAAGATGTGTATGCACGGACTGTAGACAGTACATACCTTTTCTGAAGGAAGCGTCCTTGCAGGACACCATCTCGACGTCGCACAGCTTCCCGGACCATCCCGGTGCGCAGGAGCAAGTGTACTGCGGACCCTTCTGCGAGCAAGTCGCGCCGTTCTCGCACGGGTTGCCCTCGCACCTGGGAACAAGGGCGAGATTAGTTTGGCAACACTTGTATTTATTTATTTTATTTTATTTATTATTTGTTTAAACACTAGCAGCTCTTGGAGCTGATGCGTGTATATCACTGCACTTGTGTTTATTTTGCACTTGATAAAGTTTTGTATTATGTATCCAGTCTATTTTTGAAAGAGTTCACCGACGGTGCACTAACAACAGTCTCTGGTAGAGAGTACCACACATTCACCACACAATGCGACAGACAGTGTTTCCTAGGATTGCTAGCACACGGAGGTTTGATAAGTTTTTGTATCGTTGTATAGTTGATGTCATCTACTAGTGTTAACGTGGCGTGCTAAAAATAGTACATTTCTGTACTAGAGCCGAAAATATTCCTCATGATGGTACAAAAAGAGATTGAACGCGCATTATAGCGTAGCAAACCGAGAATCGGACTCGGTGTCTCTGGATTTCGCCTCCATTGAATATATCATTCCGCCACCTTATACTTCATTTAGATAATGCCCCTGCTACTGTCGGGAAAATAATGCCGTGGCAGGATTCAGGGCAGTGATTGTTTACGTACTGCCCTACCGCTCGCATCACTTTCATCTTCCAGCAACGGCGGACGTCGAAATAATTACAGCGTCCGCACTTTGTCTAGGCGAGAAGTGTGTGACGGGGCTGAATGTAAACACTGTGTGCCTCTCGCACTACGACCTTCCGTCCAAAAAAAACCGCTCATTCGATAACCCAGCCACGCATTCATCAAGTGGCATAGGACGTAGCGTGGAGAGGAGGCAGCATCACCCGTCATGCCCACCACTTTATGATGTCGGTTTTCAGGCGTGAGTCAAAGGACCCAGTGCAGAGCGTCACGATTAATTGCGCGAGTAGAGGGGTGTGGGCAGAGCCATAGATATTAGCCTTTCTAGTTTAATACACTTACCAGTCGACGAAGGACTCGCAATGCTTGCCGGTGTACCCGTAAGCACAGTGGCACGCGTAGTACGTGACGTGGTCGTGACAAGTCGCGCCGTTGTCGCAAGGCGAGCTGTCGCACATGTTGATGCGGAATTGACAGTTGGAGCCCGTGTAGCTGTAAGTACATTATTATGTTAAACCGCAAGGAATTGGGATGTTGGCAACAATAAAAAATAAATTAGTCTTACATTACCAATACATGCAATCTGACGAAAATACTCGGAAACTATCGCGCTTCAATTTGATTTTTCTCTTCTGTTTTTTAACACATAAAGATAAAAATAGACGCCGTTAAAAAATCTAAAATTAAATAAATTGCAATATGAAAGTAACCTTGTATCAACTTCGCCTATAACTGTTTAAGATTGTAAGTAACAATGTCATCTTGCAGGGTATTCGCCTACATCTATCTCTCTATCTCCACTAGTTGTATCTATTTATAACTACGTTGCGTTAGATAAAAGACGCCGCATCACAACTAGTTGTGGTAGCTAGTAACATAACGTGGAGAAGAATGGAAAAAAATATTGACCAACATAACGCTGCGTCAAACACGAAGCGGTATCGCAACGTCTTATACAAGCCGTTAACATAGCGTGGTGAGGAATGAACAATAAACTATTGATCATGGACTAACCCAGGCTGGCAGCTGCAGTTGTAAGAGTTGATCCCGTCTATACACGTGCCACCATTTATGCAGCTGTATTCTGTGCAACCCTCGTCGTTCGTCTCGCACTTGATGTCGATTACCCACGGTATGGTGCAACCCCTTAGTCGTGTCAATTTAGAACGGGACAGTGAGAAGCCGCGTTGAACACGTGCGATATCGCAACGTGTCATACCAGCCGTTAACAGAGCGTGGTGGGGAATGAAAGTTTTTTACTAACCCAGGCTGGCAGCTGCAGTTGTAAGAGTTGATCCCGTCTATACACGTGCCACCATTCATGCAGCTGGATTCTGTGCAGTCTTCGTCGTTCGTCTGGCAGTTGATGCCGGAGAAACCGAGAGGGCAGGTGCAAGTGTAGGAGGCGACGTACTGCGGAACACACTTTAGGTTTGAACACACACATACAAGGGTAGACTGAGCACGTGAATTTTATATATCAGTGTCGCTTTGTAGGTTAAAAATCTAGATAATCGATAGATAAGCATCCCTTGGAGTGCTTCGGAGATACTGCGATCGCCAATGCGCATGCCAAGCGTGGCGATTATGGCATTTAACCCCCATGAAATTGGGGTAGCCATAGGCCTCCCCCAATTTCCAGGGCAGGACATAGGTCCAGCAGTGTACGTCCTTCAGCTAATATGATGGTGGTGGTGGTGGATTGATAAGTTGCTAGCACGCCGCAACATATTTTGAGTCAACAAGCCAATTATGGGCAATGTTGGTTTTCGGTTGTCTACCATAATTGTCAGCTGGCATAGTCGACATTATTTAAAATGTCCGACTTAATTTGAACCTCCTCGTTTGGAGAATAAAATCGCTTTTTCAAACGAGCTTATTGCATAAAATTCGGCCAATTCAAATTATTAACCGACTTCAAAAAAAGGAGAAGGTTCTTAATTCGTCGGTTTTTTTTTTTAATGTTTGTTCACCGATTACTCTGAGAGTAGTGGGCCGATTTCAAAAATTCTTTGTTTTTTGTTTGAAAGGGTGTGTTCTAGTTGGTCCCATTGTCAAGTCTGGATCTGATGACGGGATCTTGGAAAAAACGAAGGACCTCCTCAAATTATATACCAAGAGGATGGGGTCTGGCAAAGTTTGGAGTCGGTGTGTTTTTGTTAAAAAATTACTTGTTCTAAGTTTATCATACCTGGTTGCAAGTGGCACCGTTCAAGCATGGCCTCGACTGGCACTCGTCGATGTCAACCTCGCACAGTTTGCCGGCGAAACCGCTTGCGCACACGCAATTGTAATCGCCAATGCTGTCCAGACACGTCGCGCCGTTCTGGCATGGGACTGTGGAGAGGAGTTTGTTCTTGTAAATATTGTTTTGTTGCTGTATTTTATTCATGTACAATAAAGAATTTTACATGTGAAAAACGAAAATAAATATTTTACAAGCTACGGGCCCTTATTTACTGACGGTGCGATTTGACAGCTACTGTCGCTATAGTACTGACAACAGGTGAGATAACGCAACACTGACTTGTTTGATTTCGTTTTAAATCTAGTTATTTTTATCTGTTGTTGCTACTACAGACCGCGAGCCTCCTTCGCAATCATCCTTTTCCCCCATGCGCATTGATATATCGCGCTGTCTTTGTCGCACTCACGCGACTTGCGTACATCACTATTGCCACCTGGCAAAGGAACAGAGATAACCTACCGCGCGCAACAGAACAGCTCCCATTTTCGAAATAATGAAATCCAATCGAATCTTGAACATTTTCCTCGCTTTTCCGAAAGCCATATGTGTTGTTGCCTAGATAAGAAAGTGGTGTGTGTGGATTGCAAGCGATTAGGATATTTGGAGTGCGGAATCGCGAGCTCTGATGCACGTGCTGGCAGCGTGTCTGGGAAAAGCTTTCACCAATTTGACAAGTAAGTGTGCATGGGTCCTTCTATTACCTTCTGTTGGCTGATTCACCGATCTGTTCCAATTCCAAACTCAGCTAACATTCCTAACACTATTTCGCGTCTAAAGTTGCAACAATAGATTTCGGGTTAAACATTAAAAATACAGTTCATTGGTCTTAATTTACGCACTAATCTCTGAAACAAGGGAAAGAAGAAAGTGCACCGCAAAAAATAATAACTCTTGGATCACTGCTAGTACAACTTGCACTTCTGTTTCATTACAAATTTTTCTCATAATAGGAGCTTTCTTTTCGCCTTCACAACATTATGGACTAGCAAGGTTGCAGTGCGCATTGTTGCCGAAACGAGAGTACTTACATGACGCACAATCATCTGTATTCGTAGCACAATCCTTCCCCTCGTATCCCCTCGCGCACACACAAGTGTACGAACCGCCCGTGTTCAAGCACGTCGCCTCGTTGTGACACGGCGCCGTCACGGAGCACTCGTCTACGTCTCGTTCGCATAACGCTCCGGTCCAGCCCGCGGGGCATTGGCAGTTGAATTCGGCGTAGGAGGCTTCGGCTACGCAACGCCCGCCGTGGCGACATCTGTTGGGAACAATTAATTATTAGGTACACTTTATTTTAATTTTAAGACTGCGCAGTACGTTCGGTTCTCCATACAAACGTATTTATGCTCTCATTTTAAAACGCCATGCTAGAATAACATGAAACTTCGTATACACAATGGGATCCGGCATATCTAGGTCGGACCATAGTTTCTGTTGCTTGAAATTATAATGGAGAAAATATACAGCGATTATTAAGGTTTTTCATACAAGCCGTAAAAAACTCAAAAGGACGCTGTATTTTTTTTCTTTTACAATTTCTAGCAACAGAAACTATGGTCCGACCTAGATATGCTGGTCCAATTGTGTATACAAATTTTCATGTTATTCTAGCATGGCGTTTTAAAATGAGAGGGTAAATACGTTTGTATGGAGAACCGAGCCAGACCGAGCGTACTGCGCCCTCTTAAGACAATTAATAAACTAGTACACAGAAAAACTGAACCTGCGACTAAAATACCAACTCTCCGAATTATTCGCTCATGGAGTATTCGCACAGTATTTCAGTCAGTACGTTTTAGTTTTTTGTAGGTTAGGCTCTTATAGTGGTCGGCGGTTCAGAAGTCATCCTGACACCTGTCATTTCCATACAGTTTATAACCTCAAAGTGACTTTTATGGAAATGACAGGTGTCAAGATTTTCTTAACCGCCGACTACTATAGGTGGGTTTATAATCGGAGCTTTTATTGCTACCCTAATTTTAATATGCTACGCTGATGGCCAACAAGCATATTTCCTGTCTGATAGTAAGCAGATGCCTATGGACGCAATAACAAGGATGATGTCGACCATTTTATCATGTGAGAACTCGTTGTATTGACAGCTATCGGGTTTTAATTCGTAACTGTTTTGAAATGTATGATTTTTTTTCGTGTCACAACTGAATCAATATTATCTTAGACGGATTAAACGCTTTAACCATGGTCTCTACCCAAGATGATCTAAATGACATTTTCCCTACTAAAAAGTACATTTAGACCTACTTTTATTTATTTATTTATTTATCTACACGTTGACACGTTGGGTGATGTTATCTAATTACAACGGGATTAATGGTGCCAGTTCTTCCATATATTTAAGTCAAATTGTATATCCATTGATAGATAATCAATTGCAAAACAAATTGCGGTCTTATAAAATACGAAGATTGTTTAGTGGAGTCAGTTTTTCTATATATTTACGTCAAAATGTATATAAATTGACGGATAATCAATTGCAAAACTAATCGCAGTTTTAGAAATCTTATAATACGTAGAGTGTACTCACTGGTTGGGCGTGCACGGGTCCAGCGTATCTTCGCAGTTGCGTCCCGAGTGCGGCGGTGCGCACACGCAGCGGTAACCGTTGACGAGGTCGATGCACGAGCCGCCGTGGAGGCAAGGGTTGCCCGCGCAATCGTCGATGTTCGTCTCGCAGTTCACACCTACAATTATGTTTCCAAAATTAATGTTAATGATACGTTTACATCTAGAGATGACGAATGAATCATCCGCGTATCGACTTACCATTGAAACCCAATATGCAGTCACACTTGTACGCGTTCAGCCGGTCGTGGCAGGTACCACCGTGCTGGCAAGGGTTCGAGCTACATTCGTCTATGTCGCGTTCGCATCGTTGACCTGTAATGGCAGACGATTAGCAACGCTATTACATAGACTATACAGATTAATATCCTATAGTGAAATCCTGGTAAAGGCTGACAAACAATTAGCAAAACCAATTCATAGTATATACAAATTAATATATGTTAGCAAAATCCTGGTCATGGCCCCAAATTGTAACCGCTCCTAGATTAAAAAAATACCACTTGAGGACTGACGACCATTAAGTGTGTTGACAGGAAATGACAAATGCAGACTCACTTTCAACACGCCTAGGCTGTGTGGCACCACACCGTCTCTAATCGTAAGAAGTGTTCGTTGAAATTTGACTGCATGGAAAAAGTGTGACAACTCCCCCTTAGAAGCACAACATAACTAATGATCTATAAGTCTACCTTTTAACTGAGAAGACAGCAAGAGAAGAGGGGTTTAAGGGTAGTCTCGTGCGTAATGTATGTGTCCACTGGATCCTCTCTTTCTAACAACTCACCTCCATATCCGGGGAGACAGTGACAGATGAACTGATTGACGCCGTCCTCGCAAGAGCCGCCATTGATGCAGGGGTTGGATGCACACTCGTCGACATCAGATAGACATCTGAAACATATTGTATAGTTAAAGAAAGAATGAAAACAGCTTAAAGCATAAAATTTGTCGATTTGAAGTGATGTTGGAATAATGTGCGAGGAATTGTCAATTTATACAGAAAATAGGTTAATTTTATTTATTAAAAATGGGATTGCTCTTGGCCAGTATCTAGCCAGGGGGCAAAGATGAGACCGACGATGAAGCGAGCTCACCCAGAAGATGCCTAGGCGTTAGGCGTATATGCGTTTTTCCCAACAATTATTTAACTAAACCTTAGGGAACAAAACACAAATTGAACTAGCCTCATAGTAAGCTCAACAAGGCTTGTCTTGTGGGTTAAGTACATAGAAAACATTCAAGTCTCAGGAACAAATATAGTAAAAATTACCTTGCCGGGATTCGAAACCGGGAACTATATCTCCGATGCAGCAAAGAATCTGAATAAACGATTATGTTTTATGATAATAAGGTTCTCTAACCTGGCATCGTAGTATCCCCTGGGGCACTCGCAACGGAACCCGTTTATGCGATCGATGCACTTGCCGCCGTTGGCGCACGGGTTCGATAGGCACTCGTTGATGTTCGTCTCGCAATGCTGGCCCGTGAAGCCGGGTATACACTCGCACGTGTATCTGTGGGTGACGTCATGAGTCATTTGGGGAATTAAAAAACGGGTGATTCTAATCAGTCTTATAGTCTTGTCACTTTACAACTTATAAGGTACAACATTAGGTAGGATATTCCAAGATTTTTGCGACTGGTTAAGATGTAATACCGACAATTAAGCAAGCCTCTTCATCATAGAGAGTTTACAGTCATATTTAAATTTAAAATTCCGCAAGTCTGAAAACTTAAAAAATTATGAGTTCCTCTCCTGACAATAGAAAACCAAAATAGATAAAAAGTACTCCTTTATAATATTGGGATGTAATTTTTAAAATATTAATGGTAAAAGCATTTACATTTATTTTTTTATTAAAAATGGGATTGCTCTCGGCCAGCATCTATCTTTTATTCATAGCATGCCATTATTAATCACTAAGTGAAAACATTCAAACGCATGCTATTATTAACTAAGAAACTTACTCGAAATAATTGCTGCGTGTAAAGAAAAGAAAGAATATATTAGAATTTTAAAAACAGTTATACAATAATTATGAAGCGAAAGATGTTCATTCGCTAAAAAAGAATATATTTTGCACATGTTAAGACAGATAGGGTAACACTATAATGAGACCATCACCCAGCTTATAAAACATACAAGTACTTTAGTAGCATACATGAACAAAGAAATAATGAAATGCTTTAACTATATAAAACTTATTTTTAAAATATTGTTTGTTTCTTACATACCTTAAAACATTTTATTTATTTATAATTATAAGCAACTATTATTACAGGTTAACCCTAACGCAATAGTGCCTTAAAAATGATTTGAATAAAAACTAATTAATTACAGTAACTGGACACTATACACAAACATACATTCATAAACCCGGACATAGTACAATAAAAAAGGTCAGTTTGGTCAGCAACTAGATTAAGCGTGTGCACGGCGAGGCTAAGAGACATATGTATTAATCAATTCAAAATGTAAATGATGTTTTCACCTATAATTGGGATATGTATGTAAGTGCTTAAATACCACATAACTATTAAATAAAAAAATAAAGTAAATATCAGGGACAATTTTTTTACGCAAATCGAACTAGTCCCATATTAAGCTCAATAAGGCTTGTTGTTGTTGACTATTAAAATGTAACACACGATTCTTATGTAGTGTTGATGTCCCATATAAAATAAATAAATAAATAAACTCGTTCATTATAAATTTAAGAGGTATACACTCTTGTCGGTGAAGCCTCCATACATATTTCTACCTGGAGCCTTTGAAAGCCTGATAGAACACAACTTTAACTTTTTCTTGATTTGAGGACGAAACCTGTGAGGTATCCAAATAATTTAACCCACATATTCCTGGCCATTTTAAGAAAATAAGATATGATACAAAGTAAGTTAGATTCGGCCCAAGTTTTTTAATAATGTATTTCATTTCTTGTCTCTTCTAAAAATAATAAATAACAATAATGTTGCTAGCTCATCATAATGCATATTTAAAAAGGCAATTATAAATTTTTGGGCTTGTATGCCACAAATATAAGTAGTTGGGCCTAGGTTAATAGAATTTTTTTTACTCCTTACAACCTCATGATTGCACCAGTAAAAATCCTTTGGGTCTGTCCAATCATGCAGTATGGTCCCTCTCTTCTACTTTTTCTTTTTAATAATGGTTTGAATGGACTCGTCATATCATAAAAGGTGTCCAAACACCCTTTCTCCTTTATTTTTAATGGTTCTCAACAGGCGAGCGATTCACTGGATTTATGAAATGCTCGCTCCTAAAGTCAAAGGTAGGACAAACCGCGACTTTGATCAAATACTAGTAAAACTCAGAATCGATATTGGTTAAAGTTTTAAACAAAAGTTGACTTACTAACCCGGGAACTTTTTTTAACAACAGAATGAGAAGACAATCGAAAAACGCTGAATCGCCCAGGCACATTGACAAATAGAATGAACTTACCTGTTGATCCCGTCGATGCATGTGGCCCCATTTCTGCACGGGTTCGAGTAGCATTCGTTGACGTTGATCTCGCAGTTGCGGCCCGATGTACCAGGCTTGCAGCGACACTGGTAGCCGTCGATCAGATCCTCGCAGTGACCTGGTCACAACAGAACATTGTTTTGTAAGCTTGTGACTCTTGTAAGGTTGAGTTGTATGGTTAATTGGTTATGGGTTGACAAATGTCAATTGTCAAGTTTGGTGCCACTTAGCGCGCTGTTTTTTTTTAAATTATTAATGCCTGCATGCGAGTCTTTTAGGCCAAATCTTTTAAGAAATTTTTTTTAGTTCGGAGGAGATGTTTTTACGTTGCTAAACGAATGATTAGCGCCAATACAAAATAGATTATAAAATGGCAGAGCCATACGAGTATATGCTGACATTAAGTACGAAACAGTAGTAAAGTACAATTATGGGGACAATTTTTACACAAATCGAACTATAGTCCCATAGTAAGCTCATTAAGGCTTGTGTTATGGGTACTAGACGACGATATATTTAATAGATATATACTTAAATACATAGATAACATCCAAGTCTCAGGAACAAATGCTTCTGCTCACCACAGAAACAAATGCCCTTACCGGGATTCGAACCCGGGACCTCTAGCTTCGGAGGCAGTGTCACTACCAACTAGGCTAAACAGGCCGACAACAATTGTGTTGGACTACGGATGTGCAATTTGAATAATAATTTCGAAAATGATTAAAATCTACCAATGAGCTGTTAGTAAAATTCAATTCGGAAAGCCACTTTAAAAAGTAGGAGATTTAGTTGTCTTTCGTGTGCTTGCCTCGTAATTCTTCAGACAAGCAACTTTTAAGTTATATAAAAGGTTCTACTCGTACTAGAGATATCGACATCCGCTTTCACATACTTACTTACTGGAATGTTCTAACTCACCTCCAAATTGGCATGGGTTGCTCTCGCACTCGTTGATCTGCGTCTGACACACACGGCCCGTGTACCCTGGGTGACAGTTGCAGGTGAAACTGTTGTCACCGTCAATGCACTCGCCACGGTGACACGGCGCCGACAGGCAGTCGTTTATGTTCGTTTCGCATGACATTCCTGTAACAGATTAGGTTGTAGATGCTGCAACGAGTAATCTATACTAATATTAAAAAGCTGAAGAGTTTATTTGTTTGTTTGTTTGTTTGAACACGCTAATCTCACGAACTACTGGTTCTAATTGAAAAATTCAGTTTGTGTTGGATAGTCCACTGTTTTAGGAAGGCTTTAGGCTATATAACATCACGCTACGACCAATTTGAGCGAAGACGCGGACGAAGTCGCGGGCAACAGCTAGTGTAATATATTATGCTAGGCGCTTTCCTCACATCCGTAAGAAATCTGTAGTCAGCACTGGCAGCATATAATGATGGTAGGTAATCAATATTCCGACGAATTTTAATTAGATTTAATTACAAAGGGTTGCTGGGATATATGTGCTGCAACGTGAATTGTATCATGCTAATAGGCACGTTTCTTCACATGCATGAAAGGAGGTCTCTGCCCAGCAGTGGGAAGTGGCAGATAATTATGATAATGATCATTATGATCCAATTTTTTTCATCATGTTTTATGGTACTTTGCACGATTGGCAACCTTAGCGAGCCTGACAGAGCACGTGTTATGTCCCTGAGCGAGAAAGACAGTATCCGGTATACTTCCACGTCAAGCATCAGGTTGAATGACAGTGATTATTCTGTACTTTAGTACTATCTATCCTTTTGTATCTGTCTTTTAGAGACTTGAAAGAGTATCTATAAGGGAGGGAGGTTATTTTGTGAAATTTAATGTCATCTTTATAGTAGTCCTATGCGCTCGACTGATCAGGTCAGCGACAACGCCGATAAAAACGCCCACAAAGCCATACACACTCGAAAGAAGATCGAAGACGATCGAGAGTTTCGAAGATCGAAACAAGTGGAAAGCAAATGTCATCTTTGAGGCCGAAATCCTCCTCATATGATATTTTTTTGTTCTCTGGTCGATCTCAGCGAATAGTGTAAGTTCCATTGCGCGCTTACCAGTATAACCAGGCGGGCACTCGCAAGTGTAAGCAGCGATGGAGTCGTGGCACGTGCCTCCGTTCCTACAGGGGCTCGAAGCGCAGTCGTCGATGTTCACTTGGCAGCGCGCACCGGTGAAGCTGGAAAAAGTACAATTACATTACAATACTAAAAAATGCGTAATGTGGGTAGGTCACTCACATCTCTAGGGTCGAGTGCTAAACGCGCTGTCAACGCGAGCGCTCATGATTAAAACGTCACGGTTCAAAACATTATTGATAAAGATGTGATAGACCCGTTTGATTACATTTTATTAGGACCCGGGTATGTCCCAAAACTACGACCAAGACCACCGGGGAATGGGCAGCAGCATCCCTGGAGTGCGGTGGAGACTGCCAAGAGTGGCGATTATGGCATATGCCCCCCATGAAATTGGGGGAGGCCTATGTCCAGCAGTGGACGTCCTACGGCTGATATGGTGGTGGTGGATTACATTTTAATATGTATAAAAAGTCATTCATAGTTATCTATAAAAAATATTGAGAAAGCACTCACCCGATGACACAGTTGCACCGAAAAGCGTTGATCATGTCGTGGCACACGCCGCCATTGAGGCACGGGTTGTTAGCGCACTCGTCTATCTCCACCTCACACTGGGTACCCGTGAAGCCTGGAACAAAGACAACTTTTAATACCACATCACGGAGTAAAGGGCCAATCGCTAACTGATAACCATCTTTTTTTTAAATATAAATGGGATTGCTCTTGGCCTGCATCTAGCCAGAGGGCAGAGATGAAGCGAGCTCACCCAGAAGATGCCTATTCACTCGTGCCTTAAAAAGTCTGGATTATATGAACTCGGATCATCATTTGCTTTCCCTTTTCCCACTTTACTTGGGGTCGGAGCAGCATGACTTTTTGTTCCATACATCTCTGTCACGCGTCATATCCTCATTTTTCTTCGTTCCTATTCATATCCACCACGCCAGTATTGTTTATATAGAATAAACGCCAGTATTAATACCACATCACGGAGTTAAGGGCGAATTGCCTACTATGATATAGATACGCACGTTGTGATAGTATCTTTTTAATGTAGCTGTGATATGAGTAGACCCGGACCCGGGTATGTCCTAAAACTACGGCCAAGGCCACCGGGGGATGGGCAGCAGCATCCCTGAAGTGCGGTGGAGATACTGCGATCGCCAACCCGCATGCCAAGCGTGGCGATTATGGCATTTACCCCCCATGAAATTGGGGGAGGCCTATGCCCAGCAGTGGACGTCTTTCGGCTGATATGGTGGTGGTGGTGGTGGTGGATATGAGTAGCAGTGGTCCCAGAACCATTCAGTGAAGACCCGTTGTGCTGGAAAGACCTAAAGGACAGTAATCTAAACACCGTTCATCAATAACGACGGTAAGGTGTCCCTTTGTCGTCGTTATTGATGAACTGTGTTTAGATTACTGTCCTTTAGGTCTTTCCAGCACAACGGGTTCAGCTTCATTAGCTGTCGCTAATGGGCATCAAAGTGGCCATTGCAAGTCAACTCCGTCGTAAATAAGGACGAGTAATGTATGCAACAAAGTGTACTCCGGTGTAGTTGCTACACTGGCTCCGTTTGTAACTTATAGACTGACATAGCCATCCGACATGATATCACTAAGAGTGGGTTGCATCGAATTACTATTACAGACCGGTGGACGTTAAAAATGGCGGCGGCAGCTGTCAGCTCATAGGACCTTGTCAAACTTTCGATACAAGCAGATTTTAACGAACACCGCTTACTATTACAGACCGTTTGGTGCAAATAAAAAAGGCCTATGTCCAGCAGTGGTCGTTCCTCGATATGATATAGCCACGTTATGACAGGGTTCTCACTGTTAAGTCTCGAATAACAGACACGCGACACATTCTATAATAAATATTATAATGTGCAAACTATAAATAGTTCTGTCATACTCATAATCATCATCATCCTAGCGTTATTCCCAGTACAATTGCATTCTGAAGGATGCCTGGGGTCCGCTACTTAATCCCAAGAATTGGCGTAGTGCGCACTAGTTTTTACGGAAGCGACTGCCATCTGACCTTCTAACCCCAGGGGGGAACAGTTCTGCATTACTATTATAATAAATGCGAAAGTTTGTGTACTGTTACTAAAGTAAAGATATAATGATATTTTGGTTTGAATCTCGAAGAACCGGATTGGATAATACTATCTACTATGTTTAAACCTGGAATTAATTTACACCGTTACTACTAGGGAGAGCGGGCTAAGTGAGAAAATAAACCAAAATGGCGGACACCAGATTATTTACTATCGTAGTTAAACTATCAACTTTATAGAAAGTTAGAAAAACAAACTCGCCCCGTATGACCAAGCTCTGGAGCTCTAATTGAGACCGGACTCATCTTAGCATTCCTGACACCAACAAGTCATACTCAACTGTAACCCCAAAACTTAAGACTAGATATCCAATAACACCCACCTACTATGGCCTCCGGTTATGAAATGTATGCGAAAATCTGTCCTATTGTGCGAGAGGCAGAGTATGATTTCGCATAACGCGTCAAAACCAGTGTCGGCCCGAGCCCTTATAAAGATACCATGTTACCTTTTCGCAAAACGTGTATTTTATCCAAGGCAGAGCGCTATAACGCGCAACTTTATAAACGCCTTAAGTCACCGAGTTAAACGGTTAAAAAACGCCTTAAGTCACCGGGTTAAACATTTAGAAAACGCTTATACTACGTCGAACGCGATTTTAAATTGGAACACTCCCAAGAGAGTTGATTTTGTGAACGCTACGCGACACGATCAATATTTTTAAAACTGGCCACTTTTATCGGAAACACCAAATTTGGAATGTGGTCTCAGACAAACTTAATTTAGCGGGTGGGGGAAAAATGAACTGGGATATCCACTTACTAAATTGCAAAAGGCGTGTAGTTGGTAGAGCCAGTATTAGTAGTTAATATAACTTTGTATTTGCGAAAAGAAATAAGGATCCTTAAAAAGCAAAAAATCTTCACGTTGTTTAAATTTATTAGAGAAATTATGTGAAAGAAAGCAAGCGATATTCATACCTCTACAGACTACCTTCACATATGTCGTGAATTTAACACAAAAGCTTGTTTTGTGTCGTGTAACTAATAATACTGACTTATCGACCCTATAGGTCGGTAAGCGAGGAGTTTACTGTGCCGGTTTTCGACCAGTTGGATGAGTAGATGAACTAAAATGATATTTGCTCGCCTTTTTAACAGATTCCCATTCATTAACTAACAAATAAAATGCTTATTCACTGTTGCTTTAGGGCCTGTTAAAATGTTAATATCAATAATAGGAAAATTTCGTTCTTTAGGTGGTTGCAAACTGACGCTGGTTGCGTTACGAGTAGCCGATTCGATCCATTAGGAAACCAGTCTCATAGTTATGTATGTCTAACAAGATCCCTTCTTCCATTACGCCCGGATCACTCTCATTAGAGGTAGATCCAAGATGGATCTAGCAAGATTTCTTCCCATTAGATTCATTTTCTGGGCAATGTCCAATAAGAAATCTTACAAGATCCTTTTCAAATATTTCTGCTGTATATTTATATTTCTTTTACTTACAAGAAGGTAATGGTAATGGTTAGGAGAAAATGTAATCTTACGAGTACCCAGAACTAATCCGCCATCTTCTTATTTCAGATAACTACAGTAGAATAAACATTGTGTACGACCGAGGTTCAAATTCATCGATGATAAAGCTTCAATTAAGTGAAAATGCCACGCAGTTCGCAATAATTGTTATTACGCCATTTATTTCTATCTATAACCGACACGGCTTATTGAATGTATTGAGGGGAAGGGGGGGGGGGGGGGCGCCACGCCTGCGCTTGCGACGCAAGCGACGAGAGTAGCGGCAAGGAATTATTAAAATACTCGTAGTTAATTTCAACTGACCGAATTGTATTAAATTCGTCTGTTCTAAAACCGACTTTACTATCCAAGCAAGAAAGTACAAAATCTGATGGCAGTATTTTTAAAAGTCTGACGTTTGAAATAATTTCTAATATACATACTATCAGACCCGGACCGGGGTCGTATGTCCTAAAATGGGCAGCAGCATCCCTGGACTACTGTGGAGATACTGCGATCGCCAAACCGCATGCCAAGCGTGGCGATTATGGCATATACCCCCCGTGAATTTGGGGGAGGCCTATGTCCAGCAGTGGACGTCCTTTGGCTGATGTGGTGGTGGTGGTGGAAACTATCAGCGTTACAGTCAATCGAATGTTCGTGAGCCTTATTACAAAGTATTAAGGTCTACGGTCAGTTAATTGTGACTCAACTCCTCCTGAAGAATACAACATAGAGTGTGGTTTTCGGTGGAACTAGTATCCCTTTCACCGCCACGGTCAGGAATCTGGGTATTACTATGGACCAGACGCTCTCCTGGTCTCCACACGTAGCCGAAGTAAGTAAAAAACTGTTTGCCTCCCTCCACTCCCTAAGGCGACTGCAAAATTTTCTACCGTTTCAAACCAAGGTGACTCTTGCCCAATCACTCTTGCTTCCTCTTTTGGATTATGGTGACATTGCTTTCCTAGATGTCAAAGAGGAACTGCTTAGTAAGCTTGAGCGACTACAAAATGTATGTATTAGATATATATTTGGCCTGCGAAAGTACGACCACATATCCGAGTTCCGTTCTCAGCTCGGTTGGCTACCGATCCGTCGGCGCAGGGATGTGCACATCCTTTCCTTACTTTTTAACGTACTCTACCATCCTGCTTCCCCTCCTTACTTGACTGAAAGATTCACATATATGGCTGACGGCAGCGGTCACCGCTTAAGGTCGAGTGCTAACCTCACCCTCGCAATACCGTCTAATAAGACGCGCACCTATTCAAGGTCTTTTACGGTACGTGCTGTCAAGCTGTGGAACGGATTACCGTTGTCGTTTAGACAGTCTCAGTCTGTGGCATCATTCAAGGACAAGTTGAAAAAGTTGTGGCTCTCCAATGACTTGTGATTAAATCGGATACTGTATGTATATGTATATATTATATAAGTAAGCATTCTTATTATGTATAATATATGTATTCATTATTTAATATATTAGTCAGTATATGTACTAGTATTTATAGTATTAATTAGTTTGTAGTATATAGGCAATAGTTGTAATAATTACGTACCTATTTGTACACGTGTTAGTTTGTCTATCTTTTGGTTCCTGTCTTCCACTCAATTGCTCAAAGGTTAACTGGAAGAGATCCCTTATAGGGATAAGTTCGCCTTTGTACCGATATAACTGAATTTGTCTGTATTTTTACCTGTGTTTTGTGTACAATAAAGTATTTACATACATACATACATAGAACACCCCACCACCGTGATAGACACTAACACAGAGAAATTTAAAAAATAACCGACTAAGTGCGAGTCGTACTCGCGCACGAAGGGCTCCGTACTTTTACCTATACAACATTTGAACTTTATTATTACCTTTTTTAATTTAATTTAAATAATAATATTTTTTATCAGTAATAAGAACGTTAAATAATATCAAGTAGAATTTTGGTTAAGTGCGAGTTGGATTTTAGTTTTCCCATATATCTTGAGACCCAGCGCCCGATGAACACAACGAGCGACTTTTTAAAAGTTTTCTTGTATGGGAGCTCAAATAAATATTTATTTTATTTTGTTTTTAGTATTTGTTGTTATAGCGGCATCATCTGAGAAAATTTCAACTGTCAAACTATCACGGTTCATGAGATACAGCCTGGTGACAGACAAACGGACAGCGGAGTCTTAGTAATAGGGTCCCGTTTTACCCTTTGGGTGCGGAACCCTAAAAATAAAATCGGCAAACTGACTTGACCCAGCCATCCAGCGAGTCTCTTAAGATGTTGGTCGAGACTTCGCTATTAGACCGTTCACAGAGACGACTATCGGGACAATGATCGTCGAATCAACATCCCACATGGCGGTTACCTCGTTAGCCAGGTCTAGGTACTTATTAAATAATAATTAAATAAATATTGGGGGACAATCTTACACAAATCGACCTAGTCCCTAACTAAGCAAAGCTTGTACTATGGGTACTAGACGACGATATACATACTTATATAGATAAATACATAGAAAACATCCAAGATCCAAGAACAAATATCCGTGATAAATGCACAAATAAATGCCCTGGCCGGGATTCGAACCCGGGACCTCTAGCTTCGGAGGCAGAGTCACTACCAACTAGGCTAAACAGGCCGTCAAAAAAAAAACACGGTACTAGACTGAGGGTGGGCTTGTTTCACTATATCGGGCGCACTCTGCTTACGACTCATCTCATCAAATACCCAAGGGCACGAGCCGATTCAACTTTTACGGTGAAGCCACATATACGCACAAAACTTCAAGAATTGCATGCGATTATAGCTCGCCTGTAAATCGGTCTAGAACTGGCTCATAGTGATTAGGAGTGCATTACGGTGAAACGCTCACAACTTGCGCCGGAGTTGAATTGTCACGATTTTAGATCACGGGCCACGGTGCGCATGTCCGCTGCATGATAATGCGCGCCATGTTTACACACAGACATTACTATTATAGGCACTAGGTATAGCCTAACTAGAGACAGTAGCTAAGGCAATGTTTTGCGCCCTTTTGAGATAGGCAGCAATGCACAGCCAATTATGAATATTCAATATTAGAATCATAAAAACAAAAAATACTTAAATAAATGTTAGGGCGCAAACTTGCACGCATAGCATCAAAGTAAACTGCGATACTGGGTAGGCGTAGCGCGGGCAGGCCCCCCACACGGTGGACTGATGACCTGGTAAGGGTCGCGGGTGTCCGCTGGATGCGGGTGGCGCAGGACCGGTCATTGTGGAAGTCTTTGGGGGAGGCCTATGTCCAGCAGTAAACGTCATTCGGCTGAATGATGATGATGAAACTGCGATGTGGCATTATTGCCGCATAGGCTTGACTTACGTCTAGAGTTTTTCTTTCTAGTTTCTTCGCTTAAGACATTCCCGCTGTCCGTTCAGACCGCCATTGGAAGTGTTAAAAATATTGCCACACCGACTTTTTAAATGGTTATTATTTTCTATGGACAGGAATAACTGCCACTAAGTATCGATGTTTGATAATCAGAACACCATAAACAACATACAACAATGGCACAGCGTCAACGCCATCTACTCAAGTTAAACAGAGTTTATATCGGAGTTAGCGAACACTTGTCTATGTCCAATGGGTGTGGCCACAGACAATACACGGTTAGCGAATATCAACGCACTACAACACTCAGCACATCCAGTATAAACCGACCTCGCTATATTTAACAACTCTGGTTCAACACACTCCTACACTGGTTTTATACCGTCTCTTTATAAGTCTAGTATAACATGACCCCTTAAATCTTAAACACTGTGCGTATTGACAGATCACACCTACACTGTTTAGCGATTGATGGTCAGCCAGCGAATCTCCCAATTTCAAAGTCCAGTATATTCTGACCGCGCAACCGTTTATAAGTGTAGCTAGTGAGAGGTCAGTCTTTCTGGTTAACAATAGGGCTGTGATTATGAATGTGCCGAGCAGTGATCGAGCTGACGGCTGCAATTGCCTGACCGCCTGATGATTGTCATTAACTGCGAGAGAGTAGGGTTGTCTATGCTTTAGAAAAAAATAACGCCCCTGAATTGCAAAATTATTATATTTTGGGTTGAAATAGTAGAGGATTCTAAGGCTGGCGTGAATCAGAGGGCCTACTCCGAACTTCGAAAGTCGAACTTCGTGTCGTGCCGTCCCTTTCACTCTCGTGTTATACACTATTTGAGGGAAAGTGACGGCACGATACGAAGTTCGATTTTCGAAGATCGGAGTAGGCCCTCAGACACGGATAAAGACTTATTTTGGGGTTATATGTCGAAATTGAATGGACTAACCGAAAATGTCGAAATGAAATGACTATTACAGTTTGGTCGATTTGACCAATAGACCCTCTAAGTAAACAATTCTATTCCTGGTTTGACAAGGCTTGAAAGTCTTCGAGGATCATCAAAGGACCAAAATGGTAGACCTAATTAAATAATAATGAAAATAGTTTTAATTAAATATTCATACAAAAAATCTCGAAACAATACAAATTATAATTTATCGTTATCCAATCCACATTATATAACAACACGTGACAATTATAAAAAATCCACGCAAAACTATAGCGTTTCGTAACATTATCATGTGCACTAAGTGACGAAAGTATTTAGAACAGGTTACAATAAGCTGCCAGATTGTATAATTGGATACAAAAACTGTATAATTGGGTGACTGATTGTATCCTGGATGCTCATGTATAATTGGATACATAAAATCTATTGTGTTTTTTTTTGTCAAGTTGCCAGCCTAGCAAGCACGATATTTTATATCGTAGCGTTTTATGCAGTGTTTGTATCCTGACATGCAATTTTGTATAATTTCAGAAGCAAGGCTGAATAATTTAAAAAAATCTACTGGCAGCCCTGCTTAGTATCTAAAAACCGGTCAGTGACAACCCTAGAAGAGACCTAGTTCCCATACAGACGTGAACGCCCCGGCATTGTCTCCAACACGGAAACGCTGCTCACCCACCGACCTAGCACCTTAACACCACCGTATAAAACACAAAATCCAATGGCAATATCACTTAAATAAAATTCGTTAGCTCTTATGCCAATGGCTTATGGTTGCGTTTGGATTGGCAATTTGGATATTGGTTCTTAGGCTTTAAAGTAATTCTCGTAGATTTCGCAATGACAGTCATTATCATTATGTTAGTTCAATCAACGAACGGATTTGCAGCGTTTACAAACAGTATTGTTTTCTTTTGCGATAACTCAATTGTTTTCTTTCATGTTTATGAGTTTTATCATCATCATCATCATCCTCCTAGCGTTATTCCCGGTACAGTTGCATCCTGAAGAATGCCTGGGGTCCGCTACCTAATCCCAAGAATTGGCGTAGGCACTAGTTTTTACGGAAGCGACTGCCATCTGACCTACCAACCCGAGGGGGAAACCGACCTTATTGGGAATAGGCTTGTCAAGTGAGTGGGCAACTTGACTGTTAGAAATTCTCAAGCCGCCCGGAGGCCTCTAACTGGCTTAACGACTGCTATCAAAGACAGCAACCGGGATCAACGGCTTAAAATGCTTTCAAAAGCGCGGGAGCGCTCAGTAACCACTCAAAGCGGTCACCCATCCAAGGACTGACCTCGCCCGACATTGCTTAACCTCGCATACCGCACGCAGTACGCGGGTGCCACTGGGCCACGAGCGCTCCTTTTTTATCATTCTCAAATATATCCCTGGGGCTTATTTCATAATGTCTCGAAAATTGTTACATACGGAAGCTATTTCCCATCCCTTTTTCAACCCAACACTTATGATATCTGGGATAAAAAATATCCTACAGCCTTCTAAGAAACTTAAACTGATATTCGTCAAACATCATGTATGGTCACCATAAAAAATGGAGCGCTAGTGGCCCAGCGGCGCCCGCGTACCGGGTGCGGTATGCGAGGTTAAGCAACGTGGGGGCAGGTCAGTTTTTTTTTTTATGACATAGGAGGCAAACGAGCAGACGAATCGCCTGATGGTAAGCGATTAGCGCCGCCCATGGACACTCGCAACACCAGAGGGGTTGTAAGTGCGTTGCCGGCCTTTAAGATGGGAGTACGCTCTTTTCTTGAAGGTTTGAAGGTCGAATCGGTCCGGAAATACCGCAGGCGACAGTTCATTCCACAGTTTAGCTGTGCGAGGCAAGAAATTTCTGGAGAAACGCACAGTTGAGGACTGCCAATTAACCATCTAAGTGGTGAGGATGGAAATTTTGTCGCGTTGGGCGATGGCGGAAGGATGCGGCAGGGATTAATCCGAACAATTCCTCGGAGCACTCCCCGACCTCCCCGTAATACATGCGGGTTCTTCAGTTCTCGGATGGGTGACCGCTATGAGTGGTTACTAACTGAGCGCTCCCGTGCTTTGGAAGGCGCGTTAAGCCGTTGATCCCGGCTGCTGTCTACGGTAGCAATCGTTAAGCCAGGTTAGAGGCCTTCGGACGGCTTGAGAACCCCTAACACTCAAGCTGCCCACTCACTTGACAAGGGGGGGTCGAAGTTGCACCACGTCCGTAGGGAGTACCCACCGTTACCCTACACGTGACCCCTGGGTGGTGCTAAAAGTGCAACAAAAACTGGCAACCGTACTTGTCTTCTCGAAGACCTCACGGTTCGAAAATAAATGCCATAAGATTATTATTATTATAGCATCAAAGATATGTCTACATTTCAGAACTTATGCCCGTGGGATAGGTCTCAAAACTGTATATATATTTTTGATGCTGACAATACACACCAAATTTCATCTAAATCGTAGACAGCTACGTCTTGACGGATCTATGTATAAATGTCAGTCTTATCACAGAAACCTGTATCCCAAACCCCTTGGGATTGATTTCTCAAGCTATTTAAGTCGTCATCATATCAGCCGAAGGACGTCCAGTGCTGGACATAGGCCTCCCAAAGAGTGTCACAATCAGAGTTCGAGAGGATATTTTTTAATCAATGATACACTACCGTCAAGAAGTTTAGTACCAAACACAGTTTTTAGTTTAATTTTCATAAATTACTTCGCAAACCAAATAAGGCAAAAATATTGCAATGGGCTATTTCTCACAAGGATTGGAGTTTTGCAAACTAGTTGAGAGTACTACGGACAGATGAATCAAAATTGAGTGGATAATCAATCAATGTTAATTATTTGCATATTTTGTGTTTGGTCTTCAACTTTCTGACGGTAGTGTAAGTACACATCTTGAAAATTATCGTAATTTTTATAGTATGTTAATATCTTGAAATGCGATGTGTTTCCGTACGCGGTCGCTAAAAGTCACCAGCGATGTCATTTTCTGGTGGGAGTTCCAGGGATAATTATCGCGATAATTATCAAAAACAATAATTATCTTGATAATTTCGATTTAACCGCGATGAACGGCCCCGCGCCACCCGCATCCAGCGGTCCCGTGACCTGCTATGTGTATATGAGCTAACTAGCTACACCAATTCTTAGTTGCCAAAGCAGACCATACGAGTAGGCTCCATTAGGATACAATACAACCGGGACAGTACTAGAAGGAAGAAGATAACAAAGTAGGCTTAACAGACGTTTGTTTGTAAATAAAGTCAATACAATACAAGAACTGCAGACGTTTGAGCATCGAACACAATCAAAGGACGTCTCCAAAGCAATTGAACATCCTACAAAATACCAAAACAAATGAAACACGATCAGGCGCCTCAATTTAGTATCTTTATACCTGCACTGGAATGAGGAGAATTTAAAAAGCGCTTGCATATTGCGATGTTCGTTGAAAATTGAAGCTATTACGTACAGTCGGGTAGCTTGGTGTTGTAACCCTATCGAGTTGAAGAGCCGTACGTTTTCTTATTGGAAATACTGGACTGGGTTACGTTTTCCTTGATCGGATTCTCGCTCCGCTCGACTGAGCTCGAACCCGTCCGGTAAGTGGACAGCTATGGGCATGTGATACGATATTTTTTTATGCGGTACATAATGTCGCGAAGGCCTTTGCTCCCGTCTTTTTTCCTGTGTTATGGGACGTTGACTTCGACCCCTAGTAACAGTTGAGCGGGTAACACGGAACATACGTGGCCAATATTGGCTTTACTGTGGTAAAGAAAATGTAGTTAATTTTGTTGTTGATCAAGTCCATTGAAGTTGTATGTTGCTATTAGAATGTGATGAATGGGCACAGAAGACCGCTTCTCTTCTGATTTTAATTGAATTATATTAAATTCTAAAATTAATATACAAAACGTTAAATGGACATCATTCATCGTTTTGGTATTGACATGAAGACCTCCTGTTGCTCTATTTAAAAGCTTCTTTCATGTATTTTCTTGTATAAATATTGGAAAAAGAAAGTCCCTGCCGGCCTCTTTTAGTTCGCCGCTAATAAGGTATTTCACAACACAATCAATATTGTTTTACGTTACCAATAAACAAAACATACGAAAATACTCGTAAAAATTAATCTTCAGTTAATTAATGTAATTTTATAGATTTTTAAATACATAAACATGAAACAAAGGATGCATTTAGATCATAGAAAATTGTGATGTCATTAAGCACATTTCTCAACAAACTTCGTACTGAGTTTTTGACGTTTCGTAAAAAGTTGCTGGTTTGACTATAGGCGACTTACCGTATTGATTAAAAAAAAATTGAAGAGTATTACAGAACTTTTCAAGGTAATATAAAGCATATAAAATCGCCTGTGATATATTTATTTAGTGAAAGGAACACATTTCTCTACAAACTTCGTACTGAGTTTTTGACGTTTCGTAAAAAGTTGCTGATTTGACTATAGGTGAAATACCGTATTGATTAAAAAAAAATTTGAAGAGTATTACAGAACTTTTCAAGGTAATATAAAGCATATAAAATCGCCTGTGATATTATTTATTAAGTGAAATTAACACATGAGCAGGTTTCTTTGAGAAATCTTCGACTCCTGTGACCAGGGCGTCATGTGTCGACGGTGGTGAATTTTGAGTTGGTTAAACAATTTGCACAATCAGTACCCCTAAGGGAGGTATTCCACTCATCCAATATCTTTGTACAATATACATTTGATCAAAGAAATTGGATGATTTCATCCAACTTGGATGGGATCCCGACATTTAAACAATGATTCTGCTGACAGTTAAATCAATATGGCTACGCATGAAATAAAACTTGGACAAAGATATTGGATGAGTGGAATGGGCCTTCGTCAAAGAACTTTGATCGAAGATTTGACAAAGATATTGGACGAGTGGAATACCACTCAGGTGCGAGTACGTCCAGGAAACAGCAATTGTATGTCACGTCAGTCGCTTACAGCGATTTATTTAGTCGTAAAACTGTGACCAATTATCAAAGGCCACTTTAGTGGTCATATATCAGCACGGTGACAACTTTACAGGTCTAAAAGGAGACTAGTCCACTTACCTATATGACCAGACGTGTATAAAGGTCAACATTTAAGTTAACAGCTTTAATTATGGTTGTTATATGTATGGCAGTTTTTCGTTAAGTCTAGCTAGGTACTTAGGTACTATAAGTTGCAAAATCAGTGTTATGTCAGTGTCTTATCGGTGAAAAGCTTTTCATGGTTAGTGATAGGATATTTGGATTTAATTAATTGACTAATAAAATACCAATTACAAAGTAAATTGGAGGCTAATTTTTAAAGTAAAGTAAAGTAAAGTAAAAGTAGTTTATTCTTCAAATTAGGCATATTACATGCACCTATGAACGTCAATAAACTACCACCGGTTCGGAAAAATTTTAATAACAAAATTACATTTTAATATGTAAAATTAAACCTTCGCGAGACATGATATTCCCAAAAGGGGAAGGCGGAGCACATGAAAATTAATACCAGTGCCACTTTTAGCTATTGTAATTTTATATATGGCAAAAAATGTGATATAGCATTGACAGGTTGCTAGCCCATCGCCCACAACACACTTCAACCTGGTTCCCATAGTCGACTCTCTTTAACTCACGTACAATTATCACTCCGGGCGACATGGCAGTGTACAGTCCACCTCTGCCGCTGTTGCACTCATCCAGCGGAAGAACTCCCGAAGAGTTGAAAACATGTCGCCCGAAAGTGACAAAGAACTACTAATAGGTTAGGTTATAATCAGGGGTCATACCCATATGGAGCGTGACGTCACCGGCACGGATTTTAAGTAGTCTTATTGTAATCAATCAATCATCATTCATTCATCAATAATCATGTATTCATACACTTTTTACAATAATGTCCCTGTTGCAAACGCTCTGCCTGTCACATCACAACTTATAAAGTACAACATTAGGTAATACTGCAAGTTTTTGTGACTGGTTCATGTGTTATACCAGTTATTACCAATAATTAAACAAACCTCGTCATCATATATAGAGTTTACGTTCATATTTAGATTCAACATTTCTATAACCTGTTATAAAACTTGAAAGACTATGAGATCCTCACCTGCTTATAAATTAAAATTCTCAATATAAAAAGAAATGCTTAATAATCTTCGGATGCTATAGGCCGTATAAGAAAGAATACCATTATAAATGCATGATTAAATGATCGATGATTAACTATCGATAATCACTATAACACCAATTGGAACAATCCTATATGCAGTGTGACGTCAATTTTACGTCACCGGCACGAAAAGTACGACCCCTGGTTATAATAGACATGACTTAGTTCCGCCCTCCCCATTCCATCACCGGACGTCCAGACGCGGTGAGCGTTTGCATCCTTACATTGTCAGCCTACCATTTATTCGCACGAAGCGATTTGCTTCTTCTTTCTTAATGCGAACAGCTAAGGACTGGAATTTGCTGCCGCCGTCTGTATTTCCTGATACATACAATCTGGGTGTCTTCAAGACAAGAGTGAATAGGCTATTACTGAACCAGCGAGCAACATCTTAGGCCTTGTCATCGCTTTCCATCAGGTGAGACTAAGGCCAATCGCTGGTCAGTCTATCATAAAAAAAATGTATAAAACTCGCGGAAGTTTTCTATATAAAATCCAAGTGCCACTTACCAGGCATGCATACACATCGGAAGGTGCCAGGATCGTCGAGGCACGAGCCCTCATTTCTGCAGGGGTGGCTCTCGCACTCGTTCACGTTGGTCTCGCACCGCGGGCCCGTGAACCCGACCGAGCAGTTGCAGGCGAACGAGCCCGGCGTGTTAACACACAGCCCGTCGTGCTCACACGGCGACCCTGCTAAGTTACATTAATGTTACATGAAGAAGAAAAAAATAGAAACAACCAAGTGTAGTAAAATAATTTATAAAAAAAAAACGACTTCAATTTTGTACTTGCTATGCCACAATTTGTGGTTTCAGTGAGCCAATGTTTGGTTACCTACAGAAAATACCGAAATCAGCATATGGGTGCCTATCAAATTCGAGGAGTTCCCTCGATTCCTATTAGATCCCATCATCAGGCCTTCACCAAATTTATACGGGACCAATGTCTAGAGTACCTGCTTTGAAACAAAAAAAAAACATTATCAAAATCGGCCAACGTGGTCAAGAGTTATCGGGGAACATACATACATAAAAAAAGAACACGAAAACTTGCAGACGAACTGAGTACCTCCTCCTTCTATTAATAGAAGTCGGTAAAAAAATGGACATTCTGCAGACCCCCAAGAGTTAGCCTGTTATTTCGGAATCTAGCAGCTATTATCTGTAATCTTCAGTCTATATACAACGCGCAAGGGTCGGCAACGCGCATGTGACACCCCTGTAGTTGCAGGCGTCTATAGGTTGCGGTGACCGCTTGCCATCAGGCAGGTCGTACGCTTGTTTGCCACCGACGTGGTATTAAAATATATATACATCCCACAGGTGGGAACAGGCCTTCTCTCATTGATTTTGGACGACCTGTTTAGCCTAGTTGGTAGTGACACTGCCTCCGAAGCTAGAGGTCCCGGGTTCGAATCCCGGTCAGGGCATTATTTGTGCATTTAGCACGGATATTTGTTCTTGGGTCTTGGATGTTTTCTATGTATTTAAGTATGTATATCGTCGTCTAGTACCCATTGTACAAGCTTTGCTTAGTTTGGGACTAGGTCAATTTGTGTAAGATTGTCCCCCAATATTTATTTATGAGCTTGGGCAGGTTGCAGCTGGCCCAGTGCTAGTGGGATCTTCACAAACACCTTTGAGTTTCTTTGGAAATGTATGCAGGTTACATATTACACACCTATTTATATTTTATACATACATTTTACTCTGCAAATTGCATATAAAAAATACAAAATGAGTAAAGACGCAGCTAGATAGTTGACACTGATAATCTTCCCGCCGACGAGTCAGGATTTCAGGAAGCCACCTTACGTACGGTATTGACTGTCATACCCTGATGAAATGATTGCTGTCTTACCCTGTTCGCACTCGTTGATGTCCTCGGAGCAGTCGAGCCCCTTGTACCCGGATGCACAGGAGCATGTGTAGGACCCGTTAATGGGGCTCGTGTCGCAGATGGCGTCCGCGTGGCAAGGGTTCGATGTGCACGCGTCGTCGAGATGGCAGAGCAGACCTGGGGAGAAGACTAGGTTAGTGACCCGATTCCATGGACCATTTCGTTAAATCAAAGAGAAAATATCGTCAAGAGGGGAACGCGTGACGTCTGCATTCCGGGCTCTTGACGACTGAGCTATCGTGGGCCCTGCTAGTGTTCCTCAACAACTTCACCCTTTACAAACGCTGATTGAAAATACATGCACAAATACTCTCTCTCTCTCTCTGCAGTCGGTCCCTCATTCCTGAGGATCGTGATCATTGTTGGATGCCGCTGATCTGATAACTTATCTCCATCAGTCTCGAACCATGGTAGCCCTCACTGCTTGGTGAAACTTGCTTGAGGACGTGGCTACCTTGGCCTGGCCTGTCCATCTAGTTGGTGAGCGTCCTCTGACCCTCTTGCCTAACACTCCACCAACCACGACCAGTTTCTCCAGACTATCAGGACAAATAATAGATGTTCAAAAAACAATCTAAAAGTCAACAAAGACCACTAAGAAGAAGAAGAGACTTAGATTACTGGGAACCTTAGAACGAGCCGAGATATGTGCGAGGAGTTTGGTTGGAAAGCGCTTTGTTGTATTGTACAGTCAAACACAGAACAGGTGTGGGTTCCAAGAGGCCAAGACCCAAGCATGTAGCTACTTCTGTTCCTGTAGTAGCCATGCATATTTACGCGCACTATGTTGTACTGTAAAGTCAACAATAGAACCGGTACGGGTTCCAAGAGGCCAGGAGTCAGGACTCAAGCATGTAGCTACTTCCGTTCTGTTCCTGACACTACTTACTAGGTAGTCAGAGTAGCCAGTTACTTACCAGTCTTCCCCGGCGTGCATCGGCAATAGAACGCACCGACCCTGTCGATGCACGTGGCCCCGTTGAAGCAGGCTGCGCCGGCGCAGTCGTCGATGTTCACCGAACAATCCGGTCCGGTCCAACCGTTCACGCAGATGCAGGAGAAGCCGCCGACAGAATTCGTGCACGTCGCCCCGTTCTGGCATACCAGCGGTCTGTGGGGGGAAATAGGATGGTTAGATTTCGGCAGTTCCGGTATCATGGAACGGCAGGGGTTTACCTATATCAATTTTAAATTATTTATTGACATATAACATGATACGGTAACACAAAGGAGCTGTTCAGAGCGTCGTGTGACTCGTGTGTATGTAAGGGATATCAGTTTTGTTTTAGATTGGTGAAGATACTGGTGCTTTGGTTCAGCTTCAATGGAAAGGCAGTTTTGGATGGATAGGTTTTTGGGATTACAGCTTGGAAGAACAGGTTTAGTTAGTGGACGAACGTTGTAAGAAGAAGAGTGATGACTAGATTGATATGGTTCAGCTTTTAAGGATAACTTGCCGTTTTGATTCACCACGTTGTACAGAGAAAAGGGGGATGGCTAGATTTACTGAATCCAGATTTGAAAGTTAGAGGTTTTGGTGAGCCAGAGCTTGTGTGAAGAAGTGTGACGGTTAGTTATTTTTGGTTCAGCTTTAATAAAAAGTCTACAGATTAGGTTATGTCAAAGTAACGTCATAGTTTAGAGACGAACTATGAAAGAGCATTTCGCGCATTATGTATGTCTCATTCGCGCAATAAGCGATATGTATTTGTCGAACCTACGTTTAGTGAACGTTACCTAACCGGTATTTAAAATATTTCGACATCCAAACAATGTTTCAATGCTGCGTGTAGTTAAAGACAGAAAAACGCGTCTGAAACATGTCTTCGCCGCTGTCTTAGTTCTTTGACACTAAATACGCCGAAAAACCCGAGTGTTTACGGCACGGTGACAAGATGATTGTTGTTTTTTTAATGTCACGACGCCACATTAGCTGGGTAATTCGATGGTTTGAATGTTTTTAAGAATTTTTAAGGCATTTTCATGAACTTGAAACGCTTTCGGCTATGCCCGCTCATTTTTATGTGTATTTAGCATGTTTGTGATATTTAAATTGTACGTGATTTAGTGCGGTATTCATGAAAGGAAAACGGAGGGCGCGGGCGACTGCGAATCGCCGTGCTGTTATTTTATACCGACTTCGAAAAAAGCAATAGAAGTGAACTTTTACAAGAAAAAAAAACACTCAAGTGTTTTCTCTTCTATATTATGCCTGTGTTGTGGAACTGAACGCCCACTAGTGCAATACACAGGAAATCACACAGTGAAACAATGTCTGATAGGCATTCATTTTAAGTTTACGTTGTATTTGTAAACTGAAATAAAAGAGCCTTTGAGTCCTACTTATATGCAGAAAAATGGTTTTCATAACTTTTAAATTAGAATTTTAAAAACTTGTAATATCCCAGGCTATATGCACGTTATACTAGGTCCGAAATCATGTTCCTGCCTAACTTCATCACGATCCGCTCAGCGGTTTAAAAAGTAAAAGACAGATAGAAAGACACTTACTTTTGCAATTATAATACTAGTAAGGATAAGAATAAATGAAACGTAATTACCATAATGTCCGGGCGACAAATGCTACCGTGCGAATCAATAATACACCAATAATGATATCCTAATGGTCCCGAACTCGAATGTCTTAATTATTCGAGTTTGAGAACATTTACGAGCAACTTGCATTAATATTATGTGAGGTCTGTGACCTTAAGACGGCATCTTATTGAATAAAACTTAAATAAATTATGTTTAAAAATAATTTTTAAGAAAAAAAAAACGAATTCAATGGGGGAGGCCGGTGAAAGATTATTATACTTAGATGGTGCACTCTAAAATAAAAATGGCTATAAGTATGTTTACAGTGGTAGAAGACTAAGTACCCTCAATTTCTCATGGAATCCTCCATCAGAACTCAAGCTTGACAAAAATGTGTCTTGAAAACCTAGCTTGCTTGACAAACAAAACGAAGAGGACAAATCGCCAAACGTGAACTACGCGTCGTTGAAGAGTTCCGTTCTGATCATCATCAGCAGTTCCACTTCATCAAAGTCACTTTTTTGAATGAAAATGCTTGATTAGTTCATGAAAATACTAAAATCACTATTTGTGTGAATTTCATATTTGAGGAGTTCCCTCGATTCCTAATGGATCCCATCATCAGAACTCGAGCATGACAAAATTAATCGTGAAAATAGAACTTGCTTAACAAACACAACTAAAAGGACAAATCGCCAAACGTGAACTTTTCGTCGTTGAAGAGTTCTGTTCTGATCATCTTCAGCAGTTCCACTTCATCAAATGTCACATTTTTGTATGATAATTCTCGATTTTTTGATAAAAACACAAATATCACTATATGTTTGCCTTTAATATTTGAGGAGTTCCCTCAATTCCTCATGGATCCCATCATCAGAACTGCGTTTTCACATAAACGGGAACTATTTGGATATATATACTTACAAACAAAAAAAGAATTTTCAAAATCGGTTAAGAAATGACGGAGTTAAGGAGTAACAAAAATTAAAAAAAAACATACAATCGAATTGATAACCTCCTCTTTTGAAATCTTGAAGTCGGTTAAAAATATATATCATACATTCTATCGGTAACGAGTCACTAGCACGTTACCGACCCTTTATTAATTAGAGGATTCGTTGTCGACAGCTAGAGAAAAATTCACGCCCAGACTAAAGCATGCAATGCAAATAAAATAATATTGTATGTATATATGCGAGGTTAAGCAACGTCCGCCGGGGTCAGCTCTTGGATGGGTGACCGTTTTGAGTGGGTACTAACTGAGCGCTCCCGTGCTTTGGAAGGCACGTTAAGCCGTTGACCCCGTTAAGCCAAGTTAGAGGCCTTCGGGCGGCTTGAGAACTTCCGACAGTCAAGTTGCCCACTCACTTGACAAGCCTAATCCCAATGAGGGGTGGTTTCCCCGTTGGGTTGGAAGGTCAGATGGCAGTCGCTTCCGTAAAAACTAGTGCCAACGCCAATTGGGATTAGGTAGCGGACTTCGGGATGCAATTGAACTGGGATAACGGGACTAGGATTATGATGATACTGATGAAATATTAAAAAAACGGCATTGTCTATTTTGCAATACACATTCAAATATCACATACTCCTTGTGTTTGAAGATAAGTCTGTATATTTAATTACATGTACCCTGGCTACCCCTTTTGAGGAATGAGGTATGAGTTTATGTATATAATTAAGTACAATATTCTCAAATCCAGTATTCATATGACGCAATGGCCAAACTAGTGACATATAAATGTTAATGTTTATAGATTATCGAATGTCGATTAATCTTAAACGGCCATCATCTCATTAGTCTTCGGTAAGTTGAAGGAACGATTGTTTAGAAATAGATTAATACAAAGTTATAACTGTTGTTACCGGGGGCTGAGTGTTAATCCTACGTCTATAAGTTAGTATGGAAGGAATTTATGAAAAGATTTAATCAACTACTTAAATAATTTTGTAAATGCACAAATTTATCCATGCATTTGCTAAATGCACAGTCTCTACTGCACGTGGTAGATTTAGTATTTAGTGAGCACCAAATATAGCTTGCGCATTTTGAAAAAAGAACTTCCACCGATCCGGAAAGAAAAAAGTGAACATCGGAGACATTTGATACTGGCATGTTCGTTGAGGATGAGGAACTATCGGGTATTGGATGACGCATCTAAAAAGGATATCCTAAAATAGAATTTATATCAAGAACAATATGGTGCAATTTTGAATGGTTGGGATTTGTCTTTTAAAAAGGAATTACATGTAAGTGAAGCAAGAAAGCAGGATGGTAAAAACACGGCTTAATAAATTACAATTTTGAACTTTGATCCTATGTTGATAAGGTTGGAACTCGATTTTGCGAGATTTTGATGGATACACTTTTGTCTTCGGTTCGGTTACGTTTGACGGGCTTTGGTAAAAAGGAAACAGTTACTAATATTTAGACCCTGTTCAAATATGTATTGTGCTTAGTAGAAAGTAATTTTCATTTGCATGTATGACTAAAATTCTTACCACGGAACCCTTACAAGAAGATGCCAGGATGTATTATCCTTGTGTGAGACTTAAAAGGTCTCACAGATCTTCCGTTGAAATCATCGTTTTACATATAACTAGTCGCACTACCTAACATTAACATATCTTCACATTAAGCACAAAGACATTATAACATTTGAAACATCGTGTCATATAAGCATACGTAAAAAACTACCATAAAGGATATTTCCTATAAAACGGTAAAATTTGCAAGATATGTAACTGTTTTTCATATCGCGACTTCACAAAGCCTAAGAATAGCGACTGAGAACCCTAATATGTTACTAATTACAACTTGTAAATGTCTAAATAAAAAATATGCAACCAAACGTCATCCCATTTTAGACCTAAATCGCCCGTATTAGGGTTGAAAGTTGAAAAACCTCATGGAATTTAGTACATTTTACTTCTGCCTCGGAGCAATTCCTAGGAAGTCTAAACCGGCCAACAGGATTGTAGACTTAAAAGCTTCCGCGTTAAGGTTTAAAGTGGTCTGTGCCGACGTGTTGCGATGTACCGTGCGAACGCTGCCCTACAGTTTTTTGTTCATCTGGCTAGAATTAATAGTGATGTCTCATATGTCGAGTACAGATGACTGACATGGTACATAATGACTTAACAATATTATCGATCGAAACTGTAAATCATAATGTTATTTATTACAGCACTGTCAGTAGCATAATGTAGGTGTACTTAACATCAAATATATACACCACCATCATATCAGCCCAAGAACGTCCACTGCTGGACATAGGCCTCTCCCAATTTCATGGGGGGTAAATGCCATAATCGCCACGCTTGGCATGCGGGTTGGCGATCGCAGTATCTCCAACGCACTCCCGAGCTGCACTGTCCATCCCACGGTGGTATTGGTTGTAGTTTTAGAACATACCCGGGTCCTTTTAGGACATTTCCGGGTCCTCCAATACATATATACACAATCAGTGTCAAATATTTTACTTTAACTTCCAGATATTTTTGTAAGTGGGGGAACGTTGTACATACAGGGTGTAGGAGCAATAAATTTAAAGGGAGCTTCCTTAGAGCCTCTACGGTAACCTCTTGTGTCCAAAAAAAAAGTCTTTTTTCAATTGGGACAAATTTTGATCTAAAGTTATGACCTCCAAGTAATGGATCTTGGCACCCAGAGATTATAGCGCGGCAGTCAATGCTGATTTTGAGGTTGCTTCAAGTTATGATTCATAATCATTGTCACATTCTTGGTTTAAAAGGATATTTTCGGGATTTTTTAAATTTTTTGTATCATTATTTTTTTGTTTTTTAAATAAATAGTTATGAATACAGCTCTAGTAGATTAAAAAAGAACATATAAGCTACTTTAATGAATAAAAAAAAAACAAAAATATATTTTATCAATTAAAACCATTTGGCAATAATTGCTAGAGAGCTCAATAGTGTACCGTTTAATTTTTTGCTCCTATTATAGGCCACACCCTGTATATTAATGACGTTGACTGTACCGGAGCCCCCTAGATATCCATAGTCTTTATTTGCCATAAAAGTAATTTTCATTAAAACTATAAAACATACAGGACAAATTAAATAAAACTTTTCATAAAGCCCTGGGGGTTAAGTTTTATTTTTTATCAATCCTGAAAAGTTAACAGTTTCTGAGAAAAACGACTTAGTGCGAATCCTGCTTATGATCATGGCAAAAGTTATTTTTAGACCAAATTAAATTACGAATTTCACTAGTAACCCTGACTGTACTTCGTAGAACACATCAACATCTGTATTAACACTGTCTTTTCCTTGAAATCGAGTCAAATATTTACCTTACTCCTTTTAGCAGGTAAGTGAAAAATATTCTTATTCATCCCTTGAACTCAAGCGTGGCAACTTAATACACAAAGTACTCAAACCAGTACGATTAAAAAACGGTCGCCTGCGCATCAACCAAGATGGCGCCCGATATCAATTTTCAAAAACATCCCAAGCCTAAGCAATCAGCAACACACTCTAGTCCTTTGTGTTACGTCTCAATATTAAACAACGGCGTTTTAGCCAATCCGTTCGGCTTCGGGATCTTTTAATTGAGACGATTTGGCAATCACAATGCGAATTATCTGAACCTTAATAAAAAGAATTAAGGTTCAATTTTGGCACGTAGTTAAAGGATGATGCGTCAATTAGGTAGGATATGAAGTAAATTGGCGATGTAACTGTGCTTTGAGCATGTTGGGGATTTTATAGGCTCTCAATAACAATTGGCCTTAATTATTTTGGACGTACGCTATTCGGTTGATGTGTGGATTGATTTATCTTGGGATCAAGGCCTGTAGAATGCAGGCTAAAAAATTAAAACAATACGTTCGATTCCCGAACTTTAAGGAGTTGGGAACAATTCCCATGTCCTGGATGAGTGGTGTTGAAAGGATGTGTGAAAGTAGATTGACTAAATTGATTAACGTGCAGGAATAATGGAAGGGTCGAAAGCGGGCCTCAAAGACGAGCGTATTTGTATATTTGTTCAAAGTTGCTGCGATTAAAAAAAGACCCGATTACCCTGGAACAGACGAGCTTGTATGTGTGGATGTGTTCGAGCGAAAGTATATAAGGGCCGTAGTATATGGAATACTCGGCCTCTATGCCTTTACGGAAACTTTGGTCAGATTTCAAGAAAGAGAAGTGACAACCTGCCTCCGAGGCAGGAGTCCAATTCGTTGATCAGACCAGATCTGTCACCCTGGACACTAATCTGTGATGTCATTCATGTTACCGATGACAGGGCAAAGTGGCACGATATAGTGCCGAATCTAGAAGCTGCTGGCTATAAGTTTTGCAGGACTATGGGAAAGATCTTCGTCAAAAACAGAGAGGACAAAGGCGAAGACGCGAAGGCTGTCATCGTCAGATCACACCACGAGTATACTCGGTAAAACAGATCCAGTGCCAACCACCTCCAGTACTCCTCAGGAATAAATCAAGTTCATATTATTTCATTTACTTTAAGCAAATAATTATTGCACTATAGTCCGCGAAAAGATTGTTCGTCAAGATCATACATTAAGAAATATGATGCCAGGATGATGAGGTGTCTGCCTTTTTTTACCCAGGGGAGATCCTTTACTGCCCGGGAGAAACCGAGTGGGTATATCAGACTCAGGGGCGTCTCTAGCTCATGTGGCGCCTGGGTGCAATCATCACCCAAGCGCCCCCTAGTAAGCGCGCGGTGAGTGGTGCTCCTAGGGGTGGTGTGCCGTCCTAGGGGCGCCGAGCGCCCGCCGCACCGCACCCTCTGCACTATAGGTAAAGCCTCCCCTGGTCAGACTCGCACAGACTAAAACCCTGTCCACAGCTCGTACCTATTTGGACAGGGTCCCGTGAACGCTGTAGCACACATCCGGAACATCAGGTGTCTGCCTGCCGCAATGGGATACGGGCGTCAGTAAACGAGAATGTACGTATAAGTATGCTTACCTCAAAGCGCACTCGTCCACGTCATTCTCGCAGTAAGTTCCACTGAACGTTGGAGGACACTCGCAAGTATAAGACCGGAGCCCGTCCACACACGTCGCCCCGTTCTGGCAGAGGTGGCCCGGACAGTCGTCAATGTCGATCTCACAGTTCTGGCCTCGGTAACCTGGGGAAGACAGAAGTGTTAAGTCTGGGGGATAAATTACTGTAATCCGTAAGCAGAGCCGAATGCGAAATCAAGGCAAATATACAATTTTGGCGACGCCTTGTGGTAGGCGTAGAATGAATCGCTTTATCATAAATCATAAATCAGGGGCTAGAACCCGCAAGCTTTTACAAAACGAGATTGTAGAAACACTTCAAACCCTCGCGCTTTGTACACATACTTAAAATATTTGTTTCGACGCGATAATTATTTATTATATCTTTATTACGGACACTGACATTTTGTCGGCTAGTATGGGATGGCGTTGTGTGTACACTTATTGGCTATGTGCGAAGTAGGTGGTGGGGGTAAGCTAGGCGATCGTAGCGCACACCATGGCCGAAATGTGTACTTACCGGGGACCACTGTCAAATTTACTTTCACGTTTTCTATTGGTTTCTTAACGGTTTCCTACGATTCGTTTCGTTTGTATGTATTTATTTAATTCTCTTATTTATTTCAGTAAAAATTCCAATACGGGGTCTTTCTCGTTTACAAAAGGAAATAAAATATTCATGTGTCATTATTTGACATCTCTGAGTTTTGATATTGTCTCGGGACCTTTGACGTTTGACGTTTCAGACGTGCACATAGCCAATAACCGTTGACGTCGGTTCTGCCGCAAACATGACTGGTGCAACCCGTGTCGAAATGTGGGTAATGAATACTAATGAAGGTTTACGTTAGTATATATCTTCTTTGATGGAGGTAAATAAATAAATATCGCGCTAGAACCGTGTAAACAAATATTTTAAGCATGAAATAATAGATGTCTGCTGGACACCTATGTCAGAGCGTTTGAAATCCATAATTTTAACAGAAGGATTATTTAAATGAACTTATGACGAGTATTCTGTATGCGTGGACAATATTGATACGTTACCTAAGAAAATTAACAGTATATGGTGGACCCGGGTATGTCCTAAAACTACGACCAAGGCCACCGGGGAATGGGCAGCAGCATTCCTAGAGTGCGGTGGAGATACTGCGATCGCCAACCCGCATGCCAAGCGTGGCGATTATGGCATTTACCCCCCATGAAATTGTGGGAGGCCTATGTCCAGCAGTGGACGTCCTGGGGCTGATATGGTGGTGGTGGTGTCCCAGAACGCTTGTACAATTGTACTTACGATTTTTACAAAAAAAAATACCTTCAGTGGATTTATACCCTATGGAGTTATCCATAATACAAATCATTTGTTATTTTTGTATGCGATGAAAAGAGGAGAGCCATGTTCAGATGTTTGTGGCACCTTGACCAGATGTATAATTCCTAATGTAACGGCTGTAACTAGCACGCCTGCTGCCACATGTTCTTTCGCCAGAACAAAAAAAAAACAAGCGGGCTATTTTCTCAATCTGTCCAAACATGTGCTAAAATCATCACAACTTAATATAAACCAAACTTATCTTCGAAACAAACGCCCTAAGTACCCGAATTGTCTCTGGCGGTTACGCCACTATTCTTCCAAGGGACTTTTGCACCATAACACATGTACAATACGCGTGGGAACAGAACAGTGTTAATTACACCACCATGAATACTTTTAAACGAAAAATGTACTAACTGTCTATGTATTTAGAACTTGTCTAAGTTGAGTTTCCTTTGAAAAACTAGCCCAGTAATCATGCTGAGTCGCTAATCAGAACTAAGTATAGGTACGGTTGAGAACACACGTTGGTGAGACACGGTATCATCTGCCGGGGAGGGAGAGTCGGTTACGTCTTTGTTTGAGTAAATTAGAAGATAAAGTAACGAGGTAGGACAGTCAGCAAGAAAATTAACTGCCGTATGAAGTGGTCGATAGATCTTATGCCCTAACAATAAACACTACTGAATCGTTTATATGTGTAGCTATAGCTATTTCTGACGGAAACTGTATTAGACATGATGTGCATTTATGAGGACGAATTGATTAGAGAAAGATATATGCATTTTAGATCTGCATGCTGGCTTACTCGCAACGTCAATTCAGTGATATAGGACAGGGTTTTATGGGGTTTAAATCCATAAAACATTTCTTTTAGACAAACTAATTTATTATAGGGAATTTCCTGAGCAGGACTGGCGCTAAGGTACGAGTAGAGCGGGCGCTCCAAGCGCACCGCCTATGCCTAAATCAAACGAAAAATAACATGTTGGAGGCGCCTGAGTGACACAGAATATCTCGCTCCACCTGATCAGGGGCTAAGCATGCTGGGAATACATATTACCCATTTTCTATGAAACTATCAGACCGAATAAAAATAAGAAAACTTTGATCAGCCCATTTACCCCTTTGAAGTCGTGAACAGATTATTTTGAACGATCCGTCTGCCTGGTTACTTTTGCTGTATGAACATGAAATCTACATACGCACACAATTTACCGACAAGATTATTCAAATAGCTGCATAGCTTCAAAATCAATAAATGTGAAATCAATTTGAATACGCACTGTATGCAAATTCGCTGTAAACATATTTGACTACGAGAATCGGTAGGATTGAATGTGTGTGAGAAATGAGAATGGAATCCATGTATTAGATTGACTAAACATTGTTAATTATGTGTATGCCGAATTGGACTTTTTTTACCTTCAAACAAAGTTTTTATTGATGTATTTAACAACGAGCGAGAGGCAAACGTAATCGCTGCTAATAATGTAAATAGAAAAATACTGTATAGATGTTGCGAATAAAGGTTTCCCGTCAGATAAATTGCCGTTTTATTTAACATCTATCATGTCAAATGGCAAAATACTGACAGTTTTCATTCTGTCATTTTACATTGACTAATAAAGTGTCACATTAACAGACATGAACTTTTCAATCATGTAATTCGATAATTGATATATATTTTTTTTTTGGTACATGGCTTCGAAGGGGCCCTCGACTAATTACCCTGACTTGTAGAGTAGCTAGATAGCTACCAAATCGCTTAATACAAATGAAGAAAAGGAAAAGACGTGGCGAAAGGAAAAGACATGGCGAAAGGAAAAGACATGGCGAAAGGAAAAGACATGGCGAAAGGAAAAGACATGGCGAAAGGAAAAGACATGGCGAAAGGAAAAGACATGGCGAAAGGAAAAGACATGGCGAAAGGAAAAGACATGGCGAAAGGAAAAGACATGGCGAAAGGAAAAGACATGGCGAAAGGAAAAGACATGGCGAAGATAATTGATATCCGCTTCGGGTATAGTCGTGGTCTGAGTTTGGCCGATAGGAAAGGATTACGCACTACAATTCAGAATCGTTTTAAAACTTAGACGATTTTAATCCTTTTTCTTTAAAAAAAAATTGTATGCCTACTCAATTCATTCTTTCAACCTTACCCATTTAATTTCATTGTATGTAATTAAATTATTTCAGCCAATAATAACATCAATCTAAATTGCATATTTTATGAAATGAAATATTCTAAAGTCGAGTCCAGAATTAGGCGAACTAACTTGACAGTTGATTGTACACTAATGTTGCCACAGTTTGGCTAGTGCTGTCCATATCGATGTTTAAAAAGTCTAGTTAATCATTATTATTGTTTTTGGAATCAAACTAATAATTTTACTAATTAAAATAATAATAATAAAAATGGGTTGGAATTAAAAATATATCGAACATCATTTAGGTCGTCTTTAAGGCCTCTGTCCGCCATTTTGTTTTGTTGACAATTTGGACCAAAAGCCAAACAAAGCAAGCCATTTTCGGCTTTCGACAATACTTACACGACAATTACTTGATATAATATAAATAGAATCAGATTTATAGAAGGTACAAGTTTATATCGACATATTTGTGTCGACTTAAACCTATATCACTATTTATTTTTCCCTATGTCTGGCAACATTTTTGGCTGTCAAGTTAGTTCGCCTAATTCTGGACTCGACTTTAAGTATTAGTACATTACTACAGACACCGGGACGAAAGGGGTTGCCGGTTGAGCGTAGCGAGGCCGGATAGGTCTGAGGCGGGCAACCCCATATTTCCCGCCGACGTATGTATGGTGCTTTTCTCAAACATGCAATGAAATTAACAACAAAAAAAAACAAAGTTATATATTTAATACGCATAGTGGCAGAATGTGATGCCTGTGCCACAAATTTATGTGGAAAGCAAATTAAAAAAAAGGACTTTGCCGGCCTAGGCCTGCAAAATTTGTATGAAACTTCATTAACGACCTCTTGTCATAGCCGCACCTGAAACGTCGTACTTCGCAGCCTATTATAAGGAACATAACAGCAATATTTCATAGCATGTTTGAGAAAAATATGATATTCATAACTAGTCCAATTACTATGCACAATTTTCATATGGCAATGTTCAGCTTTCAAAATTGACTTATGTTTAAATTCACCGATGTTCAGCGATTCCCAGCGACTGTAACACTCACATTTATGTGCATTTTTCGATTTTGGATTATACCAGCTCCTAAATTTACAGCCCACTTATTCATTTACCATCTACGGACCTGCGAAAGCTTTATATCTACATATGTACACATTATGATGCCAGTTACCCACAGAGGGACCCAAATCATCAAGGAGAATCATTGTTTTCATAAGTGATCGTTTGAAATGAAATTTGTCAAACATTAGTGGCGAACGAGGGCGAAACAGCTCGCCAATCGCAAAACTTAATCTATGGTTACTTCACACTAGGGTATCATACACTCATTGCTGATCTTTTGAAGATATATGAGGATTCGCGGGCGGGCCAGTCGGTAAGCGGGCACCGTACCCTCATTTGCAACCGCCGTGGTAAAAGAAAAATGTGCTTGCTTTGATCATAATTACACGTCTATCTATCAAGTCTCATGACTCCCCATACGTTTTTAATGCTCACAAATTCACTTAACATCTGTTATTTGATTACTTTTTTATGGCGACAAGTTATGTGTGACTAAAAGTCACTAACTGTTCCTAGAAATGATAATTATCTTTATTTATTGACATTGGAATAATAACTGGCTGCGTAATAATAATATGAAGGATGAAGACAATTTATTTTTAAAATTATAGAAGTTGTTTAAGGTAAACCGCCAGACGTTTAAGACCAGCTCTTAATTTAGCTATTACGTAGAGCTTTTCTCCCTCTTCGTTATCTATAGAAATCCTTACTCTGAGTGTTATACATCGTGGCATTGGTTCGTACCTTAGTTCCAAAACCAAATCACCAAACAGTTTGATTAACATTACACTTTCACAGCACCAAAAAACTCACCGCAGAGGAAATAACTCATCTCACCTACATTTGAAATTGCACCGCCATTTTGCGTAATGAAGCTAATGAATGCTTACAAAATGCACGCTAGGCGCGTCAAATTTCGCGCGGGGTCGGTGAACTTTTTTTTTTTATAAATTGTTAGCCTATGGGAATAATTATAAGAAAAATTTTTAAATTCCTCATGTACTTATGCTTTTATTAATTACGTCATTATTGATTAATACATACGGATTTGCTCTTAAACCGATATTTTGATGAGTATTAAGGGTCATCCTATCCTTCTTTTAATAACTTGAAGTAGTCCATTAAGAGTACCCAAATGCGATTTGTTTACATCAATCAGGTATTTCACTGATAGTCAAGTCAAATCAGCAACTTTTTAAGAAACGTCAAAAACGCTCGGTTATTATATACATATGAAGATTGTAGGAAAATGTGCCTAACGACGCGACGTCACAATTTTCTATAGTCAAACTGCGTCCTTTTTTCATGTTCATGTATTTAAAAATCTTTAAATAGCCTACGCCAATTCTTGGGATTAGGTAGCGGACCCCAGGCATCCTTCAGGATGCAACTGTACTGGGAATAACGCTAGGAGGATGATGATATGCTGATCTACTTATATAAGTACAGCCTTGGCCAGAAGAAAAGTACCCCTTATTTTTCTTTGTAACTTATAAATAAACTATGTTTTTTTTTAATTACAAAACTACACATTGACGCAATATATAATAATGTATATAAACATCTAGAAAACTTTAGCGGATATAATTTCAAAGTAGCTATTTATCACAGAAAACAGAACCCTAGACATAATCGGGTTCGCAATAAAAGGACCAAATGCCTTTTAACGTCATTGAATAGCTAGTGTTATTGAAAATTATTAGAATTTTCTATAATAAAAGATATAAAATGTTTGAATCAAAGTTTTACTTTTATATGAAAAACGCGGGAGTGCTTAATACTTCTGGCCAAGGCTTGTATGTTCCGTTACTCGGAAATTTTACGGGAAGAAGTAAAAACTATTCAAACATCGACATCGGATCGTCAAAAGGCAACGAGTATAGTTATTTCAGTTTCGCATTTATAATAATCAAGTTTGGTTTTTTTTTATTTATTTATTGGAGAACAAACAGAAACAAGTCTAAAGGTAACTTATAAGCTAAAAATACGTGGACAATAAGCATGCACTTATTTCCTAAATAGCCCTCACTAAGACATATTTGGATATTACATTTTTTTGCTTTGGCTGCATTGAAACTATGTTTGTAAGGTTACTACTTATATACAAATATTTATAAACCAACTTTAACAACCAGTTCGTAAAATAAAAATATATAAAAGTATTTTTACACCATTTATCCAAAGAGATAGGTAGTGAAATTAATCCGAGTACTAAATTACAAATTTATCTTGAAAATGGCATTGTTCTAAAACAGATATACACTCAAAATGGTCAATTATGTGATTGATTGAGGTAACGACCTGTTTAGCCTAGTTGGTAGTGACTCTGCCTCCGAAGCTAGAGGTCCCGGGTTCAAATCCCGGCCAGGGCATTTATTTGTGCATTTATCACGGATATTTGTTCTTGGGTCTTGGATGTTTTCTATGTATTTATCTATATAAGTATGTATATCGGCGTCTAGTACCCATAGTACAAGCTTTGCTTAGTTTGGGACTAGGTCGATTTGTGTAAGATTGTCCCCAAATATTTATTTTTATTTTTATTTATTTATTGTGTCATGCTATTGTCAAATTAATTATAAACGATTATTTTAACTGACACATTACGTATGTCACCCAAGTTTAAGTGTGGGAACCACCATGATTCAACCCACCCCATGTGTTGGAATCTTAAGTACTCACATATGGAGCGGTTCGGCCGCAGCTATTTCGGGTTCATTTCATTTAAGGTTTATTTTTAATATAGTGTGAAATGTAACTGTTTGTAAGTGCTAGACTATACATATAATAGGCATAGACATAGACATATTTATTCAATAAACAATACAAGATTGTGTTTGGAATTGCTTACAGCTAACAATATAATATCTTATATCTAAGAAGGAACTAATAACTACACTCTATCAAATATTTCGTCAACATTATAAAAGGACCCTCTTAGTAATTTTTTTTTTAGTTTATCTTTATAGTACATTACGATACAAGTGCAGAGAGCAGGAAACCTATTCGCACGTGTATCGTACAACGTTTTACAGTACATATAGCTCTTTAAAGTTTCGACATATGCACGCAATATGCTGATTACCGCACTCGTGCGGTAAAGTAGCACCATATGTACTGTAATAGTACATTACGATACAAGTGCAGGGAACAGGAAATTCGCAACGAGTGGTGATAAATTGAAACACGACCGAAGGGAGTGTTTTAATTCGACACGAGTTGCGAATTACCTGTTCGCACGTGTATCGTACAACGTTTTACAGTACATATGGCTCTTTAAAAATTCGACATATGCACGTAATCTGCTGATTACCGCACTCGTACGGTAAAGTAGCACCATATGTACTGTAAAGATTTTTATTTTGACATATAACTCTTAATATTTATGTAGATAAATATGAATCGACTAATTATGTGGAGCAACATCATTAAGTATTTTAGCTTTCCCCAAACTGAGCGTTAGATAACGGGGTGTATTTATTATTATTAGCATAAGTTAGTCACCACCGGAAGTTGTCTTTTAATTAATTCTATTGTTTATACTTATTATATCGACCTGTGTCTAATTATCCCCGATCAAAAAAGGATAGCAATACATAACCTAAAGATACAGCAGTGTGCAAGTCTTGTTTTTCTGTGTCTTTGGAAATTGGTCACGTAACCGTCTTATAGGTTAATTTTTTGCAGATTTCTGACTATTTATGTATTTTATAGATAATAACTTATTATTAAAAGTATGGAAAAAAAACATGATTATCATCAAATTTAAGAGCCACGCTCTTGTCTGTGGAGTAGTGTGCAAGTTCTGTTTTTTATTAATTTCTTGTATAATAGAAATTTTGTAAGAAACGAACAAATATCAGCACACCAACGCAACTTTGTGGTCGGAAGCTGGCGCATTAAATTAGGTGGCCGGTAACCGGCGCAAAGGCACTGACCTAAATAAACCGGACGGCTTAAAAAAAGTGTGTCCCAGACTCGTACAACCTCATATATTTTATTTTAATACATTATATTTGTTATTTTTTTAATTTATTGTCTTTTTTCGGAGCGACCCTGGTAAGTAATACACATTTAAAAAATTACTACTTTGTATTTAAAAAAAGGAATTTATTATAGGTTTCCCATTTTCTACATGACATTACTTTTCAATAGTTTTTCATTGCTTACTTATTCGATGTTCATTGACATAGTTCGTTAGATTTTCTAACTACCCAAAATATGGTTCAGAATTATTTCTAATAAATGATTTTTAATTATTTAATAAATTTATTAATTTCATTTAACCTTACATACAGTCTAGTGTCTTCTATTTCACAAAACAGGAGCTCCGCATTAAATACCAATATTGTGCAACGAAAACAAATAAATCGTCCACGGAAAGTGTACCGATCCACGTTAATTCAGAGCCTAGGGCTTGCCTAGCTTGTAAACTTAAGACTCGATCTAACGTTATTTATAAGCCGTCTTTCGCGTCGTGTTGGCCCCGGGCTACAGTCGACTTCCCCGCTAGTCTTGGATATACTACAGCGGCAAATAAGTGTAGACTTGATATTAAAATTAACACCCCTCTACTAGAATGTCAGGTGTGAGCGGATACTAGTGAGGCAAATCAAAGTCAACCAATCAAATAATCCCCGTAACCTAATAATTGACCAAATATAAGCATTTCCTTAAGAGGGTTATAACGGGTAAATAGCGCCACTTGTAAACAATTGTTAATATTTTTAATTTATCGATAGATATTTAACAAAGCGGACTGATATAAGAATAATAATAATGTATTTTTCACCAAGACACCGTTACATAAAGAAGATATCCAGTGAGTCCCAAATTAGGCTGAGTCTGTATCTCGGAAATCGTGGATTTATCAGTGACACATATTGTATCTTAACGCGACAATATTTTGTTTGTTATGTTAAAGAAAAGTTAATTATTATTAGAAACATATTGTGACAATATTTATAAATAAACATTGTACTTTATTTTGTATTTTAAAGTACCCTTTGAATACATTAAACCAGTTATTACGTTGCTAGATTCGACAATCTATGCGTCGTAAGTAAAAACGGCTGTTTTATTTTTGAACCGATAGACCAACGTTTAATGGGGTAATTGAGTCGAGACTTGTGATATTAAATATTTTGAACTTATTTGCACAAAAGATACATTTCCACTGTGTGAAACGGTAGGGTAGGGATATTCAATGACTTATTTATTTAGGATACTCTAATAGCTACAAAAGAAAACCATTTCCAGAGTGATACTCAATTGTATATTAGGGTGAAGCCGACAGTGACTCGCAGTTGCGAGTATTTTAAAAGAAACTTCAGAAATTTCATGATATCATCATGTTGGACGGCATGCTAGTAATTTATAGAACCTAATTCATGTACGTAACTTGTTAAGGCACGATATAAAACCATGCGCAGAGTGATACTCGATCGTTTAATAGGGTAAATGAGTCCAGACTTGTGGTATTAAATATTTTGAAGTTAATTGCAAAAAGATACATTTCCGACCGATAGTTTAATATATATATAAGGTACTTAAATACAAAATACAGTACATAGCAGTCCCGTTTTTAAATATATGTCGTTAAATTAAACACATTTTTTTGGGAGTGGCCCTAGTTGGAGCCCTCTTAAAAACTGGACGCTGCTTTTATTGTGATGACTGGTATGACATTTCATTTCAATATGAGAAAAAAACGTGTCCCAAAACTTCCATACGTTTTTGACTTTCCTCACCAGAATCAGCCCGCAGTCGTCGAGGACTGGTCATAGGCCTGCTCTAACCCGGTTTTCAGCTTTGAAACTTTAATTTATGCAAATACCTACTTACCTACTTTAATTTAAGGAATAGTGTAACACAATTGGGAATGGAAAGGGAGCTTAATTTTTTTCCTATTACGATCGAAAGTATTTTTTTTAATTTACAATAGAAAATTCATTACATTGGTTTGACAGGAAAGTGTCGTTAAACCCTATCGGGTTTGTATAGACACAGCAATCGTGGACAATAAAGTTAATAAACTTAGTTAAAAGAGCTAATTGTACGACACATTAGAAAAAAAACCGGCAAAGTACGCGTCGGACGCGCACCGAGGGTTCCGTAAAAATATTTTTATTACATGATGTAACTAAAAACTAACAGTTTTCGCAATTTTTCCTTTATCTGTGCTATAAGACGTTGCTTCCTACCAAATTTCAAGATTCTGAGTTCACGGGAAGTACCCTGTAGGTTTAGATTACCTTGCGAGTGTCGAAAATTATAAAGCCATAAACGGCTGTATCTTTTGATTGCGTTGGCTTAGGAGTTTGATTTTTTCACAGCTCCAAGTTACAGTAAACCCGAGTATTTGATATAAATTCCAGCTTGATACCTCCACGCGTTCCTGAGAAAAAGAGTCTTGACAGACAGACAGACAGACGGACGGACGGATCGAAAGTGATCCTATAAGGGCTTCCGTTTTTTCCTTACAAGGTGTATACCCTAAAACACACCTAAAAAATAACTAAACCATACTGTTACAATGGAAGCACTAAGAAGCTTAAGGTTGGGAGTGTAAATGATATACAATTCACAGAACAGCCATTGCAGCAGGTAGCCGCTGAACGGCCGATTTGTAAACATCTCCGCCGCTTTGCTCTGTCAGTTTTAATCTAATAACGTGTAAATTCTAAACCATGGCGTCAAAATAGCATATGTATGGTTTGGAGATTTGTGCATGTTATTTTAAGTTTGTGATTTATTTGATAAGCGGCGGCAGCTACCTTCGGTTACCTGGCGCCACTGAAAATCAGCGCCACGAAATAACACCTACTGGCTTATTTCGTGGCACCAAGCTGAGTGGCGACCATTTTAGCATTGTATCCAGTTGTTTTTTATTATATGTACTCTTTCATTGTTTTTAAAATGCTAAATAAAACTATTTTCTTTCTCTCTTGCTTTCTTTCTTTCCATTGTTTTAAATAAGTCATAATTTTAAGGGTACATTTTTACTTATGAGTCTTATGACCTCAGGAATGCGTGTCTGTCTGGTACCTGGGCTGGTGTAGGTATACGTCGCTTGTTATATCGTTGCGTGATAGCCTGGGGGCACAGTCGACTTTCTCGGCTATAGCGGCCTAATCTATAGGTCTACTCGTGTTTAAAATTCTATTTTTAAGCCTTTGTTCATTACGGGTTTCAATTTAATATACAATGTAATCACTCTTAGTCCCATTGCCCAATGGAATAATGAAATGAGTCATACACAGTTGTAAACAAAATGCGTCTCTGAGGTGACGGCTCATGTGCTTACGAGTATTACATATATTTATATACCGAAAATTGTCTACCGTTGTTTTATTTTGTTTTGGTGAACAATAAATGATATTTGTATTGTTTTGTATATAGATACGCCGTGTCTATGTGGATTATTATTCAAATCAAAAATGTGACTGTGTCGGTCTTAATTTCAGGTAGATAATCCACAGAAAAAAACGATCTTAAATCTGTGTATCACGAAAGTTGTAAAGGAAAAGTTGCATTTGTATTTAAGCAACTTCAAAATAAGTTTTACAATTCGGTTGTATTTTTATATTTGTTACTTCAGAACTCCGTCATTTATAAACCAATTTGGAGAATTATTTGTGTGTTTGAGACGATGTACGTACCTCCAAATTCGTCACGACATAATTCTGAAGATCTAATGACAAAATCCATGAGGAATCGAAGCCGGTTTTTCTTGTCAAAAATATTATGTTTCGTTTGATTTTATATATTTAAAGCAAGGGGAAATTATGTGGTATTTTCTTTCGTAACCGGTCTCAAATCGATAGCATTCCCACTAACCTACTTTACCCAGCGATTGTGATCATAATGGTATGAAAGTAGCTCCAGAGAAGGAAATACTTTTAACCCGCAAATCATACTTGATCTGGGAAAAATTATCGAGTCATAGAGAAGAACATAATAGTAGACCGAACGTAGTAGTACTAGAGTAGTGTACGACTTTGTGCCGGTGGCGGTGGAGACGGCGGGACCCTGGGGTGCGGAGGCCAGGGACTTTTTAAAAGATGTGGGTCGGCGGCTGAGAGAGAGGGGTTGCGATCCTCGTTCCGGATCGTTTTTGGCTCAACAGATTTCGTTGGCCATTCAGCTTGGCAACGCCGCCGGCATCATGGGAACTTTTGAGCCATCTACGATCCGGGGCGGTCCTTTAGATTAGGTTAGGTTAGGTTGACGGTGTTGACGAAGCCTGTTGCGGATTTTGTAGTAATTAGTAAATAAACTTATTGTAATTTAATAGTAGATTGTGTCTCGAGGGAGCTAAACGTACGGCGAGATATACCGCATATTGAATCCTGAGTGAAGCGAATACATATTCAGAATAGATTCTAAATTCTGCTTAAGCGTAACGAGGTATTTAAGTGTTTACGCCCAAAATGTAAATAGTTATGCTACCGAGCACAGCGAGCCGACCGTGTTTTGATTTTGCACAAAAAATAGTCATTGTTGCCATCAAATGAGGAAAAATTACAAATCTAATTCCTCATTTGCGGTCAACAATGACCTTTTTCTCCTTTTTTCTCTTTTTACAAGCTTTTATTTAGTTTGACCTGTCCCGTTGTCTGCCTGTAATCAAATCTTGCAGGTTAAATTTGATCCACTTCCCTGTTTCCACTTGAGCTAAAATTTTGCATGCATGTATAAATCGGATGACAATATGATATTATTATGACATAGAGCTGATCTGATGATGGAGACAGAAGGTGGTCATAGCAATTCCTAAACTACACAAGATAAACCCATCGTGTTTGGGCTCATTCGAACCGACTCAACAAGTAGTTTATGATCGTGGAAAAAAGTCGTCAACAAAAGCTTGTACCAAAAATGATTTTTTTGACCAAAAACTCATTTTATACCTAAATATTTAAATTATAATTCTATGGGATTAGCCAGCTGCGTGCCTTTTATTTCACATTATTAATGTTATTATACTTCCACGAGCACTATTAGAATACATTAAACCCAATAAAGTCAGCAATGACGTTGTATCGTCTAAAAAGGCCGCACAAGTTATGAAACGGCATGCTATGCAATTCACAATGTCCACACTCGCCTCACTGCTCACCCCCAGTACACCTTGACGCTGGGATTCGTAATAACAACACGCGATCGGAGGTGAGACGCATTGGTTCACCTGGGATGAGAGAAGCGTTGTACAGACTAGAATACCACTGCAGCAATGTCGTTTGGCTATGTTTATAAAACCTCTTTAGCTCTCGTTAAGGACGGGAGTATTTCTCGGCTGGTTTTTCTTTAGCATTTATCTAATAACAAATTCGCGCTGTCGGCAGACGCGATTGGGTAATGTTTGAGTATCAGCAAAATAGACAGCCACTTCTTTTGGTACTAAAAAGGTGCCAGTTAGTACGAGTCTCGAGAAGTTTTTATACGTACGGCGTGACGGAAAGGGGGTGATACCGAATGGAAAGTAAGATAAAATTAAATGTCAAAGGTTTTCCTAGTGAAAGGTATATATTTCAAAGTATTTAAGTATGTATTTATCAATACACGTCAAGAACCCACAGCACAAGCTCTGCTTTAGTTTGGGACTATGTCGATTTGTGTAGAATTTTCCCCCGATAATTATTTATTTATATATAGGTTGACGAACACGTCGAATCCTGAGGCTACACAGGTTATCGTTGATAATAATTATCGTCAGTTACAGCAAGTGTCCAGGATAATATTGCAGCAACCATCATCACAATCGCAGTCAATACTACCGCCACTCACAGATGTCCAATCAAAGGACCAGAATCATATTGTACAGACAGTACAGACTTAGATTTCGATTCTAAGGAGGTTAGGTCAAGTGTCTTAACCGACGAGAAAGAAGAATTTTATTATAGCGTAAGATTGTCGGTATGGTTGGTCCGTTATCCCTACCTACACCTGGGAGGCGTGAAGGTATGACAAAGAACTCACCATCAGGACACACGCACGCATGTAAGCTGATCGTGCACCGCCCATCACGGAGCAGCATTGAAGCAGCGTCCGTGGTGACACGGATCGATACTACGGTTACATTCAGGCACGTAACCCAAAGAAAAATGATTCAAATTAAATAACTCACCGTCAGGACATTCGCACTCGTATCTCAGCTGATCCAGCGGCGTGCAGCGCCCGTCATGAAGACACGGAGACGGCTCGCACGGCACATATTCCGCATCACAGTCCCTGCCCGTGTAACCCGGCTCGCACACGCACGTGTACGAGCCGTGGGTGTTGAAGCAGCGCCCGTGGTGACACGGACCGGCGCCGCTGATGCATTCGATCACGTCGTCCGTGCAACGGGGGCCGGTGAAGCCCGGCGGGCACGCGCAGGAGTAGCCGGCTGCCGTGGTGTTGTCCGCCACGCATCGGCCGCCGTTGCGGCACGGCTGGGACGCGCAGTGGTCCTCGTGCGAGCATTCCGGACCTGGATGGGCGGATAAGTTAGTCATTTGTTCTTAAATGTGGAGAAGCTCGTTTCATACAAGCGACTGCTAGGGGTAAATTTTTGTCTATCGTGGCTTCATTTTGGTCTCAAAGGAAGACCAGCGCTAGCCACTGGCTGCTAGAACCATGCATATTTGGGGCCATTTTCGTGGCTGTGTTGTGTTTTGTAATTGGTCTTTGTTATGTAATGAATGCCTTTTTGCCACGAATAAATGTCTTAATGTTTTATCTAGCTAGGAGACGAGTACAGCGTCTCGTCTCGTTGAGCTGAACTTGTTGCCTGCGTCTTAACGGTATCCCGGTTGTATTTTGACGTACCTCGGGCTCCTAATCCGAAGAATCGGGTAATGATAGTCTTACACAAGCATAACCTGGCCTCCACAAGTAAAAAGGATAACGCTAAGTTACTGGTCCGTATTACATGCAACATTACAAAAAGGCTTGAAGACGGAACGGGCTGGAGAGCAGTGGGTGAGAGATTCACCCATAGTCGTCACGTCAGGAAGGATACAGCCCAAAAAGATGAGAAGATATACATAACATGGTCGGCATATACATATACTTTATGTTACTATTATTATTTTACAATTAAATTTCAATGTACTGACGATCGATATACGACTAGCAATATAAGCGAATATGTTTTATAATGTTATTGTATAATGGAGATAAATAAACTAAACTAAACTAACATGGTCGCGGAATGAAAAGCTTCGTCACTTTTCGATCTTAACGGCATTAAAACAGAGTTGAAAATTAAACAACTTTTTCATTCCGCAACTGTGCATATAATATACTAGGAATACTCGAGCTTAGTATCCATATGCATTTGAATACTGGGATTCGAACCCAGTATTCGCAGACAGGGCCAAGTCGTTGGAACAAAAGTTACATAAATCGATGATGATACGAGTAAGTAACCTTTTCAAATGAACGTAAAATTAAAAAAAAAACAAAGTGTTTTTGTTTTAAATTGGACTTTAATAAAACCGGCCAAGTGCGAGTCGGACTTGCGCACTGAGGGTTCTGTAAAAAATATATTTATAAAATTTACGGTTTTCGCATTTTTTTCCTTTATCTGTGCTATAAGACGTTGCTTCGTACCAAATTTCAAGACTCTGAGTTCACGGGTAGTACCCGCACAGGTTTTGATTCCCTTGCAAGTGTCGAAAATTTGCGGAAATTTGAGGCATAAACGGCTGTATCTTTTGATTGCGTTGGCTTAGAAGTTTGATATTTTCACAGCTCCAAGAGACAGTAGACCTGAGTATTTGATATAAATTTCAGCTTGATATCTCCACGCGTTCCTGAGAAAAAGGGTCTTTTTTGACAGACAGGCAGACGGACGGACGGACAACAAAGTGATCCTATATAAGGGTTCCGTTTTTTCCTTTCGAGGTACGGAACCCTAAAAACATCTAGTTCAAAAGGGAAATAATGCAGATTCATTCGTAGCCTACCTAGTTTGCACGACCGACGTACTGCATTACAATATTATGAAGTATAATAGTATTAAGTATTATAATATTATGGAAATCAGCGACATTGGTAAAGCGGCAGCGGAGGTATGAGGTCAATAATATCAGTCGACATGCATAGTTGTGCAATTTAAGTTTATTATTAAACGTACAGTCGAGTAAACTTAATATTTGTGACTTTTGGACTGTTTTACTGTTGAAATAGAGTCCAAAACTGGCAGGCATTCAATTTCATTGACTGTATTTTGATTTGTAGTAGATGGATTAAAATTAAAATTTTATTTATTATTCTTTTTTAAGGGAGGAATAAACAACCACAGGATTTTTTCTATCAGGAAGCGTAACTCTATGGTCATTTAATATTAACGCCATCTAGTGAAATAACAATTAGAACTGCGATATTTTCCATCATTCATCTCTCTTTTATAGCTTTCTGAATATACCTACTGCCCACTGTCCCACGACAAGATGTTCTTGGGAAAATGATCAATTTAACTGCGACATTATTTTAATTAAGGTCCTTTGCATATTAAAAAGCATTTAATGTTCTTTTTTCGCTAAAACTAACAACTTTCATTATCATTAATGGTCACACGGACAAGTTATACTTGTTTCTCTATATCTATTATGTGTGCCTATAAAAGTTACATAAAATGTCGCCATTATTGATGTTGTTTTCACTTGAACAGTGAGATGAGATCTGATATTTTACAAGCTTTTATTTAACTTCCATAAAATTTTCCTTTGGTTATTCTCTAAAATATTTGTATTTGTATATTTTGCATTTGTCCTGTTCGTATGAAAATACGTATGTAACTCATCATCCTCCTAGCGTTATTCACAGTACAGTTGCATCCTGAAGGATGCCTGGGGTCCGCTACCTAATCCCAAGAGTTGGCGTAGGCACTAATTTTTACGGAAGCGACTGCCATCTGACCTTCCAACCCGAGGGGAAACCTAGACCTTATTGGGATTAGGCTTGTCAAGTGAGTGGGCAACTGACTGTTAGAAGTTCTCAAGCCGCCCGGAGGCCTCTAACTTGGCTTAACGACTGCTATCATAGACAGCAACCGGCTTAACGTGCCTTCCAAAGCACGGGAGCGCTCAGTTAGTAACCACTCAAAGCGGTCACCCATGCAAGGACTGACCTCGCCCGACATTGCTTAACCTCGCATACCGCACGCGGTACGCGGGCGCCGCTGGGCCACGAACGCTCTATAATACGTATGTAAGTAGTCCTCAAAATTTGCAATCTCATTTTCAGCCACTTGCGGGTATCCGATTGAGCTGGAATTCGGCATACTTATGTAGGTAAGTTCGGTGACAATGCAATATTATGGTACCACCGGGCTGATCTGATGACGGAGACAGGAGGTGGCAACGACGTGGCAACTCCTAAACTACTTATACACAAGACAAACCCGTCGAGTTTGGGCTCAGAGGAACCGTCTCAGCGAGAACATAGTTGTTTAACATTGGAAATAAATACAGTCGGCCATAAGAGATTGCACCAAAATGGTGATTTGATCAGCAAGAGAGCAAAGTAGACTTTTGCTGCGAGTGTTGATGTTCAGTCCCGAGCAAGCGAAGGATTCTATAATTGATTCACAATTAGCATCTTGAGCGTAGCGAGGGACTCAAAGACACGAGATGCAAATATCTTTGCTCTCGTGTGATACGTACAACTTATCACCTCAGCGGCGAGAATATATAACGCAAAGGAATAGTGACAGAGATAATGAAGTTTAAATGTTCCAAGTTTGTATTACACACAACATTTAAATTACACATTTAAATGTTGTGTGTTTAAATTTAAATTGCGGGGAGATGGGCCTCGTTAGCATTGGGCTGCAACCTGTCTAGGAGAAGGTAACTCCGAAATACAACCCGGGGAGATGGGCCTCGTTAGCATTGGCCTGCAACCTGTCTAGGGGAAGGAAAACCCCGATATAAAACCCCTAATCCAAGGTGTTAGCCGACCCGTGCCAAGGGATGCATGGCCAGAGGGGAGTCTGGTGTCGAACGGAGGGTGTCTGTGTTGGTGGTCACAGGGCACAGTGGTAATCCACCTTACCACAGTATAGGGCTCTGCTGTGATGGACCTTTAGTTCCCTATTTACTCGTGGGAACGCTATGGAGATTGGAAAAAATAAAAATCATCCGCATGGCGGCGACGCGGTCCGCCACCCGTCACGTCACGTTTCCAGTGGGGGCGAAAAGCGGCTCACGGAGTGCCGTTTTGCTACGTTGAATGTTGGAGGAGGAATGGAAGGAAAAATGAATGAAGTAAGGCAGATGATGGATAAAAAGAGGATTGATGTTCTTTGTGTAAATGAGACAAAACGGAAAGGGTGTGACACCACGAAACATGGACCCTATACAGGGTACTGGTCTGGAGTGACCGTTTCAGACAGAGCATGTCAGGGGGTTGGTGTCATACTTTCAGCTAGGATTGCCAAGTGTGTGAATGAATTTGAATGCGTGAGTCCCAGATTAATATGGGTCAGAATGAAATTAGGACTGACTCGTATCTTTGTTGTTGGGGTATATGCCCCTGTAAACCTGGGTACGAGAACATCACAGTCGACCCAGGAAGAGGGAAAACAGTTCTGGGAGGAATTAAGGGATGTCACAAGTAGATGTAAGGATAATGAAAGGTTGATTATGTTAGGTGATTTTAATGCATGGGTAGGGGTAAAGCGAGATGGATTTGAAAAGGTTCTGGGTACTCACGGTGACGAGAGAGTGAATGAGAATGGTGAGAGTTTGTTAGATATTTGCCTCGAGAGAAATCTTTTTGTGACAAATACAATGTTTGCCCACAAATGGATTCATTTGTACACGCGTGAGGCGGAGAACGTAAGAAAGAGTATGATTGATTTTGTGATAGTGGACGAAAGATTGAGGAAGAATGTTCTGGACACTAGGGTGTATCGCGGGGCCGGAATAAATACAGACCACTTCCTGGTGATGAGCCGAATGAAAGGGCTGTTTCAAGGATGGCGGCATCGACCTCGTATATTCACTAGTGTTCTGGAGAGAATAAAAGTAGAAAATTTGCAAGAGGAAAGTGTGGCTGATGAGTATATTCATAAACTAAAGGAAAATCTTAGAGAGATAGATGATATATGCGAGATTGATCAACTATGGAATGGTTTTAAAGATAAGCTTGTAAGTACAGCCAGGGATGTATGTGGTGTGAAAGAAAGGAGCAAAGGGAAGAAGAAGAATGTATGGTGGGATAAAGAGGTACAAAAGGCAGTAAGTGAGAAGAAGAAAGCGTGGCTAGATTGGTTGGCGATAAGAGCTGACCAAAGAAGTCAAAAAGCCACGCTTGAAGACGTGAGTGAAAGGAAAAGTAACTATAAAAGGTTGAATGTTCTGGTAAAGGAGGTAGTTAAAAGAAAGAAAGATGAACAGAATGATGAGATGGATCAGAGGTTGTCTCAGGATTTCCGGGCAAACATAAAGTTTTTCTGGAAAGCCATTCGACTAGCCAGAGGTAAAACTCAGACCTCAGAGCTAACCTCGATTAGAGACCAGCATGGAAGTTTATTGAATGATGAGGAATGCATATTAGGGAGATGGAAGGAATATTTTGAAGGTTTGTTTGAGAGAGAAGAGGAAAATACGTCAGGAGTGAATGATAATGCACTGCCACATGAGGAGTGTAGTACGAGTATTAGTATGGATGAAATTGTAAAAGCTTTGAAAGGAATGAAACCAGGAAAGGCAGCGGGGTATGATAGAATTTCAGTCGAGATGCTGAAGGCTGGGCAAGGCGTCGTAGCAAGTCAGTTGTATCGCCTTTTCAACTTATGTTTTAATACCGGCATAGTTCCAAAAGATTGGTGCAAGGCGGTCATCGTGCCACTGTACAAGGGAAAGGGCTCACAACTTGACTGCAAGAACTACAGGGGCATTAGCTTACTCAGCATCGTTGGCAAATTATATGCGAAAGTGTTGATTGAAAGGGTAATGCAAGAAACCGATGAGAAAATATGGGATGTACAAGCGGGATTTAGGAAAGGTATGGGATGTACGGATCAGGTCTTCTCTTTACGATGCATAGCCGAAAAATATTTGGCCCAAGGTCAAAAGGTCTATTGCGCGTTCGTGGATTTGGAGAAGGCCTATGACAGAGTGGTGAGGAATGAACTTTGGTCGGTACTGTCCGGATATGGAGTGAGCGACCATCTCATTCAAGCTCTGAAATCTCTCTACGAGGATTCCTCTGCTTGCGTGAGAGTAAACGGGTCCTACACTGAATGGTTTAGCATCGAAAAGGGTGTTAGACAGGGATGTGTAGCGTCACCGTGGCTGTTTAATCTATTTCTGGACAGTTGTTTGCAAGATTTGAAAGACGATGAATGTGGGTTGGAAATGAATGGGTTGCTTATCAAATGTCTACTCTACGCCGATGACCAGGTTTTATTAGCGTCATCGGCTGAGAAGCTACAGAAGATGGTAACTAGCATGCACAGATTATTTGCGAGAAAAGGAATGAAAATGAATGTAAGCAAGACGAAAGTGATGGTATTTGAAAGAGATGAGTGTATGACAGTTTGTGAAATTGCTGTAGATGGAGAGAGGTTGGAGCAAGTGGATGGGTTTGTGTATTTGGGGACTTTGTTCACGAGAGACGGTAAGCATGAAGGAGATATTGAAAGGAGAGTGATAGCTGGGAATCGAGTGAATGGGGCACTTCACGCCTTTATGAGTAGCCAGAAAGTGTCAGAAAAGGCGCGGCTGGCCGTGCATAGAGGAGTGTTGGTGCCGACACTAATGTATGGTAGTGAAAGTTGGGTGTGGCAGAAGAAACATCAGAGTCGAGTGAATGCAGTGGAAATGAGAGCGCTGAGAAGTATGTGTAGCGTTACTTTGAGAGATAGAGTGAGAAACACCGTTATAAGACGGAGGTGTGGAGTGAATGAAGATATAGTGACGAAAATTGAGAAAGGTATGCTAAGATGGTTTGGACATGTAGAGAGGATGGATGAAAGAAGATTGACAAAACGAGTGTATGAAGGAAGAGTGGATGGAAAAGTTGAAAGGGGAAGACCTCGGCGAACGTACTCCGACCAAATCGGAGACATTCTGCAGAAAGGCCAGGTCAGGAGTACCCTAAATCGGCGCGCATGCATGAAGAATGTTATGAAAGTTCATGAAGCGAAAGTTGTATGTCAGGATCGTAGCAAGTGGAAATCCGTGATCTCTGCCTACCCCTATGGGAAACAGGCGTGATTATATGTATGTATGTATGTATGTATGTAAAAGTAAGTTTTTTTCAAGCTCTCTGCAAAATTGCATTTTGCTCACTGGTTTCAAGCAGCAAAACCGCCATTTTGGAGCTGCTGAGGTGAAAAACATTTTTTTGACTGAAACATACATTTACCTATAGAAACGGAGACGCGGTTTATTATGATGTTTCCATACAAAATTTACAGTTCCGAGCCTGTAACTTTAGACATGTTCAAAGGAAATCTGCGATGACACAAATATTCAAAACATTAATATACAGGGAGTCTGCCGACCACCGTACACCAGTCCCAAATATATCTACACACAAATACATGACAATGGATCAAGGTACACAATTGTAACATTCATGGTCGACTCCGCCGCGCCCGGTCGGACGTAAAATCAGAGGGCTAACTCCGAACCTCGAAAATCGAATTTCGTGTCGTGCCGTCCCTTTCGCTCTCGTGTCATACACTATATGACAGAAAGGGGCGGCAAGATACGAAGTTCGATTTTCGGAGTGCGGAGTAGGCCCTCAGAGATCTTTAAAACCCGTTCCAACCGGAGCGCGGTTTCCTTGCCCGTGCGCATTCACTCCGACCTCGCCAGCAACAAAAGGACGCATGTGTGACGGAATACTCTAACAAATCAAGCGTTTCGTATTTGTTAGAATAGTCCGTGCATTAAAAGTATAACATTTGCGCTTAAAATATATATTATACCTGTTTTCTTGTCAAGCTCAATTTCTAGATGAATATAGGAAAGTTTTTGGTAACTTAAGAGTGCGCAGTACGTTCGGTTCTCGATAAAAACGTATTTACGCTCTCATTTTAAAACACCATGCTAGAATAATATGAAACTTTGTATACACAATGGAATCCGGCATATCTAGGTCAGAAATTAGTTTTGTTGCTTGAAATTATAATGGAGAAAAAATACACGACTATTAAGGTTTTCATAAAAGCCGTAAAAACTCAAAAAACCACTGTATTCTTTTTCTTTTACAATTTCTAGCAACATAAACTAATTTCCGACCTAGATATGCCGGATCCCATTGTGTATAAAAAGTTTCATGTTATTCTAGCATGGCGTTTTAAAATGAGAGCATAAATACGTTTGTATGGAGGACCGAGCGTACTGCCACGTACTGCGCCCTCTTAACATTACTTTATTCATTAGAAGCATGCTGTGTTGCCATTTAATCACTTATCGTAGTGGCAAGACGCCCGTCACTCTCACACTCGCGTACTTTCAGAACGTGACGAATGTCTTATCCACGACGATAAGGGTTAAAATGGCAACCATCATAAGCCAGCAGGTCTCTCGCTTTCAATCGCATAATCGGGAACTCTAGCCTTACTTACCCCCCAGGGACACACCACATACTTGCAGAGCAAATGCAGTGTTTAAAATCTATGCGAATTTCTATTTTGCCATTAATAATACTGTTTATAAAACAGAATAATAACAGCACAAACATCCATCAAAATGTAGATAGAACCAGCTCATTGTGAAAGACAAACAGCGCTAAAGATAATATCATCGGGTGTCTTTGGAAGTTCACAAAGTAATTAAGTGCAGATTAGCCCATTCCTTCACATACCAGTATGAGAGTAGATTTGTTTAGATGATGATGATGAATAAAGCCACATTTCCGATGTCAGCCTGTAAATTTAATACAAAATGGCGGCTTCAATGTTACGATGACGTAAGCAATGCCAATTCGCATATCGCAGCAGGATATAAAAGGAATCGCTTGGCAGGCATATATATATACATATGTAGTCAAGAGCAAATAAAATGGGTAAATTGTGTACTCTTTTTATCCAATTACCTTACAAACTGACCCGTTTTATTTGCGCCTGAGTGTACGAGTATATTACATATGAACTATTATTTTTTTCCAAAAGCCAGGTGAAACTCAGTTATATTATATGTCAATGTTAAAGACTGGCCGGGATATACTTCTGTCAATTTATCTTTAATATATGCAAATTTCAAGTCAATCGGGGCGAAAAATAGATAGGATTTAATTCAAGTGTGGAAAACAAAAACGGACGAAAAATAGATAGGATTTAATTCAAGTCTGGTTTTATGGATAATAAGAACGATAAAAGACCATGCAAGGCATTTTTATGCGTGTACAATATAAAAGAGAGTTAAAAATAAAACCTTTGTTTTATTGTAACATCCATAAAAAAAAATGAGTCGCTAATCTCACATTAGTCAATAACAACAAATAAGGTACATTTTGAACAGAATATCTCTAAAAAACTGAATCTTTTTTCATCGTTAACGACTAAATAAGTATGTCACACAGGTTACCATGCCAATCATTGTAATTGCAAGCTAAAAATCTGTAAGAACATGGGAAATAATTGATCGCACTTTCCAATCACTTTCACTTTACTAACATATTCGTTTAATGACTATTAGCTGTCCACGCCATTGTTGTACATATAACATAAGTATAGGTCTACGGTAATTGGGACGGCTGTATCGGGAACGGATCATCAGAAGCTTCGGCGTAGCCTCTAGTTCTGTGAGCGTCTGCCATCTGACTTGAAACCCAGAAGGAAAACTAGAACTTATTTGGAATAGACCGTATTCCTGACCAAATTAAATGGAAAAAATGGAAATTTTAGCGCAGGATTCGAACCTGCGACCGCCTGGCATTAGTAGCCAATCGCTAGAGCGAGCGAGTTGGCTAGAGCCAACTGTGCGATGATTGTGTTGTGTGTCGATGCCCTTAAGGACGCTTCAGTCTTTCTAGGTACGTTAGATGTCGCTGGGCGCCTCTCTAACGCGTTGTAAGAGGGAACTGTTGAAGGATTTGGTGGATAAGCATGATTGCTCCGGTAGCTCAGTTGGCCTGAGCGGTGCGGCAAGTCGGGGGCGGTGCGACGTGCGCCGGGACCGCTAATTGCTAATAAACAAAACTAATTTAATTATACTGTTTTTAACCAACCTATTTGCTAACTGTCCGGACGAATCTCAGAGAATAAATAGTCCGTCACATACAAACTTACAATACTTTACCTCCATTTAATATATTTATATAGACTACTCGTAGTATTGTCAAGAGAGACACTTAAAGAGTCCCCAGTACGCTCGGCTGAACTCGATTCTCCATACAAACGTAGTTTCGTTCTCATTTTAAAACGCCTTGCTGAAATAACATGAAACTTTGTATACACAATGGGAGCCGCCATATCTAGATAGGAAATTAGTTCCTGTTGCTAGAAATTGTAATAGAACAAAAAAATACAGCGAGTTTTTGAGTTGTTTACGTCTTGTATGAAAACCTTAATAATCGCTGTATTTTTTCTCCATTATAATTTCAAGCAACAGAAACTAATGTCCGACCTAGATACGCCGGATCGCATTATGTATACAAAGTTTCGTGTTATTCTAGCATGGCGTTTTATAATGAGAGCGTAACTACGTTCGTATGGAGAACCGAGCTTACAGCGGACTCTGATGGTAACTAAACGTTCAAATATTTAAGTTTTCAAGCGAGCCTCGAAGCCATAAATGGTATGGCCATACTCAGACGGCATATCGGTTTTTGCTCACATTCCCTGGTACGTTCGCCTGGTTGGCGTTTCTATACTCGACAACTAAGCTAACCTAACTCGATATATAAACTAAAATTTACGCGTGCAGTATTAAAAGGGGTTGACAGAGCACGTTTAATTCAGTGACACCATAATTGACAACATTTCAAATTTTTAAGTAGTAGCGATCGTAGGGCTGGTTCTTTCCTCGCTCAGCATATTGGTATTGGCATTCAGCGAGGCAAAGAGGCCAGCCTTATGGGCACCCTGCCCAGTGGCAGCGACCTGGGGGACATATATGTTCTTTTAACTTAGGTTTAAATAATCTAAGTTAGTTTAGTTTACTTAGTAAGTTTTGTTTATGTTTTTTTTTATTAAGTATCATATGTTGCTTAAAGAAAAAAGTTGTGAATAATAATTACAAGTAAAAAAAAAGTAGTATGCAATCTTAACTCATTTCGGTAACTTGTTAACAAGAAACCCCAAAATTTATTTTTTATATTTGTATAGCTATTTGTTTTCTAAATATTCACGAAAATGGAAGACAGTCTACCGTCGTAGTAATGACGTCACTACTATGAAACTGTGACAGTCACAGCGCACAAGAACAGCAGTTCACTTTCTTTAGTAAATCTGTCTTAGTTGTCTGCCTTACTTGTCACTTACTCTCTTTTAGAATGAGGAACATTAGAAATTGATTTATTTATATTAAATTGCGATATTTTCGAGAATTTAAAAATGTGGTTTTACTTAACTTTTTATCCTCTATCTGTGATTTCATCGAAAAAAAGCCTGCTTAAAAAATTAAATGCTGACAACATTATGTTTAATAAGAGAACTAACAAAGAAAGACAACCATAACCTCGCACAGAATCGAATATAACCGAATTTCCATGCGAACGGAAAAATTGATCACCCCAGCCGGGATTTGAACCCATCACCTCTGGAATCCGTCCATCGCTCTTTACCAACTGAGCTACCCCAGGTATCTCTCGCTCCCTAATATTTCAATCAGTTCACTCTTCTAAGCCTTGGGAAGGCTTGTAGCGACATCTACCGTCAAGTTGCTACAACTTCTCAAACGGCCCCAACGTCTCAAATTACATTGAGAGTCGCTAGTGACAATGTGCTGCCCCATTCTAACTGTAAATATTTTTAATTATAATTTCCGATCGAAGTGGAATTGACAGAACACTACTTGACTAGCTTGTGCGTTGATTGAACTTTTCAAGCGGTCACCGCAGCCTATGGTCTCCAGGTGTCGTATGAGTGAGGGAGTGAATCCGGGGTTTTTCACTCTTTCCTGCACGCTTGCTGTCGGGTGGGGGGCGCAAGCCTCTTCCGAGAGGGCACAGCTTCGGTTGTCGCAGCAGGCGGGGTTCGCGGTTGTGTGCCTTGGCGATCCCGTGTCACCGCCACTAATGCTGCGTGATGGGCATACCCTGGTGGTTTTAGACGGTAGACCGGGCGGGTCCCGGGAGGCCGTCATACCTGTCCTAGTTCCCCGGCTAGGCGGGATGCGCAAATGCATTTCCCCAGGTAAAAAAAAGATGTCGTATGAGCGTTGCCGACCCGAGCACAACCGACCGACCGACCGACCGGCAGACTTGTTGATTTTAGTATAGTTACGAGCCGAGTTTGAACCAACGACCTCAGCATTAACAGCCGTGTGCCTTATCACTCGGCAACAGTCGGGTAAGTATAATTATATATATAAATGAGATAAATCGATATATGCACATAATAAATGTAATCTAACATCATAAACACTCATAGGAAAAGACTCTCTTAGCAATGCGAGACTGCACAGTTGAGAACATCGCCGCAAAGTTGCTAGTCTTTCGGTTTTCTATCGGTTGCATTTCGGGGAGTGTGCTGAGGAACTGCACAGTATAATACCCCCCGCCCCCTTCTACCATCGGACGACCAGGGATACGGCAAGGCGACATCGTTTTACGGTGGCAGTTCCAAAAACTCGCACGAAGCGTTTCGCTTCCTCTTTTATTGTGAGAACAGCCAAGCTGTGGAACTCCTTGCCGGAATCCTTGTTCCCTGAAAACTACAACCTTACGGTCTTCAAGACGAGAGTGAATCGGTTTTTACTTGGTAAGCGCGCTCCATCCTAGACAACAATATCGCTTACCATCAGGTGATTTGTGGTCAAGCGCAAACCTATCCGGAGGAAAAAAAAACACCTACGTCTCTTAATCGGGTAAGTGATACGAGTAATATTGCTAGATGTCGTCTCTTAGTCGAATATTGCTAGTTGTGGATAAGTTGAAAAGTTGATCACTCGTGCAATATTATTACGAGTACGCCTTACATTTATCGTATATTAGACACAATGTGAATATCTATGCTCTTATTGCCCAAAATACCTTTTATTTAAACGATATTGATATTACTTTCGTATACAATTAGTCAATGGTACATAAAACCCAAAAAAACGCTTAAAAATGACCGCGGTTACTTAATAGCCTGTTCGTCTAGAAGGTCCATTTTTTTCACAGGTAATTTTTTAAATCTGATTATATAGTAGTTGTGGAGGTCACTAAGGTGTAAGTTTGAAGTAAAGTATATGTATAGACTACACATAATTCTCTAACAGATTTCGTCAAAAATTGTGAAGGCAGAGCTATTACGTGGGCACAATGAAAGCTGTTTTTAATTGCACAACCTGTTGTATTTATCCATTTAATTGCCTGTTGCTCACAGTATTTACTAGCATGAACCGAACCGGTGTAACCTGATACCCAATTACGTATAATTGTTACGAACGGAGAGGCCAAGCATTGACTGAATCTCACAGATCACTAGACTTGTGATTACACCGACTGAACACTGCGTTGTGGAGGAAACTCGCGAGAAGAATTTTTGGTGACGCTGACAGTATACTTATATTTTAAAGGATCTATTTCACTTTTTTCGGAGAAGCTACATTTTAAAACATAGGAGTATCTACAGGCCTAAAGCTTAACTGAGTCTGTTCCTGAGGTATGGAAGCGGAACGGGAGGGGTGACATGATTGACGCCCGATTGAAGTTATTACGCGTCGTTTGACGTTCCGTAAACACACCCCTCCCGCACCGCTCCCATACCTCAGGAACAGACTCAGTTATGCTTTAGGCCTGTATTGGAGAAGATAAAGTGAAAAACCGGCCAAGAGCGTGTCGGGCCACGCTCAGTGTAGGGTTCCGTAGTTTTCCGTCCGTCACATTAAGTTGACATATTAAGTACAGAAACACAAAACCCTAAAAAGCACGTCATTTCATTGTGATTTTGTAGAAATGACAGGTACAATAAACACCTGTTTATACGGTTAAATTACAAACTTAGTTCAGAAATTATTTTTGTAATTTTTTCAAAAACTATTCAACCTATCAAGTTCAAAATAATTTTCCTACAAAGTTTTTATTAAGTTCTACTTTTGAGATTTTTTTTCATATTTTTAAAACTTTTTTTTTTACTTCTGGAGCGATAATTTCCGAAAATATTAACATTATCAAAAAATGATTTTAGTAAACCCCTATTTATTTTTAAATACCTATCTAACAATATATCACACGTTAGGGTAAAATTAAAAAAAAAATCACTCCCCACTTTACGTATAGGGGAGGTACCCTAATAAAATATTTTTTTCCACTTTTTATTTTACCACTTTGTCGGCGTAATTGATATACATATTAGTACCAAATTTCAGCTTTCTAGTGCTAACGGTCACTGAGATTATCCGCGGACGGACGGACAGACGGACGGACAGACATGGCGAAACTATAAGGGTTCCTAGTTGACTACGGAACCCTAAAAATGGGGGTTTATTAAAATCAAAATCAAAGTTATTTATTCTTCAATTTAGGCATATTACATGTACAGTAGATAAAATGTAAACACGTACCTTTCAACTCTTATTGTCAATGTGAAAATAACGAAAAAGGTATGTACGTGTTTCAATTTCCTTGACCTATGAAATGAATGTCAATAAACTACCACCGGTTCGGAAAAATAAACCTCCGCCACGAGAAGAACCAGGAAAAAATCGGTGAGCTATAATTTTTTCATAACTATGGATTCAGCCTAGCTAGCACGATAGCTTATACCGTCACATTATATGGCCGAAATGTACTGGAACTTCACATAAAACGTGAGGTCCCATTAGCATTACACATTACGGCTAACAGACCGTACGTAAACTTTATTGCAAGCAACGAGATTGTTATGTGTATGGTATGGGTCAATGGACAGTTAACAGTGATATTGATAGTCCATAAAATTTTGTCCCCATAGGGGACGCGGCCTGGCAGCGAATGAGCATGCAAAGAAAACTGCCAACACTTACCAGTATAACCGGGCGGGCAATCGCATTCATAAGAATGCAGTGACGTCAGCCTACAAGTCGCTCCGTTCAGGCACGGCGCGGAGTCACAGGCAGCTGGGACCGTGATCTCGCACAGGGAAGCGCTGAAGCCGAGCGGACAGTCGCAGACGAATGATGGTGGCCCTCCGCCCGCACCTGGTCGGACGCGGCAGCTGCCGCCGTTCTGACATCGCGAGCTGGACTCGCTGTGGCAGGGGTTGAGGTGCTGGCAGAATTCACCGGCGTAACGGGATGTGCAGCTGGAAAGAAGGGGTTTAGGTTAGTTCAGGGTTGGGTTGGGTCACCCTAAATGTGTGGGCTAGAGTCTTTCGTATAGTTTGTCTCGGTTAAGGGCGCCTTTCCACCAGTGATGTGCTATGCATTTTTGCTGCGAGGATGTGTAAGCTACGCTACAAAATCCCGTATCCACTAGAGCTATGCCACGCTATGCTTTGTGGAGCAATGAATATGATTGGTGGATCCAAATGCATCCATAGCAACGTAGCATAGCACATCTCTGGTCGACAGAAACCTTGTTTACCATCGTCGCAGTATAAAAAAAATGAGCCTAAGGGAGGTATTCCACTCATCCAATATCTTTGTCCAATGTACATTTGATCAAAGAAATTGTATGATTTCATCCAACTTGGATGGGATCCCGACATTTGATCAAAGATTCTGATGATAGTTAAATCAATATGGCTACGCATGAAAAAGAATACAACTTGGACAAAGATATTGGATGAGTGGAATGGGCCTCCGTCAAAGAACTTTGATCAAAGATTTGACAAAGAAATTGGACGAGTGGAATACCACCCTAAAGGCTACTTAGAATTGGCTAGATGAGGCATAAAATGTCAAGACACGTGTCATTCCGCGCATAAAATTATATCCATATATGAGAGTTTTTAACGGGTAAGGCTTAGGACCCTTAACAGAAAACGGCGTTAAAATAAATAGAAAATTGCAAAAATACGCTGTCAATTAGACGGTCTCGGTCATATTTCAATAACGCGACGCGCCCGCGCCGTGTCGCGCTATCTCTTTTATTTATGGCCGCCGGCGCACGACCGAGCCACCGTTCGAACCTGTATGTATGCGCTTGCGCCGGATTCTAGGAGAATTGGGATTCAATATGAATTGTGGACGGCACGCGTACTGGCGTACTTAAATGCGGTGTTTACCCTTTTTTGACTGTGTATGTACTTTTTTTAATACTCTTTTGCGTATTTTTTGCACTACAAGTCGGAAACGATGTATGAACTGTAAGTCAATGTATAATGGTCACAGATGTATTCGGCTTTTCCTTAACAACGTTTAAGAAACTTTATTGACGACCTTCTAGCCTAGTTGGTAGTGACTCTGCCTCCGAAGCTTGAGGTCCCGGGTTCGAATCCCGGCCAGGGCATTTATTTGTGCATTTATCACGGATATTTGTTCTTGGGTCTTGGACGTTTTCTATGTATTTAAGTATGTATTTATCTATATAAGTATGGACCCGGGTATGTCCTAAAACTACGACCAAGAGCACCGGGGAATGGGCAGCAGCATTCTTTGAGTGCGCTGGAGATACTGCGATCGCCAACCTGCATGCCAAGCGTGGCGATTATGGCATTTACCCCCCATGAAGTTGGGGGAGGCCTATGTCCAGCAGTGGACGTCCTAGGGCTGATATGATGGTGGTGGTATGTATATCGTCGTCTAGGACCCGTAGTACAACCTTTGCTTAGTTTGGGACTAGGTCGATTTGTGTAAGATTGTCCCCCAAATTTTTTATTATTTCATGGGTAAAATAGTGTGAAATATATTTCAAGAATTAATACGGTTTTTAAGGTTTCAATGTTACCATAATATATTAAGAATATAAAAATACTTTTATTTTTTGTGTGAATATAAAAAAATGTGACATACGGATCATAACCTATTGATACGGCACCCGATAATTGGAACGGTTCTAAAGCCCTAGTGACATGTAAAACAAGCTTACGGCAGTTATGGCCCGCCTGGGGGTAAGCGGTCACGGGTGTCACATGCGCGTTGCCGACCCTTTAAATGTGTACATTCCTTTCTTGAAATACCCCATACTGTAGACCCTCGGGAAAACCTCGGCAAGCTCATTCCACAACCGGAGCGTCCGAGGGAGGAAATTCATTTGAAACCGCACCGTACGCGACCATTTAGGTTCTAAGGTGTCAGGATGAATGCCGCCGACGGCGAGCGGTGCCATGTAAGAAAGCGGCCGTGGGCATCATCATCATCATCAACTAATTGTCTGTAGTCTGCAATTTTTTTTTTAAATCGTATGGCATTTATTTACGAACCGTGATATCTTCGAGAAGACTAGTACGGTTGCCAGTTTTTGTTGCACTTTTAGCACCACCCAGGGGTCACGTGTAGGGTAACGGTGGGTACTCCCTACGGACGTGGTGCAACTTCGACCCCCCCTTTGTCAAGTGAGTGGGCAACTTGACTATTAGAAGTTCTCAAGCCGTCCGAAGGCCTCTAACTTGGCTTAACGACTGCTGTCGTAGACAGCAGCCGGGATCAACAGCTTAACATGCCTTCCAAAGCACGAGAGCGCTCAGTTAGTAACCACTCAAAGCGGTCACCCATCCAAGAACTGACCTGCGCCCACATTGCTTAACCTCGCATACCGCACGCGGTACGCGGGCGCCGCTGGGCCACGAGCGCTCTTTAGTCTGTAGTCTGCAACGATCGCTCCTGAAAGGCTGTATGCTTGTTCGCCCTCACGTTGACACAAACACCTATATCTTCTAGTTATACAAACAGCGTAGGCCGCTTACCAAAGTGTAATAAGTCATAATATCCCATAATCACGCCCTCGCTACTAATCAAAAGGCAGCAACCCACGTTTTATGTTAATACAGACGTAAATAAAATTATTTATCCGCCTGATCTAGTGCAATACTTAACCTTTTGAACGCCAAGAGCCTATAAAGTGGTCGTGTGTCGTTGTGCCCACCACGCCAACAACCACAAAAAAGGTCGGAGTGAAGGTGTACTTTGATCATGAAAAAAATCTATTATGAATCGTTTTTATTGGTTTTAAACGTTACATCAATTTTTGTTACCTTGGCGTCTGAGTGATCACTTCATTCAAATATGAAAGCGTTCCAAGGGTTAAAATTATTTGGTTTAACTTAAGGAGTTAACATGGAAGTTGGGAAAACTTAATATGATTTCTTTTTAAATGGAATACAAATGGGATTATTATTTATTAACCGACTTCAAAAAAATGAGGAATTTCTCAATTAGTCGGAATATATTTTTATGTATGTTCACCGATTACTCGGAGACAAGATAGTCGATTTCAAAAATTATTTTTTTGTTTGAAAGGTTGTGTTTTCTAGTTGGTCCCATTGTCACCAAGTCCGCATCTGATGACGGGATCTTGGGAAAATCGAAGGAACTCTTCAAATTATATACCAAGAGGATGGGGTAAGGCAAAGTTTGGAGTTCGTGTTTTTTGTAAAAAATTTACTTCTTACCAACATGTCGACACTATAGTTTTGCTGAGGTATTATTCACATACTAATATGTCCTCACCTCTCACCTTATCCGTTTTTATATGGAAACTGTCAAAATTTGACAAATGACATTTGACAGTTTTCATATAAAAACGGGTGAAGAGTGAGGTGAAAGGTAAGATCGAGTCAGTTTGTGAATAAGAGAGCTGAAAAGTTTACAAGCAGAGCCTAAAAAATATTCTTCACCTCAGCGGCCGGAAAATGGCGGTTCGGCTGCTTGAAATCAGTGAGCAAAATGCCATTTTTGTGTGTGCGTAAAAAAACTTACTTTTTAATTTGTATGTACGTAAATACTTTATTGTACACAAAACACAGGTAAAAATACAGACAAATTCAGTTATATCGGTACAAAGGCGAACTTATCCCTATAAGGGATCTCTTCCAGTTAACCTTTGAGCAATTAAGTGGAACACAAGGATTTGTCATATCGTAGGTTAGTTTAAGTAACTTCATTCTCTCAATCACTATTCCTTTGCGTTATATGTTCTCGCCGCTGATGTGAAAAGTTGTATGTATCACACGAAAGCAAAGATATTTGCATCTCGTGTCTTTGAGTCCCTCGCTACGCTCAAGATTCTAATTTTGACTCGCTACGCTCGTGATAAAATTATAGGATCTTTCGCTTGCTCGGGACTCAACATAAACACTCGCAGCAAAAATCTACTTTGCTCTCTTGTTGAACAAATAACTATTGTTCATCGTTGATTCGTCGTTAGTTTATATTACTCACTAGTTGTAGAAAAACTAAAATAATAAGAATAAACTTCGCCTATGGACGATAGCATAATAGCAAACAGGTCATACGAGGGTAGTCTAGATACTTCAGAAAAAAGACAACGCAAATGGCGTATATATAAAAGAGAAACTAACTTCATAAATTCACGGGCATCTTCGCGTGCAAAATATTACACACCCCCGCTCCCCAACATCCCGGGTATTGAACTCGTGCTAATTGAATAGGTCACATACACCATCCTCACTCAGAACCGAACAGTCGAACACACTCGCATATCCCTCAACAATACGCCCTACAGCTCCCATTGTGGTATAGCACGGCGAAATTAAAAGGCAGCGACACGCTAGTGGTTTTAACGGGGAATAAGTCCTTCCTGATCGGCAGGGTTGGCGGACCGGTTGCAGTGGGCGACTGCCGGCCGAGCCACCCACGCCTCAGCAAATATGTAGGGAACCAGAATGGACCTTAGGGCAGTGTGCATACATGGATGCTCCAAGGATCGACGAGAAACGCTTGAAATATGCTCAGTATACATGACGCGTCAAATTTTGACGCAAAGCGTCCAAACTAGGCCAGCTAGCACGATGTTTAATGACTGAAATGAACACAACTTCACGTAAAACATGACAGTATACGTGATAGCTGGGTTAATTTCAAAATACACTAAAGTTATTATTGAGTGAAAAGGCTATTACTGAACCAGTGAGCGATGAATTAGGTCTTGTCATCGCTTTCCATCAGGTGAGACTAAGGTCAATCGCTGGTCAGTCAATCATAAAAAGCTAAATCGTGTGAGATGCTCCTAATTACATTATTTTCAGCCAATTATCGCCAACTGCTGAGAATAGGACTCTCTTCGAGTACGCCACTCGTCCAGGGCGTGAGCTAAATCTTATCCAGAAGTGGCGCTCAATTCGAAATACAAACTTATTATGATTTATACTTGACCTGACACCGCGTCAATCTAATTGAATCTTTAGACATAGGTTCCCGAAGCACGGTCAAATCGTTGACCGCTCTAAGGCTCCCGAAGAACGGTAAAATCGTTCAACGCTCCAAGGTTCCCGAAGAACGGTCAAATCGTTGATCGCTCCAGTTATTGCCGCGTTTAACATACAAGGTCAACTAGCTAAAATTGAGCGCAATATAATCCTCAAACTGGATTCTTTTTACTTTTACTTCTCTTTTTAATTGTTCTTATCAGTCGTACACTACACTCGTGACAACTCCACTCGGTCGTGGCCGTTTAGTGGACGGTTGGTCTGCGGAATTTGTTCGGATGGACTTTAAGCTTTCCAGTCGCATGTTTCTCCATTTCTGACGGTCACACACGTTGTTTCCTTCGACTCTCTCAATCTCTGGCGGTTGCACATAGTCCGAGAATACTCAACCACGGATGATTTTTGCCATTTCAGCAGGTCAGTCCATCGGGTATATATGACTGTTCTTTTCCCTTGTAACTGGCACTGGATTATTAACCGCTCTTATGTTTTTTAAATAAGAACACAGGATGTTATTTTCTGCTATACTGGAACTATTACTTATATCTGATGTGCTCGTACTAGTCGTACCTAAAGAACCCTTGTGTCGCACTGTTTCTGCCGATCCATTTTAGCAGACGCCCAGCCTGACTTTAGAAATTGGCAATTCGTACAAAGCTCAGCAACTCAAGACTATAATTCTATTCAAATTTACACCCTTAAACAGCGTCCCAACCGAATGGACTTATGAGTACGGGAACTAAAAGGATATACGACACTCTGGAACGGAAGAAAAAAGATACAGCGAAGAGATATAAGCCTTGTAAGGCGAAGGCGTCGCACGCACGCTGTCACTAGTATCTGATACTTAAGATGCTCAAGGAAAACATGCCTTATTCCAAATGCCTTAAAGACTATGTAAGGCCAGCGTGTTCAGGCATTGTTCGGTGTTTTTTTGGCTTCGCAATAACAATTGCACGGCAATCGAGAGGCACCCTTAAGTTTTCACACGGACTTACTAAGCAATTAGTTGGGGGAGACATTGAAATGTCTTAGCGTGCTTGTCACACTATGCATCTTTTTATACTGTCTGTCGTTTTCTAGATACTGGTGGACTTCAAGTATATACGCAATCGATATCAGGCTTTAGTTTTGGCGCGTTCACTCATTGTAGTAAGTACATAAAGGGGCTGATTCCAAAATCCTTGTCTGATACGAACCGTAGTTGAGTAAGTCATACACGGACAAAAACAAAGTACTACTTTCTGAGGTCAACGGTGCGTACATAAAATGTTTTTTTATCGTTTATTATGAGATGTTGTTTAATGCGGAATGCGGATTAAGAATCAAACCAAAAATTTGGGTTTATGGCACTTAACTTTGGCAATGTTCACAGGAAAGCCGTGATACAAAATCTGTGTATGGGCCAGACGAGTTCTTGAGTAGCCGACGCCTTTAAGCCAAGCCGTAGAATGGCACGCCCAGGAATGAACGTCTGTTGGCAGTTTGGGTGAGGCAATTGTGAAATTAAAAGATTTTCAATGGCTTACTTCACAGCTACATCAAACTTCATGAAACTGGTGACATTTTACAGCAAGGCAAAGACGACCTGTGTCATTTCTTCTCGTAAATTCTGAATTTAGCTTGGTCAAAAGCACTATAAAAAGACCAATTTAGAGCCGAGCGGATTTGCAGTTGTCGTTCCTTCTATATAAGGGTCACAATAGCTTGCACTATTGAACTCAGACTGAATAATAATTTCGCTCATAACTCTGGCGCAGGTAGTCGGTGTTTTTTTAGCAATTAGCTGAGATTTCGGTATTTGTTTTGTTTGTTTAGTCTCGCAGGTTTTTGATGACAATGGTCTCTCGCCGCCTTGAGCGATTTATATTAAGATAAAAGGATTAGGCTTTTTACTCATAATAAGAGAGCATGCGCTGTAGTTAGGGTTTGCAGTCTCGGTCCCGATTTGTATGAAAACTCCCGGGAGCTCCCGGGAATTTGTATACCCTAACTGTAGTCATAGTCATCTTCAAGACAACACGCCCAAAAATAACTGACACTACTATAGAACAGTGGCTATTCCATGATTTTGTATTGGTAACTTTGCTTTTGGTTTGACTTGAGTTTTTACATAAGGTTTTTTTTTTTAAAATAGGTACAGGAATTTCGGCCGCAACACAATGTATAAGATAGAGGCGTCCGCATAGAACACAATATAAATCGCAACAGTAGCTTCACAATGAATCAAATATAAATTTGCATACAAAAGGCTAGGACTAAAATAGTAGCCGTGTAAGGGAGAAATTTACTGCACAAGCTCTGGACTACTAGATTATTTAACATCATAAGCGACCAGTCTTCATTCTACGACGAACATTTCAATTCAAATCTATAGTCTGGGATATCAGACTCGGCGAAGTAAATGTAGGTAAGCCTGTGGAAGAAACAGACATTTATTATCGAATCCTCTCGTAAATTTGTACCGAAACATTGAGCTCTGTATTTCTATGTATACCGAAACCGTAATTGGCATGACATATTTTTGCACTTCACTGTACAGCAGCAACATTTTAATATTGTCAATTTTTGCATGAAAAAGTAATTGAAAAAATAGGAAGGACTTTAGAATATGCAACACCGAGTTTAGCGTTCATATTTTTTTTATAAATAGTACTCACTATTAGAAAGCTTTCCACAAAATTTCAAGTTGCGGAGACGTACGGTTTAAGAGAAAAAAAAGTAAAGTTGAAAGTTTCTATACTAAAATCGGTAAATAATACTACGCCATGACAGTCCGACTCCGCCTGCGCTGCGGGACGAGCAGCTCTTCCGCCGTCGCGTAACAAAGCACGGTCTGGACGACCGCAGCTTCGCCTTGCTTGGTCGCCGAACAGGCTCAGCCGCTCCACCTCGCACGGTTCCCGCGCTTTGTCACGGCGGGCGAGGGCTGCTCTCCCTTCGCACCTCCGAATTTTTATATACACTCTAGGGGTAGGGCAGACAAGACCACGTGGATAGTGGGATGCTCTGATTCGGTTTTTGATATACCTAGGCCCCAGTGACGTGAGTGACGTAATCATCTGACTGTCATGGCGTGGTGTTTATTACCGATTTTAGTATAGAAACTGTCCAATTTTTTTTTACGCTTCCGCAACTTGAAATTTTGTGGAAAGCTTTCCAATCATGAGTACTGTTTATAAAAAAATATGAATGCTAAACTCGGTGTCGCATATTCTAAAGTTGAGCCAAAAAATATTCTTAACAAATAAGGGTCTTTCTAATTGAGGAACTTGGATTGTTACCACAAAGATTTAAAATACTGTGTTTTTAGATCAGTTTATCAGTTTTATCACACCCTTTAAGAGAGCGCAGTACGCTCGGATCTCCATACAAACGTATTTAGGCTCTCATTTTAAAATGCCATGCTAGAATAACATGAAACTTTGTATACACAATGGGATCCGGCATATCTAGGCCGGAAATTAGTTTCTGTTGCTAGAAATTGTAAAAGAATAAAAATACAGCGATTACTAAGGTTTTCATACGAGCTGTAAATAACTCAAAAAACCGCTGTATTTTTTTTCTTTTACAATTTCTAGCAACTAAATCTAATATCCGAGGTAGAGCGTAAATACGTTTGTATGGAGAACCGAACGTACTGCGCCCTCTTAAAGTCCTAAAGGGTTTATATTGAAGCCTTTTCTAGTGGTCGCTTAAGCCGTATTGGATGCGGGCAGTGAGATGATCAACGGCTTGCCCAGGCGCAGGCTACCGGGCTTATTTTATTTTATGGTTGTCTTTTGTTTCGCTTACCTGCCTAGCAGAAACTAATTATTCCTGGGGCTACTGCTAATTTTATTTATTAATTCTTTTGACGATATTCTAGGCATTTTTGTGCTTAATCAGTTGGGTCGTTTATCTAAAATAAACAGTTGTCACTGTTATTTACATTATAAATACAGAAAGTATCATCATCATCAGCCGAAGGACGTCCACTGCTGGACATAGGCCTCCTCCAAAAACTTCAACAGCGACCGGGCCGGCGCCACCCGCATCCAGCCGACACCCGCGACCCTTACCAGGTCATCAGTCCGTGTGGTTGCCTGCCCACGCTACGCTTTCTGGTATGTGGTCGCCACTCGAGAACCTTATCGCCCCAAATGTACCGAATGTTTGTTCTGTTTATGTTTTGGTACGATTTTCTCAATACTTTTTTATATACATATATACAGCATAGATAGGTATATAGCTCATTAGTAATATGGTCACCTCAACCGGTATGGTATTGGATTTTTAGAGGCCATTACGAAGTGAAGGCAGTCGAACCTATAGTAACCATTCGATTTGCAATTAATGTAACGGGAGGTCCCGGGACAGACTATTCGCTATTTTCGCATTGCACCCATGCAAGTCTTGCAATCACTTCTGCACGATGTGCAGGCTGGGAAGCAGCATATGGAGGAGTCAGGTCAGCAAAAGAGGATATGAAGTCACTATCCTCAGCATTGAGGGAACGACTGATGATAATGGTGAGTTAATAAATTAGGTACTTGTTACAGCAGCCAGCATCACTTAAAAGGAGACGACAACGTTACACGTAACGCACTTTATTTTGACTTAAATACGTTATACATTTAAATAACAAAACAACTTTTTGTCGCAACACGTTCCTGGTCAAAAGCCATCCAAAAAGCTTGCATAACCTCACGGTTTCGTAAACAAAAAACAGACATCTAGATCATAGATCCGGATCTGCGGCGATTGGATGACGTGCGGAGGGGGGCGTGGCCGCGGCGCAAGCGCAAGCCGGCTTGGTTTGATGGAGATCGCGACTTAGGTAGGGCATAGCGGACTGTCATCTCGCTTGTATTTAGAGCAGTCCATCTTACATATACCAGAAAACATATACAAGGTAGGCCCTGTAACAGGAGCAAATATTTAAAAGGACGCTTCCTTGGAGCATACGCAGTAACACCCTGTATCCCAATATTTTTAATTTTTTGTTTCGGAGAAATATTGATCTAAAGTTATGACATTCAAGTAATGTATCTTGATACCATGAGATTATAGCGCCTCAGTCAATGTAGTTTTTGAGGTAGTATCAAGTTATGAGCCAATAATAGTTTTTATTTTTTTTGGTTTAAAAGGTATTTTTGGTAATCTTTTTTTCCTTTTTTTCTGCTTTTTTTTAAATAAATATTTATTATATATCTCCAGAAGAGTAAAAAAATACACCTAAGCTATCTTTAAAGAAAAAAAACTTTAGAAAATCTTTTTTGTTTCAACTGGGACCACTTGGAAATAATTGATGGCTGCTCAATAGTGGACAGTTTAATTTTTTGCTCCTGTTATGTTATCTGGTATCAGGACAGCCATAGCCGTTGCCACCATCATCAAAAGTAGTATGCATATGAAAAGTTCAAAAGTCTTTATTATAAGGGAGGTCCTAAGACCTTTTGACAACTACATATGTTTTATTAGCGCCTTTTGATGCTGATTGTACCGTCCCACGTATAAAACAAACTAGTGGTACATTTGGCATCAGAAGTAACGCATATGACAACGGTCAAATTCTCTTATCCCAGTATAAGTTATAACAAAGACTTTTGACGTCTTCTGATGCCTTATTGCACCCATCAAGAAGTGGGGGCGTTAAGTAGCTTTGTCACCGACGAGGCGATACAATAATATAATTGAAATTACACCAATAGTATAAAACTCATCAATAGTATCACTTGTTTCGTCTCGCCGATGGAAAACCTCCATTATTAAGCAAAAAGACAGCACCGGGGTCATTAAGGTCAGCGCACTTTCAAAAGCGTAGATTTTCAAAAAGCGCAACGTCAATTTGTAAAGAAACGGAGATGTGGAGAGATAGCGCCGCGCCTTATCGATTGACAGATCGATGGTGGCCAGTCAAGGCTGTGTTTGGTTAACGGGAGTTTTAACCCTTTTCGCGTATTCGACGGATATTTTCGTGACATAAAAGTATAAGATATTTGAACCCCAATTCTCATTGCCTATATAGGCTTCTTAGCAGAGGTACGTAGGTGAGGATATATAAAACCGTCATAAGGCCTATCCTAATGTACGGCTGCGAAGCCTGGACACTAACCCAAAAAGAAGAAAATCAACTCCTGGTAACAGAAAGGAAAGTCCTGCGGAAGATCCTGGGACCTGTCAATAACGATGACAGCTCTTGGAGGATCAGGAGAAATGCCGAGATCGAAGAATTGGTGGCCGAACCGAATATCATCGGCGAAACAAAGGCGCACAGACTTCGCTGGTTCGGCCACTTACTGAGAGGTTACTGAGAGGAGGTTCGAGCCGTCAAGAAAGCATACTTGGGGCGACTGAGTGGCCGCCGCCCGGTTGGTTGACCAAGGTATCGCTGGGAAGACAGTGCGGAGGCGGATCTGCGGCAGCTTCAGGTCGAAGACTGGCAGGAGGCTGCGCAGGATCGGGAAAGGTGGCGTGCTCTCGTTTCGGAGGCCAAGATCCTCTTTGGGTCGTTGCGCCGTTAAAGTAAGTAAGTAAGTATATTATACTTATCGAGGCCTATTAACCTAAACATATTTTTGGGAGAAAACGACTGTCGACTGACTGTCGAGTTTTTTGCAGAACAAAGTTCATTTATTTCATTCATTTTATGATTGGTCGTATGTCTGAGGCACTCGGCCATACTCAAATCAACAGACACAGACAACTGACACATCATAAAATCTTTTTCTCGTTTTTTTTTTTGTGGTTAAGCACAATTTTGCAATGACTGTTGAGTTTATTCCGTCGTCTCTTCTCGACAGTCGTTCTTTTTTCAGACACGCCATGTAACGACTTAAAGAATAAAGTTCATTTGTTTCATTTAACCCTATCATGACGTGTTTAATACATTGATTGGACTAGTTAATCAACCTGTCGATGTGATGTTAAGTATATGGCTCTGGTTAAATCTCCGAAAGTGTTCCGAACTTACCCATTATAAAGTGTCCAGGTGCGCACCAAGTACGCTCCCTCCTGAATTCAACCATCTACCAGCCCATACGATTCATTCACGCCATTACAATTTGGCCCCAACATTCGCGTCACCACACGTATTACTAGCTCAGATCCGCATGGCCCCTACAACACAAAACTTTAAAAGACTACAAATCGACAAAATTGTTGAATTTTTCATAGAAATAGTTGATAATGTTGTCAAATCGTATGCTTGAAATGTATGGTATAGGCCCTTTGTTACCATTTCAACTTGTCCCCGACACCCGAACTAACTACGCACGGTCGGAGGTCAGATTTGACTGGTGGTTGGCAAGCGATGCGGAGCTGCTGTTGCGCACGCGACTCGCCCGTTCCCACGCGCCTGCGTACAGAGGCCACTTGTGTGTGAGTGAGCGGGCATGACGCTCGCGTCATAGAGTATAGAATAGCGGACTGTTTTCTACGCTGAGGGCCTACTCCGAACATCGAAAATCGAACTTCCTATCGTGCCGTCCCTTTCCGTCATATATCATACACGAGAGTGAAATACGGTGCGACACGAAATTCGATTTTCGACGTTTGGAGTAGGCCCTCTGGTCTGATTTTCAAACCGGCGTGTGGTGTTTTGAAACTTTGAAACCGACAAAAATTGTAACCGATATCGTCCTGTCATCATCATGAATTTAAGAGTAAAACTCTTGTCGGTGTAGCCGATGAAGTATGCAGTTCTCTCCACCTTATCCTATCCAGAGCCAATTCCTTGGTTTCCTTATTGGCTATGTGCACGTCTGAAACGTCAAACGTCAAAGGTCCCGAGACAATGTCAAAACTCAGAGATGTCAAATAATGACACATGAATATTATATTTACTTTAGTAAACGAGAAAGACCCCGTATTGGAAATTTTACTGAAATAAATAAGAGAATAAATAAATACATACAAACGAAACGAATCGTAGGAAACCGTTAAGAAACCAATAGAAAACGTGAAAGTAAATTTGACAGTGGTCCCCGGTAAGTACACATTTCTGCCATGGTGTGCGCTACGATCGCCTAGCTTACCCCTACCACCTACTTCGCACATAGCCAATACGACACGACTTCTATTTTCTCTTTTATTTGTTTCATGTAGCTTATATCGTCCTGTACAGTCAGATAAATATGAATCTGACTTTAAATATAAACAGATATAATAACACCATTACATGCTCCTTAGGTATGTGGTGTTGTCTTCTTGGTTCATAATTCATATTTGTTTATTTGCTTAAAAAAGGGTTGATTACAAGAGTTGTTACATTCAAATATTTTAACAAGTCCCGCCTTTTTTAAGCTGTCCATGCACAGCATGCAAATTACATAGGTCTATTTTTTTTTATTAAAAATGGGATTGCTCTTGGCCAGCATCTAGCCAGGGGGCAAAGATGAGGCCGACGATGAAGCGAGCTCACCCAGAAGATGCCTATTCACTCGTGCCTTAAAAAGGTCCAGGTTATATGTTATATCTATTACTATTACCTGACTTACAATTGCAACTAATAAGAGGTCAAATATGCATTATAACCTAGGAATTCGTTTACAGAATTAAATCTACATGATAACAACCATTGAAAGAGCGCGAAAGAGCGAGAAATTTTGAATCTATAAAACATGACAATGGAAGAATATTTAACTTATGAAATAGTGGCTTACAGGAGGTTATTGGACTCGCTCCACATATGGCGCGAATACACTTTTTAGGGTTCCGTACCCAAAGGGTAAAAACGAGACCCTATTACTAAGACTTCGCTGTCTGTCCGTCCGTCTGTCTGTCACCAGGCTGTATCTTAAGAACCGCGATAGTTAAACAGTTGAAATTTTCACAGATGATGTATTTCTGTTGCCGCTGTACCAACAAATATTTAAAACCGGCCAATTTCGAGTCGGACTCTTGGGCGTTTTTAAAGTAAAGCGTCAGAGCTCCCGAAGATGCGCAGCATTGAGAGTGGGACTGCATTTGTCTAACTGCAGCTACTGTGTTGGGAGTGAGGGGCCTGCATATGTCTCTAGCTTGACAGCTGGAGACATCTGCGGGTCCCTCATTCTCAACACAGCGCATCCCCAAGTCAATAAAGGGTGCGCAATGCATTTGCGATTCCTCTGGAGTCGCAAGTGTCCATAGGCTACGGTGTCTGCTAACCACCAGGCAGGCCGTAAGCTTGTTTGCCACCGTCGTAGTATAAAATAAACTGTTTATACACCAAATCCTAAAGTTAATGAAATCGGCGGCTTGTGATTCTTCCGGAAATCCGTACTCACATCAGACAGCAAGCTTACTTGCGACCGTCGCAAAAAAATGAGTTTTTAATACAGTTGCTCAAAAAGTGCTACTTTACGTAGCTGTTTAGCGTGCGGAAAGTTGGTTTTCGCGCACTAGTGCTTTTCACTTTTCCAATTTTTTTAAATTTATGCTTGTTTCAATGCATGACTCCTTATTGCTGGGTGTTAAATATTAGTTTCCTTTAAACGTCGTAATCAACATAAAAACCTACTGTTAATATCAGAATACGAAAAATATACACATTTAATATTTTATTACTTACCTCTTCATCATTATAACACGTTTATTTTTTAATATTGAATATTGAAAAACCGTTCTTAATAAGTTGTCTGAGTGGAACGGAATAGCTGCCGAAACGCCTGTCAAAGAAGAGGCGTTTTTACTTACTGCAAGCATGTTTTAAGTTTCTAAAGGCAACATTCGATATTGTTTTTATAAATATTACTTGTTGTTTTTCTTATTTTTTCGCAACTGTATTAAAAAACGTCGTTCAATACACGTGCGGAAATGTCATTCTTCACTCGTCCCGAGTGTTGCCACTCGCCTGCGGCTCGTGGCATCCCTCGGTACTCGTGAAGAAATGACATACTTTCCGCACTAGCATCGAAATGTACTATTTCACCACACCTTGCCAAAAAGCGCGTTTTTCCGCACGCGTCCGGAAAAACCCACTTTTTGGCCAAGTGGTGTACTATTACGATACAAGTGTTGTAAAACAAAGAAAGGCCGATATCGCAGATGTTTGAGGCCCGAGGCGCAGGCAAGGGTCATAAATATGCGAGAGAGGGCTTTCTGTTTTACGACCCGTGTTTTGTACACAATTTTACGTCACCACTTGGCCAAAAAGTGGGTTTTTCCGGACGCGCAGCGTGCGGAAAAACGCGCTTTTAGGCAAGGTGTGGTGTAAATAGCTATTTCGCGTCTACGTCCCAAATCTTTGGCGCCCGCAGCCCAGCATCCGCCATTCAGTTGAGTCGGATGACATGGACTGATTTCGATAGCAAGGTGAAGTTAGCAAGCTGCCATGACGCAACGGCACATGTGCAGTAAGAGTGTAAGGTATTTAAGACCTTTCGGAGTTGGCGGGGAATTGAATGGTCCGCTAGAATATTGTACAATGCTGTTCGCGTTCGTTTTAGTGTAAAAGGACATTATATTTAATGTATAGCGAATAGTTTGACAGTGTCACATTAATATGTTTATAAATGGCCTAAGTGCTTGACTCAGAAGCCGACAACGCTTAGAACCTTATGTCAAATACGTAGAACCGCAAATTGGGTATTAAATTCTTTTTTTTTTGTTTTTCGTTACCATGTTTACGTCTCCCGAGTCTCTTTATAGGGATTAAATCTACCAAACAGTTTTAGCGATGATTATATACCCATTTTAACGAGGGTCATCTATTGGGCATGCTAGAAGTCCACGTTATTACTATTTTTTTTCTTACTGTTGTCTCCGCGCTGACGGGACAGAATAACAACAAGAAAGAGTTGATCGACCTTCGCTACACATATCAAAACATGTATACATTATTCACCTTATCACAAATTTATTATATTCCAGTGTGGTGCCGGGTTAGAATAACACCACCCCCTTTCTTCCCTTGGGTGTCGTAAGAGTCGAATATGGGAACTAGGTTGAAGTGTGTTGTGGGCGACGGGCTAGCAACCTGTCACTGCATTATCACATTTTCTCCATCTATACATAAACAATTGCTAAAAGTGGCCCTGAAATTATGTGCTCTGTTTACCACCACCACCCCACCACCATATCAGCCCAAGGACGTCTACTGCTGGACATAGGCCTCCCCCAAATTCACGGGGGGTATATGCCATAATCGCCACGCTTGGCATGGGGGTTGGCGATCGCAGTATCTCCACCGCACTCCAGGGATGCTGCTGCCCATCCCCCGGTGATCTTGGTCGTAGTTTTAAGACATACCCGGGTGTAACACTTCCCAAAAGTGGATAGTGGAAGTATTGGAGTGAGTTTTTGTATGTAGGTGTGTATTATATGCTAAGTGTAAACACATTTTTGACAGACAGTCAGCCGAGACAGTTGTGTACATACCAATTTCGACTCTATTAATAGTGTACAAAGGCTCAAAGGCGGTTGGAAAAGGCTTGACTATACATAAAGGTAGATATAACATACATGTTGATGAATCGATAAGATCCTAAACAAAGAGACAAAAGGCTCATTGAGAATTTGATCTTCGGAACAGGATCGGGTTTGCTTGTTACACGTGCATTGGCGAGTTCAAGCCAGACACCCTTATTTCAATGCGATAAGACTGATATTCGAAGTTCGTTAAACAGTAACTGCGTATAAAAATACGAATGCTCAATTTTTAATCTTGTTGTTGAGTAAAAGGCGTGTTACTGTCCGTGCAAACGTTTTTCAGACAATTTTTGAAGCGTGTTCATGGTTTTAAATGACCCAACTATATTTTGTTGTTATTCTGACACGTCAGCGAGAAGACAATGATTCGGTTCCTAAAAAAATTTTTACAACATGCACTTGTGGTTTACCTCTATTCGTCTATTACTATTTGTATAGTAAGGTTAAAAGTGGTAGTCCACATTCTTGACTGACTGTACTAAGCTTAGAAAATGATCCATAAGATATGGGGTTTAAATGACAACAAGTACCTGCATGGTGGATCGATTTAAACAAACGAAATTACAGTTATACAAAAACTTATTAAGGCTGGGTTGCACCGACTTACGATCACAGACTGATTAACGTTAAATGTGCCGCCGGCAACTGTCATCCCATAGAAACTTGTCAAACTTACCATACATTCAAATTTTAACGAACACAGCTCACGATTACATACGGTTTGGTGCAACCCAGCCTAAATCTGACCCTGGAGATGTAAGCAATGTTAACCAGCGACAGAAAGAAAACTGCTTTGTCAAACTATTTTTCACTTATAAGGTGTATTTATTGAACTCCGTTAATTGCGAGGGCACATTCCTGACATGAAATAACGTAATCTTCTCTAAGACACTAGTACCTTAATTAGTACCATTTCGAATGTATTCAATACTTCATTTTCGTTAATTAACACCCCTAATATAGTATAAAAGATCCTTAACAATTTAACTTTTTTAACGTGCTTCTTATATTCGAATTTCCAATATTGGCATACTTGACTTTAACTTTTGTGCAACTCCACGTTGACTCTTAAGGCCGTTATGCATACACCCTTGGTCATATAATTAATTATTATGTAAGAAAAAGGAAAAACAAAAAATTCTTGAATTTTGAAAAACTGAATATGCTACATCGTTTCTATGCCTATACACGGCTATATGCTTGAAGGAACGGAAGTCAATAAAAACGCCCTGTATATAGATTAACACCTCCATTATAAGTCACATCATCATCATTGGCCACAGCATCTTGACAGATGATTGTTGCAGCGACCGTTCCTTAAGAAGAAGAGGTCTGCGCGCCGTCGGAGATCGGGGGTGCGGCGCGTTTCTTCCTGTGGCTGTAAAGACCTATCGCAGCACGGCACTTTCTGCCACAAAGATCGCAGGTGAAGCGAGAATCTGTTGATGGTTCCTATGCAGTCCGAACTCTTTTCTGCGTTAAATCATCGAGCCAGGCTAGGTCATGCTTCGCTACGCCGTCTTGCAAAAGGTTGGTGCGCTGCCTACGCACCCGGAGTCACATGGAGGGATCACATATCAAACAGAAAAGGTTCTCGACCAGGTCAACTGTTGCATTATCACTGCCAAACAATCTATTAAATCCCTAGTTCTAACAGTTCGCGTCAACGGGGTAAGATCTGCAATACCCTTGTATGTACGAGTGAGTAACACAGCCATGCTCTCAAAAAGTTTTCTTGGAATGGCATTCAAGAACTTTTTAATAAGTTACCATGAAACATTTTAAATGCTGAAAATCAATAGTACATTACAATACAAGTGCAGAGAATAGTAAATTCGCAACGAGTGGTGGTAAATTAAAACACGACCGAAGGGAGTGTTTTAAATCGACACGAGTTGCGAATTACCTGTTCGCACGTGTATCGTACAACGTTTTACAGTACATATGGCTCTTTAAAGTTTTGACATATGCACGTAATCGGCTGATTACCGCACTCGTGCGGTAAAGTAGCACCATATAATAATAATAATATCGTTTATTGCATATCACATTACAAACGTGGATGGAATTACAAATAAGGTATACAGGTGACACCCTGCAAGGGCTCAGCAATATCAGAGGGCTAATTATGAATAAGTAAGTATAGACAAAACCATTCAGTATAGACAAAACCATTCATGTTATTGTAAATGCTATTTAAAAAGAAACTGTTTGCTCTTCTAGCGGAAAAGGCATATTATTCAATTGACGAATATAGAAAAGACGATTTTTATAGTCGCACTAATTATGTTATTATGTATTAGGAAAAGCACGTTGCATAAAAATTGGATATAACATTAATTTAAGTACTTACTTATATTTTGTTACAGCTTCGGGTAAGACATAGTGACACCAAGCTGCATTTTATAACATCTGTATAACCTATGTTAAGCAAATAAATACTTTGTCTTTGTCTTTATTAAATACTAGCTGTCCAAGCGCACTTCGTTTCGCACAAAATGTGTTTTTTTGTTGTGTGTGAATGTTTTGCTATTAAAAAATCAAAGACCATAAAAATTGGCCTAGCCCTTCTAGAGTTATAAATGGTGTAACTAATACGACTTTGTTTTCTATATATATATATATATATATATATATATTCAATGGAAATAAGAACAAAATTGAAAGGGAACCAATAGTCTTTATTCAACGGGATCTTTATACCCGTTAATGGAATAAGGAGTCTTTGATAGTTCCTCAATTCAGCGTGTGAGGGTTAAATTAGACGTAAAACGAGAGTAACATGGCTAAGTGTTAACTGGCTAGGGGTGATAGGGTTGCCAACCATTTCTGTACATACAAAAAACGATATATATAGATAAACAAATTGACCTTCCCTAATCCTAAATCATACCGGGCTTGCACTGGGTAGCGACGTGGTAGCCATACGAGGCCATTAATAAAGAAATAGTACTATTATCATTGGGAGCCAGTGGCACTGCTGGGCCTGTAAGACCCGTAAAATCATAGATTCCGAAATCCGAATGTTGTCTAAGGCTATCCGAGACTCAGGAATGTTATCTTCGCCAGAATATCGAACCCAGCTACAGTTCAGTCGATGAACATTAGAGAAAATCATGGGCGAAAAAAGGATACTCATAATGACATGTCAGACAAGGAGTATTCCTCGTCTCGTTGGCATTATGTATGTATACAGGTTAAATAAGAAAATTTCACAAAAGACTGATGTACAAAGACAAGCCAAACATTACATGAGCAAGCAGGACTACTAAGCTGAATATGATCTCATAGTTAGCTATGTAACGCTATAAACGAGACATGTTTAGTTGCTGGCGCCAACAGGTGACGCTCGCTAGCACTGGACTAAGACCTGTGCCGTTTATAAGGATCCAGCTACGCCGGAGTGGCACGAAAATATATGTGCGCCGGTGCCCTGCCAACCAGTCGTCCAGCAAAACTGGCGCCAGTAACTGGATACGTCCAATCTAGCCTTTAGCGCTGTCCTTAAGCTGATTCTTGATTTCCCTGTCACTTATAATTTATACTTACACGCGCTAAGCATGACTGCAACTGAATTAAAAAGTAAACTAGACTTCCTGTTTCACGAGACAAAGTTCAAAATACTTCGATACGATCTTAACTAAATCCAATTTGAAGTGACAACCCTAGTACCACGTTAATGCCCACTTGCCAGTACCATTCACAACTTCGGCAACTCGCCACGTAGCTTGGTCTCTACACTGTTAATAAATGTTGCCAAGCGGAGGTCAGACATACTGGTGATGGCCAGATTGCGCTGAGGCTTGAAATGGCTTCAGATAGGATCTACGCATGCGCGGCGCAAACTAATTTGATATGTGTGATCTCTTTAACGCTTGATAGTTCAAAGGTATTACTGTTTGTGTAGATGTTATCTTGCGAAAGCCGTTTGATTTGTAAAGGATTGTACTTACACGCACGTCCGTGTGCGTAAGCTAGGGAGTGCTCAATAAATAAATAATAAATAAATAAATATTGGTGGACAATCTTACACAAATCGACCTGGTCCCAAACTTGTACAATGGTACTAGACAACGATATACATACTTATATAGATAAATACATACTTAAATACATTGAGAACATCCAAGACCAAAGAACAAAATCCGTGCTAAATGCACAAATAATGCCCTGGCCGGGATTCGAACCCGGGCCCACTAACTTCGGAGGCAGCGTCACTACCAACTAGGCTAAACTACTAAAAAATTAATCATCTTGGCAAAATAAATCCGCTTTTATGACAAAACTACTGAAAATCAGAATCAGGTCTGATTGAGATCATTACAGATACAGTAAAAATTGAAATCAACTAGAATAAGGAACACGAAATGCAACAAAGATGCTGTAGTAGTTAAAAAATGGGTTCAAACTCGAAAACAATTTGATATGCTGTCCAGTCTCACTCCAGCCTGCATTGAAGTTGAGAGCACTGAACAATTACTTGAACTCTATACTGAATCTAAAAGACTTATGATAATAGGAGCAACAAGGCAAATGCGACCTTTGGCCACGCAACAGCGCGACAACGCATACGAAAATGCGAACTTACAAAGCTTGGCATAAATCGGCCCGCCATAGTCGAATCCGCCCGAACGAAACGGCTCACGTGACCGCTGAAAACAATGCGATTACGCCGTTTCTCGACCAAACAGCCCTTTATATTACAGCGAGACATGATTGGCCTCGGGCATCACTTTCGAAACTGTTTTTGCTTTATTTGACTACGATTAATATGAGTTCAAAATGCAAGGTCGCCATTATACATATCATAATTGGAATGGATTTTTAACAACGAACTTTATCTTAGACCAACTATAGTTATAAAAAATCATGAGTAACAGGGTACTGTTTGCGTTTTTACGACTTCAAAAATCGGGTTTACTGCCGTTGTCACTAATAATTTGGTATAATAAAATCCCTTAAAGAGTCTTGGCAATGGAATACAATTTTATTCATTCAAAATTTCTAATAATACACTGGTATAATCACAACAAAGGAAATACATGCGTATTTGTCCTTAACAGCTCACAGTAAAGCACATTTTCAAATGATCCGGTGCATTTTTAATGTACTCAAATGTACAGAGTCTCAGATTGTAAAGTTGGTTCGTGGCACGGAATACTGATTCACGGGGAAACACGTCGCCATCGAGAAAAGGTTCCATGTCTAATTTAAGCCACGTAATGCACGACTATTATTTGAGTCATTTTGATAAAATAATCCTATTAATATTATAAACGCGAAAGGATGGATGGATGTCTGTTACTCTTTCACGTAAAAATTGCAAAATGGATTTTAATGAAATTTTACAATAATATAATAGGCTACAATTTATAAAGATATTTTGTGAATTGTCCAAACACTAATCCTGCGCAGACGAAGTCGCGGGCACCAGCTAGTGTTACTATACATACTTATACAGCCTACAATACTTACTTATTTCCTACGCTGGCTCAGCTTCCCAAAGTGGATCTGGGCCTTCACCACTAAGTTATCCCACTGTACCCCGTCCTGGGCAGCTTGTCGCCAATCAGAGTCGACAATAATCTTACAAAATTTTCATTCAATTGCTCCTTAGGTTTAGAGAGATGATTTATTACTCAAAAAAGAACAATACAGTTCACTTAAATGAGCTAACATAATAAAATAAATTCACGTAAAATAGATTGAGCATCATTGTTACAGATTCACCGTGTTATAAATGTGTTTCTTTAGTTTAGCTTTAAATATACTGAATGTTTCGCAATCTTTAACATGATTTGGTAGTTCATTGAACAATCTTAATCTCCTAAAACCTTATTTAAATGCACAATAGCTAGAGCTAGAGGTCCTGCGTTCGAATCCCAGCCAGGGCAATATTTGTGCATTTAGCACGGATATTTGCTCTTGGGTCTTGGATGTTTTCTATGTATTTAAGTATGTATTTATCGATCGTATGTATATCGTCGTCTAGTATCCATAGTACAAGCTTTGCTTAGTTTGGGACTAGGTTTTGAGTAATATTGTCCCCCAATATTTATTCATTTATTTTATTTTACAATCAATAATGATACTGTACAAGTCAGTAATAATGAAGAAACCGGCCAAGTGCGAGTCGGACTCGCGCACGAAGGGTTCCGTACCAGAATAAAACGCCAACAACTACTCTGTTGTATGGGAGCCCCCCTTAATTATTATTACTATTTAGATTTTAGTATTTCTTGTTATAGCGGCAACAGAAATACACAATCTGTGAAAATTTCAACTGTCTAGCTATTACGGTTCTTGAGATACAGCCTGGTGACAGACGGACGGACGGACGGACAGCGAAGTCTTAGTAATGGGGTCCCGTTTTTACCCTTTGGGTACGAAACCCTAAAAAAATATTTCAAGCGTTAAAACCACGTGTTTATCTAGAAATCATGTAAATAACAAGAATTCGGCTGCAGTCCCATTAACGCGCCAGTTTTAATCTAATACAGAACCGTCGAAAGAATATATGTATTAACAACCAAGGAAACTGTTTCTGTCCCATAATACTACTATGCGGGGTCGGGTCAGACAAGACTCGAGTACCATCCAAACCAGATGAAAACAAAGATCATGATGCTGATGTTACAAAGATCCTACTATAAACTTTAACTAATTGAGATAAGAGTGTGTATGATTTTGCGAATACATTAATAGTCCAACAGACCGTCTGTGTCTATGACTCATACCAACATTTCAAAACGCGTTACTGGTTGAAATGATCAACGCAGTTAGGCTCTTTCATGTTTGTGTAGGGTCGTTTTTTGAGGTTGAAGTCAATAAACTCTAGTTTTTGCTATTGTCGTCGAATGACATTATATTTGCAGAAGCTTTGGATGTTTTTTGCGCACGATGAGCTGTCGGTATTGTCAATAATGTTCGTATAAAAGGAGCGGTACTTGATTAATAGATAGAATCTGATATAGTGTTGATTTGTAAGTTTTGGAACTCTAAATATTCAGATGGAAGTCGATAATATCTAATTGTATATTGTGTCATGATAAGTAACTATGTAGTTTTGTTCAGTTGCATCCGCATTGTCTATGGCGTGAAAAAATACCGTTCACGTGACTACGACTTAATTAAGGAACTTCGCGTGAACAACTACTTTTTAATCAGCAGGTTTCCTACATAATATTTTCAAATGCACATTAGTTTGATCTAAACTTCATTTGCCATAATAGAAGTGTAATTTCGATTAATTGCGTACCTTTGTCGCGTTACGTAATTACTACCTTACTGGTTGTAAGAACGAAGAAGAAGAAGAAGAAGAAAGAAGAAAAATATTTATTCGTGACCAAAAATAATTAGTATACAATTAAAAAAAACGTAATTCGTCACGAAAGGGTCTTGCCTCAGCATAAATGCCGACTCAGGGAGCCGGCGCTAATCTTCCGGTAAGACCTAAGTAAGAGCGTGTTCACATTATATCGGTCTCGGATTCTACACCCATATCGGTCGGATAATGTGAACACGGTCTGAAAGTGACGGTGTTTCTAGTATGCACCGCCTAAAATTGAACGCGACCAAAAAAAAGAAAAGCGACGGACTTGTTGTGACACTGACTTGCGTCAAAGGGGCGTCCAATCAAAACGACGGGGCATAGTACAATCACTATAAACCAAATATTTAGGCGTAATTATTGGCTATGTGCACGTCTGAAACGTCAAACGTCAAAGGTCCCGAGAGTCCCGAGACAATGTCAAAACTCAGAGATGTTAAATAATGACACATGAATATTTTATTTACTTTAGTAAACAAGAAAGACCCCGTATTGGAAATTTTACTGAAATAAATAAGAGAATAAATAAATACATACAAACGAAACGAATCGTAGGAAACCGTTAAGAAACCAATAGAAAACGAGAAAGTAAATTTGACAGTGGTCCCCGGTAAGTACACATTTCTGCCATGGTGTGCGCTACGATCGCTTAGCTTACCCCCACCACCTACTTCGCACATAGCCAATACAATAAAATTTAAAATAGGACATTACAACAAGGCATGTACAAGAAAAAACACAGAAAGAGCAAATAGTATAGTTACAGAAAAGAACAGAACATACAATATGCAGGAAGAACAATGAAGGATTGTTGTGCTAAGGTGATGTTTGCGCAATATGTTTATGGGACTTACAACAATGGTGAGTAAATGAAAAAATCAACTACAAAATGGGAAATACAATGACCCAGACTCGCTTCACATCGAACACATCTAAATTTGTAAATATTACATTGTATATATAATTTTTTTTTTATATAATGTAAATATTACATTATATTAAAAACAACCACAAATGCCTGAGAATCTATGAGAGCACATTGGTTTGATCAAGCATTGAACATAAACAAAAGCCGATCAGCCTCGGCGGTACAGGAGATTCGAAATTCGAACGTCAAAACCGAGTATCGAATCGTAACGGATCCATTCTCGAGTTAGGCGCAGCCGCCTATTTCCTTGTTGGTGGGAAAGGCATGGGAGTCCGCGAGCGGAGCGCTGCGACCGCTCGGGGCGACCACAGCGTGCCCATACCATTGTTTCAACACTCGAGTCGATTAGCTGCTAGATTCGAGATGTTTAATTATGCTGGTTAATTGTTCACGTTATAAAAGTAAAAGTAGTTTATTATTCAAATTAGGCATATTACATGCACCTATGAACGTCAATAAACTACCACCGGTTCGGAAAAATATACCTCTGCCACGAGAAGAACCGGCGTAAGAAACTCGGCGAGGTGTCATTTTTTCAAAACAGTATACATTGTATAGTTCAATATAAAATTACAGTGTCAGCTACAACACAATAACTTAAATAACAATGCTACAGTAGAAAATATATTTTCGCGATAGATTACCCGTGCAGGACGCTATCACTGCCAAACATCGCTATCCATGATGTAATCGTTTATCTTATAATATGCTCTTGATATGTGTTTGTTTTACTACAGATTTGAATTTAGAATTGCTAAGTTCAGTAATGTGTTTAGGAATTTTATTGTAGAATTTGATACAATTTCCCAAGAACGACTTTTTCGCCTTTACGTTTCCCAGTATTTCTCGTGGCTATTGGTTTATCAGCGTTCGTTGGAAAATTGCCCAAATTCTTCCTAACATACGTTATTATTTCAAATATGCATAGGGACGGCAGGGTTAGAATATCTATTTCTTTGAAAGATTCTCTTAATGAAATATGTAATACATGGCGACGTAATATGTTGAGATGACGACCTGGAATCATAACCAGAAGAGAGAACTTTGTCCAGATGGCTAATGGCTATAAAACCCAGGAGCCAACGATAGACGCTTACCGTCAATCAAAGATTCATACTAAAAACTTCAAAATTGTAAAATAAGCATGGGTCGAGGCACGCCGTGCAATGACACTGATTCACAGTGGATCCAATAAACTAAAGCTAAAACTCATCATCATCATGTCAGCCGAATGACGTCTACTGCTGGACATGGGCTTCCCCCAAAGACTTCCACAATGACCGGCCCTGCGCCACCCGCATCCAGCGGACACCCGCGACCCTTACCAGTCCGCCGTGTGGGGGGGCCTGTCCACGCTTCGCTTTCCGGCTAAAACTAGAACTAAAGTAGATAAATGCACCTTAGTAAGGGCTGCGAGTAGCCAGCAGCTACAATTGGCTGGGCGTGCCGCGCCACTTCTCGATGTGCGCACGCGGCGGTTTACTCTAATAACAGCATTGTCCCGGGAGCCTGACTGTTGCGACGTCGACAAATCGCCGGTCCGGTGAAAACTAAACGACCAGTGGCTCTATGAGCTATAGCTCAAGTACGGTACGGTTGCCAGTTTTTGTTGCACTTTTAGCACCACCCGGGGGTCACGTGTAGGGTAACGGTGGGTACTCCCTACGGACGTGGTGCAACTTCGACCCCCCCTTTGTCAAGTGAGTGGGCAACTTGACTGTTAGAGGTTCTCAAGCCGCCCGGAGGCCTCTAACTTGGCTTAACGAACTTAAATCTTCACGGCTACATTCGCTTTAAATGTACTTGTCTCTGCTCTGCAACTCATGCCTTTATATAGAATAGTATCACAATTATATCATAAATTAACATACGTTCAAGGTGTATTCAAATTAGTTCAGAATCCGAACCAGTTTACAAATTGCTTGTATGATTTATTACTCCAATAGTTGTGGGAAGGCTAGGCTCAAGCTGTAAGCCTTAGGGTGTATGCCTGTACGCTCGACCGAACTCGATTCTCCATACAAACATAGTTTCGTTCTCATTTTAAAACGCCATGCTGAAATAACATGAATCTTTGTATACACCATGGGATCCGCCAAATCTAGAACGGAAATTAGTTTCTGTTGCTAGAAATTAGAAAAGAAAAAAAAAAGCAGCGAGTTTTTGAAATTTTTAGCTGTACAGCCAGCTGTATTTCTAGCTCTTATATGAAAACCTTAATAATCGCTGTATTTTTTCACCTTCATAATTTCAAGCACCAGAAACTAATTTCCGACCTAGATATACTAGATCCCACTGTGTATACAACTACGTTTGTATGAAGAAGCGAGCTTACGGCGGACTCTTAAGGAGATGCATTGGAACGGAAGGAAACTGTTATATTATTCCAGGAAAAAGAATTCGACTGCTTAAAATTCCCGATGGAGAAATAATTCCAATGAATGGGTTTTTCTTTTCATTTATTACCTTAAGCTAATCAAACAAATTAGTTGTTCACTAAGGAGCGTTGAGACAGGGGTCCATGGATGCATTCGGACAATTCGTTACAGATATCGTCGAAACCCAACTAATGTATCTGATGTAATGGAGATAGGGAACGCGTGTAAACGTCTATTTATTATTTGGATTCTTCTGTGGAACTTCAATGTATCTAATTTATATTGTGTTCTGTTTCTTTTAAATAAACGATTTTTTTTATGTATCATCGTATCAGCCGAAAGACAAAGCCCAGCACAAATGCTGCTGCTGGACAAATGCCTCCCCCAAGCATCCCCACAATGACCGGTCTTGCGTCGTCCAACGTCCAACGGCTTCTCGAGATCTTGACCAGGTCATCGGTCCACTTTAATATATAGCCTAATATAATACAATAATTAGTCATTAGGAGCGTCATGTATCAAGCCAATGTAAATGTATTAAAAAAATAAGGTACCAATGTAGATTTGAACAATATTAAACCTTATTTCAATTTACATACGAACTATTATCATGTCTGCAATTTGTACCGAAATTAGTGTTTAAGTCATAAAATAAAGATGGCTGCCATAAAATCAACTCGTTTGATGTAAATGTATGTATCCAATAAAATGTGCTAATGGACCTTAAATAAAACTTCTTTTAGTTTAGTTTTTGTGTTTTTATAGTGTTTTTGAATCCCAAGGATGTGGATTGTGATCAACTTAATAAGAAAGCCAAAAGCTTCAGAAACACTATAAAATTACATTTGTTTAAAAAAATACTTAGAATACATAATTTAAGATAACAATCTATAATTAGAATAGTTTCATGGCAACTCCTTAAGTTATAAAATCTTTTATAATTTAAGATTAAAATTTAAGTTTTTGTCTTAAATTGTATATTTTTTTCTGAAATAAACAGTTTATATTTTAATTTTTCTTTTCAATAAATAAGGTGGACGTGGCATGCGAAACTTTTGTCCATCTTATTATCTTTGAATTAGGATTGAAGTTGTCAACATTACTAAACGAAAGTATAGAAAGTAAATGACCGCTGTCCAAGAAAATATAAATCAAAAGCGACATGGAATCTTTCAGCTTCAATCAATTATGAAAATATAATTGTTAGTTTGCTGGTGAAATTGGTACCTAATAAAAATTAAATTTCATGTTCTCCGCCTGACCCATGTGATTGAAAACGTTATATTTATTTAGAAAAATACACTTTTTTCACCCGAAAACAAATCCAAATTTCGACTTTTGCTTTAATTTCGGCCGAAATCAAATCCTGATGTATTGGCCAAAAACCAAAACTTCAGTACAAAAAAAAAGTTAATATTGCTTCAAAAATAAAAAGTCCCAAGAAAACACACTGAAATTGATTCCACATTAAGTTAAAATCTCATCACCGCTAAGACTGAGTGTTAAACACACCATATTTATTCTAATAAAGTATTTAAATAATTCGAGTTATATCCAAGTGATTTCGTATTCACGGTGTCCGACGCGGCGTGAGTTGAATTGTTATGCACTCCGATAGGATTTGGTAAGCTAACAGCCGGGTTCGTCCCAAACCATAGGAGCATAGACAACAACAGTTTTTTTCATATTATTTTAAGCAACTAATCCAGGGCGTTCGTGGCCCATGCAGCGGCGCCCGTGTATACCCGCTGTGCATTATACCGCCCGCAGTATGCGGAGGTTAAGCAACGTCGGTCAGGATCAGCCTTTGGATGGGTGACCGCTTTGAACCCCCCCTTTGGAAGGCACGTTATGCCGTTGATCCCGGCCGTCTATGACCGAAGTCGTTAAGCCTACTTAGAGGCCTTCGGGCGGCTTGAGAACTTCTAACAGTCAAGTTGCCCACTCACTTATTCTCCTAATTAGATCTAGTTTCCCACTTGGGTCGACAGTCGCTTAGTAGGTCCGTAAAAACTAGTGCCTTCGATAATTCTTAGAATTAGGTAGCGGACCCCGGGCACACACTAACTGTCCTATCCACATGACCGCCACGGGATTGCTAGAGGAAGCAATGTCGCAAGTTATACGCGTATGACTCTACTCTAGAAACCCTCGCTACGCTCCAGTCTCTCCGCTGCGCCGTCCTATCTTGGACGGCTCCCACTAAAAGGCGGTAATTCGGAGCCATTGACCGATTACTTGTCTCGTCTGAACACGGTTTTAAGAGATTCAGAAGGAAACTGAGAGGGTATTTTGTGACATGGTTGTAATTTTAAAACCTTGGTTTAATATCGCCTCGACACTATTTCAGCTTTATTAGAACCATTTACTTTAAAAAGAAGTACATTAACTACATTTTTTAAATTGTTATATCATAGGTACCTATGTCACTCAGTTCTCTTTAAATTTAAAATGGCAGTAAAATGTTGACGAGAAAATAAATAAGATTACAAAAAATGTATAAAAACTTGAATCTTTAAATGCCATTTTTGTACTAAAATCGGCTTCGTAATCGAATTAAAAAAGAACAAATTGCGTATTGTATAGTTTCATTTTTGACGTGATAACGTCTTTAAAATCGTTTTAGTCGGGTGACATGTTCAGAAACTTGTGTCACACCAAAACCTCACGAGCGCGATCGCAGGTATAAGTGAAGTGCAAGTGAAGTAAGACGTTATCACGTAAACATCTCGATCGTAAACCTACTTTACAAACAACCAATTTTTTTCATTTAGCAGTCAACGCCATAGGAATTTGCTTTAGGACACCATTTGGATTATACATATACCCATTATACAAATGTGCAGTGTGAGACTTTGTGGTCCATAGTCTTCCACATCGTCCAGAATATTATTTATAGAGTATAAGTAACATGAAGACTTGAACGTTTAAATCAGATTACAAAAGACTTTTTAACAGTATCTCGAGTGTTTGGCTTCCCGGCACTCCGCCATTACCCGGCACTCGACTAAAAAAGCACGAATTTAAATAAACATTATATCGGATACTGATTCAACTCCATCGAGTGTTTACTTAGTAACACTCCGATTGAAAAAATCGATTTTAAACGGACACCACCCACCGACCGATATTGAATCTTATTCAACACAGAGAACGACTCATTTTCAATTAACCTTAAATTCCTTACGGATGTATAAACATCGATGGAGTAAAATGAGCTCTATTACTTTGTTATCACGGTCGGCTTTCAAATGCAACGGCTCTGTTTGGTTTTCGAACAATGACATCCGTTGCAGTGTCAACTGAGAATTTTGGGACAAACGAAAACAAGATACTGTGGGAGGAAACGAAAAGGGAGATGTGATGCAATTCAAATTTGGAATGCCGAGATAAGTTAGGTCTTTTATGGTGCCAGTATTGAAATTAAGCGGTTTAAGTTGGGTCGAGGAAAAAGAACCTTTTATTCCAAATATGGGCTATCGCAAGTTTTGCGGTGGATGTTTTTGGTTTATTTTAGGAATACTAGAATCGTTTTTTTTTAATACCATGGCGATTACAAACTTGTGTTTTCCGATGAAATTATCAAGAAAGTGAGATTATAATATATAAGTGTACATCGTCGACATTTCATTTCATTTGTGGATTCGCTGTTGATGTTGCGAAGAGACAAATGTAGGTCCCTCACTCTAGGGTGGTATTCCACTCGTCCAATATCTTTGTCCAATCTTTGATCAAATTTCTTTGACAGAGACCCATTCCACTCATCCAATATCTTTGTCCAGCTCTTTTTTTTCATGCGTAGCCATATTGATTTAACTGTCATCAGAATCTTTGATCAAAGTTATTTGACGGAGGCCCATTCCACACATCCAATATCATTGTCCAAGTTTTTTTTTCATGCGTAGCCATATTGATTTAACTGTCATCAGAATCTTTGATCAAATGTCGGGGTCCCATCCAAGTTGGATGAAATCATCCAATTTCTTTGATCAAATGTATATTGGACGAAGATATTGGATGAGTGGAATACCACCCTTAAGCGCATCCTCTGGAGCTCTGGCGACCTATGGGGTGTTTAGGGTGACTTTCCACCAGAGATGTGCTATACAGCTATGCTGCTAGGATGTGCAGGCTACGCTACGAAAACTCGTTTCCACCAGTGCATACCATACCACATCTCTGGTGGAAAGGCCCCCTTACTCACTACGAGGAACAACACATACCGACAGATTCATCTGAAAGGCCGAGAAAAGTTAAATACAAAAGCATTGTATGTGCAACCCTGTTAAGGGCCACGCCTTGATGGATGGGTCGAACAGCTTCGTAACTTTCGTAAGTAAACTTAATTGTTATTTCGAAACTACACATGACGGAAGCGACCACGTCTGGAGCACTGCCGTATTGTTGTTTGCCTTGTTTGCTTAAATTACGGCCCGTAATTTAAGCAAACAAGGCAAACAACAACAACTTTACTCAAAGTCAAAATTATGTCCTATGATGACCCTGTAAAAATCGCATTAAAGATTGACACGGGAAAACAACCCCGAGGACGCCCAAAAGCTACTTGGTGGAGAAACCTACAAAAACTATTCAAGGATATACCAGCCGATCCATGTGACAGAGCCGAATGGCGAAAACATATACGGAGGGCCGACCCCAATCAAAAATCAAAATCAAAAATTTTATTCTGCATAAAGGCCACAAGGGCACTTTTACAAGTCAACACATGAATTATACAATTAAATAAATTGACAATGATAATTATAATGTTTTCAAAACAGAATTGCAGAACTAAAAAAAAGTTGACAATAATAATAATGATTTCAAAACTATAGTGATTAACAAACTCACAATATTCAATTAAAATTAACTTACAATACATTATATAAAAAAAAGTGACGTATATATACGGTCTCTGTCCGAATACACAAAAGTACAATAAATTTAATATCTCAGAGATGTATATGGTCTCTGAGCGTCCATTATTCCTAAGTCCTTAGAGATGTACATGGTCTCCAAGCGTCTAAATTAAAATAAGTAGTAAATGAAAATAGCACTTAAGTAATTTAATATTCTCAGAGATGTATAAGGTCTCTAAGCGTCAATAACAATAAAATTAATCCAAAACAGGATGATGTCTCTCGTCAATCTCCAATAAAATAACACTAGTATTAAGGTATTAATCATGCCCTTGCAAGCATGAACAGACCGGACTCCACAAATATTGAATGAAAAAAATCCACAATTGAAATGGGAAGAGGCTCGGAGAAAGAAAGACCTCTTTCTTATGTCCGCCGATATTCGTAGGTTCAGTAAGTATGAAAGACTTAAATCGATATTTATTTTTGCACTTCACTGTACATACACATAAACTCACTTATGCGTTTCTAAAAGGAGTACGTAGAACACGTAAATAATAATTTTAAGTAGCTGATAGAATAAGGTGTTACTTTGCGGAATTCCAAGATAAGTCGACGACCTGTTTAGCCTAGATGGTAGTGACTCTGCCTCCGAAGCTAGAGGTCCCGGGTTCGAATCCCGGCCAGGGCATTTATTTGTGCATTTTTCACGGATATTCGTTCTTGGGTCTATGTAAGTATGTATATCGTCGTCTAGTACCCATAGTACAAGCTTTGCTTAGTTTGGGACTAGGTCGATTTGAGTAAGATTGTCCCCCAATATTATTATTATTCACTTTATTTATCTTTGATCTTAAGTTAGGTTTTCTACAACACATTAACAAAAGTAAAATATAAAAATATACATACAAAATATAAAAGCATTATAAAAAACCTTACCTAGAGTGCCGCCGGCAGCGAGGCGGGGCCTAAGCTACCGGTGGTTAGGGCGACAGAGAGAGGAACCTCCTGACTATCCGCGCCGTGTCCAGGAGTACCGCCTTCTGCATCTGACCCTTGACCCAGCCATCTAGCGAGAGTCTCTTAAGATGTTGGTCGAGACTCTTCGCTATTAGACCGTTCGCCTGCCACTGCCTTTTTTTGTCCTTGTAAACTTCCAGTGATCATTCCTCGTTGAACGAGCGAGCGCAGCGAGTGCGAGTGTACCGCAACAAACCGGAGTTTGTATGGAGAAAAATAAAACCAGTACACATAAGTATAAGTATTGTCTACGTTCAAACTCAAATGTAGAACTCACTTTTTTGAACACACAAGTTAATGGTTAGGGACTTATTAATTTATTCTAGTGTTTCTGATAGTTTTTTGTAATGTTTGCTAAATTGCATTCTATTGACATAAAAATCTTAGATCTCCAACTGCTTATTTTGCCTACTTTTGTTATTATGTGTTGTAGTTTTTGTTATTATGTTCTGTATATTGTTTGTTTTTGTTTTATGTATGCGTTTGTGACACCACTCGTTAGTTTTGTAAGTCAGACCCCCACTGAAAATCAGCGCCGCGGCAGGCATTATGCTGAGTGGGGTCCTTTTTAGCGTTATTTCTTTTTATGTTATTTGTTGTGATGTATGTTCTTATGTATATGCTAAATAAATGTATTTTCTTTCTTTCTTTCTTTCATAAAAATGAAGCTTGCGTCTAAAATACTCTCTCTCCAAATTATTCGCTCATGGAGTATTCGCACAGTTAGTATTTCAGTTACGTTTCAGTTTTTTTTAGGTTAGGTTAGTTTATGTTCGGTGATTTTATTATTATCTTCGCTCCTATTGGTCGCAGCGTGATGTTATATAGCCTAAAGCCTTCCTCGATAAATGGACTATCAAACAAAAAAAGAATTTTTCAATTCGAACCAGTAGTTCCTGAGATTAGCGCGTTCAAACAAACAAACTCTTCAGCTTTATAATATTAATATGTATGTATAGATAATATCCGTATATATGTACATATGTGTTATATGTTCGTTAAACGATAACTCATGAATACTCACGTCATGGTATTTGGTATTAATAAGGCAAAAAGAGAACTTAGAGAACTTTTCAGAATCGAACTTGAGCCAAATCGGTCGAAGAGTTGTCGATATACTAGAATAACATAAAAATTTGTATACACAATGGGATCCGGCATATCTAGGTCGAACCATAGTTTCTGTTGCTAGAAATTGTAAAAGAAAAAAAAATACAGCGGCTTTTTGAGTTTTTTACGGCTTGTATGAAAACCTTAATAATCGCTGTATTTTTTCTCCATTATAATTTCAAGCAACAGAAACTATGGTCCGACCTAGATATGCCGGATCCCATTGTGTATACAAAGTTTCATGTTATTCTAGCTTGGCGTTTTAAAATGAGAGCATAAATACGTTTGTATGGAGATCCGAGCGTACTGCGCCCTCTTAATTATGGATGTTGTAAAATGTTGCAAACATGGTTTCTCAACACCCCTATAGATGGCGCTGGCATACACGACTACATCGCGATTTCGCCGTTCGGCGGGCGTATGATGGTTGCCATTTTATCACTTATCGTTGAGGATAAGACGGCCGTCACTCAGGCACTCACATACTTCTCAGAACGTGACGAATATCTTATCCACGACGATAAGTGATAAAATGGCAACCATCATACCAACGTACAAACGGAACAAACTAACCGATTAAAATGTAACTCCACAATCCATCCCAACTATTCAGAAATCGTATGTCATACAACTGCACCATTACAATAAGTAGTATTTAGTAACCTTATGTGGCAAGTACCCATATTACGATGCTGAGTGTACGAGTTGGTCCTGGTTCCAATCTCGGTGGATCTCATGCCGGCGGTTCGTGCGTGGCTAAAGCGTGCTGTCTCGCTCCGCCGCCGCCGATCCCGGTTTTTGTCAGTCACGTCGCGCCCGTCACAAAAACCAATACAAATTATACTATTTGTGGTCACAGTTAACTATCGCCAGTACCTTGACTGGTTTATATCTATCTATACAATTAAAATAAATAAATAAATATTGGGGGACAATCTTACACAAATCGACCTAGTCCCAAACTAAGCAAAGCTTGTACTACGGGTACTAGACGACGATATGCATACTTATATAGATTAATACATAGAAAACATCCAAGACCCAAGAACAAATATCCGTGATAAATGCAGAAATAATGCCCTGGCAGGGATTCGAACCCGGGACCTCTAGTTTCGGAGGCAGAGTCACTACCAACTAGGCTAAACAGGTCGTCAAAAATTACTATAAATAAATTTTAAAATTCATTTTTTACACAAATCCAACTAGTCCCATAAGTAAGCTCAATAACCCTTGTGTTATGGGTACTAGACGACGATATATTTAATAGATATGTATGTTTTTTTTAACGACCACTTTCGCTTAGTTGGTATAAAATTGGCAGAGCAGAAATTGCTGCCTTATTACGTCAAATTAAGGATTTCTATAGAGATCCTATACGCGTTCCACCAAAAGGGACGGAAAAACTCATGTTGCTAAATTGAGAACTTGTTTAAAACGGCTGGCGGCTAACAATAAACAACCTTTTTAATTTAGGCAGGTAATCGTTTATTTGCCTCGATGTCATATCAATTAGTTTGACGCAAATAAAATAAAGTAAAACTATGGCAAGGACTTCAAAAGATAGGTATATCTCCCTGTCGCTCTTATTAAATTTAGCATATGACCATCTCGCTCGGTAGTGGTATTATCATTTGAAATCTTCTCTAAGGTACTCTGAGGCTGCCGCCGCCGTCAAGTCACGGGCCTATGAGTTATTGTACTGTTGCGTATATTGTGTTCTGATCAATTCGTTCAGTTGACGATCCCAATGTAATCGGTTTGGTGGCCGGCGGACACAAAACGATGCCCAAAACAAGTGTAAACAGAATTATAGTACACTAGCCGTTGCCCGCGACTTCGTCCGCGTCTTCGCTCCTATTGGTAGCAGCGTGATGTTATATCGGGAATACAGTCGAATTACTATTCGATAGTACCCATATTACAAGATGGAGCGCTCGTGGCCCAGCGGCGCCCGCGTACCGCGTGCGGTATGTGAGGTTAAGCAATGTCGGGCGAGGTCGGTCCTTGGATGGGTGACCGCTTTGAGTGGTTACTAACTGAGCGCTCCCGTGCTTTGGAAGGCACGTTAAGCCGTTGATCCCGGTTGCTGTCTATGATAGCAGTCGTTAAGTCAAGTTAGAGGCCTCCGGGCGGCTTGAGAACTTCTAACAGTCAAGTTGCCCACTCACTTGACAAGCCTAATCCCAATAAGGTCTAGTTTCCCCCTCGGGTTGGAAGGTCAGATGACAGTCGCTTCCGTAAAAACTAGTGCCTACGCCAATTCTTGGGATTAGGTAGCGGACCCCAGGCATCCTTCAGGATGCAACTGTACTGGGAATAACGCTAGGAGGTTGATGAGTACCCATATAACAAGATTTGCTCAATTTGCAACTAGATCGATATGTGTAAGATTACAAACCCGCATATATCTTTGTCGTCGACTGTACCTTGAAACTTCGAAAGTAATAGGTCGCTCACCCAAACAAACAACAAAGTTACTCGTGCCAGTCGGTAAATATAAATCTATGTATAATATTAAGTAGACATCTATTTTCCATCGGCATTTATATCTTTGTTATCTAATTTTCGCGCTACAAAGTTATCAAAATAGTTGGTGAAATTTTTAACTAATATTTTCATATTCAATTTGTTGTATACAGTACGACGGTGGACACGCATGCGACGGCAATGGTAAGTTGGTAGCACATGTAAATTGAATTGATGATCGAACGACGAAATTGGAGGTCAGAGGTCGGAGCGAGATGACATGATAGCTGTTGTATAACTTATAAATGAGTTAGCGAAATGTACAGATTAATTAATTATAAAAAAAAAAACTAGTATCCAAAGGAATAACATTAAAATATGACCAGTGCGATAAATACCTATCTAATCAAATTCACCGCCTCTGCTGTGTATAGGGTTCCATGATCAACTAGGAACAGTAAGAACAGAACCCTTATAGTTTCACCATGTCCGTCTGTGTGTCTGTCCGACGCTTTGCTCTGTGATTGTTAGCTGCAATTAGGCATGAATATACAGGGTGTGGCCTGTAATAGGAGCAATAAATTTAAAGGACGCTTCCTTAGAGCATATGCAGTAACCTCTTGTGTCCAAAAAAATTATCTTTTTTCAATTGGGAGAAATTTTGATCTAAAGTTATGACCTCTAAGTAATGGATCTTGGCACCCAGAGATAATAGCGCGGCAGTCAATGCTGATTTTGAGGTTGCTTCAAGTTATGGCTCATGATCGTTGTCGCATTTTAGATTTAAAAGAATACTTTTGGGTTTTTTTTTATTATTACAAAAATTTTGTGTTTTTTGAATAAATAATTATTAATATCACTCCAGTAGAGTAAAAAAGTACATATAAGCTACTTTTGCAAAAAATATATTCCAAAAAAAATATTTTTTTAATTAAAACCATTTGGTAATAATTGCTGGTGAGCTCAATAGTGTACCGTTTAATTTTTTGCTCCTATTACAGGCCACACCCTGTATAAATCAATAAATCTGACAATGTGGTAAAATGAAAAAAAAAAAGGGTTTTTTGCTTCAGCCCTATGGTGTGGGGTGTTGTTGGATAGGTCTTTCAAAATGAATAGAGGTCTTCGTCAAACATTTTGTGATAAAGTGAATATTTTCGGTAATAAATACACCAAAAAAATGTGCCCCTTCGCCCTCTAACTTTTGAACTATACATGGGTCCAAAATTTATGAAAAAGAAAACATTACAGCTTAATAAAGACTTCCAACGAAAACTATAGCGGAACTATACCATGACACTAATCAACATTAAATTAGAGTAAAAATATATTTACATTATTCATTCGTTTTTCTGTAATTGCTGAACAAAAAAACATCTTAATGGGAAAAATAACAAGATTGCAAAAATAAGAGTTGGTTTTGTAATTATTTGGAGTGGTGTGTAAAAAGTCCTGGTGCACTAATAAAAAATATTGTTATTGAAAATAAAACCTTGGGTTATCAGTATGAGTTAAAGAATAAGCAAGTTATCTGTGCAGTGGTTTTTTGTTATCTCCAGCTCTGTCACCAAAATTAGGGTGTATTTTTCGACTTCTTCCTGGACTATTGAGGCCAACAATAAAAACTGCGAAATCAGCTTTCACCAATTGAGCACAAATATTATTGGAGAGTTGTATAACATTATTCTATCGGAGTTGTAAAAAATACAATTATTAAGCTGAAGAAAAAAAATCACTTATTTTCGGTAGTAATTGTACATGAGAGCCTTCTAATTGACAAAGGTGCTGCTCTTCGAGTAAAGATCAGAACTGATAACCGTTCCCATTATTTAGCCCTAACTTCCGACTACTACTTCTCATTCACTTATGTTCAAAACCAGCTACATGAAAATCACGAGCTGGTGATGACTTAGTTAAGGTATAAAATTTGACCTCAAAAAGAAATTTATTTTTATTGGGGTAAAATAAAACAAATGAATGACGTTAATAAGTATTGGAAAATATAGAAAGTGTTCATATTGTAATTAAAATATAAGGATTTTCATATCTCCCATATTTAATACTGATTATCAAAATTTATTGAACACCCCCCGTATTGTAAAACAGATCCGCTCATTTAAGTTGAACGATTTCAGTACATCTGATCTATTCTCACTAATGTACAAATCAAAAAGTTTAAGTGAGTCAGACAAGTGACATCTGACACGTCTTCACCTGTCAGTGTCTCCGTCTTCATAACAGAAAATTGTACTGAACTGACGTTATGGTGTGTTAAGTTTATATGGGATTTAACATCCTGGTGTGCTCGCAAATCGAGACAACTTGTTAACAGCCGAAAATGATTGTATTATCTGTCGCATTCTAACTCATTTTGGTGCACCATAAGGACTTAAAGAGAAAACTATATGGAAAATCATCTGGCTTAATACTGCGAGTCTGCTTTTCTCTGATGTCTGTGTTTTAAATGGAGACAATTTGTCAAGCTGCAAATGATCGTACTCTGTGTCTCGTTCTAACTCATCTTGTTTAACCATAAGGACTTAAAGAGAAAACTATATGAAAAATCATCTTGCTTAATACTCCTCTTGCTAAGGCTGTCAGCCTGTTTAGCCTAGTTGGTAGTGCCATTGCCTCCGAAGCTAGAGGTTCGGTTATTTGTTCCTGAGACTTGGATGTTCTCTATGTATTTAAGTATATATCTATTAAATATATCGTCGTCTAGTACCCACAACACAAGCCTTATTGAGCTTACCTTGGGACTAGTTCTATTTGTGTAAATTATTTATTAATTTTATTTTTATTTAATACTGCGGATCTGTTGGTATTATTAATCTAAGTTTCAATCTTATATCATAAAGACAGACGATCAATAGGTGTCATATAACGACACGCACATGCGTCGTTTCAAAATCGAAACCCCACACGACAAAAGGTCGTGTTTTGTTTCGAACTCCATTCAACTATCTTATTAATGGTCTTGGACCCAATTAGACACTAACTGAACTCACTGGAGATAACTTTCAACGAGAACTAAACTTAATGCCTATTGTGTTAAAGTTCGTTTTTGTTCGGTTCCTTCTGGAGGTAAATCACGCGATTTCACTTCTCCTCTTCATTTATTATAGGAATGGACAATGTATGCATCATTAATATTTGGTCCATTCGGTTTTGGAACCGCTACCATATTGATTCGTTGCATTTTGGACTCTATGGCAGAAACTTGAAGGTTAATATTGCAATGGCTTCGCATGTAGGTACTACTAGTATTACCAATGGACGCCATGAGAATTGGCGTCTTCAAACTGTATGTATAACCATTTTAAACCTAGGTATTCTTAAACATATACAGGGTGATTCAGGAGACGTGAGCAGGACCAACACTACATACATAGTAAATGGCAATGAATCGTTCACCATTGTGTTTAAGTGAAATACCCATACCTTTTTCCTGTAGGTATTTTAATTTTTGTTAACTACGGCGTTTAAAAGGTTAATGACGGATATTTGTTCTTGGGTCTTGGATGTTTTCTATGTATTTAAGTATGTATTTATCTATATAAGTATGTATATCGTCGTCTAGTACCCATAGTACAAGCTTTGCTTAGTTTGGTACTAGGTCGATTTGTGTAAGATTGTCCCCCAATATTATTATTATTATATTATGACCAAATTTCCGTGGTTGTTGGTTTTAGGAACATATTGACGCATGGTCATTCGTATACTGTTAACAGACCTCCCGAAGTATCCAGGACGCACAACCCGTCAAAAAATATAGAGCAACTTATAGATGTTCACTTTTTTCTCATATATAACTTACTTTATAATAACAAAAGCATCTGAGCAACGTTAAGCCATTAGCATCATCATAACGCCGAACCTCATCCCAACTCCTAACCGCCCAACTCTGACCTCTTGATCCCGAAACAAATCAAACACTTTTCAGCGATCCGTCAAAATCTTAATATGTATGAACGCTGCAAGCGCATACTGATATCGAGTAACTTACGCCTTTATAATGCTGCAAGTCATGTCTTAACTAGGAACAGTTCAGAAACAATTCTGCCTTAAGCATCCGCATTTTTCAAGCTTGAAACGTACAGAGCGGGGCGCAGCGTCGTTGCGTGGCCGAGGCGGTTTTGCGGTAAAGCGAACGCGGTCCGGGGGACGTCGCACCAAAACACCGCGCGGGATAGCGGAGCGGAGGCCGAGTGTCGTGCGACATATGAAGCAGTCGGTAAGGGTGGTATTCCACTCGTCCAATATCTTTGTTCAATGTCTTTGATCAAAGAAATTGGATGATTTCATCAAACTTGGATGGGACCCCGACATTTGATCAAAGATTCCAATGACAGTTAAATCAATATGGCTACGCATGAAAAAAAAAACTTGGCGAAAGATATTCGCTAGAGAGAATTTCATACATTACAATGCCTGATCGTCGGCTTACCATATATGGCAGATCATTCACATAAACAAGGTTTTTTGAAATATCGTATTACTTTTGAAATATCGTATCTCAATCAATGTGACAATTTACTATCTTCGTAATCAAAGTGCTGTCTGTCATAACAGTTAAAGGTTTAAACTTTATAAACCAGTTGTTGTAGGGTGACCATGATTGTAGAGAATTAAACTTTAACTTAACAAAAATTAAAATACAGGAAAAAGGTATGGGTGTTTCACTTAAATACAATGGTGAACGACTCATTGCCATTTACTATGTAAGTGTTGATCCTGCTCACGTCTCCTGAATCACCCTGTATAGCTACGTCCCTTTTGCAAACTCCCAACGAGAACCCAGATTTACTTTCGTCGTTTTACTTTAACAACTGACCGTTTGTCAGTCAACTAATTTTATTCAAAAGGGCCCGAGTTTGTTCTCCATTTGGAGTCGCTTGCGCCCGTATTCTTCAGAATATCGTTAACGAGGTTCGTGAGTGTACCACTCATTATTTCATCAGGGATGCCATTTTTAGCCAACTGAGCCGAAATGGGAGGGTAACGGTTCTGATGTGGGCGCATCTCATAATCGCTCGTGTGTTGCAATTGAATTATATTTGCAGAAGAGCCCTTGATTGTCATGAAATGCAAATAAATTATTAATGATTGGAGCGTAGATCATTTAATTGTCTAGCCAACCATTATCACATTTTTATGGGAACCGGGTATATCATAAAACTACAATCAAGACCACCGGGGGATGGGTGGCAGCCTCCCTGGAGTGCGGTGGAGATACTGCGATCGCCAAGCCGCATGCCAAGCGTGGTCATCATGACATTTACCCCCCATAAAATTGGGACTATGTCCAGCAGTGGACGTCCTTCGGCTGATTCGGTGGTGCTATGAGAACATGAACAGGATGTCACAAAAGAGGTCCCGTGATGTGCCTACCCCTCCAGGAAACAGTCGTGATTAATATGTATGTTTTTACAAAGAATTTCATTGGTCACTGACATGGTGTATGAACCACGTATGTGAGTAAACCCATTATAACTTAGATAGTCCATACGTGCCTCATATATCGAGATATGCGAGCACGATCATATACGATGAAAAACCTGACACTGCCCTAACACAACGGCATAGAGTTCAAATTCCTTTGTCTACGATGTGGAAAAAAGTCTGCAAGTAACATGACACTTTTAATGCCTACGTCGTGAACTCTATTTTAACTGTTTTAAAGGCGACATTGGCTTGGTAGTGGGATGATTTATTTTGTCTAAATCCGTGGAGACCTTTATTACTCACATTGTCATCAAGATGGTATGATATAAATGTATGACAAAAGTGAGCTACGTTTTATGGACTCTTACTAGGAAAACATTGTGGTTGCTACATTTTTTACACGCCCGTGTATATAGTTGCGGCATTTTAGAGTAATTTTATATCATGTTACATCAACACAATAAGCTCAGAGATTTACACTTCTACAAATACGAAAAAACTAAACTGTGGAATGAACTGTCGCCTGCGGTATTTCCGGACCGATGCGAACTTCAAACCTTCAAGAAAAGAGCGTACTCCCATCTTAAAGGCAGGCAACGCACTCACAACCCCTCTGGCGTTGCGAGTGTCCATGGGCGGCGCTAATCGCTTACCATCAGGCGATTCGTCTGCTCGTTTGCCTCCTGTCATAAAAAAAATACTGGGACTCTGGAAAAAAGGGTGGCCTTTAGTCGAAAAAGCGTCATTTAATAACTAACGCAATAGGGAATGATTTTTTAATCATCATCATCATTTTTAAAGTCGTTAATTATTTTTCTAATGATAGGAATAACCATCGCCAATAACAGGAAAAAGCTTCAGATTTTTTGGTTGAGCCATTTACATATATCATAAAAATACATTTTACTGTGGTGAGCAATGACATTGACAGTTTATCATATGTTGGTCGTATGACTTGAACTGTCAATGTCATTGCGTACCACAGATTCAAGCAGGCGTTTTTTTTAAATATATATGACGGACTTGGAAATGTCTTAGTAGTCCGATATGGGGCAGCCGCGAGGTGAAATAAATATTATATTGATATTTTTATAAATATCAATATAATATTTAAAAACCGCGACTATTATCGAGAACCTCCTCCTTTTTTAAAAGTCGGATATACCTTTATACAAATAGGAAACCGCGTTAGTCAGGTTAGCAAATATATTAGTTACCAAGAATTAATGTATTTGTTATGTCAAGATGAATATTAATAGACACATATCGGTACCTTTTTGCCTGAACCACAGGGAATCCCTAGTTCAGGCTCCTTTTTATACATAAGTACATAACTAACTGTAAATTTTCATTTGTACAAAAGTTATTCAATAAATTTATTTGTATTTAGCTATAGCCTTAAAGAGTCCTCACTTGGTCCAGGCTTTCCACCGTTACGTTATTTCGCGGTGAACGGCTGTCTTTCAGTTGCATAAATAAATACTATTACGGCATCCAAACATGGCGATGGAACATTAATAGAAGAAACAGTTTAAGGCTTAATGATGCTTTTGTGTCTTCCGTATCTCTAAAATAGCTATATTTAAGGCTAGACGCGCTTCGTCTGTGTATAACTCGTTATCCACACTCCCAAACAAACTTTCGGCGGTCTATTGTTATAGTTTAGTACGTGGAAGCCCGAACTTGCTCGTGTTTATTCCGGAGAAAACGAGTTTTCACGAAAATGAGACGAGAATGATTTACTTATATTAAGTAGTTTAAGTATTATCATTGTAATAACCATATTTTTGGGACAAAAATGACTGACTGTCGAGTTTCTTTCGGCGTTTCATCTCGGCAGTGGTTTGCTTTTGCAGAAACGCTAGTAGACTTAGACTTGTAAAAGTGCCACTGCGGCCAACTTGCTGAATAAAGTTTATGTGTGTATATGTATTGAAAATTTCATTAAAATCGTTCGAGCCATTTTCGAGATTTCGATTACAAACAAACAAATTAATATACAACTTTTGCTCGTTTAATAGTATTGGACTGGATACTCCGATATGTTGCGCTCTGTGCACGACGCCCGGGCGAGGCCTTTGCGCAAAAAGGCATTTAATCAAGTCCTTTGCCGGTTTTTCCCAAAATGTGAACATTTAAGTTTTAAGTAGCAGTTTAGTAATAACACTCTTATTACAAAAACACACAACAGATAAGATTCACAAAAGGAAAAGTGAAATACAACTTTAAGGCACTTTCAGTTAACATTTGATTTTGAGATGATGATGTTTTAAATTAATGTATTTTGATTAGTTTCCCTAGAGAGCATTCAATATTTCACGTATGCTAACAGAAGCAGTAGCGAATGTAAAGAAAAAAGTAGCCTCATTTGGAATGTATTGGCTATGTGCGAAGTAGGTGGTGGGGGTAAGCTAGGCGATCGTAGCGCACACCATGGCAGAAATGTGTACTTACCGGGGACCACTGTCAAATTTACTTTCACGTTTTCTATTGGTTTCTTAACGGTTTCCTACGATTCGTTTCGTTTGTATGTATTTATTTATTCTCTTATTTATTTCAGTAAAATTTTCAATACGGGGTCTTTCTCGTTTACTAAAGTAAATAAAATATTCATGTGTCATTATTTGACATATCTGAGTTTTGACATTGTCTCGGGACCTTTGACGTTTGACGTTTCAGACGTGCACATAGCCAATAGTTTATTTAATGTGGGTTTGGGTTTGACCCGCCGTAATTCAAAAAGGCTTGCCGTAATCGTAATACGGCGAAATTATACAATCCGGGTTCGACATATATGGTCGGCCTCACAAGGGGCTTAACACCTCTGTACGAAATTTCCAGCCGGTGAAAAAGACAAAGTCCCAAAGTGTCCAGCTACTTATGAGGTCGACTGTACACATTAATGGGGATTGTATGTACTAGCTACCAGCTTGTTATTGTATTACTCAACCTTAGCGATTCATTAGAGTAACTAATTGAATGAATGAATGGTGAACGGTTGACCGACTTTCGGCTTGACGACATGGCGCGTAAGTTTCTATCCCGAATTAAGCCCCATACACATATGCAAGAATGGGTTTGTGTTCAAAAAATTGTTCATAGGGATGTTGACTGATAGTCAAATCAGCAACTTTTAATGAAACGTCAAAAAACGCTCCGTTAGTATGAAGTTTGTATGATCAAATAGCGTCCCTTTATTGTTCTTTATGTATTTAAAAATCTTTAAAATAGCAAAAATAAGTAGAAGCGTGATTATATACGGAATATTTTCGTGAGATTTATTTATTGGTAATGTAAGAGTAAATTATTTTTATAGGTGTCAACATCCCAATTACATTCAGTAATAAAAATTTATGAAACATTTTTTTTTCTTTTTTCGATAAACAAATAGACGTCAGTTTTTAGCGCAGCGCGGCGTGACGTCACTAGCCCCACATTTTTTTGGTTGATAAATAAAAGAAAATAAATGTTTTCAATATTTTTTGATAAACTAAGTGACGGTCTAATTATATTATATTTTTTTACCAGGACAGGACTCTACCGAATTGCATACAAGAGTACAGAAGACGACAGATAAATAATACAACTACATGTAGTTGTTAATGTTGTATGGTGATGATGATGATTTGTATGGTGATATTGTATTTCTGGCGGTGAGTATGGTCGCCAGAGCTCCCGAGGATACCCTTTGCTGAGAGGGAACTGTATGTCTCTAGCAGTCACAACGAATCTCAAATCAGAAGAATATGGTTCTTCTGAAGTCGCAAACGTCAATAGACTAGGGTGTCTCCTTAGGAACAGACAGGCCGTAGGTTTATGTGCCACCATCTGGCTAATAAAGCACTATCAGTAGATTTTTAGAGAATTTTCATACGTAAAGTTAACAACCAGAGACTACCGAAAGAGGCTCAAAAGATAATACATTTTAACAGGCTAGACTTAGAATGGAGGAGAAGCTGCCCTCACTGGAGGGCACACTCGACATAAAACCTTCAGCCAATTTGGTTGTAGTACAAACTGATTGCAGATGTATACAAAAGAAAAAAACCGGCCAAGAGCGTGTCGGGCCACGCTCAGTGTAGGGTTCCGTAGTTTTCCGTCCGTCACATTAAGTTGACATATTAAGTACAGAAACACAAAACCCTAAAAAGCACGTCATTTCATTGTGATTTTGTAGAAATGACAGGTACAATGAACACCTGTTTATACGGTTAAATTACAAACTTAGTTCAGAAATTATTTTTGTAATTTTTTCAAAAACTATTCAACCTATCAAGTTCAAAATAATTTTCCTACAAAGTTTTTATAATGTTCTACTTTTGAGATTTTTTTCATATTTTTAAAACTTATGGTTCAAAAGTTAGAGGGGGGTGGGACACATTTTTTTTTACTTCTGGAGCGATTATTTCCGAAAATATTAACATTATCAAAAAATGATTTTAGTAAACCCCTATTTATTTTTAAATACCTATCTAACAATATATCACACGTTAGGGTTAAAATGAAAAAAAAAATCACTCCCCACTTTACGTATAGGGGAGGTACCCTAATAAAATATTTTTTTCCACTTTTTATTTTACCACTTTGTCGGCGTAATTGATATACATATTAGTACCAAATTTCAGCTTTCTAGTGCTAACGATCACTGAGATTATCCGCGGACGGACGGACAGACGGACGGACAGACGGACGGACAGACATGGCGAAACTATAAGGGTTCCTAGTTGACTACGGAACCCTAAAAAATAGCTTCATATAATTTTAGGTAAGACATTCGCCGTTTCTTATTCTTTAAAATAAAGGCAATATAAGACAAAACCTTAACAATAGGTCGTGGCATCCAGAAAAGGAGCTAAAGGTGCGACAGACCCTTTTTTGTCCGCCCCTGTACGGACTTTACTGATAATTTACTTTTTAGTTCGATTTCTATCCATTTGGAATCGGTCGGGTCAATAAATTCGCTTGGTCAAAATGGCGGCGACTGAATTTGGGCTAGCGGGGTAATTATCACGAAATAAGTAAAAAGTGATATGCTGAAGAATTCTGATTGCTGCTGAATACTACGTGTAGCTTCATTGCGCCGGTCAGCTACCAAAAAAAAACTAACTTTGGCTCTTTGTGAGAATTTTATAAGCTATCATTAAATGAAGAAACCTTGTCCTTCAGTTCAGGTAGTCCGAAACTGAAGACTAATTTATCATTGGTCTAATCAATTCATAATCTAAGTCGCGAAATCTTACTAGGTGTCAATCTTATTTATTCGCATGAATATTTGAATGTAAAATAACGTTTAATATTCATAGAAATATTAGGTAAACTCGAATATTGCTGATTATTATCAAGTCTTATGTTTTTATAACCGGTTACAAAGTCAATTTGCAACCAATGCAAGACAATATAATAAAGATATTTCCGTAGTATAAGTAGCTCGAATTTCATTAAATAAATTAAAGTCTTATCTTTCTTTAATGTATCATGTACCAACGAAATTGAAAAATCTATTTGTTATTTTTTACTTATGATAATATCGCCCTAGCAGTTAGAGGCAGAAACACCCCAGCATCTATTTGGTTTTCACTAATATTCGAAATTACGCCGCTTATACAAAACTTCTGTCTAATTAACTTTGTTTTACATTGCTACTGACCAGACTGTAAATTGTCGCTCGTTATTTATATTAACCGGCTAAGCCTGTATAAGACGTGCACTAACCAAGCCTTTACAACATTAAATCTATACAGCTATACGCTGAATAACCCGCAAGCTCGGTCACCGAAGATTATATCTCACAATTTATTGCATAAACTCATGGTTCAATACATTCGAGTTTATTATTATTCATTGGTAAGGTGTTGCTCGCAATCAACGTTTGAATCTGTTCAAACTCGAATAACGATTAAAAATATGACGCATTGTGTCTGCGTTTTATTCAAATTAATATTTTAAATTGGTTGGTTATATTTGAATATTGGATTTCGGCTTATAAAAACCAAGATCTTTATTATTTACTAATAAAGTAACGGGCCTTAACCACGTATTTTGACGGCCTGCTTAGCCTAGTTGGTAATGACACTGCCTCCGAAGCTAGAGGTCCCGGGTTCGAATCCCGGCCAGGGCATTATTTGTGCATTTAGCACGGATGTTTGTTCTTGGGTCTTGGATGTTCTCTATGTATTTAAGTATGTATTTATGTATATAAGTATGTATGCTTGTACCCATAGTAAAAGCTTTTCTTAGTTTGGGACAAGGTCGATTTGGGTAAGATTGTCCCCCAATATTTGTTTATTTTTATTTATTTATAAACCGCGTTTAGTTAAGTATAGATATAAATGATAATGGCGGTAGTTTAAATCAACTAGGACTGAAATTTGCTGCCGTTGTCTGTATTTCCTGACATACAATCTGAGTCTCTTCAAGACAAGAGCAAAACGACCAAGTTCTTGTTTCTTTTTGTAAGTTAGTTGTAAACAAATAAAATGCGATTCGTTCATTTAATTCTAGTTTTGTTTTGATCATAGTGAGAATACTGACTGTCTATAAAATTTAACGACATAATACTACTACTTCTGTCTCTTTAATTCAAATTAAGTTTTAATAAAAATAACATACGGATAAAGTGTATATTGAATAAAACTGATGCATTGTCGCGGAACTGTGCTCTGCATCCTTTCCAAACTGAACAGACGTAAACCATTATATTTAAATAGGAGATATAACCTTACGGATTCGCGGGGCTCGGCCATTGTTTCAAATTCGTTAAACCGGTTCCACAGATAGTACCACGAACACGCACACACTACATTCCTATAGAATTATTCGACTCGCCTTTTGCTAAATTGACGGAGACTTTCCAAGTTTTTTTTTTAACGCAGGCTGGTTATTGGACTCGCGTTTTGGCCGGCTGTATCTAAACGATTTACAGTTTTGTTGGCAAGATATAAAAATATGTATACTAGAGTCTGACCACCTGATCGTCTAAAAACGGCAAATTTAAAAATCGCAAGCGTTTAAGGGATGATTCACAGTAGACCGTTCCGTGTCCGAGCCGGCCCGTTTTCTATGACAGCAAACGTAACGGCCGGCGTATTTCTCTAGAAGAAAACGGGCCGGCCCGGACACGGAACGGTCTACTGTGAATCATCCTTAACACGAATGGCACGCCGTGATAGGTTTCACAGCTAATTTGATATGTAAAATTAATTCCATTTAAGGACTTGTAACGCCAGATGGCCTTGTTGAAACTCTGAGACTCTTAAATATGTACAACAAATACATCTTTAATAAATATATTTTACACTTTATTGTCTTCCTAAAAATCTACAAGAAAAATGTGATGACCTAATACTACTTTTTAATCACAGAATAAAAAACACGGTTCTTTAAAAATCTGTAGCTTTGATATTAATCGTTTTGAAAATACTAATGTTTATTAGAATTTCGCTGGTTGGACCGTGCGGGGGCGAGGAGCACGGCATATCGATCGAGCTACTAATAAGAATATTCGCTCGTGCCCCAGGTGGCGGCGCCCGCGTACCGCGGCAACGTGTGCTTAGGTCAGTTCTTGGATGGCTGACCGTTTGAGTGGTTTCTAACTGAGCGCTCCCGTGATTTAGAAGGCACGTTAAGCCTTTGATCCCGACTGTTGTCTTTAACAGCAGTCGTTAAGCTAAGTTAGAGGCTTTCGGGCGGCTTGAGAACTTCTAATAGTCAAGTTGCCCACTCACTTGACAAGGGCCATGAACGGCATGAATATCTTCGCAATGGTATTATTTGGGACACTAATATCTTAGAAACGATTACTTTATTTCATCTCAGGAATGTTCCATCGCCATTAACGGAATAATACCCAGTATATAGACAATAATTCCCCTAGACCTAACAGGATCCTTAGCTTACAAAACGTCAGATGTGTCGTTCGAAAATAACTTTTAAAAAGAAACAGTAAAACATAATGACGTGTTTTAAACTTCAACAACGTAACATGCCCGCTTTAACGCTACGCTACCAAATACGTGCACAATTCGCCAACCAGTCAATCAACGCTTGATTTTAAACTTTATTACTATAAACATAAGTGTCACTTTAAAGAAAACCCCGTCCGTCCGTGTTCAGTGTCGGTAGTCACACTAAAAAGACGACTATAAGAGCTTATTAAGTGCATTAAGAGAATACATGTGAATCCAAATTGCTTCTCGGGGTTTTAAATCAGCGTCTTCCGCGAGACGCGTTCTCATTTATCCCGGAATACCTACCGCGGTCATATTCCGTTTTGTTGAATTAAAAACCTGTCGCACTAATTGGAGCCATTTTTTACGGCGAACTTGAACTTTGAAAAAGGTTTGCGTAAAGTTAAGCCAATCTTAAAATTAACCCAACCAGTGTTTTTTTTAATACCACGTCGGTGGCAAACAAGCGTACGGCTGATGGTAAGCGGTCATCGCAGCCTATGGACGCCTGCAACTCCCGGGGTTGTTGCTGCGTTGCTGACCCTTTAAAAATAATACACTCCTTTCTTTTACCCTAGGAAAAGAAACTCATTTTATAACCCGGAGCGTCCGAGTGAAGAAATTCCACTGAAACCTAGGGTACGGGGTACGCGTACGCGACCATAATTATTCAGGTTCTAAGGTCAATCCTTCATAATAATCACATGTATTGTCCATGCGTTGTTCACTGTTACTCAATCCGAAACACTACATTTGTTCTCACGCTCGGTCCAGTCATGTTGGTAAGGAAGTGGCGGCCATTACTGGACCATTCGAAACTAAGTCAAACATGCCACGGCCAAGAGCGAGTCGGGTGTCGCGTTACGCCGTTCCGTGAGACCGGAGCTTTGGGCCAACTTACCGACTCGCCACACCCAAAAAGGTAATTTACATTTGCAAGAACTTGCATGCAACTTGCAACTTGTGCGTATTTTATTGCTTTTATAATGGGTTGTGCTGTCCAATGCATGATGCCCACCGCCGCTTTCTACCATCACACCGCAACCACAAATTTTTTATGGGTCTTTTTATGATAATAATGAATATTATAATATGTAATAATTAGAACGTTATATAAAAACAGATTAATTACCAAAAATAAAACTAATTACAATAACATTAAAACTCATTGCAAAACTGAAGTAAACTAAATTAAATCTAAAAATGTCCCCGCGGCATTATATGTCATTAAATTAAATTCGTTGCATATGATTTTTATTCACTAAGTTATATAAAAAAATATTATACAATGCAATCCAATAAAAAGTACTTAAGTAATTATATTTCATCGACATAATTTAGTTTCAAATTACTAACATAATCTTCTGACGTGTATTTTTTTTGTATATTTTGTGAATAAATTAATAAGAACATATTGAACCTTGCCTGGTAATATTTACAAAGTACCTACAAATACAAATAGTTTAATTCACAGGGAAAAACATATTCTATTACATTAATGCTGACCCCCACACTAGGCATTGCCTGTCCCGTGGGGGAGATATTACGATTAAATTTAACATACATTACCTATATTTATTTTGCGGCTACACTGGCAAAATCTTGCTCCTTTTCTCTATCATACCATTATTTATCTCGTCTCGTTGGCCTTACTTAAGTCACAACTAACATGGAACCCTAAAATTGGCGTTTTTTCGGCCGGTGTAACAATGTAGCTTATTAAACTAATGCATTTCTCCCCCCCGCATTATAAACGCATTTGTCTAATGGTAACTGAGTAAAGATCCTGACGATGACGCTTTTACAACACTTCCTATATAAAAAAGAAAATATCTTTAATATGTAAGAACACTCGTACTGGTATACTATGTTTGTGTACGTTGTTATTGTCAGGGTTCCAGAATTTTATACGAAAATGACACGTAAATCACAAAACAGACCTCTAGTCTTAACTGTTTCATTTTTAAGTAGACATTATTTATTGAAAAATATAAATAAGTATTTTAGTTCCAATCATTTCAAACGAAATCTAAGTCCCCAACAGAAACAATATCACCCAACGAACCCAAGAAAACTTAAATATAACCAAGTATATATTTATTTCACATTATTCACATTAACCTTTCAAATTCCAATGCATAATGTAAGCAAAACTCGGCCTACAATAGCTCAACGCATCCAAAACGATAGTTTTAAAAACAATCAAAGAATCGATTCCGTAATAGCGGCAAATTATAGGAATCGAACAGTCGATAACACGAATCGATCGGGAATCGGTACCGCACCATAATACCGGAACAGGGAATAACAGTATTATTTATTGTATACCCCAATGGTGGAAAACAAGCGCACGGCTTGCCGGAGTACTCCGACTAGTGTATAAAAAGGTGTCAGGCAAATGATCAGTTCACGTTTATTTATTATATAAATTTGTATATTTTACCTGCTTGGAAATCACTTGATGGTTCCATCGGAAGATCAGCGCTGGTCATCGCGCCAGCAACACGCTGAGATGGAACCATTTCGTGCAATACCCATTGTGACTTGTTTTTGTTTTCTATTTCTTTTTTGTTGTATTGTATTTTCACGAATAAATGTTTTCTATTCTATTCTATATAGACGTAGTGTTACGACCAACTCTGTCGTCTGAAAACCAGCGCAGGGCTTTAATCACTGCATATTCTAAGACGAGCACCATTGCCCAAACCAACACAATTAAATATTACATGTTTTAATTGTTAAGGTACATATGTCATAAGTGATTTTGTGCTTTCTCGGCAATAAATTAATTTGAATTTGTAATAGAGAAGGATTTACACATGTATATACAAACTTCGAATTTCGATTTTCGTTATAGCACTCTTCGCGGACCTTAAAGCTTAAGGACACTTGATATGCTCGATCCTTTGATTGGTAAATCATCAACGACGCTCCGGTTGTGGAATGAGCTCCCTGCCGAGGTTTTCCCGAGGAACTACAGTATGAGATTCTTCAAGAAAGGATTGTATATTTTTTTTAAGGTTCGGCAACGCGCACCATAAGGCGGGCCTTACGCTTGTTTGCCACCGAAGTCGTATAAATCCATCCTCCTAGCGCGTACTGCTAATGTGGCTTAGGCCTTCCCATTCAGAAGGTTACTACTTAGTCCTTGTTGGGATATTAGCGGTTTACTAAAGATCTTTCTTTTAAAAGCTACTGTTAATTATCAAATAATATCTCGTACGAATGTGCCAAAGCAGACAGCCGAAAAGCGTCAGAATTCACTTCTGTAACTCACATGGGTAGAAAATTGAACAAAAATCGAACGTGTATGCGACTGTACCTCTAAGGGAGACGCCCGATTGTGTATTATAATGGAATCACGTCTTACAACCCCATCACAATAATAACAGGGCCAGAACAATCATCTAAGCAGGCATGGGTAATACTTTCTACGAGTATACAACGCAATGGTAATAAATTAAAGAAAAAAGTTTGAATATCTAGAACACTGGCTCGTTGGAATTCACAATGCCTAGTCATTTAAAAATAAATTAAAATGGATATGACAAAAAGTTCAAATAATTAGTTATCAGAACTTATAATGCTCTTATAACGCCCTGACCGAAAATTAGGCATCGAAATCAATATGGCCGCCAAAACTTACAACATAAATCGATTAAATCATAATTAGTCACGTATACCGTATTAGAGGGGTATCATTACAATTTGTTGGCACCCTTCCATGTCTGTACCCCAGATGGGATTGGGTGACAATGTCATCTGCCGTGACACGTGCTTTAGACCAATAGCTTGTAAAATTCTATGAACAATCTCATTCAAGTGCAATCGTGGGAAACATAACATACATAACATGATATAAAACTCACGCCCGTATCCTGAAAAGAAGTAGGCATAGCACATGAAAATTCAATGCCACTGTAGGTTTAAGGATGGAGAAAATGAGATATTGCAGTTACATGTTAGGCGTAAAGAGTTTTGAATGGATTAGCAGGGAAGTGTGCCACTTTTTGCTATAACTCCGAATTTAAGACATACTACGCAGTCAGTTTTTGGACATGAAAATGACAGTTCATATGCGGCAACGCTCGTTTCTGTTTCGCAATTATCCTGCACTCCCTGCATGAGGAAAATCTATGTGTAATTTAAACATTTTTGACTAGTTTTTGGTATTTGTCTCACTAAAAAAATAACTACCCTCGCTTCCCAATGAAAACCATATCTTAAATAACTTTAATTGAAGTGCCTTTTTTTTAAAGTTATGTCGAATGGTAACATTTGTCACTCGTACTGTACCTGTGTACACTACACTTACGATCCCAGAGAAACGTGTAGAAGCAAAATATCTTACTTTAAATATAATATACGGTAAAAAAGCAATAACCTTGTGTTCTAAAACTTTTCCAAGAACAAGTGTCGCTCAAACCCACGACCTTACGTCACGAAATGGACCACAGCGTCCAACTATGCTACAGAGTCGTATAACGGTGGTGAGTTTAGCGCTTATACGACGTTTTCGTTCTGGGTAGCCTGTAGGAAAATGTTCTGACGATGGTATGTGTGTCTGTAGATGTTAGCGTAGTTTATAATGTTATGTTTCGAGTGGTATACTTATGAAGCATTTTAATACATAGATGTACAGTTGAGTCCGAGGTTCATAAATAAATGCGTTTTAAAAGGTTCAAAAATTACTGCGCAAGCCTTTGACCTTAGTCAATGTCAAAGAGTACGTGTACATACTTTTTCGAAGTAAACTTTACGATTAATGTTTTTTATACAGGGTGGTAAACGCCAGATGGTGCGTCGTCACCATGGCTTATAACCGCGTCCACTCTTTTATAATTGCTCCGCGGAAGCCGGGTAATTTTTTTGTATGAATTTTTCCTACCACTCTGTCACGCTTTATTTGTGCCTTCCAAACAAATAAATGACCCGGTGACCATTGTGTCTATTTGCTGTAATATACTTACATCATTTTTTATATCGAAAAAAATCAAAACGAAATGCTTGGACAGGAACCCAATGCCTAACCAATTTCACACGTTTTTTACATTTGGTTTGTGTATTTAATGTTTCAGCTAATAGGGTTTAAAGCAATAAATATTTTTCAGATTCAGATTCTGAAACTTCATCTTCAAAGTTCCAATCCATCTCATTTTATGGGTGCTTTGTGAAAGGGGTGTGTCTGTGTGACATTAGAGCTAAATCTAGTCATTTTTCTGGTGCCCAACTACAGCATCATTACAAGCACAGTCACCTTAAAAAATATCTGTACTCCTCAGTGCTCAATAATATCGCCTTGACAGTCGTATTGAGATATTTGCGAGCACCTCGTTGACTCCGATATATCTGATGGCGATTTTAACAAGAACACAATACCACTAACATTTAACAGCGCACAACCTAATAAATACAGTCGGACTTTCACAAGGCCCTAAAACAGCTAATCCCAGGATTTAGTTATAAATTAGTATTTCGCAACGGACATTAAGCTTTGCGACAACTTGCGCAAGCTTTAACAGAGCTTTAATAAAACAAGGCATTTGTAACAAACACTAAATCGTGATGATATTAGTTTTAACACCATTTGTGTGCAAACTCGTTAAAGTCCGATCTCAAAATGGAATAACACGTCCTACATACCTAATATCAATTTGTCATAACAAACTAAACCTAAAGGCGCAGCGCAGCTGTAAGATGGTGACACACGCAATCATTAAAATCATTCTTCTTCTTCTTCGTCCCATTACCCTCTGCTGGGGTGTAGGGCTCGAATCAACTCCCTCCATTCGTTTCGGTCTTGGGCAGAATGGGTTACTTCCACCCACTTCATCCCGAGCGAGTCCAACTCTTGATCCACGGAACGCCGCCAAGTTGCTCTGGGGCGACCTTTTTTCCACTTTCCGGGTATCTGCCAAGTCAGGGCTTCCTTGGACAAGTGGGAGTCCGTTTTTCGAAGGATATGACCAATCCAATTCCATTTCCGTACCTTTATTTCTTTTTGTATGGGTGTCTGTTTTGAAAATCATTCACTTTAACAAAAAAATCAAAATCAAAATCAAATATTCTGCAAATAGGCCACAAGGGCACATGTCAAAGCGTGAATTTATACAATTAAAAAAATTAACAATCTTAATAGCAATGAAAAAAAAATTATACTGATTAACAATTAAATGAAAATAAATTTACAAATATTAAGGACGTATTGAATACGATCTGTCCGAATAAATAAAAATTATATAAAATTAATTTAATATCTCAGAGATGTATATGGTCTCTGAGCGTCCAAATACGATTAATAACAATTACTTAAAAGTCCTTAGAGATGTAAATGATCTCTAAGCGCTTAAATTAAAATAAGTAATTTTAATATTTTAGAGGAGGTTGTTGTGATAAATTGATAGGTGTGTAGAACACTTAAAGCTCAAAGCTCACATCAGGTAAGATGAGTTCAGCGGTGGACCTAGATCTTGTACAGGATAGGGTGATTAATTCCGCGCCACTTAAAACCAGCTCCAAATATTTATCCTCTTATCCAGCCATGTAATGTTATCAAAACTGTGCACGAACTATACATGTTCTTACGCAAACCTATTTGCGTATGCGATAGGGACTATAGTAGCGCAACACCGTGAGAAATCGCGTGAATTTGGCGCATTTCGCTGCATTACCTGCATTTATTTATATGATGTTTATTAAGCTCGGGTGACGAATCTTATGTAACGGTCATAGGTGGCGTTCTAAATTCGAAAGTTGTTTGTTTTATTTTGAAATGGGCCAGTTTTCTCACGAATCGAATCAAGTCTAGGAAAAAACATGCATTATAAATATATGAGCCCCATGTAGGAGTGGACTAGTAGAAGATAGAAAAGCACTACCCCCTTTCTTCCCTTGGGTGTTGTAATAGTATAAACCTACAATAGCATAGCTAAACGTGGCACTGAAATTCATTCGTGCGCTGTGCCTCCCCCTTTTGGGAATATAGGCTTGAGTTTATGCATGCATGCATGAGTAAATATGAAAATCCATGACTATGCACATCTTCACGTGGAAAAAAGACCAGGGGACTATGTATTCCAACTAAATTTTTCGCGCAGTTATTTATAAAAAACAAGTTAAAGATCTAATGCTGAATAGTGAGATATTCAGCATTATAATCATTACTCCTTAAATAACTAATACACTTGCTTGTTTAACATTAACCTTCATCTCGACTCGAATGTATTAAAACACTTAATTTGGGATAACAATCGATGCCGATGAAATAAAAAACTCATTACTTCAGTCCTTGATAGGGAGCTGACTAACATCTGTCCTACACGCACACATGCACGTTGGGGGATGCGCATACGCACACAAGTGTAGGTTAACGCACGCTGCTCACGAGAAATTGAGACTATAAAATTTATTTGCCGGAAAGGAAGTATTAATAATTGTAAAACGCAAACCGTTGCCAATGTTAGAATTTATTTGCGAAGTTACAAAACTATTGTTAGGATATTGTTTTTAGACAAACATGGCGACCGCTTGATTCTCACAAATAAAAAAGTACACATTTGTGTTGAATGCTACATGTTTGAAATATATCCGCACTATATTATTGTTCTATTTATTAAACATATACACTAATACTATATTCTTATATCCTAGATATAAAAATATTGCCCCACATAAGTGTATTATTATTTTTATTTACTCTTATTATATTCGTTTCGGACGTCATTCGGCTGACATGATGATGATGATATTCGTTTCATACGAGAACTTTTAGAGCACAAATGAAATTGTTTTTTAACGTAAATGGGACTTAATATTGTAAGTATAATTATATGTATATCTATTACATAATAATAACAAAAAATCTATACTAAAAAAACTTCTCTTATTACAATAACATTTGTGACCATTATTGTTATTCATAATTTATTAGTTTAAAATTCACGAAGTGACCACACTTTATAAATTTTAACATGTGATATGATGGAGGCAGGGAGCAGTGCGCAATACCCGAGGGCCGCGCGCGCATACTGTTCGAGGGGCGCGCGCGCATGTCAACCGTCGTCGGTAGCCGTTTCATATCGATCGCTAGCTCTTCATCATTTTAAGGGTTCCGTTAGCAAAGCCCGCCATTAAATAAATAAATAAAAATAAATATTGGGGGACAATCTTACACAAATCGACCGAGGCCCAAAATAAGCAAAGCTTGTACTAATGGTACTAGACCACGATATACATTATAGATAAATACATACTTAAATACAAATAAAACATCCAAGACCCAGGAAGAAATATCCGTGCTAAATGTGCCTCTGGCTTCGGAGGCAGCGTCACTACCAACTAGGCTAAACAGGCCGTACACGCAGGCAGGATTTGAACTTGCCCTATCCTTTGTATTTTTATTAAAATTGTATATTTGTGTACAGTGAAGACTTTTACAACAACTAGCACTGCTACTTCCTTGTCTGTATCCCTCTCCGATGTCTAACGCAGCGTTGTGAGCCACAAAGTTTTTTGAATCGTAATGTACACACTCGAATTTGTTACGTATACAATGGCCACAACAAATCAATAAAATAATTATCTGCCGACGCAAACGTGGGCTGTTATCTGTATATCGCTTTGGCACTGTAGCTACAGGATTGTTAAAACCGAAATTGTTACCTGTCCGAAAGGTTCTAAGGTATGTTTGTTGAACGAAATTATTTAAATTTTTGTTTATTTACTTTCATGGTCGGCATGTCTTTCACATCAAGGCGCCGACAAGGACCCGTAAGATCCACGTAAAGGTTTCATCTAATTAAAAATCATAAGATTTTTGTAATAATATATTACCTATAGTATTATAAGAATTTATTTCTCTTTAAAATATTATATACCTTTACAGTATTTAGACAGTTAAATGAAAACAATACAAGGCTATTTTTACATGATAAATACCAGGGGACTACGTATCCTGGCCTAGCTTTTCGCTTTCGCAAATTGAAGATCTAATGCCGAATAGTGCTATAAGTTATTCAGCATCATAATAATATCGCCTTAAATGATTGATAGGCAATATACAGTTCAATGGAAACAGACCTAGACCTTTTTAAGGCACGAGTGAATAGGCATCTTCTGGGTGAGCTCGCTTCATCGTCGGCCTCATCTTTGCCCCCCGGCTAGATGCTGGCCAAGAGCAATCCCATTGGTAATTAAAAAAATGGAAGTCTTTGGGGGAGGCCTATGATGTTGATGATATATACAGGTAAATTATGTACTTACTTGCAAAAATATTCTCCCCGTGGTGTGGACAAGCAGGTGCCACCGTTCTTGCATGGCGAGGGCGAGCAAGACACGAAACCTGCGGACAAACAAACAGATGTCAACACACCGTACAAATGCCAATGGGGTTGAAGTGTGTTGGAGCCAGGAAAGACGCCAGCAAAATGTCTGAAATGCCTCCTCCAAACCTACAATGGGGAATGTCTGAAAATTTTAAAAGTCCTTGATTATTATTCTAATGGGAGGAATAACCGTCGCCATTAACAGAAAAAGTTTCAGATTTTTCTGTTGCGCCATATATTTTATAAAAATACAAACATTTTATATCACCTCGCGTCTACCCCGTATCAGACTACTAAGACATTTCTAAGTCCGTCGAATATAAAAAAAAAAAACACCTGCTTGGATCTGTGGTACGCAATGACATTGACAGTTCATCATAGGTTGGTCGTATGACTTGAACTGTCAATGTCATTGCGTACCACAGATCCAAGCAGGCGTTTTTTTTTTTAATATTCGACGGACTTAGAAATGTCGTAGTAGTCTGATACGGGGCAGACGCGAGGTGATATAAAATGTTTATATTATTAAAAAATATATGCCGCAACCGAAAAATCTGAAACTTTTTTCTGTTCATGGCGAGGGTTATTCCTACGAGTACCATTAGAAAAATAATCAAGGACTTTTAAAATTTTCAGACATTCCCCATTGCGAGTTGTAGTGGCAGCGAATTTTCAATTTCGTTTTTGCCTGCCCAAGTATGACTTCTCACCGGCACTCATCTCCCATCCTATAGAAGTGGCCAAGCCAGTGCTATACTTATAGAAGTGGCCAAGCCAGTGAAGACTCAATACGATGCGCTATGGTTTTAGACCGAAACTACGACGTTTCAGCTTCGGCAAAATACTTTCATATGTCCGGATACCCGGCTGTTCTCCACTACATCATCAGTTTTGATAATTAAGCATATAGATATCTTTAACTATCTTTGGATATTTTGTAAAAAAATGCTGGTTGTTGGGTCTAGAGCTCGCAGAGCCGCAAGTGTTGTTGGTTGGCGCTGCTATCAGCTTTTCTATTTCGGGAGTGCTTTCGGAGGCCAAGACAAGCCAAGACTATATTGGGTCGTCGTGCTAGTCCAGTTAGTTAAGATTTCACAGGTAGTTTTGTTAGTTTTGCCCTTTCGGCAGTCGTGTGCAGTCAGCAACAAAACTAGCTACGCATATGAAGGGGCCAAGAGCTCTTATTCTTTAACTGACACTCGTGAACCTACACACACGTGACAAAGAGTTAAGGGCTACCAATTGTGATGCTGATAGTGTCTGATGTCAATGCAAGTTAATTATTTACTGGCGTGCAGAACTGACCCCAATGTCCTCAAGTAGATGCTACTCGATTCATAACCAACATTGTAGTCATATCCAATACAATTTGACCTCTATATCCGTAGCAATTGTACGTATTCAGAGGTCAGTCTTACAGTTGTCATTTCTGATAAAGTTTTTTCGCACGGCGGTTAGGCGCAACACGCGATTTAACCACGCTTAGATCTGTAGTTCATTGAGCAGTCGATAACATTTCAGTTTGTTAAACTTCACACAGAATGGATAATCAACTGGCAGTGCGGTAAGACGGCATAACCGCATCAAAATACTACCGTCAGTTTTCTAACATGATACAACTATGAAATCGTGCACAACAAGTATAAGTGAAAAAGCACAATATTATATCAATTGACATTGACATGTTTACTTGCGAATATTATATTTGCGTAAGTAAAATTAACCGACTATATTAAAAAAAGACGTGGTGTCGCAGGACCATTGTGGCACCTTGGGGGAGGCCTTTGTCCAGCAGTGGACGTCCTTCGGCTGACATGGTGATGGTTAGAATAGAGAAGGAAAATGTAAAATTAATAGTATTTAATAATTCACGTCATTAAGATATCAGGTTTTTAATTCGAACAATATTTTCTCTGTCAGGGTATATTTTAATTAATTAGATAAACCTACCAGCTACATCGAATAATGTCGCGAGTGCCGGCGCCATTTTACACGTCAGAACAAGTATCCAGCGAAGGATGCTGCAAAATCAATATGTCAACCTGCTATCCGATGATATCAACCCGTCACCACAGGGACCACCCGAAACCTACGTTCACGCTTACCAACGCAACTACCAGTGTTCTGAGCAGTAATTTAGAACAATTCTTATGAACAGAGGGGTCACTTTACACCGGCGAGGGATGTTGGTAGCCGAACGGATGCAAGGTATCGATGTAAGATCGATGTTTTTAAAATCAGTTTACGTACGACGCTTCGGTGGTTTTTTACATTTCCGTTATGATATTTTATTGCAGTGTTGCGAGACTTTTGAATATTGTTCTAAATGGGCGATCTTAAAAAGTACCTTGAGTCACAGTCAAGAAAGGGGTCTGCCGCATTTTGAAACTATTATTTGAATGTTAAAGTCAACAAGGTCATGACCTGTGTCTTGTCGAAGGTTTCTTCAGGATTTTTTAATTTTCTAGAAAATTTTCTAGAAATAATAAGATGGTAAATTCTAAATATTTCATCGGAAATGTCCCAATTGGTGAGGTTGACACAGTACGAGATTAAGGCGTAGTCTTTGACCATAAACTCACTTTTGTGCCTCATATCGAAAATGTTGTTAAGAGATCATCCAGGATGCTGGGATTTGTCATAAGAAATACAAAAACATTTCGACGGAGTAAAACCAAAATACTTCTTTAAAACAATTTTGTGCGAAATATAACAGAATACTGTAGTGTAGTGTAGGGGATAGAGTCATTGGAGCTACGTAGAACGATAGCGGACGCGATGTTTCTATATAAGCTGATTAGGAATAAAATTGATTGTCCGCAATTATTGGAACAATTTTGTTTCCGAGCTCCGTCCCGAATGCCCCGCAACCCCATTACTCCGCTCTGTCCTCCGCTCAGACGCACCGTTTTCGGCAGCAACTCACCTACCTACCCCGAGATTATGCAAAATTTTGAATGCATGCTGTCATGAAGCGGATATACACTTTGACCCAATAGTTAGATTTAAGAAAACTGTTCGCAATTGCCTGTCCGGTTCAGTTTAGTTTTCAGCTTATTATGCACTTTAACTGTTATAGGTACATAATTGTTACACTTTCTTCTTGTTACTCATTTTAAAACTTTAACGCAAGAGTCTAACGTAATATAAACCATTATTATAGTTTTGAGCGGAGCGCTTAAATTATGGGTGTTTTGAAGAAGCATTTTTGTAACTTTTAAATTTTAGTTTTTTTCGCTGCCTTTTTTGTAAAATGCATGTGGTGTTCACCTGTCAGTGATTGTTACATCTAGCATAAAACTGTTATTGCAAGCTTTATATGTAATTAACGGTGTAAACAATTGTTGGTGAGCCAAATAAATAAATAAATAAATTTCTTTTCCTCAGGCTGCTCTCCCAGTGCGCACTGCTATCACTTTCATAGCCCAGCTTATAAAGTCACAGACAGGGAAAAAAGTTAGGGTTAAAATTGGCAGAAATGACAACAGTTCAAATTTCCTAGTACGAGTAGTATGATATTTATAACACATTTCGTTAATTAAACAAGAAACCCAAAAATATTTATTAAGTATTTTTATAACTACTTAGTACTTACAACCCGGTCACAATATCTGTGCACCTGACCTCGTGACGTCATAGCGGCGAGCGCGGGCGGCGGCATTCCAGCGAGGTGCACAGATATTCTGACCGGGTTGTACTAGTTTTCAAGATTTTCATGAAAATGTAACGAAAGCCTACCACCGTCCATGTGACGTCACACAGCTGAATTGTGAGTCACTTGTCACTTAACTTCTCTTTTAGAATGAGGAACTTTTGAAATCGATTTTTAATAGAAAATTATATATTCACTTTATTGAAAAAGGAGCGCTCGTGGCCCAGCGGTGCCAGCGAACCGCGTGCGGTAAGCGAGGTTAAGCAATGTGGGCGCAGGTCAGTTCTTCGATGGGTGACCGCTTTGAGTGGTTACTAACTGAGCGCTCCCGTGCTTTGGAAGACACGTTAAGCCGTTGATCCCGGCTGTTGTCTATGACAGCAGTCGTTAAGCCAAGTTAGGGGCCATCGGGCGGCTTGAGAACTTCTAACAGTCAAGTTGCCCACTCACTTGACAAATGGGGGTCGAAGTTGCACCACGTCCGTAGGGAGTACCCATCGCTGCCCTACACGTGACCTCTGGGTGGTGCTAAAAGTGCAACCAAACTGGCAACCGTACTTGTCTTCTCGAAGATCTCACGGTTCGAAAATAAATGCCATACGATTATTATTATTATTGTTGAAAAATGTTTGATCAAGAATGGACTGAACAGTGAAATTGAGTGTAAGTTAGTAAGTAAGACCAACGATTTTTTTCGCTAGCGGTGCCAATATGTCAATATTACGTTTCCCAACACACAATTCTACATGTCACGATTACAAGAATTAATTCAATATTGACAATTTCAAAGTGCCGAATAAAATTCACTTTAAATATTTCGAAACCATTTATCTCGTCGGTTATCAAGGCAAATATTAACTCGGATTCGGGATCGTGGGAATCTGAATTTTGACATATGTAAACAATACGATAAGGGTGTAGGCATGTATGATTATCCTTGTATATGAAATAAGTGAACCGGCAAATTACGCTGGAACAAAAGTATCTGGCTATTCTGCCTCAGCTCCGTCCATATCACCCATATGGTATGTATATAGAAATAAATTATCTTAGATTATTAATTAACAAAAAACTCGAAAAATCCCTCATCAACTTGATTTTTAAATACTGTTTGACCATCAAACATCGTGTTTTTTGTATTACGCTACAAACGTCATAGTTAACAGGGCGTTTTCGCCGTTATATTAAACATAATGACATTGAAATAAGGACTAAAATACTATGTATATATACTAATATGTAGTATGTGTGTATGTAGTCGACTGTATAACGATAGGATATGCCCGTCTTGCGATGTCACTCCTCTCGCTCGCGTCAATTATTTCCGATGGAATAGCGGCCCAGGGCTGTCAAGTCAACATATTTACACACGATATGACGTCATAACAGAACCTTATTCTCAAAATTGACCACCAACGCAACAAGACCCCCAGCCTCATAATAACTGTACACAATCAAAGGTCTGCCGTTCATCGGCTCGCTTATCATCGCGGAAGCGGTGTCGTAGGCGAAAACGTTATTTTTGCCGCGGCCCGTTCCCACGGTCGCTATCGCCTTCCGGTCAGATTGACATTATTATAACGCTCAACAGCGTTGATTTGAGGCGTGCGTCATTTTACATGCGTTTGCATAACAGTGCGCGTTTGATGCAACTGTAATCAATTTTGCTTGTTTTATATTTCTACAAACCATACAGACAAAAGTCGGGATCCTTTGGTAGAAATTTTTACGTTGAAGTGTAATGTCGTTTAGATTCCATAGCACACAAGCCTTGCTTGGATGGTCGATTTGAGTAAGTCCAGCAACTTAATATAGATGAGGATAGAACAAGGGATAAATACATTAAATAGATAAAGGGTAGACACTGTGTATAAATAATTACGACCACGTCCGAATATTGAGAGCACAAAATCGTGCAAAACATAATCTTACTAAGGAAACTACGGATCGGCGATAAGCAAAATTAGTACATATTATTATACACGATATTAGATCCGGTCAAATACCGTTTCGAAAAAACCTGTCCCGCTTGTGTGTTTTTGTCATTAATGGTACCGTTGGTATTGTCAAGTGGTAATTTTCGTCAGTTTTTTTAAACAGGATGTTTTTGTTGATGTCCGTTCTTTTAGGCACATAGCCGTGTATACTCGTGGAAAAGACATATCATATTTAGTTTCTCAAATACAAGAAAACATTTTTTTTCATTTTCAATTAAAATAATTAATTATATCACCAAGGTTGAATGCAAAAGGACCTGACTTAAAGTGGAGTTAAGCAATAAGTTATGTCAAGTGTGACGATATTCGAAATTCGAATGACACGATAGTACATCAATAAAGCCATACAACAAATAGGCAGCTTTGACAGGTAAAGCGATTTGTCTCCTTGACTCACTTTGGTTTTGAACGATATGTCAAGCAAATAGAAGAGTTTATTCAGCTTAGCTACAGATGGTTGAAGCTTACAGCTTCAGCTTCGTCCTCCTCCAGTGGCGCCTCTTAGCGTTGTATCGAATAGTGTTTCCTGTGCGCATTCTGACCCATTGCGGAATCGGCCGGTTTTGTTTAAGCTTTTTCGCAAGCTTGCGCTTGATAATAAATGTCTTGTGAGCCGACATTTTCACGCCGTCAGCTGTCAAAACCAAATGCAAATAAGTAAGAATAGTTTCATATAAGGTGTATAATTAATAGATCTTAAGAAGAGCACTGATACCTTTTTAACAGACTTCAAAAAAAGGAGGAGGTTCTCAATTCGTCGGAATATTTTTTTTGTATTTTTTTTTATGTATGTTCACCGATTACTCGGAGACTAGTGTACCGATTTCGTTGAAAGGGTATGTTTTCTAGTTGGTCCCATTGTCACCAAGTCTGGATCTGATGATCTGATGATCTGGATCGAGGGAGTTTCTCAAATTATAATATATATACCGAGAGGATGGGGTAACTAAGGCAAAATCGAAGGATTTACTTATTTTGAGGTATGTAATGGAAATGAAATATATATATATACAAAAGTTAATGACTTATTGCAGCTAGATATCAAACCTGTTGAATGAGTATGTTTCCTTTTTATTGTACTTTGTTAACACAATTAATATATACATCGTTAACACAATTTAAAATAATGAACCTCCAGGTCAGTTGTTTATTTTTGTTTTAGTACATTTTTTATTTTATGTACTGTGAATTTAATATGTTTATATGACTGTTTGTGTTCTGAATAAATTAAAAAAAGAAAAGAAAGGAAGACTTTTACGATAACTAACAAACAGCACTTTGACTTAGGTGGTAGTGGCCCTGCCTACGAAGCCGGAGGTCCCGGGTTCAAATCCCGGTCAGGGAATTATTTGTGCATTTAACACAAATATTGTTCCTGAGTCTTGGATGTCTCCTATGTATTTAAGTATGTATTTATCTATATAAGTATGTATATCAACGTCTAGTACTCATAGTACAAGCTTTGCTTAGTTTGGGACTAGGTCGATTTGTGTAAGATTGTCCACCAATATTAATATATTTATTTATCAGTATCCTAGATTATGATTTGTAAAACGTACGCGTGCGAGAGCACGGCATATCGAGCTAAGTACCTCTAGTGAGCGAACAAGAGAAGAAATTAGGTTTTTTCAGCGTCTAGTGGTAAAATAATGTATTTATGTATGTATGTAAGCACTTTATTGTACACAATAACAGTTTAAAACATATACATGTGAACAGGATCAGAGTAGAAAGGCGAACTTATCCCTATGAGGGATCTCTTCCAGCTAACCTTTGAGGTATTGAGAGGAGATTTTTAAAAAGAATGAGATAGACAAACTTACACCGTGTACAACAACGTTACAATGAGTGAATATAATTTGTAGCTAAACCATAATTAAATAAATACCCATAAATACATATGTAATAAGTAAATATACATATATAATGAATAAAAAAAATTACATATACCTATAATAAATACAGAATAATTATAATCAAAATTACAATATATAAATAAATTATAGTACTCAACCAAATCACAGATCGTTGGAGAGCCATAATTTCTTCAAATGTTTCTTGAGTGACGCGACAGACTGGGACTGTCTTATTGACAAAGGTAACGCGTTCCACAGCTTCACAGCGCCCACGGTGAAAGATTTAGAGTACGTAATAATCCCTTAATTAAACACCGAACAGACGTGTTTTCGTTCATGACTTTCATGCGCTAACAAAATTAATTAAAAAACTAAAAAAACCCGACGCGTTTCTGGGTAATTTGGAATTTGAGGGCCTCCCGCGAACTTCAAAAATCGAACTTCGTATCGTACCCTCCCTTTCCGTCATATAGTGTATACACTATACGAGAGTGAAAAGGACGGCACGACGCGAAGTTCGCGGTAGGCCCTTTGGCGCCAAGAATCCGCCATTTTGTTTTTATTTTTATTTTGATATACCCAGTGTCGTCACTCTCACAGTAAATACGAATCTAACGACACAGCTCAAGCTAAAACCCATCGAGCTGTTCAGGCTGCAGAGCTTGCCAAACAATTATACATACATACTCTCGAAAAACATAACCCTCCTTCTGGCGCAGTTGGATAAAAAAATATTCAAATTAGACGTATAGACAAAAAGCTTAAAAGCTCAATTAACGTGGCAATTAGGAGCTTTAAGTTTACGATCGACGCGTGTTTAATATCGATATAAAAATGCCATTAAGGCATAGATAACACACAGAAAAACATACCTTATTCCCTTCGTAATAGAGATTAAAGCAAAATTCAATGTTCATAGCCAATCAAGTAAAGGAAATAGGACTAAACTATGGCCAATTATTATAAAAAAACTATTAGATTTAAACGAGATTTGTTATCCCACATAAAGGCGAAAAAGTCGTTCTTTGGAAATTGTATTAAACTCTACAATACAAGTAAATTTTCGAACAAAAAAACACCGATTCCAAACTTTGCCAGACCCCATCCTCTTGGTATATAATTTGAGGAGTTCCTTATTTTGCCTTACCCCATCCTCTTGGTATATAATTTGAGGCGTTCCTTCGATTTTTCCAAGATCCCGTCATCAGATCCAGACTTGGTGACAATGGGACCAACTAGAATACACACCCTTTTCAAACAAAACAAGAATTTTTGAAATCGGTCCACTAGTCTCCGAGTAATCGGTGAACATACATTTAATAAAAAGATATATATTCCGACGAATTGAGAACCTCCTCCTTTTTTTGCAGTCCTACGCGCATTACTGTCCTTAACGATTCTAAATTTAAACAGACACTTATTTCTAAAGCATATTAAGGCATATTATTTATAAGGAAAACGATTACATCATGGATAGGGATGTTTGGCAGTGATAGCGTCCTGCACGGGTAATCTATCGCGAAAATAGGTTCTCTACTGTAGCATTGTAATGTTGTATTACTGTGATACTGTAATTTTATATCCACTTACGATGTATATTGTTTTGAAAAAATGATACCTCGCAGTGTATGTTACGCCGGTTCTTCTCGTGGCAGAGGTTTATTTTTAACCGACTTCAAAATTTCAAAAGAGGAGGTTATCAATTCGGTTGTACGTTTTCTTTTTTTTTGTTTTTTTTTTTTAATGTTTGTTAGTCCATAACTCCGTCATTTCTAAACCGATTTGGAAAATTCTTTTTTTGATTGTAAGTATATATATCCAAGTTGGTCCCGTTTTTGTCAAAACGCAGTTCTGATGATGGGATCCATGAGGAATTGAGGGAACTCCTCAAATCTTAATTAATATATAAATAACATGGTTGACATTGTTTATAATTTCTTATTATTGATTTTTTATTTGTTATAATTTATGCACTTACTTTGTAGACGTTTTTTACAGATATTTTCACTCATGACTTGTTTATTATTAATTATTTGCAAATTTGATTTTTATTCTTTTAATATTTATGACACAATTATTTCAAATGCAATGTATATTGTTTATTGAATAAATAACTAAGAAACTAAGAAATAAAATCTTTAAGGCAAACATATAGTGATTTTTATGTTTTTATCAACAAGTCAAGCATTTTCATCCAAAAATGTGACATTGGATGAAGTGGAACTGCTCATGATGATCAGAACAGAACTCTTCAACGACGAAAAGTTCACGTTTGGCGATTTGTCCTCCTAGCTGTGTTTGTTAAGCAAGTTCTATTTTCATGATTAATTTTTGTCATGCTTGATTTCTGATGATGGGATCCATGAGGAATTGAGGGAACTCCTCAAATCTTAAAGGCAAACATATAGTGATTTTTGTGTTTTTATCAACAAATCGAGCATTATCATACAAAAATGTGACATTTGATGAAGTGGAACTGCTGATGATGATCAGAACAGAACTCTTCAACGACAAAAACTTCACGTTTGGCGATTTGTCCTTCTAGCTGTGTTTGTTAAGCAAGTTCTATTTTCACGATTGATTTTTGTCATGCTCGAGTTCTGATGACGGGATCCATTAGGAATCGAGGGAACTCCTCAAATGTGAAAGGCACACAAATAGTGATTTTAGTATTTTCATGAACTAATCAAGCATTTTCATTCATAAAAGTGACATTTGATGAAGTGGAACTGCTGATGATGATCAGAACGGAACTCATCGACGCGTAGTTCACGTTTGGCGATTTGTTCTTTTCGTTTTGTTTGACAAGCAAGCAAGGTTTTTTCATGATTCCATGAGGAATTGAGGGTACTTAGTCTTCTACCATTATAAACATATATTATAGCCATTTTTATTTTATTGTATATCTATGTAAGAGTGCACCATCTAAGTATAATAATCTTTTACCGGCCTCCCCCATTGAAGTCGGTTTTTTTTTCTTAAAAATTATTTCGAACCGGTTCGAATTCGAAATCGAACTCGGTAGCTTTTTGACATTCATAGGAGCATATATTATATTATAATATGCCTATATTGAAGAAATAATAACTTTGACTTTTTTTATGGACATTTTTTTGGAAAAGGTGGTATTTTAGACTCGGGTAGACATCTGTCATAATTTTTTATATGAAAAAAAAAAACAATGTTTTTTTCTTTAGAAAGCTGTGTATGTGTGTGTGTTGTCTGGGGTATGAAATTAAAGGGCTCAATGAGCTGATTCAAAAACTATACCACAACATTACATTTCAGGAAGTGAATTCGCAAAAAATAAAATTCACATTAAACACACAGCAAGTTTGTCTGACAGCAAATGGCTGAATGTTTTTTTTTAAATATGTATATTCCGAATGAGTCGTCATATACTCAATAACGGTTGGCGTTATGGGTACTAGTTATCTATATTATTATTATATTATATCGTTTTATACAGGCAGCTCGCGCTGGTAAGTCTAAATCATAGTTCACTAAGCACTAATATAATTCACTGCTTTAGATAGTTTGTCATCGCTGGTTCGGCCACTTACTGAGATTGGGAGAGGATCGAGCTGTCAAGAAAGCATACTTGGGGCGACTGAGTGGCCGCCGCCCGGTTGGTCGACCCAGGTATCGCTGGGAAGACAGTGTGGAGGCGGATCTGCGGCAGCTCCAGGTCGAAGACTGGCAGGAGGCTGCGCAGGATCGGGAAAGGTGGCGTGCTCTCGTTTCGGAGGCCAAGATCCTCTTTGGGTCGTTGCGCCGTTAAAGTAAGTATGATAGTTTGTCTAGTTTATTTTTATATGGAACCAGTTAAATCGTCTGTTTTTTGTGAATAAGGATCTCTTTGAAACATGGTTCAATTGTATGTCTGAACCCTATCGGACATTGGAACATTACTGACAATATCTTTAAGTGGCAGCCGTCACATATTATTACTGGCCTGGTTACTCGACCGTTGAGTTCCAGTGGGGTGGCCACCCCTGTTGCAACAGCTACCGTTGCGCAAGCGCAAGTTACTGTGCGTCGTTTGAGTTTGAAACTTACTCAATCAGGCCTTTGAAAATCGTTGTTTTCGTATGTCGTCATGGTTCATTAACGTTATTTGAGAAAAAATACTCAGAAAGATTTTTGAGGCGCATTTAGATCGGTATCCGTTCGTTATTTATAAAACAAACACCAATGTATAATCAACAGCAAAAGTACGTCATGATTTTAGTACCTTGTCACTTTCACTACTTTGACGCATCCCAACTGTAGCAATATTGTGACGTTAGTGCGACAAAGTACTATAACTACAAATTTAAAAAGTTCAAAAACACCCGACATATTCATTTCAAAGCTCAATGTCTCAAAAACGGCTGAACAGATTTTCATGAAGCATGGCTAGGACCACTCGGGATTAAATTATCTATGACACAAAAAACTAAACAAAAATCGGTTCATCCGTTTGGGAGCTACGATACCACAGACAGATAGACTGACAGACACGTTAAACTTATAACACCCCTCTCTTTTTGCGTCGGAAGTTAAAAATGTAAGCGATAAAATAACGTTATTCTTCCAATATAGTTATATTTAATGGTAGACCACTTTGACAAGCTACATTTTCATGATTTCAAGACCAAAACAATACAATTAATACCAAAACAATACACATTACGATACAAGTGCAGAGAAAGAGGTGATAAATTGAAACACGACCGCAGGCAGTGTTTTAAATCGACACGAGTTGCGAATTACCTGTTCGCACGTGTATCGTACAACGTTTTACAGTACATATGGCTCTTTAAAGTTTCGACATATGCACGTTATCTGTTGATTACCGCACGAGTGCGGTAATGCACCATGCGTACTGTAATAGTACATTACGATACAAGGGTTGTAAAACAAAGAAAGGCCGATATCGCAGATGTTTGAATTTCTGTTTTACGACTTAGTGTAGCCGAGCGTTAAGCACGCGACTCAAATAATCCGGAGGTCGTAGGTTTCGAACCCCGTTTTCTGGGTGTTACATCATTATACCCCAAAGCATCTGATTCCTTACGGGGAAAATCTTACATTAAACTAAAATTGCCTAGCACCTCCCACCACCAAACAGGGTAAAAGCCTCCAATCCCCCCAACCGAAATCTTAGATCTGCCACTGCCTGTGTACACGTGTAACATCTCTGCGCTTGAGTATTCAAAGGGGTATGCTTCGAAAACGCAAGCGCAAGCACGGTTAGTCGAACAGCGATCGTCTAACTCTCACGCATCCATTCACAATCCGCTTCCCGCTGAAGCGCACCTGCATCCACCCTAACCCGACCCGTGACCTACGGTAGAACCTTTCAATATGTCATGTGTTAAACTGGTAAGTGTACACGAGGTGAGTAAGCTTTGTGAATGGCCACGCAGGGGCGACGAATCAACGTAATAAAGGAAATATATGGCAGTATCCGGCTGCAACCTGTTAGTAAACCGGATTGAGTGTACTATATAAGAAAGGCAGTCTTTACTACTTTTAAATGGACAGTGCAACAGCAGCCGGCCTGATGGTAATCAAACACAGTAGCCTATGAACGCTTGGGTCTATTGAATTGAGGATCTATTGATCTGAAGATCTTTTGTGTCAGCTAGAGACATGGACGCCCCTCTCTCGACGCAGCGCATCCTCGGAAGCTTTGCGGACGTACGATGGTTGCCATTTTTAAACTCGTGGGTAAGACGCCTATGACTCTCGCTCTCGCATCCTCGTCAGAACGTGAAGATCTTATCCACGACGATAAGTGATAAAATGTCAGTCATCACACGCCTTGGCGACCTTAATCGCCGCCAGGATCACATAACATTGCCTAAATAATAAGTAGTAGTGTTAATGTCTGTCTTTTCCGCTCACGGGAATGGTGTCCCGGACCTTTGGAAGGCGTGCGCGGAGCCGAAGTACCAACCGATTACCACATAGCCAACACGTAGAGGCCCTTTTGACAATTTAATGAAATGCATGGGGTACACCGAGCGGATGCTGTCCCTGCCCGTGTCATGGGACGCACACAGAGACAGCACCCGCCAGGGTGTACAGGAACTATTGCTGGTTGATGGAATCTAAATGAACCGGACTATTGGGTGTCTTATTATGACTGCGGTTCTGTAAAGTGGAGCTTCCCCAGGGTTCGGTTGAAACGTAATAAGTAGCTCGTAGTTATTAACTTTTTGTCCAAGCATCGCACTCCGTATTACACTCGATCATATTCCCATTTAGTCGGAACAGTACTTTTTATGCGCAGGCGCAAGTTGAGAGAGAATCATGTGACTGTAGCGATAGAGCAGCTTAGACATTAGAATCGCAAGTTGGTTCAACTGACCCTAAGAGCGTTAGTACACGCAAAAACTTTAATTGTTGAGCCATTTAGAGTTCCCTTCAGACTGGGCTTCATAGTTAGCTCTAAACACTTAAAGTCCGTTCCCGTACTTGCGTAAATCCAAAGCTCCATTTTTGGCATCTAATCATTGTGACGAAGCGGCACGGACGGTATGTGTTAATTTTGATGGATGTGTGTGTTGAAAAGCCGTCAGCGTGTCCGCTACTATCTCATAACTCACTCGGCTCGCCGGCATCGATTTTCCTAATGAATCTTCATACAAATCATTGTTTGCGTCATTAACGGAAGGGAACAGTTTTACGTCATTATGGTAAACGATGTAAATAGACGACGGAATCGGTTAATTGAGGTTGAGTTTTGGTACTTTCGGGTCATTGGCCGGTTCTATTATGAAAAATATGTGAGAAAGAGTAAATAGATATTGCGCAAACGCATTCTTATCCTTCCTCATGGCAACGTCAAAATTGTCAAATATGCGATGGCAAAAACAAGCTTTTTTTGTTTCAAGACTCATTATGATCTATTTCTAGACAGTTTCGTTTTCATACAAGCTTAACTTCCAATGTGCTTATAAATATAAGTCATGACGTATCCTGACTGATTTCAACACAAACACGACTGCCATTTATCATGCACTGATACTGAAGGTAAAGTTGTGCTGAAGTTATTTATTTCCTCGCAAATGTGATGACAAACATTGTGATTAACTCGGGCGTAAGAAAATTGCAAACTATAGTCATCAAGAGATGTATATAGAGAGATTTTTCCCCTCGTTAAACAATGCAAAATGTAACAAGATAATCGTAACATAATTTCTTATTTCAGTCTGTTTAAATCTAGCCTAAACGTATTAGAGAGAACAAATACGAGTACATCGTCCAAACATATTCGACAGTATGTTTAACTTTTAATTCACATCAAGCCATTCACACACGTTCTCACACATTATTTAAGTACATGTATGAGAGTATGACAAAGCCTACATTGTCCATTGATGTATCGACCAATTTGTCCGTGTGGCGAACAATACTTTGAAGCCTAGGCTCATAACGCTCTAATAAAAGACGTGTAGTTCAGAACCTTTTGAGCCTATTTAGCCAGGGTCGCACTAGGGGACAAAATGGAGCACTGTCGACCGGCAACGTGGTATCGCTAGGTTTCATATCGTTTCAAATGCACAAGTAGCTTTCCGTTGAAGGCAAATATCGCGAGGAACCCGAGGGAGGGCCTACTACGAAATTCGAAAATAGAACTTCGTATCGTGCCGTCCCTTTCCGTCATTTAATGTATAACACGAGAGTGAAAGGGACGGCACGACACGAAGTTCGATTTTCGAACTTTGGTGTAGGTCCGGTCTCCATCAGGGTCTTTTGCCCTCTGCGATGTTGAATTTTTCTTCAGAGATCTGGTGTGACACAGTGCTCCATTGATTTTTGGAAGTAACAATCGAATTAACAATTACAAGTCTTGCAAACCACTATTCAGAAAATTTAAAATACTACCTCTACCCTGTTTATATATTTTAGAAATCTGCATGTTTGTTAAGAGGCATATGTACTTATTCAAAACAGCTGCAAGCATTTCCACTAGAAACCAACGAAATCCTGGTCGTTTGGTGCATGATTGCGTTCCTAGGACAGCATTGTACTCTAGTCACTGCTTTGTTATGTGCATGACAATATATAATAAGTTACCGAAATGTTTGAAAGAGCTACCTCTAAATAGATTTAAAAACCAATTAATCAAGCTATTAACTGTAAAGAACTATTACAATGTAAAAGATTTCCTGTCTCAAGACATTTAACAATTATTTAAGATATTTGCATGCTAGTATTACACAATACAAATAGCAGAATAAGATACTCGGATGCCAGCCTGTATGCATGGTTTGTACAGTCGACAGCAAAAATATATCATTTTATTATTGGTGGTAAAAGTGACAAGGTACTAAAATGATCATCTACTTTTGCTGTTGACTGTACAAGAGCTATTGTAAATTATGTTTTATAACCGTTTTGTGGCCCTCAAAGATAAGACTGCGCAGTACGTTCGGTTCTCCATACAAACGTATTCATGCTCTTATTTTAAAACGCCAGGCTAGAATAACATGAAACTTTGTATACACAATGGGATCTGGCATATCTAGGTCGGACCATAGTTTCTGTTGCTTGAAATGGAGAAAAAATACAGCGATTATTAAGGTTTTCATACAAGCCGTAAAAAACTCAAAAAGCCGCTGTCTTTTTTTCTTTTACAATTTCTAGCAACAGAAACTAATTTCCGACCTAGATATGCCGGATCCCAGTGTGTGCACAAATTTTCATGTTATTCTAGCATGGCGTTTTAAAATGAGAGGGTAAATACGTGTGTATGGAGAACCGAGCCAGACCGAACGTACTGCGCCCTCAGAGTGAAATTGGTATGTTTATAAGCACAAGAATGCACTTTTACAACCTTTATGCCTCGCAATATCAGGAGGCTATCAAAGGCACATGTAATAATAATGTAGTAATGGTAAACGCGGGCAATTTATATAAACGCGCGCGGACGTTGACTCTTTTGTTCTTTAGGGTTCCGTATCCGTCGCCAAAGGGTCCGGAGCCCTGTTACCCTCACTCGTGTGTCCGTCTGTCGTCTGTCACAATTTGTGTTCCGAAGACAAATGACATTGGAGACCGAATCAGTGTGAAGTGAGGGTGAGTGTATTGACAACTGTCAAAATCATACAACATTCGCGTACTTACGCACCAGATATGATCAATTATCAAATGCACCTTCCATTGCTGCACAAATAATATACAGGGTGGCCCATTCAAATCGGTCAGTATGGGAAAGTCTAAAACTATAAGACATACGAAGATTTGTTCTTAGGAACCATGTCACCGATTTTACAAGTAGAGAGGTACAAACAACCATAGAGACAATTTTACATGCCTGAACTTGTTGAATATTGTAACGGTGGTCACTTTGAACACCTACTATGATAAATTAAAGTATGTGAAAAAAATGCATTTTATTCATTTTAGACATTATGTTTCTTAGAGACATTTACTGCTTAAGACCTACACAAACGATATCTGAATAGAAATAGTGTAAGTTTATTTTTTCAAAACAACCGGGTTCGATTCCCTAGCTGGGTACAGTGTTTTTTTTCAAATGTATGAATGCAGTTTTTCTTTTTATCAAAATCGGTGACATGGTTCCTAAGAACAAATCTTCGTATGTCTTATAGTTTCAGACTTTCCCATACTGACCGTTTTGAATGGGCCACCCTGTATACTTATAACAAGACCTGATGCTCTATTTATCCGGAACAGCGTCCTACGTTACAACACAATGCAATTGACAACATTTCATTTTTTAAGCTGGCCCTTTTCCAATGAAATCAAATAGAGGATAAAAAGTTAAGTAAAACCACATTTTTAAATTCTCGATTATATCCCAATTTCATATAAATAAATCAATTTCAAAAGTTCCTCATTCTAAAAGAGAGTAAGTGACAAGAAAGGCGCCACAGCGTAACAAATCATACAGAAGCACTGTTACTAAGACAAATTTACTAAAGAAAGTGAACTGCTGTTCTTTTGTGTGTGACTGTCACAATTTCATAGTAATGACGTCATTACTACGATATGGGCTCTCTTCATATTTTCGTGAATATTTAGAAAACTGATGCTAACTCTTCTGTCTTCCAATACCAATTTTTCAATTCTCGCCACATTGTCATCAGTGACCGAGGTGGAAGGCCGGCCGGAGCGAGGGTCATCTTCACAGTTGGGCCTACCTCTCTTAAATTCGGCAACCCAGTAAGCAACCGTGGAATATGGTATAGCAAGCTATAAAAATATAAAAATAATATTTTACGGTTTCTTGTTACCAAATTAACGAAATGAGTTAAGATTTCATACTACTTGAAAATTTGAAATGTTGTCAATTGCAAACCTCACAAAAATGAATTAGTTACAGACGGAAAGAAAACAGCAAAACAAGAAAGTATGTAGACGTAGACAACAGGCGGTCTTATCGCTAAAGAGCGATCTCTTCCAGACAACCTAAGAAATACGAAAAAAAAATGATACGTTCCAAAGTTTATGACTAGTTGTATTGAATAGTATGGCTTTTTAATTTAATTGTCGGCCTGTTTAGCCCAGTTGGTAGTGTCACTGCCTCCGAAGCTAGAGGTCCCGGGTTCGAATCCCGGTAAGGGCATTTGTTTCTGTGGTGAGCAGAGACATTTGTTCCTGAGACTTGGATGTTTTCTATGTATTTATGTGTATATCTATTAAATATATCGTCGTCTGGTACCCATAACACAAGCCTTATTGAGCTTACTGTGGGACTAGTTCGATTTGTGTAAAAATGTCCCCAAATATTTATTTATTTATTATTATTATTTTAAAATCACGTACGGTCAACCAACTTGATTTCTGGGCAACTTCTTACCTTGTCACAGTGAAAACCAATATGAAAGCTGCTGGAGATCTCATATTATTGTCACTGTGACAAGGTACGAAGTGGTCAAATAGGTCGAGTAGCATGCCTGGCGCACTGGCAACCCTGCCTAAACAAGTTTTTCATCAACTTTTTTAATAATCGTCAAGATACCCCGCCGTTTCGGTGCGGGCAACTATTCGTCTCCGAATTAAAAAAAATACACGGGCGTCTAATGTTTCCTATCACTTACATAATATGATACTTTATATATGATTGAAAGAGTAATAAAGAATTTAAAGAGTGAGTTTGAATAATCCGACTTATGACTAAAATTAACTACCAGTGATTATGGTTTCTGAAGTGGATATTTATTTTCTGCTAGATTGATTGCTAGAAAAGTTCCTTACTTAAAATAAAACCACATTCAAATAGTTCACCCGTATAAGAGCTACGATGCCACAGACACACAAATACATATGTTAAACTTCCAACACCCCTCTTTTGCGTAGGTGGTTAATAAGACCGCATTTAAAATCGATTCACCCGTTTGGGAGTTACGAATGCTACGATGCGACAGACCGACAGAGAGACATACGTACTATACACAGACATGTAAAGCTCATAATAGATTTTTTGCGTATTTATTTGGGGTTGGCTCTCCTAATCCTTAGTCTCCAGAGTAATCGGTTCTGGGTCGTCTTTGGATCCGAGCTGGACCTCTCCAGATCTTTCTTAATTACGGACATCCATGTTAGACGGGGTCTACCGCGATGTTTTGGTTTCGCATTAAGTTCGAGCACTTTTTTCGTCATGTGGTTATCGGGCCTCCTCGTGACATGACCATACCAGCGCAGTCGTGCTTTTCAATGTGCGAACAACGTAAATTATTTGGATCTTAAAATAATCCAAAATGACAACACTTAGTACAAACAAACGGACTGATGACCTGGTAAGGGTCGCGGGTGGCGCAGGACCGGTCATTGTGGACGTCCCTCGGCTGATATAATGATGAGTACAAACAAATAGTTAATTTATGTAAACATGCAAGAATTCCCTCTGTACAAATCATTAGTGAAACGTTATTTGTTTCTATATTGAAAATTCAGTAGCCACTTATTTGATGATCAATATTCATCGGGCTGTGAGAAAATTGTGTGTGTACACATTATTAATTCCGGACTTCTGAGAATATTCAAGCGATTTTGAGTCCTCGATCCAATGCCGAGGCATTTTAATTCTGAGATCTTAATAATTTCAAGTAAGCAATGTGACTCGGAGTCTATAACATAAGTATTAAAGTACAATATTAAATAAATTACAAACTATTTCTATGCATAAGAATATTAGATTTTAAATATATTTGTACGTGTCAACCGATTAGGGAATATTTGTATAGAAATGAAAAATTACAAGTTACACGTATTTGTTCGTACCACCACCACCACCACCATATCAGCCGGAGAACGTCCACTGCTGGACATAGGCCTCCCCCGAGCTTGGGGGGTAAATGCCATAATCGCCACGCTTGGCATGCGGATTGGCGATCGCAGTGTCTCCACCGCACTCCAGGGATGCTGCTGCCCATCCCCTGGTGGTCTTGGTCGTAGTTTTAGGACATACCCGGGGTTTGTTCGTACAGTTAACTTTAAACATATATTATATTCCCAAAACCCACCTGTATATTAAACGTAGTGTCATTGCGCCGGCTTGCGACTATCTAATTTTAATCTGTCAGTTTTCTACCACTTGGATAAGTTAGTGATTTGCCATTTTCGCGTTAACACAAAAGAGGGGTGTCTATCTGTGACACCGTAGCTCTTCGTCGTGAAAGAGCTCAATGACCGTACGTTTAGGAATTAAATCCAATCTCCAATAATGCCTTTACTGACACATGATTTCGACCAAACGTCACACTAGTAGGTACTATTGCGACAAAGTCATTACCTACAAGCAAGGTCGCGTAATCAACATCCCGATTACTGTAATCAGTGTCATGACAGTAATCATGGACTACGCGAACAGGGGCGAATTCCACATGTATTAATCATGGCTAGTGACAACACTGATATGCATGGTCCAATGTCTGGGGGGACCGTAGAAAGAGGATCATATAGGAGAGGAGGATTAGCGTATCACCAAAAAGGACGGACTTATGGTAACCTGATTAAATTGAGATGTATTGATAGTGTTGGTAAAGACTTGAGTCTTTGGAGTCTTCATTCCAGACTCGACTTAAGTTTTTTAGACTTATCGAAGATTGAGTGTTCTGTAGAGACTTGAGAGTTTTGTTTATTAAGTGTAATTCTTCCTTCATGGGGGGAGGGTAATGCGAGATGTATAACTATTGTGGACGGCGGTTAAGAAGTCAATCCTGACACCTGTTATTTCCATACAGTTTATAACCTCAAAGTGACTTTCAGGTTATTAATTGTATGGAAATGACAAGTGTCAGGATTGACTTCTTAACCGCCGACTACTATAGGGGGACAATCTTACACACATCGAACTGGCCCCATAGAAAGCTTAATAAGGCTTGTGTTATGGGTACTATAGGTACATGACGATGTACGTATTTAGGTAATAGATGCTGATTGACGTAATGACAACACCAACATTTGCTTCATCCTTTTTTTTGACGCAGAGGAAATGCGTTTATGCATCCCCCCGGGACTGTGGGGACGGCCCTTTGGGGGGTATGTGGGACTCACCCTATCCGAGGAACGGAATACCCACTAACCTCAGCGGCGTTATCCCGCTCTGCCGTGTAGGGGGCACCATGGGATCGCTAGCATTCTACCACGATGCCCCCCACATTTTTTCCATCCTGATTTGACTTAATGAAAGTGCTTTTTTTTAACGTTGGGGAAATGCGTTTACGCAGCCCGTCCTGTCGGGGAGGACGGGTATGACGGACTAACCGCGGCTAGAGAGCCTTGGACTACCGTCTAAAACCACCAACGAAGTCCAGCTCCGCCTTGAATTGGGGCGCCGCAGGATCGCTCTTGGCATTCAACCGCGTACGTCCCGGCGGGCGGCCCACCGGCTAGTAGGCCGCAGACAATATGAGGCGAGCGCCTCCAGTCTTGTGGAACGATGCTTACAGAGTATGCGCCGACTCCCTGCATGGTTCCACTGCGGCGGAGGCATCAGATGCGCATTGCGCCTGGCTCTGCCTCCAATCCGTCGCCGACGGAGCGGATCCGCAAGAGGATCGTACTCGCGGGCCCGCTCCGCGGCCTCCTTCTGCGACATTACGTCGTCACAAAAGGAGGCGGCTAATAGTGATGCTGATGTTATATGTCATTTTGACGAGTTTACCCTAGCGGTTAGTGAGCTTGCCTATACGAAGCTAGCAGTTCTGGGATCGAATCACGACCAGAGCCAATATTTCTGTGATAAAATGAAATAAATAAATATTGGGGGACAATCATACACAAATCGAACTAGTCCCAAACTAAACAAAGCTTGTATGAGTACTATGGGTCTTCATCATAGGCCTTTACGTCTATTGCAGACGATTAAAGCATTGCTGTGCATTTTCTGTACACCGTTTTTGGTGACTGTATAGACCAATGCGGGAACGGCACGATCTTCCACAGTTGTTGCAGTAAAGGATGACATCAGAAGCTGTAGCTCGGATTTGATGTCTGCGCAACCTTTTTTTTGCTAATTCGTCAAACCAGGCTTCATCACACAACTTTCTGCCGTCCACAACGCGTTTGCGCCATCCGTCTCTATCAACGGCAAGTGATTCCCAGGCCTGATTGTTTATTCGAAAGCACGCCATATCACGCTTAGCGCAGTCCTTAAAGCGCAGGATCGGTCTCCCAACGTTTCTCCTAGCGTTTGCTATAGCACCAAGCATGATGCGGCGAGGTATACGAGAGGATTCCATCCTGTGCACATGGCCCAGCCATCTCAGGCGTCTCTGCTTGAGAAGCGCATACAAGCTGGGCAGCTGCGCTGTGTCAAGTACCCTCTGATTGGTAACTTGGTTTTGTCTTTGTCTGGTTGGTAAGTCCCGTATATGGGTACCTATGAACATGAATATTAGATTCACGATGAGATGATGAACATGAATATTGGTTTCTGAATCTTGGATGTTTACTATGTGTTTGTTTATTTATCTGTAAGATCACATAGCACCTACTAGTACCCATTGTACAGGTAAGTTATAGAATATTAATATTTCTTTAGCGGAATAGAAGAAGAAGAAGAAGAAGGAAGAAAGACATTTATTCACTAACACAAAAGACACACAGATACAACACAGATAAAAGGAATACAACACACATAAAATAGAACACAACGTGTGTCTTCGCGGAAGTGAATCGGTTGCTGTCTCAGCATTATGCCGAGGTGTCAGACACCTGCAGCGCTGGTTTTCAGACAGCACCGTACGTGACCCACGGAACGCAACAGCAAAGAAATATTGTTCTAAAAACTTCACATTGTATTGCTTAGTTTGGAACTAGGTCGATTTGTTAAATATTTCCCACTAATATATATTACTAGCTGTTGCCCGCGAGTTCATCCGCGTTTTCGCTCCTATTGGTCGCAGCGTGATGTTATATAGCCTAAAGCCTTCCTCGACAAATGGACTATCCAACACAAAAATAATTTTTCAATTCCAACCTGTAGTACCTGAAATAAGCGCGTTCAAACAAACTCTTCAGCTTTATAATATTAGTATAGATTAATATTTATTACATCAACACATACGAGTATATACTGGTTCGCAACTCTCATTTAGACTGGTCATTATTGTCAACGGACAAGGCCGAGTGACCGCTAATTGAGGTGATCCGAGTAAACGCATTGCTCATAAATCCAATGCAATTGGATACCTATCTAGTAAAATTAGAGCAGCACGCGGCTTGCTGTATAGTAAGGAGATGAGTGTAAAACGGTGCGGGGTGGGCAGCAGCCATCCCTGGAGTGCGGTGGAGATTAGCAATGCACCGAGGAGAAGTTTCATAAGTTGCGAAACTTCTATGGAGAATATTCTCTGGAACTTAAATTTAATAAACAATCTTATCGTGACAGGACTACTCAGGACCGACGTAGACACACGCCATTTTAAATATTATGCCTGCCTGGTTTACTAATATGTGGCGCGTAATATTATATATTACACAAAATGTTAAAGTTCTCATGGGAATATTCTCACAGAGAACTTTCTAAGTTGCTTTCATGTAATTTCTCGGAAATTTCCGAGAACATTTCTGCAATTTGCACATTGATAGTGGAGATACTGCGATCGCTAACCCGCATGGCAAGCGTGGCGATTATGGCATTCACCTCCCATGAAATTGGGGGAGGCCTATGTCCAGCAGTGGACGTCCTTCGGCTGATATGGTGGATGTTATTTTGAGTGGATTTCGGGAATCCTCCACATAATTATCGATCGATATTGTGAAATAGTGATTTCGCGCAGTTTCCGTAATTGGTCCGCTTCCGCCGGCGCCTGTGAGCGCGCAATTAAACGCCGCGGAAACGCCGGCGCAGCTTTTTGTGACGGTTCACACAATCAACGGTAATAATAAGCTGGCTATGAATCCTGTCATGTTAGCGCTGTACGTTGAACAGTTTCAAGATGTTCAACCAGGCCTTGAAATAGCGCTATTTTCGCATATCGTTATGATTCATAACGCTACTTTGTCAATAAAACGCTTTACAAAAACGATATTTGGCGCGCATTAATAGCGGTATCCACTATATCGTTACAAATAAAAAGCAATATAATAATATATACATACCGATATTTTGTGAAGCGCTATAATAACGTTATAGGCTATCTCTGTCTCGCACACAGTCTCGCTCTTACGTGCGCTGTGACATTGTACGTCAAACTCGAGCATGTCATTGTCGCCACCGCCACCATTTTAAACTATATAATAACATTATTATAACATCATAATATAATGTTATGATTTTAGTTGTGATGTAAAATATCGTTATGAGGAATATCGATTATGATTATAACGACATTTTAATCACTAACGAAATATATCGTTATAATATAGCTTATTTTCATAACGTTTTAAAGGCCTGTATTCAATACATACTCGTATGCATACTTGCAGCCTTGGCCAAAAGTATTGAGCAGTCGCGCGTTTTCCATATAATAGTACATTACGATACAAGTGCAGAGAACAGGAAATTCGCAACCAGTGGTGATAAATTAAACCACGACCGAAGGGAGTGTTTTAAATCGACACGAGTTGCGAATTACCTGTTCGCACGTGTATCGTACAACGTGTTACAGTACATATGGCTCTTTAAAGTTTTGACATATGCACGTAATCTGCTGATTACCGCACTCGTGCGGTAATGTAGCACCATATGTACTGTAAAAGAATATTAAATCAAGAATTTTATGTAATTAGATTTTTTCCGCACTCGTAAACATCTATCATTCTAATAGAAATAGTTAGTGCTGCATATTAATTTCGTGACTTTTCGAACGTACGATGGGTTTTGGAAATAGACAGTGTGATACCGGCATACGGCCTTTAAGTGGGGTATGGAAACATGCGTTTAGGCATCCCGTCCTGTCAGGGAGAACGGGTATGACGGACTAACCGCGGCTAGATAGCCTTGGACTACCGTCTAAAACCACCAACCAGCAGGATCGCTCTTGGCATTCGACCGGGTACACAGTTAATTAACCTAACCATGGCCTCAATTTTATAATATAATTAAAATTTCTACTTCATTTCATTTTCTAACCAAAATTTTTATTTCTTGCCAGCAATGTACCACCACCACCATATCAGCCAAAGGACGTCCACTGCTGGACATTGGCCTCCCCCAAATTCACGGGGGGTATATGCCTTAACACGTTCCCTGTCCGAAGGCCCTCAATGTGGGGACATGAAGCTTTTTTTCAGGAGTCCGTGTCCCCACTGTGGGTCCACGGGTTGTTCACGGCTACGAACTACAACTGTCACTTGGACTTGTGACATTGAAGGATAATTTTGTATGGGGACAGGGAACGTGTTAATCGCCACGCTTGGCATGCGGGTTGGCGATTTTACGGTTAATGGATATAATTATGACTTGCTACATCCAAACATTTGATAATGCATCATACTATTATCAGTTTTGAAAAAAGCCCGCGTTTCGGTCAGACTGTTGTAGTATGTACTACCTTTAGCGCGCTCAAAACCGTAGTTTTTTTTTAATGGAAACAAATATATACGCACAAAAAACAGATAAATACAGATAATTTCTCATTTGTAACCTCATTTGTAACATTAGCATGCATTTGTAACATTAGTATCAATTTCCAAATATAGTCTTATAACGGTGTCCAAGGAAGCTTATTTGACCTGTCATTTATATACACAAATGGGGCCAATCACGCTTCAGTCCAATTACATGGCGACATGTGAATGCCCTATTAGAGCTGTATAGTTCTAATAGGCTCCGACAGCCCGACTCTTAAAGGACGAGCAGCGCGTGAGGCCGATGCGGACTTGAGCCGTTTCGAAGGGAGTTTCGCTTGGAGTGAAGTTGGGAAATGGCTGCCTTATATGTATGACTGTTTACTAATAAGGTTGCAGGGGTTAAAAAGCTCTCACCGGCTTTAGACCCGGTATGATCAGGGGTGAATTTTATAGCCTACGTTTGCCTACTTAAAAAAAACTGAGATTTTCTGTTAAATTGCTTATTTGTATCCTTTAAAGGGAGAAGAATGTTTAAATGTCGCATGCAGAGTAAATAACCATTTAATAAAATACCTTTTTATTTTTAAATATTAAGTTTCATCATGTGTCATAGATACACTGTACTTATGATTGAATCTATCTAAATATATAATCAATATGTGTTCGGCGCTAAGGTTGTCCATCGTGATCGATATGTAGTATATATTTTATTGTATTGTGTGTATTATGACGAATAAAAATGCTTAACCAAATATACTTAATACATGAATTTGTGTTTGCTCTATATTTTATTGACTCTTGGGGATATACCCAACTTGACAGTGGTCGCTGACAATTTGACATCCATTGCTGGTAATAAGGTGATGCTCTGGCCAACTTTACTTGTCAAAACATCGTTATTTTATAATATATTCATATACTTTGACTTGTTGCTACATTGCTTTTCAAAGACATACGGTAACGCAGTTTGTAGTTGATTATAACACTTTTTACTATAGTTTATTAAGAAGGTTGCCTGGAAGGTTGTCATGAAATATAAATTTTACATTTTTATTTTTTGTAGTTAAACAAAGCATATTTTTTTATTCTTATTATTATAAATTAAATATAAGTAACAGAAACAACAAGTCGGTGCTATTGGGACCGCTTTGGTTACTCTTATAAGATTTAAAATTCCTAACATTTCTCATAAAAATATATTGAATACAAATTACTTTCTCAACAGGCGCTACATTGAATCATAGAAAACTCCACCCTAATATAACACCACAAGGTCGAATTCAACTAAACTCAATCAACCAACTTACATTTGCCGCTAATTAAAAATCACTATTAACAAAAATCCTCAACAACACACGAGATCAGCTGCACACGTATCTTTGACACCGATCACTGATTACCAAGTTACATTTACGTTCGATTTGAGCACGTCGGCTGGTGATTTGTACGCGTAGGGGGCGATTGGACGGCAAAGTCGACTTTGTAGTGGAGTTCTCACAGAACACAGGGTGCAAAAAGTTTGGAGTAGGAGCATCTGGCGTGCACGTGGTTACGCACACATGTTTACGTAAGTACGAGTATGTTGTGTTTGGTGATGGATATTGGTAACATACGGGAAAGTCTATTGGAAATTAAATCAAGACTTGTTTTTATCATTTTGATAAATTAATATTAATAGTGACGTAGAGGCGACGTCATAAATACGTTCACGAAGTAACAGAAATATATTTAGATACCTACACCTTTAGGACCTCGTCTAACAGTCTTATTCGCATTATTTTAAGCGTCACTTTGTTGCATTTTTTTGCCTTAAACCATGATACCGATTTACAAGATCAGACTCTTCTTTTTATGACGCATCGGTGGCAAACACGCGTACGGTCCGCCTGATGGTAAGCGGTCACTGCAGCCTATGGACGCCTAAAACTCCAGGGGTGTCTCATATGCGTTGCCGCCCCTTTAAAAATTAACACTCTCTTGAAGAACCCCTTACAGTAGTCTCTAGGGAAAACCTCGGCAGGGAGTTCATTCAACAATTTTTCAGGAATTGTCCTATTAACTATAAGGTGAAACTTGAAAGTCTACACGGAACTAGGTATTGAGATGAATGAGATCTATTCGAGTGAAGTCGCGGGCATAATATAATTTACATCTATAAACACGGATAGAAAGCTGTTAACTGTTAATAAGTAATTTAGCATAAGTCTTACTAATAACTTATAAGTATTAATTAACTTAGCACTATATACAACTCACTTGTAACATACGTGTGCTTCCTATCACATAAGTAATATGTATACCTTCGCTTTCTTTGTTGTTGTTGATAATAATAATAATTCTTAATGGCTACCGGCCGTTCTTAAAAGACGGGACCCAGTCTCTGAATGATATATTTTGAATTATTAACCAGTGGTAAACGGTGTGGGCCACACATATTGTAAATATATTCTTTAAAACCTATTTTAAGTAAACATTGTAGTGGCTGTTTGTTTACCCAAATAAAGTAAAAAAAAAATAGAAGTTATTTTAGTTTAGCACAAGGTACATGTTTAAGACTCTTTTCCAAATCTGCTGCTGAAACTTCATCCCTCGCACAGGTAAACTGTGGAATGAACTGCCGCCAGCATATTTCCGGACCGATACGACCTTCAAAACTTCAAGAAAAGAGGCAAGAGCGTACTCTTAAAGGCCGGCAACGCACTGACAACCTCTCTGGTGTTGCGAGTGTCCATGGGCAGCGCTAATCGCTTACTATCAGGCGATTCGTCTGCTCATTTGCCTCCTATTTCATAAAAAAACCTTTCTATATAAAAATATACTGATTATCCCAAACGGTCAAAACGTAACACAAACCTAACATAAATACGAAATTAGAATTTTCATTTTTTTTAAACCAGTTCCCGACTCAGGCAGGTTCTTAAGCTGACGTAACGTCAATTTAACATAGCTTTACCCAATTAATGTTGTACGACGAATTAACGTCACAATTAACTTTGGAGTAATTATTTTTATGGCAACAAATTACTTGGTGTGCGCTACAGGGGCGCTCCCACTCTGTATAATCAATGTGTTAGTAAAATATTCACGATTTTGTACCTTGTTCCACAATAATAAGGCACAAAGATATAAAATATGTCGCCCACACTCCTTGTCCGTAGATTGACCGATTTAAACTAATATTAGTTACATTATTAATGTGAAAGTACGAGCTAGTTCGACACTTACTCTGAATCTAATTTGATAAGGTAATATTTGGAATGAAATAGTTAATAATAATACTTTAAAACCTTTTTTAAATAATACTTTAAACCTGAAAGTATAGAAAATTATGACGTCGTTAGGCACGTTTCCCTACAAACTTTCATTTCATAGGTAGCCGAGCAATTTTTGACGTTTCGTAAAAAGTTGCTGATTTGACTATCAGGTAAATACCGTATTGAAAATGCACTCTAGCGCCTTGACAATAGAGTTGTTTTCAAATATTTATTAGCGCCTTGCTCGCTTCGATATATCCGACGGCGACTAAAACGCGCGGGAAAGTTAACGAACTTATAAACATTTTCCGATCGGCCGTCCTGCTCGCTCATTAATTTATTTACCCATTAAAATGCCATTACCGATAGATGGCGTCCCGTTCCGTTATGCAGAGCGTTCTTTGCCCTCGGGTCATTTAAAAAAAAGCATGCGGGTTTATGGTTCTTATTGCAAACTTTGTAAAGGATATGAACCAAGTTTGAAAATTGGCATAAATTAAGATCTGGCAATTCTTTTTAGAGGGATGGGTCAATATTTCTTATGAAGTTACTTGCAGAAAGCCTAAATAAAGTCAAGGGTCAGAATAAAAATATCTTGCTAATTGGAAAATAAGCGTTTGTTCCTCTAAGTCTAGGTATTCAACGTATTCGTATACATATACGTTGAATACTATTTTTCGCCTTAAATTTTATCACTAACCTATAACCAATTAACATTAGTTATATTTTAATGTAGCTTTCATCAAAAGCGTCTAGATAATAAGACACAATCCTATAGTATTACATGCAAGACCAGGCACCGCTTTGTTGGCATCACTTCGTCAAACAAAAAAGGATCTAAGAAAAAATCGATGGCTTTGAATTGGCTATGTGCACGTCTGAAACGTCAAACGTCTAAGGTCCCGAGACAATGTCAAAACTCAGAGATGTCAAATAATGACACATGAATATTTTATTTACTTTAGTAAACGAGAAAGACCCCGTATTGGAAATTTTACTGAAATAAATAAGAGAATAAATAAATACATACAAACGAAACGAATCGTAGGAAACCGTTAAGAAACCAATAGAAAACGTGAAAGTAAATTTGACAGTGGTCCCCGGTAAGTACACATTTCTGCCATGGTGTGCGCTACGATCGCCTAGCTTACCCCCACCACCTACTTCGCACATAGCCAATAGGTTCGAAAAAAAACCACGTGGCGATGGCACTGGCAGCTAGTATTAACTTTTTTATTTCGACTTTTATGTGGTTTTGTTTACGCAAGTATACATGCCCGGTCGAATCATACACAGTTGATTCTAAATCGATGACAGTTAAAGTCATCTCCTGTGGTCAATGTTTCATGACTTCTGTGCATGTATAGGCAATCCAGCACAAACTTATATGTATACCAATGCAAGTCTATACCATAGACAGTTCGTTATATACTATCGTGGTATTGAATGGTGGGAGAAAAATTAATGGATTTCAATACATTATAATGCTGTTTTTTAAAGGAGGCACACGTCAATGCCCATTATGCCGCCATTTCGTTTTTTATTTAAATCAAATTATTTTGCTGCAATAGAAAATTATATTGTATGCAACGCCACATAATTAGGTCCTAAAATTCTCGAATCTTTAATAACAATAAGTAGAATAACATACGAACATAGAACGATAGTAGTATCCAAGCGAAACCAATCCACCAAAATCTCAACAAAACAGCAATATTGTATGCCCAAGCGCATAAATACAAAATCGATACTGCAGGACTACCGGATGACAGCGCGCGAGCGAGACACGCGACCCCCGCAGCGGGTTAGAGGGAGAAGGAAGAGTGCAGCTGCCATAGGGTGTATAGATAATGGACGCTAGACGTTTGAAAAGCGAGTATTAATTCAATGATGTAACGTGTTGTTTTCTTATAGATTAGCCAAATCAAAATGGTAGTTTTGCGAGAGGAATTCCAATTTGAAATTCAGCAGTCGTAATGACAAGTTATTGACGACCTTTTATGATTTTATAGCATACCAAACTAGTTTCCTAACTGTACAATTAGCAAAAAACTTTAGTAAACTCCTAAAAAGATAAATATTCGAATTTCGATGTAAGTCAACGAATTTAATAGACCAACGCCATGATTATTCGAGATTAGGGACTTATTTGGAACTAAACACAATAGGGTATTTCACAACACAAATGAGAAAGAAGCTTATTTGTGCAATTTTAAAGATTTTTGAATACATAAACGCAGGACGCAGTTTGACCATAGAAAATTGTGACGTCATTCATTAGGCACATTTCCCTACTAACTTCATAGTAACTGAGCCTCAGAGTAAGGATTTCAATAGAGATCCTATAAGAGTCTCACCAAGGGGGACAGAAAAGCTCTTATGCAGCTAAATTGAGAACTAGTCATAAACGTCTGGCAGCTTACAATAAACAACCTCTTTAATTTGGCCGGGCAATCGTTTATTTGCCTCAAACTATTTGACTTGACGTTTAGATGACATTGAGGCAAATAAAGAAAAGCGGAACTATGACAAGGACAACAAATGATATATCCCTCTCTGTCGCTCTTATTCAATTTAGTATACGATCTTCTCGCTCTCAGCGGTATTATTATTTGACGTCTACTCTGGGTACTCTGAGAACTGAGCTTTTTTGACGTTTCGTAAAAAGTTGCTGATTTGACTATCTGTGAAACACCGTATCCTTTAAATAAGTACACTGAACGTTAATCGTTCCTTTAAAATTAGAATTAAATTAATTAGCAATCGATTGTGGGATAAAACAATGAACATATTGAACATGGACGTTAATTAGGGTTTATCTGCGCGGACTCCTGCCCAGACCGTGTAAACGGCGCGTTTTACTTAATATCACTTGAATTGGTCGAATAACACCATTCAAAAAGCGACTTTACGTTCCATGCAAGAAGACACAAAATGTAACATTGACTATTTTAAGAAACGTCGAATATCGGAACAATTGTATTAAGTGGATACTAAATAGAATAACCACCAATCCATACTAATATTATAAATGCGAAAGAAACTTTGTCTGTCTATCTGTTACCTCTTCACGCTTAAACCTCTTAACCGATTTAGATGAAATTTGGTATAGGGATAGTTCGAGTCCCGGGAAATGACATAGGATTTTATTCCGGAAATAATTCCTTAGGGAGTGAAAAGGGGGTAGTAGTTTGTATGGTTTTTAAGCCATTTAAGCCTGCGCCTACAAAAAAAATAATAGCAATTATCTCTTTAATATAACGAGTTGCATGCGGACGGAGTCGCGGGCAAAAGCTAGTGTAAAATTAACCCAAACAAAATACAAAAAAAAGTTTAGTATTTGATTTAATCACTTTTATTTTAGCGCAAACTAGTGAGGTTAAGCAACGTGGACCCAGGTCAGTTCCCGGATGGGTAAACGCTTTGAGTGGTAACTTACTGAGCGCTCCCGTGCTTTGGGTTGGAAGGTCAGTCTTAGAAGGCAGACGCTGTGTTAAAAACTAGTGCCTACGCCAATTCTTGGGATTAGGTAGCGGACCCCGGGCATCATTCAGAATGCAACTGTACTGGGAATAGCTCTAGGATGATGGATAATTTTCCATACTGGCTGAAAGTTGTAAGGTCAGATGTTAGTACGCCAATTCATGTACATTGATGCCAAAACGGTCACGCGCTCCTTATGAATAGAACCACTGGAACAACTGACCCCGCGACACGAGACGAGATAAACTACCTTCCTCTTTAAAATTTGCACAGTGCGAATGAGACAGGTGTCGCGCGCGTCGCGTATTAGATTAGAAGCAAGTTGTGGTAGACGTACAGAGGGGATACTGGACCCTTTTTGGGGTTATATCCATCCCTTTTGTGATAAAACGCTCGGTAAAAACACAATGAGAGTAATTGGGGTTGCATTTTTAGTTGCGCATGCGCACATATGGCCGAGGGCATCTAGAATGGCGTAAGTCATAGGGGTACTTGTGTGCGGTTATATGTCGTTCTGTATTTGCGTACGGACAAAATGGCAGATGTTGCGATATACAAATCTAATATATTGATTTAAACTTGCACGATTTTTACACATTATTATTGGTAAACGGGACTTAATCGCGTACAAAAATTAATCACCTGAGGTGTGCCCGACGTTTCGAATGTATCGCAACATCCGTGGTCACGAGCTGACTGGCTTCAGCGGGTATCAACATCTAGCCGCACGGGTTTTCCGCACTACCCGCACTTGGTCTTTATTATTCACACTTACACAAGGGTTGTCACTCGCCCGACACACAACACTAACAACATCCGTTAATGTAATGGAAGAAGTATTTTGACGCTTACACTTACTAATAACTGGATTCCACGAAGATGAAATCCTAAAACCCTCATCATTTTTGTACGCGATTAAGTCCCGTTTACCAATAATAATACAAATCTAATGTTATTAAACTACACATTTATTTAACTAACAAACTACGCAATAACTTCTGGTTAAAACATTATCAGCATTACTATACACTTTACTAGTTGTAAACTTAGTCGTGATGCAAAATAATGACAATTCAGCCGTGTTATTGAACAAAATTTCGAATGGAACAACTTGGTAAGGCAAATAAGAAGTGCTACTTCATACATTTTTGTTAATGGTATTTAGTTTTCGAACCGTGAGACCTTTTAGAAGACAGTACGGTTGCCAGTTTTGTTGCACTTTTAGCACCACCCAGGGGCCACGTGTAGGGTAACGGTGGGTACTCCCTACGGACGTGGCGCAACTTCGACCCCTTTGTCAAGTGAGTGGGCAACTTGACTGTTAGAAGTTCTCAAGCCGCCCGACGACCTCTAACTTGGCTTAACGCCTGCTGTCATATACAACAGCCGGGATCAACAGCATAACGTGCGTTCCAAAACACGGGAGCGATCAGTTAGTCCCTTCGGAGCAAAATGCACAAAACGCAAAATATACACTACACGCAAAATGTAACTGATAGCAAAATATACAATTCGCACAATGTACCACACGTATATTGTGAAACACGCGGAACGTACACGAAGCAAAAAGTACATTCGCAAAATGTACATATCGGAAAATGCACAATACTCGCAAAATGCACATTACGCGAAACGTGCAATACGCAAATAGCCACACACGCAAAATGTACAAAAAGTGAGGATTGCGTAAAATATTTTCCAGTAGTTAAGACCGAACTTTGTTTCATATAATTTGTTTAGTTTTGGCCGAACAGAGATTTTTCCTTTATTTATATTTTATTTTATTTTATTTAATCCCTACAAATATTATTTATTAATGGGAAAACTATTATCCCGGGATATTACACGGTTCCCGTGGAAACCGCGAGAAACGACTTCCACGCGGACAGAGTCGCGGGCAAAAGCTAGCCTGTAATAAGGACTTATTCCTTATCGTCTATCGTTTATATGAAATAATACTGGCACTTGAGAATACTACGATGCCAATGTCGTTTTGCGTGTGTTGCTATTTGCGTATTGCACGTTTCGCGTAATGTGCATTTTGCGAGTATTGTGCATTTTCCGATATGTACATTTTGCGAATGTACTTTTTACTTCGTGTACATTCCGCGTGTTTCACAATATGCGTGGGGTACATTGTGCGAATTGTATATTTTGCTATTAGTTACATTTTGCGTGTAGTGTACATTTTGCGTTTTGTGCATTTTGCTCCGAAGGGCAGTTAGTCACCCATCAAAGAACTGACCTGGGTCCACGTTGCTTATCCTCGCACCAGTCGCACCGCACTCAGTACGCAGGTAGTAAAATTGGCTGATGACTCAACCAATTTTACTACCACCATTATATATATTCTTACCATGACTGGTAAAAATATATATTTTTATTTAGTATCTCTATGTTACACCTTTTTTATTCTGCACTGGCAATACTGGCCATGCCAGAACATATATCAATAGGTAAGCCGGAGCTAAATTGGCATACCTGTTCATCAATCAATAACTGAAAGTTAAGATCCCCATAAAAGTACAAGCCCCGGCTCTCAAACTAGGTTTCCCTGTGTCCCAAAAGCCAGTTCCTTCCCAAATACAGGCATTGTAACAGTTATATTACACCATTAGACTTTCTTCTATTTACTTATAACTTTTTTTAAACCTAGGCATGAAGAAAGGCAAGCCGGCTTGAATTAAATTCTATCCACTCCACGCCACTGATCAGAACTCCACCGAAACCTCATAAACCTCAAAGAAAAATTAGACAATAAACGTACACGATACATGTAAGTGTAATAAAAATGGTGTACGTTCATCTTCCAAGGCCCTGGGAGCTCATAAACTAATGATCACAATATATCGCTTTCTAAAGTATTGTGCGTCCATTAATTAATCACAGCCGCTGTATTTGTCGACGAAAACGAGTATTTATACTTGGAAGTATTTTATACTTGTTAAACAATACACATAGAATAATAATAGAACTTTGTCTTTACATTTTCTACATCGTGATAGTTCTCCTAATGTAAACATTTCTAATAGCCTTAGATAATTGAAATAGTTTTATCTCTTTCTCACGAACATAGACGTCTTTAACCGATTTCAAACTAATGACTGAAAAGAATAACTGTCTATTACTTTTTTTTGATCAGATATAATCTTTAAAGACAACGCACCTCATTTAAATAAAAAAAGTAAAATTAATATTAAAATCACAATCTCTCGATACATAAATACTTTAACCAGCCTATTTTAGCAAGTCAGTAATTTATCTAATACCTGTTAGTATTTTTACTCTAGTATTTTTCCCTGTTAATACTATAATAATATACTCTCGGCAGTTCGGCTAGACGCGTGTTCTATGTTCATCTAACAGGTATCATTAGTCTTACGCCTTTGGTTCATTGACCTCTATTGCCTATACCCAATACCCAAGAAGTCTATGAGTAAAAATCAATTCGGAAACAGACAGGCTTTTTTTAAATAATATTATTATGGCTATTGGATACACTCCGCGGTTCGTTTAGTTTTTCGATATCGATTTTGTAGATTTATTTCAGAAAAGCTGCAGTACTTTTTCTGACTTGTCAAAAGCGAATGACTGTCTCTGAAATATTATAAGCATAGCATCTTAGTGACATATACTTAGTCAATGTTATTTAACAAAGTACTAAAATTACAAAACACGTATCGCAGAAATAAAAGTTTTAAGTTATAAATTATAATAGATTTTTTGCTGAAACTAATATGTTAATGTTGGTGTACCACAAGGATCTGCGTTAGGTAGTTAGATGTTAGGCTACTCTGAATTGTTGCAAATATTAGGAAAGGCGTACAGTTGCCATCAAATATATCTGCCCTCTCTAAGGTGCTCGTAAATATCTGAACATAGTGACGCCTTGCTAATAGTGTCGTGTTGAGATATTTATGAATACCTTGTCGCTCTGACATTTCTAACTGATCGCGACTGTATAAAGCATTATTATATCGCATGCGAGTTTCACTATTTTTATTTAATCGTATGGCATTTATTTACGAACCGTGAGTTCTTCGAGAAGACAAGTACGGTTGCCAGTTTTTACATTAAGCGGTTTGACAGATCTAGTGAACTCATTGTACCACGCTAACCCGCAATGAACTCACAAGCCAATATCTACATGTGTACAGAGGCCTTAAGAGACTAGTGGTCAAACGAGTCCGTGATAAGTAGTATTATAAGAGCACATTTTTTATTACAAATCAAACTAGGTAGTCCCATAGTAAGCTCAATAAGGCTTGTGATATGGTAATTATGGAAGTGAATCGAATCACATAACATTAGCGTTCTGTCTTATTGACATTGTCTAGTATTGATTGAGAGATTGAGGTTGCAAGTCGGAAGCGTCCACTGGCTACGGTGTATTTTTACTATCAGACAGTTTTCAACGTTGTTCGGTCTGTCGGTAGTTGGTGCAAGCCACCATTGAGTTCGCACTTTGTAGCCCCAGACGGCCATTGCCTACTTATTTCCGCTTTGTCCGTACGTGTAATAGGGGTGATCCTTCGTGGCACGAAACTATGGCCAGTCGTGATACAAGCTCAGTTACGGTCATATAACCATTGTTTCTTATAAGGATCGCTCTGACCTTTGCTTTCGCCGCCATTGTTCCTAATTAGACTCTGGTCTGTTTCGGGCACTCCAGAGCTTAATCATTTAATCATCATTTATTGCATCCATGATCTTTACATTAGTATTAGTTTCACATGGACCCTGATAGGGCACTGCAATTGGTAGTGACTAGTGAGTCCTATAACTAATTTAAGAGATAATGATTCATTGGTATGTGCATTCAACTAAAATTATTATTATGACACGTAGTAAAAAATGGAGATTTTGGAAATTAAAATAAAATAATAAATAAATAAATAAATCATTCAGATTCGACCATTCTATCATACATGTTAGTAGCTAAAATAGTGGTAGTACTAAAAACATATCACTATTCGGATTTAATCAGTTCTTTCGCGAAAACGCTATAATTTTCAGCGCGTAAATTCAGTGAGAAATTGTAGAGTAAAAGTCGTCAACTCACTAAACTGAACTATTCTATAACCACTGAAAATAATATGTATTTTCGCGAAAACGCAAGTCAATGCAGGTGGAGAGGAGAAATACTATAAATAAAGTAAATTTACGCTTAGATCCGGAATTTCGTGAAACTCTATTTCGGTAAAACATAAATTTAGCTATCCTATCATCATCATCATCATCATCCCCATACAGATGCCTCCTCAAGGGTGTCCAGGGTCCGCACTAATCTCAGGAACTGGCGTAGGCACTAGTTATTACGGAGGCGACTGCCATCTGACCTTCCAACCCAAGGGGGAAACTAGACCTTATTGGGATTAGGCTTGTCAAGTCAAGTGAGGCAACTTGACTGTTAGAAGTTCTAAAGCCGCCCCAAGGCCTTAACATTGGCTTAAGAGTCCCCAGTACGAGTACTCTCGGCTGGACTCGATTCTCCATACAAACGTAGTTTCGTTCTCATTTTAAAACGCCTTGCTGAAATAACATGAAACTTTATATACACAATGGGAACCGCCAGCATATCTAGGTTGGAAATAAGTTTCTGTTGCTAGAAATTGTAATAGAAAAAAAATACAGCGAGTTTTTGAGGTTTTTACGTTTTGTACGAAAACCTTAATAATCGCTGATTTCTCCATTATAATTTCAAGCAACAGAAACTAATTTCCGACCTAGATATGCCGGATCCCATTGTGTACACAAAGTTTCATGTTATTCTAGCATGGCGTTTTAAAATGAGAGCGTAACTACGTTTGTTTGGAGAACCGAGCTTACTGCGGACTCTTAACGACTGCTGTAATAGACAGCAGCAGGGATCCACAGCTATATGTCGACGCTGACTGTACATTCTCTAAGGTTCAAAAATATCTGGGCAACTTATGCCCTCAGCAATAAAGACGTGCTCACATATTTTTTGTTCACTTTGTCCGTACACATGTTTTCGAACACGACTGTACAGTAATTGGGCAAGCCTGCCGAGTGTCGACACATCATAAGACATTTCGTCGGTTAGCAAAAAGTGGCATTCCGACATTTCCGTCTTCTTAGAAGGGTGTGAGTCACTGTCTAAGTAGGCACTCCACTTAATGTGTAGTGCCAAAGTTTACTGTTGTGACACTTCCAAGTAGTTAAGTCTTGTAATAGTACATTACGATACAAGGGTTGTAAAACAAAGAAAGCCCGATATCGCAGAAGTTTGATAAATATGCGAGAGGGCTTTCTGTCTTACGACCCGTGTTTTGTACACAATTTTACGTCATCACTTGGCCAAAGTGTTTTTTTCTGGACGCGCAGCGTGCGGAAAAACGCGTTTTTTGGCAAGGTGTGGTGTAAAGTTTTTTACAGCATTATTAAAAGTAAGTAAAAAAGTTTATTCTAGAATCTGCTGACTTCTATTTCTTGTAAAAAAAAATTATGTCACACCTGGCCAAAAAGTGGCCATCTACCACCCTAGTTGTGTAATGTACTATTATGTTTCGACGAATCTATTGTGAATTTAACTACATAAAAAATTCTACAGCAACAATAATAGCATCAATAAATTGCTCTAAATAATTAACTTAATAAAATCTTATAAGTTGACGATTCGAAAGTGCTTGTTGCTAGGCCTATTTGAATAAAGAATATTTCGACTTTGAGTTTGTAAACCGACCGTTTTCCAATAAAAACACACAGTTGAAGGACTTATTTTTTTTAATAAGGCTAATCTTCGTGTACTTTCCAATCAAGTTTCACTCATTGAGAGTTTTCTAAATTTGATTTGTTTTTTGGAATAGAGTGTCTTACTCCTTAGTAAAGTGAAATTATGTTTTCAGTTTAAATTGCTAAGCCATCTTTAACTAACTTGCAATTTTAGGTCCAATAAGACACTACGTAATTTAACCCGTCAACGGGTCCTATTCCTATATTGTAGCCAAATTAGTGTACTGCAAGATTTGAAAATCGATCTCTTACTTATTATGCTAGACTTGAATTTACAATGCATATCTCTGAGATCATAATGTTCCACGGGTTAACTGTAATATACGAGTACGAGTATGTCATTCTAGGATGTGAAAATATCACCAAATTCAAGAGCACTCACTAAATGCTCAACTTCGCCCGAAATCGCAAGCTAGCGTAATTTGGAATAAATAAATCGTTCTAAATTCAAAAGTAAAGGAACACCTGCATGTACACCCGGTGTTAGGGTGCTTTACAACGGCCAACCAAAAATCGACCCTATTCTTCAACTTCAAGAACCCAATTTTAAAAAGCCCGTTTGGCACTTAGGTCTATACGGAACTACGCAACCGCAGCATCAGGTAGACGATCCCTTGGATACTGTTAATAAGCTAATTTCGACTCTAAACAAAGGAAAGAGGGTTCATTTTGATTTGTTCGCATCTATAAACGTTGGCATTAACGCACCGGATTCGGTGTGGATATGGTCATTTTAAAATTATTTAGAAAGAACAGTAAGTTTCATATTAATGTCCGGCACTATATTGAAACGAGTAACGGCTTAAGCAACGTGTTCTTGAAATAAATCTCTTACAATGATGATGTTGACTGGCAGACGAATGTAATGTATTATGTAGATCTCTGTCACTTTTAGTATGCAAAATGACATTTAGATCAACTATTCACCCCTTTGACCTGACCTTGCATTGCAGCTGAGTAACTATAACAAGACTACGAAACTTTGTTTGGATTATAGTTGGTAAATGGACCACACAGAACTACAACCTTCATTTCGGCGCGGCGGAAAGTTTCGCCGCTTTTTTGACAGAAACCTGCCGAAATTGAAACTTGCGTCGGTCAGTAGGTGCAACCAAAAACAAAGTTTAGTTAGAACCAGCATTGAGTTAGCGTGGGGTCAATGGGGTCATCTACCCGATCTATCTCATGAGCTGCCTGAGCTGCTACCGCGAAATGAAAACGAAGTTCGAAAATCTCTCTCTCTGTCGCTCGACTATGCCAGCGCGATAGAGGGGGGGATATCGAACTTCGTTCGTTTGAGTTTCGCTCTAGCAGCTTAGAGGGCCTACCGCGAACTTCGTATCGTACCGTCCCTTTCCGTCATATGGTGTATAACACGAGAGTGAAAGGGACGGCACGACACGAAGTTCGATTTTCGAAGTTCGTGGTAGCACCCCAGGCCTCTTTTACGTAGCGCGGCGCAGGTTTTGCGGTATAAGCCGAGACACACCGAAAGCGTGCGCAGCATACACGCCGCCTCCGCTCCACCGTGCTACCGAATACCGCGCGGTTTTTTGATGCGACGTGGCCCGAATCGCGTTCGTTTTAAGGCCGAGCCACACTATGACATTTCATACGATCATATACTATGACATTTCATACGATACAACGCGTACGCCACGCGCACGCGCACTCGCCCTTGCTGCGCACGCATTCGGTGTGGCTCGGCCTTAAGACTGCGCAGTACGTTCGGTTCTCCATACAAACGTATTTATGATCTCATTTTAAAACGCCAGGCTAGAATAACATGAAACTTTGTATACACAATGGGATCCGGCATATCTAGGTCGGACCATAGTTTCTGTTGCTTTAAATTATAATGGAGAAAAAATACAGCGATTATTAAGGTTTTCATACAAGCCGTAAAAAACTCAAAAATCCGCTGTATTTTTTTTCTTTTACAATTTCTAGCAACAGAAACTATGGTCCGACCTAGATATGCCGGATCCCATTGTGTATACAAATTTTCATGTTATTCTAGCATGACGTTTTAAAATGAAATACGTTTGTATGGAGAACCGAGCCAGACCGAGCGTACTGCGCCCTCTTAAAACGAACGCGGTTCGGGCCACGTCGCAGTAATCGACTCGACAGTCGACTGTTTCGCAAAATTTTATGATGCAAAATGGTACCCAATCGTGCGCGACCGTACAGCACCTCCGGACAGTGGTAGCCCCATCCGTAGAGGATATGGCACCTGCTACAGTTAAATTGGGACGCCCTAAAGTAGTGAAAAGTGACTTCTTCTTCTTTAGGTGCCATATCCTCTACGGATGTCGGCTACCACTGTCCGGAACCCTTCTCTATTTGCAGTCTTTCTGCCCAGCGAGGCTGCGTCAATTCCCGTACAACTCTTGCTGAGGTTATCCATCCATGTTATCCTTTTTCTTCCTCTGCCCCTTTTCCCCTCGACTTTACCCTCTATTATGGTTTTTATAATATTATATTTCTCATGTCTATATATATGTCCAAAGTAGGCGGTTTTCCTCTTCATAATTGTGGGTACTACTTCTTGTTTCTTTTTCATTCTTCGCAGTACATCTAGATTTGTAATTTTATCTCGCCAAAGTGAAAAGTGACAAGGTACTTAAATGATCATCTTTTGCTGTTGACTATGACCTTACATTAGCTCACCGAAGCCTATTCTTACAGGAGTTATAAGTTAACTTACGCAACGGAACAAAAGGTACAAGTATTAATTGACTCTCACGTGAATGGTGCAACGTAATGGCGTTGTGTGGTAACCTCTATACTTAACTTTTGCGTCCAACACTCTTCCTTTTAGGAGCGCTCGTGGCCCAGCGGCGCCCGCGTACCGCGTGCGGTATGCGAGGTTAAGCAATGTCGGGCGAGGTCAGTCCTTGGATGGGTGACCGCTTTGAGTGGTTACTAACTGAGCGCTCCCGTGCTTAAGGATAGCACGCTAAGCCGTTGGTCCCGGTTGCTGTCTATGATGGCAGTCGTTAAGCCAAGTTAGAGGCCTCCGGGCGGCTTGAGAACTTCTAACAGTCAAGTTGCCCACTCACTTGACAAGCCTAATCTCAATAAGGTCTAGTTTCCCCCTCGGGTTGAAGGTCAGATGGCAGTCGCTTCCGTAAAAACTAGTGCCTACGCCAATTCTCTGGATTAGGTAGCGGACCCCGGGCATCCTTCAGGATGCAACTGTACTGGGAATAACGCTAGGAGGATGATGATGACTCTTCCTTTTAGGTATAAGCATCTAACATTCATTATTTTTCTATACTTTCTGTTGTGCCATCATGGAAATACTATGTAATAGGTATAATAGCTAACTTTGAATAAATGTTTTATTATTATTATCTGTATATTCATTTTTTCTCTTAGATTAGGTTTTTACAATATTTCTATAAAAAGTAAAGTATAAAACAATATTTACAAAACATAAAATCATTATAAAAACCTAACCTAGGGTGCCGCCGGCAGCGAGGCAGGGCCTAAGCTACCGGTGGTTAGGGCGACAGAGAGAGGAACCTCCTGACTATTCGCGCCGTGTCCAGGAGTACCGCCTTCTGTATATTATTATTATTATTGTAAGGAAAGGAGCACTGCTCATCCATATGCAGCTTTTGCCTATTAAAGGAGTAGAATCCTAGTTTTAAGAAACGCTTTTGTTTTACCATCATCCTCCTAGCGTTATTCCCAGTACAGTTGAAGGATGCCTGGGGTCGCTGTTGTTTTATGTTTTTATTAAATGGTAACCTTCAAAAGTGTGGTTGGCGAGATTCACCAGCGTGTGACTGTGGGGCGCTCGAACAGTCTATCCAGCACATAATCCACGATTGCCCACTACGGAAATTTGACGGAAAAGCCCTAGACTTATACTCTCCTGATGCAGACGCCATCCTATGGGTGAAGGATCTGGATATAGTTTTATAGAATCTGTGTAAAGCGACTTGTAAGAGTGCCATACGATTAAATAAATAATTAAATTAATATTTGTATCGTAAAGACGAGCGGGGTCCGGCTAATAGGTTCCGTAGTCAACTAGGACCGCCTATAGTTTCGCCATGTCCGTCTGTCTGTCCGAGGCCACCCGAGGCTTTGCCCTGTGATTCTTAGCTAGAAAGCTGCAATTTGGCACGAGTATATAAATCAATAATCTGACGAAGTGGTAAAATAAAATCCAATATACATTTTTAAGGGTACCTCCCTACACGTATAGTGCATGGGGATGATTTTTTTTTGCTTTAACCCTATAGTTACGGTGCGTTGTTGGATAGTTCTTTCAAAATGAATACTTATCAAGGGAATATTTTCGGAATTAATCACTCCCAAAGAAAGAGACTGAACCGTGGGTCCAAAATATATGAACAAAAAACATGAAAGTAAAGCTTAATAAAGGCTTTCAACGAATATACTATATATGTACCAAATTGCAAGTTTTTATGTTAGTTAGATTTGGAGTTATTGGGGGGTCAAAAGTGGCTCCAAACGGTTCGTGTAATATGTAATATAACACACAGCTGCTGTCCGCCAGTTCCTGGGGTGAACTTGGCTGGACACGCTGGGACCAGTTAAGCTGTTATTGAGTTATCGTAAAAAGTCTTCCCTTCTGATTAAAAGACGTATGATACGCTGCGAAGGTACTCAATTCATTGGGCAAATACACTGAGCATGGCCCGACATGCTCTTGGCCGATTTATGTATATTAAGTGCGGTGAAAGGTAAAAACGCGTTTTGCTTATCACTGAAGACATGTGACTGTATGACATTTGACTCACATGAATGACTAATCGGTTAATACCATTCCTAGACTTTACGCACTAATTAACTGTATGTCGATATTAATCCTATTAACTTAAGTATCGCAGTATTAAATTAAATTAAACTAGCTTTTGCCCGCGACTTCGTCCAATAAGAACCCGTTTATCGCCCATACAATTTTGCCGTTGTCAATTAGAGGGAGAGTTTTGTCATGAAAAGTATCCAACTTGCTTATCCGGGAAGATTTAATATCATATTATTTAAAGTCGGATCAAAATCAGTTCAGCCTTATAAGCGTAAAGCTGACAGACATTCTTTTCATCATCATCATTATCATTCTAGCGTTATCTCAGTACTGTTGCATCCTGAAGGAAACCCTGGGACCGGGGACCTGAAGGATCCCGGGGGTGAATGTTGCGATTCAGCGATGAAATGCTGCCAGCACTATCGTTGCGAATGTTGCGATTCACCGAGGAAATGCTGCCAGCACTATCGTTGCGAATGTTGCGATTCACCGAGGAAATGCTGCCAGCACTATCGTTGCGAATGTTGCGATTCAGCGAGGAAACGCTGCCAGCACTATCGTTGCGAATGTTGCGATTCACGGAGGAAATGCTGCCAGCACTATCGTTGCGAATGTTGCGATTCAGCGAGGAAACGCTGCCAGCACTATCGTTGCGAATGTTGCGATTCACGGAGGAAATGCTGCCAGCACTATCGTTGCCAATGTTGCGATTCACGGAGGAAATGCTGCCAGCACTATCGTTGCCAATGTTGCGATTCACGGAGGAAATGCTGCCAGCACTATCGTTGCCAATGTTGCGATTCACGGAGGAAATGCTGCCAGCACTGTCGTTGCGAATGTTGCGATTCACCGAGGAAATGCTGCCAGCACTGTCGTTGCGAATGTTGCGATTCACCGAGGAAATGCTGCCAGCACTATCGTTGCGAATGTTGCGATTCACCGAGGAAATGCTGCCAGCACTATCGTTGCGAATGTTGCGATTCAGCGAGGAAATGCTGCCAGCACTATCGTTGCGATCCAACATACATTCTTTTCATATTTGTATCAAAAATCCATGGCATTATTCATAAAAATACATCACACATGCCGTAAACTGCGTTTGTCTTATCTGTCACATTGATATTTGTGTTTAAAAGAAAGAGATAAAACTCTTTCTAGTTAACAGAGGTTTGTTAAGTTTCATGAATAAGGGGGTAAGACAATATAGACATCTACTCTCCAGTCCAAGGGACCCAACGTCCTTCGATTATGAACAGTTACTTATTTTTCAATGGCCAATACAATGGTCAATAAGAAAGGCTGGAGTCATATTGTCAATTAGCCCACACTTCACTTTTTACCACTACACTTTAGGTACCTGAATGACATACTTTGCCATTCTAAACCCGCCTCTATTCCAAGGTCAATAGACTTGACACTTCACTCAGTTTTTGAAGGATGTCGAAAAAAATGCTTCCTATTATAAACAAAAGCACGGCACTTGTTACAACAGCTCCGTTGTCATTTAAATTTGAGCTTAATGAGAACGAAATAAACTGCCTTTTTGACTGCGGCTTTAAAACACTAGGTACCTGGGTTTTATTGGTACTAGAGAGGACACCTGTTCTTAAGGTTCACAGTTGGTTTGATGGCAAAAGATTTTTTTGCGGTTGCCGTCAAGTTTGCAGCATCGATGCTAGTACAACAATTGTTCACACATCGATGTCAGTGCAATGTATATTTAATATATTTTACAATGTATTTACAATGTACCTAATTACGTATGTATGTATCCATCGAACTTATGTCGCTCGCTTGCTGTTACTTCGATATGCTGTGAATGTCGACATGTTTGTGTGGAATCACGATCCATTTTGCCGTTTTTGCGTGATAGTGATAGAGCAACAATATATGTATTAAATTAGAATAATCTAGCTTTCGCTCGCGACTTCGTCCAAAAGGGTAGTTTTCTCATGTTAAACTTTATTGACCGAGCGAGCGAAGCGTCTCCGTTTCAGCTTATGACAAAAAATCTTTCGTATGTCTGTGTCTGTCCGGATGTTCTCCTCTGCATACGTGCGATTTGCGGTGTAGCCTCATATAAATCATGCAAGCCACTTTTTACGAAACTTAATATACTGCCTTTGCCTTGCTTGTATATACTGGAAATGTGTATGTTTGTCAAGAGACATATGTATTTGTTTAAAACAGCCGGAACAAATTCTACCAGAAACCAACGAAACCCAGGACGGTTGGTTTATAATTATGTTCCAAGGACAGCTTTATACTCAAACCACTGCTTTGTCATGTGCATGAAAATTTTTAATAAGTTACCACAATGTATACAAGTGCTGCCTTTAAATAGATTCAAGCATAAGTTAGTCAAGTTTTTAAGTGAAAAAAAAAATTACTACAGTGTGCAAGATTTCCTGTATAAAAATATAGATCAATAATATTTGAAATATTTGCATGCTAGTATTATAGTACAAAATAGCAGAATCAGCTACCTATTGTCACATACCATCTAAGGACACTGATGTAACTACTTTTTCTTTGCAAAATAAAATCTATCTAGCTATATATCTATCTATCTAATAATTTCATAGCCATTCCGCGCCAGCTCTTGTGAATCGACCTATAGTCGCCAGGACGGCTAGCACAAGACGGCGCGCGAGCTATATCACGCGCGAGATAGACTATCCGTCTCCATCTAATGGGTACACAAATAAAGAGACGGGTAGTCTATATCGCGCGCGATATAGCTCGCGCGCCGTCTTGTGCTAGCCGTGCTGCTCTCCGATCATCAGTTACGTCAACCAGACGCTTCGCAATTTCACTAAATAACTTGAGCGCAATGGGACCTAGAGTTTCGAAGCCAGTTTCAAACTAATAACTATGATAGTGTTATAAAAGAAAGATGTGGAATAGATGACGACGTAGTGACTAGGATTGAATAAGTTAATGCTTCGGTGGTTTGGGCATGTTGAGAGGATGTGTGAAAGCAGACTGACTAAGAGGATTTACGTTCAGAAAATGGACGTTAGGGTTGGAAGGGGACGACCAAGGCGAGGGTATCTTGATCATATTTCTACGATACTGACAAAAGGCCAAGTCAGAAGTACCCGCAGCGCATGATATATGAGGCGAAGTATGGATGTGTTTGAAGCGAAAGAAGTATGCAAGGAACGTAGGTTTTGGCATTCTCTGGTCTCTTTTTTTTTATTTACAATAGAAAATTGATATGTTGGTATAACGGAAAAGTGTCGTTAAACCCTAACGGGTTTGTATCGACACCGAAACCGTGGACAATATAGTTAATAAGCTTACTTACGAGCTAATTGTATGACTGATAAAAAAAAATATACTATTATAAAATTGTTGTTATTTCTGCCTACCCCAATGGGATACGGGCATGAGTATATGTAACAATGACAGGCATAATACAAGAGCTTATTGCTCGCAACATGTAAGGGTATATATAGACAGGACATTGATAACTTTGCGGTTAACCTACAGGCCGTGATACGGGCGCGATACAGTATCTTGTCGGTCGCACGGTACAAGTCGCGACGTGTCGAGATCCGGTCACAACCGCAGATGTCCAGGAAAACAGGACCAGTGTATTTAGAAAATTTGATAAACCCGCAACTTTTACGTCTCAAAGTTCTCTCAAAAACGGCTTAACCAATTTTGATAAAACATGTCTAAGAACAATCGCCGGCAAAACATGCTTTCAAATAAAAAACAGCATTAAAATCGGTTCACCTGTGTAAGAGCTACGATGAGACAGACAGACACACATACACAGGTACACACGTTAAACTTATAATATCTCTCTCTTGCGTGCAGCGTCGGGGGTAAAAAGCGCTTTTAGCGACAAATCTAAATCTCTGGCAGCTTCCTCGCTCGTTTGCGATCAGCGAGGAAATGCTGCCAGCACTATCGTTGCGAACGTTGCGATTCACCGAGGAAATGCTGCCAGCACTATCGTTGCGAATGTTGCGATTCAGCGAGGAAATGCCAGAATTTTAGGAACAATTTTTAGATGTAGTTATATTTGTATAATTTGTAAATAACAATTTTACTAGAATATAGCTATTATAATAATTATTATCTCTTTGAGCAGTAAATCTCGCGAATTATTTTTATTTTAAAATTTCCGAATACTGGCTCGACAAAAAAGCCATATTAGTATGTGTGTCTGTCTGTCTGTTACCTCTTCACTTCAGCGCTTAACCTATTTAGATAAAATTTGGTACTTATACCTAGACATGGTTTAAGTCCCTGGAAAGGGGATAGGATAGTTTTAATCCTGGAAATAATTCCTTAGGGTGTGAAAAGGGCGGAAGTTTGTATGGCAGAGCGTTAGTTAAGCCTGTCACCCAAAAGCACCTTAAATCGATTCCTTGAAAATTGTTATTTTTTTTATTATTAAAAATGGGATTGCTCTTGGCCAGCTTTGAAACTGATTAAACTTACTGACCTGATTAGGAAATCATAAGGGCTGATTTTAGGATATATGATTGTTTCTCTGACAAGAGAAGACAAGACTTATTTAGCGAGTGACACTGTGCCACACTGCCTCAGAACTCTCAGAAGCTAGAGGTCCCGAGTTCGAATCCTGGCCAGGGCATTATTTGTGCATTTAGCCAATGTTTGTTCTTGGGTCTTGGATGTTCTCTATGTATTTAAGTATGTATTTATCCATATAAGTATGTATATCGTCGTCTAGTACCCATAGAACAAGCTTTGCTTAGTTTGGGACTAGGTCGATTTGTGTAAGATTGTCCCCCAATATATTTATCTATTTAGACTTAAAATTTTCTCGACAGAAAATAATCCAAACTTGACTCTTTATTATATTTTCCTCGGCCTACTCAAAAATCAATAAAATATTAAAACGGTACAATTACCTGTGATGGTGTTTTACCTTATCTATGTAAACTAAGGATATTTATCTAAATTTGTCCATAAAAGTCTGGAAGATTGGTGATTCTAGTTTCCTCATGCACGGAAAAAAAGGGGTCGTGGTTTATAGAATCGAGGCTAGTGCTTAAGTGCTTCTATTTTTCGGGTTATTCCGGAGAATAAATCGATCTTTCGTCCCCATTTCGTACCGATTTGTAAATTTCATCGAAATCGTTAGAGCCAACCGAGATCCCCACAAGAAATGCACAAATACTAACGAGAATTTCTCGCTTATAGGCGTCACATATCACGAATAACCAACACATCGTATATTATAAATATTATAATATATCTTGTTCCTGGAATGGATGTTTACATTTATAACAAAATGCAACGTTATAGTTTTGATATCATTGCTTTTCTCGAGAATAATTAACTGATTTATCTTTGTGTTACTTGGACCCGGGTATGTCCTAAAACTGCGACCAAGACCACCGGGGGATGGGCAGCAGCCTCCCTGGAGTGCGGTGGAGATACTGCGATCGCCAACCCGCATGCCAAGCGTGGCGATTATGGCAAATAACCCCCGTGAATTTGGGGGAGGCCTATGTCCAGCAGTGGACGTCCTTTGGCTGATATGGTGGTGGTGGTGGTTACTTGGATATGTGTGTTTGTAACTTCAAAGAAAGATAACAAAATTAAAATTAAAATTAGTAAGCTCATAAAGGCTTGTGTTATGGGTACTAGACGACGATATATTTGATAGATATATACTTAAATACATAGAAAACACCCAAGTCTCAGGAACAAATGTCTCTGCTCACCGCAGAAACAAATGCCCTTCCTTACCGGGAATCGAACCCGGGACCTCTAGCTTCGGAGGCAGTGACACTGCCAACTAGGCTAAACAGGCTGACAAACAAACACTGCTGACAAAAGGCTTGGTAATTTGTATAATTAAAGTGTGTTTTTTCCTCTTCATCATCATCATCATTAGTCCCAATGCTGGGCACGGTCCCCTCAATGATAAGACGAAACTTTAATACCACTTAAGACGGCGCAGTACGATCGGTCTGGCTCGGTTCTCCATACAAACGTATTTAGGCTCTCATTTTAAAACCCCATGCTAGAATAACATGAAACTTTGTATACATAATGGGATCCGACATACCTAGGTCGGAAATTAGTTTCTGCCGCTAGAAATTTAAAAAGAAAAAAAATACAGCGGTTTTTTGAGTTTTTTACGGCTTGTATGAAAATCTTAATAATCGCTGTATTTTTTCGCCATTATAATGGGAATGTCTGAAAATTTTAAAAGTCCTTGATTATTTTTCTAATGGTAGGAATAACCCTCGCCACGAACAGAAAAAAGTTTCAGATTTTTGGGTTGCACCATATTTTTTTTTTAATAAATTAAAATATATGGCGCAACCGAAAAATCTGAAACTTTTTTCTGTTAATGGCGACGGTTATTCCTCCCATTAGAAAAATAATCAAGGACTTTTAAAAATTTCAGACATTCCCCATTTCAAGCAACAGAAACTAATTTCCGCCCTAGACAAGCTGGATCCCATTGTGTATACAAAGTTTCATGTTATTCTAGCATGGCGTTTTAAAATGAGAGCATAAATACGTTTGTATGAAGAACCGAGCGTACTGCGCCCTCTTAAGAGAAAACAACTTCGGGCGATAGGGTATTTCACAACACTAAAAATATTTTTACATTACCAATAAACAAATCATACGAAAATACTCTGAATAAAAATACCTTCAGCTTATTCACGCAATTTTAAAGATTTTTAAATACATAAACATGAAAAAAAACGACGCTGTGCCGTTTGACCACAGAAAATTGTGACGTCATTACGTATATTTCCCTACAAACTTCAAACTTACCGACCGTGTTTGACGTTTCATAAAAAGTTGCTGATTTGACTACCAATGAAATACCATTAAATTAGTTTGCTTAAGTGTACAATGCAAAATAACAAAATATTTTAAGTGCATGCTTATTTTGTTTATATTTATATTCAAATGATTTTCTTTAAAAACACGAACCATTTGAGGCGACGATGCACGAATTAATGAATAGAATTAATCGATTCTTTACCCGTACGACCGATTATCGGTTAATTTAATATACTATCGGTTTAAAAACTATTCCCATTCAGAGAGTATCCATCCAGCGCGTAGAATAAAAATCGGGCTGCATTGTAACAACTTAACACGTTCGCTTTTCAAAATATCAATTCTAAAATGCCGCTCTAAACCTATAGAAATAAGACTGAAATTGATATTGTGAAACATACCTAGAAGCACCTTTAAAATTGTGTCAATCGAAACCGGCAAACTTATAAGTGCGTTTGGGAAACCCAAAATCAAAACTAATTTTCTTCTAATTACCTTTTAATAAAGCATATAATTTTGAAGACGGGTAGTTTGGTAACTGCTGTATTAAGTTGGCGTAGAGTGGGAGTGGGAAAGACATGTGATACGTAACTTAACCCACTTTTAAAACCATAATTACGTTAATCAGGCGGTATTAGTTTAGTTCAAGTTCATTTACTATCGAGTTTCATTCGCTCTGGATCTAAACTTTCTCCATTAGGACCTCCTATCTTCAACGAATACAAAGAATATCACACATTGTTACATAAGTACTAGTCTACTAGTAGAGGGGCTTTCATTTTATAATTTGTTTTAGTCTAACTTCCTTAAATAATATAGGTATATTGCTTTGCAAAATGGCGGTCGGCTTCATAAAGTTCATCAATCAAAAGTAAATACAATTGATTTTATCAAACGCCTTACATATTGTAATGATACAAAAAGCATACTTTAAAAATGTTTTTGATATAGTACTAGTTTTATCAAATGATAATACAAATCAGTAAGTGATTTAGCAAAGCTTCTAATGAAAATTAACTTAAATTTGCAGATAGAAATATTTTTCTCTAATTTTATGAAATTAAAATCCGCGACGATATGTAGTTAGTAAATTTCCCGACCTAGGCAATGCCAATAAATAAATATTGGGGCGCAATTTTTTACACAAATCGAACCAGTCACATACTAAGCTCAGTAACGCTTGTGTTATGGGTGCTAGACGACAATAATTATATTTAATACATATATACCTACTTAAATACATAGAAAACATCCAAGTCTCAGCACAGAAACCTTTATGAAACTTTAAAAATGTAAGTACAAATATTTATAGGTAAATCTGACTATGTCAAATTCAAATTTTATAATTTGAAGTAATTTCTTCTCTACTGTATACAAATTCAAAAACTAAACCCAGATAACTTATTCCAAACTCGAAAACCACGTTTCAATCGACAGTGACAAGCCATCGGCGCGCGAGTCCCAAACCGGTTACCCTCTCGCATTCCCAATGAAAAACCAACCTTGACGACTTGAACACAATGTCCAAATTCGCTTACACACCTCTCACAACTGTCGGGCCACGTGCAATGTGAAAGCGACTTAATTGTCAAAAAGATAGGGTTGTTTTTCAATCGGATGCGCAGGCGCATGGATGTTTATTTAGTAACGTATGCATGCACAAGTGGGTACGGCGATGCGTTTACTCAAATAATAAGTCTTGTCACGAAGCCGGGGTGGTTGTTTAGGGTCGTACCCATACGGGATATTATATATTAGGTTCGGATATGGGTGAATCTCCGCGATTTCGGGTTAGTTATTTTCACAGGGTAGGACAGATCAGGAGAACGATCAATCATCAACGATCAGACTCATCGCAGGTAGGCTGACAACGTAAGGATGCAACCGCTCACCGCGTCTGGACGTCCGGTGATGGAATGGGGAGGGCGGAACTAAGTCATGTAATTTCTGTGCACACTCTCCAAAATGTATCCGTTAGAACACAGACAAACAAGCGACTCGACGACGGTGTTCCAAGCTCTGTATCTTAGATTCAACCGCTTTGGCAGTGAATGTGTTAAATGTTAAATAAAAATGACAGCCCTATTTATTTATCGTATGGAATTTTATTTTCGAACCGTGAGATCTCCGAGATGACAGTACGGTTGCCAGCTTGGACACAGCCCTATGCGTACCCACTTCAGACCCTGCTTGTACAAGTAACGGTACGCACCGAGGGCTGAAGATAACAGCGTACTAAACAGCTTATCAGGCCAGGGCCGTAAATAAAGCTAGATCTACGGCGCAAACCCTGGCTTGTAACACTAGCTATGCTAGGGTTGCCACTCAGATCTGAGTAATTCATCCTAAACATTAACGCTTTTATCCAACACCACCATATCAGCCGAAGGACGTCCACTGGTCCAATTTCATAGGGGGTAAATTCCATAATCGCCACGCTTGGCATGCGGCATTATCCATAATTTAATAATCGATCTAGTCTCAAAATAAGCAAAGCTCGTTTTATGGGTACTAGATGACGTATACATCTATATATATATCTATAAAACAAAGTCGTTTTAGTTACAACATTTATAACTAATCTTAGATTTTTGGTTCCGCCTGTGCTTCGAATAGCAGATTTTTTTTTAAATGTACAGAGCGGGTCGGGGGCGGTCCGAAGTTTGCAAAGACAGCTAGTACCCAAGACTTATGAACAGGGTTTATATTCATGCTCATTGCATTAATATAAACCGGGATCCGAACCCGGGACCGCCGGCTTCGTAGGCAGGGTCACCACCAACTAGACCAAAGTGGTGGTCAATAAACGACTCGATCCACAAACGACCATTAAACTTTTTTGGGTAAAATAGTGTTGCAAATCGTTTTTCCTTATCTGTCACATTGGCATTTAGTTTGTGAGAATGGGATAAAATACATTTTAACAGAGGTCTATCAAGTTTCCTGAATAAGGAACGGGCAATGATCTTTTAGTCATTAAATTTTCGTCTACTAGAAAGAATGCTGAAAAAAATCGTTTATCTTTTCTCTGGCATATTGCCATTTGTGTTATTGAGAAAGGGTTAAAGCACATCTTATTATACTTTAGCCAGATAGGTGTTATGAAGAAAGAGGTATATAACTGAAAAAAAAAACGCAACCCAGCTTCCAAGCAAAATATACCACACATAAATGGTTTCAAGAAAAAATGGTTATTGAGGGACGTAATTTCAGCGGATGAGTAGTAAATGTAACATTGCCATTATTCCAAAAAAATACATTCTTAAATATTCTGTTATTTTTTTACTTGTTAACTTGAACTTTGCGTTATTGTATTACTTTGAAGTTTCTGTTTATGACATTTATGGTTACCGCAGATGTGAGCGGTAACACTGGTAGGGCTTTAAGTTTAAGATTCCTCTTACAATCCCACAATTCCCACAGCATAAGCTATTATATGTTTTATCTAGAAATATCTAGGGTGTGACAGCCCTAGTTCATAGACACCTACACCGTATAGATTGATTTGTGATTTTGTTAACAATTACAACAGGATGGCCCTTGTAGGGCTGCCAACCCGCCGATAAGTGCTATTATTAGTTAAAAGCTCTAGGTTTAGTGCTTTTGTTAAGGATTTATGTGCCTAAGCTGACTTATAATCGCCAACAGTACACGATAAAGAAAAAAAAACATGTGATGCATACAATTGCAGGTGGCTTTTGAAAATGAATTCGAACCAAGAGGTTTTGATAACAGTTCTGAATATTCATTTAGATCAAAAATTTAATGACACAAAATTTCCTTATTTTTTTTACATTTATTGAAAATTTATTTTTTGTACTTTTTACGGGATCATTGGCCTATTATATTGCTTTCTATAATATTTTAATGCTACATATTTAAGTTTTCAATTACTTGTTTACTAGATTTCATTACTGAATTATTATAGTACCAATTGAAGGGATCTTCTTAGGTAGGGTTCAACACCTAGGCACGACAAATATTTGGTTACTATCAGTGATTTGATTATGACAATGCACCTTATTCATAAAACGAAGGAAACCTCTAGCAACCTCAATTCCTAGATATGGCGGATCCTATTGTGTATACAAATCATGTTATTTCAGCACAACGTTATAAAATGAGAACGAAACTACGTTTGTATGGAGAAACGAGTTCCGTCGAGCGTGCGGGGGAAATTTAGTATACAACTATACTTTTTGACGTGATAACGTCTTTAAAATCGTTTTAGTCGGGTGACATGTTCAGAAACTTGTGTCACACCAAAACCTCACGAGCGCGATCGCAGGTACGAGTATAAGTGAAGTGCAAGTGAAGTAAGACGTTATCACGTAAACATCTCGATCGTAAACCTACTTTATTTAGGAAAATCCAAAACAATTCTTGTAAAATTAATAACAGTAGGCGGCAATAGCACTGTCCTGAAAACGTCAAGATACGATGTATTCACACAGAAAATATATTAAATAGACGAGCGTTTTTTAACTGATAGTGATAGGAGTCTTAACAGCATTTTAGGTAAAATACCTAAGTTCGATTAACATTTATAACTTTATAACCATGGCCATAATTGTATACGCTATTTGTGGGATTTGGTCTGGGTCAATTCTACCTTCTCCCCGACTTCCCCAAGGGATGGATTTCTAAAATAAAGTAGACTTGTCCCTATTAGTCCTATGACTAGGCATTCTACGTGTCAAAATCCAACATAAAAATATATTTATGCTTTGCTCAGCCACACTAATGCTCTAAGAGACTATACTGTATCAACAGTTCCTTCTAAACTTTTTTATATCCTGTTACCTATTCTATTTTTATTTGTTTATCTATAATCGTAATAAATACTTTCGCAAACTACACGAATGCATAAAACTCACACAATTTATGCAATTAACCATTTTCGTAACATTCAACAAACAATACACTTTCGCATGAGAATGAAACGCTTCTCAGAGCACACTTTTACAACATTGCAATGCGGTCCGTGGCGACGCCAGCGTCTACGAATACTCGGAAATCACTATACATCGACGCTAGTTCCAACTTCCGCCGCTAGCAAAACTAAACTTGTCAAACTAAAGCTCTTGCAATCTTTCAATGCGCTAGTCAAAGTGATTATTACCTTCCTTCCCATTAGGGTTTAATTTTGAATGACATAGTGTCTCGTACGGCGTCAAGCGTTGTTATACTTCTGTACAATATTTTTTGCATAACACCCGCATGTATGTGCGCGACCCAATAAAAAAATAAGACAGAGACAAGAACAAGTCCAGCTAAATATAATGTCATAGAATCCTCCAATATGCCGATAACGTACATTTTTTAATTATGGTTTGGCTTAGACATAAGGACGTAAGCTTACCAAAAATGAAACTAAAAAAAACTTTAAAACCAAATTGTGTAACCATAATTATAAGTTCAATTAGGCATTTGTGAAATGTTTCTTTCAATTAATACCGTGCCAGCAGTATTAGCAAATAGAATAGGTCCAAATAAGTATAAATGGGAACAGATCGCCTTATAGGCAAGTGTAGAACGAGTTAGCCTTTTTCGTCAGGGAATAGTGTAGCCTTGCTGGTAATCTAAGTAGATTCCTATGTCATACACAACATATAGGTAATTATTGGCTATGTGCACGTCAGAAACGTCAAACGTCACGGGTCCCGGGGCAATGTCAAACTCAGAGATGTCAAATAATAACACATGAATATTTTATTTATTTTAGTAAGCGAGAAAGACCCCTTACTGGAAATTTGACTGAAATAAATAAGAAAATAAATAAATAAATACAAACGAAAAGAATCGTAGGAAACCAATAGGAAACGTCGAAGTAAATTTGACATATAGGTCCCCGGAAATTGCACATTTCTGCCATGGTGTGCGCTGCGATCGCTTAGTTTACCCCCACCACCTACTTCGCACATAGCCAATACTCGTAAACCTCGTATTATTTAGGTTCACGGAATGTATAAAAATGTTTATAATATGTATTTTTTTTTTATTAAAATTGGGATTGCTCTTGGCCAGCATCTAGTCAGGGGGCAAAGATGAGGCCGACGATGAAGCGAGCTCACCCAGAAGATGCCTACTCGTGCTTTAAAAAGGTCCAGGTTATATGAACTCGGAAATACAGACGCCGGCAGAGAATTCCAAACCTTAGAAGTGCGCATTATAAAAGAAGATGTACTAACTTCTATCTTTTAAATATCGAGGTTTGATTCGACAAGTTAGGGATGCGTCCTTGTAATTTACCTATTGCGAAATTGTACCGTAAAACGTGTACCGGTTTTGGGATTGTTTTGAATGGCGCTAAAATAAAAGTGATGGTATTTGTGATAATTGTGATTATGTTGGGTTTATTTTAAATTGATAGTTATTCTTGTTTGAGTTTTGAAAATTTGATTAATTACGGTTGTATTCCCAAGACCACGGCTGCTTTTGTAGTTATAAGGTCTGGGATTTATAGTTTCCTTAGAAATTGGTATTTTGCGGTCTCCCTGAAATGCACCTTCTTCCTTACTGGTACTTTCCATTTAAAAATATTAAAGTAGTTTTTAACAATTTAAGCATACTGAAAAATCGACTTTTATTACAACATGCACAAATATTAAAGGGTCGTGGTTGAAACCCTCTGGGAGATTTTACAGTTATATATTATATAACACTGTCACAGAGTGGGTGTGACATTGCCTAGATGTCCTATCGATGTGACAGCTCTGTCATTACAGGGGTTATATTACTGTTAAATCTCACAGTGCAGTTATAGTTATTTATACTGACTTGCGTTAATAAAATAATAAATTTTGTACTGCTATGCTCACGGTCTGCCCGGCGAGCGCACGCTAGGTCTAGGCAATAAGCCGGCATACCTTACCTATTAGATTACAGATCGCAACGCATACTGTTACACTACGAATGAGACGTCTGTTGCCATGACTCATTTGCTAATATCCGTCTAGACGATTCACAACTACTGAATGTGCCGATAAAATAGCCCTTTTTTGCATCTTGTGGGATCCAAGAGAAATGGTATAAGTTGCATAAAAGTCAGATACAAACTGTACAAGTTTTTAAGATTCGTGTTTTGTTATAGACTACATGGTAAATGTTAAAGAGGAGAGAAATACCTATAGTAAATATCCGTTAAGTCTGGCAGGTGACAGTATCGATTGGAAATTCATTCTTTCTCAGCACTGTTCAAATATGCAAACGTTTCTGAGCAAGGGACAGTATCAATGTACCAAAGCTTCTCAGAACACGGCGCCTCGACACACTAAAATCATAACACTGGTCATTTGTCGTCACCTCACGCCGATTTAATATCTACAACAGAGTCTATAAGGTTGAAAATCCCGCGACTATTCTTAACCAACACACTGACCAATTGTAACTAAGTTCATGCAAATTTGACACCTAAACTTTTCTTTATAGGGGTGTTAATTCAGTGTATCGTAACAGGGATTACTCATGTTTTTAGTTAAGATTTATACGCGACACTGCAGTCAATTGAAGAGACAATTGGACATTAATTCCGCTTATAAAAGTGGAGCGGCCATGTTTATTAAACATCGTGACATCTGCGATTCGAGTACGATCAATTTAATCGATTAAATTGCTTAAATAGCGCATCAAACTTATTATGCCCGATGTCGTTGAACAGAAAACGCTATCTAACAGTACTGGCCAATGAACTTAGCTTAATGGTATTTTGAAAATTGGGCAATTTAAGCACTAATGTTAGTATACTTACTAGTGTAATTTCAAGAGTGGTTACTTGTATAAAAAAAAGGAGCAGCGAGAGGGTAAAATAAATCAGTCTATGCAACGATCCAAGCTAATTGCAACTGTATTGTTGTGTATGCATTGTGAATTTTAATTACCTGCGCAGATAAGAATTCCGCCTTTTAGACACTATAAATAGATTAATATGAAATGATAGGAGATAATTCTCGGATAAACACATATTCAATTCATCTTATTCTCTCGCCACAAAAAAGATGGGACAACTTTAGAACAGTTTATATCTACGTACGGGTACCAAAATGATGTATCGCAAATAAATATCAATTTGGCGCCAAACTAATCGTTTAATGTGTTGCATTACGTGTGCAACACACAAATATGAACTTATGTGTATCTATTGAATTATTCTACAAATTAATCGATCGTCTCGATACTCTTGATAATGTCCAAAGAGAGAAATGTTCTAGATAAAGGTTCACACCCAAAGGTATATCAATAAATACACATAGTAAACAACACAGAATCATACCGTCTGTAAAATACTGACAATTCCAAGTTTAAGACTGTTCTAGAACTTGTTCCAGTTTTTTAATCGCTTGAGTTGCCACAGAAAAAGAACAATCGCCAATGCAAGCTTATCCGACCCGGCACCAAACATGTTAAACTTAAACACATGACAATATTAGCGCCAAGCTCTAAACTTTGCCGCCGATTCGGATAAACTTATTGTACTTACCGGATCACTTAACATTCCGTCGTGGAGATCGTAAAATTACAATTTCAAATGCTTCTGAAACAGAGTAGGGACACAGAAATTTCGAAACCATACCCAATATGAATTTGTAAGTCGCAACTTTCCCTTAAAACACACGAAATGTGTTGTTTGATCAATATTTAAGTCGTCTGCTAGGGTGCTGAGGAGCATACAAACTAGATAGCGTTTGTTATAATTTGTATGCTACTACTTGGTCGATGTCGTGGTTGCTATGTGAGGATTTAAACTGTGTTTTTGATCTTAATTTAGGTGAAGTTCGTGTTTTACGTTTATTGTTAAGCAATAAAACCAATCAAGTTGCAAGACTGATGTAATTTGGCACTATTCTGTTACGACCACATCCTTTTAAATTTCGGACAAACTCTACTTTGGGTATGTTTTAATTCATGTAGTAGGAAAAAACTATACACCATTGTGTTAACAAATTGTATTTATTTGTTTTCAAACCCATTGTAGAACGTTCCCACGCTATTTGACAACATGTAGATACCCTGTTACTCGCCTGGCCAGCACCGACATCATTAACTAATTCGGTAAACAACAATATGTACACAACACAATAAAATTGTTAATTAAAATGTACCAGCGTCTGTCGTTATTTTAACCGACGCACACTGGTATTTAACAATCACACAACAAACCTCTTTCCTAATAGCTTAATGACATTTAGAAAAAAAAGAATATTTCGTGACAATGATTAGTTTACGGAGTTCAAGAGGCTTGTTGCGTTGCGTGAGTGTACCAAATATATTGGTACAATTTTTGTTACCGCTATTATCGAACTAAACAAAGTCGCGCAGTTTTCATAGCAATTGCGGTTGTTACATTCAAATCCATTAAATATTTCCATATTAATAAAAATTACACACCATACAGAAATACTTTTAATAGATCTAAATGGACACAAAATGACATAAGAAGTTGAGAACAAGTCGCAGAGCTTTTTCAAACAACTTAGTCCAAATGCAGATTATTTACACAACATCAAGCTAACGGGATTTAACGATTAGGTAACAATCGAGATCTTTTAACATATTGTGGTCCGTTTAAAGACTAAGTTATCCCTCATCTAGCATCTTTCCTAAGCTCCCTGGTTAGCATCAAATGGCGATTATGTATGTGGCATTAAAAAAACACGCCACTTCACTCTAGTTTTTAGATACTCGTTCTCAGGCTGTGAGAACCAAATTATCCGACCGGTTTAGTTGGTCGAGAGCACACCTAGCGGCCTGAGAGCTTTAACGACTACACGCCGCGGCCGCCTGCGCCTGCGCAAGCTTTCAAAAGCTCAACTTTTATAAACTTAACACTTAAACTTTTAACTCACCTTCCGCTTCCTGTATGCTCAGAGCTCCCAGCAAGAAGCACAGCGCCAGAAATTGAATTCCATAATCCGGCATAAAGTTTCTAGACCACATTTTGTAACACAACATTACACATGGACCACTCACATTTGTTTCAATACGGTCACGACCACAAGAACACTCACGGTATCAGGAAAAGACACTTCATTTTGTTATTCGATAGTTTTTGGGACTGTTATTTTGAAGTATAACACATTTTAGCGGTAAAAAACGGGTCCGGTTGGTAATACACCCCGACACTAGTGCGCAGCCGCGTCCCGCTCGCGTCTGACGGGCTTTGTTCATAGACACACAGCGTACGGTAAATCAAAATGGCGGACGCTGCGCCTGTGTGCGTGTGGCTCGCTCGCCACCCCATAAACTTCGCTATCTCATACTTTAAACTTACAACAACGACTGCTTTTCAAATAACTTTAATCACTTTTAATAATCTAAGTTATAAATTCGATGCATTTGCGTTAAAAAGCCGTGAGAACTGATGCACGCACACATGCAAACATACGCGAAGGAATGTTGATTCAATGGTGAAATCAAGCGATTTCAAAGCCGAGCTTTGGGACTTTGCGATGCTCCGGTCGTCGCACAGATGGCGCTAAAAAGGAGGGGTGTTTTTTTTATATTAGGGTGGTGCACACATAATGCACTGCACACATGTTGGATGTTGGTTTTTTTATTATTCATTAGATTCGTGCTTTTATGTGTGTTACAGGTTCAAGATGGCGACTTGTTATCAGAAGCACCCGTTTGAAATAGAGACTGAAGACCGTCTGACAACGATTAACACCAAAATATTTGAAATCAAAAAGAAGATACAACTTTCAGGTGTGCTGTGTTTCTACCTAGAATAACTCGAAATAATTATTTTATACAGCATTCAAAATATTGCCCAGGCAATAGAAAGCTTTACATAGATTTTTGCGCCAAACTAATCGTGTGCTTTTTGAAACCACGGTGTCTAACAAGCGTTTGAACTAGGGTTACTAGATGTCCCGCATTTTTCGGGACGTCCCAATTTTCATCGTTGATATTGGCCATCAACGTTGCCCCAGTCACATTATATCAAATTTTGAGCAATCAAGTCAATGTATTGCACGGTAGAAATATATGTCATAATATTTACGTAAATGAAAACAATCGGTTGTTATGGTTGATTCATTATCGTATTTAATGTTAAAGTATGATTATACCGAAGCGTTTAATTTATGAATTATGATGTACCTTTGGTTTGTTCGTACAGTTGATTGTTCGGTATTTTATTACAAAGTGTAAAGAAATATTAATTTTCGTGTCCGTATAACTTTTTCTCGCTATTATTTCTAACTTAGTAACGTCGTTCTCACAGAGAATTCTGCATTTATGCCATTCATTATGATGATAGATTGTTTCAAGTGTCACGAATTAAGTGGGTCATTTGTTTATATTTCAATTCGATTTTGAATTAAGAGTATCTACCAATTTACCCCAACTCAATGCAATGATAGTTTTGCTAATTTGTACTGAGAGAGGTTTAAAAAAGGCAACTGAAAACATATGTATCAATTGACGTCAAACCGGTATACTAAGAAATAATTATGTATTGCATTAATAGCCTTCTAGGGAATAAGTGGGGCACGTTTTTCAACTTTATATACACACTTTTTTTTTGATAAAGACAGACGTGGACTAATTTCAAATAATCGTATGATATTGCTAATATATTCAGCTAAATTAATCCTTAATCTACCAAATAAATATATAAAAATGTACTGTAGACTTTGTTCTATTCAGTAAATTAGAAAAAATGTACCAAAATCATAGTTACCCTTCAACCCGCAATAAAATTTTCGACTCAAACCAAATCGCGTGTAAATACGAAAATATACCTATTATGTATATATTTCAAACGTATCTCTAAATAGCTTGACTTAAATCCTCTTTTTTTTTAATCTGTCCTGCATTAAATCCAGTCCCCGCGGTAGGGTATGGGCGTCTGAATTCTCTAATCCTTATTATAATATGATGTTATTATTATTACTGAAGTACTTAGTTGATTCTGAGCGTCAATTAATGATATGTTAAGAGAAATGACTTTCTTTGAAAAATAAATGATATGTGAAAAGTGTATAGGTCTATGTACCGTTGAACATTTTTAGGCTATTCACTATGGTGGTGGTAAATTTACAAAATGAGGCTGTCGTATAGGTACTTTCTTTACGAATGAGATCCTGCGGGTTGTATGATTGCATATGGAGATTATGACAGATGATTTCATGATCGAATCTCGGGTTGGTAAATTTAGGACAGTGTTTTAGAAGGTGATCGATAGATTGTGAGGTGCTTCCATCACATGGGCAATGGCCGTCGGGTGTAATTTTAAAGTGAAACAGGTAAGATTTGTGGTAGCCATGCCTGCATGAGAATTTAAGTGAGTTGGAATGAGATATTGGTCTTGTTTCGGAGCTCTTTAATGTGCTACAGTGACGGTAGCCAGTTTTTCAGATGTGATCCAGTGGTTGAGGTCAGATAGTAGTTGCTGCGCGATTTGACGGTTTCTGTTCGGAAAATTCGTTTGATGTATGTACAGATGTGCAAGTTGCGGAAAGTTTCCATAATATTTTATAAATTCTCGGAAATTTCATGAAACTTTCGTTAGAAATATAGGCAATTAAAATTTAAAAATAGAAAGTTTCAAGTCCCATACAAAAATGTAAGACATTTTCCGAATTTTTCCTACGTTAAATTTCCGAAACATTTCGCAATTTTGGAAAGTTTCCGTAGGCACATAAGTAGATGTATGAGATGAGGCACTGGTCAAAGTCCGGTGTTTTATGGAGGGTGGCGGAAATTTTGGCTTCTTTGTCGGCCTCTTCGTTTGCATGTATTCCTATATGAGCTTTTATCCAGAAGAATTCTATGGTTCCTTTTAGTCTTATTTCGTGTATTTTGCTATGTATCTTGTTCACAATATAGTTAGTGCTGTTCCGGTTGGCTATTTCTTGCAGTGCGGATAAGGAGTCAGTAAAGAGCTTTGGTTATTTTAAGTTGGATACACGACTCGCAGATACAAATACTTAGGTGCTCGTAAAAGTCTTCAGCCAGCTCTCTTCAATATTTCGGAATTTTGATTCAAAACGTCTACGACAGCAATCGTTAAGCCACGATAGAGGCCTTCGGGCGGCTTGAGAACTTCTAACAGTCAAGTTGCCCACTCACTTGACAAAGGGGGGTCGAAGTTGCACCACGTCCGTAGGGAGTACCCACCGTTACCCTACACGTGACCCCTGGGTGGTGCTAAAAGTGCAACAAAACTGGCAACCGTACTCGTCTTCTCGAAGATCTCACGGTTCGAAAATAAATGCCATACGATTATTATTATTAGTACCTATCTGTTTTCTTAGTAGGTCTGGACTAGTCTGGAGACGCATTCACAACGCTCCGAGGGTGCGCTGTAAATGCGTCTCCTTCGCGCTGTCAGGAGGGAAATGGTTTAAAATAAGCACGTTACGCATTTAAGGGCCGAATCAACATATTTACCGTCATAATAGTCAACCAATCAGATTAAAAAATATATATATCTGGTGATTTGTTATTGTTATTAGTGAAATTAATTTTACATTGTAATAATATCATTAGATCATTCCCTAATTTTCATAATTCACATTATAATCTATTGTTTAAATTGAATCTAATAAAAATATGGTAAACCAGTAGACGATTCACTGTTTATCATACAAATATGGTAAACCAGTAGACGATTCACTGTTTATCATACAAATATGGTAAACCAGTAGACGATTCACTGTTTATCATACAAATATGGTAAACCAGTAGACGATTCACTGTTTATCATAAAAATATGGTAACCCAGTAGACGATTCACTGTTTATCATACAAATATGGTAAACCAGTAGACGATTCACTGTTTATCATACAAATATGGTAAACCAGTAGACGATTCACTGTTTATCATACAAATATGGTAAACCAGTAGACGATTCACTGTTTATCATACAAATATGGTAAACCAGTAGACGATTCACTGTTTATCATAAAAATATGGTAACCCAGTAGACGATTCACTGTTTATCATACAAATATGGTAAACCAGTAGACGATTCACTGTTTATCATACAAATATGGTAAACCAGTAGACGATTCACTGTTTATCATAAAAATATGGTAACCCAGTAGACGATTCACTGTTTATCATACAAATATGGTAAACCAGTAGACGATTCACTGTTTATCATACAAATATGGTAAACCAGTAGACGATTCACTGTTTATCATACAAATATGGTAAACCAGTAGACGATTCACTGTTTATCATACAAATATGGTAAACCAGTAGACGATTCACTGTTTATCATAAAAATATGGTAACCCAGTAGACGATTCACTGTTTATCATACAAATATGGTAAACCAGTAGACGATTCACTGTTTATCATACAAATATGGTAAACCAGTAGACGATTCACTGTTTATCATAAAAATATGGTAACCCAGTAGACGATTCACTGTTTATCATACAAATATGGTAAACCAGTAGACGATTCACTGTTTATCATAAAAATATGGTAAACCAGTAGACGATTCACTGTTTATCATACAAATATGGTAAACCAGTAGACGATTCACTGTTTATCATAAAAATATGGTAAACCAGTAGACGATTCACTGTTTATCATAAAAATATGGTAACCCAGTAGACGATTCACTGTTTATCATACAAATATGGTAAACCAGTAGACGATTCATATGGTAACCCAGTAGACGATTCACTGTTTATCATACAAATATGGTAAACCAGTAGACGATTCACTGTTTATCATAAAAATATGGTAACCCAGTAGACGATTCACTGTTTATCATACAAATATGGTAAACCAGTAGACGATTCACTGTTTATCATAAAAATATGGTAACCCAGTAGACGATTCACTGTTTATCATAAAAATATGGTAACCCAGTAGACGATTCACTGTTTATCATACAAATATGGTAAACCAGTAGACGATTCACTGTTTATCATAAAAATATGGTAACCCAGTAGACGATTCACTGTTTATCATACAAATATGGTAAACCAGTAGACGATTCACTGTTTATCACACAAATCCGCTGACAGTAACTCATTAGACACTATTACCCAATTTTCGCACGTTTCAGAAACTAAAATACTGTTGGCAATTATAATAAATATCGATTGATTGATTCTGAACATGACTACAAAAAAATATATGTTTGTTAAAATCTGGTAGTAAAATGGTCGGTCGAAAAGTAGATTTGATAGTGTCTAGACTTTCGAAAAAATCCATTGGTCCCATACATGCAGTATATATAAAAAAATCTAATTTTCATGATTATTAGAGAAAAATAAAACGGTTTTCTAAACAAAGCAAACTTGGATATACAAAAGGACAAAACATACTTACTTTACTAAAGTTCCACACGATTTTTTTTACGTCTTCGTTTCGCTCTTGACAGTGATCTTCGGGGCCCGCAGCCCTGCTAACACGATGGCTTTTATGGACATTTTTAAGTAATACCCAAATCACTCAAAATGTCACGTGTAAAACCACCACAAAAATTATCATAGCTGTTGCCTCATTTCGTCCGGTTCGTACCATCAGCACTTTGCCCATTACGGGCGAGATTTACTAAAATGTTACATATGTACCTAAAACACGACGGCATAAGACATCGTGCCAGCTAGGCTGCAGATGCAAACATTGCAATGAGCTGCCCACGAGAGGTTATCTGGCCAAACCAACGTATTTAATAACTAGTTGACCGGCCACAATTTTTTTACGTTGAGCCGAAAAATGTTTATTTTGATCGAATATTGAACGCCACTAGTAACTTAATTTAAATAAAATAAAATATTATAATTTATTAAACATACAACGTGATATCAATCATCTTGATGAGTGTCAAAGCATGTCAAATTGACAATTGTATACCTACTTTTTTATAGATCTTGTCACCAATCGTTTTAATATAAAGTATGACTACAGCTCTTGAAGTAAATTATGTTTCCTTTGAGTAGTATACTCGTAATATAAGATGACTCTGTGTTTGTCCGTCTGCCAAAGGAAGTTTTTTACTTTAATATAAGATGAATTCAGTAGTGACTAAGCCCGTGCTAAACCAATATTAAATCGAACGAAACCTAAGAACGAAACAAATGTATGTCATGGTGTCTGTCATTTTAAGTCATCTACAATCACAAGTATCTGTAAAATCTTCGCAGGTCCGTAGAATGATGGTAGAATGACACCCAGCGTCACAGTCGGAGATTTCTCTATACACCTTAGAACCTCTGTAGGTACGGTTCCAGAGGAATTTCCACCCACGAACGTTGGCTGTTGGGATGAACTCCCTGCGGCGGTTTCCCCGTAGAGCTAGTGTTGTTAAAGAGAGGAGTACATGTTTTTAGGGTTCCGTACCCGAAAATGAAAAAAACGTAACCCTTCTTGGTTCACTTTGTTGTCCGTCTGTCAACCCTTCATATCGGGAACGTGTGGAGGTATTGAGTTGAAATTAACCATCACCATTGTTCAGGTGTAAAGTCCCTTGAAGCCATGAAGAAATCTAACTTCTAAGTTAACTTATAAAAAAGATACGGCCGTTAATGCCGCAAGAAACGTATATTTCGACACTCTCGAGGGAATCAAAATTTATACTATTTATATTTATACTATCCGTTGATCTAGAATAGCGATGAAAATTACATGAAAGATACATGTATCATTCAAAGGCCCCTGTATTTTTCAATAAAATACAGTATTTTCCTTGCGGGTCTTCGATTGAATCTTCCACAAGTTTAAGTTTGTTACGTGTATAATAGAGAAACGATGAAGATTCAATCGAATATCCGAAGAGAAGGAAAGATACTGTATTTTATTGAAAAATACAGGGGCCTTTGAAAGATACATGTATCTTTCATGTAATTTTCGTCGCTAATCTAGAACCAATCTAGAACTATGAAATTTGGCAAGTAATATTGTCTTATATTACAAGTACAGGGGAAATTCTGGAAACTATACATTAGTGAATACATTTAAAAAATATAATTTTTAACTGAATCCACTTGAAGAACGTATATTTGACTGAGCGAGCGAAGCGTCTCCTTTTCAGCTTTCGACAAAAATTCTTTGTATGTCTGTCTGTCTCCTCTACAGGTCGCATTTCTCAGCCGATTCTCGTGAAATTTTGTGAGCAGGTTCGATAATTATATATAAAAAAAATATCGAGTCAGCACATGCTAATCTCCAAGAGTTGGTGTACATAAGCTACGGATAAACAAAATTACGTTGTATTCCAGAGGGTCAAAGAAAATCTTACTTCGAAGATAATGAATCGGAGAAACAGCAGAACGCCGACCTAATCGACACCCTGAAGAAAGAGATCAAACTGCGTTTGCAGGAGCTGGGGCAAGCGAGAGCCGTGCTCAGTGAGGACGAGGGGCAGGTCAAGAAGTACCTCAGCGAGGTCTGTCCTATCGCCAACAAGACCTCCGACCAGGTATGTTTATTCTTCAAGCTTGCAGCACGGAGCTAGATGCTAGATGCAGCAATCCCATTTTTAATATGTAAAAACAAAAAAACCGGCCAAAGGCGAGTCGGACTCGCACACGAATGGTTCCGTACCAGAAAAAAAACGGTATAAAAAATACTTTTGTTGTATGGAAGCCCCCTTAAATATTATTTAGATTTTAGTATTTGTTGTTGTAGCCACAATACTATTACGGCTCTTGAGATCTAGCTCGGCGAGTGGTAGCCATAAAAAAGGGCTAAAATATCACGTTTTTTGTATGGGAGCCCCCCTTAATTATTATTATTGTTTTGTTTTTAGTATATATTGTTATAGCGGCAACAGATATACACAATCTGTGAAAATTTCAACTGCAGCCTGACGGACAGCGAAGTCTTAGTAATAGGGTCCCGTTTTTACCCTTTGGGTACGGAACCCGAACAACATTGATACCAGGAAGTACCGTACAATAGATTGTCATAACAATAATCAAAATAATAAGGTAATACGTTCCAATAAGTCATATAATAAAGAAAATGAGTACTTAGAACTAAGTAGTACTTATCAATTACAACAAATCAACAACCTCAAGTAAAATAAGAAAATGTCAATTTGATAAAAAAAAAAATTACAATTAAAAATAAATGTGTCCACTGTCCAATGCATTTCCTATTTGAGTATAACAATGTATTATTCCTTTACAGAATAAACTGCCTTCTTAATAAATGGTTCTTTAATCGACGCGTAAACGTTTCCTCGGAGCATTCTTTTTAACCGACTTCAAGATTTCAAAAGAGGAGGTTATTTAAATGTGGTGGGCTCTGGCAGAACCAATTAAGTATATTTAGACGAGAAACACAACCCAATATAAAATTATTACTATCATAACTGACCACTTAGAAAAGTAGAAACCCACCACCACCATATCAGCCCATAGACGTCCACTACAGGACATAAGCCTCCCCCACTTTCATGGGGGGTAAATGCCATAATCACCACGCTTGGCATGCGGGTTGGCGATCGCAGTATCTCCACCGCATTCCAGGGATGCTGCTGCCCAACCCCCGGTGGCCTTGGTCGTAGTTTTAGGACATACCCGGGTCCCAGAAAAGTAGAATCACCCCTAATGTTTTCATTACAAAGTTCAATATCTCAAAAACGGCTGAACCGATTTTGATAAAACATTTCCATCATCACTGGAAAACCTGATTTCAAATTTCAAATAAAAAAACCCGCATTCAAATCGGTTCACCAGTGCCACAGACAGGCACGCAGATACACAAGACACACATATACATCATATATCATTCGCGGAAGCAACTGCCACATGACCTTTCGACCCAAGGTGGAAACGAGACCGTATTGGAATTAGGCTTCAAGTGAGTGGGCAACTTGACTGAAGAAGTTCTCGAGCCGCCCAAAGGCCTAATTTGGCTTAACGACTGATATCATAGACAGCAGCCGGGATCAACGCCTTAACGTACCTCCCAAAGCAAGGGAGCTCTCAGTTAGTAATCACTCAAAGCGGTTACCTATCCAAGAGCACCTCGGCCGACATTGCTTTACTTCACATACCGCACGCGGTACCCGAACGCCGCTGGGACACGAGCGCTCCTTGCAATAAGTTTTTTTATGTAATATAATATAATATAATATTGGGGGACAATCTTACACAAATCGACCTAGTCCCAAACTAAGCAAAGCTTATACTATGGGTACTAGACGACGATATACATACTTATATAGATAAATACATACTTAAATATATAAAAAACATCCAAGACCCAAGAACAAATATCCGTGAAAAATGCACAAATGAATGCCCTGGCCGGGATTCGAACCCGGGACCTCTAGCTTCGGAGGCAGAGTCACTACCAACTAGGCTAAACAGGCCGTCGTCAGTACTTTATATTATTTCTTTTCAGATCATAAACAACCTGGACCTTAAAGTGATAGAACAGCGGAAGATTCTAGATCTACTGAAATACGAGAAAAAGAGTAAAAAGTCGAAGTTAAGAGAGTTAGAAAAGGAGTATGAGAAACTCCTCATAGCGACCACCAATAGGATCGTCAGGACCAAGGGGAGTCCCACAAGGAAGGTAGTTGGGTCCTCCGTTTCATAAGCTATAGGTATAAGAAGTCAGTTTCATAAGCTAGTAGAATGTCATACTTATTGTCCATATTCGGGAATCGGAGTGTCCGGGCCGGCCCGTTTTCTATGACAGCAAACGTAACGGCCGGCGTATTTCTCTAGATGAAAACGGGCCGGCCCGGACACGGAACGGTCTACTAAGAATCATCCTTAAATGGTGAAGTACCTCCACCTCATAAAAGATCGCAGCCATAATGATACCACTATACTTGCTCGGTATCTGTAAATGCCTCTGTACACACATTTAGCTATTTTCAATTGGTGTTTCTCTGCAAAAAATGCACAATATTTTTTTTTTTATTATTTGAAGGAACATTACTTGTCACTCCCTTGAATTGCCTTTATATATATATATATATAGTATAGAATATATATTTATGTATGTATATTTATTTATGAAGATTGTGTTATTCGTTTATTCTGATGTATGCGTATGTGTTATTTTGAATCTTCTTGCAGTTCTTCTGCACTACCTGTTTTCCCAGTTTTAGTTAATTGTTTTCCCGCTACCCAAAGGTTGTCTGGTAGAGATCGCTTAAAGCGATAAGACCGCCTGTTGTTACCATTTTTTAGTAAGTCAGCTACTGTACAACTTATCACTAAGTGGTGCAATAAAGAATATTTATTATTATTATTATTAATATATCTGATAGTATCCGAGGTGTTCAAAATATCTGTAAAAGCAATGTAACGCCTTGACGATAGAGTGCAGTGTTCTGATTATTATGAGCACCTCGCTCGCTTCGAAATATCTGATGGCGACAGTAAACATTTCGTTTCCAGCATGCGTCCCATTTGGAGAACGAGATACACAAAGTCCTGATACAGTGGACCGAGGCAGAGTTGGTTAAGAAGAAATATCATTCCATCAAGTGAGTCTGGCACAAACTGGAGTCTGACATCGTTTTATCTGCATTGATATAATTTGTAGCACCACAAATAGCCCTCACAAATGTATAGTTATTTTCTGTCAAAAATTTGTTTTTCGCACAAGCTTTTATTGCCGACTGTACTTTTATTTCCACTGTCATGAACTACTTGTGGAGATTGTTCGAATGAGCCCAAACACGATGGATTTATCTTGTGTAGTTTAGGAATTGCTATGACCACCTTCTCTTCCCATCATCAGATCAGCTCGGTGGTACCATAATCCTTTTTACTAATAGGTAAGCGCGACCCATCCTAGACTACAACATCGCGGTGATATGTGGTCAAGCGCAAACCTATTCTGAGTAAAAAAACGATAGGATGGACCTCTCTGTTGTCTGAATAAAGAAATAATAATTATTATATCAATATACTTATCACATATCGACCTGTTTAGCCTAGTTGGTAGTGACTCTGCCTCCGAAGCTAGAGGTCCCGGGTTCGAATCCCGGCCGGGGCATTTATTTGTGCATTTTTCACGGATATTTGTTCTTGGGTCTTGGATGTTTTCTATGTATTTAAGTATGTATTTATCTATATAAGTATGTATATCGTCGTCTAGTACCCATAGTACAAGCTTTGCTTAGTTTGGGACTAGGTCGATTTGTGTAAGATTGTCTTCCAATATTTATTATTTATTATATGGCAGGCAGGCCCTGATCGACGACTCAGTCAAGTTCGAAAGCTCCCTGATGAGGGTTGAGGATCTTCTCGAGAAGCAGAAAGAGGAAATAGCCAAACTCGAGGTAATGGATGTCGGGATAACTGCGCCTGCGCGGTAAACGCGCCTATCATACAATATCTAGAAATTTACAAATTATCATTCAATATTATCATCCCAGCACAGTTGAGTCGTGAAGGATGCCCGGTTCCGCTACATAATCCCAAGAATTGGAGTAAGCACTAGTTTTTACGGAAGCGACTACCATCTGACCTTCCAACTCAAGGGGGGAACGAAACCTTATTGTGATTAAGCTTGTCAAGTGAGTAAATAACTTGAAAAATATAAAAATATCAAGTTAAAAAAAAATACAAACAAAATCTCACTACTTATAAGTACTTACACACAAAAAAGCGAAATAAAAACTGCTTCATCTATATTTGTTATTATATGTACGTGAGAATTCAAATTCAATTACTAGACGAAATTTATACCTTGTAACTAACTATACGATGTCAGTGTGCGAAATCTACGAAACAAACTGCAATCCTTAGTTAAATAATAAAACTAGTGGCTCTGTGAGCTTGTAGAACTCGCAAAAAAAATTTTTATGGAAATTATGAAATTCGATTTTTTTTTGCGAGATAATTATATAGAATTTATAATAATGATAATTATATGGTTTTTTTTTGTCTAGTCAGTTTTTGGAAATTATGAAATATGAAAAAGAAAAACTCAACAAAAAAAATCTATATGATTATCGAACTTGCTCACAAAATTTCACGAGAATCGGTTGAGAAATGCGACCTGTAGAGGAGAACATCCGGACAGACAGATACACAGACATGCGAAAGAAATTATGGCGAAAGCTGAAAAGGACGCTTCGCTCGCTTCGCTAGCTCGGCCAAAGACAAAATACGTTTTTAAGAAGTAGCTTTTTAACCGATACACAATTTCTTAAAATTTTATCAGTTTTCTCACCTTCTGAATTCGGTGCTAAATGTTCCTAGATGGCGTTAGTAGTCCTCTAGCTATGCTGCAAGCGCGCCATCTGCCTTAACCCTATTTAAATTGTTTGGCATCGCCTTCAGATGATGACAAAACTTTAACAAATTGTATATAATATATTTAGTTGTATTCTTTCGTACCTAACACTGACATTATTGACGTTCCTGACGATTTGAAACAATCGGCCCTTACAGTGTGTGCGCGAGGAGGCTGCGCTAACGCGCGTGCGCGCCACGGGCGCGACAGCGGCGGAGGCGGCGCGGGCGCAGCACGCCGAGCACGCGCGCGCAGCTGAACGCGCGTGCTTCGCGCAGCGCTTCGCCGAGAGAAGAAGAGAGTTGGAGAAGCTGGAGAAGAGGATCTTCCCGCCGCAAGGTCTGTGGCGGCTGTTATTGACACACGACATCACTAGCTTGTTCATCAATCAAAAGGAAGTACATATATACAAACACTGAGAAATCTGTGAGCGCAGAAAATAAATAAAGGGGGGGGAAACTTAGTACTCGTACACTAGCGATTTGCAGTGTGTAGTTTGAATGTGGTTAAATTCTTCAGAAGATATGTATGCCTGTGCATCACAGCCATTTAATTGTTGTACTGTTTTGTTAATATGTATTGATTACATTTATTATAATAGCCACATCACGCTATACACCACGTTACGCCATCTATCCAAGACGGGTCGAAAACTAGCGACTGACGGATCAGTTGTCGAGAGGAGGAATCTGATTTACAAAATTGATGGTGTGAAGAAAAACCGTGTACTACCGGCGGAGAAATAGAAGATCACAGGAGTAGAATAAAGAGTCGTCTAATATTCCATCCGTATTTTAAACACAATTAAAAACAGCTTAGTTTAATCGACGTGGTGCAATATGGTTGCGGCAATATGTGTTGCGTGTGTGAGGTATTTATTGCGGGCTAAGTAAGTGTCTCAGCGAACTATAGAACCCGAATTGTACATAAATCAAATTCTGGGAGTGCTTTGATCTAAGTATATTTACGCTGTGCCATTCTTCGTAGTGTATGGAAGTGTCCTTTTTGTACGGGCATTATTGCCAAAAATCTGCATCCCAACAAATTCATTGATATTGTCATTGAGGGGGTCCTGCACGAAATTCTGAAAATTGACGTAATTTTATGCCACTCGTACTCTGCGCTGAATTAGTTAAATACTCTCAACGATAATATTACATAAAAGCCACGCAAAACTGTTTTGGAAAGGAAGACTTAAAAACATTATTTTTTTCCATACATTAGGTACTAATTATAATAATTCCATGGTTGTGTATTTAATAAATGCTTTATGTATTTGTTGCCCTCAAATGAAGGATCATATTTGTACCTAGTCTTCTTCCCTCATATCAGATCAAATCTTTCCAAAATAATGACTCGTTTCCGAAAAGCAGATGTGAAAGGCCACATGCATGCATATGCCGCTCGGTAGGAAAACTATTTCCATCTTGTGCATAAACACTTGAATTCCTCGATACGCTATAGATTCGACTTTAGAATCTTCCGCTTCACTCAGATTCAATTTACCACTCTCGCCGTAAATGTATAATCTTTCTCCATTGAGACACGATCTACCTGAATACTTCCAGTGCGGGCTATGGTGCGACAGGACTCGACGAGATCCACCGAGGGCGCCGTGATGACCGAAGAGGCGACAGCCACAGCCCAGATGGAAGACATCTTCCAGCGGCTCATGAAACTCACTGGTACTATTGTCTTATCAATATCATAAATTATTCTAGATATATGTATTAAAACTTAAAGAAAGAATAACGATTGAAAATTTTAAATAGTGACTTTTCTTTCCTTCTCTGCCACGACACGGGCTTTTTTCTTTTCATCACTGCACGTTCGAATGAACTCGAATCTCCATACAAAAAAAAATACAGCGAGTTTTTGTTTTTTTAGGTCTTGTATGAAAACCGTAATAATTGCTATATTTTTTCTGCATTTTATTTTCAAGCAACAGAAACTAATTTCTGGCCTAGATATCGGATCCCGCTGTGTATACGAAGTTTCATGTTATTCCAGCATGCCGTTATAAAAGGAGATCGAAACTACGTTTGTATGGAGAACCGAGCTTCCTGCGGACCCTTAATGCACTTGGGATTCTTTTAGAGTCTCAATAGACTTCGGTGACTGCTTACCATCAGGCAGGTCGCAAGTTTGTTTGGTACCGTCGTTATATAAAAAACACAACGTGTTGTCAGGTGTGACAGACGCGGAGGAAGTGTTCGACCGTTTCCGAGCACAGCGGGAGACATCGAAACGCCTCAACTACCTCCAGGCCACCATTGAAGAAGAGAAGCTGCAACTGGAGAGCACACAGACCTGTCTGCTGGCTGAGCTGGAGGCCTTCAAGTTCGCTTCCGTGAAGGACAAAGATGAGTAAGGGCGGAAAACCTTTCTGTACTCCAGCATTATAATCTGTCAATTAAATGACTGCAGCAGTATTAAAACAATAAACTTTTCCCCTCACTAGCTCGGAAAGCCGTATTTTATCCTTTGAAACAAGCGGGTAAAAACGCATTTTATCCACAAGTGGGGAAAGTAATTTGACCTTGGAGCGTGTTTGAGTAGCTTTTGACAGATAACAAAACGTAAAACGCTCATAATAATGGTTCGTTTGATATCAATTATCATTAAATAAATGGTTTGAGAATTAAAAAAAATACCAAATTTAGCTTTATTTAATGATTTAATTCGAAAACCTTCAAATTCTATAAGTAACATTTGTTTTATAATGATATTGAGTATAATTGTAAACGCACAAGTTGAGTCGATGCAATTTCAAAAGGCATCGTCAGAAATGTCATCATTGTCAATGTCAACTAAAATATACACAACTTGTCACGGACTCCGACTCACGTAAATATTATACACAACTTCCAGAGTTTTCTATTATACTATCGTAAAAAAATCGGTGATTCCAGTGATGCAAATCATGCCTGTGGACAGGTCCACAGTTGTTTTTTGTATGTTGCACTTTCCTCGCTATAGTGAGGAGAAAAGTTTTGTGTTACACACGGGTGCAAAGTTGTATTTTACTTCTCGTGTGTTGAAACACTCGCTACGCTCAGGATTCTATTTTAGAACCACTAGCTTCGCTCGTGGTTCAACTATAGAATCCTTTCGCTGGCTCGTGCTTCAATTCCACACTCGCGGGTAAAATACAACTTTGCACCCTTGTATAACAAATAACTATTTAATACAAATGCGAGTTTATACTATAGACAAGTCATTATATGACTGGTAGGAGAATCAAAATCGACGAATCTTTCGATCAGTTCACTCTTTTTAACTAAACCTTAGGGAGACTAGTAGCAACATCTACCGTCAAGTTGCTACAACTTCTTTTTTTTTCATTTCTTTTGTAACTTATAATTCCGCTAAGGATGATTCCTTTTATAAAAATATTTACAGTTAGAATGGGGGTAGCACATTGTTACTAACGATTCTCAATGTAACTTGAGACGTTGGTGCCGTTTCAGAAGTTGTATCAAATTGACGGTAGATGTCGCTAATAGTCTCCCTAGGCTTAATTAAAAAGAGTGATTTGAAAATTAAACGGTCCACTATTGAGCGAGCAGCAATTAATTCCAAGTGGTCACACTCGACAAAAAAGGTTATTTCTTATTTGTTTTCTTAAAACATATCTTACCTGTGTATTTTTTTACGCTTCGAGTGATATTAATAAGTACCTATTATTAACAAAGAAAATCAAAAAAAAACCTCCTGAAATGAAAAATTTAAAATCTTTTATGATATGACTTGCTTGGTAACTTGTAACCTCAAAAACTGCTTCACTGGCGCGCTTTAATCTCGTTGTGGTCAAGAATTATTATTTTAAGGTCATAAAATTTAGATCAAAAAGTCTCCAAATCGGAAAAAAATAAAGAAATATTGGTACACAGGGAGTTATAGGTAAAAACTTAAGAAAAGGGCCTGTTGTATATAGTTGTGACGTATTTGAATATAATAAAATAGGACCCGGGTATGTCCTAAAACTACGACCAAGCCCACCGGGACATGGGCAGCAGCATCCCTGGAGTGCGGTGGAGATACTGCGATCGCCAACCCGCATGCCAAGCGTGGCGATTATGGCATATATTGACGACCTGTTTAGCCTAGTTGGTAGTGACTCTGCCTCCGAAGCTAGAGGTCCCGGGTTTGAATCCCGGCCAGGGCATTTATTTGTGCATTATTCACGGATATTTGTTCTTGGGTCTTGGATGTTTTCTATGTATATATGTATGTATTTATCTATATAAGTATGTATGTCGTCGTCTAGTACCCATAGTACAAGCTTTGCTTAGTTTGGGACTAGGTCGATTTGTGTAAGATTGTCCCCCAATATTATATTATTATATCCCCCGTGAATTTGGGAGAGGCCTATGTCCAGCAGTGGACGTCCTTTGGCTGATGTGGTGGTGGTGGTATTTGAATATATATTTAATAGTCTATTCGAACACGTCACAGCTACATACTTTTCTTATGTTTTTTCAGAACGCAAGACCAGATAACCGCGTTGAAGGAGGAGATAAAAGAGGAGGGAGAAGCTTACGGCATTCTGGAAAGAGATTTAGAGGAACTGGACAACTTGCTCCTGGAGATCAAGAGATTGCTGTACGAGCTATGCAAGTTACTGGACGTGAGTACTACGGCGTCTGGAATGCCGGCAATTTTACCGATATTAAAATTCCGGAATTAGTACATAACGAAAAAAAAAAAAAAATCATGTCAAATGTCCATGTCGCACCAACTCCCTTAACAATCGGACACTTTACGCTCGAAATTGTAGACGATTACGTATACCTAGGACAGACTGTCCAGTTAGGTAGGTCCAACTTCGAGAAAGAGGTTAATCGTCGAATCCGACTCGGCTGGGCAGCGTTCGGGAAGCTACGGCACATCTTTTCGTCCAATATTCCGCAGTGTCTCAAGACGAAAGTCTTTGACCAGTGTGTGTTGCCAGTGATGACATATGGCACTGAAACGTGGTCGCTTACTATGGGCCTCATAAGAAGGCTCAAAGTCACCCAAAGGGCAATGGAGAGAGCTATGTTGGGAGTTTCTCTGCGTGATCGCATCAGGAATGAGGCCATCCGCAGCAGAACCAAAGTGACCGATATAGCCCTCCGAATCGCTAAACTTAAGTGGCAGTGGGCGGGGCACATAGCACGTAGAACCGATGGCCGTTGGGGCGGAAAGGTTCTCGAGTGGCGACCACGTACCGGAAGGCGTAGCGTGGGCAGGCCCCCCACACGGTGGACTGATGACCTGGTGAAGGTCGCGGGTGTCCGCTGGATGCGGGTGGCGCAGGACCGGTCATTGTGGAAGTCTTTGGGGGAGGCCTATGTCCAGCAGTGGACGTCTTTCGGCTGACATGATGATGATGATGATGAATATTAAAAATTTCGGATTACAATTTGATGTATTTCCTGTTTATGTTCAATTATTTAAAATTTTACCATAAATGTGGGAAGCTAAATGAGAATTATCAATGTTTAGGCAGATCAGGTATCAAATATCATTTATAAGTGTTCTACTGTGGGTGCCAGTCACCAGAATAATCAGACTCATGCATGAACATTTCGAGAACCAAATTGCAATTACTCAATTAGAAATCGCGCGTTCAACGAGACATAAATAAATACAACGTGTGATTTCAGATTTCACTGGACTCCTATATATTTGTTGTTTTGTATTGTTGAATAAACATCTGGGTTTACTGTTTCTGATGAAGTTGTCGAGTGCAGGTGAGGACAGGCGGCCGATAATATTCTAATTCTTGTTTTAATTGTGCTCATTAAGCTTCTCTTTTTAATCACTCTATTTCTTAGGACGGTTTCGTTGGTAATACATACTCTTGTAATCGTAAAGCCAATTTACATTGTCAACAGAATTTTTAAGCTATATTAATCCCTCGCCTCGCACGCCATTAAGATTCCACAGGAAACTTGGTTCTCCATATAAACGTAATTTCTCTCTCATTTTAAAAGGGCATGCTGGAATAACATGAAACTTTGTATATACAATGGGATTTCTTATTTTCTGTTGCTTGGAATTATAAAAGAGATAAAATAAAATAGAGATTATAAAGGTGTTCGTACAAGATCTAAAAAACTTAAAAACTCACTATATTTTTTTTCTATATCAGTTTCTAGTAACAGACACTAATACCCGGCTTAGATATGGCGGATCAATGTTTCATGTTATTTCAGCACGGCGTTTTAACATGAGAACGAAACTACGTTTGTATGGAGAATCGAGCTCAGTCGAGCGTGTGGGGACCCTTAATATGCGATTTCATTCCATTCCAACCAACGAACGCTGATAAATCAATTGCCACCAGAAATACTGCGAAACTCAAAATAACCTTCTATAGACTAGTAAAGGCGAAAAAGTCGTTCTTGGGAAATTGTATCAAATTCTACAATAAAATTCCTAAACACATTACTGAACTTAGCAATTCAAAATTCAAATCTGTAGTAAAATGAACACTTATTTCAAAAGCATATTATAACGATTACATCATGGATAGGGATGTTCGGCAGTGATAGTGTCCTGCACGTCTAATCTATCACGAAAATAGGTTTTCTACTGTAGCATTGTAGTTTTGTGGTAGCTGACACTGTAATTTTATATTTTACATACAATATATATTGTTTTCAAAAAATGACACCTTGCCGATTTTCTTACGCCGGTTCTTCTCGTGGCAGAGGTTTAGTTTTCCGAACCGGTGGTAGTTTATTGACGTTCATAGGTGCATGTATTCGTATATATGCCTAATTTGAAGAATAAATTACTTTTTCTTTTACATTCTCGCTGCGATGACAGGTGGTACCCGAGCCGACGGTGCCCGAGTGGACGGCGGAGGCGCGCGACGTGCATCAGCTGCTGCACGTGCTGCGCGCGCGCTTCGAGCACGCCGGCGCGCGCGCAGACGACGTGCGCTCGCGCCGGGACGTCTCCACCATGGCCATGCCGTCCAACGTGAGTGCTGGGGCTTTCTATAACATCCACTACACATATGACAAGCTTTCACCCCAGCCAGCCGAAGGACGTCCACTGCCGGACATAGGCCTCCCCCAATTTCGTGGGGGGTAAATGCCATAATCTCCACGCTTGACATGGCTGGCGATAGCAGTGTCTCCACCGCACTAATACAGGGATGCTGCTGCCCATCCCCCGGTGGTCTTGGTCGTAGTTTTGGGACATACCCGGCTCCCAAGAACATCTTTTTTCTTGAAGACTTAAGTATAACTTCCTTGCTTTGTACGGGTCCGGGATATGACAAGCATGGGGTAACATAAACATAAACTCACGCCTATATTCCCAAAAGGGGTAGGCAAAGCTCATGAAAATTATTTTTACCCACGACGGAACGGAGCCGCCGTTTTTAGCAATTGCTGGTTTATAGGTGGAGAAAATGTGATATTGTAGTGACAGGTGGCTAACCAATCGCCTACAACACACTTCAACCTGGTTCCAATAGTCGAATCTTACGACACCCAAGGGAAGGAAAGGGGGTGGTGCTAAGCATGGGGTACAATAATTTAGCAAGTTTTGATGATCATTCGTAAAAGTTAAGTGGCAGTGGGCGGGGCACATTGCATATACGAATAGAATAGAACCGATGACCGCTGGGACAGAAAGGTTCTTGAGAGGCGATCACGCACCGGAAGACCCAGCGTGGGAAAGTCCCCAATAAAGTGGACCGCCGATCTGATCAAGATCGCGGGAAGTCATTGGACGAGGGCGAGGATCGGCCAGTGTGGAAGTCCTTGGGGGAGGCCTTTCTCAAGCAATGGACGCCTTCCGGCTGAAATGATGGTGATGAATTTGCCTCAGTCTACAAGTTTTTGCAGTAATGTACTGTTTTGTTCTCATATTTTTTTCATGCAGCCGACGAGCGGAGCGGCATCTGTCGCCGGCATCAGCATGCAGAGCCACAGCACCCCCAAGGAGGCCGAGGGCGCGCCCACCTACAAGGAACTGCTCACTAGGGAGCCAGTCAGGCAGCCACGTGAGTCCATCGGCGATCAGAGGCCGCGCACGAGCCACCACCACCATATCAGCCCTAGGACGTCCACTGCTAGACATAGGCCTCCCCCAATTTTATGGGGGGTAAATGCCATAATCGCCACGCTTGGCATCCGCGCACGAGCGAGGTCGCAGAAATCAGTATTATTGAATTATTATTTTTATGTGTTTTTATTTAGGGAAAAGTAATCACATAATTCCGTCAAATATACCCACGGCCGGTAATTAGATACACTTTCCATATATAATATGTATAACATCTATTTTTATCTTAAAAGATAATTTGATTATTTTAATGATTTTAACGTTAAAGCAAGAAAATTACCTATGAGAGCTTTTTTAAGGAAGTTATACGTAACTATTTAGGAAATAAATGTCTCTTGGTAGAATTTATCATCTGAATTTATAAAACTACTGATAAAAGTACTCAAATATCTGCCTATAGATAATTCTGCTTAGGTAACAGCTGGCGCCATCTGTTAGTACATAACAGAACTTCACCTATCAGGTTTTTTCTTATGGTCGAAGTAAGTAGCCTGGATGCGGGTGGCGCAGGAGCGGTCATTGTGGAACTCTTCGGGGAAGGCCTATGTCCAGCAGTGGACGTCCTTCGATCTATATGATGATGATGACCAAGTAAATTACGGGATGTGGGCTAGCAATCTATCTGCAATAATTACTTTATATATTTTAAAACATAATTTGATTTATTAAATGATTTTAACGTTAAAGCTTTTTTATTTAGGAAAAAAAGATTTTCTTGGTAGAAATTCCCATGAGAATTAATGAAACTACTAATAAGAGTACTCAAATATTTGCCTACCGATAATTCCGATTAGGTGACAGCTAGCGCCATCTGTTGGTACATAACAGAACTGCACCAAAATATTAGGTTTTTTTATATTGTCGAAGTAGGCATATTGTGGGAGATGAATGCGGATGGCGCAGGATCGGTCATTGTGGAACTCTTTGGGGGAGGCCTTTGTCCAGCAGTGGACGTCCTTCGGCTGATATGACATAACTAAATAAATAAATATTTGGGGGACAATCTTACACACATCGAACTAGTCCCAAACTAAGCAAAGCTTGTACTATGGGTACTAGACGACGATATATAATACATACTTATATACTTATATAAATAAATAAGAAACATACAAGACTAAGGAACAATATTCGCGATAAAAGCACAAAAAATGCCCAGAATCCCGATTGGAACCCGGGACCTCCGGCTTCGTAGGCAGGGTCACTGCCAACTAAGCCAAAGTGGTCGTCAAAGGACGATGTTTTTTTTTTATGACATAGGTGGCAAACGAGCAGACGAATCGCCTAATGGTAAGCGATTAGCGCCGCCCGTGGACACTCGCAACACCAGAGGGGTTGTAAGTGCGTTGCCGGCCTTTAAGATGGGAGTACGCTCTTTTCTTGAAGGTTTGAAGGTCGAATCGGTCCGGAAATACCGCAGGCGACAGTTCATTCCATAGTTTAGCTGTGCGAGGCAAGAAATTTCTGGAGAAACGCAAACTCTGATTAGGGTTTGCAGTCCTGGTCCCGATTTGTATGAAATTTCCCGGGAATTCTCGGGAAATTTACATACCCTAATGATGATCTAGTACTCGTATATTGTGGGAGATGGAACTTATTTATCTTAAAACATAATTTATTTTTAAAATGAATTTAACATTACAGCAAGGAACCTATGATTTTTTTTAAGGAAGTTGTACTTAAGTATTTATGGAAAATATGTCTCTTGGTAGAATTTCCCATGTGAATTTATGAAACTACTAATTAGAATAAATAAAGTGTTACTAAAATATTTGCCTATAGACAATTCCGATAAGGTGACAGCTAGCGCCATCTGTTAGTACATTACAGAACTACACCTATTAGGTTTTGTCTTTTAACTTTTATTCTAATAAGACTGGAAACCAAACTTTGACAAACGATGATAAAGTCTGAATTTATCCTTCTTACAAGCTTTTTTTTATTATTTTTTTAGACTCACCTGTCCAGTTCTCTGTCGGTCTGTAATCAAATCTTGCAAGTTAAATTTGATCCACTTCCCGGTTTCTGATTGAGCTGAAATTTTGCATGCATGTATAAATCGGACGACAATGCAATATTATTATGACACAGAGCTGATCTGATGATGGAGACAGAAGGTGGTCATAGCAATTCCTAAACTACACAGATAAACCCATCGTACACCACAAGTAGTTTATGATTGTGGAAAAAAGTACAGTCCGCAATAAAAGCTTGCACCAAAAATGAAATTTTTGAGCAAAACCTTGTTTCGGTTTGAATTACCTTCGCATATCGATGGCTGACAACCAAAACTCACTATGTACCAAATATCTACTTAAAGTAAAACTCGTATCTCAGCATCGTTTTAGTACTGAGATACGGGGTTTCTAAGAGTAATGTCAGATTTTATAGTGTCGTAAATCGTGCAAGTTTAAATCAATATAGATTTTATAGTGACTATTGATTGTCAACCGGTGATATGTACAATATGGGTGTCCGCATGTATGATTAAGTAATTATATTGTCCTTACTCCTTTCAGCTTCTGACGAGGAAGAGGACATACCGTCTCGATGCTACCTGAAGCGGCAGGCACAACTTATTGTGGACACCAAGTGCAGAAGAAAGGGCTTCCGAACACCATTTCCTAGGCGATGAAACAAGTACTGGAAAAGATCGCTTACAGCACGCGGCTAACACAAAACGGCGCGCTAGCTATCTCAAGCGCGAGATAGAGTACACAAAGAAAGAGTCGGATAGTCTAAAAAATAAATAAAATAAAATAAAAAATATTTAATTCAGACCATTTTGATCCATAGCAGGTTAGTAACAAAAGTGTCTTAGTACTATGTTAGTCGATATTAGTGTAAATTTAAGTACTTAACATCTATTTGGCCCTGGCGATTGCCACTTCCACCCAATATTTAGTGACCGGGCAATCAAACCGCTCCGCCAACACCCTCAGGAGGCTGTTGCTGCTGCCTCTCACTCTCCTCAACAGTGAGCCTATTCTTTTGCGCCTGACTGCGAAAAAATCATCAGTGCGCGCTACGGAAAACATGTTGGACGCACTACAGTGCTTCGGCAGCCTCAACAGCATCCTCAGGATATTGTTGTATTGGATCCGCAACGAGTTGTAGGCTTTTTGTGTGAGCAAGTAATCTTGTGCTACCATACAGACATCAAATATTTGCCTATAGATAATTTCTATAACGTGACAACTGGCGCCATCTGTTGGTACATTACAGAACTACACTTATTAGTTTTAGTTTTATAAGCTGGAAACCAAATTTTGACAAACGAAGATGTGTGACTTTATCCCTTTTTAACCGACTTCACAAAAACGAGGAGGTTCTCAATACGGTTGTATGTTTTTTTTTATGTGTTACCTCGGCACTCCGTTATTTAATAACCGATTTGAAAAAATATTATTTAAAGCATTGCTTCAATATTGGTCCCGTTGTTACCAGAATCTAATTCCATTAGAAGAGCTGCAAATTAGATTTCTCAAACTATTAGTAAACAATAAGACTAAAAATAAATATAAAAATGATTATTATAAGTTATTTAAAATATGTAAAATTCTTCTGGCAACTCTTAAGACACAAATATTTATTATTAGTTAATCAACACGGCAATGAAGAGAGTTACTTATCTCAAATGAGCCAAAAACATGACACCAGGTCTGTAGCTGCGGGGAAGTATGCTGTCCTCGGTGTAAGCAATTACTATGGGGATAGGCTCATCGAAAAGCGCCTACCATATTTACTTAACGCCTTACCTGCGGCTGTTAGAAAGGAGGGAAACAAAAATAAATTCAAAAGAGCATTGCTCAAATACTACCTCGACAGTATTTAAATTCAATATACTTACCGTAGGTATTTTATATTTGTATACTCGTACATTAAGACTTAACCACTAATTATATAGACTCATGGATCCCACGGTCAAACTGTGCAAACAGTTTTGCGGGACGTTGTATTTATTTTTAAGTTTTTTTCAATTGTTTTGATAAATAAATAAAAAATAATAATAATAAGGAATTGGGAGAACTCGTCAAAAAATTAAGGGAAACCTATGGCGATTTTGGTATTTTTGATAACAAAACAAGCATTAACATTTAGAAACAGCATTTGGTCAACTGGAACTGATTAACAAAACCAAGGATGGTCATCAACAACTCTGAAAATAGTAATAGTGTTTCATGGTTGGCGCTTCGATATTTAGATTAAGATAGTGAAGCGACTATGATAAAGTCAATCTAAATGGCCTCGAATACCATCAACTCGACCTGATGATTGAAGCCGGAAGGTAGGCAATAGAACTCCGTAATAAAACAGCGTAGCTTGGGCATCTTAAAATTGTCAATGATTCACTCAAAAGTGCGAAATAAATTATTTTTAAATAAAAACAACCGTCTGAAAAAAACAAGAAGCATAAAATAAACTGAGGTTATCCATCTAATCACCAGATGAAATTTATACATACGATTTCAATACAGGCAATGTACTTAACAAGCTTCAAGTCCAAATTAAACACATTTTTAATAATTAGGCACTTAACAAATATACTATTTCTTAACCTTTTGAATTGGTGCCACACAATTTAAATATTAGATAACGCACGTGCAGCAAAACTATAGAACTACTAGCGCCATCTAGGAAAATTTGAGAAACATTTGGCAGTGACTTCAGAGGGCAATAAAAATAAAAAAAATTGTATATTTGTCAATGAGCTAATTGTTAAAAACGTATTTCGGCGTTATTAAATTAGTGTTTAATTAAGGATTGGAGTAGGGTAGCTTCGCCGGTTCTCCGTCCAGCGCCGGTTCTCGTCCTTTCGAGTGACTTCTTCCTTACAAATGCATAGAATAGGAGTATATTAACAATTACCTGCGCAACTTTTGGCTCTTTGCGTTCCTTAATACAGAACCTACAATGCTAACTATAAATAAACATTATTTAACAACGTGTGACTAAGATATAATTAACGAAAGTTTACACCACATTTTATAGCCTCGAAAACCACGCCAAACTACAAAAAAAATAGTGTGTAAGTAAAACTTTGAAGTAAGGTTTGTTATTGTTATTAACTAATTGCAGTGATATTTTTGGCACATATTACTAGTGATATACATAACGAAGACAATAGTGAGTGTTAATTATACTTATTGTACCTAAAACCTGCATTAATTTAGTGGACGGGAACCGGACCATCAATTTTGCGTATTTGCCAGTTTTCGTCTACGTGGACGGGTAACCGGCTTGGGGTCCTTTTTCTGGATTTTCGCGTAGGTCCGGTTCTCGTCTATTGAAATCAGATCAAGCTGCAGCAATGTAATCAAGGTACAGAATAATTAATGAAATGAATACAGATGATAGGTATTAGGTACATAAGGTCCACTGCTTTACTGATGACGTTAGCTGACAAATTTTAGCCATAAACAAGACTAGAGTACGATGACGTAAGCGGGGGTTATCGATAGGAAATCAACATTCAATTAAATTATTTTCGTTCTTACTTTATCTTCACAAATCTAAAACCTATTTAATGCCGGATCCACACAATGGACCATTATTTTCATATATCATCTTTTAAAAGAATAACGGTGTATGTTATTAGTTAAAACTTAAACTTGGCGAAAAATAGAGTATATTGCCATTAAAAAGAAATATGACTCGTATAAATTGCTATAGTTCAACATATTATTTTCCCGTCACAAAGTTGGCAACTCCACTAATCGGACGAGAACCGGCGAGGCTACCCTATCAATCTGTAACGCATGTTCTTATTCAATCGATCGTTACTTTGACAAATTATAAAGTAATATTTTAGTAAGTAAGTATTTGACATGTATAATTAATAATTAAGAATTTAATATGCAAGCAATAAAAATAAAATAATAAATAAATATTAGGGGACAATTTTTACACAAATCGAACTAGTCCCATAGTAAGCTCAATAAGGCTTGTGTTATGGGTACTAGACGACGATATATTTAATAGATATATACTTAAATACATAGAAAACATCCAAGTCTCAGGAACAAATGTCTCTGCTCACCACAGAAACAAATGCCCTTACCGGGATTCGAACCCGGGACCTGTAGCTTCGGAGGCAGTGGCACTACCAACTAGGCTAAACAGGCCGACACATGCGTGACATGACATAGTCACAATTATTTTCACATGCCACAATAATGCCGAATGTATTAAGGGTCAAAAATGTATATTTTATAACATCTACTGTACTATATGTTCTCGTGAATATACTTTCATTCATTCATCATTTCAAACATCGCAACCGGATATTTCAGAAATAACAAATAACCAGGGACTGAAGTTGAAAACGAAAATGTGCACAGATTGACTCAATTTACTGTATAATAGATATACCTGAATTAATGTTGTAATCGCACGTGTAGATATTTTCTTTACCGCAAAGATAGCGAAATGATATCAAGTTCCATGAGGCTCACGTATATATTCGTCAGGCTAACTAAGCACTAACTTAACTTTAAGGTAGTCTCTGTTATGTAACTGTTGCAAATGTATAAAACGTGCATGATTCAACATAATATTGTCTTAGCATTTACAAGTAGAATACCCGCATGTCAAAAAGTTCAAATATTTCTACCGTTTTAAATGAGATTTTTAATAGGTTTTATAATTTTTCTAACATATAGATAGCAAAGGTAAAGATAAAGAGTGTTGCTTTCGCCAACAAACTGTGCTACAGTTTGGCGAGTTATTAAATATAACTAAATGTATTGTTTTTTTGTAAGAAATAAATAAATAAAAAATATAAATTACAAATAGAAGTATTTATTTGACAAAAAACATGATACACGGAATACAAGTCTTTGGGTCCTGACCTGGGCTAGGAGTCCCTGTGTTACAGGACCCAGTAGAATATCAACAACTAACTTTAATTCTCTGAACGACATCATACGCCGGTCCCTTGCCTCCGTTAACGTGCCAGCTCTCCACGAGCCTACTGGCATAGCCAGGGACGATGGCAAGAGACCGGACGGAATGTCCCTGATTCCGTGGAGGCTGGGTAAGGCTTTTTCATTCATTCATTTATTTATTGTGTACATGTACAATTTCAATGCATATAAATACACGATGTTACATAGTGGTGAGGTAGTGTACATGCTACCCTGTAAGGGCATTACAATGTCATCTTATTAATTAGGTATAAGTACTTATTATTTATTTATTTAGTGCTTTCAAATGATCCCATATTCTCCTTTGCACTTGCTTTACACGGGATTCGTAAGGTTACATTACATGCGAAACCCCCAGAGGGCATTGCAAGTTTAATTGAATAGAGAGCAGACCGAAGTTTTTTTATATTTATTTTATTTATTTATTTATTTATTTTATGGAGATAACACAGAAACAATCATACAAAGTGAATACAGTGGCAAATAATATAGTAGACAATAGATACAGATGTTTCCTTGGATATATCTCACTAAGAACATATAGTATATTCACATTCAAATGCGCGAAGCGATAATCTTTGCTTAAACTAAGTTACATAATAATTGTAGCTGAACTGTTATAATAATATGAATAAGAAATGAACAGGCTAAGCTTTAGATTACTAGGACGACATTAAGATACAGAACTATAGATACATTTTAGTGACAACAGACTTAAACAGGGAGTGGGAGTGCGAGAATAGATCGACTTCGTTTAAAAATGTATTGTGGTGACTACATGTTCTGTACAAAGGAGCACGCTTTCCAGCATTCGTCCTTATTTTGGGAAGAACAAAAAGGTTTTTGCTTCTAGTTGGTTTACGTGGCGCACGGAACTGTATTCTCGCTAAGAGTTGTGGGCAGTTGATGTCGCTTAAACAAACCTTACGTAGCATGACGGCATCAGCGATTGAACGTCTGTCCTGCAATGACAGTTGGCTGTAGAGGGTTAAAAGCTGATCATAAGAGCTGATCATAAGAACAAAAAATATATTTAGTATTCTATTAGGTATAGTCGAAATATTCTTGAAGCGTGTAGTAACATTTGTTGACTAAAATGTCTCTTAAAAGTCTAAAAAAATTTCTGTCACATCCCTCATTTTTGATCTCGTGTGGAAGTTTGTTATATACCTCGATAGACATTGCGTTGGGATAGGGGGCCAATTCTCGGGTTCGATCGAGATGATCTCTATTAGAGATTCCATACAAGTGACTCTACCATTCTATACAATGTCACGATAGACACGCATCTCGAACGGACCGAGAATTAGCCTCCTGGTCCTATGTAGTTTTAATTTGGAGTTGGTGTTTTATGAGAGGTTATTTTTATACCTTGTCGCGAAGCGCCGCGGTTGGTCGCTTCGCTTTGTAAAAAAGTGTGGTTATTTCCTCACAAACTTGCATACTTCAAAAATGTATATCGACGTTAGTGTTAGTACCCTATATTTTATAAAGTATGTTTTGCAGCTTTCTGGACTCCTGATATTGACTAGTATGCGTATGCATTTTTTTTTTCGAGGATGAATATATCGTCGATGTCTGTAGAATTGGCTTTGGTGTGGCCAGTTGCGTAGACACACTGGCCTCTTCCCACCTCCACGGAATCAGAGGGCCTACTCCGAACTTCGAAAATCGAACTTCGTATCGTGCCGTCCCTTTCCATCATATAGTGTATAACACGAGAGTGAAAGGAACGGCACGACACGAAGTTCGATTTTCGAAGTTCGTAGTAGGCCCTCAGCAGCCAAGCAGGTGCGGCAGCTGAAGCGGCCGAAAAATTAAAACGGCTCAAATATAGGGGTCTAGGCAGTGAATAGTTTTTCATTCCTTTCGCTGTAGAGACCCTTGGTCCGTGGGGTCCCAGTACCCATTCGCTCTTTAAAGAAATAGCTAAAAAACCACTTGTGACCGTAGAGCTGGCAGCTTCCTCGCACAACGCATTAGCGTTGCGATACAACGAGGAAATACTGCCAGCATCCTCGGCACCATGCCTAAGGGGTCCAACCTTTTGAACATGTTTTAGTTTTTTTTTTATTTAGTTAATTTAGTTGAAGTTTAGTTTTTGGTAATGAAATAAATGGTTTGTATTTTAACATGCATTCGTACAGGGTGAATAAACAATGAGACATTTAAATATTAGCAGTAATATCAGCGGTTTTTTTTTCAATTATATTTTAATATTTCTTGTTTGTGTGTGTGTGTGTAAATAAAATAAAATGCTTAAAGAAGGACAGTTGGAGCAGACAGCTTTGCCGTAGTCATGCTGCTTTAGCCAATTGGTTTATATTACATTACGATACAAGTGCAGAGAACAGGAAATTCGCAACCAGTGGTGATAAATTGAAACACGACCGAAGGGAGTGTTTTAAATCGACACGAGTTGCGAATTACCTGTTCGCACGTGTATCGTACAACGTTTTACAGTACATATGGCTCTTTAAAGTTTCGATATATGCACTTAATCTGCTGATTACTGCACGAGTGCGGTAATATAGCACCATATTTAGTGTAAAATACTTTTACAGTACATATGGTGCTATATTACCGCACGAGTGAAGAGCCATATGTACTGTAAAACGTTGTACGATACACGTGCGAACAGGTTATTCGCAAATCGTGTCGATAGAAAACACTCCCTTCGGTCGTGTTTTAATTTATCACCACTCGTTGCGAATTTCCTGTTCTCCGCACTTGTATCGTAATGTACTATTACTTGGGCCGGTGAGCTCTTTAGGATTTACAGAAGATCTAAGACCAAGGGGGGTTATGAATGGCCTGAAACCTCAACCAATACAATAGTTGTTTTATTTTACATATCCTCGCTATTGGCTATGTGCGAAGTAGGTGGTGGGGGTAAGCTAGGCGATCGTAGCGCACACCATGGCAGAAATGTGTACTTACCGGGGACCACTGTCAAATTTACTTTCACGTTTTCTATTGGTTTCTTAACGGTTTCCTACGATTCGTTTCGTTTGTATGTATTTATTTATTCTCTTATTTATTTCAGTAAAATTTCCAATACTCTCTCGTTTACTAAAGTAAATAAAATATTCATGTGTCATTGTTTGACATCTCTAAATTTTGACATTGTCTCGGGACCTTTGACGTTTGACGTTTCAGACGTGCACATAGCCAATAAGCAGAATCACTATCTGCTACGGAAGGGCTCTAACGGTACAGTCAACTGCAAAAATATGGGTGCATACAACTTGCTCAAAAACATGTCCCATAGCTCTTATGTCGGCGGGTTAAGGTTGCGGTACGTATTTATGAGAGGATTAAATCGATACGTATTTTTACACTTGACTGTACACGTTTCAACCCTTTTAGAGCCAACGACACCCTAAAAATGTCGCCACTTATCGTAGTCAGACAAGGTGTTGTGTATACAGGGTGATCCATAAATATGGGTCAGTATGGAGAAGTCAGAAACTATGAGAGATAACGAAATCTGTTCTTAGGAACCATGACGGCAATTTTAGTGACAAGAAAAACTACATTCACAGATTTAAAAGAAGAACTTGTACTACTCAGTTCAGGATTCAAAGAAATAAAACTTATAGTATTAATATTTCGATTGTGCATTTTATTCATTTTAAGTATCCTGTTTCCTAGTAACGTTTACTGTGTACGATCTACACAATTGATATCGAAATAGAAATATTGCATTTTTTTTCTTTACTACCGGGTTCGATTCCCAAATTGAGTACAAGTTATTTTTTTTAAAATCTAAGAATGCAGTTTTCTTGTCACTTAAATCGACACCATGGTTCCTAAGAACAGATTTCTCTATATCTTATGGTTTCTGACTTCTCCCTACTGACCCATTTGGATTGATCAGCCGGTCATCATCCTCCTAGCGTTATTCCCAGTACAGTTGCATCCTGCAGGATGCCTGGGGTCCGCTACCTAATCCCAAGAATTGGCGTAGGCACTGGTTTTTACGGAAGCGACTGCCATCTGACCTTTCAACCTAAGGGGGAAAATGGACCTTATTGGGATTAGGCTTGTCAAGTGAGTGGGCAACTTGACTGTTAGAAGTTCTCAAGCCGCCCGGAGGCCTCTAACTTGGCTTAACGACGGCTATCATAGACAGCAACCGGGATCAACGGCTTAGCATGCCTTCCAAAGTACGGGAGCGCTCAGTTAGTAACCAGTCAAAGCGGTCACCCATCCAGGGACTGACCTCGCCCGACATTGCTTAACCTCGCATACCGCACGCGGTACGCGGGCGCCGCTGGGCCACGAACGCTCATTTGGATTGACTATCGATTGATCAGCCGGTATAGTGCACATACTCTGATAAGTTATTAACTTATTACTTTGTTTTCGATTACATTTCTAAATTGGCTGTCTTGGGGCTCAGATGGAGTGCGTATAACGATTTTGTCTGTGGCGAATGGTAGACGAGTTTATGAATAATTTAATGAATAATATCTACCTAAAATCTATAAATAAATATTGGTGGACAATAAAGATTGTCAAACAAAAAACTAAGCAAAGATTGTACTATGGGCACTGGACGACAATACATACTTATATAGATAAAAACAAAAATAAATACTTAAATATATAGATAACTTCCAAGACTCCAAAAATTCGTGATTGTCACACAAATAATGCCCTGACCGGTATTCGAACCCGGACTTCGTAGGCAGGGTCACTTCACTACCAACTAAGCCAAAGTGGTCGTCAAGACAACCTACATGATTATGAAATAAAACAAGCATCATTATCCTGCCAACATGACATCACTTGTCACTCCATACTCACTTGAGGAACTAACAATTTTCGATATTATTTTACTGGATTTGCTATTGTTATAACCATGTTTTGCCCGGAGAAGAATTCTTATTTGCAGCTGGTGTGCGCTATGGAGCCTAGGGTCATAAACAAGGCTGTTGACCAAGCGATGGCCCAATCAGTTTTAGACACATCTTGTGGTATGTGACTTTTGTATAACGGCGGAGGCAAGCTTACGCCCTGAGGGTAAGCAGATACCGTAGCCAAAACATGCGACAGAAGAATTACAAGCGCCTTACCAACCCATCAGGGACTTGAGGATTTCATGTGTTGACAGCAGGCCTTTAAAACGTTATGAAAATAAGCGATATTATAACGATATATTTAGTTAGTGTTTAAAATTTGGTTATAATCATAATCGATGTTCCTCATAAAACAAAATGAAAATCATAACCTTATATGATAATAAATAAATAAATAAATATTAGGGGACATTTTTACACAAATTGAACTAGTCCCACAGTAAGCTCAACAAGGCTTGTGTTATGGGTACTAGACGACGATATATTTAATAGATATATACTTAAATACATAGAAAACATCCAAGTCTCAGGAACAAATGTCTCTGCTCACCACAGAAACAAATGCCCTTACCGGGAATCGAACCCGGGACCTCTAGCTTCGGAGGCAATGGCACTACCAACTAGGCTAAACAGGCCGATAATGTTATAATAACGTTATAATATCGTTTAAAATGGTGGCGGTGGCGACAATGACGTGCTCGAGTTTGACGTAAATGTCACAGCGCACGTAAGAGCGAGACTGTGTGCGAGACAGAGATAGCCTATAACGTTATGATAGCGCTTCACAAAATATCGCTATATATATATATATATATATATATATTGCTTTTTATTTTTAACGATATAATGGATACCGCTATAAATGCGCGCCAAATATCGTTTTTAGTAAAGCGTCTTATTGACAAAGTAGCGTTATGAATCATAACGATATGCGAAAATAGCGCTATTTCAAGGCCTGGTTGACAGCTAGAGATGTACTTATGCAGGTCCCTCACACAGCGCATCCTCGGGAGCACTGGCGACCTTACTCACCACCAGGAACAACACCACATACCTAAAAAGTAATGGTCTGCGGTCTTATGTAAGGACTTTGGGAAAGGTACCCGTACCCGTAATTCGCAAGGGTTGCACTACTTTCCTTGACCTCCTGAACAGTCACAAAACCGAATGTATAACCCTGAAAATCCTCATCATTGCTTTTCTATATCCATTAAACTGAAGTAACAGGATCAGTGATGGAGTGATAGGGAGTTACGTAGAGAAATGAAACTCTTAAGACGGTCGGAGTAATAATGTTTATTGTCTTGGAAAGCGGCGGCTTTTATAGGAAAATCATTCCTTTGTTTGCATGCATCAGTCCATAGTACAAGGTTAAAGGTTAAAGGTTTGTTATTGTCGGCTTTGTCAAGTGTATCATATTACATTGAGATAATGAACAATTTATTTATTAAATCGACGTGGGTGGTCTTGCCTCATTCTATACTACAAAACGATGATTTATGCAGCTTACGCACATGACTTGTGAGTCAGATTTGGAAATCCAGGAGATATAACATTACTTACCGTTGGCGACATATTATTTGTTTTTTTTTTCATGTGCTGCCTCAACATTTTTAGCATCGAAGCTTCTAATTTACTGTGGGAGGGTGTACGGGGCGAGGTCGTGTAACAATCGAGGGTGAGGGGGATATTAATTAGGTAATGAGACCGCGTTCTATCTATTGGGGACTTGACTGACTGCTCAAACCAAGATAGACGGAGGTTTAAGAACAAAATAGTGAAGCCCAGCGTGTGAGCGTGTGTATTGTGCATGATTAAAAATCGGTTTCTTTAGGTTGTTCACAGCTCCATCTGTTTTTCCTGATTTGAGACCGACTGGTGCGCAGTGGCTCCGTGGAGGTCACTTTAGTCGTGCAGTTTGTACTCTAATCCCCATCAGACATTTCTGTACTCATCAAGGTCTCCGGCAATATCTGAACATGCACTCTATTGCCTTGACTGACCGAGTGAAACGAAGGTCCCCGTTTCATCTTCGGCATAAATGAAATATGCCCTGCCGCTATCCGGCCGGCGGATGGTGATTTCCGGATTGCCCGCTGTTCCCCTCTACAAGTCGCTCCCAATTCTCGTGAAATTTTGTGAGCAGGTTTGATAATTATATAGATTATTTAATCGAGTCTCTTTTTGGAAAATTCGCGGGGTCTACAGCTCAGTACCACTGGTGTTAAATTGTGTTCAGATGTTGTCGCTCAGATAAATGTGATGGCTTCTGTACTTGCCTAGGGACCAATGGGAAACCTAGGGGTTATAGTATAAGCATACCCAGAGACGTCTCTAGCTCATGTAGCGCCCGTGTGCAAACATTACCCTACCGCCTAGTAAGGGGGGCTCCGTAGCGAGCGGCGTTCGGCGCCCCCTAGGACCGCTGCGCCTGTGTGCAACATATACCCTGCACCATAGGTAAAGACGCCTCTGAGCATACCATTCAATTCGCTCGACTCCAGCAATAGCCTGTTGTCTGACTCAGTAGATCGCTAGGCCTACCCTATACCCCTTTAACCAGCCCTGTTCACCCCACCCTATTGCAGCCAACGAACTAATAGGACCCATAAAATGCAAATGTGGCCGGTACATGACCCCGCCGGTGGCACCTAGTGGTGAGTGTATGTTTCGTTTTTTTTTTTACATTTATTTAAAATGTTTATGTTTCATCAAATTGAAGACGCCCAGCTTTCGTTGCTGCGTCTACATTTTTTGCGCTTCTAGTAGCGTAGATTTTTTTGCTACATGTAATTAGATATTTGTGGGCAACCTAACAAAAATCGACTCGGTCCCTAAACAAGCGAAGCTTGTAAATTTTTAAATGGGTTCTCTCGGTCAGCACCTAACCATTCATTGCCTAGTAATTATACTCCTCTAGTATCACATTTTTATATTATTTCATTATTATTACATTCTGATATACTCGTATGACTTATTTTCATTCATCCTTTATTGTTTTATTTATACTCATTTGTTTCGACATTGATTTTCTGCGTACACTTAATATTATTATTTTATGTGTCGCAAACTATAAATTATTTTCAATTTTTAATTTTTAAGACACTTATTGCAAATTATTATTGTAAAACGATCGCTATATGACCAGTAGTATAAGCAAAATGTGTTGTTTTATATGAAAATTGTATAATGAGATTATTTAAACTAAACTAAACTTAACTATGGATACTAGGCAATGATACACAGACTCATAAATAAATGCTTAAATACGTAGAAAATTGACGAAAAACACTGCTCATGATTCAAATAAATGACCTGACCGGGAATCGAACCCGGAACCACCAGCTTCATAGGCACGGTTATTACAACACACGGACGGTCAAAACATCTGATCAAATGTAAATCAAAGACGACCTAAACAGCTTGACTACTTATAATATCAGTTAGCAGCAGATTTAGTTGAAAATTAGAATATCGATTCAGGGAAGTCAATTAGACGGTATAATAGTAGATTGTGTCTCAAGTATTAATGCATTAATCATTATGGCATTAGATATTAATATGATCTTTTTTTTTGATATTTTGATTTTGTTCTAGAAACTTTCTAGATTTCTATTTTTTATACATTTATTATTATTATGATTATTTATGTTTTGACGATCCTATTGTGAATTTTACTACAAAATAATTTCTTACTCATGTCAAAACATGTCTACAACAATACAATATTTATTTTAAAGAATAATAATAGCATCAATAAATTGCTCTAAATAATTAATTAATATATATGTTAATACATGTTATAACTGACGATTCGAAGGTGCTTGTTGCTAGGCCTATTTGAATAAAGAATATTTTGACTTTGACTTTGAAGGGAGCGAAATGACAAGCTCGCCTTTCTACTTTAACGCTTTATAACCTCTTTGTCTCAATCTGTAATTGTGTACAATAAAGTGCTTACATACATACATACATACATACATGCATGATATATTTACGGCGGGGGCGTCATAGTGAATTCTGAGTGATGCGAAAGATTCTACAATAGAATCCTGAGCGTAGCGAGGAAAGTAGAATCTTGAGCGTAGCGAGGGATTCAAGTGATTACGCCCAAGACGCAAATAATTTTGCTACCGTGTGACACATACCGCAAAATGAGGACATGAAATGTCTAACGAACAATTATTTAATTATGTTCGTGCATCACGTCTACTTCGTTATAATATAATATATCTTTAGTTTTAATTCGACTTGTATATACTTATGAATATGTTTAGGGCATGTAAATTTCCCGAAAATTCCCGGGATTTCCCGGGAAATTTCATACAAGTCGGGACCGGGACTGCAAACCCTAAATATGTTGTATAGGCATACATACCTATAACATGTGTTATAAGTATGTATACCTATACTTATAAATACATATAAATCAATAGTTCTTTTAAAGCCCGAATTTATATGAACGGCAACAATATAAATATAATTTGTATCTTACAAATCACTGTACTAATAACTACTCCGATTCATCTCCAATGATAATGAATATTGTCCGAACTGTATTTCTGTTATCTGACACTGAAGAAGAGATAACTCTAACCCCCGAGATACAGGTCTCCCACCTAGTTCGGGGGTCGGAACTATCGACCACTACCTTTAGGCGTCTTTGTACAAACAAGATGAATTTTTGCTATGTATGTTTATTGTTTGTAAGTTAAGTACAAAAATAAATTATTATTATTATTATAATTTTCCTACCTAGTGGCACGTACTGCTTTTCACACCTTCTATGAGGAAAAGAGCCATTGTTGCCCTCAAATGAGGGAAGAAAAGTACGACTTTGATCCCTCATTCGAGGGCAACAATGACTTTTCAGAATAGCAGGTGTGAAAAAGTATTTCTATAGTCCTGTTTGACTTCGGTCCGCAGACCCACTCCGCATGCGCGGCCTCGCCTCGGCCCAGCCTTGCTCGTACGCCCCACACGTGGACGTGACCCGCGCTCGTCTCGGCTTCGGCCGGGTGGGCCTGAGGCTCATCAACCGGGACTTGCACTCTACAGACTATCTGACTCGGCTGCAGGCGATACACTCCGTGTTGGACCAAGTGAGTTACACCCAGCTAGACAAATACAGGTCTCTCTAAACAGCATTCTTGGAAGCTCCGACCAGAGGCATTTCAGCTCGAAGTACGATTTTTTTCTATGGAAATGTTGTTTAACTTGTTTGTACCAGATGTCACTGGGTGCTATCTCTATCGCACTTGAAGTGACAGAGATGCAGCGGTCCGGCGGTTAGTTCTTCCTAAATACTCAACGGCGCTACGATCTATGTGAAGTAATTCACTGGTATCTCTATCTCAGTATTTTATACATATTGTACTTTGTGGCTCCGACCATGTTACTCGCCACTTACCTTCGAGGGCTGTTCCTAAAGTTTTTAGCAGCTCTCACTCTATTCATGCGATGTTTTACGGGTGCGCCAAAGTTCATATAAAATTGCGAATTCGATTATTGCATTCCCGAAAATTTATCCCATACATTTTTTTATCACAATGATCACTATTCATGATTATGTATGGTTAATAACTATCGTAACTCCAAACTTTCCATATTCACAATGTCATTCAACATATGTATTTCTGTTACGACTATATTTATATAATAATAGGGGGACAATCTTACACAAATCGACCTAGTCCCAAACTAAGCAAAGCTTGTACCATGGGTACTAGACGACGATATACATACTTATATAGATAATTACATACTTAAATACATAGAAAACATCCAAGACCCAAGAACAAATATCCGTGAAAAATGCACAAATAAATGCCCTGGCCGGGATTCGAACCCGGGACCTCTAGCTTCGGAGGCAGAGTCACTACCAACTAGGCTAAACAGGTCGTCGATATACTTTATTATATTTAATTTAATGCATACTAATAGTGATTGCTAAATTGTGTTTTTATAAAGAACAAGTGTATAACATCATGAATGCGAATATTAAGGCCAGTATATAATAAGTACCGCAACCTACGGAATCCTGCACCGGAGACGACGATGCAACGGGGCCACGCCGTTTCGTCGCCTAAATAGATATTTATAAGCTTAAGTTTCATGGTGCATTGGGTTTACTGTAATGTCATGTGAACGATTGTAATAAATAAATAAATATTACGGGTCTAAAACTAACGAAATTAAAACTTTTTTTACCAAATTTAAAAAAATATAACGCTATTTCTGCCTATAGGTAGGTACGTAGGTGACGAATATAGGACACGTGAAGGCAAGCGGGGCTCCGTCGACTCGTTGGCGGGTCAGAATTGCTTTACATTACAGTTGTTTCTCCCAGGTATGTTCTTTCGTTACCTTGTGTCTGTGTTTTAATTATTGTCTGTAACTCATGGATAAAAGGAGTTCCCATACAAAATTCAACACTTCTTTTTACCTGTTTTTAACTCCAATCAGCTCGCCGGTTGACATATTGTGAGGCTTTTATTTTGCTTTGCTTTTGCTTTGCTTTATTTCACACACATAAGTTTACAGTATTAACACCAAAGTCTTATGCGGTAGTTAAATTAAATATTCTACTTATTAGGTACTCGTAATGAAGTGACTAATAAAATATGAACAAAATAACAACAATTATGTAACAATATTATGGCACAACTTTAAACATAACTAGGATATTAATTTTAATACTTTTCTGCAAAATATTCCAATGCTATCGGCAAATACATCTACATCATTATCGTCCTGTAAGATATGGTTCAGGGCAGTGCGTGCTTGAGCAGTGGGAGCGTTTGCTCCGCGCCTTGTACGCCCATAATCCATCATTCGCTCGTTTTCCACAAATCCAAATATTCATACTTTTGTATTCATAATATTAGTAGGATATCTATTAGTAGTAGTCGGAGGAGCGAAGCAACGACAGAATAAAAAAATAAAGTAAAAACTTGCTGGGCTTGCGCAGGTATACTACGAACGCCATCTAGTGACAATCCAACTAATATTGCGTTCAGAATTGATTGAAAATCATCTGCTCATGTTTATCTGACATATTGGATGTTCATAATTAATATAATATTGGCCTATGTTAAATAAAACATTTTTTTTTGTTTTTTTTTTATTTTTCATAAATACGAGGAGGTCAGTGGCAGATTTCCGATTTCAAAAATGTACTAAAATAATTTTTAAGAATAAAAACCGACTTCAATGGGGGAGTCCGGTGAAAGATTATTAATCTTAGATGGTGCACTCTTAGATTCCATACAATAAAATACAAAAATGGCTATAAGTATGTTTATAATGGTAGAAGACTAAGTACCCTCAATTCCTCATGAAATCATGGAAAAACCTTGCTTGCTTGACAAACAAAACGAAGAGAACAAATCGCCAAACGTGAACTACGCGTCGTTGAAGAGTTCCGTTCTGATCATCATCAGCAGTTCCACTTCATGAAATGTCACTTTTATGAATGAAAATGCTTGATTAATTCATGAAAATACTAAAATCACTATTTGTATGCCTTTCACATTTGAGGAGTTTCCTCGATTCTTAATGGATCCCATCATCAGAACTTGAGCATGACAAAAATCAATCGTGAAAATAGAACTTGCTTAACAAACACAGCTAGAAGGACAAATCGCCAAACGTGAACTTTTCGTCGTTGAAGAGTTCTGTTCTGATCATCATCAGCAGTTCCACTTCATCAAATGTCACATTTTTGTATGATAATGCTCGATTTGTTGATAAAAACACAAAAATCACTATATGTTTGCCTTTAAGACTTGAGGAGTTCCCTCAATTCCTCATGGATCCCATCATCAGAACTCGAGCATGACAAAAATTAATCGTGAAAATAGAACTTGATTAACAAACACAGCTAGGAGGACAAATCGCCAAACGTGAACTTTTCGTCGTTGAAGAGTTCTGTTCTGATCATCATCAGCAGTTCCACTTCATCCAATGTCACATTTTTGGATGCAAATGCTTGACTTGTTGATAAAAACACAAAAATCACTATATGTTTGCCTTAAAGATTTGAGGAGTTCCTTCAATTCCTCATGGATCCCATCATCAGAACTGCCTTTTGACAAAAACGGGACCAACTTGGATATATATACTTACAATCAAAAAAAGAATTTTTCAAATCGGTTAAAAAATGACGGAGTTATGGAGTAACAAACATTAAAAAAAAAAAATAACAAAAAAAAAACATACAACCGAATTGATAACCTCCTCTTTTGAAATCTTGAAGTCGGTTAAAAAACTAAAGAATATTAAGCAACGCTATTTATTCCTATAAAAAGATCATGAATGCGGATTTTATGTTTTTTAAATCACATTTTCTAAATAATGACCTCCGTTGTGTACGCACTCCTCTAACCTGCTCCGCATATTTTCAAAAACTCTCCTACAGAGCGCACTAGAAATCAATTTTATTTGCGATCGAATACTGTTTTTAACCGACTTCAAAATTTCAAAAGAGGAGGTTACCAATTCAGTTGTATGTTTTTTTTGTTTTTTTTTTAATGTTTGTTAGTCCATAACTCCGTCATTTCTTAACCGATTTGGAAAATTCTTTTTTTGATTGTAAGTATACATATCCAAGTTGGTCCCGTTTTTATCAAAACGCAGTTCTGATGATGGAATCCATGAGAAATTGAGGGAACTCCTCAAATCTTCAAGGCAAACATATAGTCATTTTTGTGTTTTTATAAACAAATCAAGCATTTTCATCCAAAAATGTGACATTGGATGAAGTGGAACTGCTGATGATGATCAGAACAGAACTCTTCAACGACAAAAAGTTCACGTTTGGCGATTTGTCCTCCTAGCTGTGTTTGTTAAGCAAGTTCTATTTTCACGATTAATTTTTGTCATGCTTGATTTCTGATGATGGGATCCATGAGGAATTGAGGGAAATCCTCAAATCTTAAAGGCAAACATATAGTGATTTTTGTGTTTTTATCAACAAATCGAGCATTATTATACAAAAATGTGACATTTGATGAAGTGGAACTGCTGATGATGATCAGAACAGAACTCTTCAACGACGAAACGTTCACGTTTGGCGATTTGTCCTTCTAGCTGTGTTTGTTAAGCAAGTTCTATTTTCACGATTGGTTTTTGTCATGCTCGAGTTCTGATGATGGGATCCATTAGGAATCGAGGGAACTCCTCAAATGTGAAAGGCACACAAATAGTGATTTTAGTATTTTCATGAACTAATCAAGCATTTTCATTCATAAAACTGACATTTGATGAAGTGGAACTGCTGATGATGATCAGAACGGAACTCTTCAACGACGCGTAGTTCACGATTGGCGATTTGTTCTCTTCGTTTTGTTTGTCAAGCAAGCAAGGTTTTTTCATGATTCCATGAGGAATTGAGGGTACTTAGTCTTCTACCATTATAAACATACATTATAGCCATTTTTATTTTATTGTATATCTATCTAAGAGTGCACCATCTAAGTATAATAATCTTTTACCTCCCCCATTGAAGTCGGTTTTCTTTTCTTAAAAATTATTTAACTTCACTATGTTGGCTGGTTGATTTTTGTAAACATTTTTGAGATAGCCCCACAAAAAAAATCACAAGGTCGGAGATCGGGTGATCTTGCAGGCCAGGCTATGTCGCCAAATCTAGAGATATTTTCCTGGCTGGGCATCCTAATTGCGATGGTGGGGAAAAACCGTTGGTTAGGTACGCCTCTATTGCACATGCACGCTGCGCAGCTGGCCCATTTTGACTTATCAATCCGCAACTCTCGCAATACTGAAAAGCCAATCGGCATCCCCCTCAGACTTCACGTTCGAAAATTATTTGAATTTAAAATCGGAAATCTGTCACTGATCATATTTGAAGACCTGCCCGGCTAGTACGATAGCTTATACCGTCACGTTATATGGCAAAAATGTACTGAAACGTCACATAAAACGTGACTGTATAAGCTATCATACTAGCTGGGCTGTTCCGTTACGATACGATATACCCGATAGCGACACTGTACATGGATTTCAACGACTCTGGCGCGTAGATTCTACTTTCACCCCCAATTTTTTCCCTTTGAAGATTGATTTAAGTGATAATAAGTATTTTTCTCAAACATGCAATGAAATATTGATGTTATGTTCCTTATAATAGGCTGCGAAATATGACGTTTCAGGTGCGGCTAGGACAAGAGGTCGTTAATGGAATTTCATACTAATCTTGCAGACCTAGGCAGGCAGTCCTCTTTTTTAATTTCCATTCCACATAAATTTGTGGCACAGGCATGATGACATTCTGCCACTATGCGTATAAAAAATAAAACTTTGATTTTTTTGTTGTTTATTTAATTGCATGTTTGATAAGAGCACTATACATACCTCGGCGGGAAATATGGGGTTGCCCGCCTTAGACCTATCCGGCCTCGCTTCGCTCGTCCGTCTATGTCTTCGGCCGGCCGGCAACCCCTTTCGTCCCGGCCTCTGTAGTAATGTACTATTATTTGTTAATTCGGAGTATAGCGTAACAATATAATCCGTTCAGCCGTTGAGATCCAAACATCTAAACATCCAAACTTTCGCATTTATAATACGAGTATAATTGGGATAGCAGTCTTCCATAATTAACACACTTTAAATGTGACAGTGGAATAAAAACGCATTTCGCTTTGCTATATAATTTAATTTATTTTCGCCAATGCTCACAATACTTTCATAGAAGCTGGTGCGTACGAAATCTACCATTTCAGTACATTTATTGCTTGTAACTATATTTGTCAAGTTTTTGTGCAATAGATTGATATTGTAATACCAACATTAGAAAAATACTGAGCTGACAGTTGCACCCAGCGATGAAAATAATTAACGACAAATCACCTCACCGAATTCGGTATACTGTATGTATGTCTGAACATTCACTTGCTTTGATTTTTGAGTCGAACTCTATTCCCTTGTAATACGGGTGATGTCTGGTAACCATTGTTACCAAAAGCGAGTGAGTGGCTAAAGGCCGGCCATTCTGGTGTTCAAAATGCGGTGACGGTACGGAATCGCAGTGGACGAGAGGGAGAAAGTTAATGAGTTAAAAACGTCACTGCGTTTACGGTGCGTCAGCGCGTTTTAAGCAGCATCAAAAGAATATGGTTTGTCCAGTAGTCCCGTGAAAGTAGTTCCGTGGCGGTTCCGTTCCCAATGTTCATTTGGGGCGCTTTGCCGGCCGCTGCCGCGGCGCGGCACGCTCGCTTCGCTTGCTCGGCTCGCGCGTTGTAGGGTCGCAGTTCTACTAACAGCCCTCCTCGCTTCGCTCGTCGCCGTACCTAACTACCACTCTGTACCGTTGACGGAACTATTGGGAGAAAAAGTTTCACTAGTTCCACCACGGATCTACTGCGTGTGTGACATAGGAAGCAGTAATCGATAGTCGACAGTTTCCAAACCGCCTCCGTTTCGCGCCGGCTCTGTGCGTTTCGACGCATGGCGTGGTATAAAAAAAAACATACAATTCGCATTGCTAGTAAATATTAGGCGCTAGACGGAGCACAAGCAATTATTATTCGCACGCCTTTCCCGCTCACGGGACAATGTTGTCCCGACCTATGGGAGACCTGCGCGAAGCCAAAGTACCTTAGTACCAAACGAGTACCAGTAGAGGGCCCTTTTGACAATTTAATGAAATGCAAGGGGTACACCGAGCGGATACTGTCCCTGCCCGTGTCATGGGACGCACACAGAGACAGCACCCGCTATGGTGAACATGGACTATTGCTGGTTGATGGAGTCTAAATGAATTGGTTTATTGGGTAGATATGATGGACTAATGGCTGGGCTATTTAGTGAGACGCCTGCCTGAAAAACTGACTCTCATTTTTGTCTCCGGCAGACGGTGACTCGCCATCTGCTAGATGGACCCTATAAATAGCGAATAATTATTATTATTATGCCTATATGCTCACATCAGGTAAGAGCAGACACTGGAGGCGGTTTCAGTTTAAGATAGATCTTAATCGAGTGAATATGCATCATCTGAGTGAGCTCGCTTCATCGTCAGCCTCATCTTTGCCCCCTGGCTAGATGCTGGCCAAGAGCAACCCCATTATTTAATAAATAAATAAAAAATCGAATGGTATTACAATTCGCAGGTGCACATATCAGAGAGCGCAATGTTCCTAATCAACTTAAACGTGGTGCATCGCCTTACGGACCTACTCGATAACATAGACCCCGTGATTAGAGAAAAAGTATGCATCATCCTTACCCACTTGGCCGGCTACTATCAAGGCAGACAACGCCTGGATTCCTGTCCAGATCTCTACTTTAGACTCATGTGGCTCTGCTTAAGAGATAAGAAGGAAATAAGATTCGCCGCGGCGTGCACTTTAAGGACGCTAGCCAGAGACCGATGCTCCAGCGAGGCTATATGCAAAGTCGATGATATGATCGAGAATCTGCTCAAAATAATCAAGAACGAATACACGGGCATAGTTCTTGTGCATTTGAAGACTTTGAGGAATCTCTTTGAGTACGATCCTGTTGTGCCGTTGAAGGCTAATGCTTTTCAGATCGTGCTAAAATTATTTTCTAACGCAGACACTGACATCGTTTCCGAAGCGATGGAATGTATGTCCCAGCTTTGCAAGCATGACGTAGGAAAACTATTGGCGGACGAATATGATCTAACATTCGTTTTACTCGAGTTTCTGAAAGCTAATAACTACCGCATAGTCATAAGCGCCGTTGGTCTCATGTGTTACACGACATTGACAAAGCGTTCAAAATGGCGGGCGAAAGAAAAAGCGCTAGAAATAACCAGGAATTTAACGTATCTCTGTCACGCTCCGTCGCTTCCTCTGCTGCAACTAAGAGCAATGCAAGTTTTGATCAACCTGTGCGACTGTCCTGATATTAGGAGGCATATGAGATCACATTGGAAGAGGAAAATACAGTTGGTCATGATCAGGACGCATGAAGAGTGGGACGGTACTATAGAGACGACGACCATGGGACTTGAAACTGGGCACAACTATAGAACTATGTGTATAGAGGGGGTGGAGACTATAAAGAATGATTACGGGGATAATGCAGAAGTGGTGAACGTACATAGTTATTTGGGGAGGCTGCGGGAGAAGAAGAAACAGCTTTTGCGGGCGATACGCTGGGAACCGTACTTGTAAATATAAATAATTTAGTTTTCTTTTTACACATTGCATATTGTAATTTACAATTATTTTGCTTTGTAATATCTTAATGTTGTATTACAAGGTTTTTTATTCGGCTGAAAAATTACCTGGATATAAATAAGTTTTCAATAAGAAATGTCCAAGTTTCATTTGTCGACGTCGACTTTACGTTTCAAAAAACCGGCCAAGAGCGTGTCGGGCCACGCTCAGTGTAGGGTTCCGTAGTTTTTGTATTTTTTTCAAAAACTATTCAACCTATCAAGTTCAAAATAATTTTCCTACAAAGTTTTTATAAAGTTCTACTTTTGAGATTTTTTTCATATTTTTAAAACTTATGGTTCAAAAGTTAGAGGGGGGGGGGGACACATTTTTTTTTACTTCTGGAGCGTTTATTTCCGAAAATATTAACATTATCAAAAAATGATTTTAGTAAACCCCTATTTATTTATAAATACCTATCTAACAATATATCACACGTTAGGGTTAAAATGAAAAAAAAATCACTCCCCCACTTTACGTATAGGGGAGGTACCCTAATAAAATATTTTTTTCCACTTTTTATTTTACCACTTTGTCGGCGTAATTGATATACATATTAGTACCAAATTTCAGCTTTCTAGTGCTAACGGTCACTGAGATTATCCGCGGACGGACGGACAGACGGACGGACAGACATGGCGAAACTATAAGGGTTCCTAGTTGACTACGGAACCCTAAAAAAGAGGCACCAAGCGGCCGTTTCGAACATTCTGGAACGTTTATTTATATGAAAATTGTGATATAAAAACAGTGATTTATTATGTCCGGGATACAGCAGTAAATTATATTAAGTGGATACTTACATTGCCTACCTATTTGACACGTTGACTGCCCACCATACTTCACCCAAAGTTTTGCTCACACGCCCAATACAAATTTAGTGAACCATTTTATCCCACCAGTGATGCCCATGGTCACATAGAGAAGATTACGTGATTCCACCGGTAATGCTCATGGCAGCCAAAGTGTTATCGCTACTATAAAGAAATGGTATTCAATGTAAAATAAACCGAAAAAGATCACCGATACCATCACCTTTACATTAGCGCCATCTAGCGTTAGTAACGGAACTAAAATTGAAAACGTTGAGTGTATGGCGGCTGCCAACAAAGAAGGATCCACTTCAACATCACAGTAAAACACTCAGCAATAGCTTTAGCAAAACAACACAAGAACACAATTTGTAAGCATGTTTATTTTAAACCCAATAAAATTAATATACAATTAAATTCTACTTGAGCTACACATTTGGTATACCTATCCCTTTCAGCACCATACAAGTCGGGCGAGACGTGAGATACTGAAAGGGCAATTGTGTTATTTGGCAAACTTACATCTATCTCAGTCGTCCTTTTCTAATGCCCTTATTCAATCTATATACAGGATGACATTGGAGACGTAATCAGAAGGTAATTTTTCAGACTCCACACATGATGGCCTTTTCAATGCAAATGACATAGGTGGCAAACGAGCAGACGAATATCGAATAAAACAAGTTTATTTTTTCAAATTTTTACTAGATAAATAATAACGCCATACTTAAATCATGGTCACCCTATCACTTTTGACACACGTTGTATGAGGGATGACAAGACGTCGTGTGCTGTAGGGTGACCAAGTTGTGTGAAACATTATTTTTTTCTGTTAATAATTTGAGAAATAATAGTCAATATTGCAAGTAGTAACTGTGATATCTTTATTGAGTTTGTCTTTCAATACTTCATCGAGTCAAATAATTTCTGATCACGTCTCCGATGTCACCCTGTATATTATAACTTGTACAATTGTCATCAATTATCCAGTCGATGTCTAACCACGTAATAACAAGATTAATCCTTTGAACGCTTTCATATTTGAATGAAGTGATCACTTACACGCCAAAAATTGATTTAACGTTTAAACCAGTAAAAACAATCCATAATAGATTTTATTTATGATCAAAGTACACCTTCACTCCGACCTTTTTAGTGGTTGTGTTGGCGTGGTGGGCACAACACACGACCACGGCGTTCAATGGGTTAATATCAATGTCAAACGACCATGCGTCAAAACGGTCCTAAAACCATCAAATCTGAGAGTTATGTCATACAATATGTCCTTAAATTCACTATTAGCTCGTATGCACTCAAGACAAAAATATGATTATCTCAGTTCTGCAATGGGCCTAAACTTAGTGCCCATAGAACGAAATAAAGTTGATTTAAATACCTATCTAATGATCTAACTCCCAGCTCTGTTGGTATTAGGACCAGACTCCATACAGAGTTGCCAGTTGTTGGTCCAAATCATTGTGGTCCAAATGACAAAATGCGCTAAAACCACGTCTCGTCATATTGTGCAACTATTTAATTATTTTGTCTTTTTCTGTCACTTGACATTAATGTTTGTAAAGAAGAGACTTTGTTAACTAACAGAGGTTTGGTTTTATGAATAAGGGCGTGTTTAATTGATTACCATTTAGTTCGAATGACAGCGGATATGTACAATCGACTACAAATAGATATATCCACTCAAAGTTACAAAAATCCACTACCAAGTTAAGTCAATAAAGACACGGATACATGTTTTTGCAACTTTGGATGGATCTCTCTTTGTAGTAGACTGTACAAAGGTAGCATTAGATACATAGAAATATTTTACATTAGATCTTTAAGTGTAATATTATCCTATTCATGTGTATAAGTTATTTGTTCAACAAGAGAGCAAAGTAGATTTTTGCTGCGAGTGTTGGTGTTGAGTCCCGAGCAAGCGAAAGATTCTATAATTGAATCACGAGAGTAGCGAGTGATTCAAAATAAGAATCTTGAGCGTAGCGAGGGACTCAAAGACAAGAGATGCAAATATCTTTGCTCTACATACAACTTTTTACCTCAGCAGCGAGAACATATAACGCAAAGGAATAGTGATAGAGAGAATGTAGTTACTTAAACTAACCTATGATATGAAAAATTCATTTCATTTTCATATTTCATTTCATTTCACGCTAGCAGCAAAACCGTCATTTTCGAGCCGCTGAGGTGAAAAAGTATATGCATATAAACTACGTTATACAATTCAATATTACCATAAGGGCGACGTTGAAATTTTCGGACCATGGCTTTTAATTAGTCTACAATTTAAAAAAAATACGGGAAAATTTGTCATACTATTTTTAAGTGGTACAGTCAACTGCAAAAATATGGGTGCATACAACTCGCTCAAAAATATGTCCTATAGCTCTTATGTCGGCGGATTAAGGTTGCGGTACGTATTTATGAGAGGATTAAATCGATACGTATTTTTGCAATTGACTGTACATACGTAGTGAATAATGCTTACAAAACAAAACAACTAGACCCGAGGAAGTGTCAATTTTTTTTTAATTAAAAATGGGACTGCTCTTGGCCAGCATCCCCGGCTAGATGCTGGATGCAACTGTACTGGGAATAACGCTAGGAGGATGATGTTTGTGAGAAAGAGGCAAAACAACTTTTAGTTAACAGAGGTTTGTTAAGTTTTATGAATAAGGACCCCCTTATCTGCAACTTTGAGTCACAACGCAATCAATTAAAGTGGCATAGATTTTAAAGCCTTATTCATCCTCCTAGCGTTATTCCCAGTACAGTTGCATCCTGCAGGATGCCTGGGGTCCGCTGCCTAATCCCAAGAATGGGCGTAGGCACTAGTTTTTACGGAAGCGACTGCCATCTGACCTTCCAACCCGAGGGGGAAACCAAACCTTATTTGGATTAGGCTTGTCAAGTGAGTGGGCAACTTGACTGAAGAAGTTCTCAAGCCGCCCGGAGGCCTCTAACTTGGCTTAACGACTGCTATCATAGACAGCAACCGGGATCAACGGCTTAACGTGCCTTCCAAAGCACGGGAGCGCTCAGTTAGTAACCAGTCAAAGCGGGACTGACCTCGCCCGACATTGCTTAACCTCGCATACCGCACGCGGTACGCGGGCGCCGCTGGGCCACGAGCGCCCCATCTTAAAGCCTTAATATGGTCTCAAAATTTAAACTTCGCCCATAAACTGGTAAATATACAAAATCTCAAACCAAAATATACAAAATGTCACGGTCTAAGGTAACTAGGTCCGTTACTCCGGATCGTGACACAAGCCCACGTCATTGTACAGCCTGTACACACACGAACACACACAACGACCGCCAACCACCGATAGGCTGATAGCAGTGATGACCACAAAGTACAATATATATACTGAGATAGAGATACCAGTGAAATACTCCACACAGATCGTAGCGCCGTTGTGTATTTAGTAAGAACTAACCGCACGACCGCTGCATCCCTGTCACTTCAATATGCAAGTGCGATAGAGACAGCACCCAGAGACATCTGGTGCAAACAAGTTAAACTAACATTTCCATAGAAAAATTCGTACTTCGAGCTGAAAGGCGCCTGGTGATGACCAGGGAGCGAGACTTTGGTGCCGGTGACATCATTATGACGCAAATTCACATATATGCTGATTTTATATAAACAACATTGCGACACTCTAATGATTATTAATAATGCAATAATGATAATGTAATTTTTGACGTGATAACGTCTTTAAAATCGTTTTAGTCGGGTGACATGTTCAGAAACTTGTGTCACACCAAAACCTCACGAGCGCGATCGCAGGTATAAGTGAAGTGCAAGTGAAGTAAGACGTTATCACGTAAACATCTCGATCGTAAACCTACTTTACAAACAACCAATTTTTTTTAATGACTATTTATATTAAAAATAATGTACATATTAATATATTTTACTAAGTAAGTAATTGTAAAAAATATCTTATTTTGGATAAATGAAAAACAGCTAATTAAATTACGTGGGTTGTTGAAAAATAAGTAGAACGCTTCTGGAATTCAAGCACAACATCGCATCTTCTTATTTAAATACATACCTACATACATATAATGTACATTCTGAACCATGGAACTGCATCTCCCGCCGTTGATAAAAATTGTGCATAATGCCTGTAATCGCAACTAGAACATAATATTGTTGTAAGTTAACCTTTCATCATCAAAATCGATTCCTTCAATAATCCAGATAAAAACACTCTGTATGTAGCTTGACGTCATACATCTGTCATCGGCACCAAAGTTTCGCTCCCTGCTGTGCTACCGCGAACTTCGATAATCGAACTTCGTGTCGTGCCGTCCCTTTCACTCTCGTGTTATACACTACATGACGGAAAGGGACGGTACGATACGAAGTTCGATACCCTGGTGATGACGTACGCTTGTGTCACTCGCACAACGATTTTCCTCCGGAGTACCTTGTATTCATGTATCATGCAAAATCTTGACCATCGCCCATATTATGACCAGAGGGCATACTCCGAACTTCGTGTAGTGCCGTCCCTTTCGCTCTCGTGTTATGCATTGTATGAGGGCAAGGGACGGCACGATACGAAGTTCGGGGTATGCCCTCTGGTCGCTCGCTAGGTTTAGATCAATAATGTCGTCCTCCCGCGAAAATCCGGATATTTTTTTTAGACGGATGATTATTAAAAGAAAATAAGAAAACCAAGTTGCTACATACTATTTTGAAATGTTGAATTCATAGTCTTTATAATTTACTAGTATTGGCTATGTGCACGTCTGAAACGTCAAACGTCCCGAGACAATGTCAAAATTTAGAGATGTCAAATAATGACACATGAATATTTTATTTACTTTAGTAAACGAGAAAGACCCCGTATTGGAAATTTTACTGAAATAAATAAGAGAATAAATAAATACATACAAACGAGACGAATCGTAGGAAACCGTTAAGAAACCAATAGAAAACGTGAAAGTAAATTTGACAGTGGTCCCCGGTAAGTACACGTTTCTGCCATGGTGTGCGCTACGATCGCCTAGCTTACCCCCACCACCTACTTCGCACATAGCCAATAGGTCGATTCACAAGAGCTGGCGCGGAAAATGTATGAAACTGTCATTAATTTCATAGACATTCCGCGCCAGCTCTTGTGAGTCGACCTATATCTATTATTACCAAAACTCGGTATTTCATTTTCAGGCCACCTTAAGAGGGCGCAGTACGCTCTGTTCTCCATACAAACGTATTTACGCTCTCATTTTAAAACGCCATGCTAGAATAACACGAAACTTAGTATAGACAATGGGATCCGGCATATCTAGGTTGGAAATTAGTTATTGTTGCTAGAAATTGTAATAGAAAAAAAATACAGCGGTTTTTTGACTTTTTCACGGCTTGTATGAAAACCTTAATAATCGCTGTATTTTTTTCTCCATTATAATTTCAAGCAGCAGAAACTAATTTCCGACCTAGATATGCCGAATCGCATTGTGTATACAAAGTTTAACGTTATTCTAGCATGGCGTTTTAAAATGAGAGCATAAATACGTTTGTATGGAGAACCGAACGTACTGCGCACTCTTAAAATTAGGGTAACTTTGAACTCGCGGATATTATTATTACAGTGTGTGCTCACCGTCAGGCAGGCCGTAAGCTTGTTTACAACCGTCATTGTATAAAAAAAGAACAATCAAATATTAAAAAAAAAAAACCTTAATACAAGCTTACTAGCGTGCGCACTAACACGTTGATAATAGTTGTGTTCAGATGTTTATGAGCACACTGGCCGCTCTCATGTATCTGATGACGAGCATGTCCCCCGTTTAAATGTTATCCAAAGCTACCCCATAATTAAGATAAATACAAACTATGCGATTGCCCTGCTTACATATTATTACAAAAGTGTGAAAGCATTTTATAAAAATATTTTGATATTGCCAAGAATATTGCAAGTCTGTAATCGTGCATATACTACAGCCGGCCGTCAAATATATGTACAAATATCTGTTAAAAACTATACATATTTCCGGGCGTCAATGTTATACAATGGGGAATGTCTTCCATCATTTTCCATCATAGGTTGGTCGTATGACTTGAACTGTCAATGTCATTGCGTACCACAGATCCAAGCAGGCGTTTTTTTTTTTTAAATATTCGACGGACTTAGAAATGTCGTAGTAGTCTGATACGGGGCAGAAGCGAGGTGATATAAAATGTTTGTATTTTTAAAAAATATATGGCGCAACCGAAAAATCTGAAACTTTTTTCTGGACATGGCGAGGGTTATTCCTACCATTAGAAAAATAATCAAGGACTTTTAAAATTTTCAGACATTCCCCATTGGGATATACGAATGTCAAGCGAAATTAGATAAAAAATATACTATGGTAAGAGTATTTTTATACATATTCACAAATAATCATTACAAAACAATATTAATATGTCTAAATGATTATATTCTACTTAGGATCAGGGCCACTGCGCCGGTTACGCGACCAGCTCCAGTTCGCGACCACCTGCGGGACAAGGATTTATTTCAATTAAAGACAATAACACATCTACAGACGCCTTAAAATATAAGAAAAAAATCCTATTCACCACACATGTATGTGGTCGCAAACCGGAAGACTAAATTAGATGGTCGCTAACTGGCGCAATGACTACATTCTGCCTGAGGCCTTACAACCCAACCACGAATTAGTGCGAATAAGCAACATTTTACGAAACGTAAAACACTATGAATTTTGTAGGGAAATGTGCCTAATGAGCCAGGGGTCGGAATTCTCGTAGCACTTTTGAGCTGTCATAGGGACTTCTCATTTATCGACTTACGATCTACATATTATATTGATACGTACATTATAGAACGCAACATGTTGATGAAGATTAACGGTAGAGGTAAACAACAGGCGGTCTTATCGCTAAAGAGCGATGTCTTTCAGATAACTTGAGTAGTTGAAAATGTGAAATAGAGATATGCGATGAAAGCAATGACAAGTTAATAGTTAACAATTTCACATTTAATTAGTTCAGTTCAGTGTTTGTGTTTGTTTAAAAAAGTAAAAGTAGTTTATTCTTCAAACTAGGCATATTACTTGCACCTATGAATAAACCTCTGCCACGAGAAGAACCGGCGAAAGAAACTCGGCGAGGTGTCATTTTTTTTTCAAAACAATATACATTGTATAGTTAAATATAAAATTACAGTGTCAGCTACTAAAAAATAACTTAAATAACAATGCTACAGTAGAAAACATATGTTCGCGATAGATTACCCGTGCAGGACGGACTGCTTCTATCACTGCCAAACTATTATGTTTGCATATGTCTATAAAGCTACTAATCAAAGGTCATCAGATTGATGGCCAGCACCTACATAAAATGATATCTATAGGTACAATGGCAATTCTTGTTTTAAAAAAACGTCTAAAATTAAAGCCTCGTAATAAGAAAACAACAAAATATGATTATAATAATTCCTATTTAAAATTCCAAAAAAGTAGCATCCAAAGGTTATCTCGAAGAGATCGCTCATCCGCGATAAGACTGCCTGTCGTTTACTTTACACTTTTAATTTTGTGTATTTATCGACATATACTTGTATATCTACTATACTTGTATATGGGTGTGAGACGTGGACCAAGACGCAAAGAGACAGATAAATGTCGGAGGCTTTTGAAATGTGGTGCTGGCGAAGAATGGAGAAAATCAGATGGGTAGAAAAAGTCACAAATGAAGAAGTCTTAAGGAGAGAAAAGAAGATTGCTACAAACAATAGAAAATAGAAGAGGGAAAATGTTTGGTCACCTTGTACGATACGATTCCTTAATAAGCACCATCATAGAGGGGAACGTAGAAGGCAAGAGGGGAAGAGGAAGACCGAGAATAAGCTACATGAAACAAATAAAAGAGAAAATAGAAGTCGTGTCGTATAAGGAAACCAAGGAATTGGCTCTGGATAGGATAAGGTGGAGAGAACTGCATACTTCATCGGCTACACCGACAAGAGTTTTACTCTTAAATTCATGATGACCTGTATATCGGAAGTCGATAAATGAGAAGTCCCTATGACAGCTCAAAAGTGCTACGAGAATTCCGGCCCTTGCTAATGATGTCACAAGTTTCAATTGTAACACTGCGTCCTTCTTTATGTTTATGTATTTAAAAACTCTAAAATTGAATAAACAAGTTGTATTTTGATTTTACCGAGTATCATTATCAAGGTAACTATTATCATTGATTATCAGACCTAGGATGCCGTGGGGCAAATCGTCTTGACAGCTAGGGACTTCCTATATCGATAAACTCATTTATCGATAAACTCATTTATCGATTGTGTGTTTTTTGTAACTTTAATGTTGTGCTGAAGACAAGTATGAAATTCACACGTAGCATCTTTAAAATAATCGGCAGACTACATATAAATAACGCGTAATATCTTAACCTCTTCAGATAATTAAATAGACGTAACTTACCTACTTAGACACTAACTATGAAACAATACTTGTCAATGTCATCGGACACTGTCGTTTGTAAAGACGTGCTATTTCATACATATTTTATATTTGTGAATGAAAAATAAATAATGCCTCTTCAAAAAATAGAAGACTTGCTTAAAAAGCGCCCCGAAATAATTAAACGCGGGTCTAAGCTACACTGTAGCAAATGTCAAGTGACCTTTCATCGCAAAAAATATTCTCTTGTTAGGCACATGAAAACCGAAAGACATACAAGTATTCAAGAAGGAAAATATAAATGAGTTTATCGATATAGGAAGTCCCTAGCTGTCAAGACGATTTACCCCACGGAATCCTAGGTCTGTTGATTATGTTTTAAATCCTGCGTTTGTATATGTTTTACATGTACGCTGCACGCCCCTCTAGAGCCATCCTTTCACAATCGTTTTGCCCTAGACTTAAGATTTACATACGTCATATCATATGGCACTATATAGAATGTACAACCAGTCGGGGCATTTTAAGCGAGGCAAGCGCGCACATACAATATCTCGAAATCTACAAATACTTGTATCATACAACTAAAAACATCTCTTATTCATGCAATAAGAAAAAATGTCCCTGCCGAAATTGTCCAGACTAAACCTATAACATAATAAGGAATCGAGTCATATTATCAATATTATCATTATCACACGTTTCACTCTAATACTTAATTCTCACATTATAATACGAGTTATTCATTTGTAAATATGGTACGTGACAGAAGTTAATTAAAGGTTGTCGCACACGTGTTTCTATTTCATGCGTAGCCATATTGATTTAACTGTCACCGGAATCTTTGATCAAATGTCGGGGTCCCATCCAAGTTTGATGAAATCATCCAATTTCTTTGATCAAAGGTATTGGATGAGTTTAATACGGGGTGGTATTCTACTCATCCAATATCTTTGTCCAATCTTTGATCAAATTTCTTTGACAGAGTCCCATTCCACACATCCAATATCTTTGTCCAAGTTTTTTTTTTCATGCGTAGCCATATTGATTTAACTGTCATCGGAATCTTTGATCAAATGTCGGGGTCCCATCCAAGTTTGATGAAATCATCCAATTTCTTTGATCAAATGTATATTGGACAAAGATATTGGATGAGTGGAATACCTCCCTAACCGCTTGGCACCGGATCGGCGCCACCCCACCTCATCGGCTCGCCGTCAACCATACGCAAGCACATAACGGAAACGGCTCAGCACCTCCGAGGTGTCCGCGCGGCTGCGGCTAGGTGACATCGCGCTTAAGAGTCCGCAATAAGCGGTTCTCCATACAGACGTAGTTTCGGTCTCATTTTAAAACGCCATGCTAGAATAACATGAAGCTCTGTAGGTATCCGGCTTATCTATGTCGGAAATCAGTTTCTGTTGCTTGAAATTATAATGGAGAAAAAAATACAGCGATTATTAAGGTTTTCGTACAAGACGTAAAAAACTCGAATACTCACTGTATTGTTTTTCTATCACAATTTCTAGCTACAGATACTAATTTCCGACCTAGATGTGGCGGCTCCCATTGTGTATACAAAGTTTCATGTTATTTCAGCAAGGCGTTTTAAAATGAGAACGAAAGTACGTTTGTATGGAGAATCGAGGTCAGTACTGGGGACTCTTAAAGTGAGGCGGCGGCTAGAGCTGGTGGTCGATGCGATGATCGTCGATGGCCGCGGGGGCAACGTAGGCGGTTAAACGCGGATTAGGGTGGTATTTCACTCGTCCAATATCTTTGTCCAATATACATTTGATCAAAGAAATTGGATGATTTCATCCAACTTGGATGGGACCCCGACATTTGATCAAAGATTCCGATGACATTTAAATCAATATGGCTACGTATGAAAAAAAATTGGCCAAGATATTGGACGAGTCGAATGGGCCTACGTCAAAGAACTTTGATCAAAGATTTGACAAAGAAATTGGACAAAGATATTGGATGAGTAGAATACCACCCCGTATTTAACTCACCCAATATCTTTGATCAAAGAAATGGGATGATTTCATCAAACTTGGATGGGACCCCGACATTTGATCAAAGATTCCGGTGACAGTTAAATCAATATGGCTACGCATGAAAAAAAACTTGGACAAAGACATTGGATGAGTGGAATGGGCCTACGTCAAAGAACTTTGATCAAAGATTTGACAAAGAAATTGGACAAAGATATTGGATGAGTAGAATACCACCCCGTATTTAACTCACCTAATATCTTTGATCAAAGAAATGGGATGATTTCATCAAACTTGGATGGGACCCCGACATTTGATCGAAGATTCCGATGACATTTAAATCAATATGGCTACGCATAAAAAAAAACTTGGACAAAGACATTGGATGAGTGGAATGGGCCTACGTCAAAGAACTTTGATCAAAGATTTGACAAAGATATTGGATGAGTGTAATACCACCCTTACTACGAGTAGCTTGTGCCGAGGCAAGGCGATGTTGCTCCGATGCCGATACGTGTGCGTTACAGTATAGAATTTCTTACAAAGAATACAAAACGGCCCGAGTTGAGGCGGAGCCGATCCGGTGCCGAGCGGTTACGTGTGCGACAACTTTTATAAAACGTATTGTTAAATGTAGCTTAAATTCATAGAAGCTAAATAACTAACTGAATAATTAACCGTTTAACCGCCACCGTCTGATACATCAGAAAAAGCGAGGTACATGACCCCTTAATTAATGGCAGGGTTGAGCGAGTGACTTTTTTGGCGTTCAACAGTTAAAGGATTAAAACTAAAAAGAAACGAATACAAGGCCACCTTACGAGTAGGGTAAACGTACATGTCGGCGACAGCTCCACCAATTTTTGGCGCGTCCAACCGTAATCCCAAGCCATAACGGTGACAATCGCGTCCAACCGTATTTCAAAGCAATAACGGTGACAATCTTATAATAGCTGGGTGCTTAACGGGTGTTTTAATCTATGCTATATGGAGCGAGTTTTACCAACTTACAAATACTGACCGATCAACGTTAAATGTAGCGGCGGCAGCTGTCATCCCATTGAAACTTGTCAAACTTTCCATACAATAAAATTTTAACGACTGCTTGGTGCAAATCCACCCTTAGTGCAGTTCAAAGATTAAAATAGTCAAGTCCTATTAAAATAACGCTATACACAAATAGGAAGTCAAGTATTTACTGTCTCTAATTACTACTAAGTATTTAAATAATAAGCATGTCATACAAAAAAAACTCCCCGTCGTGTTATTGCTAAATGAAGACGTTTTTAAATAAGTTTCATAAAACAATTGAATTAAAGCCAGGTATCCACTAGTTGACAAACGGCCCGCGACACTTGTCGCGAAATACGCGCGATTTGTTGTTTTTCGCGTCACGGCCTTGAGACATCCGTTCACTGGTGAGCACCTGGCTTAAACAGAAGTCTAACCCCCACATTCATAAAAGTCCAAAGATTATTTATTCAAATAGGCCTAGCAACAAGCACTTTCGAATCGTCACTCGTTCAATAGACCACAGGGGTACATTTACAAGTCAAAATCTTTCCGTATCAATGAAAAATAAAAGAATTATTAAAATAATTATGTCAAAAATAATGAAACCAAACAATAAGAGAGAATAAGTGGTGTGGTTTGTGAGTAGTAGTTAAGAAACTGTTTAGGGATGGAATGCACAAAAATTGCACATAGTTAAGGTCTGAATTTAATCTACGCTTAAATTTTCTCAGTTTCGCAACAAAAGTTACCCATATGACTAATTGTCGTTACGAAAATGAGAAAATTAAAGCGTAGATTAAATTAAGGCCTTAACTACGTACAATTTTTGTGCATTCCACCCTTACCCCCTTATTCATGAAACTTAACAAACCTCTGTTAACTAAAAGTTGTTGTGTCCCTTTCTCACAAACATAAGTGTCAAAGTGACAGATAAGCTTTCTGCTAATTTTATTTGTTGGCAATGTAAATGTATGTGTATATGTATTCGAGTACAAAGACACCTCGAAAAAAATATATATTTAGACATAAATTTTACGTTTATAAGCAATTTAGCAACTATTATTTAAGTGTAACTAACTTTTTTTTTTCTCTTGAATAGTATTGGAAACTATAGGTCTGCATATTATTAAGATAACTGTTAACAATATCTTTGTATGACTGTTTGTTTCATAATAAATAAAAAATAAATAAATAAGGACAAACCATCTTTAGCGGCTTGTTAACTAATAGAGGCTTGATGGACGTTTATGTATAAGGGGGTAAGACTTTATGATTAGTACACCATAGTTCTAATTACAGTAAAATTTACCTCGTAATTAGTACAATTGTTAACTAAGGTATCGCTATAAATCAAACTTTTCACTGTCACATAATCGCAATAAAGGTGGGTTTTGCCAAACCGTATGTAAACGTAAAAAACTTAACAAACTTTTCATACAATCCGATTTTAAAAATAACTGACGATTACCGACGACGGTTTGGTGCAACCCGCTTACTTTTCTGTACAGTCAGCGACATATAGTACGTAGCAGCCAAAGTGGCCAGATAGTTAATACCGGTACGGCGTATTTTTTTTTATGGTATATCGAACTATTTGGCAGCTTTGGAAATACTCCGATCGCCAACCCGCAAGCCAAGCGTGGCGATTAGGGCATTTACCCCCCATAAAATTGGGGGAGGTCTATGTCCATCAGTGGACGTCTTTGGACTGATATGGTGGTTGTGATGGTGGTGGCTGCTACGTACTATATGACACTGACTGTACCTATTTCCGCCTTCGTGTCGAAATGTCCTAAAAGGAAATTGTTCTATTAGCATAATGACCTGAACATTCTTTTCACCATGGGCTGTTTTGCTTTTAGGTCTTTCTGATTTCATGGCGTGTCGCTTTCTGGACGGTTTTGCTAAAAGGGCGCCCTGACAATAGGACAGTTTGCTTTTAGGTTGTTTTACTAACATGACGTTTTGCTTTCGGGTCATTGTGCTAATGGGACAATTTGGTTTCAGGTCATCGTGCTAAAGGGACAATTTGCTTTCGGGTCATTATGATAATATGACAATTTGCTATCAGGTCATTGTGCTAAAAGGACAATTTGCTTTTCAGAACGTTACGATATGAAGGGCATCCAATGAACATAATACAGTCAACTTGGTAACACTACCTTAACATATTTGGTATAGTCGGCGCGTCGCGCCGTGGCTATTGCACTATGGTCCGTACGTTCAGTATCGGCAGGCGGGGCTCCGGGTGTGCTCGAACAGCGCTTTGCACAGATCGTGCAGTGTTGCGTCTCACCTGTGTACAGTACGATTACTTAGAGATTGACACTGACATAAATAAGATATGATAAGAACATTTATTCCAGTGTAAAGTACAACACATCTTAAATCAAATTTATATGCATATCGTCAAGAGTTACAGACTAATAATATTTGAGTATCTACAGTGTATTGGCTATGTGCGAAGTAGGTGTAGGGGGTAAGCTAGTGGGGGTGTGCGATCGTAGCGCACACCATGGCAGAAGTGTGTACTTACCGGAGACCACTGTCAAATTTACTTTCACGTTTTCTATTGGTTTCTTAACGGTTTCCTACGATTCGTTTCGTTTGTATGTATTTATTTATTCTCTTATTTATTTCAGTAAAATTTCCAATACGGGGTCTTTCTCGTTTACAAAAGGAAATAAAATATTCATGTGTCATTATTTGACATCTCTAAATTTTGACATTGTCTCGGGACCTTTGACGTTTGACGTTTCAGACGTGCACATAGCCAATAGAGTTTCTATTACAAACATACGATTTTGAGACAGTGTGTTGTTATAAGGGGCAGCTGTGTGTATGTACTTTCCACCCCTCGCTGCTTAGGTATGCATATGTCGTAAGGCCAGAATCAACATGTCAAGGTAGTAAAATCATACCTCAACCACCACACCGCTAAATTACCGACTTCAATAGAAAGAAGGAGGTTCTCAGTTCGTCTGCATGTTTGCTTTGTTTTTTTTTTTATGTATGTTCCCCGATAACTCTTGACCACGTTGGCCGATTTTGTTATATAATTAGTTTTTTGTTTCAAAGCAGGTACCCCCAAGTTGGTCCCATATAAATTTGGTGAAGGTCTGGTGATGGGAACTCCTCGAATTTGATAGGCACGCATATGCCGATTTCGATATTTTCTGTAGGTAACCAAGCATTGGCTCACGGAAACCATTGTGGCATATCGAAGTACAAAATTAAAGTCGTTTTTTTTTTTGCACGAATTACTTAGTACACCGTCGGCACATAGTATCTGGCCCTACCGCTGTATTGGACTGACCTGCCCCCGCCCCGCTTATTGAGCGGATCGTACATCTCCGACTCCGAATCCATCTCGTCTTCGGACAGCGAGAGCGAGCCACCGACGCGACGCGTGCGCAGACCCTCCTGAAATCAGTTCACGTTCCACGTATATCATCATCAACATCATCATGTCAGCCGATGGACGTCCACTGTTGGACATAAGACTTCCACAACAGGTCGTCAATATTCCTCATAGCGATATTTCATATCGTAACAAAATGAAAATCATAACCTTATATGATAATGTTATAATAACGTTATAATATCGTTTAAAATGGTGGCGGTGGCGACAATGACGTGCTCGAGTTTGACGTAAATGTCACAGCGCACGTAAGAGCGAGACTGTGTGCGAGACAGAGATAGCCTATAACGTTATTATAGCGCTTCACAAAATATCGCTATATATATATTGTTTTTTATTTATAACGATATAATGGATACCGCTATTAATGCGAGCCAAATATCGTTTTTGGTAAAGCGTTTTATTGACAAAGTAGCGTTATGAATCATAACGATATGCGAAAATAGCGCTATTTCAAGGCGTGGATGAACAAGTAAAAGATATACATAAATTTAACGAAGATAACAATAAGCCGAAGAAAACAGACAGACATTTTTTGTTCTGCTTTAAGTACAAGACGCCAACTAGGCTTGGACGCACAATGTCTTGATTTGCGAAGCAAGCAGATAATTTATATTATTTTGGAAACGTACAGTCGGCTGCAGAGCAACGTGACCCTGCCCCCCTCCCTTTGCATAGAAGTTTGTCCGCCCCCCACCTCTGAGGGTGGGTCAAGTTTCTCAGCAGCCGACTGTAATTGACATATAACTTCAGCGTCAAGCGTTAAACCCAGCAAAAAAAAACCGAATCGAAGTGCCATGTACCAATTCTGTGTCACTGATCCACGCAGCGCCCTCCTCTACGCTTGAAGACATCTGCGTGTGAAGTAGAAATATACCACAGTTACTAGTGCCCCTTATACACTAACCTCCTGACTACCTACGTCCTACACATAGTACATAGGTCCCAATTGACAACATTTCAAAATTTCAAGTAGTATGAAATCTTAACTCATTTCGTTAATTTGTTAACAAGAAACCCCAAAATATATTTCTTCACCTCAGCGGCTTGAAAATGACGGTTTTGCTGCTTGAAACCAGTCAGCAAAATGCAATTTCGCTGCGAGCGTGAAAACGGCTTTTCCAGCTTGAAACCATTGAGCAAAATGCAATTTTGCTGCGAGTGAAAAAACTAACTTTTTAATTTTTCATATCGTAGGTTAGTTTAAGTAACTTCATTCTTTCAATAACTATTCCTTTGCGTTATATGTTCTCGCCGCTGAGGTAAAAAGTTGTATGTATCACACGAGAGCAAAGACTGCTACGCTCAAGATTCTAATTTTGAATCACACGCTACGCTCGTGATTAAATTATAGAATCTTTCGCTTGCTCGGGACTCAACATCAATACTCGCAGCAAAAATCGACTTTGCTCTCTTGTTGAACAAATAACTATTTTATGTTTTTAAAGCTATTGGTTTTCTAAATATCCACGCATATGTGAAGACAGCCTACCATCGTCGTAATGACGTCATTACTATGAAATTGTGACAGCCACAGCGCACAAACAGAACAGCAGTTCACTTTCTTTAGTAAATCTGACTTAGTAACAGTGCTTCTGTATGATTTGTTACGCTGTGACGCCTTACTTGTCACTTACTCTCTTTTAGAATAAGGAACTTTTGAAATTTGAAATTGATTTATTTATATGAAATTGGGATATTTTCGAGAATTTAAAAATGTGGTTCTACTTAACTTTTAACTTCTATTGATTTTATTGGAAAAATGCCTGCTTAATAAATGAAATGTTGTCAATTAAGTTTTGACTCTTTTTCAATTTGACAGAGTATAATTTATTCTGGCTTTAATTTTTATACCCAGTCGTCAGGAGGAAATAAAAAAATAGTAATATACATTTTAGCGATGGTGCGGGTGACATGTCAAACCGTTTCGTTGCACTTATTAAGTCGCTGCGGTTTTATGTGGCGTATTATTTGAATTGTAGTCCAGGGGCCTTTCAGCTTGAACTACGAATTTTTCTATGGAAATGTTAGTTTAACTTGTTTGCACCAGATGTCTCTGGGTGCTGTCTCTATCGCACTTGCATATTGAAGTGACAGGGATGCAGCGGTCGTGCGGTTAGTTTTTACTAAATACTCAACGGCGCTACGATCTATGTGGTGTATTTCAGTGGTATCTCTATCTCAGTATATATATTGTACTTTGTGTTGTAGTCCGAATATTTATGGAGAAAAACATTAACCCCCTTATTCATAAAACTTAACAAACCTCTGTTAACTAAAAGTTGTTTTGTCCCTTTCCCACAAACATAAATGTCAAAGTATCAGATAAGGACAAACCAACTTTAGCGGCTTGTTAACTAATAGACGCTTAATGGACGATTATGAATAAGGGGGTTAAACTTTAAAAATCTGCCTTATGCATAATAAACTTCTACAAAAACATCGTAGTATGATTATTATTAAATTTATTTACTTAACACGCATTCAACGAAGGCATGACGAAGTCAAACAGCGCATTTATTACTGTGGTGTGGTAGGAATCTAAAGTAAATGTCAGGTACTGGTAAATTACTTTCGAGTCCAGAGTTTTTGCATCTGTAGTAGTATTTGTATATTTACAGGGACACGCGTACACGCTGACTTACACAGACACACGTCAACGTGTGCGTGAGGCTGGCTACAGAGGTCACAACTACAAATGTAAAAACGTCTCGAAAGTAATTTACCTGTAAAACATTAACAGGGGTCGTACTTTTCGGCATTTACCCCCCATGAAATTGGGGGAGGCCTATGTCCAGCAGTGGACGTCCTAGGGCTGATATGGTGGTGGTGGTGGTACTTTTCGTGCCGGTGACGTCACGCTCCATACAGGCTGATTTTAATTAGTCTTATTGTAATTTATTTATTTATTTATTAGGACCTTCAACAATAAGTACACTTTTACATATTTATAAAATACACATACAACTTAAAACTAAGTGCCTTATTAATTACAGAAGGACACCGCATGCACTAAATTACAGTTAACTTTAACAGAAATGTGCTCCTAGCTCTTGCTATTTATTTATAAAAAGACTAACTACTATCAACCAAACTTAAGTTTGTGCAGAAAAAAAAATGAATAAAGATAATATAATAAGATAACTTAACTTAGTATTTTTTTTGAAATTTTGAAATTTATGTGCCTGTTTTGCTGTAATCAATCAATCATCATTCATTAATCAATAATCATGTATATATACAATTTTTACAATTATGTCCGTGTTACAAACGCAATTTGCCTGTCACATCACAACTTATAAAGTACAACATTAGGTAATACTGCAAGTTTTTGTGACTGGTTCATGTGTTATACCAGTTATTAGTATAAGAAAAAATACCATTATAAATACATGATTAAATGATTGAAGATTAAATGTTTTTTTAATTTAATTTAACCGTATAGCATTTATTTACGAACCGTGACATCTCCGAGAAGACAAGTACGGTTGCCAGTTTTTGTTGCACTTTTAGCACCACCCGGGGGTCACGTGTAGGGTAACGGTGGGTACTCCCTACGGACGTGGTGCAACTTCGACCCCCCCTTTGTCAAGTGAGTGGGCAACTTGACTGTTAGAAGTTCTCAAGCCGCCCGAAGGCCTCTAACTTGACTTAACGACTGCTGTCGTAGACAGCAACCGGGATCAACGGCTTAACGTGCCTTCCAAAGCACGACAGCTCTCAGTTAGTAACCACTCAAAGCGGTCACCCATCCAAGAACCGACCTGCGCCCACATTGCTTAACCTCGCATACCGCACGCGGTAGGCGGGTGCCGCTGGGCCACGAGCGCTCTTTTTAGGGTTCCGTAGTCAACTAGGAACCCTTATAGTTTCGCCATGTCTGTCCGTCCGTCTGTCCGTCCGTCCGTCCACGGATAATCTCAGTGACCGTTAGCACTAGAAAGCTGAAATTTGGTACTAATATGTATATCAATTACGCCGACAAAGTGGTAAAATAAAAAGTGGAAAAAAATATTTTATTAGGGTACCTCCCCTATACGTAAAGTGGGGAGTGATTTTTTTTTTTCATTTTAACCCTAACGTGTGATATATTGTTAGATAGGTATTTAAAAATAAATAGGGGTTTACTAAAATCATTTTTTGATAATGTTAATATTTTCGGAAATAATCGCTCCAGAAGTAAAAAAAAATGTGTCCCCCCCCCTCTAACTTTTGAACCATAAGTTTTAAAAATATGAAAAAAATCTCAAAAGTAGAACTTTATAAAAACTTTGTAGGAAAATTATTTTGAACTTGATAGGTTGAATAGTTTTTGAAAAAATTACAAAAATAATTTCTGAACTAAGTTTGTAATTTAACCGTATAAACAGGTGTTTATTGTACCTGTCATTTCTACAAAATCACAATGAAATGACGTGCTTTTTAGGGTTTTGTGTTTCTGTACTTAATATGTCAACTTAATGTGACGGACGGAAAACTACGGAACCCTACACTGAGCGTGGCCCGACACGGTCTTGGCCGGTTTTTATAGATTTAATATTAATAATTACCATAACACCAATTGGTATCACCTATATGCAGTGTGACGTCAATTTTACGTCACCGGCACGAAAAGTACTACACCTGGACATAAATATCAGCCTGTTTAGCCTAGTTGGTAGTGTCACTGCCAACCGAAGCTAAAGGTCCCGGGTTCGAATCCCGGTAAGGGCATTTGTTTTTATGGTGAGCAGAGACATTCGTTTCTGAGACTTGGGTTTTTTCCATGTATTTAAGTATACATCTATTAAATATATCATCTACTAGTACGGTCAACTGCAAAAATATGTATCGATTTAATCCTATCATAAATACGATCTATACATATTTGAAATAAAAATGTATGTTAGGAAGAATTTGTGCAATTTCCCAACGAACGCTGATAAACCGATAGCCACGAGAAACACTGGGAAACTGAAAATAACCTTCTATAGACTAGTAAAGGCGAAAAAGTCGTTCTTGGGAAATTGTATCAAATTCTACAATAAAATTCCAAAACACATTACTAAACTTAGCAATTCTAAATTCAAATCTGTAGTATAACAAACACTTATTTCAAGAGCATATTGTAAGATAAACGATTCCATCATGGACAGGGATGTTTGGCAGTGATAGTGTCCTGCACGGCTAATCTATCGCGAAAATAGGTTTTCTACTGTAGCTTGTTATTTTGTAGTAGCTGACACTGTAATTTTATATTTAACTATACAATGTATATTGTTTTGAAAAGAAATGACACCTCGCCGAGTTTCTTACGCCGGTTCTTCTCGCGGCAGAGGTATATTTTTCCGAACCGGTGGTAGTTTATTGACGTTCATAGGTGCATGTAATATGCCTAGCTTGAAGAATAAACTACTTTACTTATTACTTTTACGTACCCACCGCAATCTTAATCGGCCGACATAAGAGCTACAGGACATACTTTTGAGCAAGTTGTATGCACCCATATTTTTGCAGTTGACTGTACCCGTAGCACAAGCCTTATTGAGCTTACTGTGGGACTAGTTCGATTTGCGTAAAAAAATTGTCCCCTAATATTTTTTATAGTCATAACATAGTATAGCATTTATTTTTGCAAGCAACGACGACCAAAATACGATCCCTGGTAAAACTTGTACCATACAGTTATATAGAATTACCTTTAGCAGGGCTGGCGAACCAATGGCACGCGGCAAAATAATTCGGGCACGGCATGCAGTCAAAGAGAATATAAACACTACGTTATAAGAGACGGGACTCTCATACTAAGGGCATGTTAAAAAATTGAATGTACTTTAGGTGGCAATCTAATACCAACATGAATATCAAACAGACGTCAAACTGACACATCAATAATAGTGGCGTTCGACGAAATCAGGTTTATCGATATCGATAATAGCTGTTTTTATCGATACAGATAAAAGTTTGTGCACTAATATTGCAGTTCATGCTACTCTATTATTTATTAAGGTTTGCATCGAGTCCACATTTATGAGTCCAGAGTAGTCTTACAATACACGTTTAGTATGAAATAAATACAATGATGGCTTTAAACGTGAACCCGAGGAAAATTAAACACTTTTACTATTTTCCAAATCCTTGTAATTCCGCTTTTTAATATTGTTTGAAATGGCGTTGGCATTCACACACAGATTTTGGCGTTGGCACTCATTTCTTCTTTTCCCAGCTTTGACCCACTGCATGCATCTAATCGTACAAGTTAATCAAATGATTTAAATCACAAATACCTAACACAAATCACAATCACGAGTCATTATGAATAAATAAAAATATTATGCTGCATCCACTGGTAGCTGGTAATGAAATTCTGGTGTAACACCGCTCATTTATTATACTCTCATAATTTTTTTAAACACTAAATATCGATAGTTATAGTCATCACTAGTACACAATAATAAATACAACATTATTTTTGTTTGTAGCCGATTGTACTGGAATAAAGCTAACCAAATAACTAGTTCAATGCTTACCGGACTTCATCCAAAGGAAATTTAGCCAAAAACTGCCTTTTCATGCAATTGTTACGGCTGGCTCGCAGTTCATAAATTTCACAACTCACAAACTGTCTTTTCGGTGGCATTTTTATAAAACACTCCCTTACACTAATTCTTAACTAAAATTCGTTTAGAAATTATCAAGAAACCATAATTATAAACCAATTACAAGAAATACTCTCATGAAACAGCCGGTACGCAGTAACAGGACACAACAAGCAAAGAAAAACATGGCGGCATTATTTGAACGGAAGTCTATCTACTCTTTGACGGCAATGACAGCTCTGCCATTATTTGCCCCTTAAACTCCATATAAACGCTTTTTTTGTATGTAGTTGCGCTAGACTGCATGCAGTCAAAAACCTGGGTTTAAGTCACTTTAACGGGCACAGTCAGCGTCATATAGTACGTAGCAGCCAAGCTGGCCAATAAGTTCGGTACGCCGTATATTTTGTATGGTGCACCGAACTATTATATAGCCTTGTAAGCCCCCACGTACTTGTACAAGTACAAATTAACAATAGGACTTTAGACCTGACATTTTAACTGCATAGCACAAATAACTGCCTAATGTACTTCTCCTAGTACAAATTAAGGTCTTCAGGATCCCTTAAAAACCATAGACATACTGATTATAACAAATGGAATGAAATGAAAAAATCATGCCCGGGTCGGAAGCATTACTCTTAGTTTGTACTTGGTATAGTACATCCGGCATATATCACTACCACTATTAAAAATATTATTATACTATAATAAATATTGTAATTAATTCGTAAATAATATCCAAATGTAGCGTTAATTTGTAATAACTATAATATTATTAGGTATAAGATTGTTGCGCCCTTGCAGGGTTCATGTTTCTGGTCATATTCTGAGACTGTAACACCATGAAAACAACATGATTTAGCAATAAAATTTAAATAGAAAAAAAATCTCTATTTGAATTAAAAAACACAGGGCTTACAAGGAGTGAAAATTAACGCGCCTAATATAGCATTTTCTCATCAGCATAAGTCTCACTTGACCAGGGGTTGTAACCGGTTAATCTCAAAAACCCCGAAATAGCCAAATAATTTGAATTAGTTTATGCTCTTTATCTAGGTCTGTGTAATGTATTTAGGTTATGACTGTGTATTTTTAGATTGCCTGATTAAACATGAAATAGTAAACGAAAGAACGAAATTCCTAACCGGTTTTTTTGTACGGAGAAATTAACCGGTTACAAGCCCTGCTTACGACTTCTTTTATTTACATGAATAAACGATACTTAACTAATCATATGTAAACACAATCTGCTTTGTTTCTAGTTTTTTATTGATATTCGCACATTTATTGCTTCGTTTTAAGGGGCGTCATTAAATTTAACAGTGTATTCTTAATTAACCCCTATTTTTTACTCTCCCGACCGTCGCATGCCTTGATCGCTTGCTCGCCAATTCTTGCTCCCAGTTGTCCTTCACACAGATACTCGCCTCGTCACGGAAGCAGCGTAGAATGAACTACAAGGGTCGGCTTCAGTGTTGTTGGTGCGTTCACATCGGCGGCTGGAGCGGTTACCCCTTTACACCCGAACTGAAACGATTGTGAGCCCTTAATTACATTGAAATATCATTTTTTTTACAATGTCATTAAAGTTCATTTTTATTTATATCTATCGCGAGTTCTCGGGTGTAAAGGGTTACACACTGAAATAATCCACCGTGCCAATTTAACAGTGCTATCTCCGTTGGCTGTCACTGAAGCGTAAGCGGGAGGAAGTGTTGCGTGATGGCGATATGGTGATGGTGAGGTGCAATGTCACAGTCAGAACGGAGTTAACATAATGAGATGGAACGTTCAATGGTTGCTGATTACACTTCTTTCTACTCCTGCATTGTAATCTGTCAATTAACCGTTTAACCTCCCTGCTGGGACGAGTTAGACACAGCACCAACAGCATTCTATTAGGTTGGAAGGAAAGTAATGAGCGTTTTTTTGGAATTTCTATTTTTTTCTAGAAACAGTATAGAATTTTCCTGAACTATATTGTATGATGTGGAAGGGGTAAGCTATATAATTACGCGTCAGTCGCGGTTGCACATTTAGTTATTCTTAAAAAAATGGAAGCGACAAGAGAGCACGTACGTCACTGTCTTTTATACGAGTTTCGTTTGGGTCATTCAGCAGCTATAGCTGCTCGAAACATACGCAGTGCAGAAGGAGAAGACGCGGTCTCTGATGCGACAGCAAGACGTTGGTTTGAAAGATTTAGAAATAATAACTATGATTTAAAAGATTCGCCTCGAAGTGGACGACCAGTTGAGATCGACGTAGATCGCTTAAAAGAAATAGTTCATGATTTGCCTAAACGTTGGCAATGGGTTGTAGATAACAACGGTCTGTATTATGAACAAGAATAAACCTTTATAACAAAAATATTTTTCAAAATATTGTTTTTTATTTATGACGCTCATTACTTTCCTTCCAACCTAATAAATGCGAGTCGGTACGACAGCCCAATACTGAGGCATTGGTTTGGACTGATTAAAGGAGTAACACTCAACTGTCCCAACTGAATTAATGTAATTTAAGGTAAATTTAAATAGTATTTTACTAACTTAGTTTTAATTTCATATAATTTTCTTGTCATGTCTACTAACATCTATGGAGTCTTGTGATCCGAAATAAAGAATTTGTTATAATATTATTATTAACCGCCGTATTCTGATATCCATATCAGCCAAGGACATCCACTGCTGGATATAGACCACCCCCAATTGCATGGGGTGTAAATGCTATAATCGCCACGGTGGTTTGGTCGTAGTTTCATGACATACCCCCGGGTCCAGTAGTCAGATATATAAGGGAGGTATTCCACTCATCCAATATATTTGTCCAATATACATTTGATCAAAGAAATTGGATGATTTCATCAAACTTGGATGCGACCCCGACATTTGTTCAAAGATTCTGATGACGTGATCACAGTTAAATCAATATGGCTACGCATGAAAAAAAAACTTGGACAAAGATATTGGATGAGTGGAATGGGCCTCCGTCAAAGAACTTTGATCAAAGTTGGACAAAGATATTGGACCGGTCAAATAAATGTCTGGTAAATTTTTTGACATGATATTCATTTCTCTCATGGATCCTAATTTGATTACTTTATTCATAAACCCGGGTATGTCCTAAAACTACGACCAAGACCACCGGGGAATGGGCAGCAGCATTCCTTGAGTGCGGTGGAGATACTGCGATCGCCAACCCGCATGCCAAGCGTGGCGATTATGGCATTTACCCCCCATGAAATTGGGGGAGGCCTATGTCCAGCAGTGGACGTCCTAGGGCTGATATGGTGGTGGATTCATAAAAAAAGTGAATCTTCGTACCGGCGGCGACCTAGGCATGTTCAATGAGAAATTATCGCCGGTTAAAGGGTCAAATGACTGAAAGCAGTATTAAAACAAACCAAACTTTATATAACAATGCAAGTCTAAGCTGAAGACCTTATATGTATATAGCATACACTTTAACGAGACCAAGTTCTTTCAAAACCTTGCCAAATGAAAATGAATTTAATTTTGTAAGAAGCTAGACTGTCTTTCGATTAACCACAGATAAGCTGAAAACAAGCCCGAAAGAGACTTGCTTTGTCTCCGCGTGTCATTCTCGCACTCATTGCTATTTAAAAAAAATATACAGGCTGCGGTAATAGGAGCAAAAATTTTAAAGCACGCTTCTTTAGAGCATGTGAAGTAACCTCTTGAGTCCAAAAAAAAAGTAAATGAAAGGCTCAATAAGTCAGCTAAATAAAAAATGCAAAATGCAAGCAAAACTGTCAAGGGACTCTGACTTGGCAGTGTATTTCTGTGTGTATGGAAAAAGGTATGGGTGCCTATATAATAATGAGCGGTACTGTAGGTCTTAAAATTCGAGCGTCGCTGTTACAAAACAAGCGTAGCGAAAGACTCTAGAACCTTTATTATATAACTATTACATAATAGTACATTACTACAGAGGCCGGGACGAAAGGGGTTGCCGGCCGAAGACATATAGACGGCCGAGCGAAGCGAGGTCGGATAGGTCTCAGGCGGGCAACCCCATATTTCCCGCCGAGGTATGTATAGTGCTTTTCTCAAACATGCAATGAAATAAACAACAAAAAAACATAGTTTTATTTTTAATACGCATAGTGGCAGAATGTCATGATGCCTGTGCCACAAATTTATGTGGAATGGAAATTAAATAAAGAGGACTTTGCCGGCCTAGGCCTGCAACATTTGTATGACATTGCATTAACCACCTCTTGTCCTAGCCGCACCTGAGACGTCATACTTCCCAGCCCCTAAGGAACATAACATCAATATTTCATTGCATGTTTGAGAAAAATACTAATTAGCACTTGGAAAAACTAAAAAAAAATCTAAATGAAAGTTATGAGAATGTTAGAAGCGTGGCTAACCATTTATCAAAGCGCAAGCACAAGGGAACAAAGCAATCCACGGCGTAACGATGAAAAAAACCGTTGGCACACATTCAAATACAGCTACTTCTAAAATGGCGTTTCAACTGTCCAACACTTACCCTGATCCGGGGGTTACACTGAATTTAACGATAAATAAAACTCAACAAGTACATTACAGCTGCCTTCCGGAAATAGGGAAAGCAAATATTGTCGAACTCGCCGGCGACGTATGAGGCGTCTCGAGAAAAGAAGTAACGAATACAGTGCGCGCGGAATTAAGTTACATGTTGTGACGAATGATTAATGTTATTATGTATCACTTTCTGCACTTGTCGATAAGGAGCCCCGCTTCAGAAGCCCTTTCAGAAGGGCGGCATTTTTTTTTAAATTGCACGCGTAACCCATTCTAGACTTTTTCTACGAAAAAGTAGCACGTATATGTGCATAAAGGTTCGCCAGCCCTGATCTGATAGGAATCGGTTATATTATTATCTTTATTTTGCCATAAAAAAAATTGCCATACCAATTTTAAGTACATATAAACCCTGGTAATTAATTTACTTTGTAATGTGATTTTAAGATTGTATTCATTATTACTATACATACGAGTATAATGAAAAGTTAAATATCTCTAAAATTTTAAACTTTTCATGTTTCCTTTTTATTTTACTCAACACTTTAACAAGTTTCTGTTTGGCCCTATGGTTGACTGGTAGAGAATGCCTCACGGCATTAAGTCCGCCTTTTGTATTCATATGTGCAATAAAGTTAAAAAAAATAAAATATACATATAATTGAGATAATAAATGAATAGTTTCATCGGTTATTCTTATTTACTACTTGTCTGACATTAGAGACTTGACATCTCTGTATATATACCACTTGTCTGACATTAGAGACTTGACATCTCTGTATATATACCACTTGTCTGACATTAAAGACTTGACATCTCTGTATATTTACCACTTGTCTGACATTAGAGACTTGCCATCTCTGTATATTTAGCACTTGTCTGACATTAGAGACTTGACATCTCTGTATATTTACCACTTGTCTGACATTAGAGACTTGCCATCTCTGTATATTTACCACTTGTCTGACATTAGAGACTTAACATCTCTGTATATTTACCACTTGTCTGACATTAGAGACTTGACATCTCTGTATTATTGGATTCGGAGACACAATACATCTGCCGTTACGTATGTGTTGTGTATTATAGTCTGTTGTTCATTACCACTGTTGTCTTGTCAAAATGCCATATTCTATTAATTAATTACTGTATGACTTGTAAGAGCGCCCTTGAGGCTTGTTTGTTTAAACGAGGACCCTTACGGATGCACTTCGACCCAATGGGATCTTTCTTGAGGCTTACTACATTTCGTCTGTTAACAGTCAAAACTGACTAAGTAACAAATACCTACTTAAAATAAGTTTTTGGTCAAAAATTTAATTTTTGGTACAATCATCATGATGCCTACGGCCGCTTTCTACCATCGCACCGCTCGCCGTCGGCGGGGCATTCATCCTCACACCTTAGAACCTAAATGGTCGCGTACGGTACGGTTTCAGAGGAACTTCCTCCCTCGAACGCTCCGGTTGTGGAATGAGCTCCCTGCCGAGGTTTTCCCGTCGGACTACAGTATGGGGTTCTTCAAGAAAGGAGTGTATAAATTCTTAAAGGGTCGGCAACGCGCATGTGACACCCCTAGGAGTTGCAGGCGTCCATAGGCTGCGGCGACCGCTTACCATCAGGCGGGCCGTACGCTTGTTTGCCACCGACGTAGTATAAAAAATATATAAAAAAAAACTTATTGCCGACTGTACTTTTTTCTACAATCATAAACTACTTGTTGAGTCGGTTCGTTCGAATGAGCCCAAACACGATGGGTTTATCTTGTGTAGTTCAGGAATTGCTATGACCACCTTCTGTCTCCATCATCAGATCAGCTCTATGTCATAATAGAGAGAAGTCAAAATAAGAGAGAGAAAGGGAACTATCAATCCCACAACACAAAACTGCGTTGTTTAGAGGGGGTTTTAAATTTGCAGCGTCCAAGGTTTGGAACGATCTACCACCGCCAATGCGTGAGCCAATGCAATTATTAAGATTTAAGAAGCTGCTCAAAAAGCATTTACTTGAACAACAGAAGCAATAGAACCCCCACCATAAGTAAAAGTTACTATTCACATACACATATTACACGCATTTAAAATCACTACATCATATATATCATCATCATCATACGTACCTAAGTATCAAATGTATACTGTATTAAACTTTGCATGTTTTTTTTTTGGCAATATAAGCGCCTAACAATTCCACCAATACACAAACACGAACACAACAAATGGGTCACGACCTAGGGGAGGGGCTAGGGGCCAGACTGAAAATCAGCGCTGAGCTTGCAAGCTCCAGCATATGCTGAGCCTGGTACCCATTGCCGCAAACATAGTTTTTAAATTGTATTTTTTTTTCTTATATTGTAAATGAAATGTTTTCTTTCACTTTTTTATATAAGTCTTTAGTATTTTTAGATCCTTTTGATGTGGCAATAAAGATTTATTATTATTATTATTTATTATAATAATATTGCATTGTCATCCGATTTATACATGCATGCAAAATTTCAACAATCGGAAACCGGGAAGTGGATCAAATTTAACTTGCAAGATTTGATTACAGACCGACAGACAAACAAAGGGACAGGTGAAACTAAATAAAAGCTTGTAATAAAGATCGTATCTCAGCACCGCTTCAGTACTGAGATAGGAGGTTTCTAAGAGTAATGGCACTAATGACAGATTATAGTGACTTGGTTTTCACCCGACGATTTGCTTTGATGATTTTGATCCGAGTTTTAAGCCTTTCGTCTTACTAGTCTGTGACTTTGACACGTGTCACCCGCACCATCGCTAAGAAAATTTACTGTATCACAGTATACCGTTGGAATTCTTAACTTCGCCTATGATGCGTATTTTCGCCTACAATTAGCACGTCTACCACAACGCCTGTATTTATTTCTTAATTTATCAGACACACCAACAAGATACAAGGCTTTTACATTTATAATGATAAGATAACAGATGAAACAAGTATTGCCTGTATCTCAATTATAGGCGTGCAACAGCGTTTAATTAAGATACCAGGACAGTATTATTTTGAATTTTATATAAGACAAGATGACAATAATAAGATATCATAATTTATATTGAGAGATGAGAAATACTTTTTTATGACTTCTTGATAATTGTTCGCTTCCATTTAGTGGCACTGTCGAAATAAACATTCAGGTCGTATACGGATGGAATGCACAAAAATTGTACATAGTTAAGGCCTGAATTTAATCTACGCTTTAATTTTCTCAGTTTCGCATATAACACAGATGACTAATTGTCGGCACGAAAATGAGAAAATTAAAGCGTAGATTAAATTAAGGCCTTAACTATGTACAGTTTTTGTGCATTCCACCCATACCTTTTGGTAACAGTTGTACTGGGTCTGAAGTCTATTCATAACTGAAAACTTGCCCAAGCTTGTCTTAGCCAATTTAGGTCGGAAAGTGGTGATGCGCGAGGACCGGACATGGGTGTTCGGGACAGCAAAATTCAAACTCCTAAGGAGATGGCCTTCATGAACGCTTCCATTTATAAGTTTGTGTAACAGAGCAAGATCCAAATAGTCCCTTCTTGTTATGAGGGTAACATTTTGAAATGATTCAGTCTACATTCGTAACCGCTATGTTACGCCTTTTTTTTATGACAGGTGGCAAACGAGCAGACGAATCGCCTGATGGTAAGCGATTAGCGCCGCCCATGGACACTCGCAACACCAGAGGGGTTGTAAGTGCGTTGCCGGCCTTTAAGATGGGAGTACGCTCTTTTCTTGAAGGTTTGAAGGTAGAATCGGTCCGGAAATACCGCAGGCGACAGTTCATTCCACAGTTTAGCTGTGCGAGGCAAGAAATTTTAATTTAAATCCAACACGACATCAAACGAAGATAAGGCGAAGTAATAACGGGATTTTAAGGCACCAAGCGCCTTCGGATGAAAATTAAACTACACCCGCCGCGGCCAGACACGAGTCCTATGACACTGACAGTGACAGTTCATTTATATAACCTTGGAACGACGTCGCTGTCACTGTTATGCTGTCAATGTTAATAAGCATCTTTTGGTAATGTAGCTAATTAGTTTATGTAGATAAGTATCATTTACTTCATTATACCAAATTAAATCTATCAAAATAAAACTACTACTACTACTACTTAATAATAATAAGAAAGAAAATTGTTTCGACCCTTATTTCCACAAATAGGCTTAACCGAATGTAGTTGGTGACGTACTGCAAAAGTTATATCGTTAGTCTGTGTCGACTAAGGAATAGGTGTGTCGATAAACAGAGGTCGATAATTGAAGTGAACGTAATAAAATGCCCTTTTTATCCAATTTCATTATTTCAAGATTGTGTAAAAAGAAGACAACGTTGAATTCTATGGTCGTCACCATCAGCCGTTTAAGAGTGCGCAGTACGTTCGGTTCTCCATACAAACGTATTTATGCTCTCATTTTAAAACGCCATGCTAGAATAACATGAAACTTTGTATACACAATGGGATCCGGCATATCTAGGTCGGAAATTCGTTTCTGTTGCTTGAAATTATAATGGAGAAAAAATACAACGATTATTAAGGTTTTCATACAAGCCGTAAAAAACTCGAAAAACCGCTGTATTTTTTTCTTTTACAATTTCTAGCAACAGAAACTGATTTCCGACCTAGGTATCGGATCCCATTGTGTATACAAAGTTTCATGTTATTCTAGCATGGCGTTTTAAAATGAGAGCATAAATACGTTTGTATGGAGAACCGAGCGTACTGGGCCCTCTTAAGACAAATTTGTACGCGTATAGGAATCTCTATAGAAATCCTTTCTTTTGAGTTGAGATATCATAATAATACCTATACTCTACCTTATTTATGTGTATTAAATAATATAAAATTAATAAACATAAATGAAATCTGACAAAAAGTAGAAATATCGAAACTTGCACATCACTGTCTGTGTCATAGGACTCGTGTCTGGCCGCGGCGGGTATGCAAAGATTGCCATAGGCGAAGTTACGAGTTATAACTTAAACAAGCCCATCTTCACAAAAATGGCCGTTTCTTGCTACATATTGACAGGCGAAGAGTACCGTTTAAGACCGCGCAGTACGCTCGGCTGATATATTAGTATGGATTTATTATTTAGTCATTATGTAATGTGTGTCTATTCGCACACGCCACAAGTAGTTGTGCATACAAAAGTATTCTACTTAAGTGTTTTACCTATACTATTTTACACTCTAATTTCCATAGTCATAGCTCCCTCTGTTCGGTTACCTCCATAATCCCAGCGCTGGGCTCTGATGCGTAGCCCTCGAAGTGTCGAGGGTCCTCCTCGTAGTCCGAAGAGGAGGAGGACTCATTGTCGGTGCCTCGGCCCGTCCGCACTGAGCACACCATCTGAGCGAGGTCCGTGAATGTGTAGCTGGAACGAAGCATTTTCATAATTAGATTAATCAGTAGTCATACGCCGATCACGGGGCTTCACCAATTGACAACATTTTTTTTAAGCAGGCATTTTTCCGCTGAAATCAAATAGAGGATAAAAAGGTAAAACCACATTTTTAAATTCTCGAAAACATCCCAATTTCATATAAATAAATCAATTTCAAAAGTTCCTCATTCTAAAAGAGAGTAAGTGACAGTTAAGGCGTCACAGCGTAACAAATCATACAGAAGCACTGTTACTAAGGGTGGTATTCCACTCGTCCAATATCTTTGTCAAATCTTTGATCAAAGTTCTTTGACGTAGGCCCATTCCACTCATCCAATATCTTTGTCCAAGTTTCATGCGTAGCCATATTGATTTAACTGTCATCGGAATCTTTGATCAAATGTCGGGGTCCCATCCAAGTTAGATGAAATCATCCAATTTCTATGATCAAAGATATTGGATGAGTTTAATACGATATTAAATTTCTTTGTCAAATCTTTGATCAAAGTTCTTTGACGTAGGCCCATTCCAATCATCCAATATCTTTGTCCAAGTTTTTTTTTTTCATGCGTAGCCATATTGATTTAACTGTCATCGGAATCTTTGATCAAATATCGGGGTCCCATCCAAGTTGGATGAAATCATCCAATTTCTTTGATCAAATGTATATTGGACAAAGATATTGAATGAGTGGAATACCTCCCTATGATATTACCTATTAAAATAACTGAGTCCGCTTACATACAACTATGTAACTACACTTTGGCTGGCTGCCATTAAAAATCGCCGCCCAATAAAACCCAATATATTATTGTAGGTGAAAAGGCATCACAATTTCTGATCCTGGAGGCCAATTCTCGGGCCGCTCGAGGTGATGTCCATTCAAAATGATCTCGATTGACGCAATGTCTATTGAAAAATCTCACTGTTGGCGCAGGTTCTTGAGAAAATGAAGTAGCCGACAACTGAGTTTTGGATTGTAGTCGATTTATATTACGGAGCGATTAAATTACAAAGTACTGTGGTAGAAAGGGTTTGTTTGGACGCGCGACCGAATAGCGTGCAGCGTGATGTCGGCGTCGCGGCAGATGGAGTAATGGCGGCGAGCCGCCGGCCCGCGGCGCCGTGTAGGTGACGCGCTTGTGTGTGTGAGCGCACACACGGATAGCGCGTTAACACTCACCAAAATGTCAAACATAGCGAAATTTCTTATTCTAGGGCACGATCGAGATTATGTCGAACGACGATCTCAATGTATATTGTAATACGCGTTCGGTTTTTTTCGATTGTATTAGTTTACAAACGAGTGTATAATAATAAATCATTGTATATGTTTTTCCAATTCATTAAATGTATCCACCACCACCACCACCATATCAGCCGTAGGACGTCCACTGCTGGGTATAGGCCTCCCCCAATTTCATGGGGGGTAAATGCCATAATCGCCACGCTTGGCATGCGGGTTGGCGATCGCAGTATAGATCTCCACCGCACTCCAGGGATGCTGCTGCCCATCCCCCGGTGGTCTTGGTCGTAGTTTTAGGACATACCCGGGTCCGTCATTAAATGTATCACATATCAAAAACCAAACTGTTAATAATTTTTCAATAATCTAATACATGATATTATGGTGATTTAACACATTAAACATATTTACGAATATTTGCTCGTTCGTACGTGAAATGGAACGCATAAGAACTGTTTTGACTTGACATTTTTGAGTCAAAGACTACTTGCAATATTTGAGAGCTGTCAATATTTTCCGCCAACCGCCATTCCACCACTGAACGTATCAAAAATTTTTAAAAGCCTTTAACCATTAAATAATTTGAATGAATCTACATATTTTTTGCAAATATGTTCATTTTGTGCCGCTGTAAACTGTCAATCAACTACTTACGTTGTCAATATTTACCGCCACTGGCAGATCAAATGTCAAAAAAATTGTGATAAAACCAGATCGACATCCGCCATTTTTTTATCGAGACATGATCTCTAACGGCCCGAGAATTGGCTTCCTGGGCGCATACAGGCTGTGAAAGACGTTGAAGACTATGTTCCTGGTCTGGTGCCTGGTTAGAATAGCACCACCCCCTTTCTTCCCTAGGGTGTCGTAAGAGTCGACTATGGGAACCAGGTTGAAGTGTGTTGCGGGCGATGGGCTAGCAACCTGTCACTGCAATATCACATTTTCTCCATCTTATCATCATGTCAGCCGAAAGACGTCCACTGCTGGACATAGGCCTCCCCAAAGAATTCCACAATGACCGGTCCTGCGCCACCCGCATCCAGCGGACACCAACGACCTTTACCAGGTCATCAGTCCACCGTGTGGGGGGCCTGCCCACGCTACGCCTTCGGGTACGTGGTCGCCACTCGAGAACCTTTCCGCCTTAACGGCCATCGGTTCTAAGTGCTATGTGCCCCGCCCACTGCCACTTAAGTTTAGCGATTCGGTTCGATTTCGATTTCCCCACCTATAAACCTACAATTGCTAAAAATGAAACTAAATAATTTTCGTGTGCCCTGCCTGCCCATTTTGGGAATATAGGCGTGTGTAGGTATGTATGTATGTTTAGCCTATTCGTCGGCCTGTTTAGCCTAGTTGGTAACACTGCCTCCGAAGCTATAGGTCCCGGGCTCGAATCCCGGCCAGGGCATTATTAGTGCATTTAGCACGGATATTTATTCCTGGGTCTTGGATGTTTTCTATGTATTTAAGTATTTATTTATCTATATAAGTATGTATATCGTCGTCTAGTACCCATAGTACAAGCTTTGCTTAGTTTGGGACTAGGTCGATTTGTGTAAGGGTGGTATTCCACTCGTCCAATATCTTTATCATAGAAATTTGATGATTTTATGAAACTTGGAAGGCACCCCGACATTTGATCAAAGATTCTGATGGCATTTAAATCAAAAAGGCCACGCTAGAAAAAAAGTAAAACTTGGACTTGGAATGGTCCTCCGTCAAAGAAATTAGCTTAAAGAATGTACAAAGATATTGGACGAGTGGAAGGGGGTGGTACCCTTAGATTGTCCCCCAATATTTGTTCATTTATGTACGAAGACTGTTTCCAGTCAGTTACTCACTCAGTAAGACTGGGCATGTTGTTGGCGGGGCGGCCCTCGGCGGCGCCCGACACGCCCCCGCCGCCCCCCCGCCGCTGCCCCTCGAAGTACGCCGCCCCGTGCCGATAGCCGACCTCGCGGATCTCGTCGAACGAACCGAACTGCAACGTCTTGTACGCGTCGATCGGCGGCCGGATGTATTCGCAGTAGTCGGATTTTTTCACTTCCTGCCGACAAATTAATACATACTTATAACTTGGAGTGTGAATAGGCACTATTGGCTATGTGCACGTCTGAAACGTCAAACGTCAAAGGTCCCGAGGCAATGTCAAAACTCAGAGATGTCAAATAATGACACATGAATATTTTATTTACTTTAGTAAACGAGAAAGACCCTGTATTGGAAATATTACTGAAATAAATAAGAGAATAAATAAATACATACAAACGAGACGAATCGTAGGAAACCGTTAAGAAACCAATAGAAAACGTGAAAGTAAATTTGACAGTGGTCCCCGGTAAGTACACATTTCGGCCATGGTGTGCGCTACGATCGCCTAGCTTACCCCCACCACCTACTTCGCACATAGCCAATATAGGTACAGGTATAGTACATTACTACAGAGGCCGGGACAAAAGGGGTTGCCGGCCGAAGACATATAGACGGCTGAGCGAAGCGAGGCTGGATAGGTCTAAGGCCGGCAACCCCATATTTCCCGCCGAGGTATGTATAGTGCTTTTCTCAAACGTGCAATGAAATAAACAACAAAAAAAATCAAAGTTTTATTTTTAATACGCCTAGTGGCAGAATGTCATGATGCCTGTGCCACAAATTTATGTGGAATGGAATTAATAAAGAGGACTTTGCCGGCCTAGGCCTGCAAGATTTGTATGAAATTCCATTAACGACTTCTTGTCCTAGCCGCGCCTGAAACGTCACACTTCGCAGCCTATTATAAGGAACATAACATCAATATTTCATTGCATGTTTGAGAAAAATTACTTTCGAGACGTTTCTGCATCTGTCGTGGTATTTGTAATATTTACAGGGACACACGTACATGTGGGCGGCGTATCTTCCGTTTTATTATTTAAGCCTAATTACGAGTAATAATGTTTAAATTAATAAATGATCTTATGCTATAAATAAGTTTTGTATGTATTTACTGGTTAGAGGGAATTATGACTTCTCTAGTAAATAACACGCGAGCTAGCAGAAAAGAATATATTATAAAAGATACTTTGAGAAACAGAAAATACACAACAGTTGGAAAAGCAGATGACAACGAACGTAAATTTTAAAGCTTGACACATTAAATCACCTAACTAATAGACACGCTGCCAGTATTGAGCAAGGAGTATGTTTAGACTACTCCAACAACTTCCGATTCTAGTTAGTTAATAAATCTGAAATATAAGAGTGTAATATTAATTATAAAATCGCGATTACATTTTAATGCAATTTGTAGTACCTTTGTGCGTGATTAACTGTAAAATGCTGGGCCGCGGAAACAAACCGCCAAAGAGGGCAAACATGCCCTGAGATGGCCTCCCCCTCACTCGCCCCTTCGGGGCGAGCGAGTGAGATGACAGACGACTGCGACGAACGGGAGTCATTACTTACTTGAATTTTGTGTACACTACTCTGCTCAAATAAAAAGTGATTATTGGAATTATGTGTAAATTGTTACTCTGCCCAAATAAAAAGTGATCATTGCTATTAATTGTTTTTTTCTTTTTCATAATATTATCCAAGAACGTGAAAGGGTGTGAGCCTGATAGTGACACAGCGCCGAAATACACGTTGACGTATACAGAAACGCGTAAACGTGTGTGTGAGGATGGCTACAGGAATCACAACTACAAATGCAAAAAACGTCTCGAAAGCAATTCACCTGCACGCATGTAACACCCTCGGCCTCATCATCACTTACCGTCAGGTGAGATAGTGGTCAAATGTTTATCTATTTTATATACAAGGTGGCCCATTCAAATCGGTCAGTATGGGAAAGTCTGAAACTATAAGACATACGAAGATTTGTTCTTAGGAACCATGTCACCGATTTTGATAAAAAGAAAAACTGCATTCATACATTTGAAAAAAAAACACTGTACCCAGCTAGGGAATCGAACCCGGTTGTTTTGAAAAAAATAAACTTACACTATTTCTATTCAGATATCGTTTGTGTAGGTCTTAAGCAGTAAATGTCTCTAAGAAACATAATGTCTAAAATGAATAAAATGCATTTTTTTCACATACTTTAATTTATCATAGTAGGTGTTCAAAGTGACCACCGTTACAATATTCAACAAGTTCAGGCATGTAAAATTGTCTCTATGGTTGTTTGTACCTCTCTACTTGTAAAATCGGTGACATGGTTCCTAAGAACAAATCTTCGTATGTCTTATAGTTTTAGACTTTCCCATACTGACCGATTTGAATGGGCCACCCTGTATACGGGTGTGGCCTGTAATAGGAGCAAACAATTAAACGGTACCCTATTGAGATCTCCAGCAATTATTTCCAGATGGTTTTAATTTAAAAGAAAAAAACTTTTTTTTAGGATTTTTTTTTCACAAAAGTAGCTTATATGTACTCTTTTACTCTACGGGAGTGATATTAATAACTATTTATTCAAAAAACACTAAAAAAATTAAAAAGAAAAATAAAAAAATCCCAAAAATATCCACTTAAACCAAAAATGCGACAACGATAATGAGTCATAACTTGAAGCAACCTGAAAATCAGCATTGACTGCCGCGCTATAATCTCGGGGTGCCAAGATCCATTACTTGGAGGTCATAACCTTAGATCAAAATTTCTCCCAATTGAAAAAAGATTTTTTTTGGACACAAGAGGTTACTGCAGATGCTCTAAGGAAGCGTCCTTTAAATTTATTGCTCCTATTACAGGCCACACCCTGTATATATATATAAAAAAATAAGACAGACAGCTAAATTTTTAACTAAAACAAACCAACTCCAATCTCATATTAAAATATTTGAGTTCCGATTTTGATAAAACATAACATACCTAAAACAATTGCTGGGAAAACATGCTTTCAAATTAAAAAACAGCATTTAAATCGATTCATCCGTTTAAGAGCTACGGTGCCACAGACAGACACATATACACATGTTAAACTTTTCTCTTTGGCGTTCCGCTTCAAAGTTAAATAATGGAAGAAGTACAATAATTGATTAATATCTATTTTATAAAATGTCATTATCTATACTAATATTATAAAGCTGACGAGTTTGTTTGTTTGTTTGAATTTGAACGCGCTAATCTCAGGAACTACTGGTTCGAATTGAAAAATTCTTTCTGTGTTGGATAGTCTATTTATCGAGGAAAGCTTTAGGCTATATAACATCACGCTGCGTCCAATAGGAGCGAAGACGCGGACCAAGTTGCGGGCAACAGCTAGTTTTCAATATATAGATAGATTTAATTATTTTTAACGTAAAGTTAGAATGAAAATAATATAATTATCATTAAATATTTATTTGATCAGTCGATAACCCGTTTCTTGCGTCATCGTATTGTTTAAGGTTATAATTTGACAGACAGTCATTCAAATCCGGCCCAGGGCGATCATATTTTTATTCTGATTGGAATTTTTTATATTTTATATAACTTTGCCTCCTTGTGCGTGTTCTATCGCTTGTATAATGGGTTGTGTTCCGAAGAACTGTTCGAGATGATGCCCACGGCCGCTTTCTATAATCGCACCGCTCGCCGTCGGCAGGGCATTCATCCTCACACCTTAGAACCTAAATGGTCGCGTACGGTACGGTTTCAGAGGAACTTCCTCCCTCGGACGCTCCGGTTGTGGAATGAGCTCCCTGCCGAAGTTTTCCCGAGGAACTACAGTATGGGATTCTTCAAGAAAAGAGTGTATACATTTTTAAAGGCTCGGCAGCTCGCATGTGACACCCCTGGAGTTGCCGGCGTCCATAGGCTGCGGTGACCGCTTACCATCAGGCAAGCCGTACGCTTGTTTGCCACCGACGTGGTATAATTTTTTTTTAAAACAAGTGAATTTTTAACAAAAAAAAAACAGACTCCAAAGTTTTCCATACTCACACTCGGCCCTTCCTGCTATATAATTTGAGGAGTTCCCTCGATTTTCCCAAGATCCCGTCATCAGATCCAGACTTGGTGGCAATGGGACCAACTAGAATACATACCCTTTCAAACAAAAAAATATTTTTTGAAATCGGTCCACATACATAAAAAAATCCGACGAATTGAGATCCTCCTTCTTTTTTTAAGTCGGTTAAAAATACTAATGTCATCCCTATATCGAATGGGCTTCTTTAAATACCATTAATAATTCTGTGACGAAATTTATATTTAAAAGGGAAGTTAGACTTTGTGGCTATATACGGGGTGTGGCCTGTAATAGGAGCAATAAATTTAAAGGACGCTTCCTTAGAGCATCTGCAGTAACCTCTTGTGTCCAATTTTTTTTTATCTTTTTTTCAATTGGGAGAAATTTTGATCTAAAGTTATGACCTCCAAGTAATGGATCTTGGCACCCAGAGATTATAGTGCGGCAGTCAATGCTGATTTTGAGGTTGCTTCAAGTTATGACTCATAACCGTAGTCGCATTTTTGGTTTAAAAGAATATTTCTGGAATTTTTTAAATTTTTTTATACATTTTTAGTGTTTTTTGAATAAATCGTTATTATACTTACATATATATATATATATATATATATATATATATGTAAGTATAAATATTTATTTTTATATATGTATATTATTATAAATATACTTATAATATAAAATTGTTGTAATTATTAGTACGTTTCATAAATGATTTCTGCACCACCTACTGCGAATTGTAATTATTTGCTTTGATTTCCGCTACCCAAAGGTCGTCTGGTAGAGATCGCTCTTTAGCGATAAGACCGCCTTTTGTTTGCCTACACTCATTGTTATTACGTACTGTACTGTGTCCTTTTAATTGAGGTGTGCAATAAAGAGTATTGTATTGTATTGTAAAAATAAAAAAATACTCGTTATATCTATCTACTGGCGTAGCGTGGGCAGGCCCCCCACACGGTGGACCGATGACCTGGTGAAGGTCGCGGGTGTCCGCTGGATGCGGGTGGCGCAGGACCGGTCATTGTGGAAGTCTTTGGGGGAGGCCTATGTCCAGCAGTGGACGTCTTTCGGCTGACATGATGATGATCTATCTACTGTGGCGCAATGCTGTGTCAAAGCCAAGTGTTGATAAATCTACGGTCTCACCTCCAGTTGTCTGTTGCACGAGACGTAGGCGAGCCTGCTCTGTATATCCGGCAGATTTGGCACCTTCACCGGAGTCGTGAACGGGTTCCACCTGAAACGTCACGACAAGTTTACTGCAAAATGAGGAATGACCACAAGCTAACCCATTTTATAATCATTTTCGGCATTGTCGGCCTGTTTAGCCTAGTTGGCAGTGACACTGCCTCCGAAGCTAGAGGTCCCGGGTTCGAATCCCGGTAAGGGCATTTGTTTCTGTGGTGAGCAGATATATTTGTTCCTGAGACTTGGATGTTTTCTATGTATTTAAGTATATATCTATTAAATATATCGTCGTCTAGTACCCATAACACAAGCCTTATTGAGCTTACTATGGGTCTAGTTCGATTTGTGTAAAAATTGCCCCATAATATTTATTTTTATTTTTTATTTTTATTTATCATATATTATACAAGCAGCAGCTTAAGAGTGCGCAGTACGCTCGGTTCTCCATACAAACGTATTTATGCTCTCATTTTAAAACGCCATGCTAGAATAACATGAAACTTTGTAAACACAATGAGATCCGGCCTATCTAGGTCGGAAATAAGTTTCTGTTGCTTGAAATTATAATGGAGAAAAAATACAACGATTATTAAGGTTTTCATACAAGCCGTAAAAACTCAATAAACCGCTGTATTTTTTTTTACAATTTCTAGCAACAGAAACTAATTTCCGACCTAGGTATGTCGGATCCCATTGTGTATACAAAGTTTCATGTTATTCTAGCGTGGAATTTTAAAATGAGAGCATAAATAAGTTTGTACGGAGATCCGAGCGTACTGCGCCCTCTTAAGCAGTAAATGTTACTATGAAACAGGATGTCTAAAATTAATAAAATTCATAGCAAAATGTTTTAATATACTGTAGGTAATTAATTTTAGTACACTACCGTCAAAAAGTTTAGGACCAAACACAATTTTTAGTTTCATTTTCATAAATTATTACGCAAACCAAACAAGGCAAAAATATTGCAATGAGCTATTTCTCACAAGGATTGGAGTTTTGCAAACTGGTCGAGAGTACTACGGACAGATGAATCAAGGTTGAATGAATAATCAATTTATTTATTATTTATTTAATCTTTATTGCACAATAAGAAATCTTAACGTACAAAAGGCGGACTTAAATCAATCAATGTTAATCATTTGCATATTTTGTGTTTAGCTAGGACGCTCAGAGACCATATACATCTCTGAGATATTAAATTTATTATATATATACTTTTGTGTATTCGCACAGAGACCGTATATATACGGCACTAATTTTATATAATGTATTGTAAGTTAATTTTAATTGAATATTGTGAGTTTGTTAATCACTATAGTTTTGAAATCATTATTATTATCATTGTCAATTTATTTAATTGTATATTTCATGTGTTGACTTGTAAAAGTGCCCTTGTGGCCTGTTTGCAGAATAAAATTTTTGTTTTTGATTTTTAAACTTTCTGATGGTAGTGTAGGTGTTCGAAATTACTAAGGTAATCGATCGAAATTACTATTGGCTATGTGTGAAGTAGGTGGTGGGGGTAAGCTAAGCGATCGCAGCGCACACCACGGCAGAAATGGCACCTTTCGGGGACATCTGTAATTTTTTTTTCATCTTTGCGGCTCGAAAATGACGGTTTTGCTGCTTGAAACCAGTGAGCAAAATGCAAATTTGCTGCGAGCGTGAAAACGACTTTTCCAGCTTGAAACCAGTGAGCAAAATGCAATTTTGCTGCGAGCGTGAAAAAAACTATTTTTTAATTTTTCATATCGTAGGTTAGTTTAAGTAAATTCATTCTCTCTATCACTATTTCTTTGCGTTATATGTTCTCGCCGCTGAGGTGAAAAGTTGTATGTATCACACGAGAGCAAAGATATTTTCATCTCGTGTCTTTGAGTCCCTCGCTACGCTCAAGATTCTAAATTATAGAATCTTTCGCTTACTCGGGACCCAACATCGACACTCGCAGCAAAAATCCACTTCGCTCTCTCGTTGAATTTCCTACGATTCGTTTCGTTTGTATTCATTTATTCATTTCCGTTTTACCAGTAAGGGGTCTTTCTTGTTCGCTAAAATTAATAAAATATTCATGTGTCAATATTTGACATCTCTGAGTTTGACATTGTCCCGGGACCCTTGACGTTAGACGTTTCAGACGTGCACATAGCCAATAACGCTTCTACGGTACGATTAGTTTGAGTTTACCACTGGCATATGCTGTTATTCCATTCGATAGTCTAGTTTAACGCTTATGTAATAGAGTTTCTATTCCAAGCATACGATTTAAAGACAGTGTCTTTGTTAATTTTGTACTAAAGCGGTAACGCTGCTAACGAAAATTTCAAATTAAAAGGAAAAATTGAATTTAATGCTCCGATTGGCCGCGTATGCCAGATGTCGCAGGTTCGAATCCTGCTCGGAGCATAAAATTTTATCGACTGATCAAATAAATATTTAATGATAATTATATTATTTTCATTCTTACTTTACGTTAAAAATAATTAAATCTATCTATATATTGAAAACTAGCTGTTGCCCGCGACTTGGTCCGCGTCTTCGCTCCTATTTCAAATTAAAAGGAAAAATTGAATTTAATGCTCCGATTGGCCGCGTATGCCAGATGTCGCAGGTTCGAATCCTGCTCGGAGCATAAAATTTTATCGACTGATCAAATAAATATTTAATGATAATTATATTATTTTCATTCTTACTTTACGTTAAAAATAATTAAATCTATCTATATATTGAAAACTAGCTGTTGCCCACGACTTGGTCCGCGTCTTCGCTCCTATTTCAAATTAAAAGGAAAAATTGAATTTAATGCTCCGATTGGCCGCGTATGCCAGATGTCGCAGGTTCGAATCCTGCTCGGAGCATTAAATTTTTCCCTTTAATTTGAAATTTTCTTTAGCAGCGTTACTGCTTTAGTACAAAATTAATTTAGTATGGGATGGCGCATCATTACTGACGATTTCTCAATGTAATTTGAGACGTTGGTGGCGTTAATAGAAGCCTAAGTCATCTACGGTAGATGTCGCTGTACGGCTCCCTAAGGCATTGTAAGAGGGAACTAGTGAAAAGGATTTCGTGGACGAGCTTGGTTGTTCCGATAGCTCAGAGGCTAGAACGATTGGCCGCGTATGCCACATGTCGCAGTGTTTATGTAATAGAAACTCTATTACATTGGTCTTAGGGTGATATTCCACTCGTACAATATCTTTGTCCAATCTTCGATCAATTTTTTTTGACGTAAGCCCATTCCACTCATCCAATATCTTTGTCCAAGTTGTTTTTTTCATGCGTAGCCATATTGATTTAACTGTCATCAGAATCTTTGATCAAATGTCGGGGTCCCGTCCAAGTTTGATGAAATCATCCAATTTCTTTAATCAAAGATATTGGACAAAGACAGTTGATGAGTTTAATAGGTGGTGGTATTCTACTCATCCAATTTCTTTGTCAAATCTTTGATCAAATTTCTTTGACGGAGGCCCATTCCACTCAAGCAATATCTTTGTCCAAGTTTTTTTTTCATGCGTAGCCACATTGATTTAACTGTCATCAGAATCTTTGATCAAATGTCGGGGTCCCATCCAGGTTGGATGAAATCATACAATTTTTTGATCAAATGTATATTGGACAAAGATATTGGATAAGTGGAATGCCTGCCTTCCAATGAAATACGAGCATATGTCAGTGGTAAACTCAAAGTAATCCTACTGTATTTATTTATCATTTGGAGAACCAACAGCTAACAATTCAGAATAATAATATAAGCTAGTTATATAACTTAGGTAACAGAGAGCCAATTATAGGTTCCCACCGGTAGCAACAGGTTAACAAACAAATGGTGGTAAGCACTAAATTTTACAACGTGTTACCCACTAGCATACAATCAATACCTATTTAAGAAGTAATAGTACATTACTACAGAGGCCGGGACGAAACCTCCTCGCTGTGCTCGGCCGTCTATATGTCTTCGGCCGGCAACCCCATATTTCCCGCCGAGGTATGTATAGTGCTTTTCTCAAACATGCAATAAAATAAACAACAAAAAAAAACAAAGTTTTATTTTAATACGTATAGAGGCAGAATGTCATGATGCCTGTGCCACAAATTTATGTGGAATGGAAATTAAAAAAAGAGGACTTTGCCGGCCTAGGCCTGCAAGATTTGTTTGAAATTCCATTAACGACCTCTTGTCCTAGCCGCACCTGAAACGTCATCCTTCGCAGCCTATTATAAGGAACATAACATGAATATTTCATTGCATGTTTGAGAAAAACATATTAATAAGTGATCTGTATGTTACCTCTTCCACAGCAGCCACCAGCCAGACAGGTCGTCGCCGTAGTTGGTCAGGTCAGTGTCGTCCTGTGAGCCCACGTCTATAGCTAGTATGTGCTTCGCGCCAAGCGACCGCATCACGTCAGCTGTGAAACGACCGCCATGTTCACATGACAATTTCTGTGTTTATATGACACTGGCAAACAAGCATACGGCATGCGTGGTGGGAAGTAGATGACGCAAGAATAAAACCGGGCAAGTGCGTGTCGGACCACGCACAAAGAAGGGTTCCGTACCGACACCTCCTAATCTACATTAAAACAACTGAACAATACATTTAATCAAAAAAGGTCGTATCTTTATAGGAAAATCACGGTACTTACGCCCTTTTGTTTGGGCAAGACAGTTTTTCAGCAATAACTCAAAAACCGTTAGACCTTTCTTATTCAAACCTAAAACCGTTGAAAGGATTTATTATTGTACACCATCTTGATTTTTTTCAGAATTTTAAACTTCTTAGTTTGGAAATTAGAGGGGGGAACACACTTTTTTAAGACTTTGACAGCTAATATCTCACCAACGGTTGACTTAAACGGTAAAGTTTTTTTAGAAACCTCTATGTAATTTTTTTATGCCTATCCATTAATACCTCACACGCCTATGTGCACTAAAAAACATTTTTGACCTCCCTGTTACATGTATGGGGTGCCCCCCCAGTTTTATATTTTTTTCGCAATTTCAAATAATATTTCTATAGCGGTTTATAGCATACACCTTCCTAACAAATTTCATAATTGTAGTGCTCATAGTCTCCGAGTAAATCGGCTGTGACATACGGACGGACAGACATGACGAATCTATAAGGGTTCCGTTATGCCATTTTGGGTACGGAACCCTAAAAAGAGCGTTGCTACCCTTTATAGATTTGAGGATGCGTTGTGTTGACAGCTGGACAAATGAGGGCCCTCACTCTCAACACAGCGTGCCTTCGGAGGCAATTCCTTAATCAGCCCACGATTCAAGATGGAAAACAAAAAAAAACCTAAAGGATGATAATTAAATATTGGGGGACAATCTTACACAACTCGACCTAGTCCCAAACTAAGCAAAGCTTGTACTATGGGTACTAGACGACGATATACATACTTATATAGATAAATACATACTTAAATACATAGAAAACATCCAAGATCCAGGAACAAATATCCGTGCTAAATGCACAAATAATGCCCAGGCCGGGATTCGAACCCGGGACCTCTAGCTTCGGAGGCAGTGTCATTACCAACTAGGCTAAACAGGCCGTCAAAGATGATGATTCAAAATAGTAAATTTAACACTCGCTGCCCAAAGCTATCCATTGTGTGTCTGTCTGTCCGTTTGTCGAGGGTCGGCAACGCACTTAAATTGTGATAGAATCGCTACCGTCCATAGGCTACGGTGTCTGCGTACCATCAGGCAAGCAGTAAACTTGTTTGCCACAGTGTTTAAAAAAAAACAACTAACACGCGACTAACTGTCTGTGAACATGTTTATATTAGTACTTCATCTGAAGTTCGGTTCATTAACGACCCCTCATTTTCTGAATAAAATCTCGTTAAATAATTGGGCAAGTGTCTTAGGGTGTCTTTCCGCCAGTGATGTGCTATGCAACGTCGCTATGGATGCGTTTAAATCTACCAATCATATTCATTGGTCCACATAGCATAGCACTGGTGGAAACGGGTTTTCTTAACGTAGCTTTCACATCCTCACAGCTTAGCTGCGTAACACATTTTTGGTGGAAAGGCACCCTTAAACTATAACACTTTATGATAACCTTCGTTCGCAATACTATGAAATATTAAACTGTAACCCTGTCTGAGAGGGTTACAGTTTACGGGGCCTGTCATGGGCGTGCTTATTATACTAACTGTTTAAGGATTTATCGATTAAAAAGGCCCATTTGCTTAGGTATTTTTGACGTGATAACGTCTTTAAAATCGTTTTAGTCGGGTGACATGTTCAGAAACTTGTGTCACACCAAAACCTCACGAGCGCGATCGCAGGTATAAGTGAAGTGCAAGTGAAGTAAGACGTTATCACGTAAACATCTCGATCGTAAACCTACATTACAAACAACCAATTTTTTTTTTGTAAAATTATACACACACATAAATACTTTACCAGGCACATTGTTAACGTAGCAGCCATCCAGCAGAAGATGTCCGTCCTTCGGATCGCATATCGGCGGGAATATGCCCGCGATACTCATCGAGGCCCGACAGTATCTCCACAGCGTATCTGCCACATACTTCACTTCTCTAGTCGATTGCCGAGGTGACAACCCTATGTATGGGTGACAGCCCTCGGCAGTAAACTCGCTAGGGTTGCCATTACTCACCTGCGACTGAGTGTAAGACCATGAGGGTGTTAGAGTGACGGTGCTGTGTGAAGCGATAGGTTTTGATTTTGGAACCAGATATGTCTACGTACCATTTCGAGAAAGGCGGATAGTTTGGAATAGTAAAAGTTATTTTTAATACAGGATGTAATAAAAATTAGAAAGTACAACAAACTGGCAACCGTACCGTCTTCTCGAAGATCTCACTATTCGAAAATAAATGCCATACGATTTTTTTTTTATAAAAATGAAGGCGGACCGTATATGGCTTTAATTAGAATCACTCTTTGACTATAAACAAATAGGTTCAAACTTTATTTGGCACCAAAATATGATTTTTATGTGGACTTGGAAAAATCGTCACTAAGCCTAATACATAACATTTTTGACCTATTTATATCTAGTCCGGATGCGATAGCAATAAAAAGCTATAAACGGATAGCGGCCATTTTTGTTACATCCTGTCAAACCTATCTAAAAGCGTTCTAAGAAGAAAGTGTAATAGAAATGAAGAGCTGTCAAGAATAATTTACAAAAAATTACGTTTGTAAGGAACGCGACCGTGAGAGCCATCATTGAACGCATCCACAAGAGAACCGTTAAAATTTGAAAACAGAACTCAACACCCCTCACATTTACACTCAGCCTAATCGTTCAAACGGTCCGCATTGGTCCGCGCGCGACTCACACAGACGGCCGCGCCTTGTGATTGGTTTACCTGGTAGATTGTTGACGTAACCGCCGTCCAATAGGAGGTGGCCATCTACCGGGTCGCAGAGAGGCGGCATATAACCGCTGAGAGACATCGACGCGCGAATGTAGCGCCACAGCGAACCTGTGGCGCGAATTGGCGTTTCAAATTTCAAATTTGGAATTTAAGCGTTCTTTTACGATGCTCTTAAAATACAGTGTTTTCTTTTTATACAGTGCATCCATGGAAAGGAAATGAATACACCCCATAAAGTTTGACCAACCCAAATGAATGGAGTATGAAGAGAGATGCGTATAAAGCTTACACTATGATGAACGTAAGTCGCTACAGTATTTAAGCACATGCGTATACATGCTAAGGGGTTGACAGCGTTGAAGAGTGTACGTAAACCGTCAAGCAGATAAGTCGCGATGGTCGAAATTAAAAAGAAAAGGTCCAGGTGGGAAGATGTAATCAGTAACATTACATCGAGTATACAACTATACCTTAGGATATTTGAAGTTAGCTTTATGTATGGTAATACGCAATTGCAGGCTTGTGTATTAGTTTTAAACTGACGGCCTTAGGAGTCCGTTTGGTTTAGGCGACGGTGAGCGGTTTCTTATTATAAATCAAATCAAATCAAATACTTATTTGCATAGAATACAGTACAAAGGGATGTCACAGTATTACATAATATAGTGTCATGTATTCAGCCGGTCTAGGCGTGCAAATATTCATTAAAATCTAACATTCAATTCAAATAATTATTTACATTACACACATTGCTTAATGTCAATTGAAAATAATAATAATACAATCATAATTAATTCTATACTAGGTTCTAGGTCTATAACTAAACAATTTTATATTGCTCCAGAAAACATCTAACACTATAAAAACATTTATCCAACAGCCGGCTATTTAACTTTGATCTGAGTACGATTAAGTAAGATTCGTACTAGGTCAGATTCTTGTTTTGTCGAATTCTGAGTTGGTCAGTTTGTTATGTTACCGGATTCGCTGTAGGTCAGATTCTAATTTTTTCGACAAGAAACTGACCTAGTCAGAATCCGACAAAACAATATCTTGCCCTACTACGAATCCAACAACATTAGAAACTGATCAGGTCAGAATTCGATGAGATAATAAAACAACCCGCCACTCCGCAAGGAGGCCATTTTAGAGAAGTAGGTTGGTTTTTATTTTGTCATATTCGTAGTTGGTTAGATTCTTACTTTGTTAGATCCAGGGGTGCTACTGCGAACTTCGAAAATCGAACTTCGTATCGTACCGTCCCTTTCCGTCATATAGAGTATAACACGAGAGTGAAAGGGACGGCATGACACGAAGTTCGATTTTCGAAGTTCGCGGTAGCACAGCAGACTAGGTCAGATTATTGTACCGTCGGAATCTGACTATTTCAGTCTCTTATTTCGCCGAGAAGAAACTGACATAGTTAGAATCCAACAAAATAAAAATCTGACCCCCGACGAATCCGACAAAGAAAGAATTTGACCTAGCCTGAATCTGACGTGGTACAAATATGACTAAATAAGAAACTGATCAAAGTCACCCAAATGGTCCGTTTAGTTAATTATATAATTAATAAGCCTGCAATTTACTATGACGGTGGCAAACAAGCTTACGGGCTGCCTGCTGCCTAATATACAGGCATCGGAAATTCGGATACTTTTATACTTACAACTAGCGAAATCTCGGTAAAAACTAAGCAAGTATGGAGTCGGCTTCTTAATATTAATATTTCTATTATTCAACTTCCAGGATTCCGGGATTGTATGAAGCATAACGAAAAGGTTTTATAGATTATGACTAATTTCAGTAGATTTCAGCAACATTCACGTTGGTTAACAGTTTTAACGATATACAGGTTGTAACAAAAAAAAAGTGGTGGTCCGTTTAAGGGCGTCACAGGGATTGTGTTTTGATTACGGAATATGTACATGTAAATTACTTTTGAGACGTTTTTGCATTTGTAGTTGTGACCACAAAGTACAATATATATACTGAGATAGAAATACCAGTGAAATACTCCACATAGATCGTAGCGCCGTTGTGTATTTAGTAAGAACTAACCGCATGACCGCTGCATCCCTGTCACTTCAATATGCATATGCAAGTGCGATAGAGATAGCACCCAGTGACATCTGGTACAAACAAGTTAAACTAACATTTCCATAGAAAAATTCGTACTTCGAGCTGAAAGGCCCCTGGTTGTGATCTCTGTAGCCAGCTTGTAGCCAGCCTCACACACACGTTGACGTGTGTGCGTCTGTATACGTCAACGTGTACGTGTGGCCCTGTAAATATACAAATACTACTACAGATGCAAAAACGATCTCGAAAGTAATTTATCTGTATGTGTTTATGTTATCCCAATTTCCGGTATTCCGGGTAATCCCGGCAAATTTATTAGTAAAATCAAATTGAGTCCACCTCCATGCTACTCAACAACAACGCGGTGTAGGCACTGCGGCCGAAGTGTAGGTATAAAAGTATCCGGTTTTTTTTTATCCCTACTAATATAATTAAACCGAATGCGGTTTCAGACAGGTTCTAGTCGAATTCCGAGTTAAGCCGACAGGAAAGCATTATTAACTAGTTGATCCCGGCGTTGTCTATGATAGCAGTCGTTAAGCCAAGTTAGAGGCCTTCGGGCGGCTTGAGAACTTCTAACAGTCAAGTTGCCCGCACACTTGACAAAGGGGGGTCGAAGTTGCACCACGTCAGTAGGGAGTACCCACCGTTACCCTACACGTAAGCACTTGGTGGTGCTAAAAGTGCAACAAAAACTGGCAACCGTACTTGTCTTCTCGAAGATCTCACGGTTCAAAAACAAATGCCATACGATAATCGTACGATATTATTACTACATCTATTAATATTAAGCTGTGTAGTATTTTAATATTGTCGGCCTGTTTAGCCTAGTTGGTAGTGTCATTGCCTCCGAAGCTAGAGGCCCCGGGTTCGATTCCCGGTAAGGGCATTTGTTTCTGTGGTGAGCAGAGACATTTGTTCCTGAGACTTGGACGTTTTCTATATATTTAAGTATATATCTATTAAATATATCGTCGTCTAATACCCATAACACAAGCCTTATTGAGCTTACTGTGGGACTAGTTCGATTTGTGTAAAAAAAAATGCCCCACAAATATTTATTTTATTTATTTATTATTAGCTCTTTTACCATCAAAACAAAAAAGAATGATTTGTTATTCCTAGTTTTTGTTATCTATACCAGTATACGCATCATGTTACTGTTAATTCTGCAAGTAAAGCCTCACGGTCTTCACGACACAGGCTTGACCTAGTGTGAGGGCCACTGTTTAATGATTGAAAAATGGAAATGCTAAATAAATAAATTTTGTATTTGTATCTGTACTTCCCTTCCGAAACGCAAAGCCCACTTAAGGATGATTCACAGTAGACCGTTCCGTGTCCGGGCCGGCCCGTTTTCTATGACAGCAAACGCAACGGCCGGCGTATTTCTCTAGAAGAAAACGGGCCGGCCCGGACACGGAACGGCCTACTGTGAATCATCCTTTATCCGGCCATTATAAGTTTTTTGAGATTATAAGTTTAATCATACCTAAAGCTAACTAAAAATCTGTCACATCTTTATTTAAATCAGGCGTGCATCAGAACTGCTCGCAAGAATGTTTCAGTTTTGAAATGTCTGACGGACATAAATGTTTTTTTTTTTAATGTCTGATGGTGGATCTGTCTGTCGTATTGGACTAGATGTGTTATCGTATTCATCTATCAAAATCTTTGCTCTATAACATCTGAATAATCTCGGGGTACATCCGCTATTTCTATACTTTATTGTGAATTGTGGAAATAATCTGTGACTACATATTGTAGGTAAGTGCATAAAAAGTAACTAATAAAATGAATTATTTTATCGTAATTAATACTGGCATTATACATAAGTATAAAAACAGCAAAACAAATAAAGGCCTATAATAACATTCCACTCAATTTACTATACTTTTTAGGATTCCATAGTAAACAAGGAACCCTTATAGTTTCACCCCGACCGTTTGTCCGTCTATCCGGGGCTTAGCTCAGTAACAGTTGCTACTAGAAAGCTATAATTTGGTATGGGTATATATATCAATCACGCCAACAAAACGTTAAAATTAAATTGTGGAAAATAGTTATTTGTTCAACAAGAGAGCAAAGTAGATTTTTGATGTGAGTGTTGATGTTGAGTCCCGACCAAGCGAAAAAATCTATAATTGAATCAAGAGAATAGCGAGTGATTCAAAATTAGAATCTTAAGCGTAGCGAGGGACTCAAACACACGAGAAGAAAAAGAAATATCTTTGTTCTCGTGTGATACATACAACTTTCACCGCAGCGGCGAGAACATATAACGCAAAGGAATGGTGATAGAGAGAATGAAGTTCCTCTTTGAGCGCACTTACTATCCTTTCATATTCTTCACCAATATCATCAAGGATTTTCAACAAGTCATCTTCTTTACAACTCTTCAAATAAACACATATTAGTGTGCTCAAGGGATTGACATTTTTTTTAATGTATTCAGTTAATTCTTCCCGATCATCTTCCTCAAAGCTGTTGCCGTTCTTAGTGTTTTTCAATATTAAGCTCACAGCTCGCCACATTATATAACATGGTTTGAAGTATTTACTGGGCTCACAGGTTATTTTCAACACATTGATTATTGTTATGCTAGAGTCAAGTATATCTATGACATCCGAATCTATCTCCTTTAGATTTATTAACTTTTTCTCATAGTAGCACAAGGCTTGGTGTACTCGTATCATGCTAGCAACATCGTCTGCACACTCTATATAGATGTCCTGCGACTTGTTAAAACCGACTATGTTAAGTACAATTTGAAATGTTATGACAAGCACTCTCTCCTGCGTGCGGTATGCGAGGTTAAGCAATGTCGGGCGAGGTCAGTCCTTGGATGGGTGACCGCTTTGAGTGGTTACTAACTGAGCGCTCCCGTGCTTTGGAAGGCACGTTAAGCCGTTGATCCCGGTTGCTGTCTTTGATAGCAGTCGTTAAGCCAAGTTAGAGGCCTCCGGGCGGCTTGAGAACTTCTAACAGTCAAGTTGCCCACTCACTTGACAAGCCTATTCCCAATAAGGTCGGTTTCCCCCTCGGGTTGGAAGGTCAGATGGCAGTCGCTTCCGTAAAAACTAGTGCCTACGCCAATTCTTGGGATTAGGTAGCGGACCCCAGGCATTCTTCAGGATGCAACTGTACTGGGAATAACGCTAGGAGGATGATGATGACAAGCACTCTCTCAAGCTCATCTTGTTCACAAGAATCTTTTAGATTTACAAAGAAAAATGTGAGTTTTTTTCACGCTCGCAGCTAAATTGCATTTTGCTCACTGGTTTCCAGCAGCAAAACCGCCATTTTCGAGCCGCTGAGGTGAAAACATTTTTTGAGGGTACCTCCCTTACATGTAAAGTGGGGGATCCATTTTTCTTTACTTTCCAAACCCATCCTGTTGGCTATCGTTAGATAGTTTGTTAAAAAACAATATGAGCTTTCTTCTACCATTCTTTGATTTAGCTATTGGATATATCAGGGCTCGGAAACCGGTATTCTGTCCATACAAAAATACCGGTATTTTTTTAGTTCTTATCGTTCTTTCGTCAACTATTTCATGTTTAATCAGGCAATCTAACAATATGAAGTAATAACCCAAATACATTATTGAGTCCTACATAAAGAGCATAAACTAATTAAAAATATTTGACTATTTCAGGATTTTGAGATTAACCGGTTCCGAGCCCTGGGATATATTATTTTATTTTATTAAACACAAATACACACAAAGCAATTATCAATCATTAATACACCATACATATTCTTTTCTTTTTTTTCTTTTTTTTTAAATGGGATTGCTCTTGGCCAGCATCTCGCCAGGGGGCAAAGATGAGGCCGACGATGAAGCGAGCTCACCCAGAAGATTCCTATTCACTCGTGCCTTAAAAAGGTCCAGGTTATATGAACTCGGAAATACAGACGCCGGCAAAGAATTCCAAACCTTAGAAGTGCGCATTATAAAAGAAGATGCAAAGCGCTTGGTTCGAATTAGAGGAATTTCGACCAGAATTCCTTAAAGGAAATTTCTTATATAAAACTAGAGTGATGCTCTAAACTGTGTACACAGTGAGATAGAAATTTCTACATTAGTTAATAATAAATAATAATAATAATATTGGGGGATAATCTTACACAAATCGACCTACTCCCAAACTAAGCAACGCTTGTAGTATGGGTACTAGACGACGATGTACATACTTACCTATATATATATAGATAAATACATACTTAAATACATAGAAAACATCCAAGACCCAAGAACAAATATCCGTGAAAAATGCACAAATAAATGCCCTGGGATTCGAACCCGGGACCTCTAGCTTCAGAGGCAGAGTCACTACCAACTAGGCTAAACAGGTCGTCGTCAGTTAAGGGACATTATAGTCGTGCAATTGAGTTATACAATATAATTATAATCGAAGACTTAATTTTCTCCTCATTGGCTATGTGCACGTCTGAAACGTCAAACGTCAAAGGTCCCGAGACAATGTCAAAATTTAGAGATGTCAAATAATGACACATGAATATATTATTTACTTTAGTAAACGAGAAAGACCCCGTATTGGAAATTTTACTGAAATAAATAAGAGAATAAATAAATATACATACAAACGAAACGAATCGTAGGAAACCGTTAAGAAACCAATAGAAAACGTAAAAGTAAATTTGACAGTGGTCCCCGGTAAGTGCACATTTCTGCCATGGTGTGCGCTACGATCGCCTAGCTTACCCCCACCACCTACTTCGCACATAGCCAATAAAGCGTAAGTGCAAAATTCTTCACATAAAGATTTTGGTTATTTGTCTCTTAAAAACAGGAAAAACTACTACTATTGGGATTTAATATTAAAGTGCTAATTCTTGTTGAGTCTTTGATAAAAGTAGTATAATTTGAGTATTGTATTTGTAGGGTCAGCGCAGCCCTTGAATACACGTACACTATTACAGATGTGTGATGTATCATCACGCACATATATACAATATGAAATTTTATTGACTGTTCAAATTTTTCCTAAGCATTATTCCTAAGCATCTATAAAAGATGCCATTTCAGGAAAAAAACAGTTTTTTTTTAAATAAAACGAGATGTCCAAATAAATAATTAGTAACGTGTATGACGCTCGGGGTTAGCGGTGCGGGGGAAGAGGCGCGCTCACCTATCCGATCTCGACCAAAATTGCAAATTAGTCGCACGCGCATTTCCGCGTGAGCGGTAGTGGAGTTCCGTGTTGTATCTCTCGTAAAGACGCGCGATCGCGAACGAGACACAACAATGTTTACGAATAACCGGTAGTACCCCGTGCATGCAGGAAAATTTGCAACTTATATTTTATTTTACTAGATTTAAGTTTGTCTCGGCGACTCAACGTGGGGGCGGGGCGAGCGTTATCAACACCTCCCGCAAAATGCGTCACCGCGGTATCCACGAACACGTGGTTTTTTAGGATAACTTTCAGCTGCTCTGTCTCAATATTTTAGTACTGAAAGATACTGAAACAAAAATCACGTCCTTTTTATATTTCGCTAAAGAATCCACTGTGAAAATTTGAACAGTCAATAAAATTTAACCCTGTATCTCTAGATGCACGTATATATCAATTTGCTTACGTTTAGATTGCATCCAATTTACTCAAAACAATCATTCTCGATCCATTTATTCGCTCAACCAAAATAGTCAATCATTCGTACTCATACTTCGAATACCATATTACTTAATTAATTTTGTACTAAAGCAGTAACGCTGCTAACGAAAGTTTCAAATTAAAGGGAAAAATTGAAAAATTTAATGCTCCGAGCAGGATTCGAACCTGCGACATCTGGCATACGCGGCCAATCGCTCTAGCCTCTGAGCTATCGGAACAACCAAGCTCGTCCACGAAAACCTTCAATAGTTCCCTCTTACAACGCCTTAGGGAGGCGTACAGCGACATCTACCGTAGAAGACTTAAGACTGGGTTGCACCGACTTACGATCACAGACTGATCAACGTTAAATATGGCGCCGGCATCTGTCATCCCATAGAAACTTGTCAAACTTTCCATACATTGAAATTTTAACGAACACAGCTTACGATTACAGACGGTTTGGTGCAACCCAGCCTTAGGCTTCTATTAACGGCACCAACGTCTCAAATTACATTGAGAAATCATCAGTAACGATATTACTTGATTATTGTTTGACCATATTACTTGATATTACATACATAGTTTCAGTCGGATTAACGAAAAATGCAATACGGCATTTCACTGGAAGTCAAATTAGCAACTTTTTACGCTTTCCGGTGCATTCGACACTAAACTCAAGATCACCAATACTCAATACGACCCAACGTGATCATCATCCTCCTAGCGTTATTCCCAGTACAGTTGCATCCTGAAGGATGCCCGGGGTCCGCTACCTAATCCCAAGAATTGGCGTAGGCACTAGTTTTTACGGAAGCGGCTGCCATCTGACCTTCCAACCCGAGGGGGAAACTAGGCCTTATTGGGATTAGGCTTGTCAAGTGAGTGGGCTACGACAATACGACCCAATATCAAAACAAAAAATATTCTCATAAAGATTGAAACCCAAATTAACTTATAGTATTAACAAAATTAACCGTATATGCTTTGCACTTTTCTCAATATGAGCACAGATATGAGCCAAGTTCAAATGGATGGAAGCTCATGAAAACTCGCTCGGACTCGAATCGGACGCAATGCAGAAGCGCTCAAAAGGTATTTCAATCGAAGAATTGGGGTGTTTTGGGAACAGGCCGTTTTGCGAATCAATCATTATGGAAATCGAGTGTTCTGCAATTACATAACAATTACAGTTTTTTTTTTTATAAAAATTAAGAGTATGCAATGTTAATGCTGTAGTTGTAACCTATATTTAATGAAAAAATTTACATGTACTCGTAATTGTATATTACCAATAATAATGAATATGAATATTACAAATTTAGAGTATTTTGGGATTAGAGCTCCGAGCTTCAATCCATTTGAAATTGGCTCATATTGAGGAAAGCGCAAAACGAAAACGGTTAATTTTGGTAATAAGTTAATTTGGGTTTCAATATTTATGAGAATAGTTTTTTTAGATATTGGGTCGTATTGAGTATTGGTGTATTTTGAGTTCAGTGTCGAATGCACCGGAAAGGTGTACTTTTTTCTTGCTTATGTATTTAAAAATCATTAAAATTGTATAAATAAGCTGAAGTTTCATTTTCTCCGTGTATTTTCGTATGTTTTGTTTATCAGAAACGTAAATAAAATAATTTTTAGTGTAGTGAGATACTATATTGACGTCGTTTGTCACGCTGCGAACGCCTCTGAATTTACAATACATTGCTTGCTCAATAAGGCTGGGTTGTACCAACTTACGATCACAGACCGATCAACGTTAAACCCATGTTTAACTGCACTTAATGCTGCACAGCATTCGCGTGTTCGGACACTTCGAGAAACCTGTGTTTCTGATGCTGTGCAAGCACACGGAGATACTCAACCTGCCGGCTGGATCTTTCCTCTTTAAAGTCGGTTAGTACGTTTGTACAGGAAGATGTGACATGCGGCTGTTTAGTGGCAGAGGAAGAGCTGACCAACGGTCACTTAGGCTGGGTTGCACCGACTTACGATCACAGACCGATCAACGTTAAATATGGCGCCTGCAGCTGTCATCCCATAGAAACTTGTCAAACTTTCCTTACATTCAAATTTTAACGAACACCGCCTACGATTACAGACGGTTTGATGCAACCCGGCCTAAATGTTGAACTGTAAAAAATTAACAACAGATGTTATTTTCAAATGGTGTTGAAGAAAAATTTAAAACCCAATGGTCAAAAGCACACTGTATAACGAGTTGGGCAACTTCATACACGGAACTTCGAACTTAAGTAACTATTTAATTTACCCTCTGATTCATAAAACTTGGCAAACCTCTGTGAACTAAAATTTGTTTTGTCCCTTTTTCACAATCATAAATGTCCATGTCACAGATAGGGACCAACGAATATTAGCGGCTTTTTAACAAACATAGGTTTGATGGACGTTTATGAATAAGAAGGTTAGATTTGTTGTTCCTTTTAAGGAACAATTTAAAGCTGTTGCTAGTCAAGGCCCTTCACCACGGTTAAAGTTAGTTGAGTGCGGCAATGTAGAAAATAATGAAATAGGTATTAGATAATCACCAAATTATGCATAAGTATGTCGTACAGCGAAAATTCATAATTGTTTACGTAACCGACGGTAGTAAATTGAAAGAAATCAGAGGCCGTCCAAAACATATGAGGCAGACGAAATCGTTAGTTAACATGTCAATAAAAAAAGTATTGAAATTTCAACTATAAATATAAGAAAACTAAGTTCGCAATTCAAAATTCGTTAGAAACACACGTGTGATACTAACGCGCTTGACGGGTTAAAAAACTTTGACGGTTTTTTTTGTTTATAGGTCAATGGTAATGTAACATCAATGGTAATGGATATGAGTGGAACGGTCTGCGAATAAGATTCATAGTTGAATTGGAACAAGCGGCCGCCATTTTTATCTCTTTAGTTTATCGGTAGTTATTATAATGAAAGTACTTCTAATTAGGCTATTTATGACTAAACTAACTGTTGCCCGCGACTTCGTTAGCGTCTTCGCTCCTATTGACCGCAGCGTGATGATATATAGCCTAAAGCCTTCCTCGATAAATGTACTATCCAACACAAAAATATTTTTTCAATTCGAACGAGTAGTTCCTGAGATTAGCGCGTTCAAACAAACAAACAAACTCTTCAGCTTTATAAGTATAGATTACAGCGTCTAGTTATCAAGTCTTCGTATGGGTATAAAAAAAGTGTATGTTTGTCGTTTTATAGATCTTATTTACTAGCCAGGTATTAACTTAAAAAAAAACTACGAATTGGCACCAACTGGCACTATATTTGGCGTAGATACTAGGCATAGGACCAGTCCACAGTGAGAACTAGACGTTAGGATTAGACCGGTTTATTCACGACGTTTTCTTCCAATGAAAAGCTACTGTTGAATATCAAATGATATTTCGTAAGCTAGGTTTTTTTTAGTGAGCCGAGATTCCAACTAAAAACAAGATCGAAATTCACGTGCTTCCCGCTCGGCAGCTAAAGTCAGTTTTGAAACATGTTAATTAACAATAGGGTATTTCACAACTCTTAATTATTTTTTTAACGTTAACAATAAAGAAATCACACGGAAATCAATCATCATCATCATCCTAGCGTTATTCCCAGTACAGTTGCATCCTGAACGATGCCTGGGGTCCGCTACCTAATCCCAAGAATTGGCGTAGGCACCAACCCGAGGGGGAAACTAGACCTTATTGGGATTAGGGTTGTCAAGTGAGTGGGCAGCTTGACTGTTAGAAGTTCTCTAGCCGCCCGGAGGCCTCTAACTTGGCTTAACGACTGCTATCATAGACAGCAACCGGGATCAACGGCTTAACGTGCCTTCCAAAGCACGGGAGCGCTCAGTTGGTAACCACTTAAAGCGGTCACCCATCCAAGGACTGACCTCGCCCGACATTGCTTAACCTCGCATACCGCACGCGGTACGCGGGCGCCGCTGGGCCACGAACGCTCCACACACACGGAAATCAATCATCGTATCAAAATACTCGGACTTTTTTTTAACTTCAGCTTATTTATGCAATTTTGTAGAGTTTTCAATGCATAACATGGAAAAAAGCACGCAGTAAAGTATATTGGAAAATAGCATGGAAAAAATTAGGCACAATTCCCAACAAACTTCATACTAACCGAGCGTTTTTGACATTACAAAAAAGTAGCTGATTCGACAGTCAGTGAAATACCGTATTCTCTTAAAGTACAGATGTAAATAGGTATGTCCCAAGTCCTACATTAAATAACTATAACCTTGACAGATGTCGACGCGATAACACATCTACAGTACGGCTCAAGACAGTGTGAGGAATGACAGAAAATCATATGTAAAATATGGGCAAAGAAAACCACACTCATGCATATAAGTATACGTGAAAATTTTACATGAAACATGATGCAAACATACAACATACATAATTTTATCCAACCCGACATTTGAACGTGTCGATTCTTTTATTATTTACTATAATGTTCCAAATATGGAACTTTCTAGAAGCGTTAGGTAAACCAATCACAAGCGACTCATTTTTTTATAAGCAATGGCAATCCCAGTGAGCTAATGTCGGATTCGTATTCGTTATTATAGATATCAAAAATTACTGTTATGGGAAAGTTTTGGGTATAGCATAATTAGATAAATAAATAAGCTGTCTTCTTCTGACATGTACCGAGCGCAAACTTGTACATTAAAAATTTAAAGTTATTTTTTATGATTTAGTTTGTTCTTACAATAGACAATCGACAAAAGGCTCTCTTATTTTTTTAGAAAATATTATATTATTTGTGTTCTGTGAACGCAGAATAATGTTCTGATAAAACCGCAAATGTACAGATTAGAAAAATGACAGTATTTATAAAATTCTGTACAGAAAACAAGAGGTACGCTTATTTAAGTTAAATGGATAGTTGTACGAACCTACAAGTGACAAACATAACCACCAAACTGAAATGTTCTAATGATGTCGGTTTAGAACTGCATAATGGTACAACTGACGACAAAGTCATGTTTACAGTCAGCTGCAGAGAAACATGACCGCCCTGCATACAAACTTCTATGCAGGGGGTTCACATTTCTCTGCAGCTGACTACACTAGAGGTTAAGGCAGAAAATGTACACCTAATCTTGACCTCGACTGTAGCTTGTATCTTCGTGAAACTAGCCCCAAGTGACTTGTCAATATGTCAATGTCGCGTGCTAGAAAGCGCGGATTGCAATGTTTCCAAATATGTATGAGACTGGAGTTCCAAGTGTAGCATTCGGTACATTCACAGAGACAGCTCAAACTCTTTAGCAACGATCTGCCATACATCCAAAAACACATACACGACAGCAATACCGTCTCAGGACAGTAAAACAGAGCGTGGGCTATTTTCTCATTACACTATGTCTAGGGACGTTATAATAGCTTTCAAAGGACACGTATAGTTGTACACAATTTCGACCATCAAACATACGAGCACATATAAATGCAGGTGAGTGTGGTTATAAAAAAATAAACGAAATAATACTGTAGCGGGGGCAGGGTAGGCAATGCGACAGTGTTCGTAACGGTAAACGAAGTTCTATAACTCAGTGTTTAAAACCAAGATCTGTCTAACAAATTTCAGAATTCGTGACCCACCCACCCCCCCCCACCCCCCCCCCCTCTTCAAATGACTGATATGGAAGAAAGAATTTGATGTTCTTACAATATACTATTTGACCTTTGAACTTGAGGCACAGTCGTTACAAGGACTGTGATAAATATGGGACATAAATAAATTTCACCCATTTTTTTAGTTGATGTATGGGTATAATCTGAATATTATTTTATCTCATCGTTTGCAATACAATTTTTAACGTCTTGATTGAATACCAACTTTTTTTACCGACTACGAATAAAATCTGTCCTTTTAACCGACAGAACAGTATCGCATCGCACATAATATATATTTCACTATCATCATAGTTATTGAGCAACGTACAATGATATGAACTGACCGCAGCGATTGTTCGCATCAACTTTACCAAGCTTAACATCGAGAAACCTTCGACACAACCTTAGAAGACATGTTAGGTTACCGATGCCTAGGGAACACACAAATGAAGCTCTTCTGACGTCAGAGGAATAAATCAAAACTGTAACACCGTCTCTTGTAACTGAGGAAGAAATATAATAAGGGTTGTAAGGCATCAAATAAAAGCCACATCCAAAACTGATACAACACACAAAAAAAGAACCTTGCAGCATTAAGTCCGCCTTTTGTAATTATATGTGCAATAAAGTTTAAATAAATAAACCTTGATAATCTTCAATGTTCCATATTTGGAACAAGCGATATCAATTGGATATGGTGAAAAAACAGTGTTTTCGGTAGTTTATTTAAATTTAAATTTTAATGCTTTTAAGGTTGTGTCATTAACGAGAAAACGTTATTCAAATGTCAAGTGTATGTTCGTAAACAAAAACGAAATTGACTGTGTAGTGTATATCACCTCGTATTGAGACTGGTCGGCAGAGCTGTTGAGGCAAATATCTACATCAATATTTCAATATACTTGTCATGCATTATAAAGGGTGTGGCCTGTAATAAGAGCAAAAAATTAAATGATACACTATTAAAAAACGGAAAATATCCTTTTAAACCAAAAATGCGACTACGGTTATGAGTCATAACTTGAAGCAACCTCAAAATCAGCATTGACTGCCGCGCTATAATCTCTGGGTGCCAAGATCCATTACTTGGAGGTCATAACTGTAGTTCAAAATTTCTCCCAATTGAAAAAAAATATATATTTTTTTTTATGACGTAGAGGGCATTCGAGCAGACGAATCGCCTGATGGTAAGCGATTAGCGCCGCCCATGGACACTCGCAACACCAGAGGGGTTGTCAGTGCGTTGCCGGCCTTTAAGATGGGAGTACGCTCTTTTCTTGAAGGTTTGAAGGACACAAGTGGTTACTGAAGATGCTCTAAGGAAGCGTTCTTTAAATTTATTGCTCCTATTACAGACAGAGTGTGGACCCTGTATACTTCAGCGTCGAATAAACATCATAAAATATGTGTATAATTGTTCAAAATTACGTTAACGGCCAAAATAGAAGGAGTGTATCCCAACTGTGACGGAACGCGCCGCTGATATGTCCGTCTATCTCGGCTCTAAGATAACACAATATTGAATATAAAATAAGACATGTGAATATAAAGATCAAATATTAGTAATCTCGCTTAATTTGCTCCAGGATCTGACAGATTTAGGGTGCCTTTTCATGGATGCGTTTCAATCCACCAATCCACATAGCATTACTGGCCATCCACATATTACGTCACAGCGATGGCAGCGGAGGAGATGGGGGGGGGTTACTGAACGTGACAGTACATGTTAAAGGGATAGGAAAAAGCGTGAAGGGGGGGGGGGGGGGGTTCAAGTAGTCGAAATTTTGCGTGACGTAATATGTAGACGGCCCCTTAGTAGAAACGGGTTTTCGTAGCGTGTACAGTCGAGTTCCAAAACATACCCACGGACAATGCGACCAAAACTATTTGGAAACGACTTCATCGTCCACGCCATTGGAAACGTACAGGCAGAAGCTGAGAAACATGACCCCGCTTACATAGGAGTTTTTATGCAACGGGGGGTCAGGTTTATTTGCGGACTGTAAGTTTAATGGCGGATTCGACTGTACACGAAAATCTGACGGGGCCTTGCCTTCGTCACACATCGGAGGACGCGAGCAGGAATGTACAGGAGGAGTTTATACATTTTTAAAGCGTCGGCAACGCGCATACGACACCCCCAGAGTTGCAGGCGTCTATAGGCTGAGTTGACAGCTTAACGCTTATTTGCCACCGAAATGATATTAAAAAAATCTATTTGACAGACTGAATTATATATCCTTAGGTCACGAGCCTATATTGGACGATTCACACCAAACGGCCGGAGTCGGCGCGCACGCCACCAGAGTCAAAGGAACTCGAACCCTCCATACAGAAGCTAGACTTCGTATTCAAACGGCAGCGGCAGAGCCGGCGGCAGCCGACCGGATACGATACATTCAAATATGAAATCTAACTTCTGTATGAAGGGTTCGAATTCCTTTGACTCTAGTGGGGTGCGCGCCGACTCCTTTGATGTGAATCGTCCATTACGGAACGCGGCTAAGCTCTGCTGTGTGACGAAGGCTTTAAAGCATAGTGAGCGTGTACATATATTTAACCAAATTATTATGATACTCGATAAGATACATGTAATAGTATTTTATGCAACAGTGAGTTAATTATGTAACGTTGCATACAATATTATTTCTACGACAGCAAAATAATTTGATTAAAATTTAAAAGCGATATGGTGGCAGAGTACAAACATTGGCGTGTGTCTCTTTTAAAAGTTGAGTCCCCAGTACGCTCGGCTGAACTCGATTCTCCATACAAACGTAGTTACGCTCCCATTTTAAAACGTCATGCTAGAATAACATGAAACTTTGTATACCCAATGGGAGCCGCCATATCTAGGTCGGAAATTAGTCATTGTTGCTAGAAATTGTAATAGAAAAAAAATACAGCGAGATATTGAGTTTTTTACGTATTGTATGAAAACATTAAAAATCGCTCTATATTTTCTCCATTGTAATTTCAAGCAACAGAAACTAATTTCCGACATAGATAGACCGGATAACATTGTGTATACAAAGTTTCATGTTATTCTAGAATGGCGTTTTAAAATGAGAGCGAAACTACGTTTGTATGGAGAACCGAGCTTACTGCGGATTCTCAAAAGAAATAACAGTTGTACAATAATGTATTGAAATACATTTTGATTCTCCCACCAGTCATATAATGACTTGTCTGTTTTTCTCAAACATGCAATGAAATATTGATCTTATGTTCCTTATAATAGGCTGCGAAGTATGACGTTTCAGGTGCGGCTAGGACAAGAGGTAGTTAATGGAAATTCATAAAAATCTTGCAGGCCTAGGCCTGAAAAAGTCCTCTTTTTTATTTTCCATTCCACTTAAATTAGTGGCACAGGCATCATGACATTCTGCCACTATGCGTATTAAAAATAAAACTTTGTTTTTTTGTTATTTATTTCATTGCATGTTTGAGAAAAGCACTATACATACCTCGGCGGGAAATATGGGGTTGCCGGCCTTAGACCTATCCGGCCTCGCTTCGCTCAGCCGTCTATGTCTTCGGCCGGCAAGCCCTTTTGTCCCGGCCTCTGTAGTAATGTACTATTGTGATATATCTGCCTGGCTCAACAACCTCAAAGCTGTACTCTGATTGCCTTCAATAAATATGTATTGCAATCATCATCAGCCGAAAGACGTCCACTGCTGGACATAGGCCTCCCCCAAAGACTTCCACAATGACCGGTCCTGCGCCACCCGCATCCCGCGGACACCCGCGACCTTCACCAGGTCATCAGTCCACCGTGTGGGGGGCCTGCCCACGCTACGCCTTCCGGTACGTGGCCGCCACTCGAGAACCTTTCCGCCCCAACGGCCATCGGTTCTACGTGCTATGTGCCCCGCCCACTGCCACTTAAGTTTAGCGATTCGGAGAGCTATATCGGTCACTTTGGTTCTGCTGCGGATGGCCTCATTCAGAGAAACTCCTAACATAGCTCTCTCCATTGCTCTTTGGGTGACTTTGAGCCTTCTTACGAGGCCCATAGAGTAAAAAAGGAGTAGTGTGTTGCCATACGATTAAATAAATAAATTGTTTTAATACAGCTGTCAGTCATCTATTTGACAGATTATAATGCTGCAGTAGAAGAATTAGTACAATATACCGGATCATTGAGACTTTTTTCTCGTGTCGTCTATATCTTGTTGTGGCTTGGGTTAGTAAATGTGCAAAAGCGGTAAATGATGAGTCACAAAAAAGTCAAAAAACACAATATTAATTTCCTGTCCATGAATGTGTCGTGTTAGTTAGATAATAAATTAATAACACAGTATACAGTGTGTGTACTGTAATAGGAGCAAAAAAATCACTACACTATTGAGCTCTCCAGCATTTATTTCCAAGCAATGTTTTTGATTAAGGGGGTGCAGTACGCTCGGTTCTCGAAACAAACGCATTTACGCTCTCATTTTAAAACGCCACGCTAGAATAACATGAAACATTGTATACACAATGGGATCCGGCATATCTAAGTCGTAAATTAGTTTCTGTTGGTAGAAATTGTAAAAGAAAAAAGATACAGCGGTTTTTTGAGTTTTTTACGGCTTGTATGAAAACCTTAATAATCGTTGTATTTTTTCTCCATTACAATTTCAAGCAACAGAAACTAATTTCCGACCTAGATATGCCGGATCCCATTGTGTATACAAAGTTTCATGTTATTCTAGCATGGTGTTTTAAAATGAGAGCGTAAATACGTTTGTATGGAGAACCGAACGTACTGCGCAGTCTTAATGCTGATATTGTGATGCAGCGAGGGAATGCCGCCGGCATCCTCGGCACAATGCCTCAAGGGCCCGTTTTAGATTTAAGTTAGTTTTAATTTTGTTTTTTTACCGACTTCAATAGAAGGAAGGAGGTACTCAGTTCGTCTGCATGTTTGCTTGATCTTTTTTTTATGTACCTACTTATATGTATGTTCCCCGATAACTGTTGCCGATTTTGATAATCCTTTTTTTGTTTCAAAGCAGGTACCCCGACATTGGTCCCATATAAATTTGGTGAGGGTCTGATGATGGGATCTAGGAGGAATCGAGGTAACTCCTCGAATTTTATAGGCACGCATATACCGATTTCGGTATTTTCTGTAGGTAACCAAGCATTGGCTCACTTGTGGCATAGCAAGTACAAAATTGAAGTCGGTTTTTTTTGGTATAAATTATATTATTTTGGTTAAGTGTTCTTGTATATATGTTCTTTGTATATAAATAAATTACAATTGTATTTTTTTTATATAAATATAGCTTACGTGTACTTTTTTACTCTACTGGATTGATATTAATGACTGTTTATTTTGAAAACACAAAATTTCGAAAAGATAAATAAAACCCCAAAAATATCCTATCAAACCAATAATGCAATAACGATTAGGAGATGCTACCTCAAAATCATCAGTGACTGCCGCGCTGTAATCTCGTGGTGCCAAGACCCATTGCTTGGAGGCCATAACTTTAGATCCAAATTTCTCCCAATTTAAAAAAGATTTTTTTGGACACAAGAGGTTACTGCAGATGCTCTAAGAAAGCGTCCTTTTAAATTTTTAGCTCCTATTACATGAGTATATATACCTATATATTAAGGACGGATTACAAAAATATCGAATTAAAATGACTATGAACCGAATAACCTTTACTTGGCAATATCTTTAATTGCACACTCTCTCTTCTTTCTTTCTTTCATTCTAAGGTTTTTTTTTCGCTATACATTAGAATGTAACAGACGCTACGTCACACGTTTTTGAAATCCATCCTTACACAAGTATACCATGGGGTCTGTTACATAACAAATTGTAACTTTTAAGCGGAAGCATCTTTATTACTAACTGAGTTGAAAAGAGATTTTCCGCTTATATTACAAGTAACGGGTATACGGGTGAGGACCAAATTGTTGAGCCATCGTTAAGGCATTTAATACGCCTACAATTTAATTGATTCCGTTGTGACACGAAAATTTGTCATACAATTTATATGGGTAACTTTCGTGTCACAACGGAATCAATTAAATTGTAGGCGAATTAAACGCCTTAACGGTGGTCCAAAAATTTAGTCTTCACCCATACAACGGGGTGATACACAGTTGCAAAAAACAAGTACTCTCCCGTGGTTAATTGAGTAATTAGTTGAAAGTCCCCAGTACGCTCGGCTGAACTCGATTCTCCATACAAACGTAGTTTCGTTCTCATTTTAAACCGCCACGCTAGAATAACATGAAGCTTTGTGTATACACAATGAGATCCAGTATATCTAGGTCGGAAATTAGTTTCTGTTGCTAGAAATTGTAATAGAAAAACCATACAGTGAGTTTATGAGAAGATATCGCATCGGTATTCCGGTGGAGTCTGGACAACAAACTTAGTTTTAATACGGCTAAGTGTCAGGTGTGTAGTTTTAGTCGAGCCTCTGTCCCTATACATGCTCAATATACACTTGGAACTGAGCCTATTACTAGAGTCGACTCAGTCAAAGATCTAGGCGTTATATTTGACACGCGACTAACTTTTCACGACCACATCAAAGCGCTTGCCACCAGTAGCTTTCGTAGATTAGGTTTCGTAATTCGCAACGTCAGAGGTTTTCATGATCCGGGTGCCATCAAAGTTCTATACATGGCTCTAGTGAGAAGCAAGCTGGAGGCATCCGCACTAATCTGGAACCCTTTTGAGTCGACTTATATTTTGCTCCTGGAAAAGGTACAAAAAACATTCCTAAGAATGTATTATAAAAAGATATTCGGATACTATCCTTTCCTATATCCAACCAAATTTATTTTAGGAACTCTAGGTTTCAATTCCTTAGAAGTGAGGCGCAACTCCAGCTTGCTCGTTTTTGCGTGTCGGGTTCTGCGAGGTAACTCGGACTGCCCAGAACTGGTAGAGAGGCTTGTGAGGCTGTTTGTGCCCGATCTGAAAAAAATAACCCTCAGGCCGCGGTTACGGCCTCTGTTAGCAGTGCCAACAGCGCGTACGGTGGCACATAGAAACTCGCCGCTCCTTCGGGCCCTGGCTCTCCTGAATGCGCTCCTGGCATCAGCACCGGAGTGTGACCTACTAGCGTGGCGATGGGCGACTGTGTGTCAGGAATGCTTGAGATTTTGCGAGGCGATGGACAAAAGGCAGTCTAGTGTTTTAACTTACTAATATTAAGTATGTAGTTTCACAGTGTATTAGTTATACGACTGTAATACTGTGTAAATAAATAAATAAATAAATAAATAAAATAAATAAATAAATAAATGAGTCTTTTACGTCTTATATGAAAACCTTAATAATCGCTGTATTTTTTCTCCATTACAATTTCAAGCAATAGAAACTAATTTCCGACCTAGATATGCCGGATCCCATTGTGTATACACAAAGCTTCATGTTATTCTAGCGTGGCGTTTTAAAATGAGAGCCTAAATACGTTTGTATGGAGAACCGATTCACACCGATCGTACTGCGCCGTCTTAAGTTTTTTACCCGTTTGTATAGAGAACCGAGCTTACTGCGGACTCTTAACGGCCGATGTGCAAGTAAGCTGGGTTCCTATTACGAGTACATTGTTTTTTTTAACGAGTGGAATTGGTATAAACTGTCAGTTTTAACATCAGATTGTTTCCGCAACGTTACCGAGCGTGCATAAGGTGCATTTAAGGATAGTTTCCACCGAACGGCTCGCATCGCATCGGATCGGAACGGATTTAATAATCATTTATTTTAATCGTATGGCATGTATTTACGAACCGTGAGATCTTCGAGAAGACAAGTACGGTTGCCAGTTTATGTTGCACTTTTAGCACCACCCGGGGGTCACGTGTATATAACGTAACGCTGGGTACTCCCTACGGACGTGGTGCAACTTCGACCCCCCTTTGTCAAGTGAGTGGGCAACTTGACTGTTAGAAGTTTCAAGTCGCCCGAAGGCGTCTAACTTGGCTTAACGACTGCTTTCGTAGACAGCAGCCGGGATCAACGGCTTAACGTGCCTTCCAAAGCACGGGAGCGCTCAGTTAGTAACGACTCAAAGCGGTCACCCATCCGAGAACTGACCTGCCCCCACATTGCTTAACCTCGCATACCGCACGCGGTACGCGGGCGCCGCTGGTCCACGAACGCTTCATTAAACGATATTAAATCATGTATCATCAAATTACGATACTAAATCATATCAGTCAGCTGCAGAGAAACGTGACCCCCTTCAATAGAAGTCTTGTATTTATATAATTTGTAAAATATTTACACGCTTACATGGCTATATACATGAAACAAAAAAAATATATCTTATAAGACTGTATTCTCGGCAAATAAAATAAGATTGTAAAATCCGTTCCGATCCGATGCGATGCGATCCGTTTGGTGGATATTATCCTTTAAATGTCATTTTCAGAGTCATATTGGTGACATTTTGAACTGTCATAAGTGACTTCTCATTTGGGTAACAACCACATTTTTGGACCATAAAGAACCATAAAGCTATTAATCCGCCTACAATTTATATGATTCCGCTGTGGCAAATATATTCATACAATTTATTTGGGTAAACTTCGTGTAATTTTAAACTTATATGTTTAATTGTTTATTGATAATTATACAATACATTAAAAGTCGATCAATAAGAAGCCAATGACTCAAATTGTCACCAATATTCCGAGCTCTGGTCATTTTGTATACTAAAACTAACAGTTGCATCTACATAGTCAGTTGGATATTTCAGGGGCCGTCCACTTATTACGTCACTCATTTTTTTTACATAATACATCATTTTCTGGATAAGCTTACACAAATCAATTTTGCCCCAAACTAAGCAAAGCTTGTAATATGGGTACCAGGCGAAGAATCATCATCCACCACCACCACCATATCAGCACAAAGATGTCCACTGCTGGACATAGGCCTCCCCCAATTGCATGGGGGGGGGGGGGGGGGAAATGCCATAATCGCCACGCTTGGCATGCGGGTTGGCAATCGCAGTATCTCCACCGCACTCCAGGGATGCTGCTGCCCATCCCCCGGTGGTCTTGGTCGTAGTTTTAGGACACCCGTGTACGAGGCTTGCACTGAAAGTGGCGGGAATCGAATACTTATTAATTTATTTTTAACATGTATTATACCTTTTTATAATCTCTGAAGTTTCCTTATCTCAACACACTGGCCACTTAGAAAAAAAAAAGTATGGTTCGGTTTCAATTGTTTATTGAAGTCGTCGAGTCACTGCTTAAAATGGAATTGTGCCGTGAAAATTTCAGAGCTATGATTTATTATGACTTTAAAAGTGGACTAACACAAAAACAATGTGAAGAGCGGATGGTTGCTGCTTTTAATATTGAAGCTCCTTCAAAGACTACAATATACAGGTGGTATTCAGAATTTCAACGTGGCCGTGTATCCCTCACCGACGAAGTGCGTGAAGGTCGACCAAAATCGGCAGTCACGCAAGAAAACGTCGATGTTGTGCGTCGTCTGATAAATGAAGACCGACATGTGACATATCGGGAAATTCAAGAGCACCTGGGTATTGGAATGAGTCAAATACAAATTATTTTAAAAGAAGAATTAGGCGTGAAAAAGTTATTTTCCCGTTGGATACCTCACCTATTGTCTGACGAGCAGAAAATAGTCCGTGTCAATTGGTGCCGCAAAACTTTGAAAAGATTTAACAAGGGACGCTCAAATGCTGTTTTTAGCATAGTATCAGGTGACGAGTCGTGGATATACGCTTATGAGCCTGAAACTAAAAACCAATCCCGAGTATGGGTCTTCGAAGACGAGCTCAAACCCACAAAAGTTGTTAGTTCTCGCAGTACGGCTAAGAAGATGGTGGCTACGTTTATCTCTAAATCTGGTCACGTAGCTACTGTGGCTCTTGAGGATCGTAGAACAGTCAATGCTGATTGGTACACCACTATTTGTTTGCCGAACGTCTTTGCTGAACTCCGAAAAACAAACCCTAGTCGTCGCATCATCCTTCACCACGACAACGCCAGCCCACACACCGCTCGGACAACAACTGAGTACCTGGACGGTGAAAAAGTCGAAATATTGGACCACCCTCCATATAGCCCTGACTTAAGTCCCAACGACTTTTTTACATTCCCCAGAATCAAGGACAAACTGCGTGGTCAGCGGTTTCAGACGCCAGAAGAAGCAGTGGAGGCCTATAAAATAGCCATTTTGTCGACCCCTACTTCAGAGTTCAAAAAGTGCTTTATGGACTGGTTTGAACGCATGCATAAGTGCATGAAATACAAAGGAGAATATTTTGAAAAACAATAAAAATAAATAAACTCACTTATACTGCATATTTTCTTCTATTCCCGAAACTTTCAGTTTTACCCTCGTATGTCCTAAAGAATCATCCTAGCGTTATTCCCAGTGCGGTTACATCCAGAAGGATCCGTGACCGGCTTTCGAACTCAGGGCGACAACTGCCACAAGTTTCATTACAGTGTTCGCCAACTGCCGTGTCGTGGTGGTTTATTCCCCCACCCGCCAATTTCTTTTCGATCCCATTAAGACGTACTATCACATTATGCTAAACACATACATTAACAAATAAGAACAGCAGTTAGTAAACACTAGAGACATACCTGATGTACCTACAGAGACACTAACTCACAAAGCCGGCTCTTCTCGTGGCAGAGGTTTATTTTTCCGAACCGGTGGTAGTTTATTGACGTTGATAGGTGTATGTAATTATGACTAATTTGAAGAATAGATTAGAGAGGTACTCCACTCATCCAATATCTTTGTCCAATATACATTTGATCAAAGAAATTGGATGATTTCATCCAACTTGGATAGGACCCCGAGATTTGATCAAAGATTCTGATGACAGTGAAATCAATATGGCTACGCATGAAAAAGAATAAAACTTGGACAAAGATTTTGGATGAGTGGAATGGGCCTACGTCAAAGAACTTTGATCAAAGATTTGACAAAGATATTGGACGAGTGGAATACCACCCTCACTTTTACTTTCTTTTTTAAAGAGTATGAACAGGCGTCCCCAAACTAGGCAGGTAATTGATAGCCACTTCGGTTCTAGTCGTGTTCAGAGTTTAGCTGACGGGAAAGCATTGTCCACTATATCATATGCCCCCCTATCACAGTGACGTAATATGTGAACGGCCCCTTCCGTCAACTTGCATATCACAATAGTTACATGTGTACACTCACCATGCCTGTGGACCCGCATACAGCTGGCGCTTATGTCCGTGGTGACGGTGAAGTACGGGAGCCAGAGATCCTCGATGTGCACCTCGCCGAATGTGGTGCGTATTGTCGTGTTGAACTGTCGCCCGGAAAACATTGAGGTGGCTGGGTACGTGAGGTCCATCAGCTGTTTGCCCCATTGGGTCATTTTCTGGAAAATAGTTAACAAAATCAAAAAAATCAATCAAAATCAAATATTTATTCTGCAAATAGGCCACAAGGGCACTTTTACAAGTCAAAGCGTGAATTTATACAATTAAAAAAAAAACTGACAATCTTACTTAATAATAATGATTAAAAAAATATACTGATTAACAATTATATCAAAATAAATTTACAAATATTAAGGACGTATTGAATACGATCTGTCCGAATAAACAAAAAGTACATAAAATTAATTTAATATCTCAGAGATGTATATGGTCTCTGAGCGTCCAAATACGATTAATAACAATTATTTAAAAGTCCTTAGAGATGTAAATGATCTCTAAGCGCTAAAATTAAAATAAGTAAACTTAATATTGTTAGAGATGTATAAGGTCTCTAAGCGTCAATAACAATAAAACTAATCCAGAACAGGATTATGTCTCTCGTCAATCTACATACAATAAAATAACACTAGTATTAAGGTATTTACTTTGCCCTTGCAAGCATGAACAGACCGACCAAGATAACGAGGTCGATAAGAGATTTTTGTCAAACGTGCAATGATATGTTGACATTCATCCAGACGTACGGCTGGCTACCATCCTTGCCTGGTCGAAATTCCTCTAATTCGGACCAAGCACTTTGCATCTTCTTTTATAATGCGCACTTCCAAGGTTTGGATTTCTCCGCCGGCGTTTGTATTTCCGAGTTCATATAACCTAGACCTTTTTAAGGCACGAGTGAATAGGCATCTTCTGGGTGAGCTCGCTTCATCGTCGGCCTCATCTTTGCCCCCCGGCTAGATGCTGGCCAAGAGCAATCCCATTTTTAATTAAAAAAATTCGTTGTTCGTTATAATCACGTTCGGGTGTGGCGAAACTAGATCTTAGACATAGAAACTTTGAGCAAAGTTCTTTGACGTAGGCCCATTCCACTCATCCAATATCTTTGTCCAAGTTTTTTTTTTCATGCGTAGCCATATTGATTTAACTGTCAACAGAATCTTTGATCAAATGTCGGGGTGCCATCCAATTTTGATGAAATCATCCAATTTCTTTGATCAAAGATATTGGATGAATTTAATACGGGGTGGTATTCTACTCATCCAATATCTTTGTCAAACCTTTGATCAAAGTTCTTTGACGTAGGCCTATTCCACTCATCCAATATCTTTGTCCAAGTCATGAGGCCGACGATGAAGCGAGCTCATCTTTGCCCCCCGGCTAGATGCTGACCAAGAGCAATCCCATTTTTAATTTTAAAAAAAATTCGTTGTTCGTTATAATCACGTTCGGGTGTGGCGAAACTAGCGGCTCAAAATGGAATTTCATACAAATGACTTTATTTTTTTCGTGACTTTATTGTATTTGCGCGCCGACGGCGTCGGCTGCTACAGTGCGTGTTTTTATTACAAAATCATTTGGATTTTTCTTATAATTTTCAAATTTAAGTAATTAATTCTTGTTGAGAAAAAGTATTAAAAATGGCCGTCGACGCGTATCTTTTGACGGACTCTGCTTCACGTCTTCCGCCTTTGCAATAATGTACTATATTGCGAACAGGAGTCTATTGCATGCTCGACGCAAACTCGAGTTAAAATATTAGATTCGAGTCTCATGGCAGCTAACTGATATATTCACCGCGAGGGCGCTACATATCTTTTAAGCATAAGATTCTAAAGTAAAATTAGTGTTGAATATGTTTTATATGTGGGACAATTTTAACGCTTTATTTTTTTTTTATTTTTTTTTTTAATATATTGGGGGACAATCTTACACAAATCGACCTAGTCCCAAACTAAGCAAAGCTTGTACTATGGGTACTAGACGACGATATACATACTTATATAGATAAATACATACTTAAATACATAGAAAACATCCAAGACCCAAGAAAAAATATCCGTGAAAAATGCACAAATAAATGCCCTGGCCGGGATTCGAACCCGGGACCTCTAGCTTCGGAGGCAGAATCACTACCAACTGGGCTAAACAGGTCGTCAATCGTTTATATATAAGTTAACCGTCAAATTGTAAAATCTTGCTAGATTACCTCTTCTTTGTTCGTACATTACAACCAATACTGCATATCTCCTTCGGCCCGCTATATTTGTAACCCAGAACCTTTGGAAGAATATAATACAATCAACTTTCTATAGAAGTTTTATTTAAGTCGTCGAGTTCCATTTTCACAGGCAACTGCGGCTACAAGTCTACTTGTAGTTTGTAGTATTGTAGCGCTAGCGGTTGTGATTATAACAGTCACGAAACTTTGGTTCTGAAATACTTTGTAGTAAGACGAGACTTTGGTTCTGTAATATAAGGTAGTAAGATGAGACTTTGGTTCTGAAATACTTGGTAGTAAGACGAGACTTTGGTTCTGAAATACTTGGTAGTAAGATGAGACTTTGGTTCTGAAATACTAGGTAGTAAGACGAGACTTTGGTTCTGAAATACTTGGTAGTAAGACGAGACTTTTATTCTGAAATACTAGGTGGTAAGACGAGTCTTTGGTTCTGTAATATAAGGTAGTAAGACGAGACTTTGGTTCTGAAATACTTGGTAGTAAGATGAGACTTTTATTCTGAAATACTAGGTGGTAAGACGAGTCTTTGGTTCTGTAATATAAGGTAGTAAGACGAGACTTTGGTTCTGATATACTTGGTAGACGTACCTGTGACCATTCCCTCGCCTTCTGCGTGACAGTAGTGATGTTTCGCTCCATGCACCACAGTGCCCCCATGAAGGCCCCTATACTCACTCCACCCACCATGTCTATGGGGATACCGGCTTCCTGTGAACAAATATTAATAGTTATTGATTATATTGAATTGATTGAGATTGAGGAGCGTACGTGGCCTAGCGGCGCCCGCGTACCGCTTGCGGTATGCGAGGTTAAGTGATCATGAAATGCGAGTTTTTTTTCATCTAAGTTTAAGGACATGAAGGTCTGTAAATATATGCATTATTAACCCCACTATCCTCCTCGATTCTGAATTTATTCGGTTTCACTCGCAAGCGTTCGTGGCCCAGCGGCGCCCGCGTACCGCGTGCGGTATGCGAGGTTAAGCAATGTCGGGCGAGGTCAGTCCTTGGATGGGTGACCGCTTTGAGTGGTAACTGAGCGCTCCCGTGCTTTGGAAGGCACGTTAAGCCGTTGATCCCGGTCGCTGTCTATGATAGCAGTCGTTAAGCCAAGTTAGAGGCCTCCGGGCGGTTTGAGAACTTCTAACAGTCAAGTTGCCCGCTCACTTGACAAGCCTAATCCCAATATGGTCTAGTTTCCCCCTCGGGTTGGAAGGTCAGATGGCAGTTGCTTCCGTAAAAATTAGTGCCTACGCCAATTCTTGGTATTAGGTAGCGGACCCCGGGCATCCTTCAGGATGCAACTGTACTGGGAATAACGCTAGGAGGATGATGATGATGATTATGAATAAATCGGAAACAAGACCGAAGGCTGATATTAGGCATAGTGTTCTTAGGCCCAGCCACTACTCCACCTTAACCCTTTTCCAGGCGTAGTACGTTTCATCGACCACATACGTGTCATTGATTTAAGGCTCAAATTACATTGCATTTTCGTAAAAAGTGACTCGTCTTGAAATGAATCACAATAACGTAAATATTTTGAGTGTATATTTTGTTTTTTGTAGAATAGAAATAAAGCGAGTTTTTGAGTTTTTTACGTCTTGTATGAAAACCTTAATAATCGCTGTATTTTTACTCCATTATAATTTCAAGCAACAGAAACTAATTTCCGACCTAGATATGTCGGATCCCATAGTGTATACAAAGTTTCATGTTATTCTAGCATGGCGTTTTAAAATGAGGGCGAAACTACGTTTGCATGTGGAACCGAGCTTAAAGCGGACTCTTAAATTCCTTCAGTTGAACAAGTCACCTGAGTCGACCGACTGGTCGCCCAGGTATCGATGGGAAGACACAGTGGACGCGGATCTGCGTCATCTGCAGGTCAGAGATTGGCAAGCAGTGGTGCGGGATCGGGATAAGTGGCGTGCTCTCGTTCCGGAGGCCAAGACCCGTTTTGGGTCACTGAGCCAAGACAGAAAGAAAGAAAAGAAAGAAAGAAAATACATTTATTAATCACGTCCATATTAATCGCCTTGAAATAATACAAAATGTTTTCATGAGGTCACTGTGTTACGGGACCGGTACACCTCTGGAATCGTCAGCAAAGTCTGCCAAACATTTTGGCATGTTCTCTCTCTGCAATAGAAGACTTTTTCTAGACACAATTTTCCTCTTCAAGATATTAAAAAATGAAATAAATTGTCCAAATTTGCTGTAAAATATAATGTTTCATGTACCGCATCGCACCGTACGTCCACGTAATTTGTTTTATGTGAGTTTCGCACGTACTAATTATTCTACACATACCTTTTCCAAACGAGTGTTAAAAAAACTACAATGAGTATTTCTGTGACATTGATCCATTTATGTATTCTCTTGATGTTTTAAAAGAACGTCATCATCATCATAATGTCAGCCGAAAGACGTCCACTGCTGGACATAGGCCTCCCCCAAAGACTTCCACAATGACCGGTCCTGTGCCACCCGCATCCAGCGGACACCCGCGACCTTCACCAGGTCATCGGCCCACCGTGTGGGGGGCCTGCCCACGCTACGCCTTCCGGTACGCGGTCGCCACTCGAGAACCTTTCCGCCCCAACGGCCAGAACCAAAGTGACCGATATAGCCCTCCGAATTGCTAAACTTAAGTGGCAGTGGGCGGGGCACATAGCACGTAAAAGAACGTACGAGATCTAAATTGTCATCGCTATAAAATATTTTTCTCAAACATGCAATGAAATATTGATGTTATGTACCTCATAACAGGCTGCGAAGTATGACGTTTCAGGTGCGACTAGGACAAGAGGTCGTTAATGCAATTTCATACAAATGTTGCAGGCCTAGGCCGGCAAAGTCCTCTTTTTTAATTTCCATTCCACATAAATTTGTGGCACAGGCATCATGACATTCTGCCACTATGCGTATTAAAAATAAAACTTGGTTTTTTTTTATGTTTATTTCATTACATGTTTGAGAAAAGCACTATACATACCTCGGCGGGAAACATGGGGTTGCCCGCCTGAGACCTATCCGACCTCGCTTCGCTCGGCCGTCTATACGTCTTCGGCCGGCAATCCCTTTCGTCCCGGCCTCTGTAGTAATGTACTATAGGTGTTCTATTTATTTTCTAGTGTCCCTTAATTATTTTCTTATTTTCCTTACTCGTTAAGACGCTTTCGTATAGGTATTCTACTCAATGTTTGTATTTATGAACCTCCAGGTCTGTTTTTATATATATTTCAACTTACCTCTACCTTTTTATGTATGACTGTACGTGTTCTGAACAATAAATAATAATAAAATAACAACGTCTTTACACAACATATTACAAAACATTCACGAATACACAACAGACGAAGCTAAGAAGGACGCCACTCAGCATAATGCCACGGCACACCGCGACGCTGGTTTTCAGTGGGGTCCCGCTTTAAATCTATCGAATGACGACACAGACGCAAACAACATAAATTATATAAAATAAAGAGAAAAATAAATCATCTCACGTAACTGCTTAGATAGTAAAAAACAATTATTATTACAGCTTAAAACATACGCACAAACACCAATTGAAAAATTAGACTTAAAACAATTTAAGCCTAGTCAAATAAGCCCCCGCGAGTTGTACCTGGCGCAAAGGTACCCACCACACTTGCCGCGTTACCACGTTGAATGGCGATAGACAACCTTTGCACCAGGTAAGAACCCGCGCGAGCATCGGACCCTCTCTCCCTGATTCTTCGCCCCACTTCTTTTACAAAGGCGACAGCCTCAGACCCCCAGCACCCTGTCGTCTCAAACGCCAGTGGTACAAAATGGTAGTTAAGAAGGAGGGCTGAATATTTGTCCCGCTTCTTAACCGCCGCAAATTCCGCTGCAGCACCCGCTGTCTGCACCGTTCGGCCGAGGTTCGAGGCAGCGAAAGTGCTGACGCACGTGGCGTCCCAGTGGAGGCACTTCCCCTTCTGCCATGGCACCAAGGTCAGCCCATTAGATAGTTATAGTTAGGCTGGGTTGCACCGACTTACGATCACAGACTGATCAACGTTAAATATGGCGCCGGCAGCTGTCATCCCATAGAAACTTGCCAAACTTTCCATACATTGAAATTTTAACGAACACAGCTTACGATTACAGACGGTTTGGTGCAACCCAGCCTTAGTTAGATAGTCAGATAGTTAGACAGTTAGTTAGTTGAACATGTCACCTGTATGGCGCGGATCATGCCGACGTGGGCCGCGCCGCGGGCGCCGCCCCCGCCCAGCACCAGCCCCACCGACGTGCCGGTGAGCCAGCGCGCGAGCCGCGAGAAGTCCGAGTGCACGCTCGCCTCCGACATCAGCACTTTGCTGTACAGCTCGCTCTGAAACCAGACAAATAAATAATAATAAATAAATAACCCTGCCTGTTTAGCCTAGTTGGTAGTGTCACTGCCTTCGAAGCTAGAGGTCCCGGGTTCAAATCCCGGTAAGGGCATTTGTTTCTGTGGTGAGCAGAGACATTTGTTTCTGAGACTTGGATGTTTCCTATGTATTTAAGTATATATCTATTAAATATATCGTCGTCTAGTACCCATAACACAAGCCTTATTGAGCTTACTATGGGACTAGTTCGATTTGTGTAAAAATTGTCCCCTAATATTTATTATTATTTATTTAATTATTTAATAAATATTAAGGGACAATCTTACACAAATCGATCTAGTCCCAAACTAAGCAAAGCTTGTACTATGGGTACTAGACGACGATATAAATACTTATATAGATAAATACATGCTTAAATACATAGAAAACATCCAAGACCCAAGAACAAATATCCGTGAAAAATGCACAAATAAATGCCCTGACCGGGATTCGAACCCGGGACCTCTAGCTTCGGAGGCAGAGTCACTACCAACTAGGCTAAACAGGCCGTCAAATGATTCAACATTCAAAAATTTATTCTGCTAATAGGCCTCAAAGGCACTTTTACAAGTCAATAGTAATGAAATCTATACTAATACTAGCAGCCCCGCGCGGCTTCGCTCGCGTATTACAAATAACGCAAGCGATGTCGCGGATTAAAACATGGCCTAAAGTCGAGTTCAGAATTAGGCGAACTAACTTTACAGTTCATTGTACACTAATGTTGCCACAGTTTGGCTAGTGCTGTTCATATCGATGTTTAAAAAGTCTAGTTAATCATTATTATTGTGTTTGAAATCAAACTAATAAATTTACTAAGCAAAATTATAATAATAATAATGGGTTGGAATTGAAAATACATCGAACAATATTTTGGACATCGTTAAGTATCTCTCCGCCCTTTTGTTTTGTTGACAGTTTGGACCATTAGCCAAACAAAGCAAGCCATTCGGCTTTTGACAATACTTATACGACAATTACTTGATATAATATAAATAGAATCTGATTTATAGAAGGTACGAGTTTATATCGTGTCGGCCTGTTTAGCCTAGTTGGTAGTGCCACTGCCACCGAAGCTAGAGGTCCCGGGTTCGAATCCCGGTAAGGGCATTTGTTTCTGTGGTGAGCAGAGACATTTGTTCCTGAGACTTGGATGTTTTCTATGTATTTAAGTATATATCTATTAAGTATATCGTCGTCTAGTACCCATAACACAAGCCTTATTGAGCTTACTGTGGGACTAGTTCGATTTGTGTAAATATTGTCCCCTAATATTTATTTAATTGTCCCCTAATATTTATATCGACATATTTGTGTCGACTTAAACTTATCACTATTTATTTTTTCCTATGTCTGGCAACATTTTCGGATGTCAAGTAAGTTCGCCTAATTCTGGACTCAACTTTAGTTGCAAATTGCAATTATTAATACCTGCATGCATTCAACTATGTTTTATACTCCAAATAAATAATTGAGTATTGAGTAGTTTCAATTTTCTGCAAATCAAAAACCCAGCCCATAATTTCCTACTACGATTAATTGACGAACTCAAAATTCAAATTCAGTCGACGTTGACATGAACATGACAGAAAACACGCTTATGACTGGTCCGAAACAAAACACCGCTCACGCGGCCTTGAGCGCGCTAACTGATTCGGACCGGCCGCCAGCACTGTAAGCGTTGTGAGCGTTGTTAGCGTGATTCGGAACACAGCCTATGTATTTAAGTATGTATTTATCTATATAAGTATGTATATCGTCGTCTAGTACCCATAGTACAAGCTTTGCTTAGTTTGGGACTAGGTCGATTTGTGTAAGATTGTCCCCCATTATATTATATTATATTAGGCATATTACATGCACCTATGGACGTCAATAAACTACCTCCGGTTCGGAAAAATAAACCTCTGCCACGAGAAGAGCCGGCGTAAGAAACTAGGCTAGGTGTTATTTTTCTCATATGGCTCATAAGTTCTGTCACTGGCCTTTAAAATTTAAATTTGGAACTCCTAAAACAAAAACCGTTGTGCATTTGAATTTCGAATCTTTTTTTAAATATTTGAGTAGTATAATTTTGCAATTTTCTGTTTTCTTTAACATGGAGTGGACGCTTAAAGATAGCCGTACCGCAATAATTGCACTATATCGTTGTGGACACTCGCCGACCAAAATTTTTCAGCTACTTGAAAATTTAAAATTCTCTCTAAGATTTGTGTATCGTACCATAGAAAGATACAGTGAGGTCTCTAGTTTAAATGACAAGAAAAGAAGCGGTCGTCCGCGTCCAGCTAGGACTCCAGCGGTTGTACAAGCAATTAGGGCACGCATTGTCAGAAATCCCGCTAGGAAACAAAAAGTTATGGCCCTCCAGATAGGTTTCAGCAGAAACACGGTGAAAAGAGTGCTTAATCAAGACCTGAGACTTCGTGCTTATAAACGAAAAACTGGCCATCTTCTCAATGGTCGGCTTTAAGCTTTAAGGCTTAAAAGATCTAAAGCTTTATTGAAGAAGTACGCTAAAAATAAGCATCGTTGTATACTGTTTTCGGACGAGAAAATTTTTGACATAGAAGAAAACTGTAATAAACAAAATGATAGAGTGTACGCTCGCAATAGTAAAGAAGCGTCTAATAGCATTCTCCGTATTCAAAGAGGTCATCACCCTTCATGTGATGGTTTGGCTGGGAGTTTCTTATGCGGGCGTCACTAGTATGCATTTTTGTGAGAAAGGAGTAAAAACTAGTGCCAAAGTGTACCAAGACACGGTGTTGACTAATATTGTGAAACCACTATCCCATACGATGTTTCTAAACCAGCATTGGGTTTTCCAGCAGGACTCTGCTCTAGCCCATAAGGCAAAGTCTACACAAGCCTGGCTCGCCTCCAATAAAATCGACTTTATACGGCATGAAGATTGGCCCTCCTCTAGCCCAGATCTTAATCCGTTAGACTATAAAATATGGCAGTATTTAGAGGAAAAGGTGTGCTCAAAACCTCATGCAAATCTAGACTCGCTGAAAAAATCCCTTGCTACGGCAGTGGCCAATATCGACATGAAAGTGGTGCGTGAATCCATTGACGACTGGCCACGCAGACTTCAAGCCTGTGTAGATAATTATGGCGGTCATTTTGAATAAATGTTATACATTTAGATTCTCTAGTTTATAAGCTTTCAAACGCTGTACAAATTATACGGAATAAACTTAAACTTTTCTTTTTATTCGATACTATGTATATAACAGAACTTATGAGCCGACTAAGTATATTGGCTATGTGCGAAGTAGGTGGTGGGGGTAAGTTAGGCGATCGTAGCGCACACCATGGCAGAAATGTGTACTTACCGGGGACCATTGTCAAATTTACTTTCACGTTTTCTATTGATTTCTTAACGGTTTCCTACGATTCGTTTCGTTTGTATGTATTTATTTATTCTCTTATTTATTTCAGTAAAATTTCCAATACGGGGTCTTTCTCGTTTACTAAAGTAAATAAAATATTCATGTGTCATTATTTGACATCTCTAAATTTTGACATAGTCTCGGGACCTTTGACGTTTGACGTTTCAGACGTGCACATAACCAATACTTAAATATAAAATGAGCTGTGTAACAACACTGAGCGTGGCGTAGCCGCACTACTCACCACTCTGTACTGGCTCTTCCTGGTGAACATGCGGTGCGGGCAGCGCACGTGGTGGTGCTGCGAGACCCAGGTCCTCATGTTCAGCCAGTGGACGGTCCCGTTGGGGTTGGCCCCCCCCTCGCGGTGTAACAACACTAGCTCCTTTTGTGTGCGTATCGCTAGGCGTTCGATTTCTTTTTCGATCTGCGGACAATTAAAAAATTTGATAATCGGCTTGCGTTTTACTGAAAAATAATGCTTCCGGAACGGCGACTAAATCTCTTTTTTTTCATGACATAGGTGGCAAACGAGCAGACGAATCGCCTGATGGTAAGCGATTAGCGCCGCCCGTGGACAGTATGGACACTCGCAACACCAGAGGGGTTTTAAGTGCGTTGCCGGCCTTTAAGATGGGAGTACGCTCTTTTCTTGAAGGTTTGAAGGACACAAGTGGTTACTGAAGATGCTCTAAGGAAGCGTCCTTAAATTTATTGCTCCTATTACAGACAGAGTGTGGACCCTGTATACTTCAGCGTCGAATAAACATCATAAAATATGTGTATAATTGTTTTGTAAGTGCGTTGCCGGCCTTTAAGATGGGATGGGATGGGGGATCTCTCGACTGTTTTTTGTCACCAAATCTGGATCTGATGACGGGATCTTGGAAAAATAGAAGGAACTCCTCAAATTATATACCAAGAGGATGGGGTAAGGTAAAATTTGGAGTCGGTGTTTTTTTGTTAAAAATTTACTTGTTTACATTTTATGTATTCGATAACAATGGCGTATTGTGTTTGAAAAGCAAATAGTACAATTGATACGTACAGCTACAAAATCTATCCCTTCTTGGGATTGTGTAGATAGCGAACACCGGGCATTCTTCAGGATGCAACTGTACTGGGATAAGGCGAGGATGATGATGACATTTACAACTATTAACTACCTACTTAATAGTACCAATGTATGAAAAATGGTTTACATATGACATTTTTTACCTCATCATCCTCCTAGCGTTATTCCCAGTACAGTTGCATCCTGAAGGATGCCTGGGGTCCGCTACCTAATCCCAGGAATTGGCGTAGGCACTAGTTTTTACGGAAGCGACTGCCATCTGACCATCCAACCCGAGGGGGAAACCCGACCTTATAGGGATTAGGCTTGTCAAGTGAGTGGGCAACTTGACTGAAGAAGTTCTCAAGCCGCCCGGAGGCCTCTAACTTGGCTTAACGACTGCTATCATAGACAGCAACCGGGATCAACGGCTTAACGTGCCTTCCAAAGCACTTTCTAACCGACTTCAAGATTTCAAAAGAGGAGGTTATCAATTCGGTTGTATGCTTTTTTTTTTATGTTTGTTACTCCATAACTCCGTCATTTCTTAACCGATTTGGAAAATTCTTTTTTTGATTGTAAGTATATATATCCAAGTTGTACCCGTTTTTGTCAAAACGCAGTTCTGATGATGGGATTCATGAGGAATTGAGGGAACTCCTCAAATCTTTAAGGCAAACATTTAGTGATTTTTGTGTTTATATCAACAAGTCAAGCATTTGCATCCAAAAATGTGACATTGTATGAAGTGGAACTGCTAATGCTGATCAGAACAGAACTCTTCAACGACGAAAAGTTCACGTTTGGCGATCTGTCCTTCTAGCTGTGTTTGTTAAGCAAGTTCTATTTTCACGATTGATTTTTGTCATTCTCGAGTTCTGATGATGGGATCCATTAGGAATCGAGGGAACTCCTCAAATGTTAAAGGCACACAAATAGTGATTTTAGTATTTTCATGAACTAATCAAGCATTTTCATTAATAAAAGTGACATTTGACGAAGTGGAACTGCTGATGATGATCAGAACGGAACTCTTCAACGACTCGTAGTTCACGTTTGGCGATTTGTTCTCTTCGTTTTGTTTGTCAAGCAAGCAAGATTTTTCCATGATTCCATGAGGAATTGAGGGTACTTAGTCATCTACCATTATAAACATACTTATAGCCATTTTTATTTTATTGTATGCAATCTAAGATGGCACCATCTAAGTATAATAATCTTTCACCGGCATCCCCCATTGAAGTCGGTTTTTTTTTCTTAAAAATTATTTTACCTGCGGATCTTAAAATCTCACCTTCCCAATGCTGGGCTGCTTGTCCCCAGCGGCGACGATGAGGATGCAGTCCGCCTGTCGGATGCAACGCTGCGTCCACTGTGTCAGGCTCGGGTCACATTGGTAGAGGGCCACCTGAAATAAATCGCGAGTACAACAACTAAGTACCACCACCACCACCACCATATCAGCCGAAAGACGTCCACTGCTGGACACAGGCCTCCCCCAATTCCATGGGGGGGGGGGGGGGGTAAATGCCATAATCGGCACGCATGTACTATGGGTACTAGACGACGATATACATACTTATATGTATAGATAAATACATGCTTAAATACACAGAAAACATCCATGACCCAAAACCAAATATCCGTGAAAAATGCACAAATAAATGCCCTGGCCGGGATTCGAAGCCGGGACCTCTAGCTTCGGAGGCAGAGTCACTACCAACTAGGCTAAACAGGTCGTCATTATACATACATAGCCGCGATAAACATAACCCTCCTTCTAGGGTAGTCTTCCGGGGTAGCTATTTTTAGTCCACCAAATCAGCCAAAGGACATCCACTGCTGGACATGGGCCTCCCCCAAATTCACGGGGGGTATATGCCACAATCGCCACGCTTGGCATGCGGGTTGGCGATCTCAGTATCTCGACCGCACTCCAGGGATGCTGCCGCCCATCCCCCGGTGGTCTTGGTCGTAGTTATTTACACCGACTACAGAAAAATTCAAAAGAAATAATCGCAACTTAAATAAGCTTAAATTACCGGTCTCGAAATCAAAACTAGTCACATCTAGTCCCCCTTACATGGTAATTAAAATATATAACCATAGGTGGTTTTTTATCACTCTTCAAAAAACATCTAAAAATATTCTTAATTAACAAAAGCTTTTACAACGACGACCTGTTTAGCCTAGTTGGTAGTGACTCTGCCTCCGAAGCTAGAGGTCGCGGGTTCGAATCCCGGCCAGGGCATTTATTTGTGCATTTTTTACGGATAATTGTTCTTGGGTCTTGGATGTTTTCTATGTATTTAAGTATGTATTTATCTATATAAGTATGTATATCGTCGTCTAGTACCCATAGTACAAGCTTTGCTTAGTTTGCGTTTGGGACTAGGCCGATTTGTGTACGATTGTCCCCCAATATTATAAAAAAAAAAATTACACGAGTATTTTAACGATAAACACGAGTAATATTTCGATAACTCTCTCCCTTACTTCCAAAGACGTTAAATCTTAAGCAATGTTTGTTAGTTTTAAGTATGTTGCTGTGCCTTTGCAGGGCGTCACATGTATACCTAGCTATTTATTGTTCCATCTAATTATTATATGTAATGTGATTTATGCAATAAACAATTTGAATTTAGTTTTAGGACCTACCCGGGTCCTTCCGGGGCAGCTAGTCATTCATACAATAATTTTGAGTCACCTTATGTTTGTCCTCCTGTTGAGCGAGCCACGAGCTAAGTCGGTATTCGTTGTTGGGGTCCATTATGGTCAACCCTAGCAGCTTTCTGATCACATCCGATGTCAGACGGACCGTCGGCCCTGTGAACAAATTGCAAATTCCCTTCAAAAATTATTTTTCTCAAACATGCAATGAAATATTGATGTTATGTTCCTTATAATAGGCTGCGAAGTATGAGGTTTCAGGTGCGGCTAGGACAAGAGGTCGTTAATGCAATTTCATACAAATGTTGCAGGCCTAGGCCGGCAAAGTCCTCTTTTTTAATTTCCATTCCACATAAATTTGTGGCACAGGCATCATGACAATCTGCCACTATGCGTATTTTTTAAACTTTGATTTTTTGTTGTTTATTTCATTGCATGTTTGAGAAAAGCACTATACATACCTCGGCGGGAAATATGGGGTTGCCCGCCTGAGACCTATCCGACCTCGCTTCGCTCGGCCGTCTATATGTCTTCGGCCGGCAACCCCTTTCGTCCCGGCCTCTGTAGTAATGTACTATACCTTCAAAAACCTAGTTCATAAAACGGTTTCAAACGCATATTATTTGATTTTATTTTATTCCAGAAACTGCCTAGAGTTCTTTTTAGGGTTCCGTGCCCAAAGGGTAAACAAGGGACCCTATTAGTAAGACTTCGCGGTCCGTCCGTGTGTCACCAGGCTGTATCTCAAGAACCGTAATAGACAGTTGAAATTTTCACAGATTGTGTATTTCTGTTGCCGCTATAACAACAAATACTAAAAACAAATAATAATAATAATTAAAGGGGCTCCCATACAAAAAACGTGATATTTTAGCCCTTTTTCATGGCTACCACTCGCCGAGCTAGATCTCAAGAACCGTAATAGCTAGACAATTGAAATTTGCACAGATTATGTATTTTTATTGTGGCAACAACAACAAATACTAAAATCAAAATAATAATAATAATTAAGGGGGCTCCCATACAACGGAGTAGTTGTTGGCGTTTTTTTTCTGTTACGGAACCCTTCGTGCGCGGGTCCGACTCGCACTTGGCCGGTATTTTTACACATTTTTATTAACGAAAGATCAGATATAAAAACACATATAAACATTTACGACTCGTGAACAAATATAGCTTAGCTTGACAGGGCTTCGAATCCGGCAAAGAGAGCATGGTAGGCAGGGCTACTAATATCTTTTTCTGTTATTAGACGGCAATACATATTGGGGGACAATCTTACACAAATCGACTTAGTCCCAAACTAAGCAAAGCTTGTACTATGGGTACTAGACGACGATATACATACTTATATAGATAAATACATAGAAAACATCCAAGACCCAAGAACAAATATCCGTGATAAATGCACAAATAAATGCCCTGGCCGGGATTCGAACCCGGGACCTCTAGCTTCGGAGGCAGAGTCACTACCAACTAGGCTAAACAATTCGTCAAACACAATTATTTATGTTTTGACGATCCTATTGTGAATTTAACTACATAATAATTTCTTAATTTTGACATGTCTGCAGCAATCAATATTTATTTTAAAGAATAATAATAGCATCAATTAATCGCTCTAAAAAAATAATTTAATAAAATGTTGCCCATTTGAATAATAGTACATTACTACAGAGGCCGGGACAAAAGGGGTTGCCGGCCGAAGACATATAGACGGCTGAGCGAAGCGAGGTCGGATAGGTCTAAGGCCGGCAACCCCATATTTCCCGCCGAGGTATGTAGTGCTTTTCTCAAACATGCAATGAAATAAACAACAAAAAATAACAAAGTTTTATTTTTAATACGCATAGTGGCAGAATGTCATGATGCCTGTGCCACAAATTTAAGTGGAATGGAAATTAAAAAAGAGGACTTTGCAGGCCTAGGCCTGCAACATTTGTATGAAATTCCATTAACTACCTCTTGTCCTAGCCGCACCTGAAACGTCATACTTCGCAGCCTATTATAAGGAACATAACATCAATATTTCATTGCATGTTTGAGAAAATAATATTTTGACATTGTCTTTGAACAGGATCCAGGAATGTCCAGTGAAATGTAATTGGTCTATGAGTAAGATCCAGAGGAAGACCAGATGGAAGGATGTAGTACTAAGAAACATGATAGAATGTATCCGAAGACAATGTCGAGGACACAGCGAACTGTACAACATATTGGCTATGTGCGAAGTAGGTGGTGGGGGTAAGCTAGGCGATCGTAGCACACACCATGGCAGAAATGTGTACTTACCGGGGACCACTGTCAAATTTACTTTCACGTTTTCTATTGGTTTCTTAACGGTTTCCTACGATTCGTCTCGTTTGTATGTATTTATTTATTCTCTTATTTATTTCAGTAAAATTTCCAATACGGGGTCTTTCTCGTTTACTAAAGTAAATAAAATATTCATGTGTCATTATTTGACATCTCTGAGTTTTGACAATGTCTCGGGACCTTTGACGTTTGACGTTTCAGACGTGCACATAGCCAATAAGGAAGACGGATTTACGACTTACGGATTAGTGGATCTATTTAAGGATTAGGGTGGTATTCCACTAGTCCAATATTTTTGTCCAATATACATTTGATCGGAGCGTTCGTGGCCCAGCGGCGCCCGCGTACCGCGTGCGGTATGCGAGGTTAAGCAATGTCAGGCGAGGTCTGCCCTTGGATGGGTGACCGCTTTGAGTGGTTACTAACTGAGCGCTCCCGTGCTTTGGAGGGCACGTTAAGCCGTTGATCCCGGTTGCTGTCTACGACAGCAGTCGTTAAGCCAAGTTACAGGCTTGAGAACTTCTAACAGTCAAGTTGCCCACTCACTTGACAAGCCTATTCCCAATAAGGTCGGTTTCCCCCTCGGGTTGGAAGATCAGATGGCAGTGGCCTACGCCAATTCTTGGGATTAGGTAGCGGACCCCAGGCATTCTTCAGGATGCAACTGTACTGGGAATTACGCTAGGAGGATGATGATACATTTGATCAAAGAAATTGGATGATTTCATCAAACTTGGATGGGACCGCGACATATGACCGAAGATTCTGATGACATTTAAATCAATATGGCTACGCATGAACAAAAGTAAAACTTGGACAAAGATATTGGACAAGTGGAATGGTACAAAGACATTGGATGAGTGGAATACCATCATAATGATGTATAAGTTTTCTTAAGACTGCGCAGTACGTTCGGTTCTCCATACAAACGTATTTATGCTCTCATTTTAAAACGCCAGGCTAGAATAACATGAAACTTTGTATACACAATGGGATCCGGCATATCTAGGTCGGACCATAGTTTCTGTTGCTTGAAATTAAAAATGGAGAAAAAATACAACGATTATTAAGGTTTTCATACAAGCCGTAAAAAACTCAAAAAACCGCCGTATTTTTTTTTCTTTTACAATTTCTAACAACAGAAACTGATTTCCGACCTAGATATGCCGGATTCCATTGTGTATACAAAGTTTCATGTTATTCTAGCATGGCGTTTTAAAATGAGAGCATAAATACGTTTGTACGGAGAACCGAGCGTACTGCGCCCTCTTAACTGACCTATGGCGCACAGCGAGTGGTAGAGCTCGTAAGTGAACGCCGTGAGTGGAACGTCATCGCTGACCGGCACCACGGCCACCGTTGAGAAGTTGTGCGCGGACACGCGCGGCTCTAGAGTACCGCCGAGCCCAGCCGTGGGCTTCTGCCAGGAGCCTGTGGAGAAAATTTTCCGTTAAGGGCGCTTTTCAACAGACTTCAAAAAAAGGAAATCCTCAATTCGTCGGAATATTTTTTAAGAAAGCGCCACGAATACAAAAGTAAAAAAAAGTAAAAGTAGTTTATTCTTCAAATTAGGCATATTACATGCACTTATCAATAAACTACCACCGGTTCGAAAAAATATACCTCTGCCACGAGAAGAACCGACGTAAGAAACACGGCGAGGTGTCATTTTTTCAAAACAATATACATTATATAGTTAAATATAAAATTACATTACTGCAAAATAACTTAAATAACAATGCTACAGTAGAAAACATATTTTCGCGATAGATTACCCGTGCAGGACGCTATCACTGCCACACATCCCTATCCATTATGTAATCGTTTATCTTATAATATGCTCTTGAAATAAGTGTCACACTTAAAACAAGTACATTTTTAACAAAAAAAAAACCGTCTCAAATTCGGCCTATCCTGCTATATAATTTGAGGAGTTCCCTCGATTTATCCAAGATCCCGTCATCAGATCCAGATTTTATATACCCTTTCAAACAAAAAAAATAAATAAATTAATCCACTAGTCTCCGAGTACTGTGCATACTTGGATCAGACATCATTCTGCATAATCACAATCACGAGTTTTTTTTTATACCACGTCGGTGGCAAGCACGCGTACGGCCCGCTTTATAGTAAGCGATCCGGTTACCGCAGCCATGGAAGCCAGCAACTCCACGTGTGTCACATACGCGTTGCCGACCCTTTCAAACTCACTCATTTCTTGAAGAACCTTACAGAATACTTAGTAATTTTATCAGATTGTTTTCCTAAGAATCTGCAATAAAACAACAGGTAATCGGTGAACAAACATAAGAAAATTAAAAACAAATATATTCCGACGAATTGACAACCCCCTCCTTTTTAACCCACTCATTAAGGAGGATTTTTTTTCGTTTGCAAGGGCAAGGTTTCTATGTGGTCCCATTGTCATCAAGTCTGGATCTGATGCCGGGATCTTGGAGAAATCGAGGGAAATCCTCAAATTACATAGTACAAGAGGCCGAGTAAGAGTTGAAAAGTATGAAGTCGGATTTTTTTCTTGTTAAAAATTCACTTGTTTTGATTTCGGTTAATAACAAGCCAGCACTGGCTTTATCGAGATTATTTTTAAGAGCGCTCGTGGCCCAGCGGCACCCGCGTACCGCGTGCGATATGCGAGGTTAAGCAATGTGGGCGCAGGTCAGTTCTTGGATGGGTGACCGCTTTGAGTGGTTACTAACTGAGCGCTCTCGTACTTTGGAAGGCACGTTAAACCGTTGATCCCGGCTGCTGTCTACGACAGCAGTCGTTAATCGAAGTTACAGGCCTTCGGGCGGCTTGAGAACTTCTAACAGTCAAGTTGCCCACTCACTTGACAAAGGGGGGTCGAAGTTGCGCCACGTCCGTAGGGAGTACCCACCGTTACCCTACACGTGACCCCTGGGTGGTGCTAAAAGTGCAACAAAAACTGGCAACCGTACTTGTCTTCTTGAAGATCTCACGGTTCGTAAATAAATGCCATACGATTTAAAAAAAACTGGCTTTATCTAAACCTGGCATTACCCAGGATCCTGTGGCCGAGAAGGTTGATCAATCTGGTCACCACCACGGGGAAGCGCAGCTTGATAGCGTTGAACAGCCCCTCGGGCAGCTTGGCCAGCTCAGAGTCGCGCACCGCCATCACTGTTGTGCTGCGCCGGGTCTGGGTCACCATTTCCACCTGGGGACAAAGACCAAGTATAAAAGTTAGAAATAAATGGGATGTTAACACCAAAAAAAAAAATACTCTTACATTACCAATAAATAAATCTCACGAAAATATTCAGAATATATCAAGCTTCTACTTATTTTTACTATTTTAAATATTTTTAAATACATAAAGAACAGTAAAGGGACGCTATTTGATCATACAAAAGGCGTGACGTCACTTGTTCCTATTTCCCTACAAACTTCATACTAACAGAGCGTTTTTGACGTTTCATTAAAAGTTGCTGATTTGACTATTAGTCCCTATTATGACTTGAATCTGTACCACAAAAATACGTGTATTAAATAATTAGTTTGTCCGCCTGTTTAGACTAGTTGGTAGCGACAGTGCCTCCTAAGCTAGAGGTCCCGGGTTCGAATCCCTGTAAGGGCATTAGTTCTGTGGTGAGTAAAAACATTTGTTACTGAGACTTGGATGTATTTTATGTATTTAAGTATATATCTATTTTAAATATTCGCAATTTTCTGTAGTTACGTAATTGGAGCCAGTTTTATTTGGGTATAAATTATATTACATTACTACAGAGGCCGGGACGAAAAGGATTGGCGGCCGAAGACATATATATATATAGGATAGGTCTAAGGCGGGCAACCCCATATTTCCCGCCGAGGTATGTATAGTGCTTTTCTCAAACATGCAATGAAATAAACAACAAAAAAATAAAATTTTATTTTTAATACTCATGGTGGCAGAATGTCATGATGCCTGTGCCACAAATTTATGTCGAATGGAAATTAAAAAAGAGGACTTTGCCGGTCTAGTCCTGCAAGATTTGTATGAAATTCCATTGACGACCTCTTGTCCTAGCCGCACCTGAAACGTCATACTTCGCAGCCTATTATAAGGGACATAACATCAATATTTCATTGCATGTTTGAGAAAAATAAATAATTCTTAACAGTCATTTTTTATACAAATTGAACTAGTACCATAGTAAGCTCAATAAGGCTTGTGTTATGGGTTCTAGACGACCATGTATTAAATAAATATATACTTAAATACATAGAAAACATCCACGTCACAGGAACAAGTTACTGCCCTCCACAGAAACAAATGCTCTTACCGGGATTCGAACCCGGGACCTCTAGCTTCAGAGGCAGTGTCACTACCAAATAGGCTAAACAGGCCGACAACAGTATATATTAAACATATTGCAGTTGGGATGCGTGATGACGGAGCGGAGACGACCACTCAGCAAAAATATTCTTTGGCAAAAACAGAGCAAATAGAAACAAAAAACCAGGTACTTACGATGCCGACCAAGTCACCCTTTCCGTACTCCCCGACTAATTCCTTCTTGCCGTTGGGATGAGTGATCACGGAGCGAAGACGACCACTCAGCACTATAAATGTGGATCCGGATTCCTCATCTTGGCGGTATACCGCTCTGCCGGACTCGAGAAATACCTGGAAAAAAAAAACCAGATAGAATTGTTCCATATTCATCAAAACATGTTTCTGTGTTCTTTAAAATCTGATTGTATGGAGGCTTCGACAAGTTTCTATGGGTTGGTGCAAGCCACCCTTAGGCTGGGTTGCACCGAGTTACGATCACAGACTGATCAACGTTAAATATGGCGCCGGCAGCTGCCATCCCATAGAAACTTGTCAAACTTTCCATACATTCAAATTTTAACGAACACAGCTTACGATTACAGACGGTTTGGTGCAACCCAGCCTTAGTCTTTGTGTACAAATGATTATATTTCGCTATCGACTTCAACCTCCTTACTACACCCGCCGCGGCCAGACATAAACCCTATGACACTGACAGTGTTATCTCTGATAGTGTTGTGCAAGTTTCGATACTCCTATTTTTTTAGTTTTCTTTTCTTATGCACCCAATGTCGGTTGACATGTTTATCCATCGCGTGTGCTAACTTCTGGCCGAAGGGTGTCGTGTTTCGACGGTTCCGGGGCAACCTACCGAATCCTACACCGGAGACGACGATGCAACGGGGCCACGCCGTTTCGTCGCCTAAATAGATATTTTATAAGCTTAAGTTTCATGGCGCATTGGGTTAACTGTAAGGCCATGTAAACATTTGTAAGAAATAAATAAATTAATTAAAATAAGTGTAGTATATTATAGTATATCATGTAGGTAGGCATAAGTATTGATGTCACAAAGTGTGGGTATACCGCTCGAAATTGATCGTAGTTTTTAGTCGTTATTAAACCGCCATTGAAGTAACTCCGTGTTTGGTCTCATCTCCCCATACATATCAATAAGGTAGAGTATAGGTATTATTATAATATCTCAACTCAGATTAAGGATTCCTATCGAGATTCCTATACGCGTCCGAATTTGTCTAAAACGGCTGATGATGACGACCACAGAATTCAACGATGTCTTCTTTTTACACAATCTTGAAAGAATAAAATTGAATAATAAACGCATTTTATTACATTCACTTCAATTATCGACCTCTGTTTATCGATACAGACTAACGATATAAGATATAACTTTTGCAGTACGTCACCAAATATATTAGGTTAAGACTATTTATGGAAATAAGGGTCAAAACAATTTTCTTTCATATTATTATTAAGTAAATGTTACAATTCTACATAAACCAATTAGCTACATTACCAAAACATGCTTATTAACATTTCGATGTGACAGCGACGCCGTTCCAAGGTTATATAAAGGAACTCTCACTGTCAGTGTCATAGGGTTCATGTCTGGCCGCGGCGGTTATAAATAAGCGTTGTGTATGACAGTTTGACGGTTACAAAAAAATCTCAAGATATTGAATCCAGTTTTCCAATTAAAACTAAGTCGGTAAAGAAAGTTCTTGTGTAATTTTTAAATGAAAGAATACGTACCCAGTCGAGAGCGAAGTCCACTTGGCGCACAAAAGGCGACAACCTCCTCACAACACTGTTAGCGATGTGCAACACAACCGACGGTCTCTCGCGCATAATGCTATACACAGTCGTCTTGGACAACAGGCCGATGCGTGAGAAGTGCTTGGCGCGTATTGAGAAGAAGGATGGTTCGCCGGTCAGTACGGCGAGGCCGCCTTCGACTTCACCTGAACAGAATGGAGTTGTTGAGAGACTTGACGGAACTTTAGGTATTTAATATGTACCTATTTGAAAGACTGTTTACTGTATAACCCATTTCTTATCCATGTTTATGTCCTGTCCTTATGTCCTGCACGGCTAATCTATCGCGAAAATTGGTTTTCTACTGTAGCTTGTTATTTTTGTAGTAACTGAGACTGTAATTTTATATTTAACTATACAATGTATATTGTTTTGAAAAAATGACACCTCGCCGAGTTTCTTACGCCGGTTCTCCTCGTGGCAGAGGTTTATTTTTCCGAACCGGTGGTAGTTTATTGACGTTCATAGGTGCATGTAATATGCATAATTTTAAGAATAAACTACTTTTATTTTTTACTTTTTTACTTTTACTTAAAATTATTTTTATTCATCGAATCATGGTAATCTGCTTTTTTTTCTCTATCATTATATACCAAGTGCATTAGGAACAAATCCGGATGGTCTACCGGCATGAACAATAATATGTCGTTTCCCTGTTGAAACGGCTTTCGATACTCCAGGTTTATACTCTTTTTGTGTGGGGCTTTGTTTTGTACATGGGGCAAAGTCAATACCGTCTATTTTTTTTTAAAGAAATCTTTTTTATCTTCGATCTACATTAACTTTAAATGAAATATTAAAGTTTAAACAAAACAACTAATCAGTTCAATACAACCGCACTATAAAATGTCAATACCCGTCATGTCAACCACCAAGTTTAAAACATGGTTTATTGGAATGCTGTGTAATAATAAATAATAATAAATATTAGGGGACAATTTTTACACAAATCGAACTAGTCCCAAAGTAAGCTCAATAAGGCTTGTGTTATGGGTACTAGACGACGATATATTTAATAGATATATACTTAAATACATAGAAAACATCCAAGTCTCAGGAACAAATGTCTCTGCTCACCACAGAAACAAATGCCCTTACCGGGATTTGAACCCAGGACCTCTAGCTTCGAAGGCAGTGACACTACCAACTAGGCTAAACAGGCCGACAAATATCCTTCGTCTTTTTAAGCTGAAAGTATTTGATCGGTTTCCAGCGACGGTTATGCTTCCATACTTATTCGAGTGAGTTGTTGAGAGACTTAACGGAACTTTAGGTATTTAATATGTACCTATAAAATCTAAATTTGGCCCCTTAGGCAGGGTGCCCATCATGCAGGCAGCATTCCCGCGCTGAATTGCAATAGCGATTCTTTGTGCGAGAAAGCTGCCCGCACGAGGATCGCCTGTTGCCTCCCGCAAACGTTTGCTGAGCATCCTGTGAAGTCCACGCGCGCCTTTGCCCCCCGAGCCGAGAGTCTCGACACCGAATGCAGCGAACTCGTATTGGGTGCCGAGACACTCGTATTTGGTGGCCTTAAGCCGTCCTCGAGCGTCTGCCGCGGCTCCGGCACGCCTGCTGGTCGATGGGAGGTAGGACGCAGACAAAGTGTCGGCACATGTGGCGTCCCACACTAGTGCGACCCATCCTCCATGGAATTGTAGTGGTCATACTCTCCGAGTAAATCGGCTGTGACATACGGACGGACAGACAGACAGACATGACGAATTAGTAAGGGTTTTTTGCCATTTCGCTACGGAACCCTAAAAAGACCATTATAAATGCATGATTGAATGATTGATGATAATGATGATTAAAGATTGATAATTACTATAACACTATATATTGATTTAAACTTGCACGATTTTTACGCATTATTATTGGTAAACGGGACTCGTGTACAAAAACTTCGTGACCACGGATGTTGCGATACATTCGAAACGTCGGGCACACCTCAGGTGAATAATTTTTGTACGCGATTAACTCCCGTTTACCAATAATAATCTACTATAACACCATTTGGAATCATCCTATTGGCTATGTGCACGTCTGAAACGTCAAACGTCAAAGGTCCCGAGACAATGTCAAAATTTAGAGATGTCAAATAATGACACATGAATATTTAATTTACTTTAGTAAACGAGAAAGACCCATATTGGAAATTTTACTGAAATAAATAAGAGAATAAATAAATACATACAAACGAAACGAATCGTAGGAAACCGTTAAGAAACCAATAGAAAACGTGAAAGTAAATTTGACAGTGGTCCCCGGTAAGTACACATTTCTGCCATGGTGTGCGCTACGATCGCCTAGCTTACCCCCACCACCTACTTCGCACATAGCCAATATACAATTTTACGTTATCCGCACGAAAAGTTCGGGCCCTGCTCATTTGATGCAATTAGCACTACGAGGGCTGTTCCGAAAGTTTTTAGCTGCTCTCACTCTATTCATGCGATATATGTTTTTCTCAAACATGCTATGAAATATTGATGATATGTTCCTTTAAATAGGCTGCGAAGTATGACGTTTCAGGTGCGGCTAGGACAAGAGGTCGTTAATGGAATTTCATACAAATCTTGCAGGCCAAGGCCGGCAAAGTCCTCTTTTTTAATTTCTATTCGACATAAATTTGTGGCACAGGCATCATGACATTCTGCCACTATGCGTATTAAAAATAAAACTTTGATTTTTTTGTTGTTTATTTCATTGCATGTTTGAGAAAAGCACTATACATACCTCGGCGGGAAATATGGAGTTTCCCGCCTCAGACCTATCCGACCTATATTTCTTCGGCCGGCAACCCCTTTCGTCCCGGCCTCTGTAGTAATGTACTATTAATGATACCATTATGCGGGTAATTTCGATACGTATATGTGTTGGGGTGAAACTGTTGATGAAAGTAGCTTGGGTTTTTTTTTATTGTGTTTTAAGTACGACGTGTCAACAGCCCTATCGAATATGCGATGAACGGGTCACAATACCGATTTTGTGTTGCGGGCCAATATTAATTAATACGCCACCACAACTAAACGAATTTTTATACACCGCAAACTATGTTTCGATTGCATAAAAATTAGCGACAATGAGCAGGTGTGTCGAATATTAGTCTAGGTCGCGAGACTAGGGGACTGGTCATCATCACAAAAAAAACTTAAATAAAATAAAATCACTAGTGTATTTACATTAAAATCAGCAAAACTAAGTTAGGAAGTCATCCCGGGCATTTTCAACTACAGTTGTTTGGGAATTCGTAGCCAAAAATATTTTAAGGTATCAAAAATAGTATTATTTTCGCACATTTTTAAAAGCCCATACAAAAGGCCTTTTAGGTAAAAGAAATGTGAAAAAAATACTTGCTGCTTACTAACGGTTTTATCTCAGCTCATAACTATTGAAATTACTTACATAATGGTGTTGATGGAGCTTCGATTTTTAGTGGACTGTGAATAGGTTTCATAACACGTTCGATATCAATTCCCCAAAAAATCAAGGTCGCGAGCGGCGGTTGGTAGGGCACCTTGAAAGCACGTTTCTAAACTTAATTTCTTTAAGCACTCCAACAACTCACCTCAAATTCAGCTCCTCGGGAAGATCCAAAGCACATATACACCAGCACAGCGGTCACCATTAACAGTATTAACACTATTGGAAAGACTTTAACTGCCGCCGTCTGTACTTCCTGATACATACAATCTGGGTCTCTTCAAGATGAGAGTGAATAGGCTATTACTGAATCAGTGAGCAACATCTTAGGCCTTGTCATCGCTCTCCGTCAGGTGAGACTAAGGCCAATCGCCGGTCAGTCTATCATATAAAAAAAAGATTTTGAGATAATGCGGCGCGGGAGCAAAATATTAGATGCACATAGTACGGCCATTTTGATCTAACTGTTTTTTTTTCACAACTAGTGTTGCGCTAGCCGCGAATATGGGCATACTAGGGACGCCCGGATGCATTTGGAAACCGACTTGCTTCCATTACAGCGAGAGTGTTTAGGATTCAATAAATTAAGAAAAATGCTTTCATAGGACTAAACAGGTGTAAATAAAAAATGTATCGCATGAATAGAGTGAGAGCAGCTAAAAACTTTCGGAACAGCCCTCGTATTATAATGTTTATAAGTTTACCTGGATACGCTGTGAACATGTGAACCTCGCCATCTCCTTCCGCGACCCGCTGGGACACCAAAAGAGCACCCGACAGTAGATACACCAATGCCACGTCCTGTACAGCGCAATATAAATAGTCACGCATCTCCACTCATCCAATATACATTTGATCAAAAAAATTGGATGATTAGGTACATCCAACTTGGATGGGACCCCGACATTTGATCAAAGATTCCGATGACAGTTAAATCAATATGGCTACGCATGAAAAAAAAAACTCGGACGAAGATATTGGATGAGTGGAATGGGCCTCTGTCCAAGAAATTTGATCCACCCTCAGGGTGGTATTCCACTCGTTTAATATCTTTGTCCGATCTTTGATCAAACTTAGACAGAGGCCCGTTCCACTCATCCAATATCTTTGTCCAAGTTTTATTATTTTTCATGCGTAGCCATATTGATTTAAATGTCATGCCAAAATCCACTAATCAAATTAATAACTCCTAGGTCCATCGCTGCAATACTGTTAGCTGATAATAATATACAGGGTGCAAAAAAAATGGCATGGATCCGTTTGAAGCGTTAATTTTTATCGCATTCTGACTGGAAACAAGTAGAGCAAACATTTATTTAGTCGTTTTTGTTTTGTTTTGTTTTGTATGAGGAGGTACGTCAAACTTACCATTTAATATACAAAACCAAAAAATAATGTATGTATGCATGTAAAATTCTTTATTGTACATGAGTATAACACAACAATAAAACAGTAATTACAAGAACAGATAACATATGTACAAAAGCGAGCTTATCCCTGGGATTTATTCCAGCTAACCTTTAGTTCACATAAAAATTTATAGGCAAACCTAGAATAAAATTTGAATCATAGAAAAAATTTGCCTACTTATTTCTAGCCAGAATGCGATATCACTAAACGCCTTAAATGGATCCACTACATTTTTATTACATACTGTATTAAGACAACTTAATGATCAAATCATTACGTTTTGTATAATCATATTGAAAAGATAAAAACTAATGTGTAACATTAAAAAGAATATGGAAATATCGAAATACAAGGTATTTTTATGTTGCTGTGTAGACAGAGAAATTAATATTACATAATGGACTAAACAATGTAATTATGTTGAATGTAACAAATAGTTTCTTGAGCATGCTAGATGTCAAGAATAAGTAGAAAAACACACTCGAAACATAAACGAAGTGTCTATGAACAAACATGTAATATGAAATGTATCTTTTTAATTGAGTGACTAGCTTATACACAAACCAAACTTGTCAAAACACACGTTACAAACATTATACCTGAACTATTTCTGGTTCACCTTTGATACTATAATAGAACTTAGAAATAAAATTGGAAATTAATATACCGTTTACCAAAAATACAATACATAATAATTAATAAATATGCGCGAACTAATCATATAGTAAGCTCGATAAGGCTTGTGTCATGGGGGTACTAGACGAATATGTTTTAAATAGATATAAAAACACATATAAAACATTTACGACTCGTGAACAAATATAGCTTAGCTTGACAGGGCTTCGAATCCGGCAAAGAGAGCATGGTAGGCAGGGCTACTAATATCTTTTTCTGTTATTAGACGGCAATACATATTGGGGGACATTCTTACACAAATCGAACTAGTCCCAAACTAAGCAAAGCTTGTACTATGGGTACTAGACGACGATGTACATACTTATATACACTACCGTCAGAAAGTTTAAGACTAAACACAATTTTTAGTTTAATTTTCATAAATTATTACGCAAACCAAACAAGGCAAAAATATTGCAATGGGATATTTCTCACAAGGATTGGAGTTTTGCAAACTGGTCGAGAGTACTACGGACAGATGAATCAAAATTGAGTGGATAATCTATCAATGTTGATTATTTGAATATGTTTGGTCTTAAACGTTCTGACGGTAGTGTAGATAAATACATAGAAAACATCCAAGACCCAAGAGCAAAAATCCTTGCTAAATGCACAAATAATGCCCTGGCCGCGATTCGAACCCGGGACCTCTAGCTTCGGAGGCACTACCAACTAGGCTAAACAGGCCGTCTATTTAATATGTTTGGCGTTTGTCACTATCGGTAATTTATGTCAATGAATGACATAAATTAAAAAATTACCCTTTTTCATAGTGCGACTGAAAAGTTTGTAGGCAATTTAATTTTTTTTCTAAAATAAGTTATTACTAGGGGCACCAGGAGCTGGTGACTTCACACAAAAAATTTTTTTTTTCAAATTTTTAAAATTTCCAAAAATTGACTCGACAAAGAAAGTTAAATATATATAATTATAGGACCGGCTCAAAAATTTTCACGAAAATCGGTTGAGAAATGCAACCTGTAGACGAGAACAGACTGACAAACATACGAAATTTTTGTCGAAATCTGAAACAGAGACGCTTCGCTCGCTCGGTCAATTATTAACAAAATCAGGCGTAATATTTTTTTTAAGTAGATTGTTGTGTTAAAATGTTCTGAATATAAAAAAAAATTAAGATAGAAGCTAAACAAGTAACAGTCTATAAAGAAAACTCCCGTGAGTTTGAGACGTATTAAATATAATGAAACGGGTCACTCACGTCTTTAAGGTCGAATATCGCTCGACATGTTTTAGACCGATTCGCGGTCCTTAATCATGAGCACCTATTGCGGCGGTGGTTTTCTTAGCACATAACCAACTAAGCTAAGAAAACCGCCACCGCGATAGGTGCTCATGATTAAGGACCGCAAATCGGTCTGAAACATGTCGTCCGATATTCGACCTTAAAGACGTGAGTGACCCGTTTCATTATATTTAACAGTTTATAAGTTATAAGAGTTCTGCTTTTTTTATAGATTGGTACTGAGTATATTCTGTAATACCAAATACAATTTATATTAAGGCGCAGGGTAGGGCAACCCATTCTCCATACAAACGTTGTGCAAGTTTTTTGCGTTAGTTTTGGCACTACAGCATTTAATTTTATTTTTTGATGGTACATATTGGATATACGCAGAACTTGATGTTGAAATTTTGCATTATTTCAAAAAAAAAAAATAAAAAAAAAGAAAAACATCAAGACATAGCTAACAAAAAAATAAGCATATGGACCAAAAATATTAACTGGAGTGCAAACACAAACGAAGAAAAACTTGTACAAAGTTTGTATGGAAAGAGCTTGCCCACCCCTTCGCCCTAACTAACATAGCGTACACCGAAAACAAAATGTGTGACTCCTACGACGGCAAATATCTTGCCGGTATCGTAAGGGTTAACCAATCCCGGGAATTCCTGATCTACTCCGGGATTTCCCGGTGCACTCCGGGATTTCCCGGGATCTTAATTTTTTTGCCAATATCGTGCTAGCTGAACATCTCTCGGTTACAACTGCAGTCAGCTATATTACTCACCTTGTGACTCTCCTCCTTCATAATGTAGGTGCCGGCGGGCAAGTCCCGGACCTGCACCGTGCCCTGCAGCAGCTGGTCGTTTTCCAGGCCCAGCTCTTTGATGAACGCCTCGGTCGCTATGCGGATCAGCGCCTGCGCACAACAACGGTTATATAAGATCACCAATAACAGAGATAATTATGCAAAACTTTCCCTTCATCATCATCATCATCATGTCAGCCGAGTGACGTCCACTGCTGGACATAGGCCTCCCCCAAAGACTTCGACAATATAAAAGTAAAAAAGTAAAAGTAGTTTATTCTTCAAATTAGGCATATTACATGCAACTATGAACGTCAATAAACTACTACCGGTTCGGAAAAATAAACCTCTGCCACGAGAAGAACCGGCGTAAGAAACTCGGCGAGGTGTCATTTTTTCAAAACAATATACATTGTATAGTTAAATATAAAATTACAGTCTCAGTTACTACAAAAATAACAAGCTACAGTAGAAAACCTATTTTCGCGATAGATTAGCCGTGCAGGACACTATCACTGCCAAACATCCCTGTCCATGATGTAATCGTTTACCTTATAATATGCTTTTGAAATAAGTGTTTGTTTTACTACAGATTTGAATTTAGAATTGCTAAGTTCAGTAATGTGTTTTGGAATTTTATTGTAGAATTTAATACAATTTCCCAAGAACGACTTTTTCGCCTTTACTAGTCTATAGAAGGTTATTTTCAGTTTCCCAGTGTTTCTGGTGGCTATTGGTTTATCGGCGTTCGTTGGGAAATTGCACAAATTCTTCCTAACATACATTATTATTTCAAATACGTATAGGGACGGCAGGGCTAGAATATCTATTTCTTTGAAAAATTCTCTTAATGAGTCACGCGACCCCAAGTTATAAATTGCCCGGATAGCCCTTTTTTGCAAAATAAAACAGTTTCAATATCTGCAGCTGATCCCCACAGGATAAGACCATAAGTAATTATACTATTAAAATAAGCAAAGTAAACTAACCGTGCCGTTGCCACATTGGTAAGCTGCCTTATTCTCCTGACTGAAAATGCAGCAGAGCTCAACCTACTTCCTATCGCTGTTATATGGGAACCCCACTGCAATTTTGAGTCCAATGTAATACCTAAGAATACAGTTGACGTAACAAATTCTAATGTTTGGCCATTAAGTTTAATATTTGTATCTAAGTTTCTATTTGATGAGTTCGCTAGAGAGAATTTCATACATTTCGTTTTTTTCGGATTCAACACTAAGTTATTGGCAGTAAACAAGTCAGATATCATGGACAGGGTATTATTTGGTTCAATGAGTTCAGTATCTTTCCTATTTACCTTGAACAGTAATGAGGTGTCGTCTGCGAACATTACAATGCCTGATCTTCGGCTTACCATATATGGTAGATCATTTACATAAACAAGGAACAGGAAAGGGCCTAGAATAGACCCCTGAGGTACTCCCATCTCTACCACTGTCTCTGACGAAAGGGCTTTATTTATCGCTACCTTTTGATTTCTCTGTGTTAAATATGATTTCATAAGATCCAATGCATGTCCTCTGATACCATAGAAATTAAGCTTACAAATTAAAGTACCATGATCTACACAATCAAAAGCCTTGGAAAGGTCACAGAACACTCCAATGACGTCATATGACTCTTCTCAAGACTGCAAAATAAATTTTATTAAACTTGCACCTGCATCAGTAGTTGATCTACCTTTCATGAAACCGAACTGCTGTGCGTGCAAAATATTGTGTGAATTAAAATGAGAAACCAATTGCGTAAGCATAATTTTTTCGAATATTTTGCTAAACGCTGGTAGGATAGAAACTGGACGATAATCAGAAGGATTATCTCTATGACCTGATTTAAAAATAGGAACTACTTTACTACACTTCATTAAGTCTGGAAAAATGCCATTGTCTACACAACTATTAAAAATGAGTGCTAGAGTGAGTGCAACGACCTCGAGAATAGATTCCAGTACCATGACTGACACGCCCCATAAGTCCTTAGTCCTCTTTATTTTTAACATTTTAAAAAACTTCAGTACATCTAGAGGAGAAACATGATGAAATTTGAAAATATTTAGTGACTCTAATTTTACGTTCTCATTCAGAAGGGATTCTGCTATTGTGGTAGATGATGCCAAACTTTGAGTCGTGACTATAGGAATTTTGGAAAAGAAATTATTAAATTCATCGGCTACTTTTAGTGCATTAGTAATTGAATTATCCTCTATTTTCAAAGAAATCGTGGACTCTTTATTATTTCTCTGCCCAGTCTCTGTGTTTATTATTTTCCAGACAGTCTTGGCTTTGTTATCTGAGGACTTTATTTTATTATTCAAGTGCATTGCTTTTGCCTTTGTGCACACTGTTTTGAATAATTTGGAATAATCCCTAACATACTGATGGAATGACCGGTCCTGCGCCACCCGCATCCAGCGGACACCCGCGACCCTTACCAGGTCATCAGTCCACCGTGTGATTGTCCCCCAATATTTACTTAATTAATTGATTTATGTATTTGTTTGGGGTCGGCGCGGCATATTAATTTTTTTTTGTTATGACAGACTGACCAGCGCTTAGCCCTAGTCTCACCTGATGGAAAGCGATGACAAGGCCTAAGATGTTGCTCGCTGGTTCAGTAATAGCCTATTCACTCTTGTCTTGAAGACACCCAGATTGTATGTATCACGAAATACAGATGGTAGCAAATTCCATTCCTTAGTTGTTCGCATTAGGAAAGAAGCAAATCGCTTCCATACCTCTATGGCCCGTCATCTCGTCCCCCACATCCTTCCGCTTCATATCGTCTCTCACGCAATCCATCCAGCTTTTCCAACCTACCCCTCCTCCTACATCTCTCCACGTTCATGTCTAATACCTTCCTTGTCACATGACTCATCTCCATGAAGGAGCTCTCATGGCCCCGCGGCGCCCGCGAGGTTAAGCAATGTCGGGCGAGGTCAGTCCTTGGATGGGTGACCGCTTTGAGTGGTTACTAACTGAGCGCTCCCGTGCTTTGGAAGGCACGCTAAGCCTTTGATCCCGGCTGCTGTCTACGACAGCAGTCGTTAAGCCAAATTAGAGGCCTTCGGGCGGCTTGAGAACTTCTAACAGTCAACTTGCCCACTCACTTGACAAGCCTAATCCCAATAAGCTCTAGTTTCCCCCTCGGGTTGGAAGGTCAGATGGCAGTCGCATCCGTAAAAACTAGTGCCTACGCCAACTCTTGGGATTAGGTAGCGGACCCCAGGCATCCTTCAGGATGCAATTGTACTGGGAATAACGCTAGCACGATGATGGCCTCATATAGTTATAGAAGAGATGTTACCTGTTCATCCATATTGTCCGTGTTCTGTTTCTTGAACGAGGATACCTCCTTGTTCCTCTGGAAGGACGATGTCGGCTGTACGTCCGGTTGCTGCTGCGAAAACGCACCAATCAATATTCAATTCAGTCGCTCAGAATGTGGTAGTTTTTGTAGCTATTTAGCGTGCGCAAATTTGGATTTCTCACACTAGCGATTTTTACTTTTTATTCCAATATTTTTATTAAATTTACTGTACTGACTAAAGAGATGTTCAATCAGTGTACTTATTGTTAAATAATATTTATATTTACAATTATATTTCCAACCGGAAATGTGTAAGACAATGTAATTCTCTCTTAAAGAGTCCCCAGTACGCTCGGCTGAACTCGATTCTCCATACAGACGCAGTTACGCTCTCATTTTAAAACGCCATGCTAGAATAACATGAAAATATGTATACACAATGGGAGCCGCCATATCTAGATCGGAAATTAGTTTTTGTTGCTAGAAATTGTAATGGAAAAAAACTACAGCGAGTTTATGAGTTTTTTACTATGAAAACCTTAATAATCACTGTATTTTTTCTCCATTATAATTTCAAGCAACAGAAACTAATTTCCGACATAGACATGCCGGATCCCATTGTGTATGCAAAGTTTCATGTTATTCTAGCACGGCGTTTTAAAATGAGAGCGTAACTACTTTTGTATGGAGAACCGAGCTTACGGCGGACTCTTAACATACGGTCGAGGTAGGCGAAGACTGAGATACATGTCATATACGTACTCGTAAACTTTGTGGGGTCCGGTATGTTAATGTTTGCAAGGACTTAGTAACTTTGTGCTAATGTTCAGTACCTCTAGTATTTATATTTATTCGAAACACCAACTAACGTGTTTGCGTTTAGTTTAAATTTGTATGGGAACGCGAACAGCGCCTTTGGTGGTAACTGTTTGTTGCCATACAAATTGAGACTTTTTTTCTCGAAACACAAACAATATTATGTTTCCTAAGACATCCGAGATCCGTTGATTTGAAAGGGCGCCACTGCGCACGATCGGAAGTAGCCTTTTGCGTCAAACGAGTCGCCCAACGTCGCATCCGCCCACGTGGCATCCGCTTCCGCCGACCTGTCAACAGCCGAACCCCGCGCCCCCTGACTAGCCCCCTGACTCGCCCCCTGACTCATTGTTGCGGAGGTAATTCCGTCGGCAGCCTAACAGAAAGCCATTACTCGGATCTCGGATCGGATTTTGCCGCAAAAGGCTACTTCCGATCGTGCCACCACCACCACCACCATATCAGCCCTAGGACGTCCACTGCTGGACATAGGCCTCCCCCAATTTCATGGGGGGTGAATGCCATAATCGCCACGCTTGGCATGCGGGTTGGCGATCGCCGTATCTCCACCGCACTCAAGGAATGCTGCTGCCCATTCCCCGGCGGTCTTGGTCGTAGTTTTAGGACATACCCGGGCCCAATCGATGGTCCGATCGTGTGCATTGGCAGTATTGGCACCAGGCAGCGAAACTTTGGTGCCGATGACAGACGTATGACGTAGCGGCTTCATACAACAGAGTGTTTTTATTTAGATGATAGATAATCATTAATCACTAACAACTTATTGGCCTCTTTAGTACACGGATATTTTATTGACACTTGAGACGGCCAGTACTTATAAAAACATCATTACTTAACTGTCTTTGTCATTTTCATCAGAAAATTATCGAAGGCAAATATTGTACATCGTTTTAGTATTTTTTATTCGTGAATTTAAGAAATGTGAATTGATAAGGTACAACGTTTATAAGGTACACATTATAGGTATCGCTTCACCGTAGTCGCCATAGAGTCTATGCAGCCGTATTTGCAGACGTTTCCTTTTCAGTTGTTATAAATGAAAAAAAAAATGTTTTGCTCCTGCTGACATGACACATCAAGACTTTTATATGGATTCAACAAATTTCTATTATAATACAATAAATCTTTGACATTGCTATTAAATCGGCATGCTAGTGACAACTGTTGCATCTGTCAAAGCGTGGTAAAGGTTAATAACTATGTTGTGTATAATTTATAAAAACATCTTGTATGCCAATTTAGTTGCGTCATAATGATGTCATCGGCAACAAAAATTCGCTGCCTGTTTGGCGCCCTCTCAAATCAACGGATCTCGGATATTGAACGGAACACATCATAATATACTACAGGCACGTGTTACACCCAGTATGACCCGACGCGTCAGAGCACATCAACGTGTATGTAACAAGAGCACTAAATATGAAGGGATGTTTACAAAAACAACATATCTGCTAAGACCGGTTGACACTTCTGGAGGAACATTTATAATGGGCTCATATATGAACCAATATCGTCTTTTCAGGAGTCACGCCAGATAAACGTGAATCCGACTTAATGCATTACACAATAAGGTTGAAATTAGCTTTACCTGCGGCGTGCCGGAAGTGACGTCCGGCACCATGTCGGGTCGCGACTTCCGTGTTATGTTAATGGGGGACGACGCCATTTGCCCGTTCTCTTGCTGCATGCAAACGTTAGTGGTAATAATAACAATGGTCATGTCCAGACTTCGGAGAGTGTGATGTTTTGAAAAGTGCTCGGAGACCGGCATTCTCTCCATACAAAAAAACCGGTATTTTTTTTCGTTCTTTCGTTTACTAAGTCATGTATTTTAATGCAACAATTACATGATAAGGGTTCTTAAAATTCGAGAGTCGCCAAATAACCTCACGACGCAATGATTATATGAGATTCAAGATCATTTTCAAAAAAAGTTAGTAAAACAATTCCGCACACGCATCAACACACAAACAAAACAAGTGACGGATGTAGTGGACAATAGACTAGACCGGAAGCGGCTATCAATTGACAACATTTCAAATTTTCAAGCAGTATGAGATCTTGACTCATTTCGTTAATTTGTTCACAAGAAACCTAAAATAGTACATTACAGTACATATGGTGCTACATTACCGCACAAGTGTCAAAATATTTACATAGCATGGTGTTACTGTACAGTTAGTAAACCATCAATATACCTCATTAAATTGCAAATTATTAAAATTTGTCAACATCTTAAAAATATGAGACTTAAAATTCGATACAATGTTTCTTTCCGCCTATAAGTTAATTAATAGATGCCTAAACAATCCTTAAGAAAGAAACAAATAAATAAGAAGAACTGTTCGACATGATGCCTACGGCCGCGTTCTACCATCGCACCGCTCGCCGTCGGCGGGGCATTCGTGCTCACACCTTAGAACCTAAATGGTCGCGTACGGTACGGTTTCAGAGTAACTTCCTCCCTCGGACGCTCCGGTTGTGGAATGAGCTCCCTGCCGAGGTTTTCCCGAGGAACTACAGTATGGGGTTCTTCAAGAAAGGAGTGTATAAATTCTTAAAGGGTCGGCAACGCGCATGTGACACCCCTGGAGTTGCAGGCGTCCATAGGCTGCGGTGACCGCTTACCATCAGGCGGGCCGTACGCTTGTTTGCCACCTACGTGGTATTAAAAAAAATTGTACGACACTATGAACTCGAACACAGTATTTCACCACAACAGCAATTTACTTATTTTCCCATACAACGGTGGGTTTTAATATTACAATGTGACGTCACAAATGTCACAACATAATATTCATTTGTGGGAGCCGTATGCAACCCCGCTGGCGGCGGGGAACTAACTATGTTGATTTTTCTAAAAAAACCCCCTTCCATTTAAGTCAATCCTTGGTGAGATATTCGCTGGCCAAGTCGTTAAATGTGTAGGCCCCTTCGGCCGCGTACGCAACCAGAGGTTCGTAACCAGATGCGATCGAATACTTTTTCGGTCTTGTACGAAACCGGTTGCGATCAAAAACTATTTTTGTTCTTTTTCGTAACCAGTTACGAAAGAACACTTTTCATTGTTGTACGAAACCTTTCGACCGTTGATAAACTATAAACTTGATAAAGTCAGCTAAGATTATATTTTATACACCTTGTTATACAGTATAAGTACTGTACACGTTATATATCCAGTCAAAAATCAGAACACAAAATTTGTACAGTCGAGTTCTCTAATATCGACGCGTCCAATTGTACAAAAATATGTGAACACAACCTTATTTGTATGGGTATAGGGTCGTGTACACATATTTTTGTTCAATTGGTCGCGTCGATATTAACGAACTCGACTGTACCATCTGATAATATTCAAATACTTTGTTGGCAAATACAATATTATAACCTTGTTCCTTAAAAGACACTGGCTTAAGAGACATGAAGCACTGACATTCCGCACTTTATTATGATAAGATAGATTAAAAGTTAATTGCCAATCGATAAAAAAACAATTGCAGTCACAGTAAAATAGTACATTACTTTAGGGACGAAAGGGGTTGCCGGCCGAAAACATATAGACGGCCGAGCGAAGCGAGTCGGGCAGGTCTCAGGCGGGCAACCCCTTATTTCCCGCCGAGGTATGTATAGTGCTTTTCTCAAACATGCAATGAAATAAACAACAAAAAAAAAACAAAGTCTTATTTTTAATACGCATAGTCGCAGTATGTCATGATCCCTGTGCTACGAATTTATGTGGAGTGGAAATTAAAAAAGAGTACTTTGCCGGCCTAGGCCAGCAACATTTGTATGAAATTGCATTAACGACCTCTTGTCCTAGCCGCACCTGAAACGTCATACTTCGCAGCCTATTTATAAGGAACATAACATCAATATTTCATTGCATGTTTGAGAAAATTGTATTTAAAACTATTGCACAATCTCAAAAACTACTTATATCCAGTGAGGCATCTCAATTAATGTTTTTCTATTTCTATTCTCCCGGCTTCGGCCGCCGACGAAACCATGCTACGTAACCGGTTACGTGAGAAGAATTGTTTTTCTTGCTACGAAACCAGTTACGTACAAAGAGGTTTTTTTCTTCCTACGAAACTAGTTCGAATTGAAATGAAACTCGATAGTGTAATGTGTGGCAAACAACCGAATACTTTTAAGGCATAGCCAGCATGCGGTAGATATGAGAGGGCACGGGGAATTGGTAATGGCGAAACCGACTCGGATTGCGGATAGGTTATTTTTTTTTTTATAAAAGAGCGGAATAACTTGTTTTTAAAACTTTTGTAAACCTATATGACGAAAAAATATTATACTTTGAACTTTATGAAATTTAATTCAATTCGAACTAGTTTCGTAGGAAGAAAAAAACCTCTTTGTACGTAACTGGTTTCGTAGCAAGAAAAACAATTCTTCTCACGTAACCGGTTACGTAGCATGGTTTCGTCGGCGGCCGAAGGGATTCTCCCAGCGCGCCCTTACCCTCCCGTTGCACTGGTGGTGACTCACTATTTTCTTAACGCGAACTCACTAATAACGCATTTTCATTACTTTTAAGTTGGGGGCATTCAAAAATAAAGAATGTCTAAAATGATACTTACATTGGCATGGTCGGCTCTCTCAGAGTGATGGGGGGAGTGCATAGAAGTGCCAGAGTCCACTGTGACCTTTCTACCCGGAGATGACGCCACTGTCGTGGGGCGTCGCTTTTCGCGACCCTGTCAAAAAGGTACACACTGTAAAATAAATATGTATTTGGAGATAATCTTACACAAATCGACATAGTCCCGAACTAAGCAAAGCTTGTATTATGGGTACATAGGAAACATCCCAGACTCAACAACAATATTCTTTTTTTTATGACATAGGTTAAGCAATCTGGGGCGAGGTCAGTCCATGGATGGGTGACCGCTTTGAGTGGTTACTAACTGAGCGCTCCCGTGCTTTGGAAGGCACGTTAAGCCGTTGATCCCGGTTTCTGTCTTTGATAGCAGTCGTTAAGCCAAGTTAGAGGCCTCCGGGCGGCTTGAGAACTTCTAACAGTCAAGTTGCCCACTCACTTGACAAGCCTAATCCCAATAAGGTCGGGTTTCCCCCTCGGGTTGGAAGGTCAGATGGCAATCGCTTCCGTAAAAACTAGTGCCTACGCCAATTCTTGGGATTAGGTAGCGGACGCCAGGCATTCTTCAGGATGCAACTGTACTGGGAATAACGCTAGGAGTATGAGAATCGCCTGATGGTAAGCGATTAGTGCCGCCCATGGACACTCGCAACACCAGAGGGGTTGTAAGTGCGTTGCCGGCCTTTAAGATGGGAGTACGCTCTTTTTATGAAGGTTTAATAAATGCACAAATGTCGGGACTGGGATTTTCAAAATCAAAATCAAAAATTTTATTCTGCAAATAGGCCACAAGGGCACTTTTACAAGTCAACAACTTTTACAAGTCAACAACTTTTACAAGATTCGAGCCCGAGACCGGAAAAAATATGTAATTTTTTAACGGACTTCAAAAAAGGAGGAGGTTCTCAATTCGCCGGAATATTTTTTTTATGTATGTTCACCGATTGCTCGGAGACTAGTGGACCGATTTCAAAAATTATTTTTTTGTTTGAATGGGTGTTTTCTAGTTGGTCCCATTGTCACCAAGTCTGGATCTGATGACGGGATCTTGGAAAAATCGAAGGAAGTTTGGAGTCGGTGTTTGTTTGTTTAAAATTTACTTGTCTTGTCATTTATTCTGCAGTGACACTACCAACTAGGCTAAACAGGCCGACATAAAGAAGAAAAGCTTGTAAATGACGACCTGTTTAGCCTAGTTGGTAGTGACTCTGCCTCCGAAGCTAGAGGTCCCGGGTTCGAATCCCGGCCAGGGCATTTATTTGTGCATTTTTCACGGATATTTGTTCTTGGGTCTTGGATGTTTTCTATGTATTTAAGTATGTATTTATCTATATAAGTATGTATATCGTCGTCTAGTACCCATAGTACAAGCTTTGCTTAGTTTGGGACTAGGTCGATTTGTGTAAGATTTGTCCCCCAATAATTTTTTTTTTTTTTTAAATGTGTAAGTCATACTTACCGGGTTAACCAACTCTGCACTCAAACCGAGGTACTGATGTAAAGCGGTGAAGGTGACTCTTTGCAAACGCACCATGATGATCTGAAACACACGTCACTTGGTCTCACTTTTCAGATACAGTTCATCATCAAATGCGTGAAAATGGACCTAAACCAAAAAAGCTGAGAGTTATACTCTATAAGCGGAACTTGGCACCCATTTGGATCGCAGTTCTTTTGTCGGTGGGGGCGGCGGCCGGGCATCGCATATTCTTAATATTGAACTAGATAGATAGAGCGCTCGTGGCCCAGAGGCACCCGCCTACCGCGTGCGGTATGCGAGGTTAAGCAATGTGGGCGCAGGTCAGTTCTTGGATGGGTGACCGCTTTGAGTGGTTACTAACTGAGCGCTCTCGTGCTTTGGAAGGCACGTCAAGCCGTTGATCCCGGCTGCTGTCTACGACAGCAGTCGTTAAGCCAAGTTAGAGGCCTTCGGGCGGCATGAAAACTTCTAACAGTCAATTTGCCCACTCACTTGACAAAGGGGGGTCGAAGTTGCACCACGTCCGTAGGGAGTACCCACCGTTACGTTATATACGCGTGACCACTGTGTGTGGTGCTAAAAGTGCAATAAAAACTGGCAACCGTACTTGTCTTCTCGAATTCGAACCAAGCGCTTTGCATCTTCTTTTATAATGCGCACTTCTAAAGTTTGCAGTTCTCTGCCGGCGTCTGTATTTCCGAGTTCATATAACCTAGACCTTTTTAAGGCACGAGTGAATAGGCATCTTCTGGGTCGTCGTCGGCCTCATCTTTGCCCCCTGGCTAGGTGCTGGCCAAGAGCAATCCCATTTTTATTTAAAAAAAAAAGATCTCACGGTTCGTAAATAAATGCCATACGATTAAATAAAAATTGCAGCAATAAAAGTTTTTAACAAGTTGCCTGTTGAAATAAAATTTGTCGAAGGTAAACAATATAAAATCATTTAAAAAAAATGGCTTATTAGTAGAGTCTTTTACAGCATAAAGGAGTTTACCGATTATAATAATACTTAGTGCAGGTATTAATTTTGTTATTTAGTTATAGGTTACTCATAATATTATATTGTATGTCCGTGATGGATGAACTGTTGATTCTGAATTGTATTATCAACATCTCTGTACACAGTTATTCAATAAATAAATCTTATCCTCAGACCAAGTAAAAAATATAGACGGAGCGTCACGAACAATCTAGTGAAGCCATCAAAACCAAGCCCACTAAGTAAATACACGGTCACTCACACATATACAAACCAAAACCAAGCCCAGAACTCTAAACGTCAAACTGGTAAACGTCAAAAACCATCACTAAAAATATGGTCTACTGCGTCATTAAAGGACGCAAAAATAACGTCAGGACTTCTAGTAGTAAATCAAATAATATAACTGTTCATTTGTAAGTGTTAAAGTAATATATTAAAACACTATATAGAAAATAAATTTTGCTTTGCTTGGAACACAAAACCTCGACATTCACTTGACGTTGATTGACGTAACATAACGCACGGAGTATAATTTGTAGTCACCCCAACCGGAGGGAGCCGTATGAACCAAGGTCTACGCCTTCATTTTATTAATCTCAAAAAAGAAGTGTGCATTTAAATTCACACGTAGTACAGTCAAAGACTTTAATTAGTGACCCGCTTAAGGTTGACAGTCCTGTCATATTGAATAGAAATTCAAAGATTTTTATTACGAATTGGGTCCCATATTAAAGAGCGCGACTGTACAACATGCAGTTTCAACAGTTCAATTCTGTTACCAAAAATGAATGTTTTTTTTTTGTGCCTTTAAAATAATTAGGGGTTCAAAATATGATGCTGAGTGTCCCATTCTGTGTAGTGACTAACGGTTACTAGACTATACATTATGTGAAGTGACTAATTCATCATCACCATTATTAGCCTACCCTGATTTTATTGTGCCCTCTACAAATAAAATAGAGAGCTAAACAAATTACCCCATCTATAGGGACTTTTTCATTCCAGTAGCAACACTGATACGCACACATCTTTAAAAAAGTGGCTTCACTAGGGCTGTGTTCCGAATCACGCTTACAACGCTCACAACGCTTACAGTGCTGGCGGCCGGTCCGAATCAGTTAGCGCGCTCAAGGCCGCGTGAGTGGTGTTTTGTTTCGGACCAGTCATGAGCGTGTTTTCTGTCATGTTCATGTCAACGTCGACTGAATTTGAATTTTGAGTTCGTCAATTAATCGTAGTAGAAAATTCAGAGCTGTGAGCGTGATTCGGAACACAGCCTAGGTTGTTCGAGACGCTCCGTTTATATTTTTTACTTGGTCTGAGATCTTATCTTGGCTGTGTTCCGAATCACGCTCACAGCGCTCACAACGCTTACAGTGCTGGCGGCCGGTCCGAATCAGTTAGCGCGCTCAAGGCCGCGTGAGCGGTGTTTTGTTTCGGACCGGTCATGAGCGTGTTTACTGTCAAACGTCAACTGAATTTGAATTTTGAGTTCGTCAATTAATCATAGTATGAAATTCTGGGCTGGGTTTTTGATCTGTAGAAAATTGAAATTAATCGCAATCTGCAACGAACTAATATAAAACTGACGACATGTTCCAGGACCAAATTGTAGAGCATAGGGAATAGTTCATCTTCACACCTTAGAACCTGAATGGTCGCGTACGGTACGGTTTCAGAGGAATTTTCTCCATTGGACGCTCTGACTGTGGAATGAACTCCCTGCCGAGGTTTTCCCGAAGGACTACAGTATCGGGTTCTTCAAGAAAGGAGTATATAAAATTTTAAAGTGTTGGTTATGCGCATGTGACACCCCTGGAGTTGCAGGCGTCCATAGGCTGCGATGACCACTTACCATCAGGCTGGCCGTACGCTTGTTTGCTACCGACAAAGTACAAAAAAAACTAATAAATAAACTAATATAACTGTAAAGTTTATTTTTCGCGCCTAAAATGAAATGTCAAACGTCAACTTGACGTTTGCGCTCAAGGTGCTTACGGCTGGGAGTGTGAGCACCGTGAGCGCCGTCCATGACGTCATCAATGACGTCACGACATCTCGTGTAAACGCTGTGAGCGTGAATCGGTCCGACCGTGAGCGCGCTCACAGCGCTGTGAGCGTGATTCGGAACACAGCCCTTATGTCATTAAATCGGGTGCCTCATAGGCTGAGAAGTGCCAATGACCTTGACTATGTATGTCTGCGTCTAGCTGCGCCGTAGTGAAAGAGAAACTATATACCTGCTATACAAGCAGATAATCAGAAATTGAAATATATTCAACACATGTGTAATATAAATCGTCTATGCTTTAAATTTGAGTATGTTGGAACTGTATTTCTAATTATACATGTTTCAGTTGAAAAAAAAGATGTGATTATATTAAGACGTTTTTTTCTTCTACTTTTACATTTTTTTCGATGTAACCGATTTTCGTGTTTTGGAATCGTCCACACCCTTTGAAATATGTATAATGAATATGAACGTATATATTTATTTTTTATCAAAACTAAATGGTTTTGTTGAATCACCGTGAAAAAAATGGGTTCTATTCAGCGTCTTAATAGGTAAGCGTCCACAGGCCCGCATCGCACGCAATGGATTTTAGTATTGTTTGTATAGAAAGTTACAGAAGTGTGCCCACTGATCCGCACCGTACGTCAGTGGACGCACTTGTGTGGTAAGCACCTTGAATCTACTTTTAGCTCGTATTCACACTAACTAAAATAAGAATATCTCAGTTCTGCAATGGAATTCAACTCGGTGCCCATTGAACGAAATGAAGTAGTTTTTTTTAACACACCCACTGCACTTCAAATAAGGAGGTTCCCATTTCGACTGTTTCTTTGTGTTTGTTACCTCAAAACTTTCGACTGGGTGAGCCGAATCTGATGATTTTTTTTATTTGAAAGCTGGTGCTTCCCGATGGTCATATATTAATTTGGTCCAGTTCTGACAATGGCATCCATGAGAAAAGCATATAAGTCTTTTTGCATTAAGTATGTGCGCGACAAATAAACGAATAACTCGGTTAAAGTCGGTTTTATTTTTGTTAAAATTTTCGATTATATTTCATTTCTTTTTTTACCACCACCACCCACTCAGCCCAAGGACGTCCATTGCTGGACAGGGGCCTGCCCCAATTCAATGTGGGGTAAATGCCATAATCGCCACGCTTGACATGCAGGTTAGCGATCGCGTCCCCACCGCACTCCAGGGATGCTGCTTCCCATCCCACGGTGGTCTATGTCGTAGTTTTAGGACACACACAGGTCCTTGTTTACACCGGAACCCTAAAAAGACTACGTTGAAGCCTCACCAGTATACATCATCATCATCATGTCGTCCATTGCTGGACATAGGCCTCCCCCAAAGACGTCCACAATGATCGCTCCTGCGGACACCCGCGACCCTCACCTGTATAACCCTGACGAAAATGTCCGGGTACTCATGGAATACCTCCTGGAAGGCGCGCATCGGCAGTTTGATCACTTGGGAATCCTCTAAAGCCTTCGCGTTAACAGTCTTGTACGGTTGCGAGTGCCCCTGAAACCAAAGAAATGTTCTCTGATAACTCCTCTAGAAATACAAGCACTTTTCAGATTCTATCTTTGGTTCATTCTTTACAAAATGATGTCTAAAGTATGCGGGTTGCACCAATTTATGAAATTAATTTTCGTGTGCTCTGCCTACCCCTTTTGGGAATATAGGAGTCAGTTTATGTACGGGGGCTGTAGACCATGCGAAATAATTTTCCAAATTTAAAATTAAAAAGTCACAAGAGAAGCTATATTTCAAACATAATTTTTAACCACTCCTAAAAACGTCCAGCTTGAAATTGCACCCCCAGTAACGGGGTCTAACAATTACAAACGGTTTGCTGCAGCCCACAGTAAATTAAAAGTACGCCCTTATGGCGAAGGGGTGGGCAAGCTCTTTCCATACAAACTTTGTGCAAGTTTTCCTTCGTTCGTGTTTGCACTCCAGTTACTATATTTGGTCCATATGCTTTTTTTTTGTTAGCTATGTCTTGATGTATTTCTTTTTTAATTTTAATTATTTTTTGTATTTTTTTTATATAATGCAAAATGTCAACATTAAGTTCTGCGTATATCCAATATGTACCAACAAAAAATAAAATTAAATGGTGTAGTGCCAAAACTAACGCAAAAAAACTTGCACAATCTTTGTATAGAGAATGGCTTGCGCTACCCTGCGCCTTATGGACGATTCACACCGAACGACCGCACCCCACTAGAGGCAAAGGAGTTCGAAGTCCAGAAAACACTCCATACAGAAGTTAGATGTCATATTAGAATGGGTTGCGGGCAGCCGGTCGGCTGCTGCCGCCGGCTCTGCCGCTGCCGTTTGGATACAAAGTCTAGCTTCTGTATGGAGGGTTCGAGTTCCTTTGACTCTGGTCTCTGGCCGTTTGGTGTGATTCGTCCATTACATTACATAGGCTAAGGAATCATGGGAATCATAAGTGATTAATGCAGTTTTAGGACGCTCCTTAGCTCATGGATAAAGCGTTTAATAGCTTCGGTCGGTGTCAATATATTATAAACTAGCCGTTGCCCGCGACTTCGTCCGCGTCTTCGCTGTATTGGTCGCAGCGTGATGTTATATAGCCTAAAGCCTTCCTCGATAAATGGACTATCCAACACAAAAACATTTTTTCAATTCGACCCAGTAGTTCCTGAGATTAGCGCGTTCAAACAAACAAACTCTTCAGCTTTATAATATTAGTATAGATTATAAATACGCGCTAAAATAGACCTTATACCGTTTATCGTAAGAACGAAAGATCAGATATAAAAACACATATAAAACATTTACGACTCGTGAACAAATATAGCTTAGCTTGACAGGGCTTCGAATCCGGCAAAGAGAGCATGGTAGGCAGGGCTACTAATATCTTTTTCTGTTATTAGACGGCAATACATATTGGGGGACAATCTTACACAAATCGACCTAGTCCCAAACTAAGCAAAGCTTGTACTATGGGTACTAGACGACGATGTACATACTTATATACACTACCGTCAGAAAGTTTAAGACCAAACACAATTTTTAGTTTAATTTTCATAAATTATTAACAAACCAAACAAGGCAAAAAGATTGCAATGGGATATTTCTCACAAGGATTGGACTTTTGCGAAGTTTGTATAGCATCGATAGATGTACTATAAATACATGCTAAAATAGACTTTTCTCAAAAATGCAATGAATTTTCGTCATTGCGTGCGTTATAACAGGCTTCAAAGTATCACGTGTTAGGTTTGTGTTACGTACAGTCGGCCTCATAAGTAGCTGGACACTTTGGGACTTTGTCGCTTTCACCCGTTATACATTTAGTATGACAGTTTAAACATGACGTTAAAGCGTCAGAGTACAAAAGTGTTCAGCCCCTTATGAGGCCGAACGTACTTATATTTTGTTTGTATGAAATCGTAAACAACGCTTCAGATGCCAATATTATGTATCTAGTAAAGGAGCAAAGCGCTGTAGAAACCTTTCCGCGCCTTTTCCGAAGGAGTGCAAATGTTTTGCCTATAAAGACAAATGCTGCAATTTTTCACAACAACCGATCGAGATATCGTCACTACTTTAAAAAAAACTCGTATCTGAAAATCATCAAGTTTCTAGGAGGAACAATAAACATTCTGTAAATTATTGCGATTGATCAAAAAAGTTCTTGTTAGTTTCATGAGATACTTTGATAGCCAGTCATTAATTTCACAAATATTCGAATAACTCACTCAAACATTTTTTTATAAATATTTACAGTTATTCGTAAGATACAAGATTTTTGTTTTAGTATTGACTGAAAGTTGTTAAGTTACGATAATTTTGCTTTGAATTTTATGCTACAAAATGAAACGAAATGTATGTTTTTATGTTTATTTAATGAACTAAGTAAACTCTCTTCGAGTAACAATAGACGAACTTAAATAACAACGTGCCTACGTAAAAAAAGATCAGGTCGAATTATTTTTTCTCTACTATACATGCAATAAACTATCGTAAAATGCATGAAAGTCTTTTGGCAAAATCGGCTTTGGAGATTGCAAATCATCATACTTTCGTTTTTTAATGGGGACGGGTCCAGAATATAGCTAAGGAATCGCTTGATCTTCGGAAATATCATGGAATCTTTGAAGTAGAAAAGTCCAGATGTCATCAAAGTGAAGTTTAAACTCAATAGGACTGTGAGGTGTATATTTTAAAGCCCTAAAATTTACCACACATGGGTCACCTGCTCTCTTTCCAGGTCTTATAGATGTGTAGTGCTTAAGTGCGGCATAGTTTTTTGCGGCAAAGAAAGGAAAACGGAAAAATAAATCAGATACGAGTTTTTTTCAAAGTAGTGACTATAATTTGTTTAGATACGATTTTTTTTAACTAACGAATACTTACTATAATTATCGTCGTTGGAGTTTGTGCATCATACGAGGTGTATTTTTATTAGTTTAATGCGAAAAAAGGAAAAAACGAGATTTTTTAAAAGTAGTGACGATATGTCTCGGTCGGTTGTCAAAAATTGCATATGGTACCTATAGTTAGAATGGAACAGCAATACATGCGGAACAACTCGGTAGAACTGTAAAGGAATTTCTTACAAATGTGAAGGCCTAGGCCGGGAAGTTTTTTTTTCAATTTAAATGTTATACAAGGCGTCTGTTAAATTGTTTTTGAGTGGTGTAGTTTTTTTTGTTTCATTACAAATGTTTAAGAAAACCACTAAACAAGTCTCGGCGGGAAACGTTGGGACTGCAGGCTGCGTATCCCTATCCGTCTATATCTACTTGGGCTGCAACGCTTCGCTTCCCGGCCTCTATTGGCTATGTGCGAAGTAGGTGGTGGGGGTAAGCTAGGCGATCGTAGCGCACACCATGGCAGAAATGTGTACTTACCGGGGACCACTGTCAAATTTACTTTCACGTTTTCTATTGGTTCCTTAACGGTTTCCTACGATTCGTTTCGTTTGTATGTATTTATTTATTCTCTTATTTATTTCAGTAAAATTTCCAATACGGGGTCTTTCTCGTTTACTAAAGTAAATAAAATATTCATGTGTCATTATTTGACATCTCTGAGTTTTGACAATGTCTCGGGACCTTTGACGTTTGACGTTTCAGACGTGCACATAGCCAATAGTACAGGCGCATAAAATTAGCAAAACCTGGACATAATTCGATAACTGTAATTTTTTTTCTATGCTTTAAAGTATTGTTAGTTATACTTAAAATATAAAGAATAAAACATATTAAGGCTCCGCGTCAATGTTAAAAAAAATTACTTAATTTTTAACACATTTTGATTTCTTAAGTAAGCCATAATAAATAACTTTGTGTAAGTATTATGATATGAAAAAATATCATTTAACCAATTATCGTGAATATTTTTTGTATAATATAAATAAATATTGGGGGTCAATCTTACACAAATCGACCTAGTCCCAAACTAAGCAAAGCTTGTAACATGGGTACTAGACGACGATATACATACTTATATAGATAAATATATACTTAAATACATAGAAAACATCCATGACCCGAGAACAAAATACATGCTTAATGCACAAATAATGCCCTGACCGGGATTCGAACCCGGGACCTCTAGCTCCGGAGGCAGTGTCACCACCAACTAGGCTAAACAGGCCGTCAACATTTTACTAGTACTATAAAAATCATATTAAACAAAAAATATCCACAATAATTGATTAAATGATATTTTTTCTTATCATAATACAGGTACTTTTACAAAGTTATTTATTATGGCTTTGCTTATGAAATCAAAATGTGTTAAAAATTAAGTTTTTTTTTAACATTGACGCGGAGCCTTAATATGTATTATTCTTTTTATTTTAACTATAACTAATAATACTTTAAATCATAGAAAAAGAAAATAACAGTTATCGAATTATGTCCAGGTTTCGCTAATTTTATGCGCCTAGTAATGTACTATAATACCGCCTACCGTAAGGACGTCTGTGAAGCTCAACAGCGAGGTGACGCTCTCGCCAGCTTTCACCACTTTGAGCGAGAGGCTGCTGCCATCCTGATTCGTAATGTACACGTTAACACGCCCGTTCTGAACTACGTATACATTCTCGTCTGTGTCACCTGGAAATCAAACAAAGAAGAGAAATTAATAGTATTTTATGCAAAAGTTACGTAATAAGGATTCTTAAAATTCGAGAGTCGCTAAAACAAAACGAGCTTAGGAGTTTTGTTATTAAAGACTCGAGAATTTTAAGATCTAATTTTCGTTTTTTTCCGATTAAATGAAATAGAGGATAACAAATTAAGCATACCCACATTTTTAATATCTCGAAAATATCGCCATTTCATATTAATAAATCAATTTAAAAAGTTTTTCATTCTAAAAGCGAGTAAGAGTAAGCGGCACAGCGTATCTTGAAAACGAATAGCTATCAAAACATAAAAAAGTGTATTTTTGGGTTTCTTGTTGACATGTTAAAGAAATGAGTTAATATTTTATACTACTTGAAATTTTGAAATATTGTCAATTATTTAACCTGCAAGGTTTACTCATAGAAACTTGTCAAACTTTCCATACATTCAAATTTTAACGAACACAGCTTACGATTACAGAAGGTTTGGTGCAACCCAGGCTTAGTCAGACAGATCTTCCCCTGTTTCCCAGTGACAGATCTTCCCTGGCACTAAGCGGCCGTTTTTCAGATCTTCCCCAGATTCTAAGCGAAAGTGAGTGTTGGTCAGTTCGTCACCTGACACTAAGGCTGGGTTGCACCAAACCGTCTGTAATCGTAAGCTGTGTTCGTTAAAATTTCAATGTATGGAAAGTTTGACAAGTTTCTATAGGATGACAGCTGCGCGCGCCATATTTAACGTTGATCGGTCTGTGATCGTAAGTCGGTGCAACCCAGCCTAAGTGACCAATTGTCAAATCTTCCTCTGACACTAAGGCTGGGTTGCACCAAACCGTCTGTAATCGCAAGCGGTGTTCGTTAAAATTTGAATGTATGGAAAGTTTGTCAAGTTTCTATGGGATGACAGCTGCCGGCGCCATATTTAACGTTGATCAGTCTGTAATCGTAAGTCGGTGCAACCCAGCCTATGTGACTACTGTTGTGACCTTCCTCTGGTACTAAGTGACTGTTAGACAGATCTTCCCCTGTTTCCCAGTGACGGATCTTCCCTGGCACTAAAGCGGCCGTTTTTCAGATTTTCCCCTGATTCTAAGCGAAAGTGAGTGTTGGTCAGTTCGTCACCTGACACTAAGTGACCGTTTGTCAGATCTTCCTCTGACACTAAGGCTGGGTTGCACCAAACCGTCTGTAATCGCAAGCGGTGTTCGTTAAAATTTCAATGTATGGAAAGTTTGTCAAGTTTCTATGGGATGACAGCTGCCGGCGCCATATTTAACGTTGATCAGTCTGTGATCGTAAGTCGGTGCAACCCAGCCTAAGTGACCGTTGGTCAGCTCTTCCTCTGCCACTAAACAGCCGCATGTCACATCTTCCTGTACAAACGTACTAACCGACTTTAAAGAGGAAAGATCCAGCCGGCAGGTTGAGTATCTCCGTGTGCTTGCACAGCATCAGAAACACAGGTTTCTCGAAGTGTCCGAACACGCGAATGCTGTGCAGCATGTACAGCGCGTCTGGAGGCACTCGATCGTCATTGGTCAAATCTTCCTCGAGGTATTCTGCCGGGGGCTCCAGTACCTAAAAATATGGAATGATTTTATCATAGCAAAATACGGAACCTAAAAATATGGAATAATTTATTTATTTATTCCTTAGGGTGGTATTCCACTCGTCCAATATCTTTGTCAAATCTTTGATCAAAGTTCTTTGACGTAGGCCCATTCCACTCATCCAATATCTTAGTCCAAGTTTTTTTTTTCATGCGTAGCCATATTGATTTAACTGTCATCGGAATCTTTGATCAAATGTCGGGGTCCCATCCAAGTTTGATGAAATCATCCAATTTCTTTGATCAAAGATATTGGATGAGTTTAATACGGGGTGGTATTCTACTCGTCCAATATCTTTGTCCAATTTCTTTGTCGAATCTTTGATCAAAGTTCTTTGACGTAGGCCCATTCCACTCATCCAATATCTTTGTCCAAGTTTTGCCAAGCCATTGTACCTTGAGCTGCTCAGGCGCTGATTCCTTCTTCAGTTGCAGCAACTTCCTCGCGAACCGCATCACGGCGCGCCGCTTCCTCCCCTGCCCAGAGTTGGAGATGGACTTCACTTTGCGCAGCATCCGCCGCCCGTAGAAAAGCATCTTGTCACGTTTGCGGAACCGTTTCGCCGGCTCGCTGGATGCGGCTGGGGCGCCGTTTAGCAGTTCTGGTAGGTAAGATTGGGTATTTTCCACATGTTAAAAAGTATGGTAGCATTATGTACATACATGTCGAAAGACCGATACACTGTATTAGTTATAAGCCGGACCACACTTCGCTATGCGCTATTCTATACATGTGACTACGCCGTATTTGCGAAAATATTCGTAATGTGCGTGAACAAAAAACATGCCCGTCCACACTTCGACGACACTTCAATCGACGGATATGCGTACTCACTATTCGTGCTTGCAAAGTGTGCCTAAATGCAGATTATGTGCATTTCACAGTATCAATTATATTTAACTAGCGACCTGCCCCGGCTTCGCACGGGTGCAATGCTGACAGTAAATATACCACAGAATGTCTTTATATACAACCCGGCCGGTACCGCCGCAACCGCTATGTCCCTACATTTTAAATCTGTAATATCTTCGAAAATATTCATTTTAATTACATGCTGTAATTGGCCATATTGATCTAAATTAAATGCATAATCTATTTAAGGTACTTAATTGGATAAGGATTAATGCTGTATTGCTTAAAATAGCTTCGTAAATAAGCCATTATTTCACGTAAAATGTAAAGGATAAAACCGGTTATTGTGGGTTATCCCTAAGAGATAGAGATATACCATCGAGGACTTTTTTGTACAACTTTTTAAGGTGTACAATACTGTAGTACATTATTTTGATCTATCTCGTAGGGTTCAGCCAGCGTTTGAAATGTAAGCGCAAAATAATGTGTTTATTTACGACATCACGTTTGAAACCTCTAATAATAAAAATCCGTATCAAAATCCGTTGCGCTAAAGATTTAAGCATACATAGGGAGAGACAACGGGAAGCGACTTTGTTTTATACTATGTAGTGATGTAGTGATAAATTAAAATTACCTTTCGATCGCCATCGCTTGTAGTAATAGAAGAATATTACAACTAAGGAGATCAGGGCGCATCCGCAGAAGGACCAAAACAACTGAAACAACCAGAAAACATAATATTAATATTAAGTAACGATTTTCTATGACAGAAATCGTTTTGCTGTCATCTCAGTACTACATATATATAACCTAAATCAGACATGATTAGTACTAGGATAACAACTAAGCGCTATGACGCTAGAGATCTTTCTCTCTCTCTCTCTCTCTGTAACTAGCAACTTTAAACCGCTTCGTTTTTTGAGATATTTGAATTAGCTATTTTAATTGGTCAATATTAACGATTAAGGTAGGAATGGTAGCATAAAACTTAAAATACAGAGCATAGTAAAGTAAAGTAAACAAACCGATTATCAAAATACCCTAAGTGTTATTCCTAACCCAAAGGTGCCCTTTACGCTTGTGGCGTTCCCGCGTTGGATCACGACAGACAGCCTTTGCAGGAATGAGAAATAGAAATTCATTTTTAGGCATATTTTTGACCTACTTTCTTTTGGAGGAATTACAAAATATGAAACCACCCTATTTCCAAACCCTCTGATTCACAATAACTAAGCATTCTACTATTAAAAACCATAAACTTAACGATTCGTAACAATTTACCTTGACATTTGAAGGTTACGTTTAGAAATATCATTAAAAAAAAAACTTGTTTACTAATTCTTTCATATCAAACCACTATTGCGAATGACGTAGCACACTTGACCCAGTAAAATCAGATTTATGCAAAAAGTTACATCTTCCGATTAAATTAATTACAATTTGAGTCTTAAGTTTGGCGTCATAAGGTTTATTTTTCCAATAAACCTCAGGTGCAGTTAAGATCTTTCTGCATTGGTTATGTTATATTTATATTGTGTACGCGCATAAATTTGGTACGTATTTCACTTACTTATCGCGATGGTCGTGTTTAGGTTATTATGATAACTGATAACATGCCGTCTTACATCTAGATATGCGCCGCATATTCCGTTATTATTCGGTTTTCGGCGCTATTCGGCGTATTTTTGAATGATTAGTATTCGGCCGAATAGTTTGGATCAACTGCCGAATATTTACCGAACATATTTAAGGGTGCTACAACGGAATATAAATAAATGATCTAGCTTAGCCATCTTCCTTTTCAACTGTTTTTTTTGTACTTAATTAACTAAGTTTATATCGAAATTGTTTTGCAAAACTGATGCATGTACCTACAAATTGTTGAATAAATATCTTATTATTATTTGTATGTCTTTACCTCATCTCGGGACCATGGGGTCCCGAACTTTTGGATGGCGTGAGTGGGGTCGAAGCCAACAGCACAGAGGCCCTTTTAGACAATTTAATCTAAAAGCAAAGGGATACACATGGCGGATACCATCCCCGAACGCACAATATGATACATCCAGAGATGGTCCCAGCCAGGTGCAAAGACTATTGCAGTGCATCACTGTGCTGCGATGGAAACTAAGGTCAAAGGCTATTGTGTTGAATGTTGGATGGGCTGGATAATGGGCTATTGGAGGAGACTAGCGGACACCTGCCGTGACAATCAGGCAGGCGGTGGCTCGCCAGCTCGCTGAGTGGGCCCCATATAACAGGGGCAACATCCCGTTGAGCGGCTGTAAGGTTGTCGAGAGGTGAGTCTGCGGTAGCCAGATCCCAGTAAACCGATCAGCAGGCCGCCGGCGTTATGACATTTTACACTTCCAACCTGGAGCATAGGTCTCGCTCTTGCGACTCCACTCTGGCCGGCCAATTAGACTTTCATAATGATGTCTCGCTCTTGCGACTCCACTCTGGCCGGCCAATTAGTCGACTTTCATAATGATCAAGAGTTTTACCACCACTAAATTAGTAAGTGTTAGAAGAATTCATGAAGGAATTACGTTAAACCGAATAATTCGTGCGAATGTTCGGTTTGGCAAAAGCTGGGGGTCTACTCCTAAATTCGAAATCCGAACTTCGTATGGTGCCGTCTCTTTCGCTCTCCTGTCATACATTATATGAATGAAAGGGACGGCACCATACGAAGTTCGGATTTCGAATTTCGGAGTAGACCCCCTGGAATTGCATTCGAATTCGATGAAATCCGTATTCGGGGCATCACTAAATTACATACTATTATACTCGTATGAGGTGGACTGATGACCGTCCCTTTCACTCTCGTGTTATACACTATATGACGGAAAGGGACGGCACGATACGAAGTTCGATTTTTGGGTGTCCGCTAAACTAAAAAACCGGCCAAGTGCGAGTCGGACTCGAACACGAAGGGTTCCGTACCATTATCTAAAACGGCAAAAAATCACGTTTGTTGTATCGGAGCCCCCTGAAATATATATTTTATTCAGTTTTTTTTTGTTGTTATAGCGGCAACAGAAATACACAATGTATGAAAATTTGAACTGTCTAGCTATTACGGTTCTTAAGATACAGCCTGGTGACAGACAGACGGACGGACGGACAGCGAAATCCTAGTAATAGGGTCCCGTTTTTACCCTTTGGGTACGGAACCCTAAAAACAATCGTGATTTAAATCATATCAACCCTGATTTTTGATATTTCCGAAACCGTCGACTGTCAATTACTGCTTCATATATCAATGTTGTTACAAATACAGATCAATCAAGAATGACAAATGTCTGAAGTGACTGATGAGTGATGAGGTTGCGTATCTAATAGGTAACCTTTTTAAGTACTAATCAAGTCAAGTACGGAGGTAAGATAGCATTGATATTCAATGAAATAATTATACATTTTAAGGTCGTAGGTAATTAGGTATAAACATTTCTCTATACGAATGTCATTACTGTTTTTGACTGTTTTTTATAATCTTTCAGTACTGTCAAATCGTATTTGCTCCCGCGATAACGATATATGTATATCATACAGGCCGCCTAAACTCTACCGCGCTACCGAATACCGCGCGGTATTTTGGTGCGACGTGCCTCGGAGCGCGTTCGCTTTACCGCTATACCGCCTCCGCACGCAACGACGCTGCGTCGCGCTCTGTGCGTTCCAAGTTTTAAAAATGATATTGGCTATGTGCACGTCTGAAACGTCAAACGTCAAAGGTCCCGAGACAATGTCAAAACTCAGAGATGTCAAATAATGACACATGAATATTTTATTTACTTTAGTAAACGAGAAAGACCCCGTATTGGAAATTTTACTGAAATAAATAAGAGGATAAATAAATACATACAAACGAAACAAATCGTAGGGAACCGTTAAGAAACCAATAGAAAACGTGAAAGTAAATTTGACAGTGGTCCCCGGTAAGTGCACATTTCAGCCATGGTGTGCGCTACGATCGCCTAGCTTACCCGCACCACCTACTTCGCACATAGCCAATACGCCCTACGTACTCCACATCGTACAAAACATAGGAAAAATACCGAGTTACGATTTCACGTGGCCTGAATACAAAGCGCCGCTAAGAATTATTCATTAAGTACATTGCGTTGTTATTGCACCTCGGTCGTTCACCGTTTTCTTAAAGTTATGTCTCAGTAAGCCAGGAGACGATAGTGACATAACATATATAAAGGGTGATTCGGGAGACGTGAGCAAGATCAACACTACAGATTCAGTAGATCATAAGCTACTGCTTCGTGCCACTATTAGTGAAATTAACGTTCATTTATCTTTGGTGTTGAAAAACTAAATGTTTTAAATTATTTACGAAATTCATGGTCACTCTACAATCAGAATACTTCAGTCAAGTGGTACGTGTCAAATTGAATGTCATCTGAGTCCGATTACTTTTGAAATATCGTATCTCACTCAATGTGATAATTTACTTTCTTCGTAATCAAAGTGCTGTGAGAACAGTTAGAGGTTTAATCTTTATAAACCAGTTGTTGTAGGGTGACCGTGATTGTAGAGAATTAAACTTAAACTTAACAAAAATTAAAATACAGGTATGGGTGTTTCACTTAAGGCGCAGGGTAGGGCAAGCCATTCTCCATACAAAGGTTGTGCAAGTTTTTTGCGTTAGTTTTGGCACTACAGCATTTAATTTTTTTTATTTTGTTACATGTTGGATATACGCAGAACTTGATGTTAAAATTTTGCATTATTTCAAAAAAAATAATAATATAATAACATACAAAAAATAATTAAATATAAAAAAGAAAAACATCAAGACATAGCTAACAAAAAAATAAGCATATGGACCAAAAATAGTCACTGGAGTGCAAACACAAACGAAGAAAAACTTGCACAAAGTTTGTATGGAAAGAGCTTGCCCACCCCTTCGCCTCAAATACAATCGCGAACGATTCATTGCCATTTACTATGTAAGTAGTGTTGGTCCTGCTCACGTCTCCTGAATCACCCTGTATATACAAACGTGAGACATATTAGACCCGTGTGGTGCCCGGTTAGAGTAGCACCACCCCCTTTCTTCCCTTGGGTGTCGTAAGAGTCGACAATAGGAACCAGGTTGAAGTGTGTTGTGGGCGATGTACTAGCAACCTGTCACTGCAATATCACATTTTCTCCATCTATAAACCTGCAATTGCTAAAGGTGGCACTGAAATGTGCTCTGCCTACCCCTTTTGGGAATATAGGCGTGAGTTTATGAGACATATTAACAATTAAAGAAAGAAATACGGTTGAAACTGACTTGTAAAGTCACTATTTGTGACATGTTTCGAACCACAATTGGAGTCCTTCAGGATTGCCGACCGTGCCGTTTTTTTATTCTTTAATTATTTACTATAGCCTAAAGCCTTCCTCGATAAATGGACTATCCAACACAAAAACAATTTTTCAATTCGAACCAGTAGTTCCTGAGATCAGCGCGTTCAAACAAACAAACAAACTTTTCAGCTTTATAATATTAGTATAGATTTGACCTTTATTGCACAAAAGAAAAACTTACAGTATATGAAAAAATAAAACCGACTTCAATGGGGGAGGCCGGTGAAAGATTATTATACTTAGATGGTGCACTCTTAGATTCCATACAATAAAATTAAAATGGCTACAAGTATGTTTACAAGGGTAGAAGACTAAGTACCCTCTATTCCTCGTGGAATTCTCCATCAGAACTCAAGCTTGACAAAAATGTGTCTTGAAAACCTAGCTTGCTTGACAAACAAAACGAACACAAGAAATCGCCAAACGTGAACTACGCGTCGTTGAAGAGTTCCATTCTGATCATCATCAGCAGTTCATCTTCATCAAATGTCACTTTTTTGAATGAAAATGCTTGATTAGTTTATCAAAATACTAAAATCACTATTTGTGTGCCTTTCACATTTGAGGAGTTCCCTCGATTCCTAATGGATCCCATCATCAGAACTAAAGCATGACAAAAAATAATCGTGAAAATAGAACTTGCTCAACAAACACAACTAGAAGGACTAAACGCCAAACGTGAACTTTTCGTCGTTGAAGAGTTCTGTTCTGATCATCATCAGCAGTTCCACTTCATCAATTGTCACATTTTTGTATGAAAATGCTCGATTTGTTAAAAACACAAAAATCACTATTTGTTTGCCTTTAAGATTTGAGGAGTTCCCTCAATTCCTCATGGATCCCATCATCAGAAATCGAGCCTGACAAAAATAATCGCGAAAATAGAACTTGCATAACAAACACAGCTAGAACGACAAATCGCCAAACGTAAACTTTTCGTCGTTGAAGAGTTCTGTTCTGATCATCATCAGCAGTTCCACTTCATCAAATGTCACATTTTTGTATGAAAATGCTCGATTTGTTGATAAAAACACAAAAATCACTATATGTTTGCCTTTAAGATTTGAGGAGTTCCCTCAATTCCTCATGGATCCCATTATCATAACTTCGTTTTGACAAAAACGGGACCAACTTGGATATATATACTTACAATCAAAAAAAGAATTTTAAAAAAAACTTAAGAAATGACGGAGTTATGGAGTAACAAACATTTAAAAAAAACATACAACCGAATTTATAACCATTTCTTTTGAAATCCTAAAGTCGGTTAGCAAAGGAAATTTAAATGGTGACAAACTTTATTAAAAAAACCGGCCGAGAGCGTGTCGGGCCACGCTCAGTATAGGGTTCCGTAGTTTTTGTAATTTTTTCAAAAACTATTCAACCTATCAAGTTCAAAATAATTTTCCTACAAAGTTTTTATAAAGTTCTACTTTTGAGATTTTTTTCATATTTTTAAAACTTATGGTTCAAAAGTTAGAGGGGGGGGGGACACATTTTTTTTTACTTCTGGAGCGATTATTTCCGAAAATATTAACATTATCAAAAAATGATTTTAGTAAACCCCTATTTATTTTTAAATACCTATCTAACAATATATCACACGTTAGGGTTAAAATGAAAAAAAAAAACACTCCCCACTTTACAATTTCAGCTTTCTAGTGCTAACGGTCACTGAGATTATCCGCGGACGGACGGACAGACGGACGGACAGACATGGCGAAACTATAAGGGTTCCTAGTTGACTACGGAACCCTAAAAAAGATCTGATAATGATTACACAAAAATTGCAGTTTGGAGAATTCTGATGATGTTACAGATTTCAACAGGGCTCATGATCCTGACAGATGATTTCAAAAGCGATCATTTCTCGTGATAATAACGCTCATATGTATTCAGGCACACATTGGTTTTAACCGATTTTACAAAAAAAGGAGGAGGTTCTCAATTCGGTTCTATGTTTATTTTTACTGTGTGTTACCTCAGAACTCCGACATTTGTGAAGCAATAAGGTTTTTTAATCAATAAATTTATTTTTATTGATTAATTGTTGGTGGAAACTTCCTTTTTCAGTAACAGCGGGATATTTCTGTTACCAACACAATGACATTAGTCGTCTGTACATATTCAGCATATAACAATACAGATCGGTTAATTATCTTATCATTAGGAAATAACGATTGGAGATCAATATCTATAGATCTCGGAACTCATTTGTTAAGTAATTGTACTACGTAATGACCTTACTGATAAGTTGATAACGCTAATGAGAAATTGTTGAGGCAGTATTTATGTTAATTTTTTTGGGGATATCTTATAGATAGCTTTTCCATTGGGATGTCCCCGAGTCACTTTTCAGTAGATAGTGCAAAAAATAGTACAAAACTACATTTTATGCAAAATAACCAATCCAATAAAACAAAAACTTACCACAAACAAAACGTCTATCATCGTTCATTATACATTTCACCTGTAAAAAACACACGTACACAAAAAACCTGCCAGTCTTCATCAATTAAAAATAAAACACTTATACCACCCAACCAGTCAGTGTCTTAAATTAAAGTAATAATCATTAACAAATAAAAAAAAAACAAAACATACGCGTCGTCTTTACGTGGTAAAATCGCCCGTTTGAATTTAGAACGAACGAACGCTAAACCGAACCGCCTCGTCCTTGCGAGAACTTTTCATCTGTCGCAATCAGCGTGTTGCGGTGTTGCGAAAAACGCACAAGGAATCACAATCTATGAATGACCGGTTTTGAAACGGAAATATACTACATGTATTGGGAGTCTCTCATTCATCACTCCCTGACCGGAAACTGGTCTCCGATATAATTTAATATGGAACGTGCGCACTGGGCCGAATGGTTTCATACTTAGTTGCATACAATAATAAAATAACTAACCAACTTAATACTAGTGGCTCTGTGACCTTTTTTATTAAGCCTTTGTTTTTCCTTAACAGTTCGATTTGTTTACTTTATAAGTTTTGTTTTAAATAGTACTAGTTTAAGGACCCCTGACGTGTATAGGCATGTGACCTTCACGCCTAGCAAAAAATAGTACATTTCGATGCTAGTGCGGAAAGTATGTCATTTCTTCACGAGTACCGAGGGATGCCACGAGCCGCAGGCGAGTGGCAACACTCGGGACGAGTGAAGAATGACATTTCCGCACGTGTATTGAACGACGTTTTTTAATACAGTTGCGAAAATATAAGAAAAACAACAAGTAATATTTATAAAAACAATATCGAATGTTGCCTTTAGAAACTTAAAACATGCTTGCAGTAAGTAAAAACGCCTCTTCTTTGACAGGCGTTTCGGCAGCTATTCCGTTCCACTCAGACAACTTATTAAGAACGGTTTTTCAATATTCAATATTAAAAAATAAACGTGTTATAATGATGAAGAGGTAAGTAATAAAATATGAAATGTGTATATTTTTCGTATTCTGATATTAACAGTAGGTTTTTATGTTGATTACGACGTTTAAAGGAAACTAATATTTAACACCCAGCAATAAGGAGTCATGCATTGGAACAAGCATAAATTTTAAAAAATTGGAAAAGTGAAAAGCACTAGTGCGCGAAAACCAACTTTCCGCACGCTAAACAGCTACGTAAAGTAGCACTTTTTGAGCAACTGTATTAAAATAGTACATTTCGATGCTAGTGCGGAAAGTATGTCATTACTTCACGAGTACCGAGGGATGCCACGAGCCGCAGGCGAGTGGCAAGACTCGGGACGAGTGAAGAATGACATTTCCGCACGTGTATTGAACGACGTTTTTTAATACAGTTGCGAAAAAATAAGAAAAACAACAAGTAATATTTATAAAAACAATATCGAATGTTGCCTTTAGAAACTTAAAACATGCTTGCAGTAAGTAAAAACGCCTCTTCTTTGACAGGCGTTTCGGCAGCTATTCCGTTCCACTCAGACAACTTATTAAGAACGGTTTTTCAATATTCAATATTAAAAAATAAACGTGTTATAATGATGAAGAGGTAAGTAATAAAATATGAAATGTGTATATTTTTCGTATTCTGATATTAACAGTAGGTTTTTATGTTGATTACGACGTTTAAATGAAACAAATATTTAACACCCAGCAATAAGGAGTCATGCATTGGAACAAGCATAAATTTAAAAAAATTGGAAAAGTGAAAAGCACTAGTGCGCGAAAACCAACTTTCCGCACGCTAAACAGCTACGTAAAGTAGCACTTTTTGAGCAACTGTATTAAAAAATATTTTACACCACACCTTGCCAAAAAGCGCGTTTTTCCGCACGCTGCGCGTCCGGAAAACCCACTTTTTGGCCAAGTGGTGACGTAAAATTGTGTACAAAACACCGGTTGTAAAACAGAAAGCCCTCTCTTGCATATTTATGACCCTCGCCTGCGGCTCGGGCCTTAAACATCTGCGATATCGGCCTTTCTTTGTTTTACAACCCTTGCATCGTAAATAGCTATTCACAAAGATGAAAATTACAAAAACTGACTTGACAAAAAAAATTATGGTGTGTGTCGGAGAAAAACTTAAGTAGATCTATATAGTTGTTGCCCGTCTATTATATAGTTGTAGCGTGTTACATACATATCATCATGGTCCTAGCGTTATCCGAGTAGGTACAGTCGCATCCTGAAGGATGCCCGGGGTCAGCTACCTAATCCCAACAATTGGCGTAGGCACTAGTTTTTAAGGAAACTGCCGTTCTGGTGCACAGCGAGTCGCGCACGCTGTGTGAACAAGCCTTTAGGTTTCTCGTCTAAATACGGGACCCAACTGTGTCGTCTTTGACAGTAAACATATCTTTATAACCACAACAGTGTTTACTTAAGTTTTCTTTGAAGTCGGTTACCCGAGACACTATTTGTAATGGTACAGTCAAGGAAAACGTAAACACGTAGCTTTGTATCGCAAATTGACCTTACTGTCAATGTGACAACGATAAGAGCGAAAAAGGTATGCGCAACCAATTTGATTTTTGGGTCACTTCGTACCATGTCACCAATACCCCAATACGAAAGCTGCTTGAGATCTCATATTATTGTCACTGTGACAAGGTACGAAGTGGCCTAGAAAATAAATAGGGTGACTGCACGTGTTTATTACATTACATATTACCAAGTACATATCTACACGCATTTAAATCTTACCAATAGAAAAGAAAGTTAAATTGTAAAGTTAACTATGAATAAATGTTAAATATCATTCTGAAATAAAGAAAATATAGATAATAGCTATACTCTATGTTACTTAAGAGTCCCCAGTACGCTCAACCGAACTCGATTCTCCATACAAACGTAGTTTCGCTCTCATTTTAAAATGTCATGCTGGAATATTTTGTAACTTTGTATATACAAAGGGATCCGTCATATCTAGGTCTGAAATTAGTTTCTGTTGCTAGAAATTGGAATGGAAAAAAAATACAGCGAGCTTATGATTTTTTTTTTAGGTCTTGTGTGAAAACCTTAATAATCGTTGTATTTTTTTCCGTGTATGTCAAAATATGATAAGGCCGGTTGCCAGACTAGACTATAATAATTTTACATGTTTAATCTAAATCAACTGCACCTAAAGCTCGGTTCTCCACACAAACGTAGTTACGCTTCGCAGTTTGGCGAAACTTTGTTGTTCGGTACTTGCAGATTTTTATTCTAATAAATTAAAAAAATATATATTAAAAGCTATGCTAGAATAACATGAAACCTGTATACACAATGGGAGCCGCCATATCTATGTCGGAAATTAGTTTCTGTTGCTTGAAATTATAATGGAGAAAATTAAACAGCGATTATTAAGGTTTTCAATACAAGACGTAAAAAACTCAAAAACTCGCTGTATTTTTTTCTATTGCAATTTCTAGTAACAGAAACTAATTTCAGACCTAGATATGGCGGCTCCCATTGTGTATACATAGTTTCATGTTATTCTAGCATGGCGTTTTAAAATGAGGGCGTAAATACTTTTGTATGGAGAATAGAGTTCAGTTCTGGGGACTCTTAAAACAATGCAATAAACTAAATTATAATATGATATTTTTAATATTTTTTTTTTACCTCACTGACCGAGGGAGCGAGGCTTCTTTGTTTCAGCTTTCAACAAAAATTATTACGTATGTCTGTCTGTCCGGATGTTCTACTCTACAGGTCGCATTTCTCAACCAATTCTCGTGACATTTTGTGAGCAGGTTTGATATTTAAATAGAATTTTTTTGGCGAGCCAGTTTTTGAAAATTTTGAAATTAAAAAAAATATGCGAATTTTACAGCTCAGAGCTACTAGTTATTGCAATAATTTCAGTTCTATTGTGATATATCATTAATTACAATTATAAGCATTCTCTTTGTTTACATTATACAACATATAATGGACGTACCATGGACTTCGGTCCTGATAGATAACAATCTGAATCATAGTTCTTGATAAAATCAGAGACACACTAGTAGAAACAATTTAATCAAACACTAGTTGACACAGGTGTCATTATGTTTTTACTCAACTAACGAGAGAGGGTAATATTTATCCAGGGGCCAATTCTCGGTCCAATCAAGATGCATGTCTATCGTGACATTGTATAGAATGGTAGAGTCACTTGTATGGAATCTCGAATAGAGATCATCCCAATCCAACCCGAGAATTGGCCCCCAGGTCTGTATGTAATCATCAGTGGCAGAGCTTCTAAATAACTCAGTTCAATTCCCAGCCAACTTATAACTGGGTAGTTTATTATTATTATTATTATAGGATATGGACAGTCATCATCATCATCATCCTAGCGCTATCCCAGTATAGTTACATCCTGCAAGATGCCCGGGGTCCACTACCAAATAATATAAACCACCAAAATATCACAACAATATAAATAAATAAATAAATATTGGGGGACAATCTTACACAAATCGACCTAGTCCCAAACTAAGCAAAGCTTGTACTATGGGTACTAGGCGACGATATACATACTTATATAGATAAATATATACTTAAAATACATAGAGAACATCCAAGACCCAAGAACAAAATCCGTGCTAAATGCACAAATAATGCCCTGGCCGGGATTCGAACCTGGGACCTCTAGCTTCGGAGGCAGTGTCACTACCAACTAGGCTAAACAGGTTGTCGATATGTAAAATGATATAGAACTTCAGTTTCAAAATACATATCAGTTGTTTGTGTAGCCTCTATATTTAATTCTAAATATGTTTAGTTTCAAATATGCTTGAAAATTACCAGAAAATAACTTAATCACTAATAACTATAATAATAGAGATGGAAAAAATATGCGTGTTTGCGGAAGTCACCTTAATGTATTCCGCATTAAAAAGAGCAATCTTTATTAAGAACATATCGCGAAAATATATGCTCGCATTGACTTCAAGGATATCAAATCTATTGTCACAACTGTTATCTAACTAAGTCCAAGGAACTACTTCCGCAACCGAAAAAAATAAGTATTATTCTCACTGGCAAACAAACGCACAGAAAAACGTAATTGTTAATAAATTACTGAAGAAACGAAAAGAAAATCAATACATACCTGGTTTTCTTCGAAATTGTTTGACCATTCAGCAGTCCAGGTGCGGACCGCAAACATGTCCGATTTGTCATGTATATTATTCAGAAGGCCTACCACATCCATTTTGTATATATATAATAAAAACCATCACATTTCACACTTGAAAATAGCCGAAAATAATATTCAAGTACTACATAGACACAGCCGCAAAAGAAAAGTCACAGTCACAGATAACGCTACAAAGAATTAAGTGACTGACTGACTGATTGACTTGATTTGACTTGACTAAACATAAATGCTCAGTAAAAAAGGGTTGTGATTCTAGTGCAGTCATAGGACCAAAAACAGAATATATTTCAATGTGTAAAATGAATAAGGATAAGAACTTCACACTTATAATTTCAATTTATTGTACCTTTGGTAATATTTATCGTATGAACCGTAAATGGTATTGGTTGTGGTATTGGTATTGTTAGGTGTTGAATATACGGTAAGGAATTGTGGTACGTACCGACTCTAAATGACACAAATTACATCACTAGCAACTCATTCATTTGCAGTGCGTCATTGATTTTTACCTTCACTCATTCATTCGCTCCTTCAATTCATATCATTCGATTTCATTCACTTACTAGACGTTCAGTGGATAAGGTGTGCGTTTTGTGGTGTTCAGTTTTATTACGTCTCAACTTTAAAACTAATCAATTACATTCGGTAATCAACTTCGATAAGGGTTCGGCCTTCTCTTGCTTCACAAGGTATGCCGATCCATGTAATATTTTACGTGTGTCGTTATAATCCTTTCAAAATGGCGTCCAGCACCGCCATGAATAGAAATTATTAAATTTCCATTTTCAGATGTCGCGCTACCGTGAATGGGACCTGTCTTGCAAAGTTTATGTGGGCAATTTGGGAACAAACGCTTCAAAATACGAGATTGAGAAGGTGTTTTCCAAATACGGGAGCATTAGAAACGTGTGGGTGGCGCGGAATCCTCCAGGTTTTGCGTTCGTGGAGTATGAAGACCCGCGGGATGCAGAGGACTCTGTGCGAGGTCTGGACGGAACGTACGTACTATTTAATTGATTAATTATCCCGGCGTCCTTTCTATCGCGATCGATTTTAATCTAATTTATTCAAGAGTTGCCGTTTCTTTCTTCCGCCGTTGAGTGCAGCGGGAATGAATGAAATAAAAGGTGAACTGAACCTTGGCTTGGAGCTCCGTAGTCTGTCCGCCATCTTGATTTTGTTCGGTTCGAGAGTTAGAGACCTACTTATTTTATTATCACATTTATTTTTTCATGTTTGCATGGCTTTTATTGTATTACGATAACCAGAGGAAATGCCATAAAATCTCATGATTGTTTACATGGTCATGAGCCTTAGAGTAACATAAGAGTGTACGTATATAATGCTCTATGAGTATTAATTATGATAATATTCTTTGCTAAGGCTTTTAATTAATCTGCAGACTGGAGTAATTTGAGCACTGCACTGTTTAATTGTTTTAAATGCCCTCCGTTTTGTTTTAAACAACGACACTGTGACGGTACTCATTACTCAAAAATATGCTGTACAGCGAGTAATTAGAAAAACATGGAGGTTTACGTATTTCTCATGTCATGTGGGTACCTACAGTTAGAGGGTATCAACGAGTCCACTAGCGCCAATCGTAAAAATTTGGATTATTTAAATTGAACGATAGATATTTAAAAAAAGGGACTGCCATGTGCTATATTTTGTATTTTACTACCTATTGAATACATTGAAACAGTTATTACGTTGCTAGATTCGTCAATCTATGTGTCGAAAGAAACACGAACGTTTTATTTTTGAATTCAAAAATCGACGAATCTTGCAACGTAATAACTAGTTTGATTGTATTTAAAAGATACAAAATACAGTACATAGCAGTCCCCTATCGTTAAATTTAAATAATCATGGTAACAAGCTATAAAATATAGTTGAGCAACCCACCAACTCAATCTTGACAATTTTTCTGGTACCGTCATTCCATTTACTGCAGTAACAAACCAATCCTAACTTCTGATATTGGCTATGTGCGAAGTAGGTGGTGGGGGTAAGCTAGGCGATCGTAGCGCACACCATGGCAGAAATGTGTACTTACCGGGGACCACTGTCAAATTTACTTTCACATTTTCTTTTGGTTTCTTAACGGTTTCCTATTCGTTTCGTTTGTATGTATTTATTTATTCTCTTATTTATTTCAGTAAAATTTCCAATACGGGGTCTTTCTCGTTTACTAAAGTAAATAAAATATTCATGTGTCATTATTTGACATCTCTGAGTTTTGACATTGCCTCGGGACCTTTGACGTTTCAGACGTGCACATAGCCAATAAGCATTGACACACTGAAATTAACTCATTTAAAAAGAATCAATGAGATTATCCGTGTTAAAATTTGCACACTCCTTTCCTCCTTTCATTATCAATATGAAATGCTTGAGTCACAAGTGTGCTACATCATAATACCTCCAAATTAAGACTGATATGTGCCATTCATAAGGTATGGCACTCGTCTTGGCTTGGGGACATTTATTTAAAATCATCTATTATAATGCATCCTTTGGCATCAATGTTACCAGTGATGTGGGTAGTTTCAAAGAATTCAAAAAATTGCACTAAGAATATCTGGCTATCAACACACTGTAGTTTTAAGTTTTCGATGAAGCAGAGCTGTCTTTACCTATGGTGCAGGGTGGTGCAGTGGTCTTAGGGTGCGCTGAGCAC